>JAKWBJ010000536.1:232500-2632500 GCA_023159175.1 Wohlfahrtia magnifica
GTGAGGATGTAAAAAAATATATATTTAGCGATGAAAATAAAAACCCAGTTCTACAAGGGAATATACACGTTTACTTTTTCGAAAATAAAGATAATTAGTAGGAAGTTTATTTTAAAGTTTCTAAATATTACATAATTTCTGGTAATACTTACATAGTTCTTTTAATTTCAAACTTCATTTTCTTTTCTTTTACAGAATCGTCATTTCTTACGACTTTAAGCTGCAACTTAGTTATTAACAGCTCATGGTTACCAAAGTAGCAACTAATAAAACAGAAATTAAGAAAAAGTCCATATATATTTAAAGATCTTAAGCTCTATTCAGGCAAAAATATTGTCAGAAAAATGTACAGAAAATATCTTACAACCACGTGCACTTACAATTTTTGTCTTTCAAATGTCTTGCAATCGTGTGAATGGACAATATACATTGTGATAAACATTTTCCATTCTCTGATCGTTGTCAGCGAATTGCCAGGCCTGATAAAATTCTTTGATCTGACAAAATAGTCGGAACAGAGCTTTTTTTATAACTCATAACTAGCGCAACAACTGTTCTCAACTGGTAAAATATGGTAAATGCAACTTAGCATATTATTATGTGTTTTGAGCGATGTATATATGTATGGTATATGTACTGTAATTAACTAAAAAGCTTATATCTCTATTAAAAAGCAATTTTTGCTTTTAAAAAATTCATACAAATTCTAAAAAAAGTCGTTTTGTGGTTACAGTTTGTACAGAAATCATTTAAAATGAGGGCCTGTAAAAATAAAATTTTGTTGAATAAAAACACATCTGTAGTCTATTTTCTGTTTTGTATGAATGTTTTTTTTTGTCACAGTGGAAATGGACGAAAGTAGCAAAGATAATAAGAAAAAACTTTATTTAGATTTAGTGTCCGAATATGTTAAAGTCATCAACGGTAAAAGAAACGAACAAAGATGACTTGTAAAAAAAGAAGAGTGGCGAACAAATAATGTCAATGGGCTATATGAGCGACACTAGTCGTTTGAACCAACAGAAAGAAAGCTCAATCAAAAACAAAGTTGGCAGCTGTTCGTAGGTCATTATTTCTAAAAGAAATCATCTTCTAATTAGAATAATATATATCAACTTACAACTGGACGCGACTGAAGCACAAGAAACTAAAGAAAACCAAGAATAAATCATCGGTGTTAGAGGAAAGAGAAAACCAAATAATAGGTAATAGATAATTTTTGAATATCTCTTGCAATTTCTACTATTTCGTTATTTTTTATTAGCACTTCAAATATGTTTTTTTACTTTTCAAATGAATAATAAAATTAAATCAATTAGCTATTCTTTAATGTATTAGCTAGTTGGCATTTAGTTACAGCTTTATCCATAATAAAGTCCAAGCTTTTAACTTTTAAAACTAACCAACTGTGAATAACTTGAAAAAGTTAAATCTTAGTGACAATTTTTGAGTAAACTTGTTCGATCATGAATTGAAGTAAATTAAAATACAATTACAATTTAATAAAGAAAGAAAAAAATTGTTAAAATCGCCTTTGTTAGACAGACATTAATGTGCACAGGGAATTGGAACATGCTTTGTAAACGTTATCATCAGTGTTATTTATTTTATTTTTTAATGTCTTTTCGTTTATTTGCTGAAATAAATATTAGCATTTAAATATATACATTAACACATTAGAAAAATTCACTCGCTCAGTTTAATCACGAGTTGTTGGTTAAAACAAAAATATTTAATAATATTTATTTTAATATTTAATTCTTACACAAATTTTTTCGCACACTTCTAAGAGATTAAATTAACGATTAAATTACTTTTTAATTTTCAATAACACCTATACGAGTATTAATTAAAGTAAAAATAATAATAAAAAAATGCTTTTTTATCAGTATTTAGAATAAAAATGTTAAAAAAGGGAGAATTTAATAATAAGTAGTGCAAGGTGCGCTCGGAATGCATGTAACAAAATCAATAATGTCAAATAAAACTGATAAAGTGTAGTAAAGAGTTTATAATATGCGGTAACATAATTTCGTAGTAACGGTTTTTGAGAAGATAACAGACAGTATACCTACAAATAGACAACTACTATTTTTGTTTAGTGTAAACAAAATCTATGTTGTTCCTTTTCTTTCTTTCTCTCTCTCTCTCTCTCTCTCACTCTCTCTCTCCCCTCTCTTTCGATTTTCAAAACAAAAACAAAAAATATTTACTAATATGAACCAATAATACGGTGTAATTAATTCGGATGATTAAAGACATACATAAGTGTTGTGATAATAATTCTTACCCAATTTGCCCATTAAATCCTCCAATACATAATCCACGGCCATGGTTTATTAATTTTGAGTGTGTACGCCGCGTATGTACAAGTGCGAAGTTGTGTTAAGTGAATGTAACGTATCTTTTGTTTTGTATTTGTTATTTAAAATAAAAAGAAAGAAGACAATTTTATACAATTAATATTGGATAAATAAATTTATCAATACTGTGTAAAACATTATTTAATAAGTCATTAAACCTTCTTAATATTTATTCTTATCTTCAAAATAAATTAATTTAAATGGAAAATCGCTTATTATTGCTTGTAGTGGGATTTTATATTAATTTCATTTTTTTTTTTATTTTCTTATAAAATAAACCAGTTTTAATTGCAAAAACAAGGCAGAAGAGTAAAAATTAACGATTTAGTTTCTCAAAATATGATGAAATGATAATAATAATCTTCATTTGTTATATACATATAAATATATTGTATTTGAAAATGGTTGTAATCGTTAAATGCCAAACAATATGTTCGTTGCCCGACTTTAGAATTCTCACCAAAAACAGCTAGTGAGTTAGTAAGTGAGCCGATCGATCGATAACGTCTTAACTCTAACGCACTTATAAGTCGACTAAAGCATTCGACTGGCAAGTTGGTTTACTGGAAATGTTTTTGGAGATCTTATATTTGCAGCAAAAAAAAATATATATATACATATATATGTACATATATGTATATATACATATGTATATAATATATACATATTTATATATTTTAATATAAACAATCCATATATACAGCAAAAACAAAAAGTATCAACACAAAACGTGGCTGGTAAAATGGCGCTCAATAGCTCGATAACTCTTTTGCTCTTGCTCGCAAAGAAAACTCACTTGCTATTTTCAAATTTATTTTATATATTCTCTTCAGTGTTAATACCATTGATAACTTAACACAGAACTAAGACAACAGCACCAACATCATCACAATTGATATTTTACAAACATTTTGAATTACTTTCACAGTAATTCAAATAATTGTGTGAGTGGTAAACATACATACAGTAGAAAGCAAAAGTGAACACATGTTTAGATGTTGAACTAAAAAGTTCGTGTAAAACTATAAATACATAATCAAATAAAACAAAACTTTACTCATTTATTCATTATTAAATTCTTAAAAAAATAACATTAACAAAAAAATTTCAAATTTAAATACTAGAATCAGCGTTGCCACGCAAGAAATGGATTTACCATCAAAAATTTTACAAAATTTTACTAGCACCGTTAGCAGCCTACCAAAAATGTAATTAAAAATCTAAGAATGCGTTTTTTATTTCCAAATGTTGCCATATTAATGTATATGGGTAATTATTATTGGTAACAATAATTAACAAAACAATGGAAATAGAGGCAAATTAAATTATCAAAATACAATGAAAGTACTAAATTTATATAGCTTATATCAAATTTTATGGGATCTGAACCATAAATCTTTATTTTCACTATATATTTCTTTTCTGCTCTTGGTTCTAAAAGTATTACAATTATTGCAAGCTTTTGTTTCGACGACATTTTTATAATAAACTTTTACATTTCTGCATACATCTAAAAATATTATATTTTACACAATTTTTTTATAATACGAATACGAAAAATTCATGAAAGTTTAATGAAAAGTGCAGAAAGTCTACATATGATATTGTTACGAAAATAAAAATACAACACTTTGTGTCACCCTGTCAGTTTGGCAGCACTGCCACATCGACCATCATTACGTTACATTTGAATAAACGGATATGGAAGATGGTCGATAGTTCCTGAACCTTCCAAAATGTAGGCAATTAGGTATATAAACGGCTGTTTTACCTACACATGAGTTAGTTATCAAGTCGGTGCGGGTGTCGAATAAGCGATTTTTTTTTTCAAAATTCATAAATATAACCATACGCTCAGTGAAATGTTATGCAATTACAGCTAATTTTTTTTCAAAACTATGTACTTTTACTTTATTTGGAATAAAATATGTATTTACCAATCGATTTTCATAAATTATGGCTTATTATTTGAATTATACCAACTTTAAGGAGTAATTTGAATTTTTTTAATATATGGCTTAACGAAATCAAATAAGTCTTTTCAAATTTATCATAAGATGTATGAAGCAGCCTCTTCAAAAATCTCACATTTTAGAGGAAAAAAATCTAAAAAAAAAACTTATCCATAGAATTTGAAATGCTGATGATTTTTGAAGCTTGGCGACCATAGCGCATCAAAAAAATATAGTGGTTATTCAAGGCCAGAAAATTTTTTTTAATTTATTGCATAGTTTAATTTGTAATTATTTAAAGAAACAATAAAATGTATATCTGTTGCTAAATTTCCAGCATGTTCCTCGAAGCCATGCAATATTTCTTTAAATATCTTTCACTATAGTCGAAAAATTATCTATTGAATTAATATCATGTTAAGAAGATGTGCACTGGCCAATTAAATGATAAAGTTTATTGTTACGCCTTTTTTTGTGATTTTAGAGATGTGTCTTGGATCACCGTCTTAATCGAAGATGACTTCCTCTTTTGCATTGCTTGACTATAAGCTTACTGTATAGACTGATAGCTGCCAGATTTGACGATTTATCGTCATTTTGACGATGTTTTAACAAAATTTTCACGTTTTTTGCCCCTAAAATGACGATTTTTGCTGCATGAACAATTGGCAGCTCTAAAAGTATGGATAATGCTTTATACTTGAGACAACTAGCTTATGATTTTTGCCTGCGATTAATTTAATAAAGCACAAAGAAATGTGCACATGCATTTTTTAAGCGAAGAACTATTTTTTGTATGATTTATACAATTACTGTGACTTTATACCAAAAATTTCAACTAAAAATTATTTGTATCGCACACCAAATCATAAACAGTCACAACGCAAAATTAGTTAAATATGTTCTAGCGACACAAGTAAGAAGACACATACAAACGAAAATTTTGTGGTCGTTAGAGATTTAATCTGTGAATTTATTTATGCAAAAACAGCGATTTTGATAAATTTTGAGTTGTGACTGTTAATGATTTGAAATACAAAATTCTTAAAGAAAGCAATTATTAAAATAATCAAAGAATAGTCTTAAAATTTTTATAAAGCAAGTACTATAGTGATAAGTCGTCGTAGTATTAAAAGTTACTATCAGAGAAATTTGTTTTGAATATAATATAATTTGGTGTCACTACAGTGTTTTGATATTACTATTTAAAAAAATTCTAAAAGTGGAGTTAATCGATTTGGCAAATGAGGTATTTATTTGTAAGTAGTTTTGAGCACACATTAAAATGTTAAATGTTAATTTTTTTTTTTTTTTTGTAAATGCTATAAAAAAAACTACTGAATATTTGCTCAAATTTCTTTTTTTATTTGAAAGTACAATCCTTCCGATTAATAATGGTAAATAATTTCATTCAAATGGCTGCCTCGGCTGGCCATGCAGTAGCCTACACGTCGGTCCAAGTTTTAAGCACATTATCGATTGTGTGCAGCAGTATTTCCCCAATGGCTTCACGAATATTGTCCTTAGAGCGTCAATTGTCTCTGGCTTGATGGTGTAACACTTATCTTTGAAGGCACCACACAAATAATAGTCCAATGGTGTCAAATCGCAGCTCCGAGGTGGCCAAACGACATCAGCTCTGCGGCTGATAATGCGATCTTCAAAAACAGGGCGCAAAACATCGAGTGTAGCTTCGGCTGTGTGGCACGTAGCGCCGTCCTGTTGAAACCAAATGTTGCTAATATCCTCCTCTTCAATTCTTGTGAACAAAAATTCATTCAACATGGCCCGATAACGATTGCCATTGACTGTAACGGCCACTCCTTGCTCATTTTCGAAGAAAAATGGCCCAATTATGACTCTGGACCAAAATCCGCACCAAACAGCGACTCGTATTGGGTGTATCGGCTTTTCAATGTATGCGTTTGGGTTTTCAGTGCCTCAAATGCGACAATTTCACTTGTTTACATACCTGCCAAGATCAAAATGAGCTTCATCTGAAAAGATGATTTTTTTAGCAAATCGGCATCTTCTGTAAGTCGATCGCAGGCCCAGAATCCCAGCGTTGTTCAAGCGTATACACAACCATATTGATTCAGCGGAAGGATAAAACTAATTATCTGTCAATCAGACATGAGCTAAGTGTTACCATTCACGAAATAAGCACTAGTTGAAAAAAAAGAAACGTTAGATGGCGGACCCTTTACTTTATTGGTACTGAAAACAAAACTTGAAAACATTAAAAACTTGCTTGTTTGTTTGGTATTATTTCTTTCACGATTTTTCGAATCTTAAATGACGATATTTTTTAAATTTATCGGGAAAAATTACGATTTTCTGCAAATCTCATCTGGCAGCTCCGCATAGACTTCAATATAACAAAACTGAAGAGCATCGAAAAACACTTTGTTGTAGATATTTATTCGTTGTACATACATACCTATGTACTTAAGTATCAGTGAATACTTTGTATGACTTAATTTGAATAAAACGCAAAAAGATAATTATGACTAAGGTTTTTTACACCCAAACTCTTTTTCATGAAAATACAAATAAAAAATTCTCTATACAAAAAGTAAATAAAAAGTATTTTGTTAGATTTTAATAAAATATTGTCTAATTTTTGTTCATTTACGAAATTTTTGAATGCAAACATTGACATTTAATTAGACTTTTCCTTCTTGCTTAAAATTTAATTTTTCTTTATTCTGACTTCATTGCTATATAGAGGCTTTGCATATGCACTTGCATTTAGATTTCGTTGTTTCAAAACCGGGAATTTCCCATATTATCTTATTCTGACTTAGTATCAAAGGAGTCCGTTATATGAAAGTTTCACTGTATTTTATTATTATTAAATCATGGTGGTGGCAGCCTAGAAAAATACAAAAACAATAGCGCATTTTTTACTCCATAAATGTCAAAAAGAGGCCGTGGTGAAATAAGAAAGCTACTGTCAAAAGTGAAAAATATAAATAAACCAGAAGAAAAGCGCAAAAAAAAACGTACAAATATATATGAAATATTAATTTTTATTGAAATAATAATAAAAAAATATTTGAAAGAAGACGGGTCATCGTCTGCCACATCAAAAGAGACATACGTTTAAATTTGGCGATGCTTTCTCAAAAATATGTTTAAATGTGCCAATCATTGGTATTTAGTTTAGCGGCAGCAAATTACAGGAAAAGTTTGTGGAGTTAGTATTTTTTGCTTAAGGTCAAACTTCGTGCTATGAATGTAAAAAAATACACAAATTTTCACAATAATTGTAAAATTTTCACAAAAAAGTTCATATTTTTAATAACAAAACAGAAATATAAGCAAAAATATAAGGACAAAACTGTTGACAGCCATGGAATGACCAAAAAAAACAACTGGTTCTTAAACACCACCTTATATTAATTTCACCATGTATACAAACGTATAAAATTCCTTTTTGAATTATGCATACATAGGTGCTGGCAACTCTTAAGCCTTAGGTTAATTAAATTAAATAACACAGATTTTTGTATTCCTGTTAATGGTACTAAAACTTGGCATCTCTGTTTATTTGCATGTACTCTGTTTGACATTTACCATTTCCCCTACACATAATTCACCAGCGACTGCCTCAATGTTTCAACACTGGTAGAAGTTTTCTTTTCTATAGTTTGTTTAACTAGCGTCGTTCCATTATCAAAAAACATTTTTTGTAAAATTAAAGGCAAACAAGGGACAGCAGTAATTATGTTTTCGGGAGGCGATTCCAGTGAAGGTTTAAATAGTTTAAATCAGTTGGGAGCATATGGCTTTGTCAATCAAGTTGCTGTCTCAAATGCCATGGCTGCTGGGCAGAATATTGATTGGGCCCAGTTGGCTCAGCAATGGATACAAATGCGGGATAATGCTGGGTCGGATACAAAGGCTATTTCTAATATCAACGAGAATAAAATAATTAATCAGACTTGCAATGGACCAAAATTTGAAGAGAAGGGTGAAGCAGACATGGATATGGATGATGAAGAGGAACAAACAGATGAAAAAGTTATGCAGAAGAATGATAATTTTAATTCCATCTCGGACTTACAACATAATACAATGAATCAGCCATGGTTTTTTGGTGATGGAACATCAACACATTTAGGTAGTACTGCATAAAGTTTCCCTCAAAAACAAAATAAAATTTTATTACAATTTTGTAGACCCACAATCCTCAAGTAACAATCAGTGGAGTACGTGGTCAAATCGAGATGCCTTACAGCAACAACCTCCAATCAATTCTAATTTTAATAATCGGCCAATGAATCCAACTTCACATATTCCTTCTTTGCTGAAGATTAATGTACCACATCCAAATGAAATAAGAATAATGCACGATGCTGCTCCCAATCAACCTGAAAATACAACGAATACCATGGATTCTGCAAAAAGAAAAGTCCTGCCAGCGTGGATAAGGTAACAATTAGTAATAAAGCTATCACATAAGACATTAGAAATTTTGCAATTGCAATTGATATTCTATTATTTGGATGTATTACAATCAATGTCTAAACTAATCTTGTTTTCAATTGCTGAAGAAATTATTAAAATTCCTTCCAACTTGGTAGTAAAGATAGAATCAGTATTGGAAGATTTGAACAGGATAATTACGCTAAACTTATCTGCTAACAAACAATTACAAGCTATTCTCGTCATGATCTATTGCTATAACTAATTCTTTAGGATAAAGTCTGTTCGAAGCTTTCTTTTAATAAATGTTGCCTCTTTTTAAATAGGTATTCCTTGTCTTCTTTAGCCCTAGTCTATAATAAAAAAGAAAATTTTGATTTTTTTTTTTTTTAATGTTTTGACTAATAATCATAATGAAAACATGCGAAAAATTACATACTTTGAACCTCTAATGTTTTAGTAAAAAAGTTATTATTATTTCTTTAATTTAGGGAAGGTTTGGAGAAAATGGAAAGGGAAAAACAAAGACAATTGGAAAGGGAAAAGCAAAAGAAGCAAAGCTATAATTGGTCAGATGATGACTCTGAGAAAATAAAGGATATTTCAAGTAAATCCCAATCAAAAGGTGTAAGTATAAAAAATTAAAAATGTATTCTTTTTTGCTTAGAAAATTTAAAATGAAAACAGGAAGAAGGAGAAAATTTAGATGAGGAAAGTTCTGATAATGAAAGCGTTATACAAAATATAGAAGCAAATATAAGAAATATTGCCAGAGACGTTGAAGAAAATGATTTATGTAGTGTCTCAGTAGGTAAAACCTATGAACAAAAGCTAGCAGATTTGGTAAGTATTTTATACATATGAAAAACATTTGAATTTAGTAGTGAAACCAAAACATAATTATAGATGACAGTAGTACGTCGAACTTTAACCGAGCTTTTATTGGAAACTACAAATGAAGAAATAACAAAAGTTGCAGAAGAAACTCTTAAATTATTTAAAACTAAAGGTAACTATTTTATGTTTGGTTCAATATATAACTTCTTTTTACAGCTGATTCCAAACAAGTGTAAGTCCAAAATTTGAATAAGTTATTAATCGATACAAGAATATGCTTTGTTTTGTTTAAAAACTCCATTATAATATGTAATATAATATACATTTTACATATACAAAATAAAAGCGTCATCAGCTCAAGTGATCCAAAAAAGCGCTTTGTCTACCATAACCGGCAAATTGGGTAAGTGTTTTTCCGATTTTATTTTCCTACATTACATAAAATTATTGTTATAAATAGTCTGTTTTAAAATCAATTCGGGAAGTATTGTGCAAGTTAGCCTATATTATTTTAAAAGTTTTATTTTAAATTTTCAAAATCAAGTTCTTTAAAGTTATAAAAAGTTTATGTTTCTAACTGAGATAATAAACTGCTATAAAATCGCAAATAAAAAACTAGGCTTTAAACAATTAATGATTTTTTCTGATTCTCAACTAAACCAAAAATGTATTTTCAATTAGATCAGCTTTATCGAAACAATATTTAAATCATTTAAATTAGCATAAATTAAATTATAGGCTTAGCAGCGTACGCTGACAGTTCGAGTGAGGAAAACAGCGACGATGAAGGACGGGATTTTTCCAAAAAAGAAACTTACCAATCTGAAAGTGACAACAATTCTGAGGAAGAATTAAGAGTAAATTATTACACAAAAATTGCAGATCATAAATATTATTCATATGATACTTTTCTTGCACTCTGTAGACTACTATACGTACCAAACGACGAGCGTTTGCAAAAATTTCAGAAGAGATTGAAGAGCGTGTTTCATCTGCTGCCGCACGGGAAGAAGAAAAGCTAAAATATTTTTTGCACAAAGAGGAAGAGGAGGAGCGAGAAAATAATCGAAAAAAACAGGAACATACATTATATAATGAGTCTGCATCACCTGGTTATAGTGGGCACAATAATAAGGGTTATGAAAAAGATTTTGGTGAGATAACTGAAACAAAGATACAAAATCTAAACGGTACGTTAACTTTTATTCAATGTTGTTATGTTACTTTATATTGTTATTGGAAGTAAAAGATGATATTTCGACATTTTACTGAAAATCATTATTTAATGATGACACTAAATCTTTTTTATGCAAAATAAATTATTTTGTAAACTTTTTTACTACTGTTTATATATACCGCACACTAAATTTAAAACAGTTAAAATTAAAAATTTTTTAAATCGTTTTTTTTTTTTTTGTTTTTTTTTTTCATAAACAAATTTACGGAAAAAAACTTCGACTGCAGCGTAAATTTAAATTTTCACAAATTTCCCGAATATTTCATTTTTTTTTTTTTTTTGAGTTCTGATAGTTTTACAATTAAGGTGCGATATAGAAACATACGTCTTAAGTACAATTCTTTCCAAGCTACAATAATAAATTTATTTTACTCTAACAATTGTCATATTTAAGTTTAGTTGTGTTAGTAGAAAAGAACACATAGATGTGTGGAGCGAGTAAAAAATTATAAATTGATTAAAATAATGGAGGTGTTAGGTATTCGTTTAAAGAATGGTAACAACATCAAAAAGATATTACCAAAAATATTAGCCAATAGACAGTTTCTATAAATTTAAAGTATAAAACACTTTAAACGATTCATGGAAAGAATGAATAAAGACAGTGAGTGTAGTGTAAAAATAACTAAAAGCAGTCCAATGTATGAATTCATTAAGAATTATTTTATTTGAAACTTGATTGCAGTTATTCAAATAACAGATACTCTTAAGGTTTGCTGATCAACTGATGGCCTCATACTCGTATAGATTTGAAAAACTTGAACTATAAAAGCCAATTTCGAAAATGAAATATATTTTTGCTAGAGAGTATATATTTTTATTTATTAATTTTTTTTTCTTCCTAGGTAAACGCCAAAAGGATCGTAATAGCCGCAAAGAGCGTACTACTCGATTTAGTGATAATAAAGACAAATATATAGCATTGCCAGCTACAGCATCTTTCATCGCAAACATAAATGTTACAGGAACAAAGGGAAATGGTAGTACGACAACAGCACTCCCAAGCACAAATCAGCGGCAAAATATTCCCGATATTAACGGATTACTACCGAATTATACCAGTACTGGGATGACAAACGTTCTTAATGCTGCCGATGCAGCTTTGGAAAAGGTGCTAAAAAGAAAATCTTCAGAAAGTCCAAAAAAACATAGAAGTCGTCATGATCGAAGTCGTGATAACACGCCGCTGAAGAAAAGACAACGCCGTCGTAGCAGTAGTAAAAATTCACGATCGCATTCAAAATCAAATTCTTCAACGTTGTATTCTTCTTCATCAGCATCAACGTCTTCGTCGGATACAGATTCTTCCTCTTCCTCGCGATCATCTCGGCGTTCAAAATACAGCCATCGATCATCGACTAAACATAAATCTCATTCATCGTCCAGCAAAAAGCATGAAAAATCGCACAAGGATCAAAAAGATCATCATAAACACTCATCTTCTTCGCACACAAAAAAACATCGTGCATCAGCGTGTGGTAGCCATTACCGCCGTAATGCATCAAGCGATTCAGATGACGAATATAGTCGACGACGAAGAAATGATTCCCATTACTCCCGAAATTCCTCCTACTCGCGCAGATATACCTCTTCTAGACATGATCGTGAACATTCTCGGTCTTTATCTAGATCTTCATATTCTTCTTCCAGTAATCGTAGGCAATAAATTTATTTTTCTTTCTCCTAGGTGAAATGTATAAAAATATTCATACACGTGTATTTCAGATTGGAATGCATTAAATCATATTTTTGATTATGTTGTGAAACTTAGTTTATTCTTTTCGTTTATAAAAAGTTTATTTTTTTATTAAGGATTAAGTATTTAAAAAGAGTGTACGTTTCATTTATTCGTAAATCAAACGTTATCACTATGCAAATTATTACAATTAGAATATATATCTAAAGCAACTTTCATTAAATAAATTATAAAATGCTGACAGTGTAAATCATGTTTTCATTAAATAAAACCTGGCTTTACGTACAATTGCTTTATATGTAATTATAGAGCATAAATTTTTGTTGTTGTGATATCTTAATTTTGTAGTAAATAAAGTAGAACTTATTTTTAACGGATTCCGAAGCCTACTGTTGCAAAAACTCACATATTTAAATTTATAAAGAAGTAACGGAAAAAAATATGAAAACGTTAAGGTTGTCCGTAAAATTATTTTTTTTTTCTTTGAGATATTGCCGTTTAAAATTTATTTGAATGAAAGTAGACATTTGGTTTATATGTATTCTCTGAAGAATAAAGATATGAAAAAAAATCTGATAAAACAGCTAATCGCTATGAGAGTAATAATTCGTAGGAACGTAATGAACAAAATATTACTTTCTATATATTTTTATTATAACCAAGTTCTAAGTGTACACTTTCTATATATTTTTATTATAAGCAAGTTCTAAGTGTACACTTTCTATAAAATAGTTTTTAATTTATTTAATATTTCTCGTATGAACAAACAACTTAATCTTGAATGATTTCTATGAATTCAAGATTTTCCGATTGATCATCCTCATCAGTTTTTGTCTGCTTATTATCAACACTGTTAGTTTCAATGTCTGCTTTAAGTTCCCGTTTGCTTACCCTCCAATTAGCAAACGGATCATCGCAATCGTCCGTAACAGAGTGATGATTTTTTTGTCGCCGATGCGTGCTTAATGCAGCACCACAAATAAACGCTTCATGACAAACACCACATTTGTATGGCTTTTCACCAGTGTGACGACGCATATGAATTTTAAGGTCATTTGACTGAGCGAAACTTCGTTGACATAAGGTACATTTATAGGGCCGTTCTCCAGTGTGTACTCGCATATGGCGTGCAAGTTTATTTGGCCGAGAAAATGATTTTCCGCAAATAGTACACACATGTGGCTTTTCTCCAGTATGCTTACGCTGGTGTAACACAAGATCCTGGCGTCGAGGAAATGCTTTTACACACTGATCACACGGGTAAGGGTTATCCCCGGTGTGTCTCCGTATGTGAACAATAAGGCTGGCTTGTGTGAAACTTTTACCACAGTATGGACAATTCCCCCTTTTATACTTATGCTTGCTTTTAAACAATTCTTTATCTTCGTCTGCTAGCTGCTCCACCTCTTTTAAGTGATTTGCTGTCATATGACGAATGTAGTTATTACGTCGTTTAAAAACTTGTGGACAGTATGAGCATGTTATCTTCTTTTCGTCTTCTATTTCCGAGATTGTTGTTCTTTGAGCAGAAATAATTGCCAGTTCTTCTGGTGGTATAACAGTGTGAGCTGTCTTTTTATGCCGTTCCATAGTCTCTAATTTTGCAAATGATCTTTGACAACTACTACATTTGTAGTGGCTTGATAACAAACGTTTGGACAGTCGTGAGCCCACAGCTTCATCACCTTTTCTTGTTTCACTTTTATAAATCGTTTCTCTAAAATATTAAATATGTTAAATTTATATTCGTAAATATTACAAAAATGTATTACTGATTATGGCAATTGAATTGTTCGACTGTATCGTTGTCATCATCAACAACTTCACTTTTCTCCCACTCGGAAGGTTCATGCTCTATTTGAAACTCTTCCTCCAATATTTCAACGTCTTCAATATCTGCGTCAGCAGCATTTACTTCTAAATCCTCTTCGTCCAATTGCTGTATTTCTTCTTCCTTATAATGTTGCTTTTCGGCTTCCAAATAATTTTCAATATCATTTTCTGCCTTTTCTACACAGCAAACAAAGTCATACGCGCTTAAAAGCCTTTCTGTACATTCCTGACATAGTCGACAAGGTTTTACATCTTCTGTGTCCGGAACCTAAGGCCAAAAGATAAAAATAATTTATTACTTTTATGAAAGGATCAACTTTGATATGGTGCACTGAACTGTATTCGTTTTCTTTACCTCAATATTAGTAACCTTCTGGAAAACATTTGCCAGCTTTATATTTTCCTCGTATTCCACCTCGTCTAAAAAAGAATTTGAATCTGAATCGTATTGTAAACAAACACGACAGACTGCCTTTAAAGACTCCATTACCACTAGTGAGGGACACAATATATTGGTGGCATCAATTCATTATTGATACAAATATAAATACACGATGTTTAGCGTTACCATATTCGTAATAATATGCTATACAAAAGTGTAACAATATGGTAACTAACATTATGAGAAAGAAATTTGAGCTTGGCAGTGCCTTTAGAAATGGTAATGCGAAAAGGTTAAACTTTGTTTAAAAGTTACAACGATTAGCAGTTATGAAATTGGCTATAGGTTACGCGGCGAATGACGACAAAAAGAGCACTCGTGTGCGCTGGCAGTCTTAGCCACAGTGTGGTCTTAGCGCTGTACATCCTGAGTAACATTTTTATCTGCAACAAAATTATGATCCTTATAGACAACTCGTGGAATAGATGAGGCTGCCAAAATGAAATGGAATTTTTGCACTCTTATAATTCAAGTACTACTAGTCCCAGTGATGACAAACTTTCTTAAGAATCATCAGAAAGAAAGAAACTAATATGGAATAACTCTAACAGTTTCTTTAAACCTTCAAATAACGGTATAATAAGAACGCCATATCGCAAACACATAATCTGATTAAACTACAAGATCCCGCTGGACTAACCAGGTTAATACACAATACTACTATGGAGAAACACCACCCAGTATATGTGGACATCCCTCAGGAAAATTACTAAAATTTTAGCATCAAGGAGTCAATTAGAAAAATTAGAAATATTTTTAAATCTGCTCATCTACTAGATGAAATTTAAATTAACCACAAATTGTGTGTAATGAAATTTTTTTTTATTAATAACATCGAGACAATGTATCATATTTTTGCGCTGCCAACTATTAGTTTGTTAAGTCGGAGTGCAACTTTAACATAGAAATCGAATAGAAGAAAGTAGCGCTTCTAAAATGTGCGCTGTTTTGTAAAGTTATTTCATTCAATTTGAATATACTAGTAATTAACTTTAAAAAGTAAAATTTTTCAGAAATAGAAATTTAGTAAGATTAAAATTAAAAGACACAATGGATGGAAGCTCGATAGAGAGACGTTACAGTTTTAATATAGCTCAAACTAATCCAGTCGCTGAATCTACACATCTTGGAAGCAGGTGAGATTTTAGAATAAACCTAATGCTTTGTAAGCAAAAGTAATATTAAATAATTGTTTGTCTTTTATAAAATAGTTTTTCTTGGGGTAGTTCTATAAGTGCTAGACCACGAAGTAATTCAAGTCTTTGTTTAAACAACACAAATTCACCATCAAAATCTAAAAATGTTACAAAAATTGATGCCAGAATAGCAGCCGATGTGCAAAGCAAAGGATTAGCTTCAAGAATTGTGAAATACCATGAGAGTGGTACACGTTTGAACCGTAGTATGTCTGCACATAGTCTTTATAGCAAGCCTGGTCAATTTCCAGCTGTTACGCTTAAAAAAACAGAACTGCCGTACAGAGCAACAAGACAAGAGCTATCCATGATACGTATACCACCGCCAGGTATTAAATAGTTTCCTTGCAGTATTATGTATACAGTAACGAAGTTTTTATATATTTTTATAGAAAAGTCGACATTTTATGGCAACACGATATCAAGCCTTTTTAAATCGAATTCTATCGTGGGCTTACAATCTAAACGAACTGAAGAAAATAGACCAATAATTCATCCACCTCCTACGGAGAATGATATGGCACCAACTCGCAGTGTTTTAGACGTACTGAAAGAAATTTCACGTAAACGTATTAATAGTGATGTAAGTTGATAAAATGTGTGTATATTTCCTCGCATAATAACATTTTATTTAAGGATTTGGAAACAGACGAAAATTCTAAGAAATATTGTGATCGTGGAATCAGTGAATTCGTTGATGCTGGATCATGTACTGTATTTGCCAACACAGTAGAAAATTTAGTAACATCATCAAGCCAACGTTTTAAAAGGCAAAGAGATTGCATAACTTCACATCAAAGTGTTCATATAACTGAAGCGAAAACATCTCCCGAGCAAGCAAAGAAACGTATTTGTAATTACAATAATGACATAACAAGCTCACTAAGCTCTAGCGTAAAAAGTAGGTACAATGAAAAGAAGAGAGCTTCGTATAATCTCAATCACACAATACCTTTAAATTTGGAATCGTATGAAACACAAAAAGCGAAAATACAATGCTTTCGTGATCATAAAAATAATGCTCAAACTGACATGAGATTTGAAAATCTTGCAACTAATTTGAGAAAAGTTGAAACGGCTAAACCAATTACCCCTATATCGACAAAGTCTTATATACCAAACGAAGGCATTAACGATGTTACATGTCAAAGGGCGGCTTCTGATCCTATTTGCAATGCAAAGGAAAAGACCTCTGCAAGTGAAATAAAGCCGGTTGATAAGCCGCCACTAACCTTGTTTAACAAGAAATATGAAGTTAAACTGGAAAAGAACAAAGATGAATCATCTATTGGTAATACAGACGAATTAAATAATTTTGATGAATACGAAGGCATACCGTTTGTAAAACCAAAAAGGATAACGGGTAGTGGTTTGAAAAATCCTGTAATAGAGCGAACACAAAAATCTAAATTGGCTTTGATGTTGAGCGGTTTAAGAGGAGAGCTATATCAAAATTCTGATAAAGACGATGTCGATGCCTCAAAACAAAAACCAGAAAAACTTGACGACAAAAAAGCTAATGTTGCAGAAAATACATCAATCTCAGCATCAAAATCAGTTAGCACGGTGACTACTACATTAACAACTGTTACATCATCTTGTAATTCAAATCCAAATACTGGAAATTCAGTTGTGACAAGTGCTACAAGTTTACCTACGAACACGATAGCGAATGTAATGCAAGCAAATACATCTCTTAACAAGACAACTTCTCCTTTAGTTGGGCTTAAATTAACTAAAGTAAAACCATCGATTACAAATGGTGTTGTAAATGATACCAAAACTACCGAAACAAGCTCTAAATCAAATGTACCAGTGTTAGGTGGATTTGCATTTAGTACTACAAATACAAGTGTTTCTACTATTGTTTCTACAACAGTTGACTCTAAAATCGGTAGTAATCAAGCACCAATTGTTTCTAAAGCCAGTAATACGGTAATCTTTAATCAACCCACACCATCTAATATTTCTACTGGCGATAATTTGCCTAAGACAAAAGAAAATGAATTATCGTTTCCTATTGTTTCTACAAGCTCAAAAGATTTCAACCAAAACACTTCTTCATTATCAAATATATCTCTTAACACCACAACCTCTTTAAAACCCGCAAATACTTTTGTTTTTGGAGCAAATGTTACACTGCCAACAACAGCAACAAAAAGCGACGACTCAAAAACTGTCGAAAGTGGTTCGGTGTTATTTAGCAACAGCGCTACAAAATCAAATAATTCATTTAATTTTTCTGTTCCTTCAGAAACTTCAACAGCATCTCTGAATCCAAAAACGTTTGGTTCTTTGGCAACCTCAACGACAACAACAAGCACAATTTCATCGAACACAGTTTTATTAAAAACTGCAACTAGTGGTATAACATTTGGAGCAGTTACTACAACTTCAAATGCAACAAGCATAAAACCTACAACAACTTCATTTTCCTTAACGCAAAACAAAACTTCTGCGCCTATTACCGTTACAACAGTTCTACCTACAATTAGTACTTCAACGAGCACATTTAATTTTGGTTCCCTGGCCCCGACAACATCCGCCAGCACATTTGGTGCGAATAATAACAACACAGGACTAACAAGTCATTCTTCAAACTCACTGTTTTCATTCGGGTCACAGTCAAAAACTCAAAACTCCGCCTTAGACAACAAAAATAATTCTAATCATACGAATAATCTTTTTAATTCAAATTCACCTACATTGTTTGCTGCATCTAACATTAAAGCATCAGCTAGTGCACCGTTGCTTGGAAGTTCTACTAATAATACTGAAAAAAATGTTTTTGGAACATCAGGTATTGCGTCAACATCATCAGTATTTGGCTTAAATTCAGTTAATAATAATTCTAACATATTTGGATCTAACACTGAGAACAAATCGTCGCCATTTGGTGCAAGTATTACTAACAATAGTTCGCCGACACCCTTTAACTTTGGTACTAAGCCATCTACTACTACTACTACCACTGCTAATAATTCTAATACAGCTGGTGGATTTTCATTTGGATCAAGCATTCCTAGTAATTCTCAAGGGGGGACGTTTGGGTTTGGTAACACCATAAAACAACCGGCTACTAATAATAGTTCTAGTAATGTCTTTGGAACAGTATCTGCGACGGCGATAGATAATAAAACCTTTGCTTTTGGTTCAAATTCTAATAAAAGTGAAAATACTTCTGTGTCATTAGGCGGATTTTCATTCAATTCTACAGCAACTCAGAAACCATCAACCTTCAGCTTCGGTGCCGCTGGAAATTCTACAACTGCTTTTTCTTTTGGCGGTGTATCGTCCCCGCTATCTGGAGAAACATCAAATAACAAAGCTTTTTCTTTTGGAACACAACAGCCGCTAGCACAACAGTCATCATTACCAGTGTCAAATAATACTTCAGCGACTTCAAACATTTTTGGAACACCGGGACCATCTAAAACGGCGCCACCACAATTTAATTTCAATGCCGGCAGTTCCACAAATTTACAACAACAAACTGGTCAACCAACTAATAACATATTTGCTCAATCTGCTTCAAATATAACAACAGGTCCTGGAGACAGACTAATTCGCCGTGCAACAAGACGTTTGCAAAAATGACCCGCAAATGTACTTTAAATTCTTCAGTTTTCTTATAGACCAATAAAGACAATTTTTTTAACTTAACTGTATGGTTAAACTGACTTCTGCGTTTTAGTTTAAAACAACTTACAACATAAGAATTCAACATTAATTTTTGTATAATAAAGTTAGATTTCTGTTGTTGCTTCGTAGAGTATTAGATTTATCTTTATAATCAGTTGAATAGAAATTTTACAATTTAATATCGATAACAACTTAAAAAAAAAACAACAAATAATTACAATTCAACAATAACAGGAGTAAAATTTCAACTCAACTTAGTTGAATTGTAAATCGTAATAAGGGCAACAATTCCATATTGAAATTGCGTTTTTTGAAAAAAAACAATTCTAACATAGGCAAGTAAGCATAGTAATTTCTTTGAGTGTAAAATAGCAACACCCATGAATACAACTCTGCGGAAGTGTTCGGTATTAAAATCATACTGAAAAGAAAAAAGAAACGAAGAGAAAAAGACTATTGACTTAATAAAGTTTTGCTGACAAATCTATTCATTGTATTGTTTAATTAAAAAATAAATTCATATTTTAATATTTAAAACCTTTACGAGTTCAAAAACTAATATAATATAAATTTTAAATCATTGCAAATACTTAGATAGTATGTTTGTTCGGCATTAAACTTTGATTAGGCTTCTACTACACTACATTTCGGAAAGGTAGGCGCAAAGAACAAGTGACAAAGAATACAAGTATAAGCGAATTAACACCCGGTTATTAGGAAAACCTTTTTTATTGTTTGCAGAAAATCCTTACTTGCAAAAATAATTTTATAAAAATTCATTATTTTGGATAAAAGTGGTGTAAATAAAAATTAAAATGAATTAACATACATATGTATATGATTAATTTCGAATAAAGTCCCTTAAAAACAACTAATATGTAAAACTAATATGCTGCTATAATTTTTTAATAAAAATTTTAAAGCTGTATGAATGTTTTACAATGATGCATTAAAGTTAAAATTTCCTTCAACTAATTTATGCCTCTTTGTCTTTCATCTTTGGTATCATAAAAAATTTATATAAAACTAGAACTTGATACGCATACACGCAAACATAACAAACATACTTAAACTCATTCAACAAACTACGCACGCATCATCACTAGAAACGTACAACAAAATATTGACGACAACGGTGGCAGTGGCAGCGACGGCGACATAAAAAGTAAGTGGCATAACAACAACGAAGGGCAAAGTGTGTGAGTGATAACCTGCATTCTCACAGGAATATGACGGAATATAAACTTGTTGTTGTCGGAGCTGGTGGTGTTGGAAAATCTGCACTTACAATTCAATTAATACAAAATCATTTTGTCGATGAATACGATCCAACAATTGAGGATTCTTATCGTAAGCAAGTGGTAATAGGTAAGCAAATTGAATAGGAAAACAAAATACTAATAGAATAATAAGTCACTAAAGTCCGAACAAACTTAATAAGCAATTCAATAAGAGTATTTGTATGTTATCGTCTGTTAGCGATTAATGCAACTCTGAAATATATGATCTCAAATATAAAGGGACCTACATACAGATTAACGCCGGCTATTACGGAAGTTTTCCATAGTAGTAACACTCATAACCAATTACTAGCTAAAGTTTTGAGGTGCTGCTGTTGAAGAATTGTTTCTCTTTCAGATGGTCTGGCCTTAAATGAGTCTAAAAATAGAATGTGGTGCAGCTCATTGACTGAGAGAAGTGCCCTTTTTCCTATCTGATTTGTTATGGGAATTATTGCAAATTTACAGTATGCAAAACCTATAAAAATAAGAAAATTTACAAAATATTCAACGCATAAGCAAATTTTTGAAAATTTTATGTCTATTTATTGCTTTTATGACAAAATACAAGTAATATGTAGGTATCATATAAATCGAGCGCTAGATGGCGGAGTAAAAAACCCTATTCGTACAGAGTAACAATTTCAATAAAATTAAGAATATTATGCATAAGGATTAAAATTAATATTTTGTTGAATATCCTTTTTGCTTTATGTCAGCATTGAGACGTTTTGGCGTCGATTCCACTAGTTTGGGAGTTAATTGTGATGATATTTTAATCCATCCCGTCCTCAATGCTACTTTCAGGTCGTTTAAGTTTTTAATGTCGTAATGTTTCAAATTTTACTTGAAAATTGACCACAAATTCTCAATAGGATTGAGATCTCGACTTTGTGCAGAATCCACTGCACTTTGCCTCACATTTTTCTTTAAAATATTTATATAGTCCCCTGCTGTCATAATTCCATCAATGAAATGTAGCTTCCAAATTCCTGATGCTGAAAAGCAACCACAAACCATTACCGAGCGTCCACAATGCTTGAATGTTGAAATTAGGTTATGGCGAAATAAGCTCGCGTTCTTCTCTCGCCAAATTTCAACGCGTTTATCCGATAATTTTATATTAAATTTGGACTCATCCGTAAAAATAACTTTTCCTGAAGTTGAAATCCTTATTTTGGTACTTTTTAGCAAACGAAACCCGTTTTTGCTTATTAATCATGCTAACAAAGGGTTTTCTGACAGCATGCCGACTTTTGAATCCAATTCTTTTAATGTAATTTCGAACTGTTTGAGGTGTAACGTGAATTCCAAAGTTCTGTTCCAAACTTGCAGCCAGTGTTACGCCAGTTATAGAATGATCGATGCGAATTTGGCGGCGAAGGAATGAGCATTCCTTATTTTGGCAATTTCTCGTAAAGATTTTCCATCAATGTGTAGATCTATTACTATTTTACGTTGTTCATCTGGAAGCTCACTTGATTTTCTGCCCATGTTGAATTTTTTCAACTTTTTATTTGTAACAACAATACTGCTCACTATTCCTTTTTTCTTGTCAATAGCAATATTTTTATAGCATTCCATAATTTTAGAATTTTATTTGTCGGTCTCACCTTATATGTATGTATGTACATATTAAACTTTCTATAATATACTTACGCGCGATGTAAAATTATTCTAGATGTAAATTCTTCAAAGTATGAATTTAAAAAGTAGAAGTATTAAAAATGTATAAAAGAGTACAAATCAAAAAAGTAAACAAATTTTGAAGTGCTTTTGAAACAAAAAAAACAAAAAAAAAAAATTTCTATACTGTAATAATAGTTATTAAAGATTTTATTGATATACAGCAGCTTGAATACATTTTTAAATAATTAAATTATTAATTTTGTTTATTAGATGGCGAGACATGTCTGTTGGATATATTGGACACAGCCGGTCAAGAAGAATATTCTGCAATGCGAGATCAGTATATGCGTACCGGCGAAGGCTTTTTGTTAGTTTTTGCAGTGAATAGTGCAAAATCTTTTGAAGATATTGGCACATATCGCGAACAAATTAAACGTGTCAAAGATGCCGAAGAGGTGCCAATGGTATTAGTAGGCAACAAATGTGATTTACAAGCGTGGGCTGTTAACATGAATCAGGCTAGAGAAGTAAATAAATGAAATTGTATTTTTAAACAAATACAAGTCTTAATAAAATTTAACATTTTTCCCTAATTGACACACAGATAGCTAAACAATATGGTATACCCTTTGTAGAAACATCAGCAAAAACTCGTATGGGTGTGGATGACGCCTTCTACACATTGGTTCGTGAAATTCGCAAAGATAAAGAGCATAGGGGGAAAAAGGGTCGTAAAACTAATAAACACACAAATCGAAAATTTAAGTGTGAGCTTCTTTAAATTCAATTCCTTTGAACACAAAGGTGGTAGCACTTTTTCATAAATTGAATGAGACTACATAAATAAATTAAAATCGCGCAAACAAATGCACTTTAGCTAAGCGAACGCTCCAGTGTGTTGGTTAAACATCTGTTGTCAGTGCTAATTATGATTTCAATAAGTTGATTATTATTTACAATTATTTTAATTTTTTACCGTTTTAGTAACCTGGCTAAAAGAAAAGAAATTGCGTACTTTTCTGCACAATTTTCATTGCATATTATAACATAATCTCTTGCAGAAGAAAATAACAACATAAAGTTAAATAAAACACTATCAAAAGTATTTCATTTTTTCGTTCACGCACAAAAGTAATGTTTTTCAAAAATATAAAAAAAAAAATATAAAAAAAGTTTACTTTTTTATTTAGTTCGGTGCTAAATATTTTAAAACAAATTTTATACATATTCATGAATTGTTTTTTATACATACATAATAATAAATAAATATACCTATATATACATATATATATTATATTGTAATTTTCTTTCGTTGCAACGCAAAATTTTCTTCTTTGCCATATATATTTTTACAAAATGAGAATAATCTACAATTTAATGTGTTTTCAATTGCTGCTTTTTTTCTAATATTGTGTTATACAGATCGAACTTATTATATTTCTTAGATTTAGATCTTTGTATTTTGCCACCATTGCTTTGATTTTTTTATATTTAATATATATTATTTTATTGTTTTTTTTTCGTGTCTTAATTTAATTATAATTTTTTTTAATAAGTGTACACACATTAACATTTTATGTAATAATTATTCAGAAAAAAATGGTATATTTATTCGATATAAAAAGGATAAAATAAAAAAATGAAACTTTATCTTATCATAATAAAAGTCATTTTACAAATATAATAAAACGATTATTTTGATTTGGAGCATTAATTTAATGAATTTATGAAAATATTCTCTATTGAATAAAGTAAAAACTTTTAATACAAAATCACGTTTTTTAGATTAATGCCTAGATAAATGGAAAATTTGTGCAAAAGAAAGCCACATTTTAGGAGAAGTATGTTGTTTTATATTTTATTTAAAGTATTCGTAATAGAAAAACGTACCTATTATAAAATAAAAGCAAAGATAGCCTTGTAAATTTATGTGAGCATATGTCATTTAAACTGAATACATGAAATTACAAATAGATAACCTAAATATAAATACATAATATACCGAAGCATAATATAATCTACAAATATGAGCGTTAAGGATTACAACTTATCAGAGGCAGAAGTATGTTCCAGCGCAATCGAAAGCACTTATTGTATATATTTGCATATAATGGAAGGTAAGAAACTCTTTTTTTTTTTAATATATACATTTGCATATGCTATGTAAATGCATACATATTTGTGTAAACGTTATGATCTACATGTAAGTTTTTTATATTCATTAAGGCACTGGTTTCCTTCTAAATGATAGCGAAAGCGATGTAGGGGGAACTGAGAATGCTATACTAGTTAGAGTTTCCTTAAATGGAGTGTTCTTTGAAGTATTGGGGAATATTACGCCACAAAATTCAATTATATTCAATAACAATTGTATTTGGGAGTGCGACTTAGACGATGTTAAAAAGTAATGTCACAGCAGCTAACAAAATTCGTATGATAATATTAGTAAACGCATATTTTTCATTGTAGAATTAAATCAGATAATCGCCCGATTAAGTTGGATTGTTTTTTAAAAAGTTGTTACTCGGCGAAGACAACAATTAAGCAAATTGGTACACTATTATTACCATTGCGCAGTGTAAAAATAGTCCACAGTCAATCAAAGTTACAGGTACATCTTCGCTTGCAACCTATTATCAAAACACGGAAACATTATTATATTCTTTTAGATTAAACCAGTTTGGCATAATATACATAATTTAAGTTTTAAATGGCGTAACAATAGACCACAAATATATTTGATATTAATAATTGTTAAGAAAACTATAGTTAACAAGGTGCAAATGGCAACGAATTTGGAGGTGGTATGTTGTTAAATTGGTTTGCTATATAATGTATTTTGCAAATCTATTAATTTCAGCAAAAAAATTTAGCTTTGGAAAGTTCAGTTAGTAGAGGTTATTTGTCTTCAAATGTTTCGCACACACTTAATATGTTACAGCCCCAACATAATATTTATGTGCAACTCCTTGAGGAACTTGGCCAAATACAAGTCGGTAGCGATCCCAATATGGATTGTGATGTTTTCTGCGTCACAATAACATTTAAAACTATTAAAAATGTTTCGACACTTTTCGACTTTGTTCCAAAATTAACTAAAATACAAAATAATTCGTTTATTTTCCAATACGATTTTCTCGGGAGCATTTCAAATGTGGAAATCGTTATAAATAACAACGATTTTTATACTATTAATCAAAAAATATCCTTAAATTTTCGATCTTCACTGAAGAGCCTCCGATTGTATTTTCAAAAAATATTTTACATTCCTATATATTTGTATTATTTAAATCAAAATGTTGCCGTTGCAAGTTACCGTTTTGAAATTTTGCAATTTCTACCTGATGATTATTATTTCGATGATGAGGTTTGTGAAGTTTGGACAAAAAATGGCTCATTTTATTTAAATAGACTTAATAATATATCAAATATTAAAGCCTTCAAGCCCTCAGTAGAATTTATGATAACTTTGGAATTATTAACAAAAAATGTGAACACAAATCAGTTTGGTTTCGTTTCCTACCATGATCAAGATAACCATTTATTAACACATACTGAAACATCTTCTGAGATAAAAGAAATCGAAAAAGAAAATAATGATTATGCTCAGGCTGTTACACAATACCTACAAACGGAAAATTCTTTATCTCATAAAGCTAAAATAAAATGCGTTCTTTGGAGATCATCCATAAGGATGGAAACTAATACTTTTGAAAATGATGATGCAAACGTTTTCTTACATAACACGCGTACCGTTGGAGTAAATACTGAACATTTCAATATTTTAGAAAAAGATAAACTCTTGCTACAATTTGCACAAGATTTAGATAATTGGAAACAACATGAAATGGAATGCTTTATGAGCGAATTGGTCAATTCAAAACAAATGTATTTGCAAGAATTTCTAATCAGATGGGATGCTCAGATAGCGAGAGTGGAAGAAAAAATAATTAAATGCGAACAATTAAATGCCTTGTTGGAGGAAGTTCAGCTCAAACAAAAAGCTACACTCGATACAAATCTGAAAAACCTACAAGTTGCTGACAATGTGTTAAGAGAAGTTGAATTGAAATATAAAAATATCCACGCTGCACTTGAAATAAAATTGCGAAATATGTCATTAAAAGCAGAGCAAAACGGTATGTTTGATTTCAAAATATATATCGTTGCTCTTATGTAGAAAGGCCATAACTCGTATTTTTTCGGAATTGAGTTTTATAGTGATTCCAACACATTGCTCACAAATACACCTTGTCACAAAAATGTAATGCAATAGTATCGAAGATAATTGTTTTACAAAAAGCCCTATTTCAAAAATTTCTTCTTGCTAAACACCAAATGTGTGTTTGATTTTCATTAAAACCTGCATTTACAAAAACGGTACGTTTAGATATTTACAGTTTCTGTTATGTTTAAACCTTTTCGTGAAAAATTGAAATTATTTGGGTTAGTACCTTTCTACATGAAAGCTACGATTTGTATGCATATATGTATGCACTTAAAAACAAGCTTATAGTAATTTAAAACAAATTTAGAAAAGGAAACGAATGCATTAAAAAATCGCGTAGATTGTTTAGAAAAACAATTGGCATTATTTAAACAGAATTTTTTTCCAGTGGATCAACTAAGAGATATATTAAGTGACATGGTAATTCCAATAGCAATAATATAGGGTAAGTCCTAAAACGTCATTTGCAAAGCAACCGAATAATGTCATACATTCCTAGACGTAACCATGCAAATATTGACAAAGTATTGCATACCTCGAAGTCATCCGTTTCTTAGCTGATGCGCAAACAAACGCAACTAGAGCATTATAAAAATTCGTGATTCTTTTTATATAAACAATGACGAAAAGAGATAGTTAAAAATGTTAGTTTAAATAAAAATTTTAATTAAAAAATTGAAGTTGTACAAAGTTTTAAATGATAATGCATTTGATTTGCTGTGTTGCAAAGTGTTAATGCTTGATTTAAACACTGCTTTGGCGTTGTTTAGAGACGTTTAGAAAAGCGGTCAGAGTTTTGAATGAAAACAGTTATGGCTTACAATACGCTTACAAAACGAGGATGATCTTACTTCAAAAAGGAGCTATTTTATGGGAAGAGCAAAAAGTTTCTGAATGTAAATAGTATTCAGTTTTTTTTTTTTTTTTTTTTAAACAAAATACAGTATTGTTTGCTTTGTATCGATCCAGTAGTAAAACCGCATCGCTACAATGTATTTTGACGTTTTGGAATTCACCCATACTATTCATCGTGTTTATTTATATTCAATTAATTTTATTTAACATTAGTAAGATTTTTTCTATTTTTCCGTAACTATAGCGTTTGCAAGCTGAACGTTTTGTAGCTATTCACAATTATTATAAAGAAAAATGTGCTAATATTGAGTTTGAAACTAAAAAATTGAAGTTAAAACTAGCAAAGCATGAATCGAGCCAATTAAAAAACAACAAAGTTAAGTAAGTAGTGCCCCAAAAATGTCTATAATCTCACTCATTTATTCTTTTTTATTTTGTAGTCAGTGTTTCGATCAAATTTTAAATGAAGAAACGCTCAAAACGTTCCTAACTGATGATATATCTTAGTTTTTATCTATTTTTATCTAATAAACAAATCGATCTGCTTTTAATTGCAATATATTACTTGAAGTATGTTATTTTTATTCTATAAATTTAAGTTCAATTCCATTTCAATTAAACCTTCATTAATTTTGTTTTATAAAATAAGGTAATACATCTAAAGGTGCTGAATAATCCATTATCCATTTTGGTCCTATGTGTATGACATTAGTATTTCCGTCTAGCCAATTACCTTTTGGAAGATAAATATCACGTTTTGTAGCAGACTCTTCTATAATAGGAGCAGCTATTATATCATCACCAAGCATGAATTCTAAAAAATAGAATTGCCCAAATTTATTAATTAATTGTAATAATTCTAAAACAGCTAATAGTTCACTTACGATCGAAAACTCCCTGGGCTATAGTATCATTCGGGTCTGCCCACCATAATGGTGTATTAACTGGTTCGCCTGTTTTCGCAGCAAGCTTGAAGCGTTCCATTATTTTCGGTGTGTAATCACTATGTAATTTCGTAAACTTTTTACTAATTTCAACTGTCTCGTCGTCGAAATACCAAGGAACGTAAGAAAATTGTAAACTAGGCATAAATACGTTGGCTTGTAACCATCTTATAAATAATTCCTTTGTAGGAGGTTTGTTATTGTAGCCATTACCTCCTATCATATCCGGTAAAACAAATGGATACCCATTTAGATTCATTTGCAACAACGTGGTTATCAGAGTTACAAGGCCGTTCTCCCACTTCCACTCCGAATCTTTGTCTATCATACGCACGAATATGGGCAGATCTTGTGTTCCTTGTCCGGAACGTACCTCTACCATTGGGCCAAATGCGCCCACTGTGCGCACATAGTCTCGAGTAATTTGACTAGGAGAAAAGTTGCTTGAGACATTCAAAACAGGATCGTCGGGAACCCAGCTTGACTCTCCGGCATCAAATTTAAAACTATCAATGCCATCTTCGACTTGTAACCGTCGAAGACGTTGCTTAAACCAGTCTTGTACTAGACTCTTTGTAAAGTCTATATAGGCTGCTTCCCCCGTCTTACTATTCCACCACTGGGTGTCAGGGTTATTGTTATAATCTAAAACTAAATAACTAAAGCCGAATTTTTTAATTGATATAGGCTACAGTTATATTAAACTGTTATTACATACCCTTTAGAAAGCGCCTCTGTGTATGTTGGTTCACAATCCTTGTTTATAAATGGATGTATCCATAGAGTCACGCGAAAACCATTTGCCTTTAAATCATCAGTTAGTTTTTTGATATCTGGAAATTTACTCTTTCTAAAAGTTAGCGCACCATAACAATCCTCCCAGTCATCGTCGATTTCCAATTGACTATTTTCGAAACCACGCTTTTTTATTTCATCAGCAAATTCTCTTACAACTTTTTCATCGATTTCAGTTTTATAAAGAGCCCAGGTTGACCAAATAGGATATTGAACCATACGTTCATCGGGGTATTCGTTCGGATGACCTAAGATTTTTTGTACTGCATACATATGAGCCGTTTTTGCATTATTTGCTATTCCAATATGATATATAAAATTAATTTGACTTGAACGCACATCATATGGTAATGAATTAATAGCCGTTAAGCATAACTTATTTTCATATCCGAGTGAATTTTGTTCTATAAACAAAGGAGTTTCGTCCTCGACATAGAAAAATTTGCCATCTGAATTAAGCCAATATCGCTCCGCTAAGCCGGCGTTATGATCTTCTTTAGTTAAATATGAGTAATTAGTAAACACTAGTCGCTCTATTGGCCAATATTGGTGTCGGTCTTCAGGACCTCCATACCAGTGAGAGTGACCTATATTAAGGCTAACGCAGTCCATAGGTTGACTTGTGCGCTTAATATTTTCACGAATTATACGAATATGTGTTACTTCATTAGACGACGTTATTAATTCAAATTCAACAGTATTTGATCCATCGGTTAGCTTTAATTTTCCATCTGCTGTTCTTTCCAAGTCATTATTTGTGTTAAAGTTTTCGAAATAAATAGTTTCTAGTTCCTGAGAACCTATAAAATGCATACAAACAAATTTTAGTGTACTTTTATAGCTCAAAAACATGTATATACCAAATGGCTATATTACCTTTTAAAACCTTATATTGCAGTTTTGACGACGTCCTTTCAAGCTTAATATATATGTCGGAATTCGGAAAATTGTTTACTTGTTCCACACTTTTACATGACTCTGTGTAAGTAAAAAGGCCTGCGATAAGTAATGACGTAGCAATAAATATAAATCGTATCATTTTATTGCATCCTCTAAAGACTTAACGATAGAGAAATTTTTTCTTTACAAATTTACTTAACAATGAATTTAAACGTTATTCATAATATTATTTATTGTAATGTCTTATATACCTTTTAGACAGATAATAGATGTTGCGCTTTTCCTTATATCTCAAGTGTTAACTCTTCACATGTAATTTTTTTGTTTTTTTTTTTTATTTACTTTTAACAATTGTAGCGTTTTGAAATAAATAATTTATTGTTCACAAAAATATTAAATGTTAATCACTCAACATTTAATGACCCAAGCAAACCTATGTATACTAACACAAATGTTAACCCATTTATAGCCATAGGAAAACTACAAGGACAAAATATTAATTTTACTAAACAGGAGTATACCCAAAAGATACACTGGACACTTATGAGTGAAATTTTGCAAATCAGAGTTTCTCAATGCAGATGTTTTTTTATAATACTAGCGGCTTCTGCTATGGCAACTGACACAATTAATACGCTTACAGACCTTCAATGTTTCATGAGAAAGAGCGAGCAGAGCCTTTGGGGTAGTTTTATGGCTTCTTCTAAGCTGCGAAAATGGTTCCTCGCGCTATAGTGTTGTTGTCGATTCATATTTCAAACTTACAATGCGTGTTAAAAGATTCATGTCAAAGATCAACGAAGAGTTCAACCAAAAAATATAATATAAAGAAATTTGAAATAAAACACTAGATACTCAATATTTTCCGCTCTGCTTAGACGATTGTCAGATCCAACAATAATTGGAAATGGTTCGAAAATAAATCGATTTACTTTTTATACACGTTAACAAATTCGTTTCAAACTAAAAATACCGACTTACAAAAGTTTTGTTATTTAACAATATTGCAAAATCGTAAGTATTTACGACTTTACTCGAAAATTATACAAGTTATAAAACGACATATACACTTTCACAGGTGTCTCAATAATGAAGTTTATTAGATCTTTTAGAGAAAATTGCTGAAGTAAATGAAAAGGAATTATACATATTTAATAACTACACTTTACACTCTCTTTACTAAAAACGGTAATATTTTATTAATTATTGACAATAAATTTGTTTATAATTTGTCAATAACTAGATGTCCACAAATTGGCAGGACGGTTTAGAATGGGTTAAGGAAAAATTAAATAATATGTACTTATTTTACTTGTATGCCTCTTATGCTTTGTTAATAACACTCTAGTGTTTGTTTTGAATTTATATATTATTTACTGTATTAGTTCAAAATGTATTTTCAGATTTAGTAGTTGCATATGTATTTTTTTATTCCAATTAAAATTCAGTTTTTAAATTAAGTTTATCAGTAATAATCAGTCATGCTATGTATAAAATATTTAAAAAAGTAATAGTCGCTGTATATTTCTTTTAGAGCAAAAGATTTTTTTTATAAAAACTTAGTTATGAGCATAGGACTAAAACATCAATTATTGGTATGCTTATATTAGAGCATTTTTTCGCATAATCTCTTAATGCTATAAAAATTATTTAATTTATGAATTTTATACATATGCATGTAATATAGGCGTCAAAATAAAGTGTGCATCCTTATGCTTTATAATATAGGCTTTACCTAATAGATGTTAAAGCTCCGTCAATTTCGATCAAATTTAAAAAAATAAAATATGTATCATTTTATCCATAACTAAACGTACTACTTTAATAAAACAAAAAATATGACGGTTCCTATATACAATAGTGTGTAAAAACGTCTCTAAACTTGAAAAATTTGGAATAAATTGGATAAAAATATTTGAAAAATTTACAGATTCCTTAAGTTTAGTTTCAGTTTTTTTACAGTCACCATTTAATAGGTATGTTCCTCTTCTTTACAAATTAAAAATCGGTTGATATTCATCTAAGTTATTGGCTTACCCGTAACTCAAGATTTTTAAGCTGTTTCGTAAGTTTCTTAGTCAGATTCTTGTAGTACTCGATAGCACCTATCGGAAAAATAGTATCAGTTGCCATGTATTTCATTATTTTTTGTGGTTTTTCCAGTTTTTTTTTTTTTTTTTTTTTTTTTTTTTTTGTATACTTTTTGTTGACGCGTAGAAGAAACACTATTCTTTCGCTTTTGTTGTATAAGACTTTTTAATTTTTAGAATTTAGTGAAGCTTAAATAACATTTTAAAAAAGTATAAGCTCTGTTTTTAATAAATATTCATCGTAATTTAAAACACATTTGTATCGATAATTACAACTAATTAAAGAAACATTGAACTATAAATAAAAAGTGACTAAAGTTATTTCTTTCCTCAGGCCAAGGCATACACATCTTAGTTAGTTTCCAATTTTAACTGGGTTAACTTCTCATTAAGAATTTTTTCCTCTTCTTCTTCGGCCTTAAACGTTTCCTGTAAAAGATCATAACTGAATATTAGTTAATGTACATTATATTTAAGTTATGGTACGTAGAAATTATAATACACACACCAAGATCAACTTATATGTCTTTGTAACGACTTCTGTTAAATATCTAATATGAATTATAGAGGGATTTAACTTTATTATAACTTTATTATTTATGTAGGTAGTGCCTACATACAAAGATATACTTGAGAATAGAATACAAGCGAAGAAAGAAACTAAGATTCGAAATGCTATCGACAACTTTTTATTCAGTCGTATTAGGTATAGGTATTTGAAATATTAAAATTTATTATGTTACTCCTTATTGGGCTTATTATAGTTTACTTAGTAACGATATACCTACTATACATACATTCTTACGTACATACACGCATATGTATTCTTAGCATGTATAGTAGTTGTTTAGTTTTTAAAAAGTTTTTAGTGACTGAGATGTTAGTTTTTTTACTTACTGGGTCATATATGACTTTTATAATTAACGAGCAACTGGGACATATGGCTACATCTTCCCCCTCAATTAGTTCCTCCTAAAATTATAAACAAATATATTTACATATGTTCTAATTCACCTTTAAATTGACTTGCTCTAAAAAGCCTGTACCTTTGATATCTGAAATCTATCACCACATGGACATGGATAATAATACATTTCTTCTTCCTCATCATATTCGAAATCTTCTATTTCAACTTCGTCGTGATATACACTCATTTTAAATCAACATGAATGACATTTCTCAATTTAATAAATAAAAAATAACAACGATTTTAAAAAGTTTTAGTGCATTTATATCTTTACATCTATCTATCAGTAGCACAGAATATCAGTAAGTATCCTACTTACTATTTTAAAATTCATAACAAAAATTTTTAAACACGTTGTACCCAAAGAATCAAAACAAATCAAATAGGACGAATGATTCACCTAACACACTAGAAACAAATTGATGACTGCTGACCACAGATCAAAATTTATGTGACTTCAAAAATTTTATTTTTAACAATATTTACTGTTTAATTTCAAACATCTGTGATAATTATGATTGCCAAAGGAAATACGAAAGAAATTAATATTTTATACAATATAGCTTATTTTCTATAGGTTGTATCCACATATACATATCTATCATTTTAACTTGTATTTAGCAGCTTGTCGTTGCCATTGTAGTAGTTTCACAAAAAAATATTTGTTTTGACGTTTCTTTCAGCTGACATTCTTTGTTATATGATTGCTTGTAAGCAAATGATTTAATGTCATTAAATTAACATATTTCCTCCATAGTTTTGACATTTGGTAACCAACTAAAATATAATTTCATAGCTAAAGAAATAATTTTAACATTATAATAATAATTAACATAATAATCGTATAATTAACTGGCACAGGATAAAAGTAAAAGAAAAAATATAAATACAACTAATCGCTATACGTAGAATTCATACATGTACATACAAATGTATGTGTGTATGTTTAGTAAAATCATAAATTAAAATAAAATTCCACCAATTTCAAAACATGTCATCTAAGAAATATAGCGATGTAAATTTTTATGCTATTTTGGGCGTGGAAAATGAAGCAGACGAAAATGCTATTAGAAAAGCCTATCGAAAAAAGGCATTGGAATGCCATCCTGATAAAAATCCTGATAACCCTAAAGCAGCAGAACTGTTTCACGAGCTCTCAAAGGCGCTTGAAATATTAACGGATAAGGCAGCGAGGGTTGCTTATGATAACGTTTGGAAAGCAAAAAAGGCGGCTGAGCTACGCAATAGGCAATTAGACAGCAAGAGACAGAAACTGAAAGCAGATTTAGAAAAACGAGAACGCGTGTATCAAAATAAACTAGAAACGCGAAAAACAAACAACGTAGTTTATAAATCCGACGAGGAAATATTACAGGAACAAGTAGAAAGGTTGAGGCGTGAAGGTTCTCGTCTTTTGGAAGAGGAGCAAGCACTCTTAAGGCAACAATTGCAGAAATCAATAGCAGAACATGTGCAAGAAAAAAATAAAAATAATTCATATCGTCTAAAAATCAAATGGAAATCCGAAAAAAATGATCCATTAAACGGGGGCTATAGTTATGAAAAGCTTTCAAAATACCTGAAAAAATATGGAGACATTGTGGCTTTAGTTATGAGTAAAAAATGCGGCAGTGCTTTAGTTGAGTTTAAGACGTTAGAATCGGCAGAACTTGCGATAGCATACGAGAAAGGTTTTATTGATAACCCCTTACATTTTGAGTGGATTATCCCGCCATCAGAAGAGCCAGTTAATAAACTACAGACAACTATTTCTTCGACTGATTACGAAGACTTGGTTATGCGTAAGTTAAGGCAAGCTGAAGAACGTAAAAGGTTGATAGAAGAATTGCAAAAAGAGGATTCATAATATATGCAAACGACCACACAGGCGTTAAAAAACTTTCATATTTAAATTTTTAGTAAAACAAAATAATGGAATACATGTATGTACTAAAATAGCAGCAATGCTGTGTTCACACTTGTGCTTTTAAACGCGTTTAAACAAAATGTTTTAATAACACAACCATTCACACTACATTTGAGACGTTTAAGAATGACATTTTATCAGCTGTTATTGGTGCTTGAAAAAAATGTAAAAAATTAAAAATATATTAAAAAAATTGAAAAATATAGTAATGGAATTATCAGCAGCATATTTCAGTTTTCTTAATGTCGAAATTATCAATATTGATGATTTGTTTTATGGTGAGAAAAAGGATTATAAAAAAACGGCGCGCGATAAGAAAAAATATAATTTAAACAAATAACATGCTAATGTTTTAGTTGTTTGTTGTTTTCGTTTTTCTTTTATGTGCCGCCATTGAACACTAAGATATGTGTTTAATAACCATAAAAAATTGACAGCTTCATCAATTACACACGGAACACACCCAAAAATTAAATGCAGCCCTGTGATTTACATGTTTAACGAAGTGTTTAAATCTAAAACATCTCATTTGAGATGTTTAACAAAACACGTCAATATATGGTTAAACATCTAAAAATCGAAATATTTAATGCTTAAACATGATTGAGGTGTTAAACACGATAGAAATGAACGTATTATAAGACTACTACATTTAACACTGGAAGGCAACAGTGCATATCTGACAGCTAATAATTATTTTTTCATTGATTTTTCTGCATTTTAATTTTGTACTTTTATTAAAATTGCATTAAATTTAATTTAAAATCACTCCTTTATTTTAATGTTCCAAGCTCAAATAAACATTACAGCTAACTTAAAATCGGATTGGATCAATTCGCTCATTTGCTTTAACACAAGTCGTAACATTTTAAATTTAGATAATAATTTTTTACTACTAAAATTTAAAATTACTTGGGCCAAATGACCCCCATCCGTCTTACAAGGTACATATGTAAACAGATGTAACTACACCAAAATTCAAAAAAATTCGTGTTTAGTATTTTTATCAAACTTCATGCTCATTCAAAATTTTAGTTCGCTGCAATTAAAAATGACGACTTAAAAAAACTTCAACGCACGTAACTATTATTTTTATTAATGCACTAATACTGCCGAAGAAACTTTTTTAAGAAAACTTCGAAAAATTTATATGTATAGAATACTTTATTATTACTGATATTGTAACGTTTTTGTTTCTGTAAAAAAAGCACTTACATACGTTAGTTTGCTTTAGGTTGACGATATATCAATTTTTTAGTTTTTCTTTTGCATATTCAAATAAAAATTGTTGAAATAAGCTTCACCACTTCACTTTATGGTGCCATCTAATGTCATGTTTATGCATTATTATACAGCATTTGGTCAAACAAATGTCAATTTTGAATTAATAATGACAGCTGGCACAATATGTTATACATATTACATTATGGCAAGGAGTTTTGTTAATTATGAAATAATAGTCTGTATTGTTTCTTGTAAATCGCATTAAAAAATTGTGTTATGTTAATATATCTAATACATTAATAATAATTTGCATTAAAGGATTATTCATTAAAAGTAAGTAAAATAAATATAATAAGAAAGTGTACATTGAATTCCTAACGCATTTCGATTAAAAAGTAAGATAAAAAACGAATTCACAAATCCTACATTTTACGATAAAGACAAAACAACAAACTAATTTTAATGGTAACAAATGTAATAGACAGAAATTTATTGTTTTTAATGTAGTGTTTTTTAATCAAAATTGATAAATCAATTTTAATTATATGTCATTCATTTTGTCTTTTTTTTGTAAGTGATGCCAACCTATCAGATTAACGTAAAATTATGTTTTATAAAGCAATGCCAGGCATAGAAAGGAATAAATTCTTTTTTTTCAGACTAGAAAAATAGCTGTTAATTGTTAATTCAATTGTGAAAATACAAGTATTCGTTCACATTACAAATGTTTTCTTTTTGAAATTTTTGTTTTCTGGATATATATTTATCGATATGGAATAGCAGCTTAAGTCGGCTTAAGCTATTTTTACCGACAGATTTTTCATACTTGATATAACAGAATACACTTCTATTAAGAAAAAACTCTTGGTATCTTTCCCTTTATTATATAAATCTGTGTCGTTGAGTAAGAATAGCACAATTCGACCTAAGGTACTATTCTATATCGAGACAGATATATGAAAGAGGGGAGAAATATCATTCTGTATTATCTCAATTCAAAAGTGTGGAATTACACCATCCCACCAAAACAACAAAATCTATTTTTGCATAAAAAATAGTATAAATAAGCGAAAATAGCTTAATTTTCAAGTGTCGTTTCTAGAGGGTGATTGTGTGATCTGCAGTTTTTAGAAATGCAATTAGACATGACTTATAACGCACACAGGTGAGGCAATAAAAATCAAATGGGTCAGTTATGGCGTTATGGTATGTTACCACTAATCGAGCACATTGTTGCCCATAAGGTTGGTAGTGTTATAAGTGTGTTAAGTCATGTCTAATTGAGCTTTTAACCGTATAGTCAGACCCATAAGCGTAGCTAGACACAAGCACATTTATTTCCATCTATTAGTGGCGCTGTAACCTTAAACAGCTCTTGTTGATGCTCTCATTAAAATTTTTGCAGGTAACTGGCTTTTAAAAAGGATTTTTTAATCAGTACAGATTACAAAAAAAAAAAAAAAACATTTACTGCGGTTATTATTTAAAAAGAGTTTTCCGAAAAATTTAATCTCAATATCATATTATTGTCCGAAAAAAGAATCTATAAATATAAAAAGGAAAGTTTAATTTACACTTACAAATACCTATAATACCTAAAATAGAATTTAGTGTATGTTCTATTCAAAATAAAAGTATAATAAGAAAATTCTATAAGTGCGGCCGCTTGGTAGTCTGCAGTTTTTAAAAAACCATCGCAAAATGAGAGAAATACAAAAAATGTGTTAATTTTTATGTCTAATTGAACCTTTAAGCTTCGAAAGTTTTTAAGTATCAAACGCGCCAAACGGTTAATGCGTGTTATGTATCTTTATGATGATGCGCTGATAAAATGGAACTTGCTTTTTTACTGTTATTTTTGTCATGATTGGTAATTTCTCATTGCTTTATAGCTCTGCTCCAAATGTTATTTTCGTTATGACTCAACAGTCTGGTAGCGTACATTTTTTCTTCTCTTTTGTTCCTTTATTTTTAATATGTGAATTTTTCTTGCATTATAGTTGACAGTTTGTTCTTCTCCGCAGTTTGCCGTTAATTCGTTGGAAAGAAAAAATTGCTGTCGGTACAAAAATTTTGATTATTTTATGTAAACTATTCGCACTAAACATTTTGATTTAAGTTAACAAAAAAAAAAAAAAACTTGCCTAAAGTGTAGTTTATCAGAAAAGTGGTGTAACAAAGAGAGCTAGAAAAAAAATGTCAGTGAATAAAAAAAGTATTATTGAAAAAGTTCATACATTTGTCTGTGGATATATTTTTTAAAGTAGCCTCTGTATGCATTTTGCTGGACAACCGACCGACCGATTAACAATCCAACCAACCGATATATGAGTGTGCATAAAGCTAATTTAACTGATTAGCAGGCAGCAGTCTCAATAGAGGGTAAACGCCCCAAAAACATGAATGTTGATTTGCTGCAGCCATTGCCATTGTAAATTTGTATGTATTTCTACGTTTCGTTTTTAATTATACGGATATGTATATAACTATGAGATCGCTTAGATATGTATTTGTTATTAAAGAAAATAGCTATTTTCAATTGTCAATAATATTTTTCTTTTGACAATTTAGTAGTTTATTCACTCGTGTTAAATAAAAATAAAAAACAAGAGAAATATGTATTTATGTTACGGCAGTTGCGTGATATTGTTTCGATTATATCATATCTGTTTAAGTCTAGAGGTCAATCTAATAGCAAACGTCGTGAGCATTACTTAAAAAGTTTTAGTATTGTTGAAAATTTAAATTTTCCAAATGTTTGTTTATGTCTGTTTGCGATAACTTCAAAGGCAATAAGAGAAATAAACATTCACTTCCTTTGAATATTTGATAAGAACTGTCGAATTAAAAAAGTACAGATTGTATTAATTATGCAAAGTTTTATGTATTTAAATTTAACTCTAGTTATAAAAAGCTTTAGGTTCCTCGACAAGTTTAAATAAAAAAAATTCTTAGTTTAAGTTTTAGAAATTGTCACATACTTTTACAATTTCTATATAAGTACCTACATATACCTATTATGCTTATGCATTATACATACAAATATTTATTCAGTATTGTGCTGTGTTGGTTTGATTCAATTCAATTACATGTACCCAGTTATTCCTATAATAAAAGAGGTTTTATAATTGCATGTCAATAGGCTTTTGAATGTAGAGTTTAGTATTTGTTTTTAACATTTTGTATACAAATTATTATAATTGGTTTAAATAAATCAGCAAACTGTTGTTAATTCAGATTTATTTGCAACAGAATTTCTGTTGAATGTATATGGGAATCCATACATTGATAGACTCAATAGAAATCGATTAAAACAAAAATATAAAATAAACAACATTTATAGCAATATAAGTATTAGATGTACAGAAGTATTAGATTTGTAAAAACAATTTAAATTTTTACTGGAAGAATTCCTTTTACGAAAATAAAATTAAAAATTTAAATAGTGGTACGTTTTGTCTACATCTACATCGATTGTAGCACAAGAATACAATACATATTTGCGTATTTTTGAAATTTTTCTTGCCGCATGATTGTCTATCGAGCCGTCACACTATTGCTGTACCAATAATAGATGCATTGTATTCTAAAGTTGAGATCACAAGATTAATATAAATCATCTTTTTATTCAATTATATATCAAATAATTTCTTAGACATTCTCTTTGGGAACAGTAGTTGCTGGCTTCCTTCGATATTCTTTTAACATGTTCATTTGTTGATGTTGGCGTATTTCTAAACCAATTTATTTTTTATTTTTGTACCTATTTGGTACTTATACATCATGCCTATTGTCAGATTAATGAAACTTTCGAGCTGGTTTTCAGGATTACTCAGGTATGTCGTGCTTTTAAGCGACCGACAAAGCCGATTATGGTGGGCATATCAGGGGCTTCCTATCATGTTGCATCACGACGGTCCACTATGCGTGCTCAAGTGAGCTTTGTCTTAATAAGAATACCACTCTGTTCTATACTATTCCTATTCTTTGAGGGTCAAAAAGAATTTTGTTTGAAGTTAGACTTTGAAAACTTTTATTTATGCTAACATGAAGATGCTTGAATCAATTACCTGCAACTCAGTGTCATTTATATTATTCGCAAATGTACGCACATTCATACTTTTATTGTGTAGTATTCATAATGCTTTCTTAAAAATTTTTTATTATATATTTTATACGTATATTCTATAATAATTTAACAATTAAACTGTTTCATGTTAAGTATTCTGGTGCTTTCCCGTTCCTAATTTTAATTAAATTAAATTTCAATTCTTTATAGGCACAAGCCTTAATATTTTGTCTGGTCCACTCTTTCTAAAATTAAAATTAAAAATTATGTCGTATAGAAATATTGAACCATAATCTTTATTTTTAATGCCTCAATTTGAAAAGCATTTGTTCACTTCTAATATTTTTAATGCCTCAATTTGAAAAGCATTTGTTCACTTCTAACTATATATCTAAAGCTTTGAAATTGAAGGGTATACATATATTTGCTACTTATGTAGATTATATTCTTTGAATGGGTCAACAGATGAAGTAATAAATGTTATTAGTAAAATATTCATTAAAGTACATGATTTTGTTTTGTTATCAATGCGTAACAAATAAACTATTTTAGCAGGTTCGTTGTTTGTACATTTTCAAAATTTGTAAAATTTATGTAGTAAATTTTATTTGTATACCTCTTTAAACATTTTAAAGAAAAACTAGCATGTAAACAGGTAATGTGGTGGCAGTGAGTAGTTAAAGAAATTGAATGCTAAAATCAGTTATCATTCTGTTGTAATTAATAACTAATATGTCTTTTATACTATTTTCGATCATTTGTTGGTTAATATCTCTAATATAATATATTAGTGAAATATGTAATGACAAAATAAATTATAGCAGCATTTATGATTTAACTTGAGCTGCCACCCACATTATCTATCCTAGTTAATATTAAAAAAGTAATACTATGAATAATGTTTACGGTAAAGTGCTGTTACTTGTATAATTTCGTTTAATAATAATTAGAAACCAAACACAACTCACTGCTGCCACCTTATCCCGTTCACAGGCGATTTCCTCTTAGACAGATGTAATAGCAACAATTTTTTCTTTTTTTTTCTTCTTTGCCTTAGAAGAATGTCTTCAGAAAATTATGAGCTAGTCGATGCTCTGATAGCTGAAATGCCAGAAATGCAAAATGAGATTCAAGCAGTATTGCAAATACCAGACCATGATAATACTTCTATTAAAGCAAATCTAAGCGAATTGAAAAATTTTCGCTTACAACGTAAGCGGGAACAACAAGAAGAAGAAAAGGTCGAAGATATTGTTTTACCGCCAATGCCACCGCTTCCTAAACAAATTCGTTTGGAGAACAATGCTAGTGAAAGAAAATCAATCATTGAAATACATATTGCAAATAATGATATAAAGAAAAAAATTGATGATTTAAAGAAGGAAACTCTATCACAACTACAAGATAAAACAAAAGAAAAACTTATTGGAATTTTGGAGGAAAATATAAAAGAAATAAATATTATTAAACGAAGCGAAGGAGTGGATTCTTTGAAATCTAGCAAAATTCCGAAAAAAGATGACAATGGTCAAGTTGAAAATAGGGCCGCAATAAAACTCGATGAACAATCGATAATTACGATAAATGACTCCAAATCATCTGATGCGAATACTACAGTAGAAAATCAGGATGAGGCCAGCAGCAATTCTCAGAATGAAGAAGTTATTTTTCAAAATTTGGAAAAACTTACACCGGAGGAGGAAAAAAAAGATAAAGAATATCGTAAGAGTTGTAAACCCTTTCTTCAACATTTACCTTGCTTCAAACTTCAAAATAATTCATTATCATGTACCCCTCCAAATGATATTAATGTAAATGAGTCATTGCCAGCCAATGTAAATGCAACGAAAATACACAAGTGTAGAGAATGCCGCAGGCGCACTCCACAACAAGGATCCAATGATGTTTACTGTCGATTTTATGAATTTCGTTGTCTCCAATACACAGAAAATGGTCAGTTGATAGTAGCAGGCTTTCCAAATCCATACATCGATCCAACTCAAGAGGAAATAAATATTTGGCGTCCAGATGAAAAAACTGAACCTACAGCAGGTAATATGGATATTCAAGTGTGCCGATACATATTGCTTCATGTGGGTGACCAGTTTTGTTACCTTTGGCGTCAGGAGGCTGAAGCATTAAAACTTCACGAAAACCCTAACAGTACGATCGCGTGGAAAAAAGTTGTTCAAGGTATAAGAGAGATTTGTGATGTCTGCGATACTACGCTTTTCAATTTTCATTGGACGTGTGAAAAATGTGGATTTGGTGTTTGTTTGGATTGCTTTAAAGATCGAAAAGAGAATAGAACAGTACGAAAAATTCAGGCGGGTGAAAAGCCATCGAAAGGCAGAGATGACTTCTACTGGTTATTATGTCCCGGTGGTGTCACCCATCACACAAAAGAACTAATTTTAACTCAAATTATAGCAGGCGATTCTTTAAACATACTAGGCAGGCTATTGCACGACGTAAGAACGCTTTGGGAAATTCCTCAACTTTGTGGTTGTCTATTGAGTAAACAAAAATTACCAAATGGTGATTTGAAGAATCTTATACAAGATATGATTAAAGAATCTCAGTTAAAACAGCAAACTAGCGCCTCCTCACTTGCCACATCAGAAACTTTACGAAAGCAATCACGCTTGGAACAAATACATTCTAAAGCTCTTGAGTTTGCTCGTGCGAAAGGTATCGATTATGTACCTGGGCGTATATTTAACAAGCAAACCCTAGGAAAAGACCCCATAACAACAGCATTCGACAATTTTAAACATATTAATTTCTTACGTAAAGGTTTAGCTGGTTATAGAAGATTTTTACCACCAAGAGCTATGATATTGACAAATTCCACGTTAATAGCTCCTGGTGTTCCACATGAATGGCTTTGTGATGGAAAACTTTTACGGTTAACAAATGCAAATCATCCAGATAATCGTGTACTTTTTCAAGAGGTGTGGAAATGTGGTCAACCTGTAATGATATCAGAAGTAGCAAAGTCTCTTAATCTCGACCTGTGGCGGCCAGAAGCATTCCTCAAAGATTTTGGCGACAAACCCAACGATCTCATTAATTGTCTTAATGGAAACCTTGTACCCAATCAGCCTATGCGCCACTTCTGGGAGGGATTTCAGTGCATGAAAAAAAGACTTCTTGATGCAAACGGAAAACCAATGTTACTTAAACTTAAAGACTGGCCACCAGGCGACGATTTCGCTGAAATATTGCCTACAAGATATAAGGATTTAATGAAAGGCCTACCAATGCCTGAATATACGTTACGGACCGGTAATCTTAATATTGCCAGTTGTTTGCCGAAAATGTTTGTTCCACCAGATTTAGGACCAAAAATGTATAATGCATACGGATCAGCTTTTCATCCCGATAAGGGTACAACAAATTTACATTTAGATATATCCGATGCCGTAAATATTATGGTTTATGTAGGAATACCGGAAGATTCCGATAGCAAATCGCAAATATCGGCATCATGTAAAGCTATCGCTATGGGCGGTTGTGAATTCTTAACAAGAGCAAGAGTTCAAAAAAAGAATGTTTTACCTGGAGCATTATGGCATATTTTTCCAGCAAGGGATGCCGATAAAATACGTGACCTTTTAAACAGAGTTACATTAGAGAAAGGTTTCCGTCTAGAGCCCGATCATGATCCAATACACGACCAAAACTGGTATCTAGATGACAAACTTCGAGCGAGACTTTTTAATGAATATGGTGTTGAAGGTTATCCTATTGTACAGTGTTTGGGAGATGCCGTTTTTATTCCTGCTGGTGCTCCTCATCAAGTACAAAACCTTCATAACTGCATTAAGGTGGCTGAAGATTTTGTGTCTCCAGAAAATATTACTCATTGCTTTCATTTAACCCATGAGTTTCGAAGACTCTCTCATTCTCACACTAATCACGAAGACAAACTGCAAATAAAAAACATTGTTTATCATGCAATTAAAGATTGCTGTACCATTTTGACAAGAGCCTTAGAAAAACGACTCGATCAAGAAGTGCAACGCGCTGAAGAAATCAAAGCAAAGTTACAAATGAGAGCTGATGATTCAGTATAACAAATTTAATATTAAAATTGTAATTAAAATGTATTTCATTTCTTTTTTCTTTTTGTTATATAAAAATAAAGTGTATTATGGGAAAAAAATATTACAAATTAATATTATGGTTTTGGAAGTAGGTACATAAATATTTTAAAAATTATGATGTCAATAAAAATTATTTCTGAATTTTGATTCTTTTATTTAAATATTTTTTATTATTATTACATAAATGAATTTCTTTCTTATTTTTAAATAAAAAATTAATACTAATTTCTTAGTGTAAAAGTCAATTACATGTTATTATTGATAAGGACACAACTTTTCCATCAACAAACGATATAAATTTGAAGATAGTGAAAGAACGTCTCCAAAATGACAGTGGATTTTAACGATTATTTCTGGGTTTGTAGAAAAGTTCTTTACTAACCTATCAAAACAAAAAAGTTTTTATGGATAATAATTTATGTTTTAGGGGGAGAAAAATAATGGGTTTGATGTATTGTACCATAATATGAAATATGGGTTACAAGCCAGTAAGGAGCTTTCGGAATTTTTTCGCGAAAAATCAAGTATTGAAGAACAAAATTCAAAACTAATGTCAAAGTTGGCCCACAAAGCCAGTACGGGTACATTGAATAGTACATTCTCACCAATATGGACTATACTAAGAACGTCTGCCGAAAAACTATCCACTTTGCATATGCAAATGGTGCAAAAACTTACAGAATTAGTTAAAGATGTAACCAAGTATTCAGATGAATTGCATAAAAAGCATAAGACTGTTAAAGAGGATGAGGCACAGACTTTGGAATGTGTCAAAGCAATACAAGCATCAACAGCAGATGTGCAAAAGGCCCGAGATTTGTACAACAGTAAGGCACAAGAACTAGAAAAACTACGAAAGGATAATTCATCCCAAAAAGATATTGATAAATTAGAAACGAAATTACGTAAACTGCAGGAAGAGTATAAAGTATTATTAGATAAACATAATCCTATTAAAAATGAGTTTGAACGCCGCATGACACAAACCTGTAAAGTATGTACTCACGATTTTGAACATAATATATTAGGAATGCTTATTCAAAAATATTTGTTGTCTCTTTAAAGCGTTTTCAAGAAATTGAGGAAATGCATTTGCGCCAAATGAAGGAATTTCTTTCTACATATCTGGAACTGTTACAAAACAATCACGACATGGTTGGACAGGTAATGTAAAAACTAAAGCAAACATATTTAAATTATAATTTTATTTCAACTATTTATAAATTTTAAGGTACATTCCGATTTTAAGCGTCAATTTCTGGATATGACTGTTGACAAATTGCTGGAACAATTTGTATTAAATAAGTATACTGGCCTAGAAAAACCTGGTAATAAATTTTAGCATAAATCATATGCTATCATGCATTTATATATTTTATTTTTTAGAAATGCCAGAACTTGAATTCATTCCATTATCTATCAATCAGCAAATATCAGCTACTTCCAATATTCGTCTGAATCAACCATCTGCTGCTTCAAATTCAAATTCAGCCACGAGTATCAATCGCGGTGGTGGTAACATTTCAATGGATATGCGTGGTACAACAGAAGCTATTTCAGTTGGTAGTGTAGCTAGTGGCAGTGGCAGCATTCAAAATGCTGAGGACACCGTTTTCGATGCAAATAGTACGAAAGCTACCACATCTCGCCCAACTTCTCCAGAGATAGCAACAGCAACAACAACAAATACGACTGTTTCAGCCAGCACTGTGAAAAGTAATTTCCGAAGTTGGTTCTCTTCGAACAATTCCAGCAAACAACAGTTGCAACCTCAAAATACCGGAATATCTACATCTGCCACTAGTGGAAGTGGAAATTTCGGTATGGATAGTAATTGTATCACAAGTTCACTCTCAGTCAATATAAATGCTACAAATAACACTACTAGTAGTACCACCTCCACCTCTGGCACATCTACCACAACCATCAACAAAAATTCCCTTAATTCAGAGCTTCAATCACTACAGGATAACAATCAAGGTTCATTTTTGACAACTGCTTAAACACTATTCTACCCTATTTTTATTCTACCTCTTTATCTTCTAAAGACTGACAATATAAAAACAAGTATTTTTAATATTATTATATCTTCTTTTTTGATTCTATTTTACTTACTATTCAAAAACTATAGTTATATAAATTATTTATTTTTGTGCAAAACAAGTCTTCAATAGTAGTATAGTACTTCCCCAGATTATCTTTTAATCAACGACAAAAGTATGAAAGAAAAATATTCTTCTAGATTTTGTTTAATCTTATTTCAAATCATTTCAACGTATCCAACAAGGAGTCACAATTTATGTTTCGTATAAGTTTTAATTTAAAAACTTTCTATTGTTCACTATCTATACATATGTATAAGTGCATTTATATTCACCCCTATTTTGCATTTCGATTACGTCTTCATTTCGATCGAAAATCGGTATTGCAAAAAAACTGAATCGAAAGAAAAAGAAGAGGACAAAATGTTCTTAATAGTAGAGGAACGTACGTATGAAATAGAAAGGGAAAAATAAGCAATCACACTTTGTTTGGCTTTTTCATGTAAATGGACAAGAGTAAATTTATATATTTTTATTAAATTCTGCATTCATTTCGTATTTAATAAAATCAAATAAAATTCACCGAAATAGAAATTTTTGGATTAAAAGAAAAAAAAATCGAAAGAATCCCCGTCACAACTTAAACAATTAAAAAACGTGAACGGAATCGAAACGCTGAATACCAAATTTGAAAAACGGTGAAAATTGTATCGAATTGAAATGCAGAATAGAGGTGATACTTTAACTTTTAATATTTTTTATATCGAAGATGAGATTTTAATGAAAGTCTGGCAGATTAGAATTAGAATAATTTTTTTTTTATATTTTTGTTAACAATTTATGATTTTCCACTCAAAACACCAACTTTATTTTTAAATTGATTTTGTTTTGTTTTATTTTCTATAAAAGAAAAGATGAAAATTTGGCACAAACACACATTTAATACATAAATTAGTTTATCATCAAACAATGTGTTCTATTTTATTCGTAACAACTAATTCAATCCATAATAAATCGTTTATACAACTTCCTTTCATCCTTATTTGCGAATAGCACTGAACTCTCATGTAGACCGTGATGTTTTAACAACAAATCCCAGTGATACTATTACTGCCACATCACCAAATATATCAGCTCCCGTATTATCTACTAAAAAATTCTCAGACCGTTCAGTAACAACTACAAGCACTACAAATCATCATCAACTCTTTTCTCCACAGAATACAACAAATAATTCTTATTCTTCTTCTGCACCTGCTACGACATTGGGGACAAATCAGAGACGTACTACATCTCTTTTAAATATATTCTCTTCAAATTCTCAGGGTATGACTTTTGTTGATTGAAACTCAGTTAATTATTATATTGAAAAACGAAAAAAAAAGGTTTTGCAAGAAAATGCTTTTCATTTCATAATTTTTTTTTATACATTAGTTTTATAATTGAATATTTATAATAAATATTTATAGTATATAATATGTATATTAGTATGTATCTTAAGTTGGTGTTTATATTATATAATATGTTTATTATATAATATGCATATTATATAATATGTATATTAATATGTATCTTAAGTTGGTGTTTGAGTTTTAATTATAATTATCTTAAGAAATTAGTAGAGCCAGATGATATTTAACTAACAAAATGAAGAAAATAACGATAATTTCAAAAGGATTAAAATGTATTTGTTCTTCTTGACTCTACACAGTGTCTGGTATTTTGCGAAGTCGGCGTGATAAAACAAAAACTAAAAAATTAAAGAAAAAGAAAGATGGCGACATGGCTGAAAATATACAAGAGGAACGTACGCAAAGGTATGTAAAAGTTTTCATAACAATAAAACCATCAGAATTAAAATATCATTATTATTACTGTTATAGTGTTGATCGTGGAAACAGTTCTATTGAATACGACGATCAAGGTAAATCAAGACAACAAAGCTCAAGTGCAAACAGTTCTGGACTATTAGCCATAACTTCGAAACTAGTTGGAACTGGAACAGACTCAAGTGCCGCCACATCAGGAGTATCGAATGTAGCTGATACAATAGTTACAGCGGGATTAGTCGATAATATTGGTAGTGGAACTGGTGATTTAAATCACACTAATAAAAATAATAACCCAACATCAACAGTTGGTCAACAGTTTAGTGGCAATGAGGTCGATGAGGATGGTTATAGTATACAGCCACCTAAAGAGGTAGCTTGGGATGAAAATAAAGAGAATGGTAATACATGATAACAATATATATATATATTTAATAATTTTAATTTAAAAGTCGCTTTAAAATTTGTAGCTGGTAGTTTTTATTCTGACTCCGACTCAGATTCAGATAACGATAGACCTGAAAAGCGCATACATGTGAAAATAAAACCATTAAATAACGGACAGGCACCGATGTCAGCGAGTGTAGATGAATTAAGAGCCACAGTTGAGAATATATCATTATCGCCAACAGGAGTATTTTCAGTAAGTTTTTTGAGTTTTGAAAATCATCTATCCAATCAATCAATGTGTTTGTCTTTAAAGCAGCACAGTCAGCAACTCCAGCAGCAATCTAGATTAACATCGCGACAACAATCACCTGAAATTTCAAACGCTTCGACACCAACGGCAGCCGTACACCCTTATGCTCCTTTACAAAGTCCCACTTTGTCTATGTCGAATAATTCAAGGTATTTGTGACATACATATACTTACTATCAGTCCCAAAACTAAGCAGACACTCACATTCTCTCTTAGTTGTTGTAAGAATTTTGTTTTTGTTTTTTATGCATTTTGTAAAGCTGTAAATATAGTCTTAAAAAATATAAAATGTTTAAATTCATCGTATTTTTAAAGTCTGAAATATAAACTGAATTCCAGAGAATGTGAGTGTCTCCTTTGTTTTAGGACTGATGGTATATGCATACGCTGCAGTAGTGGTTTAACAATTTTTCTTTTATTTAAGATATGCTGATCTCGGTGATATATTTTCCGAATTAGGTGATGTTAGCTCATCAGCTCCTGCTTCCGCAAGCCTCAGCAAGAGCCAAGGTCGTCAAATACCAACACCGACGTCAGGTACTGCTAGTATTGCAATACCAAGACCGCCTTCGAGAAGATCTGAGATGTTGGTTGGTACTAGAGGTCGCATTAGTCCGGCACCTATTAATTCCATTAATCGTGCAGATAGTATAGGTTCTCTGGAGTTCCGTACAGCTATAGGTAATATTAGCTCTTCAAGAGGTCCTTCTCCATTGACGATTGGAATCTCCGATACTATACCACTGGCAGTAGCATTCCATGAAATCATTCATGCCTATTTTAGGTAAGCTATCAATATATACACTAATAATAATGTGTTGTTAATTGGACTAATGAAAATTTTATTTTAAAATTTCAGAGGCAGCGATGAGTCCCGATGTCAGGTTAAAATATCGGGTGATATGATGCTATCATTCCCCGCCGGTATTGCTGGTTTGTTGGCCAATAATCCGAATCCAGCCAAATTGGGTTTTCGCATAAAGAATGTACAAAATTTAGAACATTTCATACCAAATAGTAAATTAGTACAGGCGTGAGTAGATTTTTTGTTTGATTTTATTTTTTAAGTAGTTTTTTTCATTTTATACTTATTTAAGTAAAATAAAAAAATATATATATTTTTATAGGGACAAAAATCAGTCAAGCTCATTCAGTACAATGTTAGAGTTTAATATGCCTGCTTTGACGGCACTATTACGGCGGCAAGCTGAGCAAAATCCTACAGCATCATATTTTAATGTTGATATTTTAAAATATCAAGTAAGAACTAAACCTGGGGCCAGCTCGTGTCCATTTCAACTAGTAAGCTACTGGAAGTGTGAGCCCACATTTACAGCTCTCAAGATTGATTATAAATATAATAATCATGCCATGAGCACTGCATGCCCTCTATTGAATGTTACGCTCTTTGTTCCGGTGAATGGTTCGGTCCGAAATGTACAATCTAAGCCTCACTCGGCGTGGTAAGTCGATAATTTTAAATCAAATAATTATATAATATATTAAAAACCTATTATAATATGCGTTAAGGTTGGGAGAATCAAATCGTTTAGTTTGGAATTTTACTGATATATCTCAAAATTCGCAAGATGGTGGAGTAGGTACCTTAAGAGCTCGGCTAGAACTAAGTGATGGACCTTCTACACCAGCATTGTTAACAGCACAATTTAATTGCGAGGGTACCACATTGTCTGGAATAGAATTTGAATTACTTGGTCAGGGATATCGAGTTTCGTTGGTGAAAAAAAGATTTGTATCAGGTAATTAATAGAAAATTTCTAAATACAGAAATACAACATTAAGAAACATATTGTTTTTTTCGTTTAGGAAAATATGTTTGCGAAGGTGATGGTGTACGTAGTGCTGCCACACCGACACCACCGTCAATCGGCTCGTCTAGTCCATTTTCGGGAAAATCTAATTGAAATATTTTTTTTAATTATTTGCTAGAACGGATGCCTCAATTAATTGTTTGTTACTAAATATATTAATTAAACGGAAATTTTTATATAAATATATAGAAAAAATCAATTCATTTGAATTCGAATTACGCCAAGATTTTTCTACAATTTTTACAGCCTCGTAAATTAGATAAAATATAAACAACTCTTAGCAAATAATCGGATATTCTTCTTTTTTTTTCTTTCGAACTAATTATATGATTTTCGTTAAAAATGTTTCATATGTTATTATTATATTAAATATATTAATCTGTATATATGATTATTGTTATACATATACACATACATGTATCTTTTATGTTTAGTTTTTATTGCTTCTTTCCAAAAAAAAAAAAAAAAAAAAATTATGTATTATCTAAAAAATATGTAAATTAAAGATTTTTTCTTATTTTTGAAGCTGGAACTTATACAAAGTTCAAACGAAATAAAAAAAGAAAAATGGAAATTAATCACGAAAAATAAAATCCAATATTGGAAAACAATTAAAGGCATTCTTTATTTAATAATATAAATACATATTTATTTTCAATTATGTACATACTAATTCCCACATTAAACACAGCAAAAAAATAATCTTTACTTCTGAATAAGTATGAGTAATTATCGAGTTTGATGCAACAATAAAGTTTGATGCAAAATAAGTGCGTACCAATAAAAATAAGGATACGATAAATATATACCAAATTATCAAAATTTATAACAAAACTTCGCTTAAAAAGACTTTTACTTTCATGATGTCATACCAGGTACCCTGTATAAGAACTCACCATCGTTATCGTAATAACAATCCTTTATACGATATGTAGCTCCTTTCCTCCACATTTTTCTAGGTATATGAATACGCCTTTATTGTAAAAAATAAATAAAATTTATAATTAGCACATGCATAAATTCAATCACACTTACTCTTTTAGAACAGATATTTCATATTTTTTTCTATCTTCTTCACAAAGTACCACCTCGTTAGTAGTAAACTTATCTGTGTAGTCTAAATTTGTAGAATGACAATTTTGTCTTATAATTCCAGTATCATTCACATAACTTAATTCGGGTGTTATTTCTTTATTAAACGAATTGCTTTTCGAGTCTCGAGAGCTTTGATTAAGGCTAAATTTCATCTCTTTAATGGTCATTAGCTTTCTATTTTCAATTTTACCTAAAAGATATGTATCAGTAGTATGCGGATGATTTATTTTTTTAGGCTTTTCTTCATCCTCCAACGTCTTTTGATTTTCTGCAGTTTGTAGTTTTATAATTGATGAGAACTCATTGCTTTTTGGTTTTTGCCATTGCTGATTTGGTAATGCTTGGGTACGATCCTGTAAGATTTTTAAATCTTCTGGTGATCTATCAGCAAACTTTTGCAAATGTTTTTCCAATTCCTCGGTAAGTTTAGTGGTATATTCTCCTTTTTTAAATCGTTCCCAATTTCTGAAAACGCTAGCATCATGAGTAAGTATCCTCTTTGGTGACATTGGAATCCAATCAGCCTTTAAAACTTTACAAACGGTTTCTGCACTTGCGGGAAAGCTTTCAGCCAATTTCTCAACAGTCCATTCATCCTTGTCACTTGAATGCAAAAATTTAATTTGTTCTTTCTCTGCATACGTCAGGAAATTGGGTAACGGATCCTTACGAAAATATTTTCTCTCAACTATGTGCTGTCTGATTTTTGCTTTTTGCTTTATCATCTCTAATTCATGTTGTTTGTGTGTTTTGTGAGCATCCATTAAGTCACTTTCTAAGTCACCAAAACCTTCCGGATCGTTTTGTATAACATCGGCAGCATCTTCAATAGCCGTTATTTGGTGTCCCAACCCTGGATTGGAGCGCTTCGATAAATGTCGTACCATTAAATTTGCTGTCGCTGCAAATTGTCGTGATGTTTGTATTAAAAATGACATTTTATTTATTTCGCGTCTATTCTTCCTTTTCTTACTAACCAATTGGGACAAAAAAATCTATTAACTTGCGTAAAATATTTTTTCTTTCTTTTTGTAATATTTTATATCACTATTATTCAAGAGAACTTACAGGAATGTGTGAAACAGGGTTGAAAAAGCTGGTACAATTCTACTTTTTTTGGTACAATTTAAGACTCAAAAGTACAAACTACGAACTTACGAACTTTCTCAGTTTATTTTATTTTTTAATGGAATTTCGACGGTTCATCACTTAATTGATTTATTAAAACGAAAGAACGAAATAGGCTTCATGTGCCTACAGTTTCCGGTCTTATTCAGACAAAAGATAATGTTATTAAATTCTTGCTGCTTTAGTTTTAAAATACCAAATAATTTGTTATTAAAAACAATTTGATTTCATGAATATGTACATACTAGTATGTATAACGATAGACTTTTTTGTACCTTATCTTACCTTTAAATATGTCTAGAGTGTCCATAATTGAGGTATCAGTTTAGTTTTAATAAAAAAGATTTTTTTCTTTTTAGATATTAAAAATATTTTTATTTCAGTTTATTAAAATAGGCTCCAGTTAAAAATTAAAAATTATTTTGGTCAAGTGACCCATTCCAAACTGGATCGGCAGGCTCCCAAACTTTTACAATAAGTATCAATCACGGTTTTCAATAAACTGTTGTTAATGGTTGACATCTGCTCGATAATTTTGGTTTTAAGCTCTTGATCTGTTGTGGGATTATAGCTGTACACTTTCGATTTCAAAAAACCTCACAAAAAATCCGAAGGTATCAAATTGCACAATCTTGGTAGGCAATCTAGCCCTCCTCTACAAGAAATAATGCGATTTTCGAACTTTTCTTTCATGTTAAAAACTTGATTGGTAATTTTGATAAAAAATTGGGAGCCTGCCGAGCCAATAGGAATGGTGTCACTTGACCGACATAATTTTTAATATTTAACCGGAACCTGTAGTGTTTGTAATAAACTGAAATAAAAATATTTTTAATATCTGAAAAAAAAAGTTTTTTTTTTATTAAAATTAAAATGATACCTCAATTTTGAACACCCGTTACTTTTACCGTAGTATAGTTTTTTTTTAAAGATATATTTTTAACGTATAAATGAACTTTTAAGTAGAAATGTTAATTTTATTCTTATAAAAATGAATTTTTATGTAAAATTTTGTATTTTTGTGCTATTACTTAAAATAAAAAAATTTTAAATAATTAAAAATATTTTTGGTACAATTGGAGTCGGAAAAGTAAAATTTTATGAGCTACTGAGTACAGTTTTAATGTTCTCATTTTGTAACCCTGATGTGAATACATGAACTTACATTATTTTCATATAAATTCGCCTTGTCTTGTTAAATTAAGTGTTATCAGCTTATGGTGAGTGGAACATGACACTAGCTGTATTCGATACTTTTTACCTACATTTCACCTAAATAAAATTAATTGAATTATTTACCCATTTATTTTACCTTATGTAATATTACTTATAAATAGCTTAAAATTTTTCTAATGAATTATTATAATAAATGTATATATATACAAATTGAATTCGTATATATAATATGACCATGATGTAAATAAACGAAATTCAATAAGAATACATACCCATTCTGTCATGCGAACGCAGCTATTTTTAATTAATTTATCAGCTTTTTTTTATTTTCGTTTATTGTAGGCATTGAATGATTATTTCTTTCTACAAATTAAAGTATGTGGCAAAGATAGATTGTTTGTACGCAAAAACGAATAAATATGGAAAGACCTAGAAATGATATGGAAGCAGTAATTAATTCCCAAAAGGAACAACTTTCACGATATGAGAAAAGGTTAAAAGGTATTTGGAATTATGAAGTGTTAATTTGTTTTTAAATCTTTAAATAAAACGTTTACGTCTTATTCCAATAAAAGACATTATAACTGCATATAAGGGACTTCTTAAGGAAAAAGAGGCATTGGAAACAAGCCTCACAGCAGTTCTTAACAAGAGCGAAGACAAAAGAGCTGTTACGATACCTTCAGGCGAGACTAATAATTTACATGGTGTACAAACTCAAGAAGCATCTTTTTCTACCAAAAAAGGAGTAGAGTTTGAACTTAATGATGATTGTTCACTACAGAGTCAAATCGCAACACTTATGAATTCATTGGCAACATTATCGGCTGAAAAATCACGCATGGAAGCATCCTTCCAGGCTGACAAAAAAGTATTACGTGCCCAGCTACAACAAAAAGATCAAACCATTAGTGATTTGCAGACAACAATAAAGAAAAACGAAGAAAAGGCCAAGGCTGACATTGATGACTACAAAGCGAAATTGATAATTGAACGTCAGGAGCGTGAAAAAGAAAGTAATAATCAGATGCTTATGATAAGAGAGCTTCAGAAACTTTATGCTGACGAAAGACATCTTAAAGAGAGCATTGAAATGCAATTAAATAATTTTAAAATGCAGTTTGCCAGTAATGAGGCCGAAAGCTCACGGTTAACAGAGTTGCAAACGCAATTAAAAGAGGCCAAGGCTCAAATCAAACTGTTAAATGAGCAGAAAATCGGTATAGACTCTTCATCAGTAAGCCAAAATAGTGCGATATTATTAAAACAGCTGCAAAAAGAAATGCAACAGTTAAAAGAGCAACATGCAATAGCTATAAAAAATGAACAGCATAGAGTTCAATTGGCCGAAGAACAATCCCGTAAATCGGCTATTTTGCATGAAAACCGTGTGGCAAACCTTGAGTCTAGATTAGCTGAACTAAGCAGTTCCGTGGGAACTTATGATCGTCTGCGTCAACAGGATCAAGAATCGATACAGCTATTAAAGTTGCAAATTCAAGAATTAGAAAAGATGACTGCAGAACATTCCAACAAGTCTCTCTTGGAAGAATTGACCAAGGATACACACAACGATAATAGAGTGAAAAGAGCAATATTAACCAACAATGACATATCAAAAATTGTTGAAAATATAATGCATTTAAAGAAAATTCTTTTACAAGCTAATGCCCGGTCAAGTAATCCAATTGACTTGACAAACATTTTCAGCGTTGGGGCTGATCATTCCCAATGTGAAGAAGAAATGCTTAAAGCAACACAACAGCTGGAAGCGTCAAGACTTAAGATAAATGAACTTGAAACTAAAGTAAAACAACAAAAAGATCATATAGCCACACTGCAAGAAAAAGTTAAAGATTTAAATCGAAATATAGATGAACAAGATTTGGAACTGAAAAATTATGATGAAAAGTTAAGATTAGCAATAAAAGAAGAACGTTTGAAATGGCAAACTTTACATGCTGATGTTGAAAATGATTATCGCTGCAAACTTAACGATATGGAACAACAATTACAAAAACAAAGACAACGCTCTTTACAGCTACTTGACGAAAAGGAGCAGGAGATAAAAGCATTGCAAACATCTTTTGAAATTTTTCATTCTAATAATCAATTAAAACCAAGTTCAGCACAACTTAACTCACATAAGATTGACGGGAACCATACAATGGAATCGGATGGTGAAATATTCGATGATATTTCGCAAAATCGTACAATGTCTAGTAGAACGAATCTTAAGTCTAAGAAACTGTCAATAGGCGAAAATTGTCATATGTTACACTATGCCAATGAAATAGCACGTAAAGATATTGAAATAGCAAATTTAAGAAAAGCTAAATATCAAGCAGAAACTGCAATGCGAAAAGCTATACACGAGAAGGTTACTGCCCAAGAAGAGCTAAATAATAAAATTGGTTTACTTGAAGAACAAGTTGATAGGTGAGTATTCTGTTCTTCAATTTCAACCGTTTTTCAGTAAGAGTTAAATTGAACAAATTTACTTTATTTTAAATTATCTTTTAATTAGACTTGAACGATGCAAATCTCGGGAAGGTGCTAATTTAGAGTATTTAAAAAATGTTATTATAAGCTATATCGTATCTAAAGACACTGATGGAAAAAGACATATGATGAATGCTATAAGTGCTGTTTTGCAATTTACACCCCAAGAAACCCAAATTATCAACGACGCATTTAATAAGAAATAACTTTAAATTGTTTTAGGTCATGTAACATCATATTAAAAAAATAATCAATAAAATTATATAAATAACTATTGAAAACCGTTAACAGGGAACTTCTGCAAGTGATCCTTTAGCACTGCAGGAAATATGGAGAAGAACTTAAATCGAGAACCCATCTTGTCAGGTTGTGTAAGCATCTCATAAGCGGATTGAATTGTTTGTTGATTTTCTGGTGAAGCGTTTTTGATTAGTCGCTAATTAAAAAAATCAAGATTGATTTATATGTTATGAACCTTATTATTATACAAATAATTCTTTTAATACCTCTAAACGAACTTTTCCTTGCATACGTTGTAAAAAAAGTCCCTGTTCGACTGGTCCAAAGCACACAACTTTATTATTTTTTTCAGCAACTCTCTTCAGTTGACGGAAGTCTACATCTACTGTTAAATCGGCTGTTCCCGGACTCTTCAGTGGGTTGAACAGTTCGTGCTTTTTAAAAGCCTTCAATGCAAAGTAACTCATTTTCATATTAAAAAAGATAGCAGTATTAAAATATTGTAAACATAATTACCCTTAATGTATCTGATTTTTCACCGAAATGCCCATAGTCAATAATTAATCCTATTCCACCATTTTTTTCAAACCGATCAGCTAATAATTCAATTAATCGATCAGATTCCAAGGAGTATTCTAGGCATTGTCTCGTTTCACCTTCAATCGGTTGAAACAATTTTGAAATGGGCGTTTGATTTTTTGATAAAATGAATCTGAAATCGCTATCAGACTGTTTGTTTTCAACATCTATAAGCACTTCCTTCCACACTCCGTTCTCAAGTTGAAGTTTATGCACAGGTAAAGCATCAAAGAACTCATGAGCCATGACAATAGAAAATTCTGTAGGGACATCTTCTATTCGTGAATACCAATAAACTTGTATGCCTGAAGCTGTCACGCCTTTTTGGTAAAAACCGTCTTTATTGCTGTCAGCTGATTCATATTTATAGCACAATAACTGAGCCTGTAGTGTACTAAGATGCGGGCTTATTTCAACTAAATGCATTGAAAAATTATTTCCCAGTTTGAATTGTGATAAAACTTTGAGAACATCGCGCGACAGAGTGCCTCTTCCTGGTCCAAGTTCTACTAGTTGAAATGTAGGTCCACCTAATTTTTGCCATTCGCTTAAAAGCCAAATAGCAACCAACTTATAATAATTATTTCAATATAATTTCTTCTGTTGTTATCTTTTTTACTTACCTCACCAAATATCTGAGATATTTCCGGTGATGTTATGAAATCTCCTTCCCTGCCAAAAACATCTCGATGCATATAGTAACCCGACTGGGGGTTTATAAGAACTTCTTGCATATACTCAGCAACAGTAATTGGTCCTGTAGCTAAGATTTTTGCTTTCAATTGCTTTGTAAGATCAGCATTGCCTTGAGAATTTGTTCCCTTATTAGCAGGCGATGTTGGCTTCTTAAGAATCGATGCAAAGTCAGGCCGCTTAACGGATTTGTAGCTGTAATGTCTTAAAGATTTCTTTAAAATATGTTCCAAAACTAATTTTCGCATGCTTAATTTAATAACTAGAAATTACTCTGCGTGTTATTTTATTACACAATACGTTATCGTTTGTACATAAAAACTATAAACAAAAAATCATATGGGCCAGTACAGATCCCTCAAGTAATTAATTCTTAATATCTATATATTAATAAAAAATTTAGCAAATTTTGACGCATATTCAGCTATTTGATTCTTTTCTAAAAATATAAATTATTATATATAATAAAGAAATTTTTTATAACAGATAAAATTATTTCTCAATTTTGTTATATATAATAAAGAAATTTTTCATAACAGATAAAATTGAGAAATAAGTTGATACAATATTTAGAGCATTGCACGTGTAACTCTCTGCTACCCACAACGGGTAATCCACCGCATTGCACTCAATTCATTGTTACTTTGTGTATGGTAAACAATGAGTGTGTATTTGTTTTTTGTATGAATAGTTTTTGTTTCTCTCAATCATTGTGAGTATTTTTATTGGAGTATACGATTTATATCAAATCGAGTGAGTAAACAATTTGTTTATATGAAATCAAACAAAATCAATTATTTGTATCGAGTGATTTGAATAATTTTTGCTAGCTTTTAGAAACAATCTATATCTGTATCTGTTCGATATATTGTATCGAAACTCGTTAAATGTTTTTCCGGTTTCGTTCGTAATTGTTCACCCTAATTTTGTTTTTGACCGGCTACTTTTTCTCCCAGTGGTTTTGTTTGGCTTCCTAAGGGTATGGTCAAGACAATTATATTTCCTATTTTTTATTTTAATATTTGTGAAATGTGGGAATATCAATTCGAAATTGAATAACAAGGACCAAAGCTTATTTTTTCAGCATGTGTAAATTTTTCTTTAGTAGAACATTGTAAACAGCTGAAAAGTACATAACTACTACTCATTCGTGTATACAAAACATACATAGTTCTTGGGCCTTTTAAGGACCAATCAGAATTATAAACAGAACCTTCCCCTGTATGACTATTTCATTGTCTACCATAGAGCTCAATATGTATCTGAAATAATTAATTGATTCAGTAAAATCGAGTTCAATAAAATCATTGCGTTTAAAAAAACAGAAAATTCTTAGGGAGATGAGTGGTCATTTCTTGAATATATGAATCTACTAGCAGCGGTATAATAGTTCTTATGAGTTTTGATTATAATAAATACGTTAAAAAAACTTTTAAATACATATATAATATTATTTTTAATTAAAATATTCAAAAACATCGATTCATCATTCACTCACTGTATTGCACTCGATTTGAAATACATAAACACTTTCATTACTCATATTATTATATTCTTCTACTCGAATGTTTTTCACTTAATTAGAATTTTTTGTCAAATACTCTTTTGTTTTAATATATTACTCTATTCAATCATAAAATAAAGAGTAAATTATAAACAGTACTCAAAATAAAAGCGAGTGTACTAATACTTGAACAAATCAATCATGCAGCGCTTTGATCTGTATGCACTGCACAATTGAAAATGGTGTTGCCATTTCATTGTGAATAGTGATTATTGTTTATATTCTTGAAACTTGCATTGTTTTTCTTTGCCTAGAAATTGTTTCTTTGTATAAAATCAAAAATGTCCTTTCATTTAAGCACAAAAGAACGACTGCTACTTCTTGTAGATGACATGGAGCTGATATCTAAGTATGTAAAAAAAATTCAAGATATTTTATAAAAAATTCTATATTAAGAATTTACAGAGAGCTCATCGACAATTTGTCTCCAAAACATCAAAAGATATCAACGGCAGAGCACACGGCTTTGGTAGATCTTCTTGTTGCAAAAGATGAAGAATTTCGCAAAATGTTAGAACTGGCAGATGAGCAAGCAAAGCTAGAACAAAAAATGGATGAATTAAAAGCAAAAGTTGATGTGCAGGTTTGATTGTTAATAATTTGTATTTTAAGTTTAATATTAAAAAAGTAATAAAAATGTTAATCATTGGCAGGATCGGGAAATACAAAAGCTACAAAAATCTCTTAAGGAAGCAGAGCACATTTTATCAACGGCCATTTTTCAAGCTCGACGTAAATTAGCAAGCATTAATCAAGCAAACAAGAGGCCAGTGTCTTCAGAGGAATTGATAAAGTATGCCCATCGTATAAGCTCTGCAAATGCTGTCAGTGCTCCTTTGACCTGGTGTATCGGTGACGTTAGACGTCCGTACCCCACTGACATTGAGATGCGTAATGGTTTCTTAGGGAAATCTGACTTGAATATTAACGGTGGCAGTGTGGCCCATCAAAATAGTTTGACTGATAATCAGCGCAACTTGAATGAAGTACCAAATGCATTTCAAAATCAATTTAATTGGACTAACATGGGTGAACTCCACATGTCGATGGGCTCTTCTGGTAACTCAGTGGCTCTAGAGACTCGTTCACATAAAGAAGCCTCACAGGATGATGTTGAGGTAATGTCAACGGACAGCTCTAGTTCCAGTTCTAGTGATTCGCAGTAGTTTTTTTAATGAAAATTGTTAATAATATAATTCTATATTAATAAGATAACATTAATTCATTTTTTAACTTATTTAAATAAAACAAAACAAAAAATGGAAACGATATTTGCATTCGCCTCTATATTTCGAATTTTTGCAGTTGAAATATGTATGTATGTAATTAGAGTAAACCCTCCCGCGTTGCTGGGAGCTATTGTGTTGTATACCTATAAAATGTAGTCCTTATTAGAAAAATTTAAAAGAATGCAATGAAATTAATAAATTATATTGACTACCAACTCGAACAGACTGGAACTGTCATTTTACCCGTTCTTTAGATATGCTAAAAACAAATTTTACTTTGTAATGGAAGCGCCATAACCACATACAAATTCGCCCATATATTGACTGATGATGTGTATTGAAGTTATTTAGACCAAATTCAGAACTTTCCACTATTACCAATCCAAAGATATACAAAAATCAATATTAATATTTGTATGGGAGGTGACACTCCCACTTATTCAATTCCGTCCACTTTTTGAGTGGTGATTCATACTGACCACAAAGTTATTTGGACCATATTTTGCAACTTTCAAAAAAGCATGTTTTCGATGAAGCTCATCTTGGTGGGTCTATTAATAATTAAAATTGGCGTATTTGGGGCTCAGAAAACTCAAACGTGGTCTTACAGAAGCCAATGCACCCATTATGAGCGACTTTTGGTGCGGCTTGTGAAGCGGAGGCCTCATTGGCCCATATTTAAAGAAATGTTCATATTATTAAGAAAACCGAAATTAAACATATGTATGCATGTAAACTTTTGTAAGCCTGTGTATATGTAGTTCCATGGCACAATACATGCCACAGTAAATAAGGTACATACGGAACTACAACAATATAAAAAATAACAAGAACAACAGCCAATTTTTTTGTGTATTTTTTCTTCTAATTTTTCGAATGTGTCAACGACAGCTGATAAAGTTTAGTGTTGCCAGACGTTTTGTTAAAATACTCACCAATAAGAATATTCACAGCAATATTTTTAATTGAAAATGAAATTAGGTATTATTATGAGGTGATACCGCTATTCAAAAACTTTTCTTTTCTCAGATGGTCTGGCATTACCAACCACACCACAGCGGCAGTATTTATCAAAAATTTTAACGAATCTGTTCGAAAAAACTGGAAGCTTCAAAATATTTTTAAAGTTTTGAAGCAGAAGTGCATTTACGAATTTTGAGAAAATATGTAATTTTTATAACACATTCAGTCATTTTAACAGATTTATTTTTTAGATTAAATGTTTTTGAATTAAAGAAAAGAGAAAAATAAACAAAAAATATACACAAACGACAAAAACATATTTGAAACATATTTGACTTGTTTATAGAAGTACATATGCATGTATGTATATTAATATAATTTTTTAGTAAAAATAAATTTAACGGTTTAAACAGCTCTAAATACAATAAGTTTTGCTTGCCGTTACATATATAATATAGATATTAATTAAATACGTACTATTGTCTTATAAATGTATTGTAATTTTAAATCTGGCAGCCCAGATTTGAACTTCAAAACTGGCGGATGTAAAAATGTAAGCAAAAGAAGAAAAAGTAAACTAACTTTGACAGGTGGAAACTGAAAACATGCATGAGCAAAAAATATACATATGTAGAATCGCAACTACCTGCTTTAGTGTGCACTGTGTAGTTACAATAAAAAGATCTAATTGTACATTTAGAAAATGCAAATGGGATCCGCTTCCCCTAATTTATATTAAAACAATCATTTCGGTGTTATCATTTTACAATGCATTGTAGGAGTATTTGCTCATCGTTCAAAGTGTATGAGAATAAGCTGATTAGTTTCGGATAAAATTGAGCGCAAAGTATTCCTGAAGTCCTTAAATTGCTAATAAAAATGTCAAACAAAGTATCTATTTTGTCGGTGGGTTACTCCCACATGGACTCATTAGACTCTAATTGTATGATTGCCAACTGTACCTGTACGTTAATTCAAAGTTCTAGTGGTAAAAATATTATCGTCGACACAATGACCGCCTGGGATGGAGAATCGCTTGTGAACGCCTTAAAGCAAGTATCCCTAGATCCTAAGGATATACATTACGTGGTTTGCACCCATGGCCACTCAGATCATATTGGCTGTAATTATCTATTCACAGAAGCAGAATGGCATTTTGTTGGTTCCTGCATGTCCAAAAGAAATAAATATCCAGGTTTCGATTGGAGTCAACCGTTTCAGCTAGTCCATGATAATATTCAAATAATACAAACGCCAGGTCACACTTTGAATTGTGTTTCGCTATTGGTTAAAAACACTGAGCTTTATGGCACAGTTGGAGTATGCGGAGATTTGTTTGAAAATCAAAATGATATTTGGGATTCTCAAATATGGTTAGATGCTGGGTCGGAAAGCCCAAAGTCACAGAGAGAAAATCGTTTTAAATTGTCAAATATGTGCACATATTTGATACCAGGTCACGGGGAAGGATTTTTCGTTACTGATGCGATGAGAAATAAACTAAAACTTGACTTGAACGAAGAATGAATGAGAAAAGAAATATACTTTTTTGGTAAGATCATTGAACATTTTCTATGTTAGTTAGCAGTAATATAAAAAATAAAATTGACCAAAACTTTAAATATTATCTATTTTTTTATTTATTCAGAAATATTATACTCTACATACTATAATACATACGCTACGCTACAAAATGAGGTATAAATTTTATGAATATGATCATTTCGCTTTCATTTCATATACATACATATACGATATAGAAAGAAATATATTTTTATGGATATTTTTTATAAATTAAACAATATTTCGCACGCGAGAATCTGAATTCCTACATAAAATTATAACTACACACTTATTTTTTCGTGTACCTTTTTTATTTCTAATGACTCCTCGTTTCAGTATACTATTGACCAGCTTGCCTAATGTTTTTGAAGGTATCCTTGTTTATTTAACCTTTATCGTTGTCGACAAATTTATGGTTTTAGTTTTACTATTTGAAGATATTTTAATGTCCAGAACTGATAATATTTTATCAATAGAGTTCAAATTTGATCATCTCGACAAACCAACTTTGGGATTTATTATTTAAAAAAAATTACCTTATAATGCGTAATGTATGTAATGTCTATTTAGGACTGTTGTCCTGTTAGAACGGAATCGATCTTAATACCATTTCGGCAGATTTCTTAAAATTTTTCTTTAGCATTTTATTATATACATTAGCTGCGATATTGCCACCGGCTTTTTACTAAGTTACTGACTCTTAAAATGGCAGACCTAAACATAATGGTTTATAAACTATGATTAACAGTATACTGTACGAAATTCAGTCTGCCGTGGTCACACCTTAGAAACTCATTGGAAAAATTAATATTTGGTTAAAAGTATGTTAACAAACCAATAAATGAAATTTAATTTGCTTTGCCAAATATTCTTTAATTTATAAAAAATCCATAAAAATTAAATACTGTATATATCAAAATTGATATTTATTTTTCATATACGTTACTATTTTATATTTAAAATAAATTTTGGAAATATCTTAAGTGATTTGTAATTTTTAGGAAAATCATATCGTCATATCCATTACAAATGTATACTTTATTTTGTTGCATAGTATATTTAGCAATTAAAAATTAAGTTTAATCTGTCAACATTAAAAATTAATGAAATATGTTTTATGAAAAATATTCAATAACCGAAGTTCAATAAAAAAGAAATCAATTGATATATTTAATTAATTAAATATCATTCTTCACAAAAAATACAATTATTCTTTTAAATATATTAATACTTTACTGTGATTTAATTTCCCCAGGTAGCATATTACAAAGATTCCTTTATAAAACATGATGCGATTAGAATAAAAGACAAAATTTTACAACAACTAAACTTATGCAACAACACAAAAGTACTCTATATTTTATGCGTCAAAAAAAGTAAAACACTTCAAAATAATCCTCTGACTATTAACAAGTTTTATACTTAAAAAAGAACTAAACATACTAATTTAATAAATCCAAAGATAGAGTGGTTCTTATAAAAAGAAGAGTATAAAAAGTCTCCAAACTTTCAATTTTTGGAACGAATTGAATAAAAATGCGTTTCCTTAAGTAATATACACATATTGCTAAGTAAACTTAGCAATAGCTAAGTAAACTTAGCAATATGTAAACTTAGCAATAGCTAAGTAAACTTAACAATATGTCCCTTTTCTTGCCAAATATTAAAATCGGCTAATTTTTAGCTAAGTTATTAACTTACAAGTGTTTGAAGGTACGAAAAATTGTTTCTTTTTACCTGTAACTTAAGATTTGAAGGTGTTACGAAAATTTCTAAATCAGATTCTTGTGTACTCGATAGCACCTATCAGAAAAATAGTATCAAATTCCAGATATTTCTACTTTATTCTTTTTTGACGCATAGGTTTTTGTTTTGTATACTTTTTTTTGACGCGTCAAAAATAGTTACTCGTTTTTGTTGTATAACTTAATTGTTGTAAAAATTTTGTTGTTTTTTTTTTAATGCATTTTTAAGACTGTAAATATAGTATTAAAAATTATAAAAAATTTTAATTCAGCGTATTTTAAAAGACTGAAATATAAACTAAATTCCAGAGAAAGGCGCTGTTTATATAATTTTGATGCCCATAGCACAATCAAAATTTTTAATGTAAGCCAAATCAGCTTTTATAGATGGATTTTTAAATAACACTTGCGTTACAAAAGCACTCCATCTCTTCATTATTTAAGAACGATCTTATTTTCTGAAAAATTATTTGCTATAGTAAATGTAAAGAATATTACAAAATTTGCAAACTACACAAGACAAAATGGAATTAAAATTGAATAAGCCTGCGTATTCTTTTGCCACACGGGCATTAAATTAAATTTAATGAAGTTTTGGTTGAACGTTACAAAATACAAAAATACATTGTATGTAACTACGAAAAGGTTTAGCAAAATGCCAAAGTAGAATGACTGAAAAAAACTGTCTTAAAAAATATTGCCAACTCGAAAAAAATAAGTCTGCTTCATGCACTGGAAAAGCAATTTGTGTAAAAAATGTAGAATATTGTTAAAAATAAGTTTTTAAAGCAAAATGCTTATAAAACTTGTCCTGGTAATAAATCAATAGTACCTATAGTGATAGTATACATATATGGTTATAAACAGTGTAGACGTTTAAAACAAACTTTGTTGTAATGTTGGCAACAAAAAAAAAGTGATCAGTGTTGGTAAACGTTTGGAATTCGTAACGGTCCTTTATTTTTAAAATTTATTTATATTATTATTGTCTAAAAAGATTTAATTTAATTTATATATATACAAAAATTAGAACTAGCTACTACGGCTTTCGCTTTTTTATTAATTAATTTGCGGACCGTTTGTGGTAGGGTTGACAGATGTCCTTGATTTCGCTTGATTTATAAAAAATGTTATGGTTTGTCAAGAATTAAGAAAAGTTATGGCTTATAAAGACTTTTTAAAGCACATTTTGAAAAGTTTTCCTTACGCAAAGTTTGATAAAAAGCTATTAAACATTTGAGTTTTTTTTAAATGTTATATCATTCCATATATACACATTTCATATAAAATTACCTCTAGCATAAGCTAACAAGTAATATTGATTTAGATTTTATTAAAAACGAATAAGTTTAAAAAGAATACTTTGTTATATGATTATATTAATAACAACATTGCAATTAAGTCAATTGGTTTGGTTCTTAAAAGTCTTCTAGTGTAGGTTGCTTTTCCAAGTTTTATGGTCTCAGGATTAATGGGGTCTTCTGTTATCTTTTCATGCTTGGTTGCAAAAATTGAAATTATATCACTAACCATTTTAACCTAAAAGTCTTTGTGAAGGTCATTGATCCGTACATACTATGGATCATTCACCATGTCTCTAAGCACTTTATTTTAAAGTCGCTGTATAATTTCAATATTAGATTAAACCATTTGAGTTTTTTTAATTTTAAATTAATTTCTGTTATTTTAACATGCTCTTTCCATTTGAGTTTAGTATCTAATGTAATTTGTAAAACAGACTTGCTTTCGTTCAATTTAATATTTCAGTTTTCTGTTCAAGCAACAACTTCATCTAACGCTGCTTGCAGTTTTCTTATTGATTCGTTCCATCAGCTAAGATACAAGTGTCATCGGCAAAAGTGGCGACAATGCATGTTTTAAAAACTGGCATATCTAACGTGTAAAGTAAATACAAAACTGGCCTTGTTGTACACCCGCTTCGATTTGTTTAATACTTGAATATGCTTGATTCTTTTTTACCATGAAATATCTGTCTGTAACATATGATTCCAATAAATCATTAAGGTGGTATGGAAGCAATGTTCTGCGTTTACAGACCAAACCATCTTGCAACACTAAAAGCCTGCGCAATATCGAGAAATATTGCTGAATAGAATTCCTTGTTTTCTATTGCTTCCTCTGTTGTGTGTACTATACAATGAACTCGTTGAATCGTTGAGTGGTTTTCTAGAAATCCGAATTGGTGAGGAGGTATTAATTGTTTATATTCAATAATTTTTTTAAGCGTTTAGAAAATAATTTATCAAATAGCTTTCCGATCAAGTGGAGTAATGCTATTGGCCAGTATGAGGTAACTTCATTAGAACTTTTTTTCTGGCTTAGGAATGATAATTATTTCTGAAAAATATATCGGAATATATTTGAATTCAACACATTATTCATTCATTATGGAAGTAAGTATTATTAGTGCTTTATGTGATAAAATAATGAGCACTTTGGCAGTAATTTAGTCAAATCTAGGACTTTTCTTTAATTTTAATTAAGAAACTTCAGGAGCAATTTTACTTGTGGTAAAGAGTTGGATGTCAACAGATTCATGAACAGTGGAGGGAGGCAAAAAGCCACTTGCTCAACAACTCAGCTTTTTGGCAATCGCTTTTTGCCCAGATTTGGCCGCTATTTTACTCTTTTATTAGAGGATTATGTAACATCGGTCGTTTCATGCTTTCAAGATTTTTCCAAAGAGAGTAGTCTGATGTTTTGTCGGCAGTTAGATTTTTTAGCTTTGTGTTAACGTACTATTTTTATGCTCCTATATTCTAGTTTTTACCAATTTGGTCAGATTATTAAGTTCTGTTTTAACCTTTTTCTAACTTTTCTTTTCTGCTTTATGAGTTCAATTATATCGAATAGGTATCTCTGTTGATTCGTTTCACCTGTTATAAATGGTGTACTTAACCAAGCTACCTTTTGTATTACCAATTTGTAAATTTGTTTGAGAGGATTAAGTAAGACTTTCTTTTTTACTTCACAAATGAGAGTCATAAATATTGGCTAGTGATCTGAATAAAAATCTATGCCATCTTATAAAAGCATCTTGTTGTGCGGAATTTGTTTTACGTTTAGATGAGGTATTTTACTAATGTCAGTTGACCAATAGGTTGGATTACCAGTTGATAACATTTCACAATCACATTTCCTTGCCTTTAGTTGTTGTTAAGCGAGATCCCCAACCAACATGCTTTGCATTAAAATCGCCATCAAAACAATAAATCTTCCTTTGTGTTTGTGGAAAAGTTGAGAATATTCTGTGTTTATATTATGCCTTGGTGGACTATATAAAGCAGTTACCGACATATTGTAATTGAAAAATCGAATTCCAACTGTTGTGGCTTGAAATTCAGCAGTACTAATATTTTCGCCTCTAAAATGTTCAATGAACTGATTTATAATAATTACCTACCTCCTCCCCTGGCATTGTTTAATAGGTGATTTGAGCAATACAGTACACTCGGGATAACACCAACTAAAAACCGGAGGTGTTTATGCTTATCAGATTGTTGACGCTTAGAATATAATAATTTAGTATAAAAAACGTATTGTTGATGTAGTTTAAAGCATTTTTATTGTTTATAAACTAAACCAAACAAAAATAAGTCCAAAGAAACAAAAAATTCGTAAAATAAATGTATTTACGCACATATGTATGTGTTTTAACTGTTACTGAAACTAAAGTGTTGTTTTATTTAGAGTTGATGTTTTAAAGCTTGGTGATTTGGTTGACGTTTTAGAGTAGAAAATATTAGAAAAAAAGGTTTCATGTTTTGGAATGTCGACGAAAACTAGTGTTTCCGTTATCCTGAGTGCACTGTATACACTAAACTTATTGAATGTGATGTACGTTTGGGTGGTTAAATGTGTTAAGATATTAAGCAAATCTCTATTTTTTCTTTGTTTAACAAGAGCTTTAGCTTGTGTTTGTGCTTAAAGATGCCTTTTGCGTTCCAGACCATAATTTTTATATGTATTTTTTGAATTTTTATTTTAATGCATTTAATATTTACTAGTTTTTCAATACTATTTTTAATAAGATTTGGGTCAAAATATCCTTATCTTACACATTATTGCTTGAGGCTATACATTTGAGTAAGTTTGAGTCCCATCACATTTGATTCATTTTAGTGAATTAATAATATAAAGCGTTTTCAGAGAATTTGTTCCCAAGCCTGGTTTATCTAAACGATTAAAAATCAAAGTTTTATGATAGGTGTTAGAAAAAGTTCGTTAACAAGTTTTGTCAAAAATGAAACACCTTTTTCTTATATTTAAAACGAGCTTTATTGAAACAAATATCAGCTGTTTTGATCGACAACTTATTTGGCGTAAAGTAATTTTTCCATCAATGTAGGACTTCTGAGCGAAAAACTGATCCAATTGCGTTTTGTAGGACTACGGAATTTAAATATACACTATTAAGAGAGTTCTGCAGGGATTGAAACAAATGATAATTTAAATGTGAAGGCTTGGGCCAGGTTGTAGAAGCTGGCCCTTTAAATCCCAACACAAAACGGGTTCCAATAATTCTACTATGGGTTCTTATGACTGCTTAATCTATAGCAAAACAGGTTATCTTTCTACGATGGCTGCTTTATGTCTGCTTAATTTATATCACAACGGCTATTATGGCTACTTAATTTATACCAAAACGTGCTCTTTCATCTTTCTACTATGACTGACTGCTTAATTTATAATAAAACTGGCTCTCTAATATGCTTATCATCAATGTTTAAAAGTCCCAATATTTCAATTGATTTTTTAATTAATGCTTACTTATAGCCAATAAAGCACAAGAAGTCGTCTTTTTTGACGTCTCGACAGTTTAGAACAAGAACCTTTATGCAAAATAAAGCTTATCGAGTGCCCATACGTCGCCTTTCTGATGTAAAACTCTGAAGAATATTTAAAACTGTGATTCTTCAGACATATTAGCCTATAGTCCTCACATTTTTTTTTTTTTGGTAAATTTAATAATTTTTTAAATTCAATTTTCCCTGGTGCACTCATACAACCAATTCAAAGCAAATTTCTACTTCTTTCTTTACTTTGTGAGAAAAAAATACCAGTAGAAATACTTTAATCCTGTTCAATTGTCCAAGTTTTAATTAGAAAAACGCTTAATAATTTATTTAACTGCTGCGTTGCGCTGCTTTCAAACACATTCTCAAGGAAAAACGTATTAATTGTGGTTAATGCTACGCGAGAGTGGTCCTTATTTTTCGATAAGAGTAACTCCCCCTAAAAATGTTTGTTATAGTTTAAAAATAAGGTATGATAAATATTATCACGATTGGGCAAGGTTAAAACGTGGAGCATTGCACTTGAAATTTGCCTTGAAAACTTTAAAGATAGAATTTCGATGTTTATAAAAATTAAATTTTTCCACATACATATGTTGAAATGTTTAGTACGTACATAAATAACTGAAAATTAATAATGACAAAAAGACAGAAATGTTATTTTTATTAGTTTGTATGCTATTTTTTTCAAAAAAAGGGTCAACTTGAGAGGCGATGCGCCACGCCTTCCCTTTTCTGACGACCATCATTTTTTCCATAACGTATTTAAAAAAAAACCGCACATTTTGGGGGGAAGTTACGGTTTCTAACTTGAAAAATAATTTTTTCCATACAACTAAAGACGACCCTAATGTCACACACAGCATCATTACCTTTATTGGTGTTAATCTTGGCTGGGATTTTATAAAGCGTTAAATACACTTTTAAAAAATATAAAATGTTTAAATTCATCATATTTTAAAAGGCTGAAATAAAGACTTAATTCTAGAGAATAAGGTTGTAAAGTTTCTTTCGCATTATATCGATCTCCTACATAGTCGCGCAGGGTGTGTTATGGTATAGAGGGCAATTTCATATTACGGCATTTACGACGTTCGTTTTTTAAACATGACGAAAAAAACTATGTCCTTTTCAAACGCTGGCGTTGCTTTGCCACGCCTAATTTTCAATTATTATTTATTAACAATTCCATTTAGCGAATTTATTAAACTCAATGACAAAATTCTGACTGATAACTAAATTTTAATGAGATGTTCTATTCAATAGGCGCATTTGATTTCATAGTCATTTGTAAGCAGATACACAAAATACCAAACAAATTATATAACGGTACATAGTTTTTTAATAATTTTTTTCTCCAACGAAGAGATAAATCTATCTATATATATATATAAAAGAGGACTATAATATGCGTTGTAATTGAAGTTCTCTGAAATGCGCCACCCGATTTTATAAAAGGTGAAGTCAATATCAAGATTTTTATGTATATGCGGTTCTTTTAGGTCCATTGGTTCGCGAGTTATTGACGTTAGAGTGAACCCCTTGCATAAGTGTTACCTGACGAAACGAAATTTGTTACAGCATTTAAACTTTGTGTGAATTAGTAAATATTTTTAAAATTATGTGTATAAAAAGCATATGTAGAAAGCTTTCATTTTGTATGCGGCTTTACTATTGTTCAACTGGGCGGTGCCTCCCATACAAAGTAAATATTGATTTTTGTATAACTTTTTAACGGTAATCGTTGAAGGTTCTCAATTTGTTCTAAATAACTTAGTAGTTAATACACATCATCAGTCGAAATATGGGCGAAATGGAATAAATGGGTATGGCATATCCCATACAAATTAAATATTGATTTTTGTGTATCCAGAGAACGATTAGAATGTAAGATTCTAAATTTAATCTAAATGCCTTCTTAGATAGTATATGCCATCAGTTGAAAAGTGGGCATGGTACCTCACATAAAAATTAAATAATGATTTTTATATATCTTGAGAATAATTAGAATTGAAGTTTCTAAATTTGGTTTAAATAACTTGGCAGTCAATACACACCATCAACTAAAAAAATATTGAATTGTGCATATGTAGAGAATGGTAACAGCAACGCAGGATGGATTACTCTAGTTGTGCACAAAAGACAACATACGATAATAGTTTTTCCGCAGTGATAATTTAGAGATATAGGACGATTTTTTGAAACTACAGATCGTATGCTATTCAAGTGGCGAGCAGTGCACATATAATACAAGTTTACATTTTTGGTAAAAAAAATGTAATTGTTGTTGTAACAACTTGCCTGTGTCCCGAATGGAGTCCCAGAGAGAAGACTAGTTGTCGAGTGCTTAGCCATGAAATTGTCGATGGGTGATCTGGGATGAGTATCGAAATAAGTTTGTGTTTTGATAGGAATAGAAGTATGTGTAGTTGATGGATAGATTTAAGATGAGCGGAAAAGTGTGTTAACAGTTGATAAATGAGTAGATATGATAAATAAGATATGACTGTAAATGAGTGATTAAATGTGTGGGGTGAGTGGGATATATGAATGGTGGATGAAATAAAATATGTGAGGAGGCGTAGGAAAAAAGCTGTCTCTACCGGTTTAGTCCAGAGGTCCAAGGGTGCCCAGTTGCCTCGCCTCTCTGGATAATTAAATAAATGGGCTGCGGTGTGAGGACCATGGTGGTATTCCGGACACATCTGAATTTCTGGCTGTTGCTAGCCCTATAGCTGTTCAAAATTCCACAAATTCCTGGCCTTAACTGAGCTAGAATGGATCTCGTCTGCCTAGGTAGTAGCCCCTCAGAATCAGCGTCAGGCATCAGGCCATAGCACTTTCTTGCGTTCTGAGCGTTGGCAATAGAAGTTGCGTCTAGGATGGGGAGGTCAAGATACTATATATTCCAATGTCCTTCCGGATGTTACGAGGAGAGTGGTCTGCCATTACAGTCCGATTACTAGTGTGGCAAGAATTTTGGCAGGCCGTTAAGAATTGCTTTGTTAGTATCTCATTGTGAGATTTAACTGGCAGGATCAAGGATTCAATATGTAGGTTGCCGGCGTTCGTCATCTGCACATTTGGTGGTTATCCGTAAAACGTAATTAAAGATGAACCTGACCAGTGCTTTATATGTTGTCATAATAATTTCATTTGACTTCCCCCATGAGGTGCCCGGAAGAGCCTTCAAGATTATATTCTTTGCCCTCAGAACATCATATTGTTGAAGACCACACCAAAAATCTCCGGGTGCCGGGTATTCGGACTTGCTTGGTCTAGGAGGTGAATAGTGTCGCTGTAGACTTAGACGGAGATAGGTAGAGGTTGTGCCTCTCTAAGAAGTTAACCAATGTTAGAAGATAGCAGAAGAGAACCGGCTTGATGTTCTTCAGCTTTTCATCGGATGCCAGCAAAGTTATATTATCCGTGTATGGGGAGGTTGTGGGATCCTGGATAAAGAGGTTCAACAAGATGGGAGACAATACTCCCCTCGGGGGACACCCATTAATATCCTACCGTGCACCGATTTTTTTCCCCTGAATACCGCGAAAGTTTGCTTGCTAGTCAGACAATTGCTCAGCCAAAGTTTAGTGTTATTAGGTAAGGATGATTCCATTATATCCTGGGCCAGGTTAGCTTGATCCACCATACCGACAGTCTTAGACAGGTCAAGGGCCACTACTAGTGTACGATCGGCAAGGTCTCATCTTGTTAAGGCCAGATACAATTTGTTATGTTATCTCGGTAAAAGCTGTTGTCTTTACATGTGCCTTCCTGAATCCATGCTGGTAGGGAGCAAGGTGGAAGTGCTGCGTCAGAGATGGAAGAAATAGGGCCTCTAAGACCTTCACCAGTGGTTAAAGGGGGGCATGTGGCGATATGAAGATCCCGCATTGGAAGGTTAATCAGGTTCTATAATCGGGATAATCCTCACCACCGTCCAGGTATCCGGTATGACCAAGTGATGTAATGAAATGTTTAGAGCATTGTTCAGGTATCCTAAGGCAATGTTTCCCAATTTCTTCAGCAGTAGAATGGAGACCCCATTCAGTTCCAGTGCCTTTGAATTTTTGGCCCTCAGGATAGCGGATCTGACCTCACCGGAAGTAAAAGGCTATGGGTTGGAATCATAAGCAAGGTGCCTGATCTCCCGCAGTGTGCCTCTCCTAGCCATGTTCATTTCCTAGCGTCTGTGTAATTTGAACCATTAAAGCATATGGACGTAAAATAATGTACTATAAACCACTTTGCTGAACATTAAGTTGCATTGTCAAAGTTTAAATTATCTAAGAACATTTTACTATTTAACTTGGTTGGAAATTCAAACCCAAAAATTGGTGAAATAAATAATACAGATTTTATATTTTTTTAACAAGTTTTTTAAATATTTTTTTTATTAATTTTCATTAATAAATTTCTTGTATTTAATTTTTGTTCTTTTGTAATATACATATTTAGTTGTTGGAACAACTAAGTTATCATTTTTTATATTTTTATAAATAAAAATAAAATATCTTAAAATATTTACACTTTTTCTTTATATTTTCTTAAACCGAAATTAAATAAAGAAATCCTCTTGGAAGAAGTTCTTTATTATTAAAACTTTGTATTTTTTTATTTTTGTTTTTTTTTTTTTTTTTGCTTTTCGAAACTAATAACAATATCTTAGATTGCAGCTAACAATATAGATTTCTGAAATACTTAAATATAATTAATTTTTAATTATTACAAATATTTACAAAATGTTATGAAAATTTTTGCTAGTTTTTATACAGAACAATTAAAAATAGGAATTTAATACATTTTTTATTAAAGCATTGCACTTTTGAAAACTCAATAGACCATTTTTCCTAACCATTTAAAGCAATAAAAGCTTCAACAAAAAGATTTCAGGAATAAGCTTGGTTCGTTTTTATCCTTTTTTTTAAATCTGAACAATGATCTTTGGCTTTCATTTGTAGCTTTCTTTAATTAAGGTTTTACAAATTTCTAGTGGATAGAGAAAACTGTGTTCACAACCTGAGCGTATTACTTATTATAGAGTGTGTGAAGAAAGAAAATAACTTAAATACAATAATAATAAAAAAATTAGAAATTATCGAAATTATCGAGACACTACTTAATATATAAAGTGGCATTTTAAAGCTTGATTAGCTTTAATTTAAATGTTAAAAAAATACTTTCTGCGTACGAGGTGAAAAAGGAAGGAAGGAAGTAAGGAAGGAATTGTTTGCAACATAAAATAATTGGCAAAGTAGCTGCTTACAATTGATACTAACTGCCGACCATTATATGAGCGGGTTGTTCAAGTTCGTTATCGTAGCGTGAGACTGTTACTGGTGTGAGACTGTTTTTAAAACCAAAATCTTCAGATGATAGTTTACAGCTAGGGGCCAGTTCTGTGAATTCGGTTCCTAAGCCAAATTCCATGTCTAAAAAGCTGTACTCCCAAGTGGATGAAGCAGATGTTGAATTGGAACTCATACTGCTTACATAAGAGGAAGTGAGTGAATGTGTGGCTGATGAAATTGTCGATAATGTGGTAAAGGTAGCTGTTGTTGTAGCCGATGGTGGTATGGTTGATGTATGTGATGACGAACTTGGTATGGCAGATAAAGATGCTTTAGATGATTGAACTGTTGTAAAGCTGCCACTGATTGATACGGCCATGGATGATATAGAACTTGTTTCGCCTCCATTCGTTGTGGAGGATGATGACGTTATCGAAACGGGTACGGCAGTAGCGGGATTGGCAGGCGGTAGTATTGAAAATAGATCGTTGTTGTTTAGTGGATCTAAGGCTGATTGCGATGAAAGGCTAAGCACGGAACTCCAGTTAATGGATCGTGTTGAATCATCATCCGCATAGCCGGAATCAGCATCAGTTGTTATTGATGTTGCAGTAGAAACTGGCGTTGTACTTGTTGCAGGTGGTGTTGCTGCTGATGATTGCACTTGAGACGTAGTTGATGTGGATACTGGTGCAGAAACAGTTGGTATTGATATCACAGGTTGAGTTGGAAAAGGGGTAGCACGTCCCGAATGTGCTTCTCTAAATGGATAATGATCATACGGATGAAGAGTTGTCGTTGTTAGAGACCCAGGGCAGCCATTAGAACATTGATTATTTGAAAATTGACTCGTAGTGCTGGCGGGTGGTTTTTGCACGGAATTTGGATATGATGACGTTTCCATGCGTTCATTTTGATAGTGGTGTTGCTGTTGGAAATTTTGCTGCGGTGTGGACTGTTGTTGTTGTTGTTGTTGATGATTTTGATACTCAATATTACCGCCAAGACGTCCGCAATTAGTAACTGGCATATAATCTTGATGCTGAGGATGTAACATAGGCTGCTGTGAATGGTGTTGTTGTTGTTGTTGGTGTTGTTGTGGCAATTGATGATGATTCATGTTGTTATTGTTATTGTTATGAGAAGGCAACGGTGACTGAACTTGCATATGTGAATGCAAATGATGATATTGAGTTTGAGATTGATGATGTGCTGGTAGGTGGCTCAAGTGGTTGTGGTGTTGCTGTGCCACTTGAGCCGCAGCCTGATGCAGTTCCTTCGTCTCGGTTTCAATTTCTCTATCAATTCTTTTTAGAGTATTGCAAATTAATACTGATCTATATAACGATTGTTCTGATACTTGTCGGAAACGGGACAGTTTAAACATGGATAAGTTACGAATTTTAAGACGAATGTCTTTATAGCATGATTTGTTAGCGCTACACCAAGTGCCGCGGCCATCACAGCATCGTTTCATTGGCAATCTCGCTTCATGAGTGGATGGGGCTGCAACATGAATGCCAGAAAACGGTGCGGGTGATGATGATTGAGCGGTATTGTTTGTCGTCATGCTGGGGACCGGACTACTACAACCCAATTCCAAATAGGATTTACCATTTTCCGCACATCTAATTGTTTGTTGTTGTGGCTGTAATTGATGGAGCGATTGTGTCTGCTGCTGTGCTGAAGGTGGATAGGGAGACTCGGGTGAAGAATAAAAATTATTATTGTTATTAGCACTTGCAGTTTGTTGCCAGGTAAAACCGTTGCCCACACGTAAAATTTGCGAACTTCCGGTGCGCGAGCAATTTTGCTGGGGAAAAGGCTCGGAATAGTAGTTCGGTCGGGAACCATAACTTTGAGATGCTGCGAAACTACTACCCATGCGTTGCTGGCCTTGATGATTCGTTGATGAAGAAGCATTCGAAGATGGGAATGTGTGATATCTCAGTGGACAATATGTTGGTATAATACTCTCTTCTTCTTCATAGTCATCTTCAAAATCATCGTCATCATCATCTAACTCATCCGCACTAAGAAGTGTTGTGGCTAGAGTTGATCTGGTCGATATACTGCCCCAAGGGTCACTAGGCACAGCTACTGCTTGCAATTTTGATATACAATCGACCGGTTCTGGTGCCGAAGTCCAAGGTACATTAGCCACCACTTCTAATTTTGCTATGCTGTCCTCTGGCAAAGATGTTGAAGAAGTGGGTGGCAGAGGTGTTGTAGCATCGACTTCTATAGCTGTTGGTATTTTAGCTACTATCGCATTAAGTACAGGCTTTGAGGAGGCTACTTTTGCTCTTGAAACTTCTTTACCATTTCTTAGGCTGTATGACATTGTGTTGCAGGAAATGTCACAGATTTTATTTTCATTGTTATTGTTATTATTGCCGTTATTTCTGTTGTTGTTGGTCTTAAAACCATTTGCTGTTATTGTTGTTATTGCTGTTGCCTTTTGCTCCTCTACAGCATCGTTGTAATTGTGATTATTCAATGACCATTTACTGGTCTTGATTGGTGGCGGACAATTTGTATAGGTATTCGTGTCCTTGCTATCGAATGTAAGATCATGTTTCCGCTTAGTAGCGGCTGTGGCTTGTAGACCCATGGCTGAGTTAACCTAAAATTAAAGAAAATCAATAAGTAAAACCAAAATAACACGTACATATCTACTTAAATTGAAATATTAAAATACAATCTTTATTCTATACTCTGTATGTAGTGGACATACATATATAATATTTGCTAAAATTGTTTAGTATATATTTTTACTTCATTGCTTAACAGAAATCCTTTAAAATATATTTGGATGTACGTATGTATGTATGTAGGTATGTTGTAGTATAACAAACTAAATGTTATATTAAAGTTCATACATACATATGCACATACAATATTATGAATTGAATAGGTCTGATGACGCAGTTGCTTTCTTTTAAAAATACAAATGCTAAGCACTTACAGTTTACATCGACATTATCATCCTTCTTAGAAAGGAACACATACATATTGTTGTTGTTCATGTTATTGTGGAATACATGTATGTACGTACTACACTCAGTCAAATATAAAAATAACTACCTAGTACGTAAGGAAAATTTAAGATTTCAGTTTAGTTCATGACAGAATTCACAGGAAAACGAATGAAAATAATGAAATTGTTTTCATTGTGTTTACGAGTTGCCATATGTCGTTTCATTACCCTGCTACAGTTGTTCTTGTAATGTGTCGTAGGTACTTTGTGTGTTTTTTTTTAGAATTTCGGTTTTTTCGTTCGTTTTTATTTCTGTTTGCACGTTGGTACGTTATTCACTAAAGGGAATTTTACATTGGTACTACGGTGGTTAAAATGAAAACAGGCAGACGAACACGAAAGCAGGCAAATAAATATACATTTTACAGGGTGAGTTTCGGATCGATTCAATTTTTAGTCTACCACTACTACTAAGTCTAATGTGCCTTTGCTTGCTATTGCTAAGCCGTTATGGCACGGCATCTGTTATTATACTTGACGGGCCTTTTTTGTTTTTCAGTTGTTTGTTTCTACTTCTTTCTTCATAGTATTTTTGTGTTTTTTCTTTTTTTTTGCTTTGTTCTTTTGTACCAGTGGTGATAGTGGTAAAATGGAATTTCATTTCATCCCTTACAGAGTAATTATTGTACAATGAAGGGATATTAGTGTGCACGGAAATGGAGGGTTTTTTTTTTATAATATATTCTGATCTCTATAATAGCTTATACACCATATTATAGACATTCGAATGTAATGATATTTATTTATGGCATTACAATTTTGATATTTCAATTCTATTTTTAAAAATAACTTGAAAAATTATTTTCAAAATCAAATAACATTCTGGAATATTAAATAACAGCTTTTTTATTTTTTAACCTTCGTTAATATTTATTTTATTTGTTAAAAGAGTTAGCATAGCTAGGCAATTGAGGTGGATAGATCTGTGATCATTATGAACACCAACTAAAAGACAACGAATTTATTGTTGAACGCAATCTGTGAACATCCGTTCCAAAGCAATAAAAATAAAAATGAAAATAGATGATGATGATGAAAAGAAAAAAATAAATAAAAAAAAATAAATACAAAAAATATTCACATAAACCAAAAAGTTATGAACACCTTTGGTGGACGGGCATGGTAGTTCGGTAGTTTTGGATTTTTTTTTATGTAAGCACTTCGACTATCTAACGAACCAAGTAAACGACCAGATACAATGCGAAAAAAGAAATTAAAACATACTTGAATACACTTTAAAAGCAACAGCAGCCAGTCAGCTATATAATAAACTGAAAATCATCATCGCCATCTTCGTATTGTAGTTTTCACAAGCTGAACATCATAACCAACCAACATATTAAGTTAGTGAAACAGCTTTAGCTTTACTTTTAACCGTCTTTAACTACTATACGGAAAATATAGCGGTGTATTGTGGTATGGTGTGATGTGAAACCAGCTTTCGAACTTCAAAAATATCTTTTAAAAAAAGTTTCTGTTTTGCCAAGCCTGTTAGCGTCGGATAAACTTAACGAGCAACAAGACGTAGCGATCGATGTCTTGTGTTTGTGTGTGTATGTGTAGAGTTATTTTCAGACTTTGAAATGTTTATGTTTATGAACGATGTTGGCGAACACTCTACGTTGTTAACTTAACAAAGAGCATTTTCGAAACGAAGTCTTGTTTATACACTGTGAAAAAAAACCCAAACTGGTTTTCATACAAACACTTATGTACAAACAAACAAGCGCATACCATAGAAATAAACTTGATTTCAAAAGCACCAGCATCGTTTCGAAAGACAACAGGCGCACACAAAAACCATCATGTACAATGATGTTTCGTGAAAATAAAGCTTAGTAATACTTCGCTGTGATATGAGTACATGCATGACTCCTCTCTATTTTTACATATCACTAAAAACCTTGCAACACCGACATAAGCCATACAAAATCTTATAACTTTTATTTATACTGTGTGATAAATCACGATGGAGTACAAAAACAATTTTGTGCATCTTTTAAGTAAAATTTTAGAACTTTTAAATTTAGTACACGCGTTTTAATCACCGTTATTTCAGGTAATAAACATTTATCTTTATTTTTACTCGTAATGTGAAGCAATGTTCAGTAATTCTTTGGATATTTAGTACCCGTGGTATCTGGATGATACAATTTATCTAAATTTTTTGTCATGATCAATTGCTAAGTGTTTTTAAATGATGAATCTATTTTATGGCTTTTCTACTAAATGCGTATAACAATTTTCTTAAATCTAATTAAAAAGTTCTATGTTCTTAAGATACTACAATTTAGGCGTTATACAATATATGTATGTACATATGCATTTAAATTTAAATTTCCATGCATGAGATCTTTTCAAGATATGCTCAAATTTTAGACTAGAAAAAGAAATAGTTAACCAATTACTACCAATCCATCTAGCTTCTAACATCTACTTACTACTCTACTTAGTACATGTGTGTATGGGCAGATATATATAAAGATAGATAAGTATCTAATTGTGTATAGAGTCAGTCGGTCCATCTATACACATTTAGTTGGCGTCGTCGGACCATCAAAACATTTAACGTCAGTCATGTTATAATAACACATGAACAAAGTCTGTTTCTGCCTTAAACAAAGCGAAACAACGCAACACAACTAAAGGCATTGGAATACAGAAAACATATAAAAATGAAAATAATTTCACATTTTAAATGTTTTCTTATATTCACTCTGTTCACTCGTTCCCAATGTATTAAAGCTGCGAACAATATCAACATCAGCAGTCAACCATAATACTATATACTGACATGAACCAGCAACAACAACAATATAACTACCCGACCAAACAACTGACTACCAAATAGACTGATAGAACGACATATCAACCAACTAAACAACAAACCAACAAAAAAATGTAAAATCAACTTGAAATACACCGAAAAAAATTATACTGCAAATTAAAAGGCATACAAATTAAAAACGTTGAGCCGAATTGAGAGTACGATTTTTGTTGGCGTGTATTCAAAAGCAACCCAACAAACGTAAAAACTCATCGCATATACATGAATACGTTGGTGTGCTGTGCGGGTTTGTTGCCGATAAACAACTACGCTGTTCGTCGCCATTGCTGCAGTCATGTTAGCTTTCATGGCATTCACTTGGCCCTCTACTAAATCTTCCCCCTGTTTACCTCCCTAAATATTATTCCGCAGCCCTCAACAAAACAAATTTAAAAACGAAAGAAAAAAAAAATCAACTCAATATTTTCATTGTTTTTAGTTGCTGGTTGCGTTGTTTTTATTCAAACGACCAACCGTTCCGTTCCGTCCAAACCAAATGTATGGCAAGCAAATAGCACTAACGACAACAAAAATATCTACTTGAAAATACTAAAAACTTAAAAACAGAAAAAAATATATAAAATAATAATAAAAATAAAGAAAATGAAAAAAAAGAAAAAATGGAATGTACACAATGTATTTCCACATCCAATGTTGCTGACTCGTATTTAAAGCTGAACCAACAGAGAATAGTCAGCCAGCCAGGCAGTCAGCCATTCAGTCATTTAGTCAGTCAGCCAAAAAGCAGCAGTTCGGAATGTTGGTTATATTATAGCTTTGAACTCGTATAACGAGCACAATAAACGTACGTACGGACGTACCAAATGAACGAATGTACCAACCAACGTATTAACAGGGAGACACATATAGAAACGAAAAACAAAAAAATGTTTAAATAATAATGAAAAATACAAGCAAGAGCCGTTTCCAACAATATTCATCGTATCGAATACACGAAGTACAGTCTCAGTGTTAAAAATAAAATATGGACGTATGCAGTGTGGTACGAAGCAAAAGGGGATTTATTTAACACAGCACAACACCGCACTATATCGAACCAAACACCACCATTGCTGTATCGAAGAATTAAATGTAGAAAAAAAGTAAAGTACAACAAAAAAAAAATATATGAAATACGATGGAAAGATGGTGTAGAGCTGCTTCGAAAACGTTCGAAAACAACTCATAAAAAATACGTTCTCATTCGTTCGTTTGTTCAGTCAGTCAGAGTCAGAGGCAAAAATAATTTATACTGAATATACGATTATTGTACATACATACGTACGTATGTATACAGATGCATACATACAAATATAGATACAACACAACATTCGAATGAATACATTGAATACAGAAATTTATTGCGAACGGCTGTGACTGTATAGGATGACTACGAGAATGAAAATGAGAACGATGGCGACGACAATAATGATGATAATAATGTTTGCTTTTGCTGTTTTACTGTTTCTGTTATCGTTGTAGTCGTTAAAATCTATATACATACATCCATACATACATACATATATACATGCATACATATATTTTTGTTGGTGAATAAGACTTTGTTTCGTTGTTATTTTCGAAATCTGAACTGAAAAAACACCCAAGGTACTTTTCATTTTTCTATCATTATCATCGGTAGGAAGAAATGACAGTGAAGGCTCTATTTATATCATTATTGAAATAAAATTTGATTTCACTATTTCTATAAACGGCTACTTATTTTGCATATTTTTAAATATATTTTCCAATACTTTGGAAAATATTTTTATCATTTGAATCAATTTTAAACAAAAAAAAAAAAAAAAATAAATAAATAAAAAAATGTAATTTTAACAAAAATTCTAACATAAACAATTTGTCAATTCTATTTTTATGTTCATAGCTGTAGTATTATAACAGGAGTATATACCTACATACATATATATGTATATATGCCTGTATGGAGCATTTACCGTTAACAATATATTTATATTATACGTTTACATGTGTGTGAATGGAGTGAATGCTGTGTTATAATATTATTTTCTGTTATAATTTTATAAAACTGGCATCACTCTCTTTTTTCTCGTATCTTTATCTTTGCTTGCTTGAAAGTTAGTGTACATCCTCTTTCTCTTAAAAACACACAGACACATCCACACACATCTCGTTACAACAATATGTATTTATGTATACATATTTTGCAGAGGAGGTTATAAAATCATCTTATTTTATATTCGTGTTTGTATTCATGTGTGTGTGTGTGTGTGTGTGTGTGTTTGTATTTAATACTTCTTTATATTGTACTTCTATGTATTGGTTGGTGACAACAACAATATCCTTCATTGAGCTGTTTGGTTTAGGTTTCTTTTTAACATTCGTACGTTTGTTCGTTTGTTAGTTACAGTTGTATTTAATTTAAAACGTTATCGTTGTAAAAATAAGGATATTTCTCTTTTCTATACACATCAGACACGCAGCCTTCTTTATGTACGTGTATACATCATGTATGGATGTACATACATATATAAGTGTTAAGGGAAAAAAGGAAGTTTTAGATTTTAGATGACATTTCGTACGTTATGCTATTTTGTTTAGTTTAAATAATAAAAATAAATTAATTTTACTACAGCTTTCTTCAGTTATCATCAAGATCCGAACCGTATGAACTGTATGAAACCTAGTGAGACTGGCAGTGTTGAAAAACTGCAGTTTGTCTGTCATTTAGATATATATCTAGTTTTCTAGCCATTTCCAGAAGAAAAATAAACATTTAGGATGAGCATAATATGTTAATTTATCAGTATTATTAGCATATTCTAACGTTTTTTTTCTTTTGATTTGCCTAAAACACTTGAACGTTTCTTGCATTAATATCAACAGGTTTTATTTGATTTAATTATTTAGTACCATAATTAATGGCCACCACCATCAACAAACGACATCAGCTGTTTTTATTATTATTGTTGTTGGCGCTTGATTTTAAAGGAATCGTTGCAACAACAACATTAAAATAATTCGTCGTATGCCATAAATATAAATTGCTAACAACTTAATAATCATCATAACCACCACTAACTACCCTTTAAACAACGCAAGGCAACGAAACGCAACGCATCGTATCGCAACGTAATGTTCTATTTCGTTTAGTTTATGCTATTGAAGAAGGCCTTTAGGTTTTTTCTTTTATTATTGAAAATATATATGTACATATTCACTCACACTCACACGCACACGTAGTAAGAAAGAATACAAAGTGTAAAATGGACCAAGAGAAAGGATTTAAATGTAAACATGTAAGAATGTGGGCTATTGACGATGTTGTTGGCAGTAAATGCACGGTGTACGTTGTATACGTATTGTTTTGCATGTGAGAGTATTGAGAAATGAAACGTAATTTTTGTTCCCATTCATGAATATTTTACGCTTCAGTGTTAAACTCATTAAGCAGCCCAATTACCGCCCATTTTTAACAACCATGTGCTTAAGAGGAATCTTTCTTTCAATCCTTTCTATGTGTAAACCCTTCTAACAAAGGCTATACTCGTATAATATCAATACGACAAGGCAACAAGGTTGCAATGTATGCGAGTGCGGTAATGTGTGCAAAAAGCTTACAATTTTTGGCAATCTCAAGTCTAACTTGAAACGTTTAAATATTTTGAACTTTAAAATGCAAAACTTTACTCTCCTAAGAGTTTTTACATTTGCTATCATATTTCTTGGTAATGCGAATGCGGTGGTGGTGATGGTTGTTCTGGTGGTCGACGGCAACATGCGTATGCTCTCTCTTTCTCTCTCTCTCTCTTTCTCTCTTAATATGATTTTCTTTTCATTCTTATTAAATTATCTTTACTATTGATTGTGGTTTTATTTGTTTTTCTGTTCTATTCATAAACTTCAAAATAATAGCCGGCGTAGAAAATTTGCCTTAGCAATTTATTCCAAGTGTCTGCCATAGATTTGACTGACATTTTGCTATTGCTTTCATTTTTTTCTGCTTTCTTTCTGATTTTCGTTAATTTGCGAATTGTAGCGGAAGGCAAATGTGTTATTAATTGCAAGAATGCTAAACTCCAACTAAAAACCAAGTTGTAAAACAAAATAAACAAAGGCGGAAAAAATGATGTTTTATAAGTCGCCCTTTGAAATGAAATGCTTATTAGACATTAAGCAAAAACGAACTGTTGCACACCATCGCTTGAAAGAGATAATAACAGTGTGAATATTGAAAGTTTTATTGCATTTCGTTGTATTGTCTACTGATAACACAAGGCAACCAACCCTAAAGGGTCTACTGGTTTTTGGCTGCACAAATGTTTGGTTTATTGATGTTATTATTATTATTATTACTGTTGTTGTTGCTTAGTAATGTAGACATAACAAGTGCTTAATGCACGGCGCTGTGTTAGTAGCAATTGCTGTAGCAGCAACAACTACAATAGCAAATGAGTAACCACTATAAGTGGATATAGGAAGTTAAGATGTGTACTTTTGTTATGGCCATAGTAGTTTATGCCTTTTTTACTGACTGTTGTTGTTGTTATCGTTGTTTTCGAAAATTCATTTATTGTTTATTGGCTTGTTTCAACATTCGCTCTATAATGGAGAGATCAAAACAAAAACAAAAGTAAAAAAGGCATAAGAAATTAAAATAAAAAGTTAAATAATGAAAAGAATGAAAGAAGAACGCAAACATTAAACAGACCTCTTTGGTGGGTGTGGGTGTGTGTGTATATGTAAATATAGTTTTCAATAACCACGTGCTATTTGGTACATATTTTCATTTGCTAATCCTCCACTCCTTGGTAACGACTATTAAAACACTACAGCCTAAGCATTTTAGTAATTTTTTTTCTCCCGATGGAAATAGGACAAGGCATCTGACGGTCTAAATTGAGAAGAGCACAGCTTTTTGGCATTGTTTGTGTTGAATCTGATGAAAGCACAGCATGCTGCTAGGATGTTGTATCCTTCGAACATTTTCTGCTTTTGCCGGTATGAGGAAGGCGCGCTTGGAACAGGACTTAGTACCAGACATATACTTCCTCAATTACGTTGATTAGAGGATCGTAAGAAACTATGTAGTGAGGACTGGCTGTCTTGGAGACGCACAATAACGAGACATCGTATTCTCATTGAGTGGAAGTTTTTTTTTTGGTTTTCTCCATGATACAAGTATCCACAACATAGCTACTGTTTCTTAGGTGCAAGTCTTGTTGACTTGTTAACTAATCTACCCTTGGAATTTTTTCTTTTTTTTATTTTCTAACCAAACATCTTAACAATTAGATCTAAACATCTAAAGTTGTACTCATAATATTGCTAGCAACTGGCTATGAAAATTTCTCTAACTAATACAACTGCCGTTCAGAACCGGCGTTTAAGAGTAGGTCCCTTTCAATGAGTCTAAAAAATAGAATCGAGTGCAGCTCATTGTTTCACTTGGTATGTCGCGGGTATTATGTACGTGTTTATGTGCACACATTAGGCAAATATACAAACATGCATACATATTATCACATGTTGTGGCTCATAGTGGAATTTCTGCCATTTGAACGATAGTTTTATTCATTTTTTTGTTGGAATATATTGTAATTTTTAATTATTTATTTATTTTTAATTTCAAGTTGTTCATGATGTTTTAACGTATCCGTAAGGATTATTTTTAATTCAAGATATCTAAAGACCAATTGTTACCAAATTACAATTTTATGTATAAATTAACAATTTGTTATGATATCCTTATTAATTAACAAACATTGATCATCATACTCATTAAATAGCAGTTATTTTTGATCTGAAGTTTTAAAAGAGACATGGCAAACGATACAATTCTTCTAATAGACGCTAACGATTAGGACAAAAATATATCTTTGAAATTTTCGATACACCTCCAAAATCTTGAGATACCGAAAAAAAACCGCTTGCTCGTATCTTCATCCACTTATAAGCTAATAACTTTGCTGATCTCTGCCGATTAAAAAAGCTAAATGTGCATTTCTCAAGCAAATACATATTTTTTTTTACAAATTATTTACACATTTTCATGTTTAGAAATTGCTTTCTTTGAAAAAAACCGCGTACTATTTCTGAATTAATTAAGCATAAAATGCTACTTTGCTTTTAAAAATCCGTTGGAGATTATATTTTGCTAATCTTTCGTATAAAGTTTTCAACCTCCTGATACGTATGCATGTAAACATACAAACATATAATATTATAAGTTGACTTTGTTTTCGCTACTTTCAATATTGATAATTGAAGACAAAATAAAAGATGTTTTACATAAACAGTTGTAAACGGTTATAACGAATAGCGGTTTTAAGGAACTGTGCTTATTACTAACACTTTTTCAGTGTTCCATGATTTAACATTCATTTTCCATATAAATTACGAACACGGTTATAGCGAACATATTTTGTAGGATCCTTTATTAAAGAATTTTCATTGAAAAGAATTAGTAAAATTTAATTTTATATTACAAATAGGAACCCTCAAAAACTTGTTAAATTTATCAGAGATAAAAAAGATCAGTTGCATTAATAACAGTTGCATTAATAACTTATACTTAATAACTCCGTCAATGTTCAACCGATGTATAAAACGTAAGTTTCATTTAATTTATAACTAAACATACATAGTTATTTAATTAATTCATAAAATATACGGTTAATTTGTACGCAGAAACTCATCTAAACTTGAAAAATATGGTAAAAATTGTATGAAAAATGTGTGTTGCTTGAGAAATACACCCAGATTCTTTAAGATTAATTAAGCGACATATTGTATACCATTTAAATGATCTGTTTATCTTCTCTCGAAATCCGAAAAAAAAAATTTACTCATAACTCGCAATTTTTGGGGTGTGTCAAAAGTTCCAAAAACAGAGCCTATCAGAAAAATAGTATCACTTCCCAGGTATTTTCTGTCGCACTGTGTAATTAGTGCTTAAAAATGCAAGACCGAGTTTCTAACTGACACCGAAATCATTCATATGATGCTTAACCCTTAAATACCTGAATTTGAAATGCGTATTAAAGTGTGGCAATAATTTTTGATCACTATATTAGTTCCGCTGAAAATTACGAATTCGATCTCCAATTTTTAGAAAAAATGCTTCTTGAAAGCTTATGGATCAAAAAAGGTAAAATTCTCCATTGAAATTAAACCGTTGCTTGATTTAATTTTATATCTACATATGTAGTATGAAACTGTATATTTGAACTTCTTATCAAAAAACAGACGGACTCTATCTAATTAAGAGAGTATTATTACTATCATTTACATTTTATTGCATTTTAATTCTTAAGCTTGCCCAAGTGTAAAGTTTGCTGATTTTGTTTAAACTTGTTTCTTCTGATGACCGTCTTTGGACGGTCATAGGTATTTAAGGGTCAGATCTAACAATATTGTCAGACCTGGAAATTTGCTAACAACGGTCTGACAATAGGAAATTGCTACCATAATGTATTTTGTCAGTTCACACGATTGCAAGACATTTGTCAAAAAATCTGGCAATCCTATTGTGCATATGTTTTTTCTGACAATGATGTCCTTGAGGCAAACGCCTAAACGGAGCTTTAGGCAAAGAGATTTAAATGATGTCGATGCCGCTTAAAATAATGCAGAGAATAACAATTTTGAAGTGGAAGATTAATATCCAATTCATTCCAATGTATTTGTGGGGTTTGTTTGTTTGAAAAAATTTCGAAAATTTTTGAAATGAATGTACAAAGAAAAATCTATTATTTTTGAATTAAATTTTTCTACGACGGATATAGCAAACTATGTTTACAACGAACTAAATTGTGTGTTTCCATCAAGTTAGTTATAACCATTTTCCGCCAAGTTACTTAAGTGTTCGTTTGGGATAATGGAGAAGCAAAAAATAAAAATAAATAAATAAACGATTTTAAGGATACTGTTAGATGATAACGTTGTTGTTGACACACTTACCTCTGTGCACATTATTTTATTAAAACGTATGAATAAATCCACAATACTATCGTGTAGGCTTTGTGGTGTAGCAAAATAGAAAGATTCCTCCAATGTTATGTTGTCCACTTTTGATAATTTTGTATTTTCAATAGGTTGAATGGTAAATATTGATTGGAGTTAATTTAGTTATGTTTTGGTTGTTTTTTTATTTTTGTTTGTTTTGTGTTTTTAACGTGTTGTGCCTTTTGTGGTAGTTTTTAGGCTAAACAGCACTTAATCAAATGGGAACAACACCTTATTATTTGACAGTTAAATTTTGACATTTTTCTTATTTTGTTTGTTTTTTGTTGTTCTTATTCTTTATTATATTTTTTTCTTGTTTTTAAGTTTTGTTAACTTTGTATTGCTGTTATGTTTTCTGTGTTGTTTTTATAGGTCTTTTTCTATATCTTGTTTAACTCATACACACGTATACAACACACATACATATATACGTATATGTATTTGATTAAGTTGATGCCTTTGTTTGCTGTTGAAAATCTAATGAATGAATGCACATTAATTGATAGTTATTGTTGTTGTTGTTGGTATTAAATATAAAAATAGTGGTTGTTGATCAATGGGATCTTAAAATGAATTTAATTCTCTTGTTGTCGTTGTATTGTTGTTGTTGTTTGATTAGATGGCTGGCTGGTTGGTTATGGTTTGTTTTGATTATGTCTTTCTTTATTTCTTGTTTCTTATGCGCGAAAATGGTCTCGTCTTTTTTAATTTTTCTTTTTTTTTTCGCCAAATTTTGTCAACAAACAAAATGCTTGACAGGTAGTATAACTGCTATTTGACTGTTCAATGTAAACATTGTTTATTTGCGATATTTTTATATTGCTTCGTAGATGATTAGTTAATATGACTGTTTTTTTAATTAAATTTTTTCTTGTTTTATTAATAAAAATCACAAATTTGTTTCCAAAATTTTTCCTTTTTAGAAATTTTCAAAAGAATATTTTAATTTGTTTTGTAGTCGATAAAAAAAAAATCATTACTCTTTCTTAATCCCAGCTTTATTATCTAGGAACTTTTTTGTTTAATAATTTTTCTTTTTCAAATGATTTACACAAAATTTACAAAAAATACGCGCTTTTTATATTGTACGACTACGACAAAAAATTATGTGCGACCAACGAGAGAGCGAGCGAACAAACGAACGTGTACTTAGTCTACCATAGTAAAATCAGAAATAACCAGTCGTTTTGTAAGATATGGGTATCAGAGTCTTAAAGCGGCATATTCACAGCGCACTACAGCTCAGCACAGTCAGTCGTCGTCAGTACTCTTGTTGTTTTATTTTCTACCTCCCTTTTGTATCTTTTCCTTCTCTTTGTCAACACTACTAGCACATTGTTTGGAGAGTGAATGCGTATGTGTGTGTGCATCTGTGTGCGCACTGTTACATAGGCGACTATACATACAACAGAAACACAAGCAACATCATGTGCTAGAGAGAGAAAGGGAGAGAGATGGTAATATAGTGTGTGAATGAAATGGAATGATGTCATACACTCAGAGTAAATGTTTTTTCTGTGTTGTAGCTGTATATGTGTTTCTTTTTTCTATATAATACATGATGACGATGATGATGAGAGTACAGCATAAAATACAGAAAAATTGTGCGCTGTGTGTTTTAACAAAAACTTACATAAAGCAAATGCACACAACAGAGCAGCAGCAAGAGTTACGGAATAATAAAAAATTGGAGATTTCATACAAAAATTTTGTTATTTCACGAGAGTACGAGTAAATGGTACGAGTAATGACTATGGGTTACCAGACTTTGTTATTTTTCTTTTGTATTCAATGATAAAATGTCAAACGATATAGAACGTATCCAATTACAATTACAATGAGAGGTGGTCATTTCTGATCCCTGCTGAAGATCTTCGATTTGTTTCTTTATTTGATATGTGGTTGCGAATAAAATGCATATAATTTTGAAATAAGTTAACCCTTTCGGTACCTGTTTTTATTTTTACAATTTTATAAATATACCTATTCATAATTTAAAGGAGCAAATGTAAATAATAGTAATGTAAATCTTTTTTTTAAATGATGTTCCACTTTTTTTCTACAAAAAACATTAAAAAGTCATTATGCCATATGTCATAAAAATACCGAAAAGCTTGTTAAGCAGGTATAAATTATCGTTTTACGAAAAAGAATTGATGCTTCCATTCATTAGGCATTTGAAGTTAATTATTTTCATTACTCAGGTAGTCGCCGCTTCCATATCGTTTTATTAAATTTAGGTTGAACACTATATTTAATGTCACAATTTTGTCGGTTTTAAGAATTGGTTGCTTTATTAAGTTGCTTTAGTAGTATAAGGCGTCAGAATAGACGAAGTAAATTGTTTACGAGTATAGGTTTCGTGATTTTGTGAATTTAAAACTAATTTGGTGTCTTAATTTTTTCGATTTTTAGTCCAATTTGGACTTTGTTGGCTATTTTTGATGAAAAATACGAAAAATTAAAGTTGTTATTTTGGTATTATTTTGTATAAAACTCGTGAACATGATGTATTTTAAGAACGTTTTGGTTTTATCATCTTTTCCCATGTATATACATATTATAATCTAACAGCCTTTCAATTTTATTATAATGTTAATAGAACATGTTTAACTAGATTTTTACCTTCTCCAGAAATCTTAAGTAAATGTAATGCCGTTACAATGTATGCGAAATGTTTCGACGATAAAGTGTATAGCATCTTAGATATATATAGCATAACCGAGACTTCATATCTCTATCTAAAATCTATTTTATGTTAACCATAAAAATTATTTGTTATAATTTTGTAGTTTTCAGTAAACTACATATAAACTTTTTTCTATTAAACAGTTTAGATTTTTTGTAGACTGATTACTTTTGCTTTGCTTTAAATAAAAATTAACATGATGCACTCCGATTCGAAAGGATAGTACCATAACTAGCGAATACAGAAACAATAAGTGAAATTTTATTGAAGACGAATAACAGATACTTTGAATGATAAATTCAATTCAAAAATTACGCCCACGCTCATTGTATTGGTACTTTTTCATTACCTTTTCTAGTCAAGCACACAATCTTTTGGTTAAATTTTTGGTTCAATAAAATAGAACTACTTTCAGTATTCATTAAGATCGGTCGTCTGTTGCGATAAACTTTTATAAAAACTGAATAAAATAAGAGCAACAGTTAGTGACTGCAGTTTACTAAATTAAAACGGGTGGTAAAAATTGAATTTTACAACTTTGGAGGACATTTTCATGGGAAAATCGCTAGAAAAAACCGGATAGAGCCATAAAAACCGAATAGAGCCCAATAAGATGTAACTATAATTGTTTTCCGTTATTATTATCACCACATACATAGTTAGATTTTGTTATAAGTATTGCGATCCTACAACCCTCCACCAATATAGGATTTTTTCATAGTATGTCCTCCAACTTTGTCGCTCTGACGAACTTAAGAATGTCTGTTGGTGTTAACTATGATAATTCCCTACCCAATACTTGATAGGCACCCAGGCGCCTCTTACTAGAGTGAATCACATCTGCCGCACATCCACCTAGTATGGGCTCTTATGACTCGATTTCCTCGTCACGGAATCTGCACACTGGTTAATATCATCAGGTTGTTCCTAGAAGGTTTGATGTCGAATTCAAATCTACTTCTGCTATGGTTGTCCAAGAAGCCTGTTTGATCAGAGAAGAGTACTCGCCATTTGACATTACCTTACATTTTCCTTAGGCTGTTTGATTCTTTCTTAAAGCCATACATAGTCATCGCCATTTTTGTTCCTTCCACAATACGTACGACTCTGATTTGGTTTGGTTTTTTGTTTTGTACAAAAACAAAACTTAAAAAAAATGTGTGGCAACCCAACAAAGTTGTGTTGTTATCATTTTTGTTGTTGCTGCTGCTGTTGTTGTTGTTATTGTTGTGTTCTTCAACATGACATACATACATATGTATATGATTTTATGTGAGTGCTCTGGCCTGAGTTTTGAATTTTGAAGAGAAGGTGGTGGGGTACTATATGGAGAGAATTTGTCTATATAGTGTGTGTTGTTAGTTTTATTATTTCGATTCATTTATGTGCTTGATTCCAAAGAGTGGGGTTTTTTATTGTTATAAACACAGATACATACACTCATGTATGCACGTTCACACTCATACACTTGCACGCGTGTGTGGAATGTTGTCAGTTGGGATTTTTTTTCTTTCTTTTCATTTTATATTTTCTACTTGTGCTGTGTATATTTTTTTTTGTTCACTCGCTCTATCGTCGGTCTCTAGTTTATAACGCCGCATAAGAGTCCACAAAATGTACTGTATGTGGATGGATTTTAAGTGTGTGTTTGTATGATTTTTATAATATTATATTAATGGTGTTTGTTGCTAGTTTTTAGCCAATACTGAATGACTGACAGACTAACTGACTGACTGACTGACTAACTAACTCTCAAACTATAGACTACTAATACCACGTAGAGCTTTAATGTGTATGTTGGTGCGATAGTTGAATGGATGGCCAAACAGATGGATGGATGGATTATACTACTCTCGTATAGATTTCTTTCTACAAAAGTAGACACATTCATATGAAATTACTCGGTTGGCTCTGTTTTATACTGCTTTGCCGTTTGCGTTATTAAGACGACAAAAAAGAAAAAAAAAAAACAGTAATATCGTACGAATTCGTTTGAATATCTCTTTAAAAGACTAGCGATGAAGTAACTGGTATAAATGGCAAGTTGTGTGAATACATATTTGTTGTCTTGAGTCAGCAAGCAACAACTGAAAACTATTTTTTGAACCAAAAGAAAAAAATCGGTACCAACAAAATAATCGACACAAGTTGTTGGCTGACTTGCTGGCTGGCTGCCTGGATGGTTGGTTATTGGTTTGGTTTTGTTGGGTTGATAGCAATTGAAGGCGACACAGGCCAACGAATATGAATTGTTGTATGTGCCCAAGTTAACGTTGTTTCGCTTCTGCCTTATTCTCTTTCTTGGCTGTGTCGTATCGAGCGATTTGAACGTTTCATTTTTATTATTCTTTTTTTTGTATTTTTTTTTTTTTTTGTATTGACATCGACCAAGTCTTAAATGACCAACAACGATTATTATTTTAGATTGTTGGCTGGCTCTATGCCTGTATTGCAGAGTATTTGGCTGTTCGGTTGGTTTTAGTTTTTCGTTTGTTTGCTTGTTTGTTCGTTTGACTGTTTGTATGACGCAGTCTTGAGTAAATTTTGCCTTGAAACATTATTTGAACTTATTTTTTAAAATCATTTTGAAAATGGCCACAAATACTTTAAACGAATGTTAAATAAAATCGAAAGAAGAAGAAAAAAGAAACCCTCTTAACTGGTTGTAGTAAGATTGCTTGGCTAAATTGGTTGACTGGCTGGTCGATTAAGCTTAAGAATTGCAATATCCTAAAAGGTTTTAGTCTTGAAACAGAAAAAAAGAGATTAATTGCTTATGTTGCTTGACAATTGCCGCAATATTTTGGGGGTTTTCGATGACGATCGTGTTCGTCACTGTTGAGATCAGTTCTCAGTTTGTGAAATGAAAATGTTGGTGGTAGTTGGTGTTGTTTTCGTATAAATACTTTACAAAATATGTCGTCACTAATATAGGAAAATGTAGTTTTAATTTCAGTTTCCAAACAAATCGTTAATCTTGGAATTCATTACTTAATTTTATATTTTTAGAAATAATTTCCAAATTTACTCCATTTTTCATTTTTTTTCTAAAAAATTTTCTAAGGTATAAACAAACAGTCATGTGAAAAATACAATAATAGGGACACTTACATCAAAATAGTTAAAAACCAAACTATGTTTTTGTATTCAAATATATTTAAAAAAGATTTTGTAAATTTTCTGCTGGAAATTCGACAACGTATAGGACCGTTATTTGAACAAAACAATGTTGTACCGTTTCTCAGGTATAGATCCTATTCTCTTATGGAAAAACGCAATGTGTACATATATGATATGTATGTACAAATGTACAGTGTATGTCACTTAAAATCGTACACTATGGTTTTGATAAAGTAATCATTCCTTTTAGGCCATTTATGTTTTGGACATTATTTAAATTGCTATTTTTATATTGTGTATGCTATTAACATATTTATCACTAAATATGGTAGAATTGTAATTTATCCCATGTAAAAATTAAAAAAAAAATTATGTTAAATATCAATTCTTCACTTAAGTAAAGTGACGTTTCAGTCATATTTGCCGTTAATAGATTGGTTTTTATTAAACTTATTTGCATTTCGAAAGAGTTTTAGTGAAAAACGTAAAATATTGATCGGAATAATGAAAATGAGAGGCATTTGGTAAGTTTTCATTATAAAAAAGGAAAATTTTTATCCAAAATATCGGTAATAATGAATCGTAGTCGTAATAGTGTCTAATACATAATTAAAAGATACGAAAAAGAAAATCGCACAACAAATAAAACTAAAAAATGTTTTAAATGAAAATTAATTCATAATGATGAGCTAGATAATTAGAAAAATAAAGCCTAGTCCCAGCTTTTAGCCCCAAAGTTGACGAAATTAAAGTGTATTTGGAAAAGATTCGGTTCACAAATACTTCTATCATAATAGCTTTCATAGGCGGATTAATGGAAACAAACCGTATATTAGGAACCAAAATAGATTTAGAAGACTATTGTTTACAAATGACGTTCTCAAATAGTCAACCAAATTCTGGAACAATGTATTATTCTTAGAAAAGTCGTAATTTAATATATTTTGCTCTTATGGAAAACAAATGGCATAGAGAAAACTTAATATATAATGTCAATTTGAGATCAACTGTGAAGCATGGTGGAATATCAGAAATGATTTCGGATTCTATTTTACTTGCTGGAGTGGGTAACATAGTATTTGTTGAAGGCAGTATGTATAAATTTGTCTATTTGAGAGTTCGAAAGCACAATTAAAAAAAAGGGAAAAAGCGGGTACTCCGAACACTTTTAAGTCGTACGTCAATAGAAATTTAAAGCACTCACTAGATAACTGTCTATAGGTAATTTAAACGCCGTTCCATCTGTGGAAAATATCGGACAAAAGTGTAGCAAAGAATACTCAACAAAATTTTAAAGTTATTTCACATTATTTTTTTAATTTTTTATGCTTTAATTGTAAGTTTACATAAGTGTACGATTTTATGTGAAGCAAGAATTTTGCGATATTTTTTTTCAATTTTTGTCAACACTAAAGAATTAAATTTTTTTTTTTGTTGAAATACATACCTATGTATGTACTCGTACATATTTTTTGTTCTAATTATTGATGTGCCCTTTAATTTTTAATATAATAAATGTATATTGTCTGCTTAACTTCAAAGTTATTTAAAAAAATTTGCTGCACTATTTTAAGTGACACTCACTGTATATCTGACATTTTACTTTAATTATTTTTTTTTTATCTTTTGATTGCTTTATATTGGTTGAATAATAATTTTGTACTGATAAAGATGATAGAGAATCCTTTGTTTTTCAGCGAATTCACTATTTGATTTGTGATTCGTTCAAAAGTGCTTTGAGACGTTTTGCGTCAAATTCAAAAAGGTTTCCACTGCGAGCAGTGTTGCGGTATTGGTTCGATTGGACCATAATTGGTAGTTTTTGGTTGTTTAAAAAGAATTTGGTGGGTTGGTTGGTTTGTTGTAGTTTTATTACATTTTTGGTAGATTTGTGCCCTCAAAAGCTGCATATATGTGTATTAAAAAAAATTCTTCTAATTTCAACAAACATTTCAATAATGCTTAAGCTGCGGTCACATTTGTCAAATATTTGACGAAAAAAATATTATCTACTATTTTATAGAAACATTATATGGAAACATTTCCTTTTTGTGTCAGCGTTTCTTGAAAAATTATTTAAAAACAAATAATAGTACGAAGAAATATTTAGATTTTTAAATTACTTAATTAAAAAGAACAAATATTTCTAGAAAATAGTAGTCACGCTTTCTTTGTCAAATATCTGACAAATGTGGCTACAGCTTAACACTTTTAAAACGTTTTTCAAAGTGTAATAACATTTTGTTCTTTTGCTCAAAAACCCATTTTATTAACAGATTGGCTCGAATTATTATTATTATGTGAAAAGATCCATAGGTGTTTCAACAATAATTTAAATGCTAACCTCAGTCACCGATATACATCATCAAATAGTTACGAAACTACCTGCATTGCATCTATACCTTATCGTTGGTAAGTTTAAGTTTTTATGCCGTAACTCCTTGGATTTCCGCCAAACCTTAATGTTTCGTAAATATTTTTTCAGCGCTCAACACAGCTTTACTAAACAAATTTTCAACATAAGAACTCGATACCTACGATAAAGTATGTTGTACATATACAAATGCAAAGCAACTTTCAGGAAAGCACTTTCATGTGTAAAAGCTGGGTATCGGAATAAAAATACACTTTTAAAATTTTTAATCGAATTTTTGGTAGGCTGCGGAGGGTTTTGGTAGAATTTTAGAAAATGTTTGGTAGGAATTCAATTACTGGCGCGACAACGTTGGCTGCGAGGCTAATCGTCTTTTCTGAATCGCAAATTTTGAACTTTGCAAATCATTTTCGAACTGTAAACTCGCTTATGACACCTATTTCATATACGTTGCAAATTTTCCAAGGTTTTTTGGTCTCGATGAAAAGCAAAGAATTGCGGAAGTTGTCGAAAATTCGATTGACACAGCTTTGAAGAGCGGAAAGTACAGAAAAAACAGAAAAACGAATTTATGTATTATCCAACCCAATAGTTCTATGGTTTCTAAAGTATTAGAGTGTGGTTTGGTATTTTGATTGACTTATAGTACTTTGGCCTCTGAGGTGTGAGATTGATTAACTTTTCTAATTCAACAGTTAAAACAATTTGATTCTTTAACAAGGCTATAAAATAGTGTCATATTAAAGGGCTTCAAAATATAATATTTCAGTGTAAATAACAAGTAAAATTGACTTATATATACATACATACATACATACAACATATCATATACGATGCTTGCTCGAAAAACGAATAAGGTTTTGGAAGTTTTTAATTTTACTTTCTCTGGAAGGAAGGATTTTTATAACACTAAACATATTTCGAAATGCAAATGAGTGCTTCAAAAATCGTAAAATTGTCACAACAGTAACATACGGGTATTCTGCTCTATAAAGAAAGAAAGCGGGGCTTAATCAATTCAATTATTTTGCCAATAATTGATTTCTTTTTTATCAAAAATAAAACAACAATTATAAGGCGATAAGGGATCTCTTGGTCTCTATCGCTCCTCCTACGGTTAGAATCGGGGTTTTTCACCGAAAATAACGCTATGGTATATACCGCTATTTTATGGCCTATCTCGGTATAACTGGGGTAATGAGAACGTGTTCAATAGCGGCCTTGGTGGTCTGGATTGGTTTGACACCGCTTCACATCTATGCGATGAGTGTGGCGGCATGTTCGACGGCAAAGCTTTTCGCCATGGAATCCCGAAATGCGTCGGGAAGTCTGTCAATTCTATGCTAGGCGGTAGGAGAACCTTCTTGGCTCCTGGATGTTATGGTTTTGGTACTGCGCTTTGACAGGAAATTTAGGGTCGAATTTCCGGACCAGGATTGTTGGTCTAGTAGCACCGATGACTGTGCCGGTGCTGAAGTTCATGGAGCCAACTGAAACTTGTCGAACCTACAGTGGAGTTCGCTAAGGTCTTCCAGACTGGGTTCATTAGAAGTAAGGTCCAGTTGTTGTGAATACCTGGACGGATGCATTGGCTAGAAAAGGTTCTACTATACCCTATATCGGTCCGGAACCTTACTGTGCTGCACCACTTACTGGTGCAGGCCGGACTTAAAACTTCTAATGGAATTTATGCCATAACGTGCCATTGTTGTCTGAAATCGCATCTGAAGAGGATGGAGGTCGCAGCTGGTTGGTGGATGTTTATAGATTGTGCTCACAGGCATCAGAGACAGCGGAACACATATTGTGTGAATGTGGGGTTCTTGATGGCTTTAAATGGAAATGTTAAGGGAGACATAGGGTCTCATTGGAAGATATATCCACCATTATGGTTTCAGATCTGCTGGTGTTCATTGGGTAGGCAGCAGATCTGCGGAGCAAACTATGAACGAAGGGAGGAATACAATAGATCCAATAGTCAGAATGTTGATAATGATAATGATAAAACAACAATTATGCTATACCAACCTAATTCATGGCATTTGATTCCTTGAATCCTTTTCTGCGATTGCGTTAAACTATACCAATAATTGCTTTTTTGCAATAAATAAGCCTCTCAATCTAGCAGCTTGAAAAGCTTTTGAACTGAGAATAACAATTTTGTCTTGCAAATGGCGATACAAGAATTCTTTAATATTTTTAATGTAAAACCTTTTCAAAACGGTTTTTCAATGCAAGGTGTGTCCAGTGTGATGAGACCATAAATTCAGCAATTCTTATTAGTTGTACAGGTACTTCACAGAATATGAATTTTATACAAATTTGTCTGGATTTTTTTTAGTTCCACTTCATTGAAAGGTACCTTATCAATGTGCCTTTACTTACTCAATATTTACTCGTATTCAGCCAATCAACCATTCAATTGCTACTATCGCGAAGTACAACAAAGAAATGAAAAATGTAGCAAAACTTTTGAGAAAACGAACATTGCGAAAGGAATCAGTTCGGTGTTCACATGTGTGAGAGGAGTATGCGAATGAATCGATAACGTAGAAAGAAAAGTCAGGACATTACTTTTCTATTGATATTGTGATGCTGGTAACGCTCTGGATGATGTTGTTGCATGTGGAATTGTAAGCATATGTGAGGGTGAGTTGATTGTACAGCGAAAAAGAACAAAAAAAAGGGGATTTACAACGTGTACGAGTGTTTCATTTTTCTAAAATGTGTCATTTAATACAATACCTCCTCCACCCAACTGCCATTTCGTGAAATATTTCTTTAGCCATTGCGAACGTATACTGTTTTAGGCATGCAATTGTGCTTCTTCTTCTTTTTTGTATATCTGCCAAACAGAGAGGTGCTCACTCCTTTAAGTCTTGAGAAACAATTTTTAAACTGTTGCTTTTCAGGTTTGTTTTGTATTTTTATTCGTTTTAGTGCAGTGGAGTTAAAACAGATGTTTCTCTCGCTGGTTGAAGTTTATTTTTGTTTATGTCTTGAGTTTGTAATGATGGCCTGGAATGCCGTACCATAGTTGCAAAGGCCATTTGCCGGTATTTTTTGTTTTGTTCTTTTTTTAACGATGTATTCTGGGTGGATATACAATCAAAGACACATTTAATAATCATATTAAAATCACATTAATATCATTAATAAATTTCAATTAACAATCTTTTTTATATTGGATTAGGAATTGAAAATTTCTCAAAAAATATACAAAAAAAAACAACAACAACAACAAAAACAAAATGTGTAAATAAAAAATAAATATTGGCTGTCGTAACAGTGCCACGATATTTCAAAGCCACATATGTATGTATTTCTGAAATCTAGTTCAGATGTCATTTTTGTTAACAATTTTAGTTGCATCAGTTCATTTATCTGCATATTTCTAGAAATAGTTACTTAGGAAACTAAGAACTTGAAAATCGGTTGTAATTAAAAACTAGTTTTGTTAAGTTTTGTTGTACATTTTCATGCTTACAACTTTTAGAACTTTTAGGATATCAGCAATGCAATTTTGAAATGATTAAATTACATCATATGTGACTTTAATTGAAAATCAATATTTTGTTTTCAGTCTGACCAAATAATGAAATTGAAAGTTTTAAGACGTATTTTTATAAAAAAGAAACAAATTTCTAAACATTCTTCGTCATCTTCAAAATTTATGTATTTGACTGGTAAGTTTGTTTGTTTTCCAACTATGTTTAGTATTGCTTCAGTTCTGCACAATGGGAACATCAGCCAAGCAAAGCCATGGGAATAAACAATACGAGCACGGAAAATATTATGCTACAGGGTCAACCAGTCGAGTATGTAGATAGCTTCTACTATCTAGGAAGTACAATGATTACAAACGGTGGCGAAGAAACAGACGTAGATAACAAGCTCAATAAAGCGAGATCGGCATTTGGACGACTGCAGTCAGTATGGAGAAGCTCACATATATCCAGACGGACTAAGCTCAGAATATTCAACTCAGGTGTTAAATCAGTACTGCTGTATGGCAGTGAGTGAAACCTGGCTTGTATCGAATAACATCACACAGAATCCCCAGGTATTCATCATCAAGTATCTCAGAATCATATGCAGAATATTCTGGCCTAACACCATAAGTAACACAGAACTGTGGAGCTTGACTACTGAGGAACCCATACTGAAACAGATAAGGAAAATAAAAAGTTCAGAGAGTATCACCAGAATGCCACTCGAGTGGAATCCTCAAGTCTCAAGAAATCGTGGTCGACCAAAAAACACCTGGAGACGCACAATTATCCAAGAACTGAGACGGAACAACTTGACGTGGGAGGAGGCAAAGTCAGCAGTAAACCGTGTTAGATGGAGATGCTTTGTGGCAGCCATATGCTCCCAAGAGGAGTAACGGGGGGTGAAAAATTAGTATTGTAGTTTTGATTTATTAAAAGCAAAAAAAAAAAAAAAAAAAAACAAAAACAAACAACATCAACAAATAATTTTATTGATCACTTGCTTGCCTTCCTATCATTGTTTGCAAACAAATAATAAAATCAAGTAAATTTATTTCAAATTTAATTTAAAAATTTTCAAAAACGCCACCGTAAGAGATAAAAATTTTAAAAAGTATTGTAAGGAGTTATTTCGTAGAAATTCCCGTCCTAGTAATTTAAATTGTTTAAATTTTCCGCTCGGAATTTTTTTTCGGGATCCCGGGAAGTAAAAAAAAAATTCCAGAAGCATTTTTTCTATGTTTTAAAAACAGCTGTTCTTAAAACAAAATCTGTATATTAACATGCTTTTTGATGAAATTTATGTTCGAAGATAGCTTTTCGAAAACAATTTTGGATTTTCGTTTGATTATGTGGAAATTTTATTAAAAGAAACCTAATAACACTGCTACAAGTGGACTAATACCTCATTTAAAATCTTTACATAAAACATCCTGGGAGAAAGAGATAGCTGAACGTGAATATCAGTAAGAACACTCGTCAAAAGTAATAAAATCTCAGCCTACATTACATTCATTTTTAGTTAAAAAAGTCCTTTATACTTAGGGTAGCCAAACGTACTGTTTTCAGCAGTACGCTTACAAATTGTCTAAAATCTTAACTAAAGGTACGCTTACTTGAGGAAAATATTTGATGAAAAAGACATAATCACTACTTTATAGAAACGTTAAATTTTTATTATTCATTTTTCAAATATCTTAACATTTTTTCTTAACTATTATTTGTTTTTAAATCATGTTTCCCAAAAATGTTTATATAAAGAAAGTGGTTATGCTTTGTTCGTCCAATATTTGTGTCAATGTGACCGCAAATTTACTTTCTGACTAAGCAATAAGTCCGTAGGATAAATAAGAAAAAAACAAAATTTTGACAAAACTTGATTTTATTATTCAACATAGTCGATTTTCCAATTTTTCGATACCACTTTTTAGCGATTACTTAACCATTGGACGTAAATTTCTTTCCAGCAAACATTCTTTTGAGATCTGAATACAAGAAAAAATACGCTTGAACTAAGTCTGGAAAATACGGTGGATCTGGGAACAATTCGAAGTTCAATTCAGTCGCAGTAAACAGTTACATAAAATCGTCTTTAAGCATTGAGTTATATAGATCGTTCTAATAAGGACTTCATACATCGTTCTAAACTTTATGAGTTTCTTTTTAATAAAATCCGAAAGCCCTTAAAAAATCACCCGATATGTAATTCAAAAAAACCTTTTTGTTTTTTCTCTGTAGTTTCCTGTATACAAATCTTATCCTGACAACCAAAGTTGAATACTGAAAACTAAGCAAAAAATTATCCCAATTAGTAACGTTATTCACCAGAGTATTTGAAGAAATTTTTTTAAATTTCTTTTCATTAAAATATAACAAACTTTTCGAATAGGCTTCTAAAAGTCCAAATTCTTCTAAAATTTAATTTTTTTTTTTCACTCAAAATGATACACGACAAACAACATTCAACTATTCATCTTATAACCCATATGAGCACAAAAAAAAGTTAATAAAAATAAGCAATTCTGAAATTAATTACAATAATTTTTAAAAATTATCATTTACAAATTACAAATCATTGATTTCGAATGACAAAGATTCTTTTTATTTGTCCCGCCATATCCGTCATAAAGAACAGTGTTGATAACGTATTGCAATTGAATTCATAGCAAATATTAAATAATTTTTCATTTTTGAGTCTGAATTTGAAAACATTTTCGTAATGGTTTACGAATGCCGATATATGAAGAGTGTTACGTCAACAGCTTTGCAAACAGACTAAAATATCGCATTGGTATCGTAAAGAGTAATTTGAAATGACGGTGGCATTTCATTAGTCATCCACCTTCCATCCACACATTTTTATTGAGAATTGATAAGAATTGATAATTTCAAATAGGCATGGCAAACAGATAGCAAAACGAAGACCAAACAATAGTCAACTTGTTATATGTACATGAATAAAATGGGGTGGCAGAAAGAAAAGGTAAAACACATTCTATGCTCAATAGTCACTTACACACTAAGGTGCTAAGAAAAGTCATCATTCTCATCACACATATTCGTGTAATAATGACAGCAATAATAAACTTATACTACAGCAAGAGTAATAACTATAGCAACTACATAGAACATTATTATTGTCATCATTATCACTGTTTTGATCGTCATTATTCCTGCCTCTTTCTTATACAGTTTTTTTTTTTAACTCAACACTTGTCGTGACGTAAAAATTCAAAAATGTGAGTTTCTTCTGTTTTGTCTTTAAAATCCACCTGTGCATTTGGATTCTTGGGCAGAATACAAAAAGGCATTTATTTTATAAGGCTTAATAGCTGCAACAACAACAACAACAACAACAGCATCGACCCTGATCACAAACTAAATGTGATGAAAAAGATTACGACAACAATGCTGCTCCCGAAACAAATGTTTGCTTTACGTTTGTTCTTTTTTGTTTTTGTTTTTTCTTTTTCTTGCCAAAAATCACTATGGCTTGCTGAAGAATGTGAGAAACCAAAACTAGTACAGCAACTAAAACCAAAGTTGCCACAACCAGTAAATTATTTTTATTTTCCTTCAAGATATGTGAGCTTTTTAACGAAAACGCTTTCTAGAAAGCAAAACACAATATTTCTAATTAAGTAATGTTTCTTATGGTGAATCTGTTCAAAACAGTTTTCTGATTTGGAATCGAATTTTCTGTATTGATAGTGTTAACAAATTGTGGATTTTTTTTTTGTTACCTTTCATTTTTTTTTTTATTATCATTAACAAATATAATATTCTTTTGTTCTGAATTGAATTTTTCTGTCAAGTTAATGATGGTACCCAATTTAAGTAAGATGGCAACATTGATTGTCGTAACAGTATAAATGTTGCGAATTTTAACATTTGCTGTTGTAGTAGGATTTCATCTCAATGTTAATATCGTTTCCGCTTTCAACGACAACAACAAACACAATAACAAAAGCAAAGCAAATATTTTAAGGTTCCTGCTCGCGTAAGTTTTTCTGAAAAAAAAAACGAAAGAAACAAAAACAAGAAAGAAAACATGTTTATTTTTATTGTTGTTTTCTGTAAATACATATACTATGTACATGTAGATGAATGATTGTCGGTTGTTACGAATTTTTCAATAAAAATATAAAAATAATTGTATTACTCTTTTCCTCGACCTTTCTCTCTCTTGCATACTCGGACATTCTCTTTATTGCAATAATTGCTCTTATTTACAGGTAAGCTTATGTATGCACATGTGTTTGTACGGGTATTTTGTTTTTATTTTAGTTTTTTAAATCGATCACCTTGAATATTTCTTTCTTCTGTTTTTACGATTTCGTTTTAATCGTTTTACTCATCCACACACATACACACACACACACACTCACACTCACTCACACAGTAATACATTAAGCTAACGATAGACGATCAAATTGTTTGACGAACATTTATGTTTGCGCGTATAACCATATTTTTATCTCTTAACGCTCCCAAACATAAATGTTGGTCAAACAATTTGATCGTCTATCGTTAGCTTTAACCCTAAAATAAAAAAGTTCTTAATGATAAAAGTGTTTTCAATAAGGAATTTAAATATAAAGAAACAAGAGTGTAAGCGTCGTTGCTGACAAGATTTATAATCAAAACGCGCAAACCTCTTACTCAAACGGCGCTGAAAAGCGCTAAATAAAAATTTAAGTAACGACATATATGTAATCAAATCGCGCTATGAAAAAACGTTAAATAATATTCAAAACAGAAAAAAAAAAATAATGAAATTGAATCAATCAAATCTATATTTACCCTGGAAAGTCATACTTAACCCTTTCATACAAAACTAATTAAGAACACATTTCTCATATTTATTTGTAAACTAAGTAATATAAAACGAAATTATATGCCTATAGATTAGTTTTGCTCCTAATTCAGCTGAAGTAAAAAACTATTGCGCTTCAAATTTATTCTTTTTTTGTAGTATCAAAAAAAACCTTAACAAAATAATTTTTTAAAGTTTGTATATGAAGGTGTTAAACAGGGTATTAAAGGATACTTACATACGTATGTAAAATAATTAAAACTTTTCTAGTTAACTTATTTATTTTATATATCAATAAAATAAAACAAATGCATATGAATGCATATGAATGGCTGCAGTTATATGAAAAATTCGCTAAAAACAAACACAAATTCAGAAAAGGAAAAACAAAACATACGCCGTCGATTCGACGAAGTATTATCTTCCAGGGTTAATCAAATTGTCATTTTTACAAAGATTTCTTTTTAAATAATTCTAACGACATTGGTTTAAAATAAAATTAAGTACTATTAGAATAAAACAACTTAAAAACTTTTTCTTCACTTTTGTGATCAGGTATTATATAAAGCAAGTTGGTAACTTACATTTGCGCATTTACTAGCTAAAACCCGACGTGCTTCTCTACCCCCATCTTAATTATTATCTGAAATGTCATCTTAATTAAATTTTTTAGCCTTTTTTCCCCATTTTATCCCCTTTCGGTCAAAATTTACACATTTGAGATAACCTATAGTTTCTTCCAGAAAGACCACGTTGGTTTTGCTTTTTAGCTTTATGCAGTCTTCAAACAAACACATAGTATGCGTATAAAAAATATAGCTCTTATGCAGTGTGCTTCCAGCAATACCCGCTTTTGGACTCATGTGGATAGAAAATTAAACTTTAATTTTTGCCATTCTCCATATATATAAAATTCAATATTTAGTATTAATGGAAGGTGCCCACTTATCCAATCTGATTAAGTATATTGTTGACGAAGTTGTTTGAACCTAATTTAGAAACTTCTACTATTACCGTTTTCAAGATATACAAAAATCAATATTTACTGTTCCACTGATGGTTTGTATTGACTACGAAGTCATTCAAACCAAATTCAGAAACTTTAGTATTAACCGTGTTCAAGATATACAAAAATCAATACTTAGTTTGTATGGAAGATATCACACACACTTGTCCAATTCTGCCCATAAAGTCATTCAGACCTAATTCAAAAGCTTGAACTTTAACCGTTCTCAAGATGTACAAAATCAATAGTACGAAGCTATATAGACCAAATTTTGAAGATAAAGACAAATAAATATTTACGTCGTATGGGTGTGACACAGTCTAGTTGGAATTTTTGAAATTTATATAGCCTACCGTTCCTTCCAGACATACAGAGAAATACTGTACAAATTGCAGGAAAAACGGTTCAGCCGTTTAAGGCACAAACAAATATTCACACATATATAGGGGTAATATAAGATAATAAGGGGTGCTTAAATGTATTTTATTGTAACTATAATAACTATAATAATTAAAACTTCTAGTTTTCTTGTTAAAACATTTAACTGTTTTTTAATATTTCATTTAAAATACATACATAACTTGTAAATCTCCAAGAAAGGTCCATTTTAAAAAATATTAAAAGGGCTTATCTTTTACAAATATCGTACTTTTCATCGTAGTATTATCCAGAATATTATGTATATTCTCAGCATGAATTTTCCATCTTAGGCCATATTTTACATGAATTAATATGTTAATTATATTGCAAATAGAAAAAATACTATATGTGTAAATTAAAACTTAAAGACGAGAAAAAGTGGCCAGTTTTAGTGGTTGATACGCGCTTTATATAGTGCGAAAGGCGCTAAATTGGCAACACTGGTGTTGTATTTTGGATATTTACAAATACAAAATGTTTGTACTCGTATGAGTGTTGCCATTATTACTATTTTTGTTGGAGCTGTTGTTGCTATTAAATTTGTTGCATTTGACTTTTAAATAAAAACAATATTTGCTTAAGCTTAATTAGCCTCGCTGAATTGAGCTGAGTTGAGTTGTTGCTGCAGCAACCAAAAGAAAAATAAATGAAATGAAAAAAATCGACAAAAATATGTAACAATTGTTGTTCTTGTTGTTGTGTTTAAAACCAAAACAATAATTTTCATTGAAATTGTTGAAATAATATCGTCGTTTTGACGATGAGAGTAGTAAATGATATTAAGGAAAATAAATGTAAGCAACTACAACTACTACAACAAAAATTCTCATAACAAAACATTATCATCAGTAGCATCAGCAGGGGTTTAAACAAAAATACAATAAGCAACAGCGACAGCAACAGCACTATCAACATTAACTATAACTTTAACAATGATAACAACAACAACAGTAATAATAAATACGAAATAATAACAAGAAGTAGGTATGAAAAAGTATATTAAACCAGTTGAGTTGAATTTAAGTTGATTCGAGTTCACTATTTATTCGTTTCATACATTTTGTGTCCGTCGTACACATTCTTATTTCTTTATTCGTCTGTTTATTCGATCGTTCGCTTGCTCGTTCATTAATTTGAAATTTTCATTTGAGACTTATTTTGTTGCTGTTGTTTCTTTTTCGTTCTCATTACTACAGTCTCTGTGAAAAAATATGAATTTTTCTTTTTGAATATGTATTTTCATTATTTTCTTTTTTCTTGTTAATGTTATATTTGCTGTTGTTGCAGTTTTAGTTCAGCTCAGTCAGTTCAGTTCAGTTCAGTTCAGTTGGGCTGTATGAAGTGAAAATATCACAAAATCTACCACTTCATACGCACATAAAAGCAGAAAAAAGAAAAACGAAATATATCTATACGGGTTGTGTGTGCATCAATGTTAATATTTTATACATACATATATTAATGGATATGTACGCTTATGTGTGTGTGTGTGTTCTTCAACCACTCTGTCATATGTATTCACACTCAACCGAACATTATTATAAATAATCACATGCAAAGAAACAAACATACTCTATCTGTACGTATAAACTTATACACATAAACACAGCCAAATACATCCATATCTAACAAGGCAGTTTTTGCCATGAAACAAAGAAACTAAGGTAGCGCACTGAAATTGTAAAAATATCTTGTTTGTGCACGTCTACGTCATAGTAGTATATTTGTGTGAGTGTGTTTATATCACATTTGTGTGTTTTGTTATTTTGTTGTGGGTATTTTCATTTTGTGTGACGTCAACGTAGTCACTAACAGATAACGGACCTGCTTAGTGCGTTATCTGGTTTCTTTAGTTCATGAGTTTTTGCTATCTCTTCACAAACAACAACTATTGTACACGTATGTACATATTGTATGTTTATAACTACCCAACAAACCAAAACGATTTAGGAATAAGCCTTAAGCTTAGAACAATGTTGAGAAAACTATTGTAAAAAGCTTATTAAAAATTGTTTAATAATGAAAACTGAACCCTTGCGATAATATTGCTTGTATATAATATACTTAAAGCTTAGAAGTCTAATTGTAGAATAAGCTTACAGAAAAATAGTTTTCTAATCATGTTTATAATAAACTTCAATTCGTAATACTTTTGTAAGGTTTGTAAGATATCTAAATATATGTATGTAAAGAATGATTGTCACAATAACAAATTTTGGCGAAAAATGCATGGAATAATCCCATTACTCTTTGGGGAACATATTGGAACTACTGGAACAATTAAAATACAAATGGAACAAAATTTCTTAATAAGAAACCATTATGTAATGAATAAATATGTTGAATATTATAATTTTTTTTACAAAACTATAGCGAGAATAAGTCGTATGCAATCATATTTATTAAATTGTTATCTAAACTAAGCATATAGCAAATATTGTAAAAGATGTGAAGCATTTTTAAAACAGTAGTTTAAAACTGTTCACTTTCTGTATTAAAATAAATCTCTTATGATAAGCTTATTCTACAATTCATTTACATGTTGCTTGTGAAATGATCTGTTGGGTATGTACAAACATTCAAGGAGATAGTACACGTATCTATATATACATATTTTTAAACTGCACAGTGTGATAAAAGTGTAAAGAAAATGCATGGAAATTTATAACAAAAAAGATAAATTTAGGCGAAAAAAAAAGGTAAAAGCAAAACATTTCAGAGTTATTTAGTTCTAAAACCCCTTTTGGGCAACAGAATTGTCAAAAATGTGTCAATATATGATATATTTTGTGCGACAATCGAAGTATTTAAAAATTTATTTCGTGCTTACACATTTCAATTCATTGAACTACGATCGTGTGATCTCAGCTAAACGTATGTCTTATATGATTGTTCGTTATTTCTTTTTGGTAAATAACGTCAGCTGAAATGGTATTGAACCCCACTGTGCAAATTTTACTTGTATTTATTGCTACAACAGTACGAACAGTTTGACTTGCTCGTTCGGTAGTTTTATTATTGTAACATTCCAAACCAAAGTGTTTTCTCTCTTAATGTCTATCCGCCTGTCATTCTGTTTGACTCACTAACGAACATAGGAACTTACATATATTCAAACCGTTTCACTGAACACCAGTCATTTAATCATTATTTTATGTTGAAGCTCTCGGTTCGGTTATAATATTTTTTCTGTTCCTAATGTAAGTACATTCGTACAGTAAGGAACATAAGTGCACACAAGATTTTAAAACATAGTTGATTAAAGAGTTTAATAGAGTTGAATTTATAAAGTATATATATATATATATATATATATATGTATATCACCAATTAAGATTACAAAGTTAAAGGCTGTAATTTTCGATTGTTTAATGGCCTAGATGATTATTTGATATTTACCGGTTTAATCTTGAATATAGGTCCATAGAAATGTATACTATGTGGGCCTCAACAATTAAAGACTTAAATATTGATTCATACATATGTATATATATAGTATTGCACGAAAAGCGATATACATATGCACACAATATATTCCTAGTTATTAAAATATTTATCAAAACGATATCCGAACACTGATCAGTGGCATAGATATAAATTTTGAAAATAATATAAACAGACTGGATTGGATTTAAAAGTTTTTACTAAAATGCTAAGCTCTTATACATTAAATGATCGCCACTGTACCTTGTACAATATGTATGAGAATTAACGTCATACACACTCATATATACAGCCCTGATATGTTGAGAGAATATGCCTACCTCATCATCATTTTGAAACTTCTGTTATATACACATAACCTACAAAAATATTTATGTATATACTAACATAGCACAAAAGAAAAAAAACATATTGCTGCTTATATACAACATTCTGCTGCTATCGCTGCTCTACTGCTGGTGCTTCAACCCATCTCGATTCGATTCCAAACACTACTGAAAAAAAACAGCACTGCACAAACAAAAAACTGAAAAAATTTAATTTTTAAATGAAGGAAAAAAAGAGAGTGAACGAACGAACGAACAATGACGACGTCGGACGATGATAATAATGATGGTGATTTAAGTAAAAAATATGTATGTGTGTTAAATGTTTTGCTTTTATTATTGTTGTTATTTTAGCCAGAGCTGCTACGGCAATAACAGGCAGGCAACCAAGTCAACAAAAAAAAAAAAATATATATATATATATAAAATGAAAAACCAAAAAATAAAGAGAAATATTTACGACAACAAAATGTCGGTCTGTCTGTCGTTCTGATAGTTTCATTCGTTAAATACTCTTCGTTGTACGACAGCTCTGACTGACGGCCTGGCTGCTTCTGTTGTGTTGCGTGCATGGAGCCAGAGTCGAGTGGATGACTTGCTTGTGTAAAATGCTACAAAATGTGGGAATGAAATTCAACAACAGCAATAGCAGCAACAACAATAAATGAAAAAAACCCAAACTAATGAATGTTAAGAAATAAAGTAAAAATATCCAACAACAAAAACCAATGTTGTATTAAAACCATGGCTGATATTGCTGTTGTCGCTTGTTCGTTCGTTCGTTCGTTCGTTTATTTGAATGGTTTGGGTTTTTATACTTTTACACAGGCTACCACTACTAATACCACTGGTATACACACACGTACACATGCTCATGCACAGTTTGCTGTTGTTACGTTCAGTTTAGCTGTGTTGAATTTCGAAAAGAGAAAGACTTGTGGGTTGAAATACAACAACGACAACAGTGTAAAATAAAAAAAAAAAATAAAAAAAAATAAAAAATGAAGATAAAAACACATTCAACAAAAATAATAATAAAAATTCATACGAAAAAATAAATTTTTCTTTGTAGTTTAAAAGCAAAACAAAAACGAAAAAAATTCAAGACTAACATTTCGGAATGGTCATAATCTTTACCATGTCCGTTTATCATTTGTATGTGTACTCAACAGACAACAACTACAAAAAATAGCAACAGTAAGATTAGCGCTGTATGAATCAGTAAAATTCTTTAAAAGTTATTTTGTTTTTCTTTAAAATTCGTCATTATTGCGAATGGGAAATTAAAGTGAGATGTTAGTTAGTGACTGACTACCACATTTACAACGTAGTATGTTGTGTTAATAATGCGAACGTAAAAAATGACAATCAATTGGCATTACAGTGTTGAGAGGAGGAAAATTGTAACCGAGATAGTATTGAGCGAGCCTGGCAGAAAAGAAATGTTTAATGAATAACTTCTCTTTCGATACGTTCTCTTTTCTAGTTCTCTCCTTCTCAATTATTATTTAAGTTCAGTTTTATCAATTAATAGGGAAATAATAATTGAGTGTGTGTTTCATTCTTTTATTTGCTACTGCAGTAAGAAAATATCCTGCGGGTTTGTGCTTTTTTTAACAGTAGTGGGTTGGAAGTAGGCAAGTTAATTTTTTCCTCAAATATAGCTGTAAAATTCGAAAATATTTATTTTAAAGAAATAAAATCACCAATATTTCGAGAGATCATTGAAGATTTTTTCTGCTATGATATACAGTACTACCCAGTTAATTACCTCGACAAATATTCCAAGATTTTTGAGGAATTTAAATAAATAAGCTTAATTACTTCTTAGATGTATTTAGCCGAACGTATGAAATTGTAGTAAAAAAGTTATTAAACACGATTCAAACATTAACAAAGCTATTAAATTAACTATAATATAGGGTCCGCCAAACAATTTTTTTTTTTTTGAAAATGCTATAAAAAAAAACTACTCAATATTTTCTCAAATTTCTTTTTTTATTTGAAAGTACAATCCTTCTGGTTAATAATGGAAAATAATTTCATTCAAATGGCTGCCTCGGCTGGCCATGCAGTAGCCTACACGATCGATCCAATTTTTAAGCAAATTATCGATTGTGTGCAGCTGTATTTCAACAATGGCTTCACAAATATTGTCCTTTAAAGCGTCAATTGTCTCTGGCTTGTTGGCGTAACACTTATCTTTGACGGCACCACACAAATAATAGTCCAACGGTGTCAAATCGCAGCTCCGAGGTGGCCAAACGACATCAGCTCTGCTACTGATAATGCGATCTTCAAAAACAGGGCTGTGTGGCACGTATCGCCGTCCTGTTGAAACCAAATGCTGCTAATATCCTCCTCTTTAATTTTTGTGAACAAAAATTCGTTCAACTGGCCCGATAACGATCGCCATTGACTGTAACGGCCACTCCTTGCTCATTTTCGAAGAAAACTGGCCCAATTATGCCTCTAAACAAAAATCCCCATCAAACAGTGACTCGTCTTGGGTGTATCGGCTTTTCAATGTATGCGGGCGGGTTTTCTGTGCCCCAAATGCGACAATTTTGCTTGTTTACATACCCGCCAAGATCAAAATGTGCTTCATCTGCAACATTACCATGATTTTCAAAGTAATGTCGCAATATTTCCTAGCGTTGTGCAAGCGTATACGCAACCGTATTCGTACAGTGGAAGTTTAAAACTAATTATCTTTCAAATCAGACATGAGCTAAGTGTTACCAATCACGAAATAAGCACTAGTTGAAAAAAAAAAAACGTTAGATGGCGGACCCGATATTTTATTAAATAATAATTCATATCACTTCAAAAAGTGAATGAGAGGTGCATCAAATAAATAGTTTGAAAGAAAATTTAACGGAAATTTTATACCTATTGGTAGAAATATAGTTCAATTCGGCTGGAAACTGAGGCAAACAAACGTGACAAGCAAGTAAGCATGGGATAATTAAGCGGGTTATACTATATACAAGAAAAATAAAGTAAAAGATCGAATTATGTGGATTACTAAAATTACAATTAGAAAAAAACCTTTTATAATAGTGGAAATCACTCTTTGTTGCAAACAGAGTATATCTGTTACATTTTGCTACGTGACAACAACAAATAACATTTGCTATACTTATGCATATTTGCTACTTGTACACAACAAATCATTGCAAGTTTGCTCTACTTAAACAGCTATTCTTTTGTTTTGTTTATATACCCAAAACACCTGATGCTCTTTTTACACGGTAGACACATTCCAAGCGATACCGTGCAAATAATCATGTAAAAAAGGGTTAGATGTAAAATAAATAAAATATTGAAAATATATATATATTTTTTTAACAAACCTCTCAAATAATATTTATTACTTATGTATGTTATTTGTTTAAATACATATTTTCAAACAGAAGCAGTAAAATGTCTTTCATCTTTTCCATATTCAGTAGTTGTAAAGTATCAAGGACTTAAACTCAACGTTTATAACTGCGAAGCTTGCTAGTAAGTTCTTGAACAAACAAATGTTGCTTTCCTGGCAAAGTATCATCGTTTATTATTAAATAGAGTTAAGATATGTAGGAAACCTGATCTTCAACTTTTTTGGATATACAGTCTAATGAAGAATTAATGAATCTTTTTAATACTACATCTCCACTAAAATCTCAAAAAAAGCGCGGACATTGATTCAACAAAAAATAATTGTATAATTTGTTTGCCGAGCTTCGGTCGCTTAAAATTTACCGTTAAGAAATTACTAAATCGCTGCAAAAAGCTCCGTAACAAATGATTTGCCTCAACGCCTTTTTTATTGCTTAAAAAAAATGTATGAAAATTATGGAAAAAACAATGACTTGTGCTAAAAAATATATATTTATCTACAGTGTATGTCACTTAAAATCTTACACTATGATCTTGATAAAGTAATTTTCATTTATGCCAGTTATGTTTTGGACATTAACATATTATATTACACAAAATATGGTACAATTGTAATATATTCCCTTTAAAATGTAAAAAAAATTATGTAGAATTGTCAGAATGTACAATATCAATGCTTCACTTAAAATCAATCGTATAGAAGAAATCGTAGGTGTTTTCACTAATTTTAAATAACAATTGGTCAAGTAAAGTGAGTTTTCAGTGTAATTTACCGTTAATAGATTGGTTATCTATGGGTATTTATTAAACTTATTTGCATTTCGAAAGAGTTTTAGTGAAAAACGTGAAAAATTAAACGGAATAGTACTTCAAGATGATTGGAATAAAATAACTCCTTAAACGTGCAAAAATCTTGTGCAGTCCATGCGCAGAAGGCTCTAAAAAGCAGCAAAGAATACATTAATATTTTCTTATCGTGTAATTATAAGTTTATATATATAAGTGTATAAGATTATGAGTGCAGCATGAATTTTGCCATATTTTTTTAATTTTTGTCAATACTGTTTTAATGAATTGAATTTTTTGTTGTTATAATACATATATTTTGTGTTCTTCAATTTTCAATATAATAAATTTATACTGCCTGTTTAATTTAAATTTATATAAAAATGGTGCTGTACGATTTTAAGTGACACTCACTGTATATAAAAAGTTAAACAAACGTACAACCTGACAAGTGAAAAGTTCATGGATTTTTATGCTGTGTCGTATTTTTTTTTTTAAATATTTGTGTGCCAACTATGAAAACAAACCGAAACAGAGACGGATGCCGCCTGCTAGCCTGCTTGTTAACTAACCCTACGTTTCAAACAATCAATTCTCGTTTCGTGGTACCTTCGGGTTTCTGTAGTGTTGTGATCAGTTGTAATCTACGCAATATTCTCAAGAAGTCAGGGCTAATCGTTGCTCTTCTATAAAATATTGAGTTTTTGGTTGTCGAACTTTTTTGCTTTGTACTCTTTTCAAACCTCCTCTATGTAAACGAAATTAATTTCTTTTTCTACCACCATTCGTACCTCCACCACCATTACTATTATCAACCCACAGTCATTTCTTTGCAACTTCACGTGCTTCGTTCGAAATTCTTCTTTAAAAGTTGTGGGGTGTATGATGAAGACTGACAGACCGACAAAAGGCTGTGATGATTTTTTTCTCTTTAATTCATTGGCCTTAAGTTACTTACGCATACTAGAAAGATAAAAACGAAAATTTTGTTTGTTGCACGAAAAAACTTTTTTAACCCAAAGTATGACAGAGCTCTTCCTTCTTCTTCTGTACTCAACGAACAATATTGTCATTTGAACATCTGAAAATGTGTACACATACACGTACGTGCACGATTCTCGCAGAATTCTTTTAAAAGCAACAACAATAATAATAGTATTAAAACTAAATTGAAAATAAAAAAAAAACAGCAACAACACAACATAAAGCAATAGAGTGAAGAAAAAAATTGAAGGCAAAAACCAACACAACAAAAACACTCTCCTTCGCATACAAAAAAAAAAAGAAAAAAAATTAAAGCCGCCCGCACCAAGTTCTTCGATTGCTTTTGTTTTTATTTGAACGGTGATCCAATGTATACATTGAAATGAAAGACCGCAGGCATTGGGACAGTTGTCGGTAGATATTAACTCCTGGCGGAAGACATTCAGCAGGGTAATCAAACAAATTTGAATCGAATTACATCTTAAAATTTATTTCAATTTTGAAAAATTATGTTTTGTTTTGATTTTAAAAACTATAAAAGTTTTGTAATTATTTTAAAAATCATGTCGAATAAATAAAGATTCTGAGGAACTGTATACAGTGGCACAAAAAAGTCCACACACAAATAATATTTTCTAAAACCATTTTAGCTCTTCTTAATATCATTTCATTGCAAATGCAAATTTTTTTTAAGTTTTACTAAAAATACTATGCCATTCTTAAGCGGGAGCATTCTTTTAGTTGCGTTTTTTTGTACTCGGCCATCCAATCAAATACATTTTCTATGAGGCTTATGCCAGGTGACAGGGAAGGGGAATAAAGCTGTTTGACAACGTTGTATGATAAGCATTCTTTTATAAAGCTTGCTGTGTGCTTTGGGCTATTGCCTAGTACCAACTTCCAAAAAGAAGACCCATTTTGTCAATTTATCTTCGATTAAGCTTAAACTTGAGCAACGATCCATAGTTCTTTCAATAAAAATCTAAATGCCAACTCTAGCTGCCGCATACATACATACATATATATGTATATAGCTTAGTAGCAACTCGGCTTTAGTTCTCCAATGTAATGAGGAGATGAAGCTCCTCGGTGGTGCATGTACTACATTTCCTTGGCACAGCGATATCATTGATAATGAAAAGGTTGATGAACTTGCTAGGAAAGCCTCGATGGATGTGGAACCTATCACCTCCTAATCTGATATCTGCTGCCCTATGTAGTCAAAGGGGAAATCTATAGTTTCTTTCTTGAGAGTGCACAGAACAGAACGATGTGGCCGCGTATGACAGTGGCAGGACACTGAAACTAATGAAAACTCCTCGCCACTCTATTTCTAAGCTCATTGCGGTGTACAAGGGCCATTGGGAATGGCTTGTTCTTCAACCTTCTGCAAAAGTACTTCTGAGAGGGAGACGATCGTTCACTTTCTCTGTGAACATCCGGCTCTGGCGAGCAGACGAATGTGGTACTTTGGCGTACATTCCTTCAATAGTTTTGCTTAGTGCGCAAATCTGGAAAACGTTGATCTTTTTCAATACATAAGCATATCAAGGTAGCTATAATCCCCTTTTCCCTTTCGTTATTCTTTTAGATGGTTTTTTACCTGTGCTCATGGCTTGGTTTCAAAACAGCACTGTGTTACTAATTGTAGTTGATCTCATCTGGGTTAACAAACCAACTTACCTACTTATGAATGAAAGTAAGTTTTTTATACTTGAGTCTGACGATAAAAAATTTGTCCTAAAAACAAGGAGTTTCGAGGAGTTAGACTTTTTGTGCTACTGTACGTTATAATTAAAGTTCGTCAAGTTTATTCATAGTATGGGAGCCTACATTAAGCCTATTGTAGATGCTCCTATCGACCTATTCTATGTTAAAAGTTAAAAAATTTAATTAAATTTTGAAGGTTTTGACAAGTTTGTGTAATACTTGGACAATTTTCTTGGTTTTTTCAAATTTTCATTTTTTCTTGCTTATTTTAATTTATTTACTTTTGGTTACCCTGATTGTTGCGACAACTATCGTTGAGGGTAGTTTTCCTCTTTCTCTTCGTCTCATTTCATTACACTAATTTATGGGAAGACCCATAAAAGAATTCATAGGTAGATAGATATAAAATTGAAAAAAACGTGTACAGAGTGTCCTTCAGATATTCAGACTATATGCAGGATATATGTATATATATTTGTTCAAAAAGGATCGAACACTCTTCGTTTGTTTTTTGGTGCGGGCAAAAGTAAAATAAATGAGTACCTTTTATTAGATCCTAAATTCAATCCAATGGTAATTAAAAATATTATCATGATACCTACCTATCACTTTTTTACCATCGATCCTGTTTTCTATAAAGGATGTTTAACTACAGCCTCGTTAAGCCATTTCAGTTCGTATTACATGTATATGTTAAAGTCACAATAATTTTATTGGCAATTTTATAATTTCATTCTTTTAAGCTCTGCGCTTGTGTATAAAACAAAATAATGTAAGGCAGTCAGTTGATGAAAAAAGCAAATGTTCAGAAAATAAAATTAAAAAAAAAAATAAAGCAACTACTACAGCAACAACAACAAGAAAAGTATATGTGTATGTATTTATGTATTTATTGTGTGTATAAAAACCAACATGCCGTGCCAGCATTATCGCAACGCTCTATCACTGACATATTTCGTCGTCTTTAGTTGAAAGCAAACAAAACAAGAGAATATTGAATAAATGAAAAAGGAAAAGAGAAAAAGACTTAAATTCACCACACATACACAAGCAGAACCATAAATACGATTATTCACAGCCAACAATAACAGTACGAACGAACGAGTATTTCACATAAAGATTTACGAAATGTAGAAATTTTTTTATTTTTAAACAGTATTTCTTTGTTTGGGTGCGTGTGTGTATGCCTTGTGTGAGTATGCTAGTTTTTGTTGTTTATTTAATACGATACGTTTTAAAGTACAATGAAAAAAAGCAAAAACTGCGAATGTCGAAAGCAAACCAAACCAAGAAGAAGTTCAAACCGAATAACTTTTGAACAAAAGACGTTCAAAAGCGTACTTTTCAAAGGGGGAAAGAAAAAATACTGCCTTTAACCTTGAATATGAAACATCACTTAGACCCCTTTTGCACACAGAAAGTTTGCCTTGTAAAGTACTATTGGGTGTTTTTTTTTTTTAGAGGCTCATAACTCTGATTTGGCAACACTGCTTTATTTGCAAAAAGATTTAACAGCTGATAGTAGCTCTTTGTTTAGTTTGGTTTGACATTTCATTATGCTAGAAGACTTACACTAAAACAACGCTTGCAAATTGTTGAATTTATTTTTTTAATCAAAATGAGGTATATGTTCGTCAAACTACTCGTGCTCTTCGGTTGAATTGGTTTCGGTTACAGTTTTGGTTGAATGGGTACGTAAATAAGTAGAATTGTCGCATTTCTAGTGAGGATAATCCACAAGCTTTTGTAGAAACACCATTATATCCACAGAAAATTACTGTTTGGTGCACTTTGTGGGCTTGCAGAGTCATTGGTTTATATGTCTTCAAAAACGTAATGGTCACAATATTATTGTTTATGGTGAATCATATAGTAGGTACATGATTATAAACTTTTTTGTACCTCAATTAGCTAACATTAATCTTGCTGACATGTAAGTTAAACAAGACGGAGTCACATGTCACACAGCGCGTGCTACAACTGATTCACTTGAAGAAACTTTTGATGAAAGAGTAATTTCATGTAATGGTCTAATAAATTGGCCGTCAAGATCGTGTGATTTAACCATTGGATTATTTTTTTTTGGGTTATGTACTTGTCTATGTCGATAAACCAGAGACAATTAAATACCTGGAAATCAACATTCAAAGAGTTATTGGTGAAATACGAAGGCTTTTGAAAATTGCTGTTCCAGATTGCGCCTTGTACGTACCAGCCGTGGCGGCGATATAACCGAAATCATTTTTAAACATTAATGTCTTAAAATTTTCTATCCCAATAAGCCTGTATCATTAAAAATATATTTCTTTAAAGTATTATGAAGCTTGTGTAACTGTAAAAAACACCCGAAAAGTTTGCTAGAAAGATGAAGAGGGAGAGAGAGAGAGAGAGAGAAAGGAACACACTTTGGGTTAGGAAATATTTTTTCGACAAGCAAAGAGCTGTTATAATGTGCGGAGCATTTCACTGGCCAATAAAAAGCAAACAAATACGCTCTATAAAAGTTAATGCGAAAAAATATGCGATTATGGGAAATGAGTTTCTTTACTTTGTCAAAACTCCGATTGCAACGCACTAATAAGTTAAAAAAGTTGGATCACAACACTAATAAACACTTTTGCCCTTTCCTGTATCATACTATACATATGCATGTATGTACTTGAATTTCTTTTAAATGAAAGTCTTGTACGTGTTAAAAGGATATTGACTGTTGAGCCCAAAAAAATTGATCTGTTCGTCAATTGTCATGTCTGGTAGCTTGTGTGTCATCTAATTTCATATTCAGTTAAACAAAATATATTATTACTTCTAACCAAGAAAGTATTTAGAAGTATGCTGAGAGGTTCACAACTTTCCACTGTTACGCAGCATGAAGGGAGAGATTCGGTATTGAATTTATGATAATTATGATCCTGACTTTTGTAGGACAAGCATTAAAACATTTAAAAATAAATAAGAAAACAAAAAAAGCCTATTCGCTCTCATCCATAACGGTGTCATTATCGAAACCTTTTTTCACTTCAACATAGTCTAGAATTTTCATTTCAGCGAACTTGTAAAAATTTCTACTACGCCAAGATCGAATCTCCTTTTAAAATTGACGCTTGTGTTTTGTTGCTAATATTTGTTGTTGTAAGTCTTTGTTTTCATTTATTTTTTCTATAAAAGATGAAAGAAATAACATTTGCGTTTTGTTTTTGGTTTTATTTTTTAATCATACTTTATTGACTCTCACACACACCCATACACACAAACGCACACGCACATACTCACGAATACACACAAATAAAGAGCATTAGATCGAACTTGACTAAAGCAATCGAATGTTAAAAGAAATGGCGTTATGTTGTAAGCTTTTATATGTATGTATACATATGTATATACTGTATGGATGTATTTTAAGGATTTTACTCTTCTTGGTATTTACACTCCTTTTCGGAGTTCACGTTTCACCATAAATGAACGAAACTTCGTTATTCTAAATTATGAAACAGGGCGCTTTATTGTAAATGTTGTGTTGTCAGCTGTTTTGTGTGTTTTTTCTGTCTCTTGTCTGTTATAATTTTTGAGATATGGGTATTTCCGGAATAAATGTAACGTCACGCCAGAATGTTTTGATAAAATATTTTCAGAGCCTTTGGCTCGATTGCTCACATTTTTTTACTGAATATAGTACAGTAATTAAGTTGCAGTATATTCAGTTAAAAAAATGAAAACAGTCTAATCAAAGGCTTTGCAGATACAAGCAAAACATTCTGGCGTGACGTTATATATTTCCCCAATATGCCCATATAAGACAATTTTTGAATCTACGGATAGTGTGCTATTCATACCATATAAAGGGTAAGCCAAATAATTTTTTTTAAAATGCTATAAAACAAACTACTGAATATTTTCTCAAATTTCTTATTTTATTTGAAAGTACAATCCTTCCGGTTAATAATGGAAAATAATTTCCGTCAAATAGCTGCCTCGGCTGGCCATGCAGTAGCCCACACGATCGGTCCAATTTTTAAGCACATTATCGATTATGTGCAGCTGTATTTCACCAATGGCTTCACGAATATTGTCTTTTAAAGCGTCAATTGTCTCTGGCTTGTTGGCGTAACACTTATCTTTGACGGCACCCCACAAATAATAGTCCAACGGTGACAAATCGCAAAACATTAAGTGTAGCTTCGGCTGTGTGGCACGTAGCACAGGACGGCTACGCTAATATCCTCCTCTTCAATTTTTGTGAACAAAAATTCGTTCAACATGGCCCGATAACGATCGCTATTGACTGTAACGGCCACTCCTTGCTCATTTTCGAAGAAAAATGGCCCAATTATGCCTCTGGACCAAAATCCGCACCAAACAGTGACTCGTCCTGGGTATATCGGCTTTTCAATGCGCGTATTCGTGCGGGTTTTTAGTGACCCAAATGCGACAATTTTGCTTGTTTACATACCCGCCAAGATCAAAATGAGCTTCATCTGAAAAGATGATTTTTTTTTTTTTGGCAAAATCGGCATGTTCTGTAAGTCGATCACAGGCCCACTTAGCGAAGCGAAAACGCATAGGACACAACCATATTCGTTTAGCGGAAGGATAAAACTAATTATCTGTCAAATCAGGCATGAGCTAAGTGTTACCATTCACGAAATAAGCACTAGTTGAAAAAAAAAAACGTTAGATGGCGGACCCTTTATTACAGTTTTAGTTTAAGGTTAATCAATATGCCAAATGATTTGTCTTGTTTTAATTGTTTTCAACAGATCTCCATATTTTCAAACACAATAATTTCTTAATTACTAATTCCGCGAAGCCATATAGCTCTTCTGCAAAAGATTATACATTTCTTCAATTGGAATGGATGTAATCTGCTGGTTTTCCCTTTATAAAGTATCATCAGTATCATCGTCATGGAAGAAAGCATGAAATTATGTGCGCCGTTGTGTTATGGTAGATAAAGCAATCGTCTACCAACCAAGAACCCCTCGGTTCAATCCCAGGCCAAACCATCTGATACTATTAGCTAACGGCTTGCTGCCAGCATAACGCTATGAACAACTTCTCGAACTAATGCATTCGCCAAAATTAAACTATAGGTTATTTTAATGAGTCTACAAATAGAATCGGGTGCAGCTCACTGATTGAGAGAAGTCCCCCTTGTTCGTGGATGTCACAAAAAATATGTATAAAAATATTAAACCATGAAGTATACCATACAGTGTTGGATATTGGGTTAGCTTTTCATGTATGCTGTATTGTTGGAAAACGTATATTTTTTTCTAGGCATCAAAATTGGGGAATCTCTGTACATGCATGTGTTGTCTATGGTGTGCTCAGGATGTACCGTAACTTTTTTTTGATTTACTTTTGCGGTTTTAATTTTTACGTTTAATTTATTTTAAAAAATATGTAAATCTGAAGTGGGTAGCAATTGATATTCTTCACATATTTTTTGTTTACAATTTTAAATTGGTAAGTAATGTGAATGTTTAATTTCTAAAGTTTTAAACGAAACCATAAAACAAGAAATAGAAATGAGCCAGGTTACTAAATGGTGCACAACAAAGCCATAGCGTAAAGTTGTTGCTTCCCTATTAAACTGCTACGAAAATATGGTGTACAACGTATTAGTTCATATTCAAGCCCATTGGACATATACAAGTATTACACAATGCGCTAGGCTTAGAAAAACAACTCGTAAAAAGGACTCTTTTATTTAGAGATCCTCAGTTTCAGGCCGCTTTAAATCCTCAACTCAAATTCAAATTAAGTTTTCAACAAAATTTGGTATTGACATCTCCTCGCGAACAATTAGAAGAAGGAAAAATGAAAAAATAGCCTGAATGCTAGAGCTGCAAAACTATCGATAGTCGGCCCACTCGATAGTTTCGATAGTTTACAAAAAAAAAAAAAAAACTATCGATACTATCGGATTCCTTTAAGTACTACTAGTGGCAACAATATTAGAATTTAAGTGAAAGGGAAAGAATAATAATAAATATACAGTGTTGAAACATAAAATAGGGACACTTTATTTTTTTCCAGGATGTAATAAAATTTTATGTGTTGAAGTTTTTTGATGGAAGATTAATCCTTATGTATAGCGAAAACTGCTCAGACCATGAAATGCTGCAAAACGAAAGTAATTAATAAGATCCAGTGAAAGAAAACTTCGGAGACTATGGGAAGAAAGCGTAGAACAACTGTCAACTTTTAATTCGTACTTCAAAGATTAAATAGCTTCAAAAATGAACTTATTCTCCTGTTTCAAGTCGCGCAATAAGAAAAAAACTAATAATTGGAACAACTTTATATGGTTTGACAAAACGAAGATTAATTTGTTTGGGTCAAATGCAAAATCGTATGTACGAACATATTTTAGCTACAATTCATACTTTATTTGAGCTTAATAAATAGAAATTTAAGAAACTGGTAAATTGTGCCTCTATGTAGCTATAAAAGCTTACAGACGGCTAACAATTTGCTTCGAACAAATTTTTGCTAAGGTGACTTTGACTACATTTAGTGGCCTCCGTATTTATTCTTAGAATTTGACGATAGAAGCGATAGTGAAAAAAAACCATCGATGGTCAGCCAAAAACAAAACTATCGATACTATCGATTGTTTTGCAGCTCTACTGGATGCATTATACAACATAATGTACATGTATCAAGAAAAAAAAAAAAAACGAAAAAAAATCTTGAAGTCCGGAATCTTATTTTGCTTGAGCATACACTAAAGCAATCGATTTTTTGGAAAAATGTCTTCTGAAATGAAGAATCAAAATTTTTTCGATTTGGATCTGATGGAAAATCGTATATATGGCATTCGTCAATCATACAACACAACCCTAGGTACACAACAATGACATTGAAGTATGCTGCTGAAAATATGATGGGTTAGATTTTCTGAGTACGGTGTTGGTTCTATAATCAAAATAGATATGCAAATGGATCCGTACGCTTAGAAGGATATAGTTTTGAAATATGCCACTCAGATGACATTTAATGCACGACAATTAATGAAAACACACTTTACATACAGTGGAGTGTTGCTTAGAACACAATAGACTCGACATTTTTAATTGGCTAACTCAACCACCAGATCTCAAGCCTGTAGTGAACCCATGGAATGATGTAAAGCAACACACTATTGATGTTAAGCCTAAAAATTTTGTCAGGCAATACCAAAGGAATGTCGCGTTGAACTTCTAGGCAGTACATATGCCAAGGAAATGTAAGAAACAGTACTTATTTTTAAATAAAACAAGTAAATATGTAGTTTTGTTTTTTTCTTGCTGAAAATATTTTTGATTTAATTTGTGCTGAATTACTGCCCAGCCATTTTTTGGGTTTTATTAATGAATTGTTATGAACAAAATTAAAGTAAACTAATGCTACGTATTCATTAGGCCACGAGTGATACATTATGACATAAAAATGATTGAAATAATAAACACGTAAAAAAATTATTGGTGTGCCGCTGTGGTATGGTAGGTAAGACACCCGCCTACCAACCAGAAGGGTCCTCGTTTCAATACCAGGCCCAGACTATCTTAAAAAAAGAAAAAAGTTTTTCGACAGCGGTATCACCTCATAACATTAGCTAGTAACTGGTTATGAGTATTACTACTATTGAAAAGTTCTTTGCATTTGCTGTTCGGAGCCGGCGTTAAACTGTAGGTCCCTTTCAATGAATCTAAAAAATACAATCGGGTGCAGTGCTCATTGACTGAGAGAGAAGTCCCCATGTTCCGTAATGGAATGTTATGGGAATTAACAAAAAAATTTTTGATTCTGAAAAGAATACATAGATAATGTGTTTACCTAATGTCGACCACTGTATATTTTACATGTCGTGCGTGTGATAAAAAACCAACGTCGTTAGTCGTTGATCGGTTGTTGAGCATTGCAGAACGTTTAAATAGAATGGGAGTTGTTTCAAATTGAAAGTGCAGATTGTACGGCACTGATACACTCGCATTTCAAGTAGAAAGTAAGAAGTTACCACTGGCAACACCAACCGATATCCTGAATATTACATATTATATAATTACATATTATTTTTAACAATAATCGTGAATGACCGACAGATTTTAAAGAAAATGTTTAGCAAGAACTCCCATATGTAAACATTTTTTTTAATATTTCCTCGAAAGTGTTACTTTTTATTTAATTGAATCTTTTTATGGCTTTGAAACAGTCAACTTAAAAATTGGTAGAATTTGAAACCAAGTTTGTTGGTACGAATATTTCATTTAACTTTGGTAACACTGTTACAATTTTGTTGTTATTCTTGTTGGTTTTTGTTTTATATTGTAGATCACATGTGAACAGATAAGCTCGTACGAGCCTTATCTGGCTGATAATTATCTAAGGCGTATATGTATACAACCGAACAAAAATGAGCAATAATAACAAGATAATAAATAAAATAACAAATTTTGTTTAACTGATGTGAATGGAAGTTGTATGTCGCTTTGCTTTAAAAATTGTTTGTTTGGGTTGTTATTTACCTTTTAAGTTTTTCTCTTCAACACACACAGTAAAAATTCACTAACACTACGTACTACATAAAAAAATTGCTCTTTTTGATCACCTTTGTTACAACCTATAGAATGTATGCTTGTATGTGTGTATGTGAATAAAAACTAACGAAATTAAGTTTTATTTGAGAGAAAGCAGTTGTCTTTGTGTTTTAAGCAACTTAAACAAATATGCACATACATTTGTATGTATGCTTGTAGTGGTGATATACGACTGTATTCTCTTTATGACATCCTTTTTGTTGTTGGTAAAGTTGTGTTTAAGAGAAACAGAAACAGAATAACATTGTGAGATGAAAGCGTATTTCCGTATGTCTGAGTCAGTGTTGCTACCAACAGCTTTATGGCTTGCACATAACCGGCATTAAAATTACACACAAAGTTCAGTTTTCAAAATGGAAACAACAAAGAAAATTTGCAAAAGTCAATGAAATATTTACTTACTAAGTTAACATTTATATTTATTTTGTTTATCTCGAACGGTCCCACCACTCACTTACCCACTCTCACCTGACGGCGGAACTCTTGTTTCCATGCCGTAAAGACACGTATACACTACAGTCGGAACTTGTAGAGCAAAAATCACTTACAGAACTTAATAACAAACTGAACTTAAAAACAATTGATATTCATACTTAAAGTTAACAAAAAAATATACATTAATCAGTTCAGAAAATATATAAATAGTTATTATAACACTTACAAGTTAATGTTATTAAGCAAACTACATTTAATGTTACTGACGTCACAGCTTAAAGTCAATAAACTCATAATATAAATTGTAATCATTGCATAATCCACGGAAAGGAAACGAATTCGCATTATTTGTCCTGTAGAAGTCGAATGCTAGAGGACGATAGTGGCGGGAAAATCTAATAAGGATGCTAAAATGTAGTATCACCCGCAAACAAAACAAATATCCAAAACTGCTCTTCTACGCTCCAATGCAGGATGTTTAATCAGGCCCAACCTAACCCCATACGAAGGAAATCCATCAACATAAAAACTGTTTCTGCACGGACTCCATTAAATCAATATGACACCGATAATAAGGATTCCAAACAAACGAGGCATTTTAAACGAGCAAAATATACAACTGTTACGTAATATAAGTATCAGTAAATTCCCTAGACCATCTTTTTACAAAACCTGGAACAGTCCGAGCCTAACTAGCCATCATGTTAATATGATGAATAAAAGAAAGGTAGTAATGGTCTCCAACGGGCAAGAATTAATTATTTACTCGAACGGAATAACACTCCTGCGAGAAAAAACCATATGCTTGCATTTTCCTATGTTGAGTTCCATTAAATTTATTCTGCACCAATCAACGACGAAGTATAAAATAATTTGCGATCATCAGCGTATATAAGAACACTGCAAACAGAAAATACCTCAGGAAAATCATTAAGAAATAACAAAAACAAAACCGGAGCCAAATAGCCACCCTGCGAAATTGCGGTCTTAAACAATACATTCCGCAACAAACATTTCTGAGTCCTAAAAGAAAGGTAAGAGTCTATCCAACGAAGAAGTCTATCCGAAATATAAATCAGTGCCATCCATTTACCTTTTTAAGATTATTTAATATAAATGTTGCCCGCGGCTAAGCCGTATGTGCTTTATTAGTGAGCTTCAATTTCGCACACTGCAACTAATGACAGCTGTAATACGTGATTTCACGTATTCTCACAAAAAAATCACGTGACACATGGCACCGTTTTGATGCAACCACATTTCAACCAAGTCCAATGCCTCCATTTTAAGCAAAAATAAAAAAGTCGATAATCATCGCACGATACCTTACTCCAGTGATTCTAAAATTTTAATTTTTGTCATTTTTGAAGGTATATGGTTCGATGATGCCGCCGGCTGGCAAACCCCACCAAACAGTACATATTTTAGAGTACATTGGCAACTGTTGAACTGCCTCTGGCTGCTTTGCACACTAAATTCGACAATTCTGTTTGTTCACTTACTCATTGAACAAAAAAAGAGCTTCGTCACTAACGATATTTTTTTGTCATTTGAACATTTCTCACACAGCACGAATTTTGGTAATAAAATTCAATGATTTGCAAGCGTTTTTCGATTGTTAGTCTATTCATGGTGAAATGAGAAACCTTACTGAGTGTTTTTGGCATTGCCATAAGCCACGAATCTTTTTTTTTGGACACTAAAACAAAATACACACTGAAAAATCAAATATTAAAAAGCTATCCTTTATCAGTTCCACACAATTGAAAAGTACTATATATGCTCTGGCGATTAAAAAACCTAAGAAGGACACTTTAAACACAAGCTAACCAAGTATTCATCGATGGTAAAATCCTAAGAAGCTAATAGCCATTGTTTGGAACCTACTAATAAATAAAAGTGTGTAGCTGGAGAAAACAGCATGAAGCCGAAATTTCAAGAAACAGAAATACTGAATTAAGAAGTAACGATTGAAAAATTTTCAAAATCGACTCCAACTGCCATACATCATGCATCGATCAAATTATAGCGTTTAAAGGAAACGATAGAACAAGAAGTTAGATTACACACAAATTACACATGCAGATAATTACACACGGGCTATATACATACAATCAAAAATTACACACATAATTTATAATTACACACAAGGTGGCAACACTGGTCTGAGCCACTATGTTTGCTGCATGAAGGATATTGATCTTTAGCAATTCTGTGGCCGTTTTGTTTTGATTTTTTTCTCGCTCTCTCTCTCTGTCTCTCTCTCTGTGTGTGTGTCTCTCTATCAGTCTCTATCCGTCTCTTTTTCTTATTCGACATAATTTGTTTTACTGTTATTTTTGCAAAATTCCTTGCTTTTGATAGTTGCATTGTTTTTACAGTTCCTCTCAAGTTTGTTCCGCAAGTTTTAATTTTCTTTTTGTATTTGTTTTGATTTAGAAATTTTTAACGTTTCGAAGTTTAGTATTTTTGCTTTGTTTTTGTTGCAACTATTCCTTCCACTTTTGTCGAACATTTTCTCTACTTTTTTATGGTTTAAGCTGTTGTTATTTGTTGCTGCTGTTGCCGTTGCGGGAATTTTGAATTTTGTGAGAGGCCTGGTTATCAAATAAGACTTCAAATTGAATGCATTTATTCGGTCATGCATCACTCTTTTTATTTTAAGGTGCATGCAACTTATTTTATTGCGACTTGTTGGCTGTTGGCTGTTTCTTCTCGTTTTCTCGTTTTTTAAATCTTTTTTTTTCGAACTTTTCTATTGTACGAGCAGATTTTTAGCATGGAAGTTACAAGTTTGTGTCTGAAAGAGAGTATTATTATGATTTCAAATTTATTTTCTTTGTTTTTATTATTTTTTCGCTAAAAATCATAATTCCTATGGCGTTGAATTTGTGGTGTTTCTGCAACGAACAATAACAAAACAAGTCTTTTGCATCAGCATCATCCTCAATAACCAGCCAACATGTTTTATAAGCACATCCGTTGAGGCTGTGTGTAGAATCATTACCGTCATAAACTTTATTGATGCTGTTGAAAGATGGTTCAGGTTTTGTTGTAAAAAGAAAAAAAACAAAAAAAGAAAAAAAATTTACTTAACCGACGGCAACAGCACTGAAAATAAATTTGAGTTGGCTGTCATCTATTCGCATTTAGCGAGTTGGATGGTTCTCATAGTTCGATAATAACGACTGGTTAGCTGAATGGTTGGTTGGCTTAATATTAGAATTTGCACTTGCTCGGTTTATTTTGCTGTTATTGTTGTTGTTGTTGTTCTAGTTCTTGCGTATAATGTTGTCGTGTCTGTTTTTTGGTTAAGCTTGTAGTAGCTGATGCCGATCATCCAAGAAAACAGTTAGAATTTTTATGACGATACCGTGAAGAGGCACTTTGTCGCTATAGTTGTTGGCCGTCATCGTCACCATCATTTCGATTTGTTAGAAGCATTTTTATGAATATGGTTGCTTGTATGTGTGTGTATGTTGAAAGTATTTTGGCCGAAATAGGCATAAACTGACTGAATTTTATAGTCAGACTATAAAATGTTGGCTGGCAATTGTTTGAACCGACTAACTCGTTTTGCCATTTGTTCGCCTGACTGTAAAACGCAAATTTTTTGATTGTGATTGCAAGCGATATATTTAGGTCGGAATCCACTTCGTTTGACAAAATTTGCTTAATATCAGTGTCAGCAATAAAATCTTAAACAAAATACAAGAAACGCTAAAATCATTTTATTTTTAGTTCATGTCATTAGAATTATTTGAAATATTGTTACATATTTTATTTTTTGTTTTCCTTTCTTTCTTTGATTGGGTTTTCTACAGATTTGTGGAAAAAATAATTTTGATTTAATTTTATAAAAGTGTAGTTTTGGAATTGTGTAAAAGTTAAGCTTCTACTGTAAATTAGAATCTTATCGCGGTTCGTCGGTGTGTGTTACTTTTGTGGATACATAACTCGACACATGACCTAAGGTCAAAGGACAAATGTAAATAAAAACGCTACTTACCTCCACGGTCGTACTCATAATACACTTTTTGATCAACTCCTTTCATTTTGTTGGTCAAGTCCTGTATAATCAGTGTGCAATAAAATTATCCATCCATTAGATTACCAATATGCTATCCCACATGTAGAATGTGACTTTACCTCTTTTCATATCTTTATTCAGAAAGTGCTGCCTATTACATTGGAGAGTTAATTAAGTTCAGGCTTTTAAAAAATGTCGAACTTAACTTCAACCTCTTTTTTTGCCAGTGACTCACATACCATAACCACAAAACAACAGCCTCGCTTAGACGGAAATGATTTTTACCCAGTTTCTGACTTACAGAAACACCAAAGTTTGAATCCAATCTTTAAATTTAGAAGTTCTAATTGTTGAGGTTTATGGGAATGTTAATTTTTGTTTAAGCCTACTGGCAAACATAATTGCGAAATGTAATTTGATTAACTGTTGGCGGCTTGTTTATTATACAGACTTGTTTTTGATAGATAAAGACTGAATCCAAAACATGATAGACTCTCATTCCGCTGTGCCCTAATTCGCTAGGTGCCTTGGGTGAGATCAAATGGGGCCAGATGGGGAATCGGCCTCCTCAACTACATATTTGTTGCCCCAATCTTGTTCTTAAAAGTAGTCTGATATATGTATTTGCTCTATCTGTTACATGGACAAAAATATAAACTAAAAACCCCCGGTCAAGCATAACACCAGTGCTGAAAAATGGCGGGCCTAACAAAGAAAACACTTTGTTTTTTGTTTAAAATTAGCTTTTTGCATCAACGTAATCGCCATCATGAGTAGTGCAATCATTCGCGCTGCTCTAACATTTTCATAGCACTTTTGCAGAACGATTTGTTTTCTGTCTCCAAATAGCCCTCAATTTTAGCGATAGTCTCTTCATTCGTGCGAAATTTTTTAACGGCGAGCATTTTTGTAAGTTCTGCGAGCAGCCAATAGTCGCTGGAAGCCAAATATAGCGAATTAGAAGTTCAATTCATGTAGTTTGCCATTGTTTCAGAAGCATCAACGCGTTATTTAGTAAACAGTGCGCAAACCCGGCATTCCCTTTGAACAGAGCTTTCTCATAATCAAATGCTCATACAATATAAAGCCAACACGTTTTTTTGATATCTCTACGATGTCAGTTAACTCACACAACTTCTTTTTTCGTTCATTCAAAATGATTTTGTGGATTTTTTTTTTTTGATGTTTTTTGGTTCACTGCGGTCTGCATTATCGGTGTCTCTACGACCACGTTTGAAGTCAGCAAACCAACGTTTTATTGTTTTTTTTTCTGATAGAGCGGAGTTCCTCTCACACTATCTCACACTATTAAGACAGCCCGGACAAATTTTTGGAGAAAAAGTCCATTTTTAAACATGACAGTTGAGGAAAAATTTATATGGGATTTCATAGCTTACACTTTTCTTTGTTGAACTGCATTAACATTTTTTTAATTATATCGTATTTAACTAAGGGCGCACCCTCAAAGTACAAATCTCAAAGAAACAAAAATTGTTAAAAAAATAGGTTTTTATTCTACCAATTTTCAACGGTTACAAAATATGAATGCCATCAATTTATTGTTTTTTACGTTTAGACACATATACATGTCGTTATACTAACGCTAATTAACACCACATGAGTTCATTTAAGATGACGGCTGCAGATCCAAATTAAAAAATCGAATTTTTCTTATCAAAGAAGTCAAAATTTCATTTTTAAAGCTTGAATCTTTTCTCGACAAGGGATGTCAAACGTATTTTTATATGGGTTATTTAGTTCAAAGTGTATAGTAATTTCGTTTTGCTAACTGCTGCCCACCAGAACACTATTCTTGAAGATTCAGACCTGCTTTATTAAATTTTTTTATTTGTTATGTTTTGTACAAGTAAATAACACGGTGCGACAAATCAATACCTGGTATGTGATACTATTTTTCTGAGAACATATCTTTGACATTTTGAAACCACCTCCGAAATCAGAATCGGTTTTAATAACAACATTGTACTCGAACCTGATACTTTTTCCCTGACAAGCGGGGCACCGGGTGGTAAACCTCATACGCCGATGCAGTGATGCTAACCGTTTTTTATAAGATTAGTTCTTGTTTTCGAGATATACCGTTATATAGAAAATGGAGGATGTTGCACATCATATTTGCGTGACTCAAAAACGGTTTAGTTTATTGAATAAACTAAAAAACCGAAATACCGCATAACTTTTTAAAAATACAATAATCTGCGCCGATATTGTACCAATTATTTACAATTAAAAGCAACTCTTATGAGCCAATAATGTGAACACTCATTAGCACAATGCCGAACAATAAAATTGTATAATTTGTACAGATTTTTATCGATCACCTATACACCGATCAAAAAAGACAAACAGCATCGATTAATGTGACAACATTTAATAAAAAAACTAGTGCACAAGAAGTGTTGCTGAAGGTAAAAATATTTAATTAAAATACACATAATGTAGTATATTTATTATCAATTACTTTAGACAATTTTAAAATGGATTCGGTAGATGAGATCTCTTTTTAATTTGATAATAAAATTCCTCCAACACCTCCTATAAAGAACAAAAGGACGACCATTACAACCGACCTCAATATATAAAAATGTGTGCTGGGTATCAGCGACAGCCATAAGTACTTTCCTTTTGATTATAAAAGGAAGAAAATTTTTACACTGTAATTACATACGTATGTATATGTAATGCGTGTTTTTTATAGAGGTATAGAACTTTAAGTTGGCATTACTTTCCAAGATGGCGACCAATTTAACAGCTGTCAAGTGATTTATTCTCAGTTTGGTTTGGCAATTCATCATGAATAGACTCACGCCCGGTGTACATTCGTCGGATGGGCCCAAAATGAGATAACCGTTGTTCCCGATTTTCATAAGCGAATTTTGTTTAGCGATGAAGCGTACTTCTGGTTGAATGGCTACGTCAACAAACAAAACTGCCGCATTTGGAGTTAAGGTGATCCTCAAGTGTATGTGGAAATACCGTTACATCCAGAAAAACTAACTGTTTGGTGCACTTTATGGGCTGGTGGAATCATTGGTCCGTACTTTTTCAAAACCGATGGTTGCCAGCACGTTACAGTCAATGGTGATCGGTATAGAGCCATGATTACTAACTTTTTCATTCCTGAATTTAATAACCATGATGTCCAGGAGATGTGGTTCCAACAAGACGGCGCAACATGTCACACAGCTCGTGGCACAATAGATTTATTGAAGGACACGTTTGGTGACCGCCTAGTTTCACGTTTTGGACCTGTGAATTGTCCTCCAAGATCTTGTGATTTAACACCGATAGACTACTTTCTGTGGGGCTATGTAAAGTCATTGGTCTATGCGGTAAAGCCACAAACGCTTGACCATTTGGAAAACAACATTCGTCGTCTTATTGCCGATATACGGCCACAAATGTTGGAAAAAGTCATTGAAAATTGGACGTCCAGATTGGACTACACCCGCGCCAGCCGTGGCGATCATATGCCAGAAATCATATCTAAAATGTAATGCCACAAGATTATCTTTCGGATAAATAAAATTCATGTCAATCGAATAATCCATCGTTGTTTTATTGCAACTTAAAGTTCTATACCTCTATAAAAAACACCCCTTATATGTATATGTATGCATATATAAGTATATAATTACTGCAGCTTAAGATAATTGCCTCTGAGTATTGCAAAAATTGCATCCCAAACTTCTGGAATGAATTTCGATGTTGTTTTTGGATAATCACTGACTAAGTAGCGAAGAGTACAAGCCTAACGCTGATATACTGGAATAATCGCTAAATGCCTTTCTTTGAAATATTTTCTCCGAAAATATGGGAGATAGAAAATAATATAAATGGGTTAGTTCGGGTTTACAATAAGTAAATTAATCTTTTTTAAATTGGGCCGTTTCATTTCTTAAAACAAACGCAGTACGTCCCGTATGCTTGGAGGCTTACAGAGTAAGTGTTAACAAAAAGGAGCCAGAGAACATAAAAGCGAGAGATAGAAAAACCTAGCGAAGCACATAGATAATCCTCTCAACAATAACAAGAGGACGCAAACACCAAATAAATTGACATATGATGCATTTATAGCAATCGTGCGAACTCAGCTTCCCATAGTTTTTAAAAAGGAAGTTTTCACTTCTTTCTTACCGCTCTCCTACCAAATCGCTTCGCTTGCTGTGTGTTTTTTTATTTTTACTTTATTTTAATTATTGAGCCAACAATATAAACGACTTTAGCAATTATTAGCTTGTAATTAAAATTTATCTTAATTCTTCTCAAGATACGAATAAATAGGAAGGAACATGTGATTTTATTTAGAGAATAGTCCCAATATGCGACGATAATAGGAACGCTCTGAAAAAAATCGTCTCATTTTATTTGATATGCGCCGACCTACTACAATAAATATTGGCTCAGATTGTGCTATTTGCGCCAATAGTGAGATCTTAGCTTTAGAATTATACATTGTTTTTGCAAAGGAACAGTAGGTTCAAGTACGTAAGTACGTACGTATGAGTGATATTTCTGTTTAAATAATAAAATATCAGTCATACGTACGTACTTACGTAGTAATTTGGGTGATATATGTATCTGCTTCATTAATAAAATTTCACTCACATAGAGAATGATATTAGGATCGTTTAGGACAAAAGCATGACAACAATCCTCCTAATCACAGATGGCGTATTTCAGCGAACACATTTTTCGCAAATAATCGAATCCAAACATTGGAATGGTAGTGCAAATACCAAATTTGAATCCCATTGAACTAACAACATAAGCTTTTGGAAAGAGGCAAGGATTCCTCCCGAAACATGGGCCAATTTGGAAAATTCAAATCCATACGACTCTTTGCTGTCATTGGATAACAAAAGTTACACAAATTTAAATCATAATAAAACAAAGAAATACATTTTTAATATCAATTAAACGGGCTTTTTGGCATAGAAAATTTTATGACATTAATGTTTAAGTATGATTTCGGTCATGTCTCTATACCGTTCACCATCGACAGTAATATTTTGATCATCATCGTTTTTGGATACATATGGACATATGGACTCCGCAATCCATAAAGCGTACCAAACAATAATTTTTTGCATATTTAATGGTGTTTCGACAAAAGCTTGTGTATTATCCTCACGCCAAATGCAACAATTCTGCTTATTTACGTACCCATTCAACCAAATATGACTTTCATCGGAGAACAAAATTTTTAATGGAAATTCAACTCAAAAATTTCAACCATTGCAAGCGTTGCTCTGCTGTAAGTCTATAGATCATGAAATGTAAAATCAAACTAAACAAAAAGCAACTATAAGCTGTAGAATCGGTTGTCAAATAAAGCAGTGTTCAAAATTCAAAATTATGAACCTCTAAAAAAACACTCGATAGTTACATATGTATGTATGTTTATACAGTTTGTAAAAAATTGTTTTCAAAGTAGACAAAAAGCTAAATTCTTATTTTCGTTTGAGAATTCCAACAGCAAATTAAAATTTTTTTTTTACACATCCCGTTACTGTAACTCTTAAGGACTTAGAGACGCCATAATCTTTAAAATAGACCTACACATTGCAACGCTTACAACAAAAAAAGATCTTTACCTGATTTCTTTGCTGTAAAATAAATCTTTGCAAAAATGAGAAATTATTGGAATTTCTTTCTTTTTCTTTATTGGCTCTTTTATGATAAAAGTTTGGGGTTTTGTATGAATGTTATTGTAAATAAAAAAAAATTGGGCAAACGTGCAACAATTGATTCTATAATTATATATATATAATATCAAAAATAATAATAATATAATATCAAAAAAATTTTAAAGGCAACATTTAAATCACAAAAAGTAAGTAAGGGCAACAGCCCTTACTACAGCAACTCAGCTAGAAAATTCCCTAATTTGTTTTCAGGGTAGTGTTCAACATCTCAGGTATTTCTACATAATTTTTTTTGTTGCATAGCTTTTTTCTTGTACACTTTTTTAATGCGTAACAAATAGAGTACCTTTCGTTTTTGTTGTATAACTTTAGTTGTTGTTTGTTTAAAAATTTTGTGTAGCTTTAAATATATATATATACACTGGTGCATATTTCTATAAACGCACTTAATTTTTTTCTGTATTTTTGTTATATCTTTGTTGTTCTCATCCAAAAGCAAAATTTAACTATTTTAATGAGAGACAACTTAACGGTACTTTTTAAAAGTAAACAATTTTTTTTCTTATTTTTGTTGTTTGCCTTAATTATGCGATCAAATGTTCTTGGTGCTATTTTAAGTGGAAGATTCGTATAAACGCACACTCGATATTTGTTTTAAAAAAGTGACCAAAAATAAAATATCAATTTTAGTTTTTTTTTCAACCAAAGGTACGTTTCTAACAGTAATATCTCAATTTACTGTAACTTTTTCTATTTTAATCAATAAATTTCATCACTTTTAAAGATGCCTAAGGGAACTTTTTTGTCCGATCAAGAAAAGATTCAAATTAAATTTTTTCACGAAATAATAGAGAAATAGATAAATTGGACGTAAAATCGGTCGTTCGGAAAGAGTGGTGCGAAATTTCCTTAAGAAAGGTCAAAATTATGGAGTTCGCAAATCAACAAAGGGTAATACAAAACTAACAAGAAGACAACTTAATCTAATAAAACAAGAAGCAACCCGCAACAAATTGAATTCCACACAAATAAGGAATAAATTAAATCTTCGTGTGACTTGCAAACACGTTGCACACATTTTACGAAACGATGAAAACATAAAATGGAAAAAGCCGAAATGTAAACCAATGCCAAAAAAAACACCATAAAGAAAATCGTCTAAAATTCGCAAGAAAATATATGAAATGGACAGATGAGTGGAAAAAAGTAATTTTCTCTGACGAAAAAAAATTTAATTTAGACGGTCCAGACTCATACTCATGCTATTGGCACGATTTGAGATCTAAAGATGTTCGGATGTCAAAACGTAATTTCGGTGGTGGCAGTGTTATGGTTTGGGCAGCGTTTTCTGCAGTTGGCAAGTCGAAAATTTGTTTTGTTCCGACAAAAATGAATAGTTCGATTTATAACGAACTGTTGGAAGATGCTCTTCTCTCTTTTATGGACGAAAAATGGATGAAGATTGCATTTTCCAACAAGATAATGCTGCAAGCAATGTTTCTAAGCAATCGAAATCTTGGTTCAATGAACATGGCATTCCTTTGTTGGACTGGCCGGCTTGTAGTCCGGACTTAAACCCAATGGAAAACTTGTGGGGATACATGGCCCGTAAAGTTTATGCAAATAATGCCCAGAATGAAGGCATAAAGGCTGTGATAGAGCTGAAACTAAGAATTAAACAAGTCTGGGAGGAAATTGATTCCGATCTGCTTAAAAAATTAGTGGAATCAATGCCAGACCGTATTTTTGAAACAATCCATAACAAAGGATCATCCACACATTATTAATAATGCTACAATGGCCCAAACATTAAAGTGCGTTTATAGGAAACTACCCTTAAAAATGGCTGTTAATATCGTAAATTAAGTAAAAAAATAATAATTAAAGTACAAATGAATTTTTTTTGTAAACAATATTTTAAGTGAAGTCTTAACTAATTTAATACACAAATTTATAGCCCCCTAAATATTTTCTTGTTTAATTTTTACCTTTTTTTTAAAAAAAAAGTAGTGTGCGTTTATAGGAATATGCTCCAGTGTATTTTAGATATAAAATGTTTAAATTCATCGTGTTTTAAAGGGCTGAAATAGAGACCAAACTCTAGAGAATTGGGCTGTACACTTTATTTTGATGCTCACAGTATTTGAAAAGAATTTCATTTAATACTTACTATTGCATTTGTTTGTATGTATATATGCATTTGTGTATATGTATAAATAATTAATGAATTTCATTCATAAAAATTAATGATTAGTGATTAGTGATTATTAAATAATAATAAAATAATCGACGCGTCAAAATAATATATAAATAGCAAATAGATACTGCAACGAAGAACAACAGTAATAATACTTCTTATAAATATTTAATTTTGTAAACAAATCATAAATCAAATATTTAACGATCTTCTGTGTTTTTATTATTTCTCGTATTTAAACAAAAAATACAAAAAAAAAGAATCACAAGACGCCTAATTAAACACTTGACCGTCAATCATTCATAAACAATGAGAACAACAAAACTACATCAACTCTCAGTGGTTATAATAAAAAAAAAAAAAATAAAAAATGTCATACATTACTACCTCTAGAGAAAGAAGCAGCACTTGCCGACGACGACTGCTGATGGTGGAAAATGAAAACAAATGAAATCAGCAAATCCCGACCTACGACTACATGTGATGCCTGGCGCGTGCCAAACTAATAAAAAACAATATACCTACTCAATAAAAATTTAAAAATAATAATGACAATGGCAACTACAACAACAAAAGCAACAAATAATACTGTTTTAAAATTATTCAAATAACTATGTGTGTGTATGTATCTGTACGCGATTAAGAGAAAAAACAAAAAAAAAAAACAACTGCTATATTAAGACTATAACACAACATCCCTCTGACTGTTTACTGTTTACACACACCTTTACATTGGCTTTGTGACACACTACTACTGTTGCTCTCTATTGCCTTTTATTACTCTTTAATTATAACTGTTATTGTTGTTGCTACTTATACTATTAGGAGTTTACGATAAATATACTAAAATGCCTTAAATTTGAACGCATTATTAAATGCAGTAAAAAAAGAGAGAAATTTAAGAAAAGAAAAAAAACCCTCACAGCGCCATTCTCTTTTATTTTCTGACTCTGTTTGCGGTAGGCAGATAATGAGAATGAAATAAATAAAAGTAATCAAAATACAAAAACAATGCGACACACATAATAAAAGCTTAGATATGTATGTATGTATGCATGTAATAAAACATGTTCCTTTTTATGTCTATTTTTGCTCTTTTTATTTTTTGGAACAATCCTTTTCTCGGTTTTTGTTTTGCTATGCATTTTCTAATCAAAGACAACAACAACTTGCATAATTTCATCAACGTTATTGCCTTTTTTAGGCTTTTCTAAAGGGGAGAAAAAAAAAATCAAATCAAATCTAAAATAAAATATAAAAAGACTGGCAAAACATTCAGAAAAATATACATGCAAATATGTGAAAAATGTTAAATAAAAATAAAAGAACAACAACAACTATGTACATACATACATGTGTATGTACGTATGTATGAAATTAATGTTTGTTTTTTATGCTTTGGGGGGGCACAATGGGTAAAACTTTGATTTTTTTATATAAATAACCACAAATCTACATACCATACATATGAATGTAACATATGTTTGTGTGTGCATACGTTTGTACATATCTATACACAGCATACAACAAATGCATACATATATATGGATATGAATGCGAATAAGAAAAACCACTTGTGTCACCGGTAATAAAATTATAACAGCAACAGTAAAAACAAAAAACAATAAAAAAGACAACAACAACTACAATTAAAAAAAAAATCAACACGACCTGACTTAACCCCCTTTGAATAAAAAAAAATATTTTCGAAATACAATCTCGCAGACACACTAAACCATCGCCCAAACATCATCGTATTTTATAGTAAAAAATTGTGAATGAAAAAATAAAAAAAAAATAAGAAAAAAGAAATCATCAACAACATAAGAGAACAAGTACTCTTTTTTTATTGTTATTATTGTTATTAAGAGTGAATACTAAATCTTTTATATGGATATGTATAGGTATGTAAACATAAATATCTGTGTATAAGTATTTTTTATGTATTAATGTGTGTATATGTATTTTCTTTTTTTTGATTTTAATATTTTTCTTTTTTTAATGGATTATAACATAATTCTCTCATAAAACCGAAACAAAAACATGTGAACGGAACAATTATTTTTTTCTACTTTGGCACAAATGAAAATCAAAACAAAAACTAAAAAAACAAGCAATTCAAATGCCTTAATTGGTTTCGTTCGATAATAGTTGTTGTTGGGTTTTTTTTTCCTTTTTGACTTCTTTGTACATGTAGGCCTCTGATAAAAATACTCTCAGAGACTAACAACATTCATGCCTACTTTTACATTGAACTTCTGCTACGCGACTTTGGGAACCAGAAGAGAGTCTTTTTAAAGAAATTGCATGACGATATTAAAGCAAAAACGTAAACAAACACTAATAATCGATAGTAAATGTAAATTGGGTGAGTTGTGTTGTCTCGTGTTAAATTCATGAGTATCAAGCAGCGAAAAAGGAGTAATCGTATGAACTTTGTTGTGTGACTCTCTGTGATACCTACCATACCAATAACAATATACAATATTCGTGAGCATGTACATGTGTATGTGTGTATATGTGTAGGTAAGGATGCGATTCGTGACCCATATTTTAAAGGTGAAGAACGATTTAGAAAAATAAATCGTTCACAGTCATCAGGCGGTGTTGTGAAACAGAGGGCCATTGAAGAAGAATCATATTGTTGTGATTTTAATGCACCTTCGGTTGGTAACGAAGTATGGAGGTTCTGTTAAGGATTTGAAACTTCAAGTTTTCAAAGCTAAAATTACGATTTTTAAAAAGACATTGCGATCTGGTTCGTTTAGCTACAAGAACACTTTATATCATTATTATGTAAAAGTGTTTTTTGACTTTTTATTTAAAAAAAAAAAGTTTTGATATGTTTTTGTGTAATTTTGGATAATTTTGTCTGTGTAAGGAGGCAGTTACCAGCTCAGTTATAAAAATGAATTTTTCTAATATTTTTTGTTATAAGACATGCTAACAAATGGTTGGTTTGGTCAAAGTTTTCATTCTTCTTTTTGTAAAACGTTCATAATCGCTCCGATAAATTTGAATGTTTATCTAAAGTAATCGACTTAAGAAGAAAGTGAATGTGGAATGTGTATTCCTAATTCAACAATGACTAACCGGCCAAAACAAATGGTTTAATTACTTGGTGACGGTTTTCAAAACTCAATGCTCAATACTATTCGTCACCCATTATTCTCGCTGTTGGTCTGTCTGTTAGTGTGCCGTCGATGTGCCTGCATGTAACAAAAAAAAAAAAAAAAAAGAAAGTGAACACCTCTGTCTACCTTGGGTCTACGAAATGTCTGATGCGTAATTTAAAAACAAAAGAGAAAAAAAACAGAAATTTCCTAATTACTCCGGTCGGCATCGTTCGGTGCATAAAAACGTGCCGTTTATCTGTCTGTCCCAACGAATAAATAGAGACAAAGAAAAGATGCAGAGCAGACAAAAAGAGGAAAATGACAACAAGATTATGTTGACGACGCAATCATTTATTCATTCATTCAGTCACTCCTACAGTCAGCCAGCCAGCCAGCCAGCCATATGCGTAGTATACCACTTGTAAATAAACAACCGTAGAATCATTTTTTTTCTTCGTTTTTAAGCGAATCTCGAATGGACATGACATATAATATGAGTACATGGATGGGAAGGAGTATATTGTTTTCGTTTTTTTTTTACGAATTTCTTTAGCTTTGTTTTTATTACATTTTTTCGATTTGATTTTTTTCTTCATACATTTGTTTGTCATATTTGTGTGACAACATGTCATCACCTATTATTTTATACAAAATTTATCAGTTAGCCAGCCAATTAGTCAGTCAGTCAGTCAGTCAGTCAATTTTTTAGTCAGTTAGTCATTTTTATTATCCATTAGTATGGTTCTCTCATTCACTTTGTTGTTGGTCAACTGTTATTGATGGTGATTGTTTGGTTTGTTTAATGCTGGCACGGTATGTTACCCCTATGATTGCAGTTGTTGTTGTTGTTGTTGTTGTTGTTGTCACCAAATGTATTTGCCTTCTACGTAATCTTTTCGCTGCAGTCGTGTTTATAATTTTAAGCTTTATGAGGATAAAGGATCGCTTACAACGATTCTCTGGTTTGGTTTAATTATTTCTCATTACTTCTGTTATTACGAAAATATAAACTGAATGTTGATCTTCAGCAACGTCTCAGTTCTAGTTCAATTTCGTTTCAGTTGGAGGAATTGAAAAGAAATTATTAGTTGCCATTGTGAAGTAATCATGAAATGAATGAAATAGTGGTCATGAAATTCAGATTATAACTTGGCAGAGCAGCAATATAAAGATATATTATTGCTGTTATTATTGAACAAAAAGAAAAAAAAATATTCTCGTTGTATACAAACATGGGCCCAGTGTAGGTGACACGAAATTTGCATCCGTGCTAGAAATTTTCAAATCTAATCTAATTTGTAAGGAATACCTACCAGCTGGAATAGAGAACCAATTACACTGTACGATGTTTAATGTAATATATGTTAAGGCTCAATTAGACTTGACTTAATTAACATAACGCCGTACTTGCAACAATGTGTTCGATTAATGGTGACATACCACAACGCCATGATTTTGGTTGTCTTGACTATGGTTACGGTTATGGCTTTCAGCCAGAAACACCAAAACAACTCTGAATACAATAAATAAAAGAATATGTTAAAAAAAAAATTCTTTAAAATTTTCAAAATTAAAAAGCATTAAAGACCAAATAACCTTTGAATTAAACTCAAAGTGTTATTGTAAGTTAACAAATAAAATTATAATGAATTTATTAGATTCAGCATTGAAAACAACCTACTCGAAGTTGTTTTCGTTCTGTTGCTAAATTATGAGTTTACGTTGCCGATTTCTGTAAACGTGACCGAAAAAACGGTTGCGCTCCATGTTCACTTAGGCGCCAGAATCGATCCAAATCACAACAATTTTCAATGACATGTTTGCGCTGATTTAACCCTTTATTGTTTTGGTGTACCTACCATATAATTATTATCAGTGATGTTGTCCATACACGTAGTACATATGTTGGCTACGTAAGATGCACTTAAAGATGTTCGATGCGAGTGCTTTTTGCATCAGCCTTTGATTGTCTGTTTCTTTTATACTAGCGAGCCTGCCTATAAAATGGTGTGTGTGTGTGTGTGTTTGTGTGTGTTTGGGTGTATGAGAAGAACATTCTGTGAAATTGGTTTCGTTGTTCATTTATTCATTCAAACAGTCTTCGGTTATTCATTCATTCATTCATTACTTTATGACATCATCATCATCATCGTCGTCATCAGCAATAACTACATATTTTGTAATTTGTATGGATGATGAGGAGCAATTCAATGATTCAATTAGTGTTGCTCGTTTCTATGGAATGCAGATCAACAGTGCATGGCAGTGCGCGCTTAAGAATTATTATGAATGTGCAATGTATGTGTGTATGTATGTATGTGTACAACAAAACATATTTTTGCGGTTTAGTCAGCACGTGTCTGGTTTTTGTTAGTGAACGGTATATGCGTCTTGTTGCTGTTGTTGCATTACTACTGTCGTTTTACGTTTTAAAACGAAGAAGACAATGAAATAGTCTGACTCAAGTCAAACTTAATATAGATACATATGAATGACGACTGACTGGCTGATTGACATAATGCATGAAGGATGTTTGTAGCATTTGCTTGAACTTAATTTTGTGTTTTTAAACAATTTATACCTTTAATAGTAGTTTAAACCCTTAGAAAACTATGGTTTATTTAAGACAAATTATGTGAATCTATGTATGTATGTATGTACTCGTACGTCAATGTTAAAAGGATGTTTTTTTTAGAACTTGTATCTATTTTTAGGCATATCATTCCTATGACTCCTATTACTTTGGACTTTTCTGGGCTTTTTTTTACTTTCAGTTCACTCCAGTTTAATGTGTTTTTTAAAGGTTTTTTTTTCCAAATTTGTATAAAAAAGTGAAGGTGGGCTTCAAATTAAATTCAATTGTATTGTTAAGAATTAATCCATGTGCGTCATAAGGACATATATGTAAGTACATATGTGCGAATTTTGCCTGGTAACTATCATCCTGTTTTTTTAAGGTGAATATCGTGTTTTATACAGTTACACAAGTTTAAATCATTATAAAAACAGAGATATATTTTTCATATCAATGAAACGGGATTTGTTGGTTAGAAAAATTTTATGACATTAATGTGTAAGTATAATTTCACAAACTTTTCGCAGCATATGCCGCCGTATTTTGAAATAAATAACTGCTCGAATGTTGATTTCCAGATGTTCAATTGTCTCTCGTTTACCGACGTAGTCAAGTAACTTTACATATAACCCCAAAGAATATAATCCAAAAGGGTTAAATCACACGATCTTGGTTGCTAATTAATTGGACCATTACGTAAAATGACTTTCTCATCAAAAGTTTATTTGAGTAAATCAATTTTAGCGCATGCTGTGTGGCATGTGGTTCTGTTCTGCTGGAAACACATGTCGGCAAGATTAACGCCAGCTAATTGAAGTACAACCAAATTTCTAACCATGTCCCTATACCGTTCTCCATTGACAGCTTTTGAAAACAAATTGACTAATGACTCCGCCAGCCCATAGAGCACACCAAACAGTAATTTTCTGTGGATATAATGGTGTTTCTGCTGCCTGAGAACAACATTTTGAATGGAAATTCAATATCAATTTGTGCTTTAGCCCATTCGCATCACAAAAGTGTATATCTATCATGTCCATGTGTATTTGGCTCGCAGTCAATGAAAAGAGGTGATCGCACATAGTTTCGGGATAAAATAACACAGAAAAATAAAAAAATAAAAAATTAGAAGATTATGGCGATTAGTAATCAAAGTGAGAGCGATTTTGAGTGGAATGCAGGAAGGCCAAAAATAAATTGTATAAATTCTTACTTATGTACATATGTATCTGTCGATGGTGTAAATGAATGAAACATAACAACAACAAAAATAATAATAAATAAATAAATAATTCTTTATGTAATACAGTTTTTATTTTTAATTTTTTTTGAAAAGATTTCCATTTTAATTTTAATCAAAAAACAAATTTTGATGATAAAAACGAATTTTTCACTTCTCTGTATGCTGCAAATGGGTTAATTACTATGAATTTGTTTCGTTTTTCTTTCATATCTTCCTGAACAACCTCGGATTTCAAATTCATATTTTATTGGTGAAGAATATCGTCGTTAAAATGCCGTTGCTATTCTGTTTTAGTAAAAACGCAATAAAAAGCAACAATAACAACGAACGAGGAACTAAGAAATTATGTTTTTGTTTTATGTGATTTTGTGTGAGAACCGCTAATTGCATTAGTATTGGTGAGTAAATTTCTATATGTAGATAAACACATATGCATGTACATATGTTTATTGGTATTAAGAACATTTCCGGCTTTTTGAATAATGAAATTCTTCCTCATCTTTGCATGCCTTTTAAAATTCTCTTAAGGAACTGAGTAAAGGAAAATTGTAACCAAAACATGTGCTTATTAGTAGGTGTGAGTGTATGTGTATTTATATCAGAACATTTTAAGGCTGTCGTTTATACATACGTACGTTCTTATTCTCAATTTAACAATAATAACAACAACAACAATTCTAATAGCATAATTTAAACTCACCACGTTCATAAAAAATGGGAACTTGTAGCGCCAGCGCCAGCGCCAACATTTTTTCGTCAACATTTGACATAATTTAGTTTTATTTAATATTTAGATTTATACTGTTGTAAAGGTATGTATGTATGTATGTATATATGTACATTCGAAGTGTTGCTGCCGTCGGTTTTTGTAACTTAAAAGGTGTGTATTTTTTTATTTATTTATTTATTTATTTTTTTTGTTGAATATTTTGTTGCAATAGCAGTTGGTTGGTATTTTCTTTTTTCGCGTTTTGTTTTGATTACTGATTCTTTCTTAGTCACACTCTTTCTTTATTGAAATGGGGTCGTCTGTGGTATTTGTTATTGTTTTTTATAAGCATGCATGTGTAAGCTTGTATTGGTTAGTTGGTGGCTGTTATTGTTATTGCTGTTTAATTGTTTAACAAGAGATTTGAAAATTCATTTTCAATTTTAGTCGCTATTGTTGTTGTGATGATGATGGGCTGCTGCTCTTGGCTGCTGTTAAATTGAACGAATTGAAATGAAATGTTTTGAATGAAATGGAGTGGCATGAACGAAAGAATGAATGAGTGAATGAATGAGCAACAGGGCTATTGAGTAAACGAAATAAAAACGAGCGATTTAGTAAAAATGTTTAAATTCATAGTTAATGTTGGCTGTTGGTTCTTTGGTCGTTGTTTTTTTTTTAGATCACTATAGCAACTGACAAACGAAAAATAAAAATGGAAAGCAGAAAAGGCGCAAAAAGTATTGCAAAATTGTTTCTATTACGATGTGTACCCATGTTTAAGAACTTTAATATCAATTTATTGTGGCTTGTCAATAAATTGCCAGCGTGTATGTGTGTGTTTGTGTTTGTGTATGTGTATTCAAATGAGTTTCTGTTTGCATTGATGAAGGTTTTAGTACGTTTTAGAGTGTGTGTGTGTGTGTGTGTGTGTGTGTGTGAAATAAAAGAAAAACGATGCTAAACAACGAGAATCAAAACAAACTATAGAAAAATGTGCCGCTATTTAGAGAAATGCATAATTTTTTATGTGTTTTCTCTTGTCAAGGGGTAACAGTAGCCGTGTTTTACTCTTTTTGCATTGTTTTGGTTTTACTTTTTATGTTTTTTTTTCTTTAAATTCATAAAAATGTTTAAATTTAAATAAATGACATTCAATACTTACTTTTGGTCCAGTCAACATGTTAATTTATTTTTACGTTTTTTTTTTCGTTTAATTTTTCTCAAAAATTTTTCTTTTAATGAAACGGGTAATGTCTTTAGAAGAATTGTTATTTCTACATACAGAATCTATTGAAAATCAAATTTTCATTTGTTTCACTCACTGAACATTTTCGTTTAATTTTGTATTAATAAAATAATTAATAATTTTACAAATGTTGTCTTTATATTTGAAATAATTGCAATATTCTTGGTCATTGTAATAAAAGCTGCCAGCGGTAAAATGAAATAATTTTCATATCATCGACAAATATTCGAAAATGTGTGCGCATTTTTACGTATTTTCTGTTAGGAATTCTTGTACTCTTGAGCTTAAAATTGTATGGTTTGCGCTTAAGCGCTGATTTTCATGTTGTGCCTTGAAGTGCAGAGTTCACACTGGAAGTTGTTTTTATTTTTATTACTATTTTTGTTTTGTTTTTTTGGTTTAACTAAAATCCGATAACAACAACAGCAAGAAAAACATATGTATATTTATATACATATATATGTATGTATCTGTATCTGTATATGTATATGTATATAAGAGAAAAAAAATCCTCTTGCTAGTGTTGTTTGAACAGGCTGTTGGAGCAGTTGGGTATGGAAGTTTGCATTTTTCGTTTCATAACATCGTTTTACCGTTTCGTACGAAAAGCATTTAATGATTGTATATTTTTTGTTTTCGTTTTTATATTCATGTAGTACTCTACCACTATGTTGGCACAGGTAAACCTCGATAATATGACAGCAGTCAGTGCAACTAGAAATGAGACACAATTTTAATCGTAAATTTATTCTTCTGACTAAGCAAGTCGTATTTAAATTTTAGACATACGTATGTACATAATTCAATGCATCTTTTGAACAGTTTCTGATCTCTATCTTATGAATGCAATATGAATTTCTGTTAATTCAGTAAAAATATTCTATGCTTTAAGTATTTGTGTCTTTTTCATGAAACTTTACTAAGTCTTTACTGTAATCTATTAAATTTCTTCGTTCACTTTGCTTTACAATCAAAGTGATGCCTACACTACAGTCACTGCTCACCGCATGTGCAACAAAACTCATACGTATACATGCAAATCTCCAAAGAAAAAGAATAAACTTGAATTTTTCGAAATAAAAATGTTCAATTTAAAGAAAATCCATTTTACTGTAAAATATATAGAAACTGATTTTATGGGCCTTTTGTTGATTTTTAGGATTTAATTTGGTTTTAACTTGTTTCTGATAAAGTTGGTTTAATGGCTTTTTCAGTGGTATAGCTTAGTACCTTAGTAAAGCTTTAAAAATATGAAAAATATGTATATTGTACTTCAAAGGTTAAACGTTATAGGGTGTCTAATAAATCCTTATTGCCAAAGATTTTCTATATAAATACAAGAATGTACATGTGCATACGTATGCAGATGTGTGTCTGTGTGTTGATTAGTGTATAAATGTTTGTTGGATTGTTCATTGCTAAATACGCAAAGATTTATGTAGTATGTACGTGTATGTGTATGTGTTTAAGTTGAAAATGAGTGCTTAAGCAAATACACATACACACTGATACATACATATACACTTATATAAGTGTATGTGTGTATTTGCTTAATCCTCCTCTTAGTAGTCATTGTCATACTGAATTGTCACACTTGACCAACGATTTGGCCGACCTTTTAACTCACCAACCAACTAACGACTGACTTTGCGACTCAATGACAATTCACTATTTGGTATTCGTTCGTTCGTTTGTTCAGTCGTTCATTCGTTTATCCGTTCATTTGGAGTTTTTTGTCATGCGCTCATTTTGGAAAATATTTCAGTACAACCTCACCCCGGGCGCTGTCATCTCATCACACCGCACTACACCACACCCCATCCCACCATACACACAATTACTTTACAAAATATTTACGAACAACAAACAATGGCCCAAAACATAATGTTAACGATGACGGCAACGAACGACGCTGAGGTGGAGAGACGTTTACTGCTAGCGATTGTATTGTGTTGCAAAGTGGTATTTTACTTCTCTGTGTATTCTCTGTGTGAGTGTGTATAATTTGCTGATGATGAAGGCTTTAACGGTGGCAGCGGTGACGAATTTTTCCAGAGTTTATGTACGTGTATGTATATATATATATGTCTGTATGAATATATGTATATTTTTTACATTATATGCATGTAAGTGTGTTTGTGTATTCGCTTTTGCTTTTATCCAGCTCTAGAAGATATAACGAATGAAAGTACAAACTACGAGGATAGTATTTGGCATTCAAAGTCCTCAGTTTGACTGCTGAAGTAAAATTGTGAGCAGATACTTACTCTGGTATTACAAGAAATAGATACCGAATACAAATAGCCGCAACAACAACAAAAACAACAACGACGAAAAAACTGCAAAATTATTCATAAGAACTTTAGAAAAACCAAATAAACGACCGATGTTTGCACTAACTGGAGCAACGACTGTAGAAGAGAGTCAAAACGACTTAAAGCGACTCTCGTCGACAACAAAACAATCTCTACAACAGCGTACAACGTTCATTCCACATTTACAGTCGAAAGCAAATCATTATCCCATTTTCATGCCACCACAGCCACTGCTGCTCGCTCATTGATAATGGTGAGTGTTGTTTACCCCACAGTTTGCGTGGTAGCAGCCTACAAATAATGGGTTCATTTCTGAATGGGTGTATATGAGTGGTATGGATTATATATATATATTGTATATACATACAATATCGGTACAAACATATATACATACATATCTGTGTGGATATATATGTACATATGTATATTGTATGAGCAAGTATTGGTGAATATAAATATGTTTCAGTAAATGTATTTGTTTACTTACATATGTATGTGTGTATGGAATGTAAGTACTATATATTTGTATGTGTGCATGTGGCTGTGTGTGCATTAATTTTATCTGTTTTTGTTTAAGTTCGTCAGTACTTCTATAAAAAGGATACAATTTACCAGAATACATTTTTCAACACAGTATTCCAATCTGCCACACCAACGCTTGGGAACCCTATAGAGCCTTATTTATATACATACATGGTGGGTGTTTTTTATAGATGCATAGAACTTTGAAATGAAATAAAACAAAGATGAATTTTTTAAATTGACATGAAATTTACTTTATTCGAAAGATAACCTTCTGGCATTATAATTTAAATATGACTTGTGGCTTATAACTGCCACGGCTGGCTCAGACGTAGTCTAGTCTGGAGATCCAATTTTCGACGACTTTTTCCAACATTTGTGGCCGTATATCGGCAATAACGCGGCAAATGTTGTCCTCCAAGCGGTCAATCGTTTCGGTCTTATCGGTGTAGACTATCGGCTTCACATATCCCCACAGAAAATAGTCGGGTCTGAAACGTAAAACTATGCGTGAAACTAATGTCTCTTTCAATAAATCAATTTCGACACTAGCTGTGTAACACGTTGCGACGTCTTGTTGATGAACGAATAAGTCAGTAATCATAGCCCTATAGCCATCACCATTAACTGTAACGTTCTGACCAATATCGTTTTTTAAGAAGTACAGACCAAAGATTCCACCAGCCCATAAAGCACACCAAAAAGTCAGTTTTTCTTTATGTAATGATGTCTCAACAGACACTTGAGACACTACAAATATGGCAGTTTCGTATATTGATGTATCCATTCAAACAAAATTAAGCTCCATCGCTAAACAAAATTCGCTTACGAAAATCGGGATCAACGGCAATCTTGTTTTGGGCCCATTTGGCCCATTTTGAAGCACTGTTCAAGCGTGAGTCTATTCATGATGAATTGCCAAGCCAAACTGAGAATAAATCTCTTGACAGCTGTTAGATCGGTTCGCCATCTTGAAAAGTAATGCCAACTTAAAGTTCTATACCTCTATAAAAAACACGCTTTATAAAAACCAAAATAATCGTCAATGCCAAGTTGTAATAAAACTTGTACTATTTGTTTTTCTTGATCTGATATTTTAATATTAATCGTACAGGCAGGTATATGAGATTTCAAAACCATGGGAGTATGCGAACATCTCGGGAAAGATTGTTTTTTTTTAACTTTCTATTCCAATTAAATAAAATTGATTAAACAAATAAAATTGTTGTTTCTTTAAAGGTTTAGTTGATTAAAGAATTAAATTTATCTAAAAATGTAGGGTAATTGTTGGGCTTTACTTATATCGTTAGTTTTTTATTGCTGTAATTGTATTCAGTTCATACATGTACATGTATAATGTGCATGTGTATGTTTTGGTTTTTTTTTTGGGTGAGTAAAACTGTTATTTTTTTCTTTTGCCACTAATGTATGTTATACATACACATACATGCATACACAACACACCCACCCATACAAACAAACATCCTTTTTGTTTATTAGAAGCAGAGACTAGCTGCGTCATATACCACAAATTCCACTCTCTGATTATCCGTTAGAATGAGTTGTTGTCAGTTGCTCTATGGCAACCAGCATTGTCGGGCGTCAAAGAACCAACACTGTCAACTATATAGAGACTATTTTCATATGCCAATATGGAGTTAAACAGTTACGACGCACAAGTACTACTACTGTTGATGTTTGATCAGCTTACCGACTGGAAGGAAGTAACGGGAGTTATTTAACCCTTATGTGAGCGCCAAGGTAACCGGGTACCCTATACTTTTTACAATAGGTATGAATTACTGAAGTTATAGATGTAGAACTTGGAAAACTACTTGTGAACTCCTATAATTCCATTGTTTTTTTGTTGGATTAATTAATTAAATTTATTTTAGATCCTTAAGTAATTTGACGGTGGCGCAACAAAATATTTTATTTTTTTTTTTTGAAAATAAAACGATATTTTACAGTTTGTACGAGTATATAAAGATCATACTAAGGCCCTTTAAATTTTTTTATGATTAACGTATTTTAAAAAAACTAACTAACTATGTAAAAAATCAATAGTTTATTATTGAAACAGAGGGAAAGAGGCTATTAATCTATGTCTTACGGCGATCCTACAAAACTTATGGATACCCGGGTACACATGTTATTGTTTTTGTTTTTGTTTTTGTTTTTGTTTTGATTTTAAAGAAAACAAAATTAAATAGGATGAATAAATGAATAGATAGGTATAGCATATGGTATATGTAGATATATAGATATACAAATAGACAGATAGATACATAGACGGATAAAAACAACTGCGGTTAAGTCAAACGGCTTTCGAAAAGTTAAAGAAATATGTTTAAAAGTGTCAACATAAAATTCATTTCTTTTCGTAAACGTATCACCATGCTACGTCGCATCGGATTATTGCAGTGTGTTTCAGGCTGAAGTGGTGGCTATTTACGGTACTCACACGGCTGATATATACAGCCTCTCTGATAGCCAAGCGGCTATTATATCTTTTTCGAGTGTAACTTTTAGCTCAAAGCTCGTTAGAGAGTGTCATGATTCCCTTGGGATATTCTCACGGTAGTTTAGTGTCCATCTTATTTGGGTTCAAGTAATTGTGTAGCTGATAAGCTTGCTAAGGCGGGCACATTCCTTCCGGACAGTCACCCTCTGTAGGGGTTGGTGTACCGCTGCCCTCGATTAGGCTGTCTTAATAGATAGCCTTATGGCAGAAGTACTTAATGGACACTGATAAATAAATCCTGGGCTGAGAGGGAATCTTTTTTCATTGCTAGACTCATCTGGCTTAGATTGAATGGTGGGCGCACCAATCAGTTGTTTAAATTGGCTCGTGGCAGCATCTCATCTATTGTGTCTATCCTCACGAAGCATTGCATTGTGGGTAGGTACGCGTAAAGGTTGCGCCTACCGGCGAATGATTTCTGTCGAGGTTGTAGATCGATTGAGAAGAGGAGAGTGTGCCCCACTTCATTTGCCAACGTCCGTCTTTAGCCAGATGTAGATTAATCACACTTGTCTCGCTTATTCTTGATAGTCTATCGGAACTAGCGATCATCAATGTCAGCCTAATAGCCACATTCATTAGACGGCCGGGCTGGCTATCGGCATGATTTGAGGTCTCTACGTGAGACCGGTTAATCAGGACTTGGCGGTTAGCGAAGGGGCTTCTCTTCATGTGTGGTATCACAACGGACTGCTCAAGTGTGCCTTGACTCAACGAGACTGCCACTTTTACTTTTTACTTATGTGACACTACAACCGCTTGTAGGTTTTGACATACTCCAAAAAAAAAAAAAAACACGCCATCTCCTTCTTTCTTGCCCTAGCTGGCCCCAGATTGAGATCCCCAAGGCCATTAGGTTCTGCAACACTTGGTCTCCACAACGAAGATATGGACGTCCTCTTCTCTGTCTTTCACCTTGAAATACTATCTAAAAGGAATGCCTTACCGGAGTTCCTTTTTTTCAATAAGATCAGCAATCAGCGGATAACCCCTACGCATGCAGTGCATTGTGCTGGTACTAGGAAAATAGATGGTGGAAAGGAGAATAGTAGATAGATACTCGTATTTCTCTACGAGAAATTTCTCGTAGAGAAATTTGTTCCTTAATTTCGTCAGGGCACACTCCGTTATAGTACCGATAGAACAATGAAACACACGCCACATTGCGACGATGCTCTAATGAATCGATAGAATTGGCCATCCTTTAATAAGAACCTTCGCCCTCTCCTGTACGCGGTCGAGAAGCTCCAAAATAAACTTTGAAGCACCGGCCCATATATAAGAGTTGTATGCCAATTTGGGTCGGATATAGGTCTTGTAAATATTAAGGAGATCAGATGGAGTGAAGTAATTCTTACACCGTCTTAAGAAGCCGAGACACTTTAATGCTTCTTTCGACACTCGAAATATTTGCTCGTTCCAACGAACGTCACAGTGAGAAAAAGAAAGTCGTTAAGAAATATTAGAAATAGATTTGGAGAAAGAACGGAGCCTTGCGGTACCCATGAATTTATTCTGAACTCGTCGGATGAAATCCCATCTATAACCACTCTTATCGTGCGATATGAATCGAGAGAAGTGACTACCGACCCCAAAGGCAATAAGTTTGGATATGAGAGCCTCGAGCCAGACTCTGTCAAACGCCTTGGAAATGTCCAGGGCCATAACCTTACTCTAACCAAATCCATGAATGGACCTGTTCCACCCTTTAGAGAGTAACGCCAGCAGATCACCACTAGAGCGACCTTTACGGAAACCATATTGACGATCGCTCAGCAAATTGTGAGATTCTAAGTATTTCACAAGGAGATGATTATCATACTCTCCATAACTTTGTAAAGTGCCGAACAAACTGCTATTGGGCGGTAGTTTTAAGGCTTACTGCCTCACCCTTTTTAGGGATTGACGTTATATTGGCAACCCTCCAGCAAGTTGGAAAAATACCCGCACAATAAGACGCACTGAAAGGATTAGCCAATGGACGCGCAAGCGTCGAAAAGCTCTGCTTTAGGACCAGAAGACTTATTAATGTCGAGATGTGCAAGAATCCTTTTTACTGCACGGGCTCGGAAGAAAATACTAGGCATAGTCACTGATACTCTTTCAAGTTCGGTGAGTGATTGCACGCTCTCCGGCAAGTTCGATTTACCTGCAAACATTTCAGCCAGCAGGTTTGCCTAGCGCTGTTCCTAAGCCCTTCATCTAAACAAGAGCCGTGGCTAACTATAGTGTATTATATCACGTATATCCACGTCCCTGTACAGCTCATAACGCTAGCTGCTTCGACGTATACGATACTAATTTCCTATTCGTAGTGGATTTAAGATCTTACTAAGTATTAGTTATGGCAAACTTTTCATTAATGCATATAACTTTGCCGCTGCACTGTCTTATATTGAAAAACTCAATATAAAGAATTTTTTCTGAGTCCCCTGAAAAAAATCACTTTATTGCAAAGTTTTTCATACAATAATGAACTATTACTATATCGAAGAAATTCTGAGCTATAAGACAAGACCTCTATATAACGAAGTATTCATTCAAAAGCTTCTGCACAACGAGGTCAGAACAAGGAAAAGTGAAATTTTAAGCAAAAAATTCAAGTCCTCTGAAATATTGATGATTGCATTCGAAACTTGCGTAAATAAATAAATATTACACGTCATTTAAATAAATTCGAACAGAATAATAATTAAAAAAAAAAAAAACATAAAAAATGTTTCATATTGTGTTTCATTTACTTCTCGAATAGAGAATTTTTTGTTTGTATTTCAAGTAAAACAGTTGAATAAAAAAATCTAAATTTTATTTCACTGATACATGTATACATATGTATGTATGTATGTACAACGAATTAATAGCGATAAAGAGCTACTTTGCGATCCACTTGAGATGCATTATATCGAGGTTTCACTGTACAGTGATATAAAAATAAAAGTTTTAAATTACATCCAATTCTGCTTTTACATGATTTTGAACTGATACTGCTTAGAAGAAGAACTGATTTCGTTTTCACCCGATTCCATTCGGTTTCGAACGATTAAAAACAAAAAGAAAATTAGTTTTATTGATCGTAATCTCAGAGCTTCGGTATGAAGTGGGTATCAAGATACAAATGTCTCCTCTCCATAGGGAACATTTATTGTGAATGAGTTCTTTTTTTGTGTTGGCAATAACATCTGTCAAACATATTCAATATACATACGATACATCAAATCAGTGAACAAACAACATCATATTTTTTCATTTTTCATTAAAGATGGCGAATTTTATACCAGAAAATGATGATTTGCGGAAAGCATTAATTTGTTGTTTTAATTTGAAGAAAAGTGCTACAAATTCTCATCGAATGCATGTCGAGGCATACAAAAATCATTCTCTAAACGGATAAAATCATGGGTTAATCCGTAATTTTTAATTTTGCAACAAGACAATGCACACAAAGCAAAACCGATTCACTATACAATCAAAGCATTAGGATAAGAGCTACTACCACACCCGCCGTATTCAGTAGACTTGGCTCTTTCCGACTACTATTTGTTATCATCGATGGATCTATGGGACACGCATTGGCTGAGCAGCACTTTGATTTCTAGGAGAAAGTTGAAAATCGGGTGACTAATTGATTTTCTGCCAAAGAGGAACAGTTTTATTGGAGTGGAATTAGGTTGCAAGTAAAAGAGAATAATACGCAGAATACGGAGTGTCATCTGATCGATTATATTCGCTACACTTCTTTCATTATAGAAATGCAAAGAGAAAAGTGAAAAGAAACATTGCGAGTGATTTTATAGTTTAACTCTGTTTAAAAAAACTCTCACACGCATACGCCCAGTTGCACACTTGCAAATACTTTTCTAATCACACTTGGAGAAAACATTGTATTCAAATTGTCTGATTTAAGATTTCTGTTAAAGCAAAGTATGTAATAAATGAAATATTTAAAGTGTATTTGATGAAATTAATTAGATACTATAACTGTGCGTGTACAAGAAAATATCGTCACCTTAAGATTCAAATGGTTGCAGGATAAATTTGTAAGCTGCGATATGTTTCTCTATTACTCACACATATTGCATCCATTGGAAAAGCAATAGTTTCAACAACTATGCTGGCAATAATAACAAAAAATGTTTGAGAGAGTATAAGAAAAACCAAAACCAAAACCAAAAACAAAACGTTAATAATGAAACAGTAGCGCTGTTGAGAGATCGTTTCGAATGCCCAACTTTTTCTTCCAAAAACGTACGTCCCTGTTTGTAGTTGGTAAAAATGAAAACAAAACAAAAAAGTAATAAAACCTGTTTAAATGATGAAAATGTTGTTGTGTTATTGCTGTTGTTGTTGTTGTTAAATTCTATTTTTGTATAGTTTTCCTTGACAAAGTATTAAAGTGTTTCTGAATGTATTCGGTGGGCTTGTATGATGGTGATGGTAGTAGTACGTACGGCCATTATTTTATCTCCTCGCCCATACAAACATATATATAAATGTATGTATGCATATATGTATGTACTCGTATACTCTGTGGCTTGTATGTGTGTATATGTGAATATTATAATGTTGGAATGAAAATGTCTGCATTAATGTGTAGTATGGCTGTGTGTTTTTATTGTATTTCAAATATCAGGTGGTGGGGTGTGGAGTGTGGGTTTTTAGTTTTGGCGCAGGCGTCATTCTTTACAAAGTTACAACTGAATAGAATGTTTCTGTTGTTGTTGTTGTTGTTGTTGTTGTTGTTGTTGCTGTTGTTGATTGTCGTTTTTGATGCTTTCATTTGAGTTATAATTTTTGTGCGATCGTATAAAAGTGATTTTGTTTTGCTTTTTTAAATTTTTCCACTTCATTTTTTGTCCTTTCGTCGAGTTTTCCTTTTTTCTTCTGTCCTTTGTATTCCTGCTCTCTTGTTTTTTGAGGTTTTAACTTGTAACTCTGATTATGGCCATCATTATAGTTGTGTGTGTGATGTGTGTTTTTAAAATACAAAAATCTAATATTTTTTCCTGTTTTATCCTTCACTTATGAATTTTACAGCCACATGAAAAGTTTCAATGAAAAACTGGCGAACGAACGTTATTTTTATTTAAATTTAAAAATAAGTATACATATGTATGTGTATGTTAAAATTTAATTGATTTTTTTTCTCAACTGCCTTCACATACTCTTGGCTGGTAATGCACTTAAGGCAGTATTATGAATGCGATTCTTATGGTTATCACTTTTGAATAATTTTTTAGTTGAACTGATTATTGATTTCATAAACATCTGAATGGAATAAATTTTATTTTAAAATTCAAAATAAAATTGTTTCCTGCATTTATTCCAGTGTTCAGTATTGTTCATCTACAAGAAGCTACTGCAAAAGCTTTTGTCATTGTTTCATCTTAACTTTACAGCCACTTTCTTTAGTAAAATCCGATTCGTAACTAACTACTGAATAACAAAATTATTATTTCAGATATCGAGTGTTTCTTTTTAGTTACACAAGTTTACACAAGGCTGACGCGTACAGGGCACAAACTGGAATACTAATTTTTACAAACATTTCGCAGTATTTACGGCGCTATTTCGCCAATAACTCTTCGCATGTTGATTTTCATATGTTCAATTGTTTCTGGTTTATCGATGTAGACAAGAGTCTTTACATAATCCCAAAGCAAATAATCCAATGGGGTTAAATCACACGATTTTGGTGGCCAATTATTTGGATCATTAAATGAAATAAATTTTTCATCAAAAGTTTCTGTGATTAAATAAATACTAGTGCAAGCTGTGTGCCATGTGGCTCCGTCCTTTTATAACCACATGTCAGCAAGATTAGTGGCAGCTAATTAAAGTATGAAAAAATGTCTAATCATGTCCCTATACAGTTCGCCATTGACAGTAGCATTCTAACCATTATCGTGTTTGAAGACTTATAGTATAAACCAATGACTCCGTCAGCCTATCAAGCGCGCAGAGTAATTATCTGTGGAAATAATAGTGTTTCGACTAAAGCTTGTAGATTACACTCATTCCAAAAACGAGAATTCTGCATCGGAGAACAAAATCTTTGAATGAAAATTCAATATCAATGTCACTTTGTGCTAAAGATAAATCTTGAAAGCTTTTAAGCCAATATTCTTTCGTAAAATCTTCCAACATAACTCCAGTGGCTGAGAACGGCATCAAATTGATTTATTCGGATCATCCTCAATTCCTCCCCGTACAGCGGCTACTGCTTCTTCAGTGCGCACTGTTCGTCATTTTACGGGATGCACAATATCAATAATAGTAAACGTTGTCCGAAAACGATCCATTGGTATTCGAATAAGCCGCGCTGAAGGATGATTATTTACGCTATATAATGGACGAAGTGCACGATAAGTTTGATAAAAAAAAAAAAAATTACAAATTTGCAAGTGTCTGTCCATAATGAAATTTCAAATCAAAATAAATAAAAAGCAGCTATCAGCTGTTAAATCGGTTGTCAAATAAAGCAGTGTTGCCAACTCAAAGTTATGAAACTCTAAAAAAAACAGCCAATACATTGTATATTTTTTAAATTTCAATGTAAATTTATTTCTTTGTTTGTACGTCAATCATGTAAAAATTTCCAAACGGATTTTATTGATATTTGGAGCACAAATACATCTTCAAATCAAGCTAACAGGAGTTGTATAGGGTATGCTTTTTTCAAAATCGCACCGTTTGCTCGAAAACGGGCAAATCTAGTGAATGTTCTTTTTAAGAATTTTTTTTCTTTTCTTTTTAAAGCAAAGTTTTTGTTTGCTAACATATATTCTACATTTATTCTACATTAGTAATTGCACCACTTTGAGAGACATGTAGTTTTTACATCATATCTTAGGAAATATTAGTGATGAAACAAAAACGCTGTCAAAAAAAGATGGCCCATAATAAAATTGTCAGCCGCAACTTCAAATACCGTCAATTGACCTTTTTGTTTTCATGTTTGCTTTGCTTTTTGTTTTTAGTTTTTTCGCTCCAAACCAAAAACATACGTTTTTTGTTTACAAAGTGCATAAAATTCAGTGAAAGTACGGCAACACCAGAGAGTAAGAAAAAGCTGTCTCACGACTGCTTTTGCCGACGATTTGTTATGTCATTTTGTATAGAAAAATCGTCAAGCCCCAATTCTGTTTCATCTCTTAAAGATAGAGTCTTCAGACTTCCTATATGGTTTTCTTAAATAAAAGTTCACCTCTATTTGACAGAAAGGCTTTCAAAAACAAAGGACTTATCCTCGAAAAGTCTTAAAGGTAAAGTTCGTTTACATAGTTGTTTTTTATACTCACATAACTGAAAAGTCTAAAAGTAGACGCAATTTTAGTGGAATTTTCTTTTCTACTATGAGGGTTAGTAAGTGACAATGCGTTTTGGCACCGGCATATAACATATTGTAAATGGTGGTTATTGTTGTCATATATTTGTAGGTACGTAACTTCGAATCATTGTATTGACATGCCAGTATTGCGATTTGCGATTTGTCACGGCGAGATAACCACTTACACCCCATTGAATATAATCCATAGTAAGGAAATCACCAAGAATCTAACAAAGCCATCGACACAGTTTCGATTGTGCATTGATTTTCAAAAAATATTTACTAAAATTAATTAAAATTTAAAGTTTTTTCTTTTAAGCGACTAACATTTGAAAACTAATTTAAGAAATAAATAGCCAAAGAGAATTACTTTAATACTAGAGAAGTTCGCTAAACCTTCTTATATTTTCTTAGTTGTTTTATATTTTTATTTTCTGGCCTTTACTTTTAGGAAAAGAAATTAATTTAATAAATAATAATGAAAGTGTTCATGTTTTTTTGAAGAACTTAAATTGAACTCTTTAATAGACTGAAATCATACTAAAGAAGCTTTAAAGCCACTTGTTGGTATTTTAAGCCCATGTTTTAAACAAACAATAATAAATTAAATAAAAAAGAGGCAATGAATGAAAGATTAAATGGCTGACTTTGTGGATGACACGTTATTTTCGTTGTTTTTGGAGAAATAAAAACAATAGAAAAATGCCAATAAAAATTTAAGAATATATAGTTGATTGTAAAGTGTAAGAAGTAGTGGCAGTAGTTCTCACATTTTGATTTTTTTCTATTCTTCAGATTTTCCTTTAAATGCCATAAACAATTCAATTCCGTTCAAATGAAGTTCTTTGTTTTGAAAATCTGCTTAAAATGGCTCAAACGCAACTCATTGGCTAATGATGAATGGTTTGCTTTTGCTTTTCTGGCTGTTTGGCTGACTCTGCTGGCATACTTTTAAATATTAAACAAAACAAAAAACAAAAACGAAAAAAAAACAATATAAAAATCATCACATTTAACACAAAAGTGAATAAAAAAAGGAAAACAAAAAACGAATTCAAAATAATGAAAAAAGTCAAGGTCGACAATTGTCTGCTGTTGCCGTTGCTTCTACTCACTCTACTCTACTATACTGTACTCTACTCTACTGGCTATAATCGTTGTTACTCTCTCTTTAATATGAATAATAATAAATAAAAAAATAAAAAATAAAAAGAAATGAATGAACTGAACTGAATAAAACAACACTTACTCGTAAATAATACCATTAATGGCAATAGACAGCAACCTTAACAGAAAAAAGAACAACAACAACAACAAAATACACGATTATTATCATCACCATTTGCAGTAGCGCTAGTAAAAAAGGCTTAACAAACAAACATTGTGTTTTTATTTATTTATTTGTTTTTAATAAAATTGTATTTGTCTGCCTAAGTGTTTGTCTGTCCCATCACTCAACGGTTCTAATCTACGTTGAACACAAAACAGCTGTTTAGCATATCAGCCTCAGTGTCAACTTGTCTGTCCATGTCTTCATCTGCATGATGATACTCTTTTTCGATGTCGTCGATAAATTCGATTCACATGTTGTAATAAAACACTTACTCTCCGTTACACATACTACGTATACATACATGTATACATACACACACAAACTCATAATCACGTTCCCATACGAGTACTCAAATGAAAATGAAAAGAAAAAAGGATTTAACGGCTGTCGGCAAAAGAAAGTGAGACAGCAGGCAAAGACGATTTAAACCAAAACCGAAATTTGATGAATGAAAACGAAAAAAAAAACAAAAAAAGCAACAAAATATGTATCAAAAATCAAAACGAAAATCTTAAAATCATGTTTTTGCTGACGGTGGCGAGATATGATAATAAGACGACGGCTGCGATGATAATGATGTTTTTTTCTATTATTTTTGCGGTTGTTGTTGCTGCTTGTGGTGATGTCATAAATAAAAACTTTGAAAAGTTTGCCATTTTTTCTTCTTCTTATTTTGTAAAAGAAATTGTTGTTTGTGAAATTAAATACACGTATACGACACGATGTCCACGTGTCTACGTGCGTACAATGGTTTTGTTTCATAGGGCGTCCCCTTAAATTTACTTTTACAAGTATTAAGCGATTTTTTTGATTAGTCGTTTTCTTTCTCATTCTACTTTATCATAACAGCTGTTCAGTGATGTATTAGAGGTATCAAATCTTCTAAAATTTTATCAGTCGGCACTGATATACGTACACGATTCGTTTACAACTCCTACGTACTTAATCGCACCTTAATCGTGCGGAACCGGCATTAGGTAATACTTTACGGGAAGTAGTGTCAACTTTTACACTTTCTATTGTTTCTAGTGCATCTGATCTCTACCATTTATATAGTAGGTGTTTAGAGGGATCTAAGTTTTTTTTTCCATTTAAGATTGTCCTCTATTAGGTATTGTGTAGCTGCCATGTATGGTTAGTAATATAGTTGACCTTTTCATATTTCAATGAGTACAAGCTATCTCGTTAGCCAGATCGTTAGTGAGAGTATTTCTTGCAATTCTAACCACTTCTGCAGCTAACCTTCAGACTCTTAAACAATCCCTTTATATTTATAACCCATTATACTCAGTTTCACTGTCAAAATCGATGGCCGATGTAACGCTTAGCAATTACAGGGATTCTGAAATATAAAATCACATCAACTACACAGTACAATATGATGTCTCATTATATTTCCAATTAAACGTACGACTTTAAAATTTTCGTTTTACGTTTCAATATATTTTGTTTTTTCTTTATTTCATCTTTGCAATAGTGGAAGGGTAAACCAAATTTGAATTCCATTCATGCCTTTAACTATTTTTACTATTGCTGCATATATAACATATTTCGTGTGTTTCTCCCTCTCTCTCTCTCTCTCTCTGTCTCTTTATCTTAAAATCCCTTAATGCTTTTTTACATTTCCCCCAAAAATGTATCGGTTAAATGGAATGCAACACCACGATGAAGAAGACGAAAAAACAAAACAAAAATCAAAAACACTTTCACTGTTAAAATCATTCATTTGAGGTGCGTAGACTATGTAGACGGACGCAAATTTTCTCTGGTGGCCATAGCGTAAAGGATTTCTTCTTTAGGCAATGCAATGCATAAAGGATCTCCTCTTCAATGTTTTTCACTTATTGTTTTTGTTGTTGTTTTTTTTTACTGAATAATGCACACATACACACAGTACCCAAGCAGGCTGTCTACAACAGCAATAACAGCGTTAATAACTATAACAGCAACAACAGCATACTTACATATTTAAATATATAACTACGTACGCGTATATATGGATAAGTGTGTGTGTGTTTGCATGCATGTCTACTAGATGGCTGACTTGTTAAATGGCTGTTAGTTTATATTCTTGTTGCAGCTGTTGTTGTTGGTTCTTTGAATGGCTGACTGCTGTCTATATTTGTTTAACATGTTACGTTCGACAGGCTAAATATTATTGTAGAGAAGAAGAATAGTATTAAATGCCGCCAACACCGCTGTAGTTGTTGTTGTTGTTTTATATTCGCATATAAGTATGTCGTCAGAAAGACAGCCACATATCCAGCATCACCACCACCATCGTCATCGTCGCCATCATCATCATCATCAGCATCATCAACAAGAACAGAATTCAACGTCAAAGGAGTAAAGTTAGTTGTAGAAGCAGAGAGGGCCACTAAAATATTCTCAGACTTAAAACGCACTGACAGACGACTTATGTATGAATATACATAAATAAAGCAACAAACATTAAAACGTGTAGTAGGTAGAGTAGTAGTATTCGTAAGTTTTGTATGCAAGTCTACTGCTAAATATACGAGTAGCATATCATATGGGTAGTGTGGTATGAGGGAGTATGTATCTTCTGTCTGTGTCTGCTTATGCTTATTTTTATGCCCTGTGCCCGTGTCTGTGCCTGTATGTGAATAAGTTTTTAGTAAGTGAACGATAAACTGCGTTCAGATTCGTAACAACAAATGCATATGAGTGTATGTATGCATGTGTGTCTGTTTATGTTTGTATGTATTGAAATGTTTACATGTTAAGAAAATTGCTGCGTGTTTCCCATTTATATTTGACTGATGATGATGGTAGTGATTGTCGTTGTCGTCGTTGTTGTTGTTGCATGTTTGTTTGTTTATTTCTACGCTTATTTTGAAGGATATTGCAAATCCTTGAGTCTGAACTTAAATAGGTCACTAAGCTAAAAACTTTCAATACAAACAATAACCATCCATTAACAACAACAACAACAACAACAAATGCACGAAATGAAATCTGTAACAAATAAAAACATTATTTCACTGCATAAAATGCAATAAAATGTCATTTCGTATAAATAAATAAATGAAAACTCATTGGAAAAATAAAAGACAAAACAAAACAAAGGAACAAACAGCAACAATACATATAAGAATTGTTGCATATCGCCGTTGCAGCGTATTTTCTTGTTAAATTCACATTCAACACGTGAGTGTCGTTGTTCAAACGTTGAACGTTGAACGTTGAACGTTTGTATATAAAGAAAACAAACAAAATTATTCTCCTTTGGTTATTCCCCATCAATTCCTTTTGTCATATTATATTACAGTGATGAACGTTTTCACTGTCAAATTGAATTTGATTGGAATTTTGTTTTCTTGTGATTTTTTTTTTTTTTTTTTGATAAATTTAAAGAGGCTCGTCTCTACCTAATTTCCATTTTCTGGTTCTAATTACAGTTTTTTGTTTTGTTTTTTTTTTCAGTTCAGAAAGTGAAATTATTTTTGTATGCTTTTATAGGGAAAGGAAGTTGAAGGAAAAATGCAAAAACGGAAGTACATATTTTTCTTCAAAAGAATATTTCAATTTTTTTTTTTTTTTTCAACATTGTTGGCTAATAATACAGTTGGACGTAAGAACAGAAGCTAATTATATTAACGATTTTAATACATATTCTAATTCATTTAAATTTTTTTGTTAGTGTTCTTTCAACATTTTTGGATTTAAAGTACAAGTTTTGGTGTAATAATACACAACCATTAATGGTATTTCATTAAAAATAAAAAAGAGTTAAAGATAACTAAGCCATGAATTTTATTAATCATATTGTAAACGAAGAAGCTTTTGCAGACTAGTTTAGCTGAAATCTTTATAATGCAATCTTTATAATGCATTGTATATATAAACATATTTAGTTAGTACTCGTATCTAAGGTATTTCCTGCACATTCGACACGAACAATCTGATTGTTTTAGCGAACATGAAGCTCTTCTAACTTTTTAATGTCAATTTCACCCATAATAATAGATGCTATGACATCTTAGTCATCACTACGTCTGAGTCATAACACAATCTTTGCCTCGATATAAAGCAAGAGTTTTCAATTCAATCAGAGTCCGGTAAACTATTTTCATTTTAAGCTCAAAGTTGATTTTATGCAGGGGACCATGTTAAGTTCCTGGTTAATTATGTATATATTCACGTCATCGTTGGTTTTTCACAATCAAAGCAAAGAGATTTTAAAGATGAAATTGTAAAAGTAAATGAGTTTTGCTTTTAGTATCAACTGTCATTAAAACTGCCCTAAGGGCACTTGGCCCGAATCGTATGGCACCTAGACTGGTCAAATGTTACCTCGATTCGTTGCAAAGGCTTTCAATTAGGAATAAGGTACAGTTGTTTTGGGTACCTGGATAGTGTGGGAAAGATGGTAATGAAATAGCGGATGCATTGGCTAGAAAAGGTCATTATGTACTACTTATTATTAGTGACGGAGTGAGAGAAATGGGGCCCTTTTTTTAAATGAAAATCTACTGAGACTCTTATAATAATATGTTGATCAAAAAGTTTCCACAATAAATCCTGTGTGGTGGTCCCATCATCCTTTTCAGCTCGCAAACCTTAACACGGTCAAGATTTTAAAAAATCGCCAACACATATAAAGACAGATGTACTCTTGCCTAAGTAGCTTTTGCAAATGCCAAGCTATGACGCTAAGATTTAGCGGGACTATCAATAACAGATGTACGAACTTAACAACAAAAATAAAACTGAAATCGAAATGATAGGACCGCCACACGGGGGTTATTCTGGGAACTTTTTGATCAATGTAGTGTTTTTAAATACACAACACAATTGTTGTTTAATCAGCATTTTAAAAAAAGGCAGGGGAATTTCTTAAATTCGTTAGTAAATGATTTCAATAAAAATACTTCAAATACATAAATTGGTCTTGAGAATATTGGGCACAAATAATCTATTTAACCGGAGTAGCTTTGTGAAAAAGTAAAAAAAATAAACATTTATGTATGTATGTATGTAAAGTGCAACAAGTTTAAATCGCATGACTACATGAATCGTGTATTAAAATGTGTTCAGGTGTCATACTCCTTTTTTGTGTTTAACGCTCTAACATTGCTAAAATAAAAATTCATTCTCTAATGCATTGAGAAAATTATATTTTCTTTTGTAATTGCTATTTTCCATTTTCATATTCACTCATTAGGCCAGGCCTAATGCTTTTATTTTTTGACTTTCTAAACTTTTATTTTTTGAAAAACGTTTTAAATTTTTTAGATTTATAACGTATTTGGCTTTAATTTTTTTTTTTAAATATCTTTTGTGTTCTCCGTTATATTTCATTTCTAAAACAGTAGAAAAAGCAACAAGAACAAAAAATAAATACACACATACACAAACCCATACATAGATAAAATGAATGAAAAAAGAATACAAAAGAAAAAAAGGAAAAAAATTACTGTAAAATTATAAAACATCTCTGACGAACAAGAACGAATAAAGGAGAATGAATATCCTTAACAATAAACCTACATGCATGCATACATATGTATATCCCTACATATTTAGACCAGCTAACTTCACTCATACGTATACAGACACAGACCCAGTCACAGATACAGCAATATGATTATAAACCAGCGATGCTCATTCATGTTACGCAGCTAAGAAAATTGCTCAGATATTTATTTATTATCTTCTTGAACATTTCAGCCAGCGGTGCTAAATTAAAAAGGTATTTTAAAGGTACCAAAACCTACTTAATAACTATATAAATATTGTGCTGTACTTAAGTCTACTTTAGACGATAATACTTTCCGTATGAAAAATCAAAGAGAGTAGTATGAAATTTTATCCCTAAAAATCTGCGATCGATTTTTTTTACGTTTACACGATAAGAAGAAAATCAGAACAAAGTAAAATGAAAGCCGTTGTTTTATATTTGATTTTTTCTTTGTTTATTTTACTTGTTTACATAAAAATACATCCTTAGTCTAATGACTATGCGCTGCCACACAAGAAATAAATTTCTACCAGAAATTTTCTAAAAGTCTACCGAAAATTCTAGTAAAAAATTTAAAAGGGCATTCCGACATAAACACTTTATGCCAATGACAGTGCATGGATGTTGGCAGTTTTGTTATGGTCTGGCGATGCATATCGGCTGCAGAGGTTGGCATTTAATTTTTATTGATACATCGAAAAGTTCCCGGAATTTATTTAGAAAACTAAAAATACAAGTTTATTCATCTAAATCTATATTGTCCCCTTCTAAGTAATCCCCATCGACTGCAACACACTTATGCCAGCGCTTGATGCAATCCTCGAAAAATTTTTTATATTCGGTTTTCGGTATGTCCATCAGTGCTTCCTGCGATTTTTCCATTATTTCCTGTAATGGTTTTTTAACTCGATTGAACAGAAAGAAGTCACAGGGAGCAATTTCAGATGAATTCGATGGCTGTTGAATGGTATTTGTTGCATTTTTCGTCAAAAAGTTTCGAATAATGATGGCACTGTGCGACTGTGCGTTATCATGGTACAAAATCCACGAGTTTTCTGCACACAATACTAGTCTCTATCGGCGAATTGCTTCACGCAAAAGTCTCATAACGCCCAAATAATAATCTTTGTTAAAATTTGTGATTCACTACACCGTTGTAATCCATGAAAGCATAAGCATTGCCTTCTTTTCTGACAAAAACGACGTGGTTTTTTTGGTCTCGGCTCATTTGGTGAACGCTATTTACGCTATTAGATGTCTCGTCTCCAGTAATGATCCTTTTAATAAATGAGGGATCGGATTCAGTCTCGCAAATCGGTCTCTTTTTTGCATGAAATTGAGGTCTTTTGGCACCAACTTTGCTGCTCCACGCCAGAAACCAAAATCATTAACCAAAATGTCTTGGATGGATCCATAGACAATGTTCAAGTCCTTCGCTATCTCTCTGATGGTTATTGACCAACATTTCTTTTATTTTATCAATATTTTCGTCGGTTTTCGATGTCGATGTCTACCACTGCGTTCATCATCTTCAATTGACTCACGACCACTTTTGAATCGCTAGTGCCACTGGTAAATGACCGTTTTCTTTAGAGAATCGTTGCCGTTTTTTGCGCAAAATTTAATACAGGTTCGTTGTTGTAAATTTAAATCCATTTATAAAACTGTAAAAAATCGCCAACACACATAGAAATAGATGTACTACGTAGCTTTCGCAAATGCCAAGTCATGACGCTAAGATTTAGCGGGAATATCAACAACGGATGTACCAACTTAACAACCAAAATAAAACTCAAATCGGAATGATGAGACCTCCACACGGGGGCTATTCCGGGAACTTTTTGATCAAGGTGGTATGTACTTTAAGATAATTCGACGCAATCTGCGAACAGAATGGGTCTTTTGGAAACTGATACATGTCTCTGAGCAAAAGAACATAGAGTGATTACACTTGAATTTTTTTTTTATTATTAATATTAGTGAAAATTGTTGTTTTTTAAATCAAAGTCAAATTTTTTATAAATTACGTACGATGTTTTTGACAGCAAAAATCCACCAAAAATGTAAGTAAATTTCAACAAACCAACCAAACTACCAAATTGTTTTTAAGCAACAAAAAACTAACAGTTTTAGACCAAACGGTAACGCTGCTCTTAACATAAACAAATAACATTTAACGAAACTTGACGAAAAGTTAGTTAAGTACATTATGACAGTTGCTTAAGCTAGCGTACTCATATTATGGTTAGCCCTTAGGGATGCAAGCGATGTTTTTAAACATCGTATGCTCTCATTACATATTAAGTGTACACGATATTATCCGTTCTCTTCAACACAAAAATTTGACATGTAGTACGACCTGTACTACCGTGTAAATCCCTCTATAGTGCTTAATTGTTTTCATAGTTCGTGGAAAGCTCCTTTTGTTTTATTTTTTTTATTAAAAACAGAAGGCATGTTGATGAGGTAAAAATTTTAGTCATTTTATTATGACGAATTTTTTAATGTTTTAAAGAGAGATACGAATTTGTTATGCTGCGCTGAGAAGTGCTGATAACAAACTACATAAGTCTGTGCATATTTATATTGCGCATTAAAACCTATTTCTTTACAGCAATTTAATTTCAGTGTTTCTCTCTCTATGGTCATCGCTGGCATAAACACAAGAGTAATTTTTAAAGTTGTTGGTTGTAGTTGCAGAACGACGAACGTTCATAGTAAATATCTCTTGTCGTTCCTTTTCTTCTTGTATACAATCATCTTTCGTTTCTACATTTGTGTTTTCCGTTACACTCAGCCAGAGCTGGCAAAACGCAATGGTCTATGAACCATTAGCTTAGTTAGTTACCTTAAAATAACATAGATCAAGTTGGAATAGAAAATAATGGACTGCCTATCCAAACTTGGATATCTGTAGTAGATTTCGTAAGATTAGGAACAAAAATTAGACAAAAATAATTTCAATGTCAGTTGCGTATGATTATACAGATCAGATCATAAAATCTCATTCAAGGATTCATTTTTATATTTTGCAATACCGCTATCTATGCGATTTCCATAAAACTGAGATATGTCACTGTATTTAGGTTTTTCAGACCACATTGTGCATATTTAATGAGCAATAGTGCTCTTCCACTTTCATTCTTTTTATGTTTGTTTGTCAGCTTGCCTCAAAGAGTCACAAAATTTTGATAAACTAGAGTAGAACTTGTTTGCTGCTATCATGTGTCGCTTATCGAAAAGTGAAATATATGTACTTCTCATTTATAGAAACACATTAACAAATTTTATTTAAAAAAAATATCTTCAAATATTTGAAGATGAATTACTTAATATTTTTAATAATTTCGTACGAAATTTTGTATTTAATTTTTAAAATTTTCCACTTTAGATTTCCCATACCTGGATACTGTCATCCTTCTATTCTCGTTCGTTCTATTTTCTATTATACTTTCTTTTGTGATGTTTACATTTGTCCAAAAACATTATAAGAGTAGTAGTAAAACATACACATCCAAACATTCATCCAGGGATGTTAGTTAGACTATAGAGAAGGGAGCAAAATGAAATAGAATAGAAAATATATTTTTCTTCCATTTTCATCAATTTTTGTTAAGCATCGTTCAAGAAATTTAATCAACAATGCTCTGCATTTCCATTCTCTTCCATATTATCTCAGCCTTCTATTCCCTTAATACGTCGTTCTTCTATCTCTACTTACGGTACATCATCTGACAGTTTAAGTTTTTGCATTCAAGTCCTTGTCGTATCGTTATTGTTATTTTTGTTGTTGTCGTTAACGTTGTAGTCATCTTAGCACTTGCTCACAGAATTTGTGCCACACACCACAACCACTATCTCTACGAAATGCTGGATGATGATGATGATTTTTTAAAAGGTCCTTAAAAAGGCAGTCCTACAGTAGATATGTTTACGTAATTGGGTAAATGTATCGATTGAATATTTCTAAAAAGTTTGTGGTTAGACAGTGTTATGTGTATGGACATTACTAGAGTCTGATAACGAAATTTTACAAAATTATAGAAATGACCGATTGTTATCTTTTTGTGTAGGGTATTTTTGTTACACTTAAGACTTTAAAACTGTTGGAATCGTTTAGTTTTCATTTCAACTTGAACCGTATGAAAGAGAATATAAGGCAAAGATGAGTGAAATTCCCTTATCAGAATCTTGAAAGAAAACTTTCATAGTGAAAAAAGAAAAAAAAATGATCTGTGTTTCGATCCATAAGACAAGTTATAGTTAGAAGATGTTTTTATCTGAAAATGTATTTTTTATGCCATGACAATGTATAAGCAAGTTGACTATAAGGAAGGAAGTATATGAGCATTTCCACTGAAATGTAACATAACGCCAGATCAATAATTGCTCGATTTTTCTCATTTTTTGTTTACTGAATATATACAGTAATTAAGTAACACTAGTTGGTACTAGTGTAGCGCTTTTTCTCCTAAAAAGGACTAACTCCCTTCATGAATTTGCTTAAGCAAAGGTACATACATCGGATGGGCCATCTATCGGTTTAAATTTGATCCAGCGGTTATTTCGAATCTTTCACAAAATTCAGTATATTATCTCCACTGCACGAAATGGATCGATTTACGCTTGAGCAACATTGGGATTAATTAAAAATTTATTTCCAAAACAAAGAAAATTGGTCGGAAATTGCAAAAAAAAAACAACTTTTCAGATAAAGCTCATTTTCATCTCGTTAATAACCAAATTGCCGTATTTGGGGCTCAGAAAACCCAAACATGGTCTTACAGATGCCAGTGCACTCATTACGAGTGACTTTTTGGTGCGGCTTGTGAAACGGAAGCATTATTGGCCCATATTTTCTTGAAAATAAGGATACCGCAACCATGTCGGTCAATGGAGCCACCTATCGCATCATGATAGCCGATTTTTTTGCGCCCGCTCTTCATGGTATTGATGTGAACGTTGTTTGGCTTCAATAGGATGGTGCAACTTGCCACACATCTCATGGCACAATCGACTTATTGCGTCAAACATTTGATGGCCGTTTAATTAGCCGAAATAGTGATGTCAGTTGGCCGCCAAGGAGCTGCGATTTGACACCGTTGGACTATTTTCTGTGAGGTGCCGTTAAAGACAAGTGTTATGCCGACCAACCAGAAACAATTGAGCATTTGAAGGCCAACATTCGTGATGCCATTGCCGAGATGCGATCCCATACACTCGAAAAAGTTCTCGAATGGGGTATTTTGAGGCCAGCCGCAGCAGCCATATGAATGAAATCATATTTCATTTCTAATCGGAACAATTGTACTTCACAACAAAAAAATAAATTTGGCAAAATTTCAAATCGTTTTTGTTTCATTGCATTTTTAAATTTAAACTTTTAAATGGTCCACCCTTTATAAGCATCGGGTGTTTTTTTACAGCTATACAAGTTTAAATCATAATAAATTAAAGAAATATATTTTTAATATCAATGAAACGGGTTTTGTTAGATTGTGTTTGATGACATAAATGTTATGATTTCGTCCATGTGGTCACCACGGCTGGCGCGTACAAGACGCAATCCTGAACACCAATTTTCACAAACTTTTCGCAGCATATGTGGACGTATTTGGCCAATAACTCTTTGAATGTTAATTTCCTGGTGTTCAATTGTCTCTTGCTTATCGACGTATACAAGTGACTTTACATAACCCCAAAGAATATATTCCAATGGGGTTAAATCACACGATCTTGGTGGCAAATTATTGAACCATTACGTGAATTTACTCTTTCATCAAAAGTTTCCTTGAATAAATCAAATCAAAATCAAATTTTCGAGTTTCAAAAGAAGTATTCAAGTGTATCGGTTTGTTAAAACGATTCTGCAAATATTTCGCACCAACTTAACTTCATAGATGAACTGGTTCTTTAAAGTCCCTTTTTTTAAATGCTCGACTGGCAAAAGTATAAAGTTTAAGGTTTTCTTAGAATTAATTCTCGGCTGTTTCTGTTTTTTCCTTCTGAATGAATAAATTTCTATACGTATAGTATGTATATATGTATGTGTATGTGTCAGTTTGTGTGTGTGTCTGTCTGTATATCTATTTGTATTTGAGTATATTGTAACGAAAAGATATCGAATATTCATCCCAAGGAAGAATTTTACTTTTTTAAGAGGGTTCGAGAAATTCTAGTTGATGACTAGAATCGTTGTCAGGGTGTGGGATAAATATTTGGGCGCCTTTTATCCTGGTTAAATTGTCATCATCATTTTTCTTAAGCAAAATGTTTAAATGGGAAAGTACTAACGTAGTAGCAGCAGTAGCTGTATTCGTAACAAAAATGGAAAATGTTGAGGAAAACAAGGGAGATTGAGATTCTTCTAACGTTTCTTTTTACACAACTTAGTCAGTCGTTCATATCGTCACAGTTGTAGCATTAGTCGTTGTGAGTGTGAATGTATGCGTTTGTGTATTTTACTCAGAACTGATGAATAAATTTTTTCAGTTTTATTTTATTTTTTTTTTGCTGTAAATTTTCCGTTTTTTCTTTTTCGTTTAACAACAACGAGTCCTTTGCTGCTTAAGTTGATGCTGATCTGATACCAAAGTTGTTGTTGATGCTTCGCTTCGTATATGTATAAATAAATGAAATAGTGTTATGTATGTGTTTGTAATGTAGATATGTCTATGAATGTGTGTGTGTGTGTGCGTGAGTGTAAGGTTGATGTTGGTTTATTATATGATGTTGATGCTGAAGTAGCTTTTTCTGTGGCTGTTGTTGCCCTTGTTGTGTATCTGCAGTCGCATCTGTATCCTTTGGTGAGTGAGTCAGAAGCATTTGCGACCTCCTCGTATACACACACAAACACTCATATACATATGGACATACACATACATTTATATCTTCTATATTCAGTTTTGTATGGTTTTGGTTTCGGTTTAGTCAAACAACCTTCGTGCCAGACAGTCGATTCTTCAGCCAGTCGGGCAGCCAGCCAGTTTGTCGCTTCGTGAATCTTTTGGTACAATTCACTTTGCCATTTGGGAGTTGTGTGAGTGGGTGATGGTGACTGTGGTAATAGTAATGGTGGTGGTGGTGGGTTGAGTTTTCGGTTCGATGAATTCACTTATTCTATTCTATGCATGTCTGTTTCTGTACATCCTTTTCTGTTCTGTGTACGTTGCCTTTAACAGTTAATGGTTCAGACTCAGTGCACAAGTGTGTATATCTGTGTGTGTGTGTATATATATATGTGTGTGTGTTTATGTTTGTGAGTAGTATGAGTGTGGTAATGGGTCTGTATAAGTTTTTTGTTTGTTTTTTATTTACCTTCCGTTGGTGAATAGGTTAACTTCGCCAACTAGACTCGCTTCGAATCGATCCAACTCGACTTATAGTCGGTCGTAATCATCATTTATTTTTTGTTGCTTTTGTTGTGCTGTATGTAGTTCACTTCAGTTTAGTTCAGTTTTGTATAACAGTTGCTGTGGGGAATGAGGTGGTGAAATGGTTTGGTTGCTCGATGGGTGGTTGGGTTTATTTCATTATATTAAATGGAAGGAAGTCTGTCGTTTTAGTGAATGTGCTTGTAATGGTGCTGGTGATTTCGTAGTCTGTCAGACTGGCATGCAAGGCAGGCAAGCATTCAGTTGAGTTGATGGAACGATATGTTTTTTTTATGTACTTTTCAAATTGAACAAAATGTGTGTGTATGTGTGTGTGTGTGTCTGTGTGTGTGTGTAATTCGTTCACTGCGTATATACCAAAGTGTTTGTTTGTTAATAACAAAAGACAAACAGGGTGCTACGCTTCTAATCAATAAGAGAAGAAATTATTATTTTTTATTAAAAAAATAATCACCAATTGGACTTGAATAGGAATTATATTTGTGTGGACATTTGTATTTTAAAGAAATATTTTGAACCTTAAAACAATCTGACTATGTCTACAATTACCTTAAAAGAAATTTTACAAAATTTTCACTATAATGTTCTTAAAGAACGAACATTTACTCATTTAGAAATTAAAAAATATATAAATTAACAGCTTTAATAATTAAATGGTGATATTTTTAAATTTACTTGTATGTGTCGAAATGGTGTGATGTGGTAAGTGAGATACCCACCTACAAACCAAGAGGTGGTGGGTATAATCCCAGGGCAGACCATTTGTGTCACCTCATAACATTAGCTAATTAGCTAGTGACTGGTTATGAGTATAACACCATGAAAACTACTCTGTAATGCAGTTGCCGTTCAGAGACGGTGTTAAACTGTATTTCCCCCTGGTTTCCGTATATATGTATTTTTAACATCATATGTTTCAATAGCTGCTTAATGGCAACACAAAACTAAATCCTGAAATATTGCTATCTACTAAAGTAAGAAATTATGAAGAAAAAGGATATTCTTATATGAAATTTGGAAAAGCCGCAATCAATATTTCTGTTTATTTCCCCATAATAGGTGAGTATATGTATTTTTTTAAATCTTGCATTGGATATCCCCTGAGATATGTGGGAAATGTGGTGATTAAAGACTTTATTTTGCAAAATAATGGCTGTCTTATCCTGTTGGAAACCTGTATCGTATAAGATTTAACGTTGCACTAACCCTTGAAATTGAACCAACAAAACTATGGTTTTTACACTAAAGTTTTATGTATAAAGTGTCAGATATTTATCTTTTGATTTGATCCAAAAACAAAAATAACTCACTTTTTTAACTCAACGCATGATCGAGCAAAAGAAATGCAAGAATCGACCAATCAGTAATAATTGCAGTTAGTAAGAGTCTTAACTTAACGGATCAACTAAAGCTTTCTGACAATTAATATGTCAAAAAGCACTGTTAGGGTTGGGGCTTGTATTTTGGTTGCTAGTGTGGGCAAGTTGGCAAAATGCATTTTATTTTTAGTAGAATGGTCACACTTGCTTATCACAATACTCGAAAGGAAAATGTAAAGCTAGTTCATGTATATTGAGTATCGTCAACTACCGCGCATTCTATCAACCTAACGATCCCATGCACACATCAGGTGTGAGAAAGCTTTAGTTGATCCGTAATTGTTACGATTGTTATAGAAACAGTTGCGCTTATGTAATTGGATGTCTTTGTGGGGAATTGGTTAGAGATGTTGATCAATAAAGGTCAACATCCTTGCTTAGCCTATTGTTACATTATTAGAAATATTGAACTCTTAAGAGCCTGAACGATATCAAAATCAATTGTAAGATTTTTCCATGAGTTGCTTTACTAAAAAGTGTAACAACTTCGTCAATTTTCAATGGATTTCTAAATCTTAAGTCTCTTTTTATTCATAACTAAATACTGCCTTTGTCAATGCATAAATAGTATGGTTCCTATATAAAATAGCGCGAAAAAAAATTTCTAAACTTGAAAAATGTAGAGGTAAAACTAATACAAAATCCGTTTGCTTGAGAAATACACACAGATTCCACAAGACTACTTAAACGATATACATGTATGCATATCATTTAAAAGGTATGTTTCTCTTTTTACCAAATTCGAAAAAAAACTTGGAAGCCGGTATTTTTTAACTAAGTTATTAGCTTAGCTTATAAGTGCATGAAGATCCGAAAACTGGTTTTTTACTTGTAACTCAAGATTTTCAATAATTCCAAAAACACATCCCTGTTCTACTCGTTAGTGCCTATCACAAGAATAGTATCATTTCCCAGCTATTTTAACTTTGTTCTTTTTTGTAGCACCACGTTATGCGTTGAGTTTAAAAAATTTAGTTATACTTGTTTTTGTACTGAAACTTATAGTTATTATTGGATCAAATGCTGGTTTTTTTATTATTCATAAAGATGAATATCATAAGTATAAATAGGACCTCGAAAAATCTACAATCTACAATCTAGTCATAGTCAAAAAATAGTATACAGCCTCATGTAGTGCTTTTTCAAATAGGGGCTTTAACTCCGTGAATTTACAACCGATTTTTAAAAATGAATTATCATTTTATTCACAACTAAAATACTACGGATTCTATATAAAATAGCGTGTAAAAACGTCACTAAACTTGGCAAATTTAAAATAATTTTCATAAAAAAATATGTTTGCTTAGTAAATATACACAGATTCCTTCATTTTACTTAAGTAAAGTATATACATATACACTATTATACACTTTACTTAAGTAAAGTATATATAATCGGTTAACATTTAATTAATTTATTAACTTGTAAGTGCTTGAAGGTACGAAAAACCGTATTTTGAAGGTGTTTTGAAAATTTTAATACAAATTAATTTTGTACCATATAACACCTGGCAGAAAAATGGTATCAGTTCCAGGTATTTCTACTTCATTCTTTCTTGTCGCATAGGTTTTTGTCTTGTTGGATGCGTAAAGTGTGTTTTTTTCATTTTTGTTGTATAACTTTAGTTGTTATAAGAATTTTGTTGTTTTTTTATGGATTTTGTAAAGCATTAAACACCCTATTTTAAATAAACATAAAATGTTTAAATTTATCGCTTATTAAATGGCTGAAATAAAAACTAAGTTCCCGACAATGAGGCTGTATACTATTTTTTACTCTGATTATATATACATATATATTTTTTAATGTTTAGAGGACTTATCTATGACAAAAAAACATTTTCGATTATGCGTTGGAGTCACTGTAAAGATATGCTAAATCAGTGCAGTAGTTGTCTTAGCTATTAACTTTATTATGGAATTTATTGGTTTGTGTCAAGACTGTTAAAGTATCTGCCGCACCACATTACCTACTTGCGTATTGAACGATTCTACCGTTCCTGTATTGGTTGTTACATTTAAATTAACGGAAATAATGTAAGGTCGCGCTAAGGCGTAAATAAAAGTGTTGAGTATTGAGCAAATATTATTGTGTATTAAGCGAATATTAAGTATAAGATAAATAAGTTGGATACCGAATAGTTATAATTGTATAAGTGAAAGTTAAATAAATAAGCGCATAAATTAAAACAACAACTAAGTGTTACTTATTTTATTTTTAACACAATTTAAAGAAACTCAAACGTTTCGAAAAGGTTAAAATGTAACAATATGTATATAGAGAAGTGAATCCTCATTAAGTAGAAGAAATATCTTGAAAGAAACATTCAGTTGAAAATTGCTCAGATAGTGCCACAAAGTTTTAAATGTAAAAGATACATTTAAATTTTTCCAATTCAAATTGTTCTCTTGTTCTTTTATGAAAGAAACAAATTTATAAACTTGATCACCCTGTAAAAGTCAACTTTATAAACGAATCCACGTTGGTTGATTATAGCACTTACAGTATTTTATAAAATTTTCTTCTCTCTAGCAATGTTGTTGTTGTTGTTTTTGTTGTTTCGTTTCAATGTTTTTTCCATCGTTTTTTTTTCGTTTTTTTTTTCTTGTTTTTTTTGTTTTTTCATTTGTTTTGTATTTTTTGTTCGTTATACTGCTTTTATAAATGATGATGAAATTGTTAACCCAATATAAACGAGTGGTAAAGCAAAAAAGTTAAAAAAGAGAAAAATTATAGAAAAAAAAAGAGGAAAATTCAGCAAAAATAAAGAAAAAAATATATAAAATTATTGTTTAAAGCTAAAAACGTGGCAACACTATTTGCACAAATCCAAGGATGTACTTGAAGCCCAGAGTTGTAATTTAAGTCATGCAATTCTGTTGAAATAAAAAATGTATTTAAATTTGAGAGAGAATAAAAGATGAAAGAAAAAAAAAGAAAAAAAAATAGAAATTAAAAATAGAAAATAACAAATTATTTGCAAAGAGAAGTTTTAATACAAATTCTAGGAAATTTAGTATTTTTTTTTAATTCTTTGAAGAGAACATTTATAGAAATGAGAAAATATATACAAGAAAAGAAAAAGATAATTTTGAAAATAACGAATTAAATTATTTAAATTAAAAATACAGTTTAACCGAGGTATCATGAACTCGAAATGGGCTGCATAATTTAATGCATTATACATCTACAATGCTCTACTGAAATGTAAATCATTAAAAGGCTGGATGTGTTCATTTTAACCGTCTTACACTGTAATTAAAAAAATACAATCGTGGTTAAACAAATGTTAGGAAATTCAATAATTATTTTAAAGGTAAAAAAGTAGTAGCAATAGTATCTAATGATATCCCTCAATGTACTATTTGCACACAACAAGGTTACGCTATGTACGATCTCTGGTCTAGAATGCCATCTTCAGTGAACTGCTGGATGTGGTTTTGTTGATTCTAAGTTATCCTCCGTTGTCTCTGCGGGATTACCAAGGGGTAGGATCGCTCGCCTGGTGGGCTGTGACAGAATTCGCTCGACTTTCGGAAAATATTTTCGGACTAAGACAGACGATAAACTTTGTGTTTCTTCCTCCCGATAAATCAAGAAGGTTGTTACTGCCCAACAACAATAAACAATACTAAGAAACAATACTAAGGTCCTAGATACGATTAGTCTACTTTGAGAAATGTTGAAACTGGTCGGTGCAGATTTTGCACAATGTAGGCCGAAACATCTGAGCACGTACTTTGTGGATGCGATGCAGTTAACTGAATATCAGTGTATACGTACCCCTCTAAAAAGTTAGCTTAATAAATTAATGAATCTTTGAAATCTACAATACAATTCGATAATTTAATTATTTACTTCGAAGGTGGGTGAAAATATTTAGCAACATTGATGTGATTGGAACAAAGATAAATTTGCAGGAAATAATGATGTTTTACAAGTGTCCGATAATAATACCGACGGGTCAATTATTGTACAAGATGTTAGCATTCGTCACAGAATACTATTCAGTCTTGTAAGCAGTCTTCGTAAAAATGGCCTAGCTGATCACAATTCCAGCATCATGTCTTAGCTGATCACAATTCCATTTGCGATAACTTCATAATTTTGATTATTCTTCATAATCAGCATATAGAATACTTTCTCACATTCGTATCAAGTTAACAAACGATCCATTAAAGTAGATAACGCTTCACAAAACATATCAAAAGTTTCTCTTACATGTTGTTTTCAGTTTCTAATTTCCTCATGTATGCCAAAAGAGGATTTTAAATCTCTATACTGAAGTCGAATTGCTTTAGAAAAATTTGTCCAATAAATACAATCTCAACTTGTTTGTTGTATCGCCAATACCAGTTCATTGTTTTTTATTTTGCTAGAAAAAAATGTGACAGATAATGAAAAAGTCAACACTGAAATTATTCCCTGTTAAATATTTTAGACGATACAAAAATTGAAAAACTGTAAGTCTTTTCGAAGAGCCGTCAAATTTGAGTCCCCAATTTTGTATTATAGATGTTACTTAGTCAAGCTGTTGATTTAAAAAACTGGCTGAAAGTAGCCTTAAATTATGATTGTTAGGTAACATACGATTCAGATTTCTTCTTGATGACGCAGAGTGGTCAAAATTACTGATCTAGCGGCATTAAATTGATAAATGTTTAAAACAAAGACCAATGCATATTATGGGCTATATAATGCATAAAAACTTAAATTCTAAGCAATCCATAAAAAACAACTAAGAAATTTCTACAACAACTAAAGATATACAGCAAAAACGAAATTTACTATATTTTTTACGCGTCAAAATAAAGTGTACACGAAAAAATTCATGCCACAAAAAAGAATAACATAGAAATACCTGGAAAGTTAAACCATTTTTTTAAAGGTGCTGTCGAGTACAACAATACTTTGAAATTTTCATAACTGCTCCAAAATCCAGACTTATGGGTAAAAAAACACTTTTTCGTACCTTCATGCACTGAGCTGTTGGATTTTTGAAATTTACAAATTTTGCATGATTTTGAAAGAAAAGAAACAGAGTTATTGAATGATGTATACTTTACTTAAGTAAACTTAAAGATTCTGTGTATATTTCTCAAGCAAACACATATTTTGTTCAATTCATTTAAAATTTTCCAAATTTAGAGACATTTTTACGCGCTATTTTATATAGGAACCGTACTCTTTTTCGATTTATTATTTAGTTATGAATATAATAATGCTTAACTTTCCAGTTAGGAATCGACGGAGTTGTAGCAACTGTTGGCTAAAGCCTATATGGTAAAGCGTAAAATAGTTCTCATTTCAGCTTTTGTTTTTGTTGCATAACTTTAGATATTGTAAGAATTGTTTTGTTGTTTTTTCATAATTTTGCAAAGCTCTAAATAGAGTTTTGAAAAAGCATAAAACGTTTAAATTAATCGTGTCCTAAAAGTCTGAAATAAATACTTGATTCTAGGGATTAAGGCTGTACACTTTGTTTTGACGCTCGTAGTATGTGGTGTAAACGTGGTAGAAAATTTGTGGGCAACTATGGACTAGGGAATACGGAAGAAGCAGATTAGTACGAGGGCGATTTGATATTGAAGCTACCTAAGCAGGAAAAAAACATTTTTTTTTTTTTTCAAAAAACCTTCCTTTCTCAACATAGTCTCCTTTTAGCTCAATACACTTAGTAAGACGATTTTCCAACTTTGTTATACCATCTGAATAATACGATTTTGGGAACTCCTCAAAATACGCATTAGTTTCGGTAATCACTTCTTCGTTTGAGATGAATCTTTTTTCTGCGAGCCATTTTTTCAAGTTTGGAAACAGGAAAAAGTCACTATAAGGTGGATGATCAACGATGCGAAGTGGATTTCTTGTAGTTTTAGCATCGTATCTAATGCTGTGTGAACCGGTGCGTTGTCTTGAAGAAAGAGCACTTTTTTCTTGTTTAAATGTGGTCGTTTTTCCTTGATTGCATCAACCATTTGATCCAATAATGCACGATAATACTCTCCTCTGATTGTGGATCCCTTTTCAAGATAATCGATGAGCAATATTTCGTGTGCATCCCAAAATACAGTGGCCATAACCTTGCCAGCCGATTTCGCTGTCTTCGCCTTCTTCGGAGCACTTCCAGCAGCTTCCACCCATTGCTTCGATTGATTTTTGATTTCCGGTGTGTAGTGGTGGACCCACGTTTCATCAACAATTATTAATCTACGCAAAAAATCAGCAGGATTATGCTTTATCATGTCCAAACACGGCTGTGAAGTGCTCTGTCGAACTCGTTTTTGTTCAGCACTGAGCAAACGCGGCACCCATCTTGCCGATAGCTTTTTCATATGAAAGTGTTCATGCAAAATGTTGAACACACGTTCATATGCTATGTTTACCATTTCAGCAATCTCACGGATTTAGACCCGGCGATCATTCATAACGATATCGAGGATTTTCTTGATATTTTCTTCAGTAACCACCTCTTTTGGCCTTCCTGTTGATGGTATTGTTGGAGTGCTATAGTGTGGCCCCGTTTAAATCAGCAATCCAATATTTTACCATATAATCTGATGGAGCAGATTCGCCGTAATGTTTATCAAGCTTTTCTTTTGTCTCTTACGCCGTTTTGCCTTTCAAATAACAGTGTTTAATTATAAACGAAATTCACTTTTTTTCCATTTTTCAAGAAACATAAAAGTTGCTTATTTCAAACGACTACAACAAATAAAATAATCGATGAATTTGGCTAAAATTTTAACAGCTGACGTTTGACAGATCGTTATTTCTAAGAAAGAAAAAATTTTTGTGTTTGTACTGCCATCTAGCTGTAGGTAGCTTCAATGTCAATCCGCCCTCGTAAGCTGAATAATTTAAAAACTGCACTGGTCGAAAAGTGGAACAAAACTTTCCCCGAGACTACCCAAAAACTTGTTGCATCAACGAATAAACCTCTTAAAGATGTAATTAAGCAAAAAGAGGGCTGTTCCATCCAAGTTTTTTCTCAGGCCGCTGAAAATAAACTAAATAAGCTGTGACTTGAATTTTACATACATTTTGAGTTTTCTTTAAATATATTTAATAAATATATATTGTAAAAGCATAAATACATTTACACATTTAATTTAAATAAAAAAGTATTTTTGTAAAAATTGTGCGTTTAAATCCTTTTGATATCGTCCTTAGATATGATTTTGTATGCGTTCAAAGTTATATTTTGGATGCACATGAAATAAGCTGTGAGCCAATGTACATTTTCAGACTTTTTTTGAGTTTTTAATCTTAAGTAAATAATTTATCTGAAATAATTATAATGTTTTTTTAAGCTTTGAAGTTAATTAATTACAGTACTTTATACTTTTATCAATCATTTAGATATAAATAATGTTTTTTTAAATATTGCGCGTCTCACTTTGACTGCGAGCCACTGTATGTCGAAACAAGATTTCAAAAGTGTCCTGAAAGAAACTGAAACAAACATTTGTCAGAAGTGTCTTTCAAATTTTCTTTTTTCTTAACCAATATAATGTGCAGAATCGTCCCTCTGTGTTATTTTTTTCTCTTTCTAGAAGCAGTTGAGAACCATAAAAAAGGAAAATTTGCAAATATTAAAGGGATAAAGGGATAAAGAGCTCGCTTTGACAAAATGGTGAATAAATAAATATTCTCCAAGAAAAATAGAAACTCATATAATTATTTGAGGAAACCCCGATAGACTGTACTTTTAGTAGTTAGTTTAGGTGTATCTAGTAAAGATAGATTGTTCTGACAGCTAAAATATATTCTATAATACTATTTCTATAAATTATGTTATTGCCCAAATCTATATCTATATACATATGTATGTATATAATAAAAAATTGAGCTACGTTCGTCATTTTATAACTCGAGAACCGATTAATTGATTTACAAACCAATATATGCGTTGGAAAGGTGTACTTTCACTGATTATGTGTAAAAAATATAGGCTGCACCACTCCCATAAAAATATCTATTTGTTTATACCTTCAAAATCATAAGAGTCTCTAAATTTGGTTAAATAGGTTCGTAGTCAATATAAATCATCATTATTTTGGATATCTTGAGAACGAGTTGAGTGGAAGTATCTAAATTTGGTCCAAAGGACTGCGTGGTTAATAAAAATCATTAGGCAGGATACCTCTCATTCAAAGCAAATATTGAGTTTTGTAAATTTGTGCACGATAACAGAATAAGTTTCTGAATTGGGTCTAAATAACTTGGCAGTGAATACAGATAATCAGTTTTGATGTTGGCTGCTTTGTAAAAGTGGGCGTGACATCTCCCATAAATAGTAACTATTAATTTTTGTATATCTTAGCTTAAACAACTTCTTAGATAGGACACATCATCAGTCAATAACTGGGCGGCATTAGATAAGTAGGCGTGGTAGCTCCCATTCATACTAAATATGGAATTTCGCATGTGTTTAAAACGGTAACAAAAAGTGGCATAGATTGTATTCTTATGTATATGGAGTTGTAAAAGGAGTTGTCTTTCTGTGACGGTGTTGTTTCCCATATAAAAATGTATGCATTCCTTTACATTTTTCTTATGACGATCCCAGCAACGCGGGAAGGGTTACTCTAGTAAATTTTAAACTTTAAAATTTAAAAAAATTATATTATAAAACAGTCTTACTACTGGCTATTACTGATATAGTTTAGAATTCGCAAGTACTCCTCACAATTGGAATTCCGGGTTTGTTTTTTTCGTAAGACGTTATATAGTATTTGTTCGACGATCATCTCTAGACAACTTTAGACCGTATTTGTTGATGGTTTTGTTTTCTGTTTAATGTTTTTTTTTTTTAATATTTTTTGTTGTTTTGTGGAATATTTCATTCCGTTTCACTACAATACACCCGATTCGAACAGATGTGTTCATCCATCGCAGTAATATATTGGCTGGCTGCGATTGTTTTTATTTTTAAATACGATATACGTGAGTGAGTAAATAAGTAAGTGAGCGTGTGTTCATGTGTGTGAGTGTGTTTGTGTGTGGTTGTGCGTGAGTGTACGTGTGCTTTTGGGTAAATGTATGTTTTTGAACACTTAAAATAGCACTCTGACGAATACGACTGACGACTTTCATGGTAAACATTGGAATATGGACGGTTGGATGTATGTATGGATGGATGGATGGATGGATGTGTTGTTTCATTGCATGACGCATATATTGCTAGTGCTGTTGTTGTTGTTTGTGTTATTATTGCTATTATTATTATTGCTGTTATTGCCTTTGTTGTTGCTGTTATTTTATAACCATTTCATTGTTGTTGTTGTTGCTGTATTTAATATTGTTTGTATTTGAATTCCGAATGACTATGTGACTGTCTAAGCGACACACTTAGTGCCTGAATGAGTTTCAAGTATTTGGAAAAAAACGTAGTATTATTCAGCTTTTTATTTTTGTTGCCGGTATTTAGACTTTGTTGTGGAGGCGCTGCGGCAACACTGTCGCTAAAAAAGTTTTTTAAGTTTGTATTGTGTTAAAAACGAAAGAAAAACAGATACAACACCCACTGATTTCAAATATACCCTACGCAAAAACGTCATCATCTGCCTCACCTACATTGCAAAATTACTTCAAAGTGTTTTTCTCTGCTTCACGTGCCGTATAAATGCGTTATAGTGAAGGGGGTTGTAATACTTGCAAATGTTTCCTAAATTTCTTTTCAATTTTTAAGTAGGGCATCCCGACAAACCGTCTTTTGCCTTCAAAATTTAAACACTGTTGCAAGTTTTCCATTTACAGTTTCATTTGCCATATTCGTAAATGTTTGATCATATAAAATTTTGCTCCTTTTGTTTAACTCTTTTTGACGTTTTTTGTTTTTTCATTTTGCTTTTTTACTCAATTAGTAGTTGCAAGCACTCGTCGCTTTGTGTAAATTTGTCTAAAAGCAGGTGAAACAGAAAATAAATATGATAAAAATAAATAATGTGATAAACTATGATAAAAAAAGATAAATATTCCGCTTCCCATTAAATATTTGATCCTTCCCAGAATTTGATCATTTTCAAATCACACTTTATTGCAAACTGTGGCGTTGCAAGTCTTGCAGACGTAGCAAACCCACTTATGCATATGTGCAACATAAAAAATCATTGCAGACTAAAAAATTCGCAAGTTTGCAATACTTAAGCAGCTGTGGTTTTGGATTTGTTTATATACCCAGAACAACTAAACACTTAATCCTGTTCTTATATAGTAGGTACGTTCCTAGTCCGAACAGGAATAGGTTTAAAATAAAGAACAAAACTTCCAAATATTACAAAAATTTAATGCAATGGCATCAGAAATAACGATTCTACAAGCAGTTGTACAAGAAGCCCTAACTCATTTCGAAAATTTCTTCTCGTAGACAGCCCTAAGTCACCAAACGTATGATAACTAAATTGTATTATATTTCCGGAAATTTTTTAGCAAATGATTTTAACGCGATATTTAATTTAATTGATTTAATATGGCAAACAGCATGTGCCGCCCCGAATAATATAATTTTCAACAACCAGAGAAATGTCCTGTCTTGAGTAAAAGATTTGATAAGTATGCAAGAGTATCTAAGCTGAGTACCAATGGGTGTAAGGAACGAGAGATATTGCTCCAAATCACTTGTGAAACTGCATCATTGTTGCAGTTACTAAACCCCTTCGATATATGTATATCTTCAAAGGGTTCAAGTTTACCTGAAGGGTACGGAGGCCAAGGGAATCAGTTGATGAATTTATTTCTGAACTGCACATCTTGGCTGAGGTCTATGAATATCAGTCACTAAAGTTTGATTGAATTGTGGTCAGAGTGTAATATTTGAAAGTAAGTGAGCAGCTGCAGCCAAAGAGAGATTTGACGTTGAAGATTGTGTTTGATTGTGCTACAGAGCTGCAAAACTATCGATAGTCGGCCCACTATCGGATACTATCGGATTCTTTTGAGTGCTACTTGTGGCAACAATATTAGAATTTAAGTGAAAGGGAAATAATAATAATAATAATAAGTATACAGTGTTGAAACAAATAATAGGGACACTTTATTTTTGTCCAGTATGTCACAAAATTTGATGTATTCAGCATTTAGATAGAAGAGTGGTCCTTATAAAAGAAAATGCTATAAAAAAACTAGTGAATATTTTCTCAAATTTCTTTTTTTATTTGAAAGTACAATCCTTCCGGTTAATAATGGAAAATAATTTCATTCAAATGGCTGCCACGGCTGGCCATGCAGTAGCCTACACGATCGGTCCAATTTTTAAGCACATTATCGATTGTGTGCAGCTGTATTTCACCAATGGCTTCACGAATATTGTCCTTTAAAGCATCAATTGCCTCTGCTTTTTGGCGTAACACTTATCTTTGGACGGCACCCCACAAATAATACTCCAACGGTGTCAAATCGCAGCTCCGAGGTGGCCAAACGACATCAGCTCTGCGGCTGATAATGTGATCTTCAAAAACAGGGCGCTATGTGGTACGTAGCGTCGACCTGTTGAAACCAAATGTTGCTAATATCCTCGTCTGCAATTTTTGTGAACAAAAATTCGATAACGATCGCCATTGACTATAACGGCCACTCCTTGCTCATTTTCGAAGAAAAATGGCCCAATTATGCCTCAGGACCAAAATCCGCACCAAACAGTGACTCGTCTTGGGTGTATCGACTTTTCAATGTATGCGTGCGAGTTTTCTGTGCCACAAATACGACAATTTTGCTTGTTTACATACCCGCCAAGATCAAAATGAGCTTCATCTGAAAAGATGATTTTTTTTTGGCAAAATCGGCATCTTCTGTAAGTCGATCGCAGGCCGAGATTCCCAGCGTTGTTCAAGCGTATACACAACCATATTCGTTCAGCGGATGGATAAAATTAATTATCTGGCAAATCAGACATGAGCTAAGTGTTACCATTCACGAAATAAGCACTAGTTGAAAAAAAAAACGTTAGATGGCGCACCCTTTATTAGCGAAAATTGTTCAGACAATGAAGTGCTCCAGGACTAAAGTAATTAATAAGATCCAGCGGAAGAAAAAACTGCAGAGACTATGAAAATAAAGCGTAGAGCCATTGTCAGTTTTGGTAAACTTTTAATTCGTACTTCAAAGATTAATCCCTTCAAGTCATCAAAAAGCCTCAAAAATGAATTTATTCTCCTGTTTCAAGTCGCACAACAAGAAAAAAATTTATGGAAACTAGACTTATGAATAAGAGTCCTCGACATGTGTCATTTGTCAGCAAACGGAAGCAACACCTGCCACACAAAAGTGAAAACAACATGCTATGGTCTGACGAAACATATTTTTGTTACGATTGATACTTTGAGTTTAATAAATAGAAATTTAAGAAACTGTTAAACTGTGTCCCTATGTAACTATAATAAGTTACAGACGTCTGACAACCTGTGTCGAACAAATTATTAACAAATGTGACTTTTACGGCATTTAGTGACCTCCATATTTACTCTTAGAATTTGACGATAGTATCGGTAGTGAAAAAAAAAAAAAAACTATCGATGGTCAGCCAAAAACAAAACTATCAATACTATCGATGGTACTATCGACTGCAACTCTATTGTGCTAGACCAGTCGAAATGCTAGTCAAACAAAAAGCTGTCAATATGGTGGTCAGATGATTGGTGCTAACAGCAAAATGTATTATTTTTGCGCCTATGGTCTGCACGAGAGGAATCAATGTTCAACAGAACATGTGGACAGTGGTACTAGAGCTGAAATTATAACAAACGTCATAGATCTTTAGAACACCTAACAGACTTAAAGAATGGTGAAAGAGATCACGCTATGGAAGACAGGGCAAGATGACTAAAAAAAGGGAAATGTTATATAAAACTAGTACTACAGTTTTTATATGCTGTTACATAAAATGTTAATTTCAATTACAATTACAATTACAATTACAATTACAATTACAATTACAATTACAATTACAATTACAATTACAATTACAATTACAATTACAATTACAATTACAATTACAATTACAATTACAATTACAATTACAATTACAATTACAATTACAATTACAATTACAATTACAATTACAATTACAATTACAATTACAATTACAATTACAATTACAATTACAATTACAATTACAATTACAATTACAATTACAATTACAATTACAATTACAATTACAATTACAATTACAATTACAATTACAATTACAATTACAATTACAATTACAATTACAATTACAATTACAATTACAATTACAATTACAATTACAATTACAATTACAATTACAATTACAATTACAATTACAATTACAATTACAATTACAATTACAATTACAATTACAATTACAATTACAATTACAATTACAATTACAATTACAATTACAATTACAATTACAATTACAATTACAATTACAATTACAATTACAATTACAATTACAATTACAATTACAATTACAATTACAATTACAATTACAATTACAATTACAATTACAATTACAATTACAATTACAATTACAATTACAATTACAATTACAATTACAATTACAATTACAATTACAATTACAATTACAATTACAATTACAATTACAATTACAATTACAATTACAATTACAATTACAATTACAATTACAATTACAATTACAATTACAATTACAATTACAATTACAATTACAATTACAATTACAATTACAATTACAATTACAATTACAATTACAATTACAATTACAATTACAATTACAATTACAATTACAATTACAATTACAATTACAATTACAATTACAATTACAATTACAATTACAATTACAATTACAATTACAATTACAATTACAATTACAATTACAATTACAATTACAATTACAATTACAATTACAATTACAATTACTGTAAATATGCTGTGATCGTTTAAGGCTTGCAAACAACGTTTCATCCGGCACGCATTTATAAAGAAAAATTAGTAACTAAAGAAGTGGACACATTTGCAAAATTTGAAGGAGTTTCTTCCCATAAATTGCCATAGTTTTTATAATTTTTTTGTTGTTGTAAAATTTGGTTTTTTGCAAAAAGCCCTAACTTCCATTTATACTCAGAAAATCGACAACACAAAGCCCTATCTCGAAGTGTTATATCAAATACATAAAAATTAAAAAGTAATCTAAACACCAAATTTGTGTTTGATTTTCAATCATTCAAAGCCAGGGGCCTAAAATTATAGTACCATGAAACAGATTTTTTTTTAATTGTTAAGATTCCATATTTTTTGCGTTAATTTCGTCTTAATCAAAACAATTATGATTGGGGACCCCAACATCAGATATTGAAGTGCCTCTTAATGTTCAATTAAACACGAGTTAACCGTATTTAGACACAAGCACATTTGTTTGCATCTATTAGTGGTGCCATAACCGTAAACAGCTGTTGTTGATGCTCTCTATTAAATTTTTCTTGCGGATAACTGGTCCTTAAAAGGGCTACTTGCACAAGTCAATGAATGCAAATACGCAATAGCACTTTAAAAAGAAAATATTTTATTGCGGTTATCTTTTAAACAGGGTTTTCCGAAAAATACAATAATTGCAATAACACTTTATTGTCCACAAAAAGAAGATCAATAAATATAAACTTATTAAATATAAAAAGAAAAATTTTAATTATACCAATAATACCCACAAAACAGTAAATGGTTGTAACAACTATTCAAAATAAAATTAAAATGAGAAATTTCAAAAAGTACTCTCTCTTGGTGGTCTGCAGGCTGCAGTTTGTGAAAAACCAAAAGTAAAATGAGAGAAATGCGAAAAGTATGTTTTTTTTCGCTCAGCTGTTTATGATTATGACAGAAAAACAAAATTCAATTGATCTCTACGATTACGGTCTCTACGGCTATGCCACCGCTAATCAGATACAGTGACGCCCATAAAGTTGTTTGTAACAACTGATTCCGGCAATAGTTACGGTTACGCTTAAGTCACGTTTAATTGAACCTTCAATTCATAGTTTTTAGCTTTCTTTCCGATATAAAACTCTTTTCCGATTTTCTATTGTAATTTTTGCTTAAGCAAAACAGTAGTAATAACATAATTATAAGAGTTAACTCTGCAGTTATCCAAGTCAGAAGAAATCCTATTCATTTTAGTTTAATTTTTTCAATATTGAAACTGGTCGTATGTAGTTCATAAAAACATCGATGTTGAAAAACACCGTAAAGAACAACTAATCGGAGGCGAAAGTCGTGACAGACGCTACAATAGTAAATTACTATTGACACAAAATGAATTCCCTTTGTTGCCATATATGGCTTTTGAAATAATTGTCTAAATTTCCATAGATGACAAAGCTAGATTTTATGAGAATCATTAGTGCTGTATTCGTTAACTGGGTAACAGACAAAATTCTGCATCGTTAAGCATGCAGTCGATTTATCACAGATATAGTTGTTAAATTTCAGCATGTGATCGGTTTATAGCAGACAATGTCGCAAAATTGCAGCGTTCTTTACTGACGATGTCGCTCAAATACGATACCGGATAGTTGAACTAAGTCAGGTTTCACACTACGAAATTTTCCTTGCTGCAAGTCTGAGTTTATCGGTAAAGGGGAAGAAAAGAATAAAATGGTGTACAGGCTTTTCTGTACTCTGAAATTCTATTGCGCATACAAGTTAATAATGTCGATTTGGACAACATATGGCTTAACTATCACATATGGTTTGTGTCAATGGTATTTTGGAGGGTAAATATCTGTCATTATAATTCAGTATAAGATTAGACGCCAAACTGTAAACATACATTTTTTCAATCGCTGTAATAATGTCGAATTTTGTGCCCAAAAAATATGTTTTGCGGGGAAGTCTGATAACCTTCTTTCATTTGTAGAACGCGATTGTTGGTAGAAGCTTATTGTCAACATGCACCAACACAAATAACTTGTGAATGATGGTTTGCGCTATTCGACACAGAAGACAAGAAAAAGCCTGGTCAGCCAAAAAATTTGAGGATGAGGAATTGAAAGCATTACTCGACGAAGATTGCTGTCAAACGCAAGAAAAACTTGTAATATCATTGGGAGTCGCACAACACATCATTTCCTTACGCTTAAAAGCATTGGGATTCATATGAATTGTAGCCGAGACGTTGAAAGGTGGTTTTGCATGTCGGAAATGATGCTTGAACGCTACAAAAAGAAGTCATTTTTATATCGTATTCTTACTGGTGATTAAAAATAGATACATTACAAACCAGCCAAATCAACGCCGAAGCCGAATATCCATGACGCCAAGGTAAATATATGTATTTGGTGGAATCAGAAGGGTGTTTTGTATTATGAGCTGTCGGGTCGGACGATCACAGGGTACCTGTACCGAACACAATTTATTCGTTAAAAGAGAGCAATCAACAAAAAATGACCAGAATATTCGACCAGACACGAGGTCATAATCTACCATCATGACAACGGTCGGCCACATGTTGCAAGACCGGTCTAAAACTATTTGGAAAACAGTGGATGGAAAGTTTTGGCTCACCCATCTTATAGCCCAGACGTTACCCCTTCTGACTACCATTTGTTTCGATAGATGCGAAACGCCCTTACTGGAATACGCTTCATTCTATACCTCAAAACCGGAGCAGTTGTTTTGTCGCGGAATCCATATGCTACCAGACAAATGGGAAAAAGTAGCGGCTAACGATGAAAAATACTTTCAATTCATTTTGTTATTTTAATAAATGCATTTTTCACGCAAAGAAAAATCGACATTGTTTACTCGTATACCCAATATTTTTTTATTCATCATTTCAAACAACCACAATGATGTCACATTAAACATGTGAATTTCTAGAATTTCTTGAAAAAAAGACATCGATGTGTGAAAGCGAATGCAAGTAAAAGAGAATTAGAGAAAATTTCATGAAGAAAATTTCATAATGTGAAACCTATATATTAAAATAAACAATAGTGTGCAAGGAACGATGTCGATGTATCGGCCATTAAAACATGTTTTCTAAACATCGATAAATTGTTTGTTCATCGATGTTTTCTAAACATCTTTATAAATTCCAGTCAGAGTATTTTGATTCTTTTCTTGTGTGTGCTTTCTTCTTTGTAGCAACATCAAATAGAGGGTTAAACTGTGTTGCCAACGAAATGATTCACAATGACTCTTTACAGCAATGAATCATTAAAAAAAAAGAAAACGTACAAATAATCGTTTGCTTTAAAGTGTTGTAAAGAAATTATTGCGTTTTTTATTTATTCATTTTTTATGTTTTGCGTCTTTAGTCATATTCGCTGTTTTTATGTGGCAACGTAAAGTATTTTTCAAAAGCAAACAAGTTAAACTTTTGAATATTCAAAAATAATTTGTTTTGTTTTTTTTTTCTTCTCTGTGTTCAAGTTATGGGAACAGTGGGTGCTTAAAGACATTGAAATGAAAACATTCGTTCTGTAGTTTTTTCAAATGCTTTTATTATCGAATAGTACTCTTGCATTGTTCTAACAGCACTTTACCACACACATTCATATATACATAATATAAACATGTGCATATTATATGTAATTTAATAGTTTTCATATTTAATTCGTACATATTCGATAGTTCGAAAAAAAGCTCAAAAAGCTTTTTCTTAAGCTCTTTCTTGAGGAGTAATTCATAAATAAGCAAAATATATGTTCATTTTAAAAAATTTGTGTATTTTTTTTAATTTAAGACCTATTTATGAAATAAAAGAGTTTTTCAGTTTTAAATTAGCGACTTAACAAAGGAATATTTGTTGACATATGTATGTAAGTATGTATGTATATTTTATGTGGGACCTACGAGTACTTAGGTTAGTTAGTTAGAGTAGCAGGTTAGTTTAAAAAATATATTTTTTGGATTTTTTTTTTTATAAAGAAATTATTGGAAAACACTTTCTCAACTTTTGTAACTAAAATGTTTGCTTCCTAATATACAGCGGTGGATATTGAGTTAGCACATAGCATGATTGCTGCATTAGAAAGCGTGTATTTTTTTCTAGACATCAAAACTAATTAAAGTATTTACTAGGGAGATCGGAATAAACCGGTTAATTTAACACGAATAACCTGTTAATTTAATTAAGTATAATTTTTATACGTTTGTATATTTTTGTATTGAAAATATTCTCATCGTTTAACTATTTGTATAAATTTAATCATTTTAGTATATATGACAACCTTGAACGTCTCAGAAAGAACATGAAAACCAAGGTAGATTGAAAAAGATTTCCACACTTGATCAACAGTAACTTTTTCTCATCTTCTGTAAATAAATATTGATTTTTATATATAGAGCATGATCAACTAGACTCATTGAGAGCGACCCACAAACGCTGGCTCCGAACGGCAGATATATTAATTAGTGAAGTTTCTCACAGCGTAAGTACACATAAGCAGTCGCTAGTAATGTTTTAAGGTAATATCACTGTTGAAAATTGTCAGATGGTGTGGCCTGGGATTGAATCAATTAATCGCCCCAAAAGGCAAGAAGTTTTTCTAATTTCTACTCCCAATATGTAAATTTTAATTGTTTAAATAAATAAACTACGAAAACCTTTAAATAAAAAACACACCCAGGTTTTTTAAATATAAAACGCAATAAAACCCGATTGATTTTAATTGGGTTACCCAGTAGGTTACCAACCCTGGTCAAGGTAGTATATGGTATACCGAGGCATGGCGTGAAGTTATTCATCAACAAAGTTCGAGAGGAATCATCGTTTGTGACATTGCTTCCCCATTAAACTGTTACAAAAAGATGGTGTACAACGTATTAGTTCATATTCAGGTCAATGGGACATACAAAAGTATTATGCAGTGCGCTAAGCCTAGAGAAACAACTCGTAAAGTGGACTTTTTTATCGATAAGGCCTCAGTTGCAGGCTCCATTAAATCCTAAACTGAAATTTTAAAGATTTTTCACCAAAATTTGGTATTGACATCGCCTCGTGAACAGTTAGAATTTTTTTTTTAATTGCTTAAGTGCATTATATAACATAAGACACACGTATCAAGGAAGAACTTGAAGACGCAAATTTTATTTTGTCGCGAACATTCAAAGAAGCCAACGCTCTTTTGAAAAAATGTGTTCCAAAGTGATGAATCTAATTTCTTTTTATTCTGATCTGATGGAAAATGTTATTTATGACGTTCTTCAGTTATGCAACACAACCCCATTTACACATCAATGACAGTAAGGCATGGTGTCAGAAATGTAATCGTTTGGGTAGCATTTTCTGGACACGGTTTTAGTCTTATAATGAACAAAAACTTATACGCAAGTGGGTCAGTACGTATAGTAAGGAAATACTTTTGAACACAATGACTCCATTTACAGAGGAAAACATGCCATTTAGATAGCATTTTATGCATGATAATAATAATTCAAAATACATTTTACGTACAGTGAAATGTTGTCTAAGCGAAATGGTATCGACATTTTTAAACATTTATAGAAAAAAATCTTGATTTTGAAAAAAAAAGTATTGGTGTTTGAGAAATGTCGGTTGCAAATACAGGTACATGTAATGAGAAGTGGATTATGTACAAAATACCATGGATAAAGCAAGGTGAAGCTTCACAGACAGTGGCAAAGCCAGGATTGATACCGTGAAAGGAAATGCTGTGTCTGGTGGGAGGAAGGAAATTGTTCATTATGAGCTTCCACATCCACCATATAAACCAGACCTTGCACCTGCAGGTTATCATTTTTTTCGATCTCTACAGAACTGTTTGATTGGTGTGAACTTAAATACCGTAGAGGCCTGCAAAACGCAATCGGATCAGCTTTTCGCTTAGAATACCCAGAAGTTCCAAACTGATGGAATATTGGCTTTGCTCTGAAAATGGCAAAAAGCTATCGAACAAAACGGAGGATATTTGAAAATATAAGAAAGAGGTGTGTCCTTTTTGGTAAAATTTGTTAGCGAACTTTCTCGAGCAACCAAACCTACCTAGGAAGCGAACACGAAAATGTGTTTTAAGAAATCTTGACAAGCCATAGATATGTTTTCTTGATTCTTTACAAGCTGTAAAATTCTTGTAAATTAAGCGAAATCAAGGCCATCTGGTAACCCTGTTTTTAGTGAAACCGTGGAATGATGTAGAGCAACACTTTACTGTTACTGCTTAACCTAAAAATTTTAATAACTTATATGACTTATAGACAATATGCCAAGATGTGCAGCATTTATTAAAAAATAGAGTTATCCTACCAACTATTTAGTTTTAAATAAAATAAATAAGTAGTTTTGTTTTTTTCTTTTCTTTTTGCAGCTCTATTCCAATACAAAATAAACAAATTGAAACGAACAAACGCGAGTGTTACATTATAACATAGAAATTATTAAAATAGAAATGAGAAAATGTACAAAAAAATTTTGGTTCCAAAAAAGGAATGTGCTAAAATCATGTCCACCACTGTACACACAGTTAGCAAAAAAATGTACAGTAAGAGTTACGATTTTCAAATCCAGATATCTTTGTAACCGTTAAAGATATTAAGCAAAAACAAGCATTTTAAAAGTTAATCAGCTTTTTATAAAATTTTTTTATTTAATTTAATAAATTTATTCCAACAATTAAGGTCAGACCTCTGTAGAGGATGTGGCAGCATTTTTTTGCTTTATATAACAGTAATTTTTTTTAATATCAGAGATGAATGTTTTGAGTTATTATGCTGAAACAAGCAATAATCCCCAGATTGTGTAAAATAAGTATCCTTTAATAATATATCCCGTTTATTGCCCATACTATGAAAACAAGATTTTCGACTCTAATCGACCCTATTGAACCATGATACATACCATGAAATGTCAGCATCCATGCTTGACAATTTTATTCAAATGTTTGTTATTTAAAGCTTGACTTATTTTCACCATACCAAAAGCCGACCATCAAATAAATTAAATTTTGATTCATCACAGTTACAGTCAGTGTGTCAAAAGTCATTGGTACGATTAATGCCCTAAATAACAAAAATTGGAACAAACCTGTATGCTGTAACCTGTTACAAACACCAACTGAAATTCAATTCAATATGGTTGAGTTGTAAACCGTTATACAGGACTAAATTGTGATCTTTTATTTGAGCCATTATTTGAAAATAAATGAAATTTTCTATTCCATCATAAAAGTAACGTTTTTAAGGACGAATATCACTCATTCTCAGTTGTTAAAAATATCATTTATCCGCATAGTTGGTCAACCAACCTGTCAATTTTACGTTGTGTGTGTTGGCAGTCAGGCGACCTTTTGCATATCGATCGAAAAGTTCCTTCTTTTGCTGCAGTGCTTTTTTTCCTAAAAACAATACGCTTTTCGAACAAAAAAGCTTTACGAACGCAAGCAAATATACTAAGAAAAAAAATTGACTCTTGTATGGAACAGCCATGAAACATCATCATCGTCTAATAAAGAAAACGACAAAAAAGCAAATAAACAACAAAAATACACACACACACACACAAACTAAAATGGGGACGAAGTAAACTGCGCATCAATATAAAATTCAACATAGAATGAAAACAAAAATAATTTTGTTGTAAAAAATTACAAATACAACAACAACATATAATGTAGAGAAATACAAACACAACAACAGACTGTCGACCGGCCGACTGAACGACTAACCAACCATATGTCTCACCACCATGCCAAACAACAACGAGTAAGTTAGTCAGTCACACACACTCTAGAGAGAATAGAGGAGCAGTTGTGTATTCTTTGCCTTTGTTTTGTGCTAATGCCAGAATATCTGTGTATATTTATTGTTGTTCTCATTGTTGTTTTTCTAGATTTCTACCCGTCAGCCGTCATCGTTTAAAAACAACTGCTTTGCTTGGTTTGGCTTGGCTGGTATAAAATAAATTTTTTTCCGTTTCTTTTTTTGTTTGTTTTGTTTTTCAGTACAAAAATATAAAAATGTTGTATAAGAAAGTTCCCTGTTTCTTCTTCTTCTTCTATATTTTTTTCATTCTCCACTTCCCTTCGCCGTTTTAGCTGTGTATGTATATAAGGCTTGGGTTCGTTTGTTCTTTCGTTCGTTCGGTCGTCTTTATAATAATAAAATATGTTATTTCGTTCTATCCCCCGTTTGTTCATTTATTTGTTCTGCAGTATAGTGAGAATGATGGTATTTCCTCCTTTAAAAACACACAACACAACTTTAGTATTAAGATATGAAAAAAAAAACAACTTAAATTGGAGGGGGAATATTACAGCGTTGTACTTATTCGGAAGGCTTTTTATTTTTTTTTAATTCGGGTTCTGGTTGTGCTTCTTCTTCTAGTTTTTCATTTCTGTGCTTGTTCTTCTTAATATTATGGTCTGTCTTGACATTTACGTTCATTTAAGTCGCGAACGATATTTTCTAATGCACAGTAGTGTTCGTTCGGTAAAGAACCGACAAAATACAAAGACTAGATCACTTTTCAGCGAAATGTTTTCTTGCAGCAATTTTGTGATTACATTTATTTGGAATAGAGAAAAAGAGAAATAAGTTAGAAGCAGTTTTGAAGCTTCTTGCCTAATTTTGAACTTCTTTATAAGCCTAGTATCTTAGGACCATTGTTTCGATAACTTTTCGTTAAAATTCATTAGCAAATACAATTAAAAGTCTAAAATCAGTTAAAACATATATCTACTAATCCTTATTTGAGCAAAAAAAAAAAAACACCTTTAATAGGGTTTAGTATGGTTTTCATATGTATGTATGTATGTATATAAGTTTTGGCTTTCTAGACCAACAACTTCTGTAACCAGTTCCTATTGAAAAATAGATTGGGCAACCGGGCACCCTGTCACTCATATAAGGGTTAAGAGAGAAACCGTTGATGATTAAAACAGGTTGGTGCAACCAGACCCATTAAAGCCCCTCTGCTGCTTTCAAAATTTTAGCTTGTAAAAGACAAGAGGTACTTATGTTTCATACTATTCCTATATATTTCATGATAATGGAAGTGTAAAAATATTCACGTTACAGTATAAATGTTCTTTAAATCGACATATCGAATACGATTTCAATTCCAATTTGCAGTAACAAAACTGTGGTATATGTTCAGTTTTAGAAATGCTAGCCAGAGTCAGAAAATTATTAATGGGTGTTTTTTACATTTATGATCAGAATATTTTAGCAGTTCATTATGCTTGAACAACGCCAGAATTACTTTGAAGATCAGTCATCAATTCGAACACAATTTTATCAAAATTGAAATCAATGATATTGATCCGGACTAGTTGTGAATTAAACAGAATGTCGCTACGTGCCATACAGCAACCACAATCATCGACTTATTGAAATCAAAATTTGTCGATAAGTTGATTTCAAGAAACGGATCTGTTAATTTGCCTCCAAGGTCTTGGAATTTGACGCCACCAGATTATTAATTGGTGTGCCACATGATGTCACTGGTTTATGCTCATAAACCAACAACAATAGCTGCCTTAGAGCTCAACATTGTTTTCGACATATGCCCGAAATCATTATCAAATGTTAATGCCATGTGTTGAACTTTTGAATTTCGAACCATTTTTATGGATTAAAAATTAATTTTTTGCGTTATCGTTTACAATTTATATTCCACCGCGCATAAAAACACCCTATATATTAAAATGTATAAAAAAGATGCATAGTAATCTAGATCATGATGTGTCCTTATCGGATATTTATTTTAGAGGTTCATAACTTTGAATTGGCAATAGCGCTTTATTTGACAACAGATTTAGTTGTTTGTTTTAGCTTGGCTTGACATATCATTATGAATAGACTTGCACCAAAACAAAGTTTGCAAATTGTTGAAATTTTTATCAAAATAATATTTTTGTTCGTTACACTTCAAAATTCAAAATTATGTCCTCTGATGAATCCTATTTTCGGTTAAATGGCTATGGTCCATATGTCTTCAGAAACGATGACAATCAGAATGTTATTGTTAATAGTGAACGGGCTAGGGACATGAGTAGAAGTTTTTTTCGGACCTCAATTAGCTGGTTTGTATCTTACTGACATGTGGTTCAGACAAGACGGAGCCACAGCATGCTTTACAATTGGTTTATGCAAAGAAACTTTTGAGGAAAAAATAATTTCACGTAATATTCCAATTGATTGGCCACCAAGATTTAATCACATTGGATCATTTTCAGAGACAATTAAACACCTGGAAGTCATTATTCGAAGAGTTATTGGCGAAATACGGCCACATATGCTGCGATAAGTTGGTGAAAAGATTGCGTCCTGTTCGCGCCATCCGTAGCGGCCCCATGACCGAAAACATATTTAAGCATTGATGTCATAAAATTTTCTATCCAACAAAGACCGTTTAATTGACATTAAAAATATATTTCTTTGTTTTATGTTTTATGATTTAAACTTGTGTGACTGTAAAAAAACACCCGATATATGTATGTATGCACTATATGTGGTATGTTTCAATATTATTTGTGTACTTCTCTTTCATATACTTTCAAGATTATAATCAATTTAATTAAGAAGAGTATGAAATGAAGGACATTTTCGTATATTTTTTCATTAAACATTGCGATTTTTACCCACAGTGCGCTTACTTGAAGTAAGTTTTTCATTTTGTTCTGATTACGAACAAAAAATAAATAAAATAAAAACGAAGAGGAAAATAATAATAAAAAAATGAACTAAAATGTGAAAAAAGAATCAACATTAATGCTCGATTGTACAATGGCTCTAGTAAAGTTGTTTGCTGACTGGTCTGGAATGGCTGCCTGGCTTAGTTGGTTGATGGGACCGACGTTTGTTCGTTCTATCTGTAAAACTGGGGTCGACTGTCGTACGTAAGAGCGTAGAATACGTAAATGGCACAGAGTAAATGGATGTATGGATGAATAGATGGTTACTGCACTGGTAGGTTGATTTGTTTGTTCCCTTATTATTTTTATTTTTAATACTCGCACACTTGGCGTTGTTGCTGGTTACAGGGTTGCCCAGGATCATTTATACAATAATTAAAAGCCACAGAGATATTATTGTGCATGATAAGAAACGAAATTAGTCATAGAACGGAACCTTAAATTATTGTACTGAAGTATCCTTTTAATTTAATCAATTTGTTCACCGCATTAAACAAAACTTTAGTTTTTTTGTTTTACTTTGTTAATCAAATATCTGATGTTACTATGGAATAACAAGTATATTCGGCAACTCTATGTGGTTGCTACCATGTTATAAATTTTATACATATGTACATATGTTTGTATTAATGTATGTACTATGTACATACATATCGTTGCTCTAGTGTAGAAAGGCCCTAACTCAAGTAATTTTAATTTCACAGAAAATAAGATAAGAACATGATAGAAACTGTAATTATCGAAATTTTACTGTTTTTTTTTTCATTTAACGCAGGTTTTAATGAAAATCAAACACAAATTATTCAGTGCTCAGATTACAATCTCCTTATGAAACGCTTAGTGACTGAACGCTTTTTGAAATGAGTTAGGGCTTCTTTTACAATTGCTCCTATAACTGTTATATCTAACGCTATTGCATTACATTTTTGTGACAACCTGTATTTGTGTGCAATGTATTGGAATCGCTAAAAAACTCAATTTCGAAAAAAATTGCAGTTAGGGCCTTTCAACATGAGAGCAACGATATGTATTTAAAACTGTGTGTGTGTATCTGCATAGATATACAATATGTATGGATGTATGTATGTTTCTATGTATGTAATTTTCGTTCGTTCGGTCGCTCAATGTTGTCATTGCTTGCCTGTGCTGTAGAGCTCGACTCTACTTAATGTGGAACTTTTTTATTTTTGTTTTACAATATTTCCCATTTTGTCGGATTTTTCCATTTTTTTCATTTTGCTGGCTTATGTGTGTGTTGTTTTCAGAGTTATTTCATTTTTCATTGTATTGGGTTGGTTAATTTTTCGTTGTTATTGAATACCCTACACCATATTATGAAGCAACATGTTGGGTTAAACGTTTCTAAATTTTGATTTATTTGTAAAGCTTAATTTGTTTGTAAAGCTTAAGAATGACATTAAAAAAAGCTTCAAGTGAGTATACGCTACAAACGAGTTTTGATCCACAATTAGATTGTTAGGTAATACTTGAGGGATATAAAGAATGGTCCAACCATAATGCACGATGTTAATTGTGAGTCTCACCTTAACGTCAAGTTTTTTGCCCAACTTAATTTGACATTTCTTTGCATTTTTCGTTTGGGGCTGGCGTCGTCATCGGGCCGTACTTCTTCGAAAATGAGGTCGGCCAAGCAGTTATCATGAATGTTGTTCGCTATCACGAGATAATAAGGGACTTCTCGTGGTCAGAAATTGATGGTATGGACCTGGACGATATGTGGTTCCAAGAGGATGATGTCACAGCTAACAAAACGAATTAAATTTTTTCCGTGAAATGTGTCAATTTAAGCAGAAATTTTTCAAAAGTAGAAAGGATTCTTAGATATTCAGACCTTGCCAACAATTATCATTAGATTTATTCATTTTCATGGAAATGTTCATTTAAGTAAACAATCAAGAATATAGTTGTGGTAGAGTTGTGCTGCCTTGTGTGCCCCTATATTTGTAGGTTTTCACATTATCGGTCTCTATCGTCTTCTTTCTCGTGTTTCTTTTTTTGTTTTAATATATTTTTGTTGTTGTATCTTTTCCATTCTGTTATTTTCAGTTCACTTCAGAGTGGCTGAGTTCGTTTCCATTTTATACGTCGGTCGGTTTAAATATTTTTACATTTACAGTGGCACACAAAAGTCACAATATATTATTTATCTTCCAAATGTTTCGTTTTTTACACATTTTATTGTTTTTCAATTTTTACCCGAAACTATGTATGTACGCCCGATAACCGAATGAATAAGGGATGTCGGTTGTGGTAAGCGTATTATTTTTATGAACCAACTGGTGCCATACTTATAACACCATTTCAGAATTTTATTTTCTAAAACTAGAATAACATACATATGTATTTGATAAATGTTGAAAATCGTTTTATAATTGAATTTTGGTTGCTTATCCCTGATTAGATACATACATACATAGTTTTAAATTAATTTATTTTGTGAATTTAGCTATTTTGTAGTCATAGAAATGTAACAAAAAAACGATCTCCTATGTCATTAATGTTCACCACTGTATATCAAACAGAGAGTTACGTTGGTGTAATTTTGTTATACGAGGAATGCTTTAACTTGTGTGCTCAAAACGTTCCCGTTATACTTCCCTCCCTTATCAATGTGTACGTATCATTAATGCAGAGTTTGTATGGCTGGGTTGGTTGAGAGTTGTGCTATGCGACCGCCTGTATGTTAGTTGTTCGTTTATTCGTTCGTTCGACGTAGTTTCCATCTCGATGTTGGCTGACTGTAAAAAATGTGAGATTATATGTGCATGTGTTTGTGTGTAGTTGTAGTAATTTTGTGTTTATTTCATTCGTTTTTATTTTTATTTTTTTATATATGTATATGGATGTATTCTTGAGTGTTTGTGTGAATGTGTGTATACTTTAAGTAGTTGTTTTTTTGTTGTTGTTCCATTTGTATATTTTGTGCTCGTTTAGCTGGCGTAGTTGTAGATGTTTTGTTGTTGTTCTTGTTGTTATTATTATTTTCTGTTCGAGTTAAGGTTTCGAAATATAAATTCACTTTAATATGAAAACTCGGTAGAGTTTTGTAGATTGTTTTTGCTGTTGTTATTGTTGTTGCTGCTGCTGTTGGTTTTATTTGTTTAAATTTATTTTTGCTTGCTTTGCTTTTCATTTTATTCGTTATTTTTGAAGTCTTTAAAATGTTGAAAATGAATATTCGTGAAAGTTTAGAAAGACGAAAAATACTTTATCACGAGAAGAAAGAACATGAGAGAAAATATTATCGAAATAGGCAAAACAGAACGCATTTCGTTAAGCGATCTAAATATTTATAATTTTAAACTTTTTACGACTTTCAAGTTTAGGAATTTGTTTTAAGAATATGCAAGAGAATTATACATACAAACATGCATCCATACTTATGAACATAGTAGATCAGTCAGAAAATGTTGCAAAATTTTTGGCTCATTTCGTTTGTTTGCTTTTCTTAAAGTTAAAACCGTTATGAACAACTTTGATCTGAATTGAGAAGTATTTGCCAAAGCACTCCTCGAAACGCCAACAATAAAACTTTGAACTGACGACGTCAATAGCAGAGTTATGTAAGAAACCAACTTAAACATTAAATAGTTATTAACGTTATAGATAAGCGTTTTGCTTAAACTTTACGCCTGACGTTTGTAACAGCTTAAAATAAAGTACTCGACCTTTGTCAGTTTAATGAAACTTTAAAAATGTTGATTAAAAAAATCGGAAAAATTGAGTGATTTATTGGATAGGCAAACGGTTTAACTCAAAATCAGAAAGTACCTATTTCATCAAGATAAACTGTTTCAGATTAGTTTTACAAAATCTTTCACTGTTAGTTTCATAATATTTATCGAAAAATCGAAAAAATCTATAATTTCTAGGGTATATAACAACTTCTATAGCAATTTATATACATATTACGATAAATACGTTTTTTGCTACCTTGCGCCCTAAATTTGATGAATATATATGTATGTAGATATCTGTCAAATTTTTATGATCAGTCTTCAGTTGTTCATACTGGACACAGATACATACATATGTATGTATGTATCTTCATATTTACTTCGTAGTCATTTGGGTTACATTGAATTAAAATAAAACTTGGATCTGATAAGTTTATAGCAGCGGGACTTTAACACAATGCAAAGTTTGGTGAAAATTAGCCGGTCATTGTGTCAGCTGTCATACACAAAACTAATCACCTCCAAAAAAATGACTGGTAAAAGTATAGGTCTCTTTTAATAAATCTATAATTAGAATCTGGTATAGGTATAACACTGGTACGACTTAAGTGAGTCCACTCAATATAAAATTTTATCACAAAAAGGCGTAGCGAGTGCATTTTTTGGCGAAAGTGTAGAGAAAATGATTTAAGATTTTTACAGCGGATAGATATGATCAAAAGTGAAAATTAACAAATTTTTAGTTGACTCACATTAGCGGTACAAATGCGATGTGTACCTATATTTTTATATTATAATCTCTTCTTTATGGAATATTGGACATATGACTTCGTGACTTCTGCAGTCACGTCCGTGATGTCCGTCCAAACATTGTTATTAAAAAAAAGATTCAAGTTAAAAGTTTGGATTTCTCTTTGTATTTTTTGTAGAACTAAATCTATAATTAAAATAAGATAAGAAATGATTTGACTACGTGTTTTTCATTGAATCAAATACAGTACGTTTGTGGCGACACATTGTTTTAGTTTTAAAAATCCACTTTCATTACACAAAATATTTAGTAAAATTTTTTAATTATAATTTTTTGACTGATGTTGTAGATCCAATTTCTATAACGTAAACATTCGTAGCATTCTGTTTACCTGTTGTCTCACTCTTACATATTTTTAATAATGTGGAGCTAAGCTACATATTTCTTTTTGTACCACACAAACTTTCTAATTAATAAAGTTGTAAGTTTGTCACTACGATCTTACATGAAATGTAAAGTATTTTATCATTTCTAAATTTCTAACTCTGAGTATTTGTTTCTCGCTGTTTTTCTTAAGCTATTACTTCCACCCTTATAAAATGTTGCCGAAGTTCTGAAACACCTCGGCAATCATTATAATGGTTCCTTTGATTTTAATTACAAATTCTAATTGCAAACCAAAAATTCACTGCAACATTTTTACTTTTGGCTGATGCGATATATCTGCAGACAAAAAATATGCAAAATTAAATTATACTTCAGTCTTAATTTTTCAAATAAAATTGTATATCGTGCCCTAAAATACAAATGACCGAAATCGACAAAAAATATCAAACCTGTTTTTTTTTTGATTGATTATGAGGTTATTAGCTAATTATGGTGACGATATGTAAAGCAAAAATTAATCTATTTTCAATCTCGTAAGCACTCGAACTTGGTGTAATGTAAACGCACTATGATTTAAAAGACAGTAGCTGATGCATAACTTCGTTGAAAGCATCAATGAAGTTAATTTTTGCTTCTCCTGATAACGGTTGCAAATTGTTAATCATTGCCAGTCTGTATTCTTCAAAATGCCAAAAATAAAATTACACTCTGATTAATGATTAAATTACCAAAATAAAATTATTTTTTTAATCTCCGAAAAAGAAGTCAAGAAATAAGAAAAAAGTGTGAAGCTACGGCTTTTAAGCGTATGACACTGTTAAAACCTTTCCGAAAAAGTTTTTATGTTATTTTGGACATAAATCGTTCGAAACTTAACATTATTATTAAAAACAAAAGAAATCATATTCAAATATTCTTATGTTGTATATCCTCACCTCAAATCCAGGGATCGTAAGCGACAAAAAAAATGCAAAACCTACTTTTTGATTGATTATGATGTAATTAGACAAAATACTTTGTTTCAATCAAAAAATCGTTTTTCAATTTTTTGATTTGTATTTTAGGTGACGATATGTAAACAAAACGTATTTATTGTGTAGTCCTTGTCGTAATATTTTTGTAATAAACTAGTCGTTTTTCGACATTTTTGTAAAAGATTACAAAACCATTTTGCTTGTTTTCTTTAATTTAGGACGAAATGTCAACAACGAATACGCCAACCATGATAAGGGTGATTATATGTAATCTAAGACGAAAACGTCAACGACTATGCTAAAGACGATAATGATTTATAATTTCCAAAAAATAATCAGGAGTGTCATAGAATCCAAGTCGGTTTCGCTTTTTGTTGTTTTTGTTAACCAATATTGGATTCATTTGTGTCACAAAACAAAGTCGGTTTTTGATGTTTGAAAAACTGTTGCAAGGCATATTGAAAAAAAATGTACCTTGAACTGTTGTTTACATTTGTGCATTTGTTTAAAATTTTTATTATAATTTTATTCATAAAATATGAAATTTATTTATGTGAATATTAAAATTTACTGTTTGTTGTAAAAAAATAAATACGCATTTCCTGTGGCTTTAAACCAGGGCTTGCAAAAACCCGAGTGTTTTTAAACCCAACCCGACTTTTTTTAATGGGTTTTATAACTGCTTCCAAATTTCGTTCAATTCGATAATAGTTTTTGTTTGTTAGTACAATTACGTTGTTTTAGTTTTTATAATGCAATTTTGGACTCTTGGTGAGAATTGCTAAAGACCAGTGATCTGAGAAGACTGTAATTACTTCGTTTGGAGCATAAGTTATTGGAAAAACAGCCGAACTATTGGCTGTTTTGACGTACCACCGAATCACAATTTTTTTTTTTAAATTGCGCGTTTTCGCTGTCATCGTATAATTTCTTTAATTGCTGTACATTTATTTTAATGTGTTTAATTAATGTAAATTTATTTTACTACGGAGCCATATACCCCGTAATATACAACAAATTCTCATTTATAAAAAAATAAAGCTTGGCCCGTAATCTTACGATTTTTTTAAAACATTTGTTTACTTAAATATTAACTAAGGAATAAAAACTGTATAAAATAAATTAAAGGCTTTTTTTATTAATTTGGGTAATTTTCAATTCTGAGAAATTACTTTAATTTTGAAACCTGATTATTTTTTTGAGGGGACATTATTTCAGTTTAGATTGTGTTCAAATTTCATACCGTATACTGGGGCGATTTTTCATTTAAGAGAGTGTCCAAAAAATTGAGCCATTTTTGATTTTTACATTGTGGCCATAAGTCTATTCATTTACTTTAAAGCTGCCGCCTGCTGCTGAAGTTTTTTTTTCTTTCAAGCTTTACAGCTCATTTTTATTCGATTTCTCCTACTGTCTTTATCAAAGAATGTCGGTTCCCAGTCTTTTCTGACTTAGTGTGCTCCTTATTAAAAATAAAAACATTTTGATGAGGTTGATGGTATTTCACTTTCGGCACCTGCAATCTTACTGATGTCAGATACAGCGCGAGGGAGATCTACAGACTTTGTAATGCTACATACATAGATATGTATATAAGCAAAGTGGTCTTTTCAGTATTTGTTAGGTAATATTTAGAAAAAGGCCCTCTACCGTTTGCTTTAGTCCTATGGGTCGACTATGGACGGCAGTCGTATTGCCGAACAATAATTCGAAATTTTTAATGTCCTATGTATGTGGCAACTGAAATAAATAGATTTACAATACGATACAATTTGCAGTAACTAGCAACGCAACTAAACCTCAGTTGCCATACCATTTCATTTCTCTATAAAACACTGTATTTAAACAACAAAATACAATTTTATTTCTAGTACACGCTTTCTTTCTTTATCCATGAGGATTATTTCGTAATTTGGATACTATTCACAATATTCAAGATTATGAAGTTTTCAGATTTATTCTTATTTTTACACATATGTACATATTTATATAAATATATATATAATATATATAATTATGTGTTATCCTTTAATTTATAATATAAACATATGAATTGTACATAAATTTGAAAACAGATAGCCTTTAGCTGCTTGATTTATTTCGAATAGCAAAACCAATAACGACATTCTGCGATACTTAAAGCCGATACTTATTTAATTTCGAAATCAAAACCGATAATCTTGGATTTCATGACACCAAATGAATTTTTGTGTCTTTTTCAAATCCAATTGGTTCTAGGACAGCCCTGAATATCAGATAATGATTAATTATATTTCATGTTGTAACCAATGTTATGTTTTGGATTAATTTAATCCCACGTTTATTAACAACTTTGCGTGATTTAATTCCTTATTAATCATTATAAAACAAAAGGAAAACATCGGTTTGATTTTTATTTTTGAAAGAAACAATTCGGTTAGAAAGACCTTTGATCTTCAACTCTTCCCGACCGATTATATATTTTCCACATTATATGCATTCTACCGTTCTAGATGTTTATCTGCTCTCCCAATAACCACAGCAAGATATTTCCGTTAACGTACCGGTTCACAATTTCCCTAAAACCCCTCAAAGGTCGGTTCCATCAAAACTTAGTAAAATCAAGCGTTTACGTTCATCACTCGCTATAAATTCCGACCACTGTGACACTCACGACCAAATTCAATTCGTACTTTGTTAACCAATTCCCATTTTATACCTTTAATTCAAGTGTGAGTAAGTGGTTCAATCGAAACTAATATTGTGGTGAAATCTTCGGCTGTAAAATAAAGATCAATAAAGTATTCAATAAATCCTTCACTTGCTTTCTTGTCTACCGTTTAATAAGTTTCTTACCAGATCTCAGTAAATGCTTGCATATAACAAAGCAAGGGGAATGATGTGAACACGCCACGCAATGGGCCATTTTTTGTTGCAACAAAGCATTCTGCAAAGTTGTTTAATGCCAAGTTAATCACGCAATAGGCATTTAATATTGGCAGAAATTTATTGTTAAACTTTTTTGTTTTTTCAAATTTGCAAGAAAATTTTGTCAGATTTATTTCCAGGTTGTAGGCTGTTTAGTATTCTGGCAATAGAGAAAATTGTTTACCAACAACCAGAAATATTGTGAATGTGGAAACGTGTGTAGTGGAGAAAAATTTCGCTCTTGGCAACACCTGTGTGGTGTTTAGTATTATGGCAATAGAGAAAATCATTTACAAGCAATCAGAAATATTGTGAATGTGGTGAAGAAAATTTTCACTCTTGGCAACAATTCAAGAAATTCATTCACAATAGACGTATGGATTGTGATATGGCAGCAACTGTAAATGTTTCAATGTTGCCATACGAATAATTACGGAAATGCCGTTAAATTCAATTTTTAATTAGCGCATATCAGTTTGTAAATGAAAGTAAATATAAATAATACCATGTTGAGACATATCTTTTATTTGAAAAAATTAATTTTTAAATTGCATTATTGTATTTGGAGTTCACACATAGCACAATTAACTTCACCCAATTAGCATTTGACCGTTGAAAATGCTAAGATACATTTTGTTCACAAAAGCTTTAGTTTTTGAATTTGAAATTTATAAAATTTTAGGTTTAAAAATAATGTAAAATTTTAAGAAAACCAAACTCAAACCGAAATCCGTATACATCCCTAAGAAATTTATTTACTTGTATTTCAATATATTTCTGCAGAGCAGTATACTGTTATTTATTTGATTTAAGTAATAAAACCTTATTATTTAAAATTTAAATATTTATTTTATTAAAAAATAATGATTTTAAAAAATCTTGTTTGAAAATTTGTACGAATATAGATTTTTCGTACTGCATACAGTTGTCACACCTCACTGAACATACTTCACACAGAGCTGCCACTCCTCACTTCATACATAATTGTACAAGTAAGCACTAATTTAGTAATTTATAAATTATGGTTTTGTATGGCCTTCATTGCGTAAATTCCCTAAATTGCCAATTAAAGCTTATGTTTGTGTGAACATGATATAAATATGTTTTCTTATGTTTAACGTAAATGAAATTCAATTAATTTGTAAATAATAGATTAATTGATTACATGGTATACTATTATTCCTTCTTCGGTTTCGAGCAGTGGATTTCATATAATAAAAATAATTGGAGGTTCATTTCAAAACGAACTTGTTCGTACCTGCTACTGTTATAAATAATTGTCAGTCCCCTATTACACATTTTCTTAAAAGAGTTACAATCAAGTTATGAAACTCATCTTTTATTACCAAAATATTTCTTAGTAATTTATTTTTTATCCAAAACAATGTTAAAATAATGCCTTTGATAGAGTTGGAAAGCTATTTCTTTAATTAAAGGTTGGTTGTCTAATTTTAATTAACTAAAAAGCAATGTAATCAATAAATAAGAAAATGCTAATATATTTTATAAGACATTAGGCAGCAATACAAATTGAGGCTTCATAGGAGAATAGAAAAAAACCTGACGAAATGTTGTATTTGTTATTGAATTTCAATTGATCTTTTTTCTTTAGAAAAAATGAATTTTGCTTCAGTGTTCCTTTATATTAAGATTTTTTTTTTATTTATTTTTTTGCACCAAAACTATGAATTAAGTAAGAAGTGCACCCTTAACATACATGCAGTTATATGTTATGTTGATGAATTTTCTTAGAATATTTAGTTTCTCAAACAGCTTAAAAATATCTCATGAAAATAAATGCAAAAATAATCCATCCAGAAAAACAACAGCAAAAATGCATAATCACTTCAAAACAGAGAAAACAGCAATAGCAGACGGACATAAATAAAATCAACACTTGTTTAGTCGCAATAATAGTGATTGGTGAGTATGGTGTTACACATTTCACAATGCCTTAATGGTGTGTGTGTGTGCGGATGTGTGTTTGTGTAAGATTGTCTTGTGCATTCGAAATGTGCTCAACGGAAAACTGCCTCACGTTGCAAAATAATAAATAAAAAAAGCAAAAAATAAAATAAAATGCCAAAGACCATTGAACTTTAAATTGGCTGTTGGGTGCTGATTTAGTTTTTTATTTATACCGTGTTTTGTTGTTGTTTATTCTTCTTTTTGTTTTAGTTGTTTAAAAAGAGTCATTATTCGAACTAAATAAATATAAAATTCGAATGAAATTATAACATGTATGTAAATACTCGTACATATATATGTTTGTATATACACATGTACATGTATTTACATTATTCTTAAAAAGAAAATACCATTTGATCTGATCCATTCCGTTTATGCAAATGCAAATGAACATAATTATCTTTAAAACATAAGAAATAAATAAGATTATTTGTACTTTTAACAAAAGTCTCTTAAATAGTACTCGTGGAAGATTGCGCTGAATATAAAGAAAAAGCGCATCGTACTAAAAAGACTCAGCTGTTAATACTGTTGTTGTTCTAATTGTTATTATAAGAGGAAAAAACAAAGGTGATCACGTTTAAATGTTTTGTGCTAATTTCACGTTTTTTTGATAACAGCGCCCAACAACTACAACAGGGCGATTAAGTGTTAAAACAGGAAATAAAAAAATACTTTTTTTTCATTTGTCATTCGTTTTCATTCATTACACCTTTGTTACGAGGCTTTTTAGTCAACGCTTTACAACTATGTTTGTTGCTGTTGTTGTTTTACTAGACATGCATACATACATGCATACATATATACATACATATGTACATACAAATGTATGTGAGTAAAAAAATATTGTATTTTATGTTGTAATTCGAGAGAGAGAGAGAGCGAGAGAGAGAATAACAAGTAATACCGTAAAATACACTTTGTACTTGGCAACATGTTGCCAGCAACATCACTTTTTCAAATACTAAAATGGAGCCCCGCAGACTTCGCTACCCCTATCTAAGTTACGTGAAAAGTTTTATGTTAAAAATATATTCATTTGCATTTTGATATTTTTATTTTAATATTGACTGATGATGTGATAATCAAAAGTCCATATTTACCATGTGTGGGAAGTGTCACGCACACTTGTTACTTTTTGCTTGATGTGTTGTATGCGAAATGAATATAGCGCACAACACTTGTAACGTTTTTTAAAAGCCAGGCGGCTTAAAAAAAATCTAAACCTCTTTAGGGAAGAACTCATTGTAGCTATAAAGCTAATGGATATAATAATTTTTTATTATTATAATTAAGAAACTTATAAACTAAAATTTTATTTTACCACTGTTAGCTTTAGTGACAGCTAAGAATTTATTTGTACAAAGCTTAGAGACTTCCAATATATCCCTTCTCAAGATATTTATTCAAAATACAAAAATCAATAGGTACTACGCCCACTTATTAAATTCCACCTATTTTTTCACTCATGGTGTGTGTTGACAAGTTCAAGAACTTCCCGTTTTATATATAAATAATTCGAGATTTATTATGTATGGCAAGTGTCATGCCCGCTGATCCATTTCCAGCTACTTTTTGACTGATGATTTGCATTGACCGCGAAGTTATTTAGATCGAATTTAGAAACTCAGTGACAATTTTTGTTATTCAGCAAACAAATTGTCTTTTTTATTTTTCCTATGACTGTAATTTCCTATGACGCTACTAATTATTTGGATGCCATTTGTTAGAAATAAGCTTTTAAAGTAGTGAAGTATAAAGTAAGTGAAGTATAATTCTTAATTTGCTAAGTTTTTTGATAAGTTTTTGTCTATTGATTTTCGTGTCAAATAATTATACTTCTATTGTTACATATAATTTTAATTTTTTGTGGTTGAAGATGACTTCCATATTTTGTATTATTTTATAATATTTATTTTGAATATAATATTGTTTTATATAAAAATACTTGATCTATGGGATATACATTTTGTTATAATTAATGTTCTTATAAGCTCTTAAATATATAAGATACCATTCTTGTTGTGCTAAATTATTTAAATAAATAAAAAATAATTTGAAGAAATATGATTAGATTTCAAACCAACATATACGAGGGCGGATTGATATTGAAGCTGCCTAAGTAGGAAAAAACCATTTTTTTTTTCAAAAATCATTCATTTCTCAACATAGTTTCCTTTTAGCTCAATACACTTAGTAAGACGATTTTCCAATTCTTTTATACCAACTCCTCAAAATACGCATGAGTTTCGGTAATCACCTCTTCGTTTGAGAGGAATCTTTTTCCTGCGAGCCATTTTTTCAAGTTTGGAAACAGCAAAAAGTCACTAGGGGTTAAATCTGGACTATAAGGTGGATGATCAACCAATTCGAAGTGGATTTCTCGTAGTTTTAGCATCGTATCTAATGCTGTGTGAACCGGTACGTTGTCAGGAAGAAAGAACACTTTTTTCTTGTTTAAATGTGGTCGTTTTTCCTTGATTGCATCAACCGATTGATCCAATAATGCGCGATAATACTCTCCTTTGATTGTGGATCCATTTTCAAGATAATCGATGAGCAATATTCCGTGTGCATCCCTAAATACAGTGGCCATCACCTTGCCAGCCGATTTCGCTGTCTTCGCCTTCTTCGCCTTCTACGCAGCACTTCCACCAGCTTCCACCCATTGCTTCGATTGATTTTTGGTTTCAGGTGTGTAGTGGTGGACCCACGTTTCATTCGCAGTTTTTAATCTATGCCAAAAATCAGCAGGATTATGCTTTATCATGTCCAAACACTGCTGTGAGGTGATCTGTCGAACTCGTTTTTGTTCAACACTGAGCAAACGCGGCACCCATCTTGCCGATAGCTTTTTCATATGCAAAATGTTGAACATACGTTCATATGATATGTTTACCATTTATAACGATATCGAGGATTTTCTTGATATTTTTTCAGTAACTACCTCTTTTGGCCTTCCTGTTGATGGTATTGTTGCAATGCTTGTTCGGCCCCGTTTAAATTCAGCAATCCAATATTATACCATATAATCTGACGGAGCAGATTCACCGTAATGTTAATCAAGCTTTTCTTTTGTCTCTTTCGCCGTTTTGCCTTTCAAATAATAGTGTTTAATCACTACACGAAATTCACTTTTTTCAAACGACTACAACAAATAAACTAATCGATGAATTTGGCTAAAATATTAACAGCTGACATTTGACAGATAGTAATTTCTAAGAAAGAAAAAGTTTTTGTGTTTGTGCTGCCGTCTAGCGCTAGGTAGCTTCAATGTCAGTCCGCCCTCGTATGTACAAACATACTTTGGCTTTTATATACATATATATGTATATATAGATAGATTTGCTTTATCCATCCATTATTAACAGGAAATAACAATAACATCCCTTTTGTCATATCCGTCTCTGTGTGGCCTATTTGTTTTTATTAAGAAAATTTCGTCACTTACTGATATGCTTATTGAAGTGTAATGAATTGTATAATCAATATTTTATATGGCAGGTGCCACGACCATTCTTCTCATAGAGTTCATTTTTGAACTTACTTCGCATCTTAATAATAGAATACCATGTGGAAAGTTTGAAAACTCTATCTTTTGCAGTTTCCAAGATATACCTTGATAACTATTCGCCTCTTAGTAATGGACTATGAACCGAATTTCTCCTATTAGCCCTTCAAAGTGCAACTTTTAAAAATGTACTTTTCTCTACTACATATTTTAGATAAATTGGTGTAATTTCAGAAAAAGTAATCAAATTTGAACGTTTTCCCTTGATTTTAACATCTTCGAGGAAGAATATAAAACACAAAACTAAAAAGCAGTACATTTTTGCACTGCCATTAGCTGGATTTATGCGTTTGTGCAGCAAATTGGTAGACAGACAAACAAACTTACAGAGACATTTATATTATATAGGGTCCGCCAAATAAATTTTTTTTTAAAATGCTATAAAAAAAAAACTACTGAATGTTTTCTAAAATTTCTTTTTTTATTTGAAAGTACAATCCTACCGGTTAATAATGGCAAATAATTTCATTCAAATGGCTGCCTCGGCTGGCCATGCAGTAGTACACAACCGGTCCAATTTTTAAGTACATTATCGATTGTGTGCAGCTGTATTTCACCAATGGCTGCACGAATATTTTCCTTTAAAGCGTTAATTGGCTCTGGCTTGTTGGCGTAATATTTATCTTTGACGGCACCACAAAAATAATAGTCCAACGGTGTCAAATCGCAGCTCTGAGGGCTGATAATGCGATCTTCAAAAACAGGGCGCAAAACATCGAGTGTAGCTTCGGCTGTGTTGCACGTAGCGCCGTCTTGTTGAAACCAAATGTTGCTAATATCCTACTCTTCAATTTTTGTGAACAAAAATTCGTTCAACATGGCCCGATAACGATCGCCATTGACTGTAACGGCCACTGCTTGCTCATTTTCGAAGAAAAATGGCCCAATTATGCCTCTGGACCAAACAGTGATTCGTCTTGAGTGTATCGGCTTTTCAATGTATGCGTGAGGGTTTTCTGTGCCCCAAATGCGACAATTTTGCTTGTTTCCATACCCGCCAAGATCAAAATGAGCTTCATCTGAAAAGATGTTTTTTTTTTTTGGCAAAATCGGCATCTTCTGTAAGTCGATCGCACTCAATATTTCCCAGCGTTGTTCAAGCGTATACACAACCATATTCGTTCAGCGGAAGGATAAAACTAATTATCTGTCAAATCAGACATGAGCTAAGTGTTACCATTCACGAAATACAATTATATATACAATTATTGATAAATACATCTAGCGAGTTGATTGTAAATGATTTATGCAACAATGCTTCTCTGAGATTTCAATTCAAAATGTGCGAAGATTATTACTGGAAAATTTAAAAATTAAAAAATATAATATTGAAAAAAAAAAATTAATAAAAATAAATAATAATATGATTTTTCAACTAACTGATCGAAAAAGCATATTCAGGTGAAAATTCAAAATTGTACTTATCGATCCTATTTTAATTAACAATTAACCTTTTGCATAATTCAATGTGTTGTCTCTCGAAAATTTATTGACCATAATGGAACGCAGTGGGTATTGTCTGAAAGTCCAAATATTTTTTCAAAGACTTTTTCTATGGTGTTTGCAAGTACGCAAGTGACAGCTGGTTTCTAATTAAATATTTAAATATTTATTTTATTTAGAAAAACAAAACTTGTTTTATGCAACTAATACCGTAGCAACGATGGCAATAGTTTTATAATTTTTTTCTAACTGTAATACAATGGCAATAATTCATATTCCATTTAAATGCTGTCATACTCTTTTATAGGGTATTTTCGTAAACGAGTCTCAACTTTAATTTGAAATATAACAAAAACAAAATGTCTGAATTGAATAAAATTTGTCTTCTATTTTGTAGGGAAATTCCATAGCATTTATATTTGAAAAATTATAGCTGTTACATAGCGTATTCTGTCAGCTCCAATTATGGCTGACCACTTTGCCAAAAAACTCGTTGTGTTATTTTAATTACTTCATGATTTAATATCAAGCAATTATATTTCAATATTTCGATTGCTGTCTCGCCAGATCCAACCTTATATCCAAAGTAACTGTAACTGATTTGGATATCTTTCATGCAAATGACCGCTGTGATTATAATTTCAATGCGATCAACTTAATGAAGCAAACATCTATGGAAACCAAATTTAATTAGCAGTTGCTAATTTACATAACCTTAACCAATAGACAAAATATGTATTAATTATGGATTTAGACCCGTTATGTTATAACCTATTGATAAAAATTTTACTAAAACATTGTTGACTAATTAGAATTTGTTGTTTTTGGGCACAAATAAATTTACATATTTACATATGTGTAATTTAGTTCAAATCTATGTATGTACACATGTGTGTTTGAAGCACGCCTTCATATAACCTATAATTTAAATTTGATTAATATTATACATTAACGTTATTAGTTTTACAAGACACTTTCGGTTAACTAAACAGCTCTATAGTGGCTTCAATAGCCATTTGGATATACATGTTATCCATACAGCCAATACTCAAAACATACAGCCAATAGTGAATGTGCTGCAATCGGTAATTGGCATCACTAGCATTATTTTCTTTGTTGTCATTGCTGTTTACTTTTTATATTATTTGTTTTTGTTTTATTTATTTACCGTAAATATAATTACAACAACAACAATAATAACAAGCACAATGTGTTTATTTACAACAGAATCGTCAGAAGTTTTGCTAAGTTTAGCGTACGGGGTGGTATGTGTAACTAAAATACATACATACATATATATGTACATCATACGTATATTATAAGTTGTCACGTGTGTGAACTTGTGCTAAAAAATTTAATTCAGAATCAGTGTTGCCACCACCGTGTCAAAATTACACGTATAAAGCAAAAATACATACAAAATTCTGGTTTTACAAATATTATAAAATGAGTAATTATTGCAAATTGAGCAAAAAAAAAATGCTAAGGTAGATGGTGCCATAGGTGGTCTATCCGTTAGCCTGAATTTAGACATAATTTTTTTAACATTTTAGCCGGTCAGTTATGACCCATTCTTAGACAAGTATGAGTGGCTCCCAATCGTCTCTGGCAAGACATAGGAACAACGCCACCGAAGCGACTTTGGAGCGATGGAGGCTAATTTGGGTGACTCTAAGCATCTAGGGCTACTACCGTCTAATCGGCATCCTCACCCGATAGCGTAGAGACAATGCCGGTCCCAATCTCCTCTGAGTAGATTCTCAACTAATTCAGATTTTGAGACACGGGTAAATGAGGAGCGCTGTGAGGAAATACTTTCCCTATCATAAGATGCTTTCGTTTTGGCAGGATCGGAAGTACTCCGTTACTCACATAGGGTTTGCATCCTAGCTTGGAGTAGCAAAGCCGCACGATAATTACACATTAGGTGTAATTGCTCCGAAATCGTAGTTGATAATGCCATCACAGATATTGATCAGGGAGAGCGATTGATCATTTAAAATGATAATCGCATCTCGAGAGTTACCCTTACCTTCTCTGACCTAGGCTACCCTCTGATCCTCGGTGCGCAGGTCAGTGCTGCTCAACTTCAGAATCTGAACTATCTCAGCAGGAGATAAGGTTTTCGCAGGTTGAGAAATCTGATCCAGAGGGATAGCAACAAGTTTAGCCCTCGGCCAGACTTCCCCAACTGTAAGCTGATATGCAACTAAATGAATATTTTAATCTCTTGTTTGAATTTTGCTGGCGTTCGTCTGATGTTTGGCTCCCCGTAGCAGCCTTGTGCAACACTGAGTTATTCCTTAATTTTTTTACTTCGAGAGAAAAAAGTAACCAAAATAGCAAAAAGTACACATCTACACATCGAAAAAAAAATAACCAGTTTTGGTTAGAAATAACTAAAACGGCAACACTGTCTACTACAATATCATACTTATGTGTATGTATATGTGTGTCTGGATGGGGTGGGCATAAATTTACAAATATTGCTGTCGTTGCCATTGTTGTTTATTACTATTTTCGTTTCCTCTTTGTGTTTTAACATCTTAAATTGTACTCACTATCATTTTAATTACACATACATATACTACATACATTCATATATGTGTATGTAAATGCGCATATTACATGCGTATAATAAATTTAATAAAAAAATTAATTAATTAATAGAAGAAAAAACAAAACAAAATCATGTTCAAATACATGTGATCGTCACATCAAAAATTATATTTCAAAGCCAGAAAGTGTGAGTGCAATAGATCAAACGTGATCAAAATTATTCGTCACATTTGTCAAATATTTGACGAAAAAAACGTGACCACTATTTTATAGAATATTTGTTCTTTTATTATTTATTTTTAAGAGATAAGTAATTTAAAAATCTAAATATGTTTTGGTACTATTATTTGTTTTTAAATAATTTTTTAAGAAACGCTGACAGAAAGGAAAATGTTTCCTTAAAAAATGTTTCTATAAATTAGTGGTTACGTCTTTTCTTCCAATATTTGACAAATGTGATCGTAGCTTTAAATTTATGTTTTGCTCGTTTGGTTTTTTTTTAATTTCTAGTAATTATTTCATTGTCGGACAGTAAATTTTTGTTGAAAATATTAATGCCGTAATATTGGCGTTTTTTTTTATTAATTTTAGTGAAATGTGTGTGAAATGTAATTAAAATTATAACCATACTGATTCGACTTTTTTAAAAATAAAATTGTACATTTGCATGACATTAGCATGATAAGAGGGTACAATGAGGCTGTTTTAGATCCAAAAGCAAAGAAATTATAAAAACATTGAAACTTTACAAAGTTGTGAAATTATTTGGTCGATTTCCTTTAATGTGAAAGCACACAAAGATAATTTCAATATCTAAACTTGATAAAAGTTATAGACCTATCGCAATTCCGCCATATATATCTAAGACGTTTGAATGCAAGAGCAGATTAGTAAACCTTTGCATGACAACTCTCTATCAACTCTCTGTCTAAACACAGCTGTATTACAGGACCAGTGGCTGGTGCCAATTAGTTGAAATCTAAATTAGTTCAAAATATAGCTTTATTTCGGGTACTTCTTAATCACTCAAAAGCTTTCAACGCTCAAACTAGTATATAAGTGCATACTTAAGTGATAGAAGTCAAGAAATTCCTCTTAGTAATGGTAATGGTAGTGATGATATCAAGTTGCTTAGTAAAGAGAGGTATGCTGTAGGGCCCTTATTATACTCTTATATCAAGGACTTAGCTTTTCACAAAGTCAATTTCGTGCCAATGACGTTCAACTTGACATTAGCTGTCTTAAAAATAATGTCAGCAATCACATTATTAAACTAAACCATGATCATGAACATTTTTTACAAATGGGCTACAGCTAATGATCTTTGTCTAAATGAGAGACTTCAAAAGCTACGGTAATTGGAGAAATGCTCTATTTAACAAGTATTGTTCAAGGTGCTAAAAATCTTAACATCGTTTTTAATGGCCATCTTGAACTGACTGAACTGACTATATAAATATTGTTTGTTGTAAGATCATAGCCGCAATCATTAATGATTTTGCTACGTATTGAAAGATTTGTGAATTGTGATGTAAACTCTTAGCTCAACAAGCATTACCTTAATATTTCCCTCCTCTGACAATTTCCTGTTTCCTAATTTAAAGAACTTTAAGTCCAACGAAAAAGACTTTATTGAAATAAATATCTGTCCAGAGCGTTTTGAAAAATCTTAGTATTTTCAACAATATAATACGTTAAGTCATAACATAATAAGTAACATGTGTTACTTTAGAAATAAAAAAAAAAATTAAACATATCTCTTCATATCTTTCATTCCACTGTAGATTCTATAATTAGTCGGTTTTTTTATTTTGTGCACGCGCCTTTTATTATTTATTTTTATAATATATATTGTTTTTTTTGTTTTTGTTTTTATTTTGGTTTTTCTACTATGATTATTATTTTTTTAATTTTTGTATTCTATTAATAATACTTATCGTTTTTAAGTAGAGTTTTTAAATTGACAAGAGAGACATGAAATAAGTCAAGACAAAAGAAGACAAAATTGTGATCATTTTTTTTTCACTTTGAAGTTTAAAAGTAAAACCTTCGGCTGGCTTTGTTTGCCGTTGCACGCGTTTGTGCAATGTGCCAATGTGATGTGATGACAAAGGAACTTATTTCGCTTTTTTTGTATTATTTTTGTCGATATGAACGGGACAGCAGCAACCTTGACATTGCCGACAGTTGAATTGGCGACAATTTTTATTTGTTTTGGTTTGCAATGATTTTTTGTATTCTTTTACTTTGAATTGATATCTCATAACGCCTAACACGATCGATTTTGTGTGTATGTTTTCACTACCATTTCCCCTGCTAATGATCGATCTGCTTACCGGAGTCGTTTTCACTTAATAAAGGGTCCGCCAAATAAATTTTTGTTTTTTTTTTTTGAAAATGCTATAACTACTGAATATTTTCTCAAATTTCTTTTTTTATTATGGAAAATAATTTCATTCAAATGGCTGTCTCGGCTGGCCATGCAGTAGCCTAAACAATCGGTCCAATTTTTAAGCACATTGTTGATTGTGTGCAGCTGTATTTCACCAATGGCTTCACGAATATTGTCCTTTAAAGCGTCAATTGTCTCTGGTTTGTTGACGTAACACTTATCTTTGACGGCACCCCACAAATAATAGTCCAACGGTGTCAAATCGCAGCTCCCAGGTGACCAAACGACATCAGCTCTTTGGCTGATAATGCGAAACATCGAGTGTAGCTTTGGCTGTGTGGCACGTAGCTCCGTTCTGTTGAAACCAAATATCGCTAAAATCCTCCTCTTCAATTTTTGTGAACAAAAATTCGTACAACATGGCCCGATAACGACCGCCATTTGTCGGCTTGCCTTGGATTAAGGGCTCGCCAGTTCCCCGATGGTTCATTGCGGAGACCGTCTTGTCGGGTCATTTATGACCATGCGGGTTTCGAGAGGATCGATGTTTTTCTTATGAGGACTGCGCTGAGATTTTTGGAACGATTGTCCGCCCTGGAGAATGGGATGGTGACTGGCTGCTTCGAGGGGAGGAGTTATATGGAGACCCTAAAGGTGCACGGATATCTGTTGCCTGTGGATCTCCTAACGTTGAAGGACAAGGGGCTGATCTATGGCGACGAAGGCCTGCTATTTTATTACAGGAGGGTTAATACGCTGGATTTGGACAGCCTGGTGTATAACACTGCACAGTGAGGTGTATATCTGTGTCCTGTTGTCGTTAATTAGTTGTAAGTAGTGTTTTAAGTCAGTTTTAGGTATATGAGTGTTTCCGTTTTTCAATTTTTTGCGGAATATAGTATGAGTTGATTTGTTTTAGTGATGGATGGCGGCTATTCTGCATTATTTTAAGTTTTAGTTGATAAGTCTATGATAAATATCATTTACGCATAGAATAAGTATATACATCATTAATTAGTTTAAGATAAACTATGTAAGAACAGAATATTTGGATCAATAAAGTAAAGTAAGTAAGTAAAGTAAGATAACGACCGCCATTGACTGTAACGGCCACTCGTTGCCGTCAAACAGTGACTCGTTCTGGGTGTATAGGCTTTTCAATGTATGCGTGCGGGTTTTGTGTGCCCCAAATGCGACAATTTTGCTTGTTTACATAACCGTCAAGATCAAAATGAATTTCAAAGTAATGTCGCAATATTTCCCAGCATTGTTCAAACGTATACATAACCATATTCAGCGGAGGGATAAAACTAATTATCTGTCAAATCAGACATGAGCTGAATGTTACCATTCACGAAATAAGCACTAGTTGAAAAAAAAAACGTTAGATGGCGCACCCTATATATATGTGTGTGTGTGTATGACTGACTGTCTTATACGAGACAATTGACGACAAGGCCAGAGAAATTTTTATTATCATACGTCACTCCCGGCTTGTCCGATTATCACCAGCTGCATATTGATACACTTAGCGAAATAAATTTAGCGTACAACACTTCTAATGGACTTTAAATATCAGATGGTTGTATTCTGGAAACTTCTTTTTAATAAATCAAAACCTGTTTAGCGAAGAATTCAATGGAGTTGATCACCACGACAGGCTATTTATTCATCAGACTATCTGGTTATGTGTTTATATTAAAAATATATTGTTGATTTGAATATGAACACATAATCAGATAACCCGATAGACAGCCTATCTTGAACAACCTCAATGTAGACAATGTATTGGTTATTGTATTGTATTTTTTTCGAATGCAATTAATATGGCGTACAAACTAATAATATCAAAATTATCTTAAGTGGGCTTATAAAATACTATATTATTGTACCACAGTTGGATGCAATGATACCACTAAATCGGCTCGGCATAAATTAGATTATATTTTAAAGCCTTCAGAGGGGTATAATTGCATTTCTCCATAACGCACGTTCTTAAATCCTTATGGGGCTTAAATCAGAACTACTAGCCGATCATTCCATCATATTAAAGTTTTTGTCTAAAACAGAATTTGTAATTGGCCTAAAATTGTGGACTACCACATAGAGAATATTCGGGCCATTCTGTCACGGCATGTTTATGCCAGCGGTCCTCACTTTGACATTTTAAAGGATTTGAGAACATGCGTTATGGAAAAGTGCCACTTTACTACTCTCAATTCTTCGAAATCTAGTAAATTTTATGATGTCATTGTATCCAACAGTAGTACAATAATATATTATGTTATAAGCCCGCTTAAAAAAAAATTGATTTTAGTTTGTAGTTTGTACGCCATATTTATTTCGAAAAGAAAATATTCAATACATTAGTTTTATATCTGCATTGAGTTCTTCTTTAAAGAAGTTTTGATTTGTTAAGAAAACATTCTGCGATAAAACCATCTGATCTTTAAAACCTACTATAAGTGCTGTACGCTCTACTTATTTCGCTTAGTGTACAATTTCTTAAAGAGTATATGTATTTTTTTAAATAGAAACTGTATTTGAAGAAACGAGTTTTAAGTTAATCAACTCTTTTACAGTTTTTTTATATTTTTTTTTATATTTTGAATGATGAGATAAGAAAACTTGGTCATTTTAATAGAACGTGTGCCAGAAATGTATTTTTTTATTATTTATTATAGCACTTGCGTACTAAAATAGGAATCATTACTTTCATACATACATATAGTATGTACATACATACATACAATGTATGTACAGTTTGTAAACCAAACTTTTTCAAAGTAGAAAAAATGTTAAAATCTTATTTTCATTTGAGAATTTCAACAACAAATTCATAACCAAATTCTTAATGACGGTAGGGTAACCAACTCTATCGATTTATTAGAGTATCTTCGCAATGTGGCGGGTGTTGCATTGTTCTATCGGTACTATAACGGAATGTATTCTGACGAAATTAAATTAAGAAACTAATCATATAGTTTTACATAGTACTCGTATTTCTCGTAGAGCACATCCCTTTGTAGTTGATTGTCTAATAAATCGCATAACGCATTGTAGGGAGAATTTATTCTTTGGTCGCACCATTCGTTTGTGGAGCAATCTTCCTGCGAATGTGTTTCTTGATACTTAATCAAGACATGAGCAAATTAAAATCGAGCTTCCATAGACACTACTCTTTCTATCCTCCTTCCCACAACCTGTTTTCCTAGAACTAGCTACCACCTGAGTGTGGTCTACACTTCCCCTTACTGTACCTCTTAAGGGCTGACGTCACGACATGACTTTTAAAATAGACCCACCCACTACAACGCCAACTAAAAAAAAGGATCTTAACCCGATTTCTTTGCTGTAAAATAAATGTTTAAAATAATTTCCAATAATTTTTTATATTTTTAAACATTTATTTTACAGTAAAGAAGTCAGGTAAAGATCTTTTTTGTTGTTAGCATTGTAATGTGTAAGTTCATTTTAAAAGTTATAGCGTTTTGAAGTCCTTAAGAGGTATAGTAACGGGATGTGTACAAAAAAACATGTTAAGATTATTTGTTGGGATTCTCACTTTTTCACTTTTTTTCTACTTTGAAAACGTATAGTTTACAAACTGTATGCTGGAAAATTCCATGATTTGTTTTCAGCGCAGTGTACAAGATCATATCACGCGCTGAAAAAGTATGAAGAATCCAGTTACAAAGCCACCAGGCAGACAAAAAAATAATTGTCGTTGAAAATGTTTTAGCAAAGTACCAAAATTTATTTTTTATTGCTAAAGTATTATGTGACGTTTTTTCCATACGATAACTTTCATAAAAAACCCAAACTTTTTCACAAAAAAACCCAAATTTCAAGAAATTCCAATAATTTTTTTATTTTTGTGAACATTTTTTTTACAGTAAAGAAATCAGGTAAAGATCTTTTTTGTTGTTAGCATTGTAATGTGTCGGTTTATTTTAAAAGTTATAGCGTTTCGAAGTCCTTAAGAGGTACGGTAATGGGATGTGTAAAAAAAAAAAAATCTTAAGATTTTTTGTTGGGATTCTTAAATGAAAATAAGATTTTCACTTTTTTTCTACTTTGAAAACGTATAGTTTACAAACTGTATATTAAAGTAATTCGATTAAAATATATTTTTCTCTCTTAATGTAATTAAACACGCTAAAAAGCAACACCATTTTAGATGTGGACTTTTGAACTTGCACTAGCATTCATTTCTTATTACTCGAATAGTAACGGGATGTGTACAAAAAAAACATGTTAAGATTTTTTGTTGGGATTCTCACATTTTCACTTTTTTTCTACTTTGAAAACGTATAGTTTACAAACTGTATGCTGGAAAATGCTATGATTTGTTTTCAGCGCAGTGTACAAGATCATATCACGCGCTGAAAAAGTATGAAGTATCCAGTTACAAAGCCACCAGGCAGACAAAAAAGTAATTGTCGTTGAAAATGTTTTAGCAAAGTACCAAAATTTATTTTTTATTGCTAAAGTATTATGTGACGTTTTTTCCATACGATAACTTTCATAAAAACCCAAACTTTTTTCACAAAAAAACCCAAATTTCAAGAAATTCCAATAATTTTTTTATTTTTGTGAACATTTTTTTTACAGTAAAGAAATCAGGTAAAGATCTTTTTTGTTGTTAGCATTGTAATGTGTCGGTTTATTTTAAAAGTTATAGCGTTTCGAAGTCCTTAAGAGGTACGGTAATGGGATGTGTAAAAAAAAAAAAATCTTAAGATTTTTTGTTGGGATTCTTAAATGAAAATAAGATTTTCACTTTTTTTCTACTTTGAAAACGTATAGTTTACAAACTGTATATTAAAGTAATTCGATTAAAATATATTTTTCTCTCTTAATGTAATTAAACACGCTAAAAAGCAACACCATTTTAGATGCGGACTTTTGAACTTGCACTAGCATTCATTTCTTATTAATCGAATATTTTTCATATTTGTTTTGTGTGTGTCCTTACAATGTTACTGACTTTTACGGCTACGGCCAGCTGAGACGACAACCACTGAAAAAAAATTAATGTCTGCAGACAATAAACAACACACATGCGCACCTTTAAGTCTACAAGAGCAGCTTCAAAAATCAAAATTTTAAAAAAGGCAGAAACGGAAACAAAAAAAAAAAAAAACCAAACTGTATAGGCTCTGAGACACAGAGAACGTTAAGCAAAATGACAAACAATCGTTTACACGTGTTGTTGACTGGCCTTAAAAAGTTTTCTTTCGAAACTCTAACACACGCTTGTTCAAACACACATGCCATCAACGATCAAAAGAAAAAAACTAAACTGAGGTGAGTCTACCTTAGTTTTTGCCGTTTTGACAGTCAGCAGCGGTTTTTGTTTGCATAAAAAATAAACTTAAAAAACCAAATATATGTATATGTGTATATGTATGTATGTATATACTTATGTATGTATGTATTTTGTTTTGAATTGTTTTGTTTGTTTTTTTTTCTTCACTAAACGCAGACGTTCATAAAGATTTTTAACGCAACGCTAGCCGTGCCTTTCAAAATATGTCAGACGCTTAGCTCTATTTATTTTGGTTTTTTTTTTAAGAAAATTTCTCTTAGATTACTGGTTTCATAAAGTAAGACAATGGCAGTGATTCATTCATTACTTTTGTAAGGTTTTTAGAAACTTTCCGTAACGATTATAAAGTTTATAAAATAGTTTCAACGAGTTTTGTTTTTTTTTTTTTTAGGTCTCAATCAATTAGAGTCAATGAAAACGGCGGATGGAGTTAAGGTTACCTATTGAGCGCTTTAAATAAATATTTATCGTTTTTACGAGTTGATAACGGAATATTACACTATGCTTTTATGTCTATAATCAATTTCCTTGCAATAAGATTCGCGTTTTTTACTTTTGACTCTATTTTGCGTTATCTACTTACATAATATCTATATAAAGGGTCTGCCAAACAGTTTTTTTTTGAAAATGATGTAAAAAAACTACTGAATATTTTCTCAAATTTCTTTTTTTATTTGAAAGTACAATGCTTCCGGTTAACAATGGAAAATAATTTCATTCAAATGGCAGCCTCGGCTGGCCATGCAGTAGCCTACACGATCGGTCAAATTTTTAAACACATTATCGATTGTGTGCAGCTGTATTTCACCAATGGCTTCACGAATATTGTCCTTTAAAGCGTCAATTGTAACACTTAACGTAAGTGGCGTAACACTTATCTTTGACGGCAGCCCACAAATAATAGTCCAACGGTGTCAAATCGCAACTCCGAAGTGGCCAAACGACATCAGCTCTGTGGCTGATAATGCGTTCTTCAAAAACAGGGCGCAAAACATCGAGTGTAGCTTCGGTTATGTGGCACGTAGCGCCGTCCTGTTGAAACCAAATGTTGCTAATATCCTCCTCTTCAATTTTTGTGAACAAAAATTCGTGGCCCGATAACGATCGCCATTGATTGTAACGGCCACTCCTTGCTGACTTTCGAAAAAAATGGCCCAATTATGCCTCTGGACCAAAATCCGCACCAAACAGTGACTCGTCTTGGGTGTATCGGCTTTTTAATGTATGGCTGCGAGTTTTCTGTGCCCCAAATGCGACAATTTTGCTTGTGTACATACTCGCCAAGATCAATATGAGCTTCATCTGAAAAGATGATTTTTTTTTTTTCATTCTGCAACATTACCATGATTTTCCCAGCGTTGTTCAAGCGTATACACAACCATATTCGTTCAGCGGAAGGATAAAACTAATTATCTGTCAAATCAAACATGAGCTAAGTGTTACCATTCACGAAATAAGCACTAGTTGAAAAAAAAAACGTTAGATGGCGGACCCTTTATAAACAAAAGCTTTATCTGCTAACTTCACCAAAATATATTTAGATTTCTGTGTCTGCTGTTAGCAAATATCCAGTATGACATTCTCACGTCGCTTAAAAAACTCGACTCATGGACTTTTGCATGATATTCATCTTACGGATCATGATTCTCTGTTTTCCGAGAGGATTAAGCTGAAATTTTAATTTAACGCTTTTGATGACTTACTATTTAGTCTTCACAAACAATTTTATGCGTCAAAATGCAACATGCAACTAATTACGGGCAACACTATAAAAGCGATACCGTTGTCATCATTTCACCACTCCATTGTGAGAACTGACAAAGTTTGGGTATTCAAATAAGAAATTTATTAAATAAAAATTTCATTAAAAAATATATTATTTTTCACTCCCAGTCCTTCCTGCACTTTTAAATTGACAATTTTGATATCAAGACTACACAAAATAATTACGTAGTTATTTAAGGAATGAATCCAGTAGTCTGTGTTAAAAATTGTTATTCAAAATGGTTGCATTTAAATATGTATGAAAATGTGATGATAATATCACTTAAGCAGCAAAATGCATTACCTAACTTAGCATTAAATAAAATTCTTCCGAATGTGTTTACCCAGAAATGGTCTCATATCAATAAAAATGCACGGAGAAATACATACATCAGCTACAACTGATTTTAGATTCTTCATTTGTTATTTTTGTTGTTTTTTAGGCATTGAAAAGAAATACAATAAATAATGTGGATACATATGTACATACGTACTTACACACGGACATATATATCTAGGTATGTGTATAAGTATGTTTTTATAAAAGAGAAACACACAAAAAAAGATAAAAAGAAGAATATTTATTGGAATTGAAATATAAACTAATCAATTTTTCAATTTTTTTTATGAATATATTTGGTTTGTTGTTTGTATACATATGTACATACCTATGTTCGTTTGTACATATTATAATACATACATATATACAATACAAGTAAATGTTTGTGCATATGAATATGTATGTTTGTACTCGTATATGTAGGTCTATATGTATGTTCGTTTTGTTGCCTACGGAAAAAAGAACATGGCCGAGGAGTGTAAGCGGGTGTTTAAATGGCGCACACGTGCATTCAACAACGGACATTAAACCACGGCCATAACAATAGCAAATGCCGTTGCTTCTGTTTATAGTTTCTTTGTGTGCTAATGCATGTATGACTGACTGTGTCTGTATATATGTGCTTGAGTATGATAGCACAATTAATAAGAGGTGTTGCCAATGCACTGGTTTTAATACTGTTTTTAATTTAATTTCCATTAGAATACAGTCACATAAATGAATGTTATATGTATCTGTTGCTTTTATTAAAATATCAGTATTTTTGGCATACTAATACATATCACGTTAAAATTGTGTTCTTTTTAACTTAATCTGCTTTTACAAAACTATACAGGCTGAGCCAAAAGTCAGCATGTTTTCAGCTTCGCAATGATGGTCTCCTTTTAGAGCATTTTCGATAATATCTTTGAAAATTTGTGGCTGTAGCGCTCGAGTTTCTGCAACAATGTTGGCCTTAAGTTCAAGAATTATCTCCGGCTTGTTTTCATATATACACTCGATCCTTCAAATAACCACACAAAAAATAATCGGGTGCTGACAGATCTCTCAAATTTCGGAAAATTCTTCGTTCTCCAAAAATTTGACTTAAAAGTGATATTGTGTCTCAAGCAGTTTGGGCGGTGGCTTCATCCTGCTGAAATCACATCTCAGGGCTGTTTTCAAGAACAGGACCAATATCGCTCTCTATTAACGCTGGCAGTACTTCCGTCTTCATTTTCAAAGAAGTAAGGAGCGCAATTGGATTTTTTGAAGCCCAAAACCTCCAGTTCTGCTTATTAACAAAGTCTTTCAAATGAAAATGATTGATTTCATTTCTGGCCAACTGTTGAAATTTAACTGCAATATTTAGACGTTTGCGATGATCTGCTGGTTTTAAAAGGTTTCTTGCTCATATTGCACCTTATATGAGAATAACAGTAAATCTTTTTTTAAAATGCGCCGTATTCACGTACTAGCTATTTCTAGCTGAACAGAATAAATGTTTTCTGGTAGATGTTTCTGGTATTTCTTTACTTTAAACGTTCAATATGCTCCGCAGAGCGAATTAAATGTGGTCTACCGGTTGGAGGTATATCTTTTATGATGTGTTGGTGGTGACGATAAACTAAGCAACGAATTATTGCTTCAGAGAGCGAAATTCTGTCGTTAAAGTGTCGACGATATAAAATTCTACTATTCTGGTTCTTTGTTCAGTTGTGAATCTCTTCATTCTTAATTCTCAAGGTTAGTTATATAATTAAAAGTTAGTTATACAATTAAAAGAAACTTTAAAAAAAAATTTAAATTTAAAAAAAATTTAAAGAAAAAATTTTAAATTAAAATTTTTTTTAAATTTTTATTTAAACAAAAATTAATTTTTTTTAAAAAAATTTATTTTTTAAAATTTTTTTCTTTAAATTTTTTTAATTTTTTTTTTTATTTTTAAAATTTTTAATTAATTTTTTTTTTTAATTTTTTAACCAAAAAAGTTATTAAATTTTTACATACTATGGCGACTTTGGACCTACAATCAATTTCTTAAAATTATATTTTACGGTAAACGCTAACGAAAATCTTATTTTGACCAGCTTATACCATGTTCACTCGAGAGAGTTATTTCATAGTTCGCTTCATTCATAATTCAACCCGTAATTATGAGCCAAATTACATAATTCTCCATACACAATTATAAGATCAAATCATCCACAATTTTTTTAAAATACAATTGACCGGCGAATAACAAAACAACACGTCAAATTAATCAAAAAAGAAGAATAAACTTATTATACTGTGCCATGCCACCGGTCTAATTCGTAAGAGTAATTCAAACAGTGCAGAAAGTAATTCGAAGTCTAGCGTGAACATCCTATTACTCTGCCTACTTATATTTGAAAGATATTTTTAATGGTGACTAAAGTAAATTATGTAGGTATTTTGCTTCTTATATAAAATACGCGTTCGTTTTATAATCTTAGTGCTTTACTAACTATTTAAAGTTGACAGCACTTTTTGTAAGTGTTTTTAAATATGAATAATAAAGAACCGGCATTAGTAGGAAACAGATGAAAGAGAGATAAAATAACAATCTAACACATATATATCCACAAATTAACTTTTGTTTTGTTTGTTTTTTAGAGAGAGAGAGAGAGAGTTTAAGAAATAAAAATGTTTATAAACATTATTGCTACACTTCAAAAAATAATAATATTAAGAGGTAACTAATTATGCAAATACATTAACCACACACTTTTAACACAATATAGTGTCTTATAGTTATTGACAAAATGTTTACTTTATAAAAACATTCGAATGTTTTTAAAATTTCTCATTTTCAAACTAGTAAAAGATTTAAGACTATAGCATAACAATTCATAAAAGAAGTCTCACACAATGAAAATCTTTGTTACTGATATTTTCTCTAAATCTCTTTTAAACTTTTATCCGCGTCCATACTTACAATTTTTTGTAAATGAAATTTAAGATTTTCACGTGTTTACTACCTATAACTTCATTGTAGTTGTTCATCAGCAAGAATTAAAAAACAAAAGAGAATTCCATTTATTTTCTCCCCTCTCACCCATAAACTCAGACTTGCTGCAAGAAAAATTTTCATAGTATGAAATCCAAGTAAACGAAAGAACTAATTTTTTTCTCAGTATATGAAGTAATAAGAGCAACTTTTTTAATGTTGCCTTACTCTCAGCAACACTCAAGATTTGTTTTCATTTATTTTGGTTTTCATTCACTTGGGTGCTGTGTGGCTGGTTTCTTTCGCTCAATATGAAAACAAAAAGCTTCATCAACATTTGCTAGTGGCTTTTAAATGTAAATTTCAAATAAATCGCAAAATCACTATATTTTACGCTTTCGTACTGAGCGCACACATTAACGGTTAAGCGGAAATATTTAAATAAGTAGTAAAGTAAACTAATGAAAAGAAATAAGGTGTGGAATAAACACAAGATATAAAAAATGAAATAAAATTTTTTACTAAAAAGAAAATATTTAAAAATACAAAAAAGTGCCAATTTTTATTTTCATAAAAATAATTTCGGTGCAAAAAATATAAAAAAAACAAGTTATTTAACGATAAATAAATGATTTTATAAAATAATTAACCAGCAAAATATAATCAAGTTTGTGATACTATTTTTGTTCTTCAATCGTATTTTACTTTTTGTGGTAAAAAAAAAACATTCACATACATATACATACGTATATACATACATCTGTGTAATAGCATTCTTGGTTGCTATTACTTGCTGTCTGATTGATATTCAAGTAAGTAAAGTAACCTTTAACCTCCGCATAACCTTAAAGCGTATAAAGCAAGAAAGATAGTCAGTGTATCAGAGACGTGTTCGCTCCATTGATTTAATAGTGGATTTTATCATATATACACACACGCATATATGCAAATAAAAATATAGAGTGAGATAGGAGCATAACTCCTCTTCTTTTTGTTTAATTAGAGAGAGAAACATTTGCATTTCTTTACATCTTCCTGTTTGTCCTCTTTCAAAACCATATATATCCAGTGATGCCAACTTAGCCATTTTCGAGCTAAATTTAGCACCTTTTTAGCCCTATACTAAAAAACGTGCAAATTCAGCGCCTTTTGTTATTATTATTTAGCCCTTTTAGGCCGTTTTCAATTTTTGTTCAGTATGGTTACAGTTTTCGTTTTTCTGGCAATATTATCATACCTAACTTTTGTATGGATGCTAAAAGTAACTGATGTGCTATTTTTAAATGAACCCCAGGGCATTGTAAAATATGGGACCCACTTTTTAAGAACTGGATAAAGCTATTTAAAGATGGGTCCTTAGCTACATATATTTACTGAAATAATCTTGTTAGACATTCAGAAACGAAAATTTATGCTTCGTGTATATGAAGAAGTGCAACAGCCTAATTCATTGTATCGAATATAGTCTCAAACAAAATAATTGCTGTTGTTCAAGCTACTAAATATTCTACAAAAAGTCACAATTTATGACATAAGGAAGAGCATAACCAAAAAGTGCAATTTTGTTTTTAACAATGACCAATTTTAGAAGGCTATAAATGCTACTTTAGGCTACATTTGTCCTTTAATGCAATCGAATGTTAGCAATTGATCTCATACTCAGTAATATTAAAAGAATACATATATATATATATATATATACTTAAAGTATTTGGTGTTTTACTTTACAAAATATATTTTAGCCCCTTTTTGCGCTTTTTTGAAAAAGTTGCCAAGATAATAAACTACAAATGTAATATTTTTAATTTAGCCCTTTTTTCCTATGTGTTTAAGCATTCGATATCTCGAGAGTTAGCATCACTTTATATAACTCATCTCTAAAATAAAAAATATTTCGTATTTGTACGTATGAACATCTGTACGGACATTTGTACATCCATATGTATGCCTGTTTTTCGAACTGTTTTTAATCGCTTCTTCTTTTCGTATTATTAAATTTAACATATTTTTGTTATTGTTTTTGTTACTGTTGTAATCGGTAGTGCCTAGCGTAAATATTACAAAAACATACAAAAGCCCAACAGCATATTTTATATCTTCTTGTTTTTCTTTCTTGTGTTATGCTTTTCTTCAAGGACACATAAGGTCGAATACAACTCACACACCCAAACACATACGCTTCACCTTCATTATTTTATCCCGTAGCGATATTTAACAGAAATTTTTGCCGTTGTAGTCTGGTAGTTTCTGGTTTAGTCGGCATGGGGACTTCTATAGCTGTTCCTATGTACTCTTATGTGTGTGTTTGTTTGTGAGTTGGGTAAACGTGATTATTGTTGAAGTATGTAGAAAAGTTCTCTAAACAATGTTTCTTTTGTATTTCTTTCTTCTTATTTTATGTTAAACCAACAAATACTACACAGGTGTGTTTGTGTGTACGCGAGCATCTGTGTGTGTGCTAATGTTAATTCAACTCTTAATTTTGGTAAGAGGTAAATAACATTCATTTTAGAGCTTAAGTATTGGGAACGATTAAACTCAAGGTGTGCACACTTGAAACGATTTTTTCTCTACATTTTCTTATAAAACAAATTATTTCCAAATGTCTCTGTTGTATGTTATATTATATTATAATATATTGTGATAATTGCCATGACATTCAACGAAGGAACACGGGAACTTCTTTCTGCCAATGAGCTGCACCCGATTCTATTTTAAGACTATTGGAAAGGGACCTACAATTTAACGCCAGCTCCGAACGGCAAATACATTAAAGATGTTTCCAATAGTAGTAATACTCATAACCAGTTACTAGCTAATGTTATGAGGTGATAGCGCTGTTGAAAAAATTTTTCTTTTTTCAAATGTCTGGCCCGGTATTAAACCGAGGATCTTCTAGTTGGCACACGAATGTCTTTGTTGTATGCCGAGATTATTATAATTAATACATAAATAGTAAATGTATTGCCCTATGAAGTCGTAAAGACTCTATAAGATTTATATACTTTACTAATGATGGTAAAAGGTTTGCCTGATTTATTGTGTAAAATTTAATATATAAATGTGCACAGAACCTTAGATTGGATGATTTTAAACAGAGTAGCTTTAAAAACAAAGTGATTATTAAGAAGTTTTCTTTGGAGAATCTCCTACTACATTTAATGGTATTTGCGATTCTATCATTATATTTTAAAACCAGCTAAAACCCTGCGTGTTTCGCTACTCACATCTTAATTATTATCCTGTATGGTATTTTAGTTACAGAAAGACACTGTAGAATCTGTCGTTTAGCTGTATACAGTCTTCAAACAAACACACATTAATTTTTGTAGATAAGATACATACATATATATATATATATATATATATATATATATATATATATACAGAGTCCGCCATCTAACGTTTTTTTTCAACTAGTGCTTATTTCGTGAATGGTAACACTTAGCTCATGTCTGATTTGACAGATAATTAGTTTTATCCTTCCGCTGAACGAATATGGTTATGTATACGCTTGAACAACGCTGGGAATCTGGGCCTGCGATCGACTTACGGAAAATGCCGATTTCGCCAAAAAAAATCATCTTTTCAGTTGAAGCTCATTTTGATCTTGGCGGGTATGTAAACAAAAAAGCCTATACACCCAAGACGAGTCACTGTTTGGTGCGTATTTTGATCCAAAGGCATAATTGGGCCATTTTTCTTCGAAAATAAGCAAGGAGTGGCCGTTACAGACAATGGCGATTATTATCGGGCGATGTTGAACGAATTTTTATTCATAAAAATTGAAGAGGAGGATATTAGCAACATTTGGCTTGAACAGCACGGCGCTACTCGATGTTTTGCGCCCTGTTTTTGAAGATCGCATTATCAGCCGCAGAGCTAATGTTGTTTAGCCACCTCGGAGCTGTGATTTGACACCGTTGGACTATTATTTGTGGGGTGCCGTCAAAGATAAGTGTTAAGTGTTACGCCAACAAGCCAGAGACAATTGACGCTTTAAAGAACAATATTCGTGAAGCCATTGGTGAAATACAGCTGCACCCAATCGATAATGTGCTTAAAAAATGGACCGATCGTTTAGGCTACTGCATGGCCAGCCGAGGCAGCCATTTGACTGAGATTATTTTCCATTATTAACCGGAAGGATTGTACTTTCAAATAAAAAAAGAAATTTGAGAAAATATTCAGTAGTTTTTTTTATAGCATTAAAAAAAATATTTGGCGGACCCTTTATATATATACCATGTGTTTTCCGGAATACCCGCTTTGTGACTAATGATGCCGTTCTCGACATATGCAAAATTCAATATTTAGTATGACTTTTAAATTGGTACTCACTGGTGATTTTAATCATAGGTGGGGGCGTTGGTGGACGCATTGTATTCACTCGTGCTTTGGCACCGTGAGGTAACGTCCTAGGGCAGGTACTCACGTTAAACCACTGGCTTAATGACTTAATTTAGTATGAATGGAAGACACACTCACTGATCTAGTTCACCCAGTTACTGGCTGATAATGTGACTGTTCGCGACTTTTTTAAATCGAATTTAGAAACTCCTACTATTACCGTTCTCAAGATAAATGTACAAAAAACAATATTTACACTTGTCCAAATCCACCCGCTTTTTGACTGCTAAATTGTATTGACTATGAATCTATTTGGGCCAGATTTCTATACTTTCGCTGTTACCATTTCGAAGGTGCTACGCCCAGTTAAAATTTTTGAAATTTATATAGTCTGTAGTCCCTTCCAGACATACAGAGACATACGGGTACATACTGTAAATATTTCAAGACTTCAAACAAACAAACTAATAAACATACATACATACAAACATACATTCATTTTTGTATATAAGATTAAAATCTTGACGAAAACATTTGTTTAATTTTGACATATTTTATTTGAAAATTGCAACCACAAACCAAAACAATTGGATTAGAAAAATGCTGGTACTCAAGTAAAGCACAAAAGTATGAAAATAAAATTCTCTTGAAAACACTTATTGTTAATCTGCTGTAGGCAAGCTGTATACATATTGAAAACTGCGATCTCAGTACTTTTCTGATAGACTATGTATATTTGATTTAAATACATTAGTTAAGTTTAAAAAATTTAGTTCATTTACTTCTTCTTAGTCTCTGACTCATATCACATACAGAGATACTATACATGTATTAAATATTATCTATATTTCTAAGCCCAAGATGGCTTTTTTAAATGCAGGTGTGTAAACAGTATTCGACTAGTAGATCGCTTTGTAAAATTCGTTATAAGTTTTAGCAAAAAGTAATCACTGTTGCTTAAAGCAAATTAAAAGGGAAGCATTTCGTATGTGTACTGATTAGTGAGACAATGGAATTGTTTGAGGCAAAAAAAAAAAAACACCTTTTTTTCTAACAAAAAATACACATGCACGTACTCAAACATTAAATAAAAAAGCAGTAGAAACAAAAAAATTCCATTGCTTTAGATAAGGCGGTGTATTTGATTCTTCTAAATGTTTCGTTTTATTGGTACTTTTTTTGTAATTTTGTGAAAATTAATTCGATTCACAATAATCAAAAAAACTTCAAAATAATAATCAAATATAGATCAGAACCAAAAAAAAGCCAAAAAAAGCATTTCGATTAGATAAGCATCACTGTCAGAATAGCATTGCTAACAGAAAATCAATTAGGAGAATTGTTTATTATACGTATAAACATACATACATACATATATATATACAAACTGTACTTGTTATCAGCGTACAAGTAAAAAGGATTATATGAAACATGCTTTAAATCTGTACTGATTTTAATGGAGTTCGCCTATACTAACTATGTTCTGTCCAATCAAAAAATACTCCTCGAAAATTACAGTTTTTGCCATAAACAGTATTAGGGCTGTTGTTTAATATAAACCGATGTTAAAATGATTTCACCACTTATTGTATTGTGACAGATAGTTGGTCATGTATTGAGCAAGTTTGTGTAAATATGATTATCAGACGATTGTTATAAATAAAAGTTGCAAGCAACAACACAAATCGAAGTACGGAAAATCCCGTCCAAATTGACAATTGTGTAGAGTTTAAAAAAATATTATTATTGATCCACTTTAATCATTCATTTATGATTTTTTTCTCGATGATTATATTTGTAGTTTCTGATATGTAAATATGTATGTATTATGTATTATGTTTGTTTCATTATTCTAATTTGAATACATATTTATAGAATTGTTGTTGCTTTTAGGGTATTCCTAAGCTACTGTGGCTGATTTTGATTTTTTGTTTTCAGTCTAACAATTAAATTGAAACGAGAGTCGCTAAAAACATCTTGTAGGATGGAACGTACAAACGTATGTGTATGTGTAAGATTGAGAAGCAACAATTGCGGTAGCACGTGTATAAATGAAAATTTACGAGTAATAAAAAGCACAACAAAACAAGCACAAACGCTAATATATTCTAATAATAATTAAATTTTTTTTATTTTTTTTTATTTTCTGTTTTATCAACAAATTTGCTTGTGCATGAAAAATAAATACACACAACAACAAAAATAAAAATAAAAATAAAAATAAAATAAAATTGTTTGTTACATATAATTAATTTTATTTCTCTAACATTATTGTTGTTCTTATTGTTTTATTTTAATCTCTTTAACCATTAAAATAGTTGGAATTCATTTGTATGAACTTTTATTATTCCCATGCAAATGAGTTCGTTTTTATTTTTTGTGTCACTTAACAATGTCATAAAAAAATAAAATTAAAGAAACGTTTTTTTTTTGTCTTTTTGTAGTTTCAATAGAAACTCACGCATGAACTATAACACAAGTTTTTGTTTTATTTGCAATCATTTCTAGAGAGACACAATATATTATTTTTTATTTTTTTTAAATATTACACGAGTCAGCCAGAAAGTGACCTTGCTTGGACTCGTTACGCTGACTAATTGTTGCTAAAGTTTTTGTTGTTTTTTTTTTTTGCTATTTTGGTTTGCGCTCTACTACAGGTCGTTGTCTGTAAGACAACTATAAGATTTATTTTCTTTAAAATTGTATATAATCCAGTCTTCTATTATTACACTATGAAACAAAAAAGATCGAAGTTGATATACCTACTGATACTATTTATCTAATAGGCGCTATCGATTACAACCGGAATCTGTTTTTGAAAATTTCAAAACGGCTATAAAATCGGTTTTTCTTAACTTTCATCACTTAGAAGCTAATAAAATAGCTGAATATCAACCAATTTAAGGTATGTCAGCGAAAGAGGTGAAATAGGCCTTTCAAATGATATATAATTTATTGCATTCTTCAAGTAAATACATTTTTACATAGGAATCGTATATTTATTAAAAATTGCAGAAACATATTTAGTTGGGAGTAAAATACTGCTTTAGTTTTAAAAATCTGCTGGAAATTCCCAGAGTTTTAGTAAAGAACCTCTTTTTTGGTACTTTGAAGCAGTATTAAAAAAGTCATTTATGCCGATTGCAGCTGTAATTTGCTGTAACGACTTTTATAAATTGATATCTGTATAAGACAAAACAATTCTAATTTTTTTTTTTTAAATAAAACTAAAACGAAAAAATAATAAATAGTATGTATTGTTAACATATGTTAATAATATAGGGTCCGCCAAATAACTTTTTTTTTTTTTTTAAAACAAGGCGCAAAACATCGAGTTTAGCTTCGGCTGTGTGGCACGTAGCGCCGTTCTGTTGAAACCAAATGTTGCTAATATCCTCCTCTTTAGTTTTTGAGAACAAAAATTCGTTCAACATGGCCCGTTAACGATCGCCATTGACTGTAACGGCCACTCCTTGCTCATTTGCGAAAAAAAAAAAATGGCCAATTATGCATCTGGTCTAAAATCCGCACCAAACAGTGACTCGTCTTGGGTGTACCGGCTTTTCAGTGTATGCGTGCGGGTTTTCTGTGCCCCAAATGCGACAATTTTGCTTGTTTACATACCCGTCAAGATCAAAATGAATTTCAAAGTAATGTCGCAATATTTCCCAGCGTTGTTCAAACGTATACATAACCATATTCAGCGGAGGGATAAAACTAATTATCTCTCAAATCTGACATGAGCTAAGTGTTATCATTCACGAAATAAGCACTAGTTGAAAAAAAAAAACGTTAGATGGCGGACCCTATGTAATATAAATAATCAGAATCGCCGTCATTTAATTAATTACTAACACGAGTTTTCTTGTTTATTTTTTTTTTAAATTTTTTCACACAAATTTTGTTTAAACATCCGCTATGAAATACTAACAATTGTTTACTTTATTTATTTATTTTTCGTATAAAATATTAAATAAACACAACAGACATGCACACATGCACACACATATGTGTAATATTTAAACGAGAGAAGCCGAATTTTTTTATTAATTCATATTTTATCTCATTTTTCATCGCCTGATATCATTGCGTTTCACTGATGGTGGTAAATCGGTCAATCAAATTTGTCTTAATTTATGTAGCTTCTTCTAGTAGCCAGGCTTTTCTAATTGATTTCAAAATATTATCAGCTAAACCAGCTGAACTGAAATGTCACTTTTTAAACAAGTGCTCCTTTGACACAATCGTATTATCGGCGTCGCATTTATAGGCATCAACAACAACATATTTCTGCATAAGCCGTTCAAATGACCGGTCTTTGAGTTTCATGATTAAAAGCATGAAGTAAATTAATAACACGCTTCACACAATTTTTGATTCCTTTAATTTTTTTATGTTATTGGGTATTTCTATGGACCTGCCTATGAAAAATGTACTGGAAGATTACTCACAACTTTTTATTTTGAAATATGCAAGATTTTGTGAAAATCTGTCTCCCATGTTGCACGCGAGCTTATGCAAGTTCGATAGCATGTACTTGTAAGATTTCTTGTTGCCTAAGAAATTACTTATAACCAAAACGAATGAATTCAAAGCTTTTAATTCGACTTCTGTCATTGATTTGACAAAATTAGGATCTTTCACGCGCTGCCTAATGTCCTGAACCTCTTGTAACTTTTGAATGTCTCTTATTGTCTCGTATTGCTGTCGCCATACTTTAAGTCCACTGGTTAAGTCAGAACAAGAAACAAAACTTTAAATGACTTTTTCATGATTCGAATCTTATTGTCGTGTCATTGTATCTTATTTCTCCCAAAAAAAGAGGACGAAAACAATTTTTTTCAACTGATATGACAATAAAGAAATTCACTTATCGTAGTAATGGTAATGCACACTAGCAGATCTGAAACCATAATGGTGGATAATTCACCCAGTGAGAGGCTATGTCTACTTAAATATTTCCACCTAAACCTATTACCACCTAACCTATGGCTTATCCTGATTACACAATTTTATTTTAAAGTGTTGCTATAACGCAGTTTTCACAAAGTCCGATATAGGTTTTCAATATTTTTCACCAAAAATATATATCAAATATAATTTGAATATTGGACACACAACATCTTAACGAAGCCATATCTGAAACATCAAGAAAATATATTTTGGTGTCCAATAAAAAACGAAAATAACTCAAAAGCAAAAGCTGTTAGAGAAAAATTGTTGCCATATGTAAAAAATACGGGTCAGTTTGATGCAGAAACAAACAAAAAATCTCAGGAAACAAACAGTTTCTTTTGTTCAGTTACAAATTATCGGAAGATGGCTCTAAAATGCGACATTAAATAAGCGCCATTCAAAATGCATTACTTTTTAAGCTGTAAGCGCTTTAATTTAAAATAAACTGGTTTAGTTTAAGGAAGATATTAGAATCAATACTGATTGCAAAAATTGCTAAATGCAGATGGCCACACTGTTAGTGTTTTTTTCGACTTAATTTCATATTTTCACTCTCTTTCTCTCACTCTTTCTTTCACTCAGATTTTCTCTGCAACACGTGTAAATTAATGTGTTAAGTTCCATTTCGAATGGCAACCGTATTAGAAATGTTTATTACTTTGTTATACAAACACACACATATACATACACAAACATACATACATACATAAATACATATTTGTTTGCAAACACGTGTATAAATAAAATTACATTAAAATTCCAACTCATACTCATATTTCGAGGTGTGTTAGTTAGCAAAGCTTTGATTCATGAGTACATGCGGTGTGACGATACTTTGCAAGTCAAATAATTCTGTATGGATAGTATATACATAATTGTAAAACTTTAAAACTTTGACTTTAACATTAAAGTGATATAATAAATATTCTCTTGTTTTTTACCGTGGCGGCATTAAAAGGACTTACAAAGTAGCATTAAAACTAAAGAATTGAGTTTTATTTTCAAAAGAAAATACGGTTTAAAGAGAAAAAAGTTGTGTTTCTTTTGTTCTTGTGATTCTTAATGTAAAAAAGTTCTTGAATTTTTTTTGCTTATTTTCTCAGTATCAGTTTTATTTCTTAGAAATACTATTCCTGTCACTGGTTTATATGATTCACTTTTTAATTTTCTTTTTTTAACTTAAAACATATGCTTGTGTTTCATATTATATTACATACTGACTCGATTGATTTAAATACTAACTTATGATTGATTTATTCTCTTTTTAATTGCTAAACTGAAATGAGATGTTATCTGATCAAAAAATAGCTATAATGGTTTAGGGAGCTTGAGCTTAGTACGGAGAATAAATTAATGCTAAATTCTTAAATAACTTTAATATTAATACTCGTAATAGATTTGAACATATTTTTTTTTTTTCTTAAATACCATACGTTTTCGCTAAGAATGTCACTATTATTTTGCTTAATACGTACATACATACATACATATGTACATGTTAATACAACCAACACAGCTCATTTTTATATTTTCAACAATTTAGCAGTTTATTTTTAAATAATGATTTTATTTTCATAGAAATTTACGTCAGTTGTCATTGTGCAATATCGTGAGTGCATCTGTTTATTCTTTGCGAGAGACCCACTTTAATTGCTGACATTCAATTGAATTATTCCAAAAAAAAGATATCAAAAAAATAAATTCATTGCACGAGCGAGCAAATACATCTTGACATATGCGGGTACTAACGAAAAATCGAATACATACATATATTTTGCTAATAAAATCATTGATATCCCCATACATGAATAACTGTATGCATGTATGCGTGGGTACATTTTACATTTTGTAAATACTATATTTACAAATACATACGAATACTACGTGTCGTGTACTAATTGAACGTTATTATTATGTTACATAACACGAACGTTACAATCACCGAGTCTTAATTGACGTCACATGCATGTGACCATTAGAGAGTGAGAGAGTAAGAATAGAAAAATGTATGTGAGAGTTATAAAAAAAATGTATTACTATGAATTAAATCTCACCACCTTATACTCACCACATACAAAAACAGTAATTTTTTGTTTTATTACAAGTAATGCACTGCACAGCTGTGTGTTAAAAAACATATTTTTGCATTTGTCCTGGTTCAAGTGCAGTAACAACTAACTGCAGCAGAGTGAAGACTTTCTTAGTCCTTTTTGGTAACCATAGTATTGCAGTCAATAAATGTTCTCTTTTTCTTTTTTTTTTTTACTCGGAATTATTCTACAAACCATTTCACTGTGAATACTTGTATTAGTAAACAATAAGGTGTTGAATTTACTTCATATCTCCAAGAAAATAGAACAAATTTGTTACTGAGATTTTAGCTGTGTTTTGAAGTGTAATTTCGCTTAAATCAGATTAAGAAAAAAAGTGAGAATAATTGTTTTGTTTTTGTTTTTTTTTTTAATACAATTTTTTTACGATCGATAAAAGGAATAGTTTTGCTTTGAAAATAAAAAAGGAATACAATTTTATTCTTAATAAATCAATTATATTTTAATTACTTCTAAAATTGAAATATTTTGACGATATAAATTGCAAACAAAAAAAAAAAAATAATATAAATCATATCAAATTTTACATACATATTTATAAACTGAATCAATAACGTATTCGTATTATTCTAAGTTATTCCCTTTGTTAGTGGTTCCTTAATTACATTTCTACCAAACAAAGTCTTCATATAAAAAAGAAACGAAATGATTTCACAAATAAATGTTTAATTTTTCTTAATTTTACTTTATTATTAATGTATTTTATTTGTTTAGACATTAATTTAATTAAGCAATTAAATTAAAAATAAATGGCAACCAATAAATTTCAATAATTTTCTTAATTTTATTTTCCATTTTTTTTTTTTGCTTTACTCTTTTCCTGACTGACCGTTTTATTGAATTTCTTATCAGTGATATAAAAAACAAACTGGCATGTGTGCAAATTCTTACTATTTTTTATGGTATTGATGAAGTATGCACGTGTTAACACATATGAAGCAAATTGATATTCAAGTTACTTCCAATACATTACGTTGAATATTGATTCCCTTTATTTCACAATAATTTTTTTCTTATCAACTTTTAAAATAAAAAAAAAGACAATTGCCAAGAATATATTCCAGGAATTTTGAACTTTTTATTAATGAGAAGTTTCATTTTATGGGCTTGCCAATACACTTATAATTTGAACGGACGTTTGTGTATACAAATAAACGGAGATATCCACACACACACACACACACATTCTGTTGCTTTTATACAAATGTATTAAATAAATATGCACATATATAAGTATGTATATGTTAGTATAACATTCTTTCAATATTCGGGTCATTTCCTCCACGTGTAAGTGATTCACTAAACGTTGTTATCGGCCTGCTATTATATCGTATAACAAGTCTGTAAATACGATTATGTGTCGTTTTATGTGTATACATACAGTCAAGAAAAAAAGTCTACATACACCCTCTGGTTTAGTGGTTTTAAAGAGTTTGTGAAGAAAATTACAAATAATGTTTATATAGAAAATATTAAAGTAATTTCATTACATAATAAAAACAATAATAACGAAAACACTAAAAACTCGTGAGAAAAAGTCTACATACAACTACAAAAAAAAAAAAAATTTTTATTTAAGAATTTTATATATAAAAAACAAAATTTATCTTTTAATATTTGGTTGATCTACCTTGGGCATCAATAACTATTTGAAGGCGACAAATTCTCTGTAATAGAGGGTGTTTACGGTTACTCTATTGGGTTTAAGTCTGGTGATTGAAGTGAGGAATTTAGCTGTTATAGAGCATAGTAAAGAAGTCAGTCTCGAAAAAAATGCGAGCTTAGGACCATTATCTGTTTGTCCATTATCCATTGAGTTCCCGGGTTCAAGATATCAACAGATGCTTTAGATTTTGTTCCATTTTGATTTTATATTGATAGCAGTCCATATTTCCCTTACTTTGTTTTTAAATTAGTAGTTGCACGTTGTATGTAAACTTGTTTCGTGCTAATTATTATGTTTTCCCCTAATAAATTCTTTTAAATATTTTTTCATATTATTTTTCTCTTCAAATAATCTCAATTACAAATGTCTTAAATGTTGCTTTAATATCCTTTTCAAATTTCACCACTAATACTCTGTAAAACTTCACTTTTGTATGGTGTATGTAGACTATTTTCCTTGGCTGTGTGTATTTAGGTATAAGAGAAATTGATAGCAATGGAGAGTGATGACTATAACTGTAAACCACTACACTTTGTTTTGTTTTGTTTATAAACAAAGTTTTTTTCTATTTATAAGCAATTTTGTTAATTCTTCTCTTATACGTACACACAGCATTATAGTTGTGATTACAACTTTTGAACCGACAATAAGCGTGCAACCATGCTTGACCAACATTGTGTTTGTGTGCGTTGAAAGAAAAAAATAGGGTCAATAATGCGTGAAGCTATACTTTATGCATCATTTAAGTCAAAATGATTAAACCTTTTTTTATATACTTCAGAACTCTTTTAATCGAAATCCCTTTAACAATAATCAATAATAGCAAAATCGTTTCTAATCGCAACATTTTTCAAAAATTTTTCATTTGAATTTTATTTTTCTAAATGAGTTAGAAATAAGGGGTCCGCCATCTAACGTTTTTTTTTTCAACTAGGGCTTATTTCGTGAATAGTAATACTTAGCTCAGTTCTGATTTGACAGATAATTAGTTTTATCCTTCCGCTGAACGAATATGGTTGTCTATACGCTTGAAAAACGCTGGGACATATTGCGACATTACTTTGATCGATCGACTTACAGAAGATGCCGATTTTGCCAAAAAAAAAAAATCATCTTTTCAGATGAAGCTCATTTTGAGCTTGGCGGGTATGTAAACAAGAACAGAAAACCCGCACGCATACATGGAAAAGCCGATACACCCAAGACGAGTCACTGTTTGGTGCGGATTTTAGTCCAGAGGCATAATTGGGATATTTTTCTTCGAAAATGCGCAAGGAGTGCCCGTTAGAGTCAATAGCGATCGTTATCGGGCCATGTTGAACGAATTTTTGTTCACAAAATTTGAAGAGCAGAATATTAGCAATATTTAGTTTCAACAGGACGGCGCTACGTGCCACACAGCCGAAGTTACACTCGATGTTTTGCGCCCTGTTTTTGAAGATCGCATTATCAGCAGCAAAGCTGATGTCGTTTGGCCACCTCGACGATTCGGAGCTGCGATTTGACACCGTTGCACTATTACTTGTGGTGTGCCGTCAAAGATAAGTATTACGCCAACAAGCCAGAGACAACTGACGTTTTAAAGGACAATATTCGTGAAGCCATTGGTGAAATACAGCTGCACACAATCGATAATGTGCTTAAAAATTTGACCGATCATGTAGGCTACTGCATGGCCAGCTGAGGCAGCCGTTTGAATGAAATTATTTTCCATTATTAACCGGAAGGATTGTACTTTCAAATAAAAAAAGAAATTTGAGAAAATATTCAGTAGTTTTTTTTATAGCATTTTCAAAAAAAAAAAATTATTTGGCGGACCCTTTAGTATTCAGCTGGTGTTATATTTAGAGTCGACTCTAACGTAAAAAATATACTCTAAGTTGTATAAAAATAAGGTAGAGTCGACTTTTAGAAGAGGTCGACTTTTGTTCTTTTAAAGTATATTTTAGTTTTGACTATAAATATGGTGGTGGTAACAAAATATTCTCCATTTTACTATTAAATAAAATTATATTTTCTTTTGCATTTCGTTTCATTCGTTTCGTTTTATAATTGTTTTATAATTTAACAACGACTTTGTTTTGTGTTTATTATTAAAACACGTGCACTATATGTACGAGTATGTGTGTATTTATTAATAAACAAAACTGATTATATGTTTGGATTATAAACAGGTACCACAAGTAGTACCCCGTTTATTTATATTCACACAGTTTCTTTCGACGTTGAAAACTTTTTATTAACAATTACTTTGTGGTTGTTGTTAAATATTATTCGATTATAAATACGTGCATGTATTTTTATAAACTGTTACACTTATTTAACAAAAACAAACAAAAAAAATATTATAAATATATTTTATATATTTTTTTTGTGCTAATTTTTTAATATTGTATGAGCTCGTGTTTAAAAAAAGAGCAACACGAGCATTATTTAGATAAAGAAGAGGAACTAATGCGTCGTGCATATTTAAATTATAGTAAGACATTAAATATATTATTAGTTTTTATAGTTTTAATAATGAGATAGTATTGAAAAAAAAGCACATGCACACACTTAACAAAAATTACGAACTATTGAAACTCAATTCATATTTAAACGATAATTTAAAAATTTATTTTAATATACAGTCAGTATCAAAAAAATGTATACCATGTTTCAGTAAATATTATTATTTATTATTTTGCTATTAAAAGATAAAAAATGTTCAATTTTATTGCCATTTATAAATTAAATTATACAGTGAGCTTAGAAGAAATAAACAAAAAACTAAAATGCTTCAACGACAACAAAAATAGTAAGATTAATGGCTAATACTTTGCTTTTAGGACCGCTTTTATTGTCAATTATTACCAATTAAGATGTTAGATCCATTGTAATTTTTGATCACTCCTCCTGCAAAGTTTCCTTTAGAGAGTCTTTGCTATTTATGCTTCTTTTACTGATTGGTTTGTCCAAAGATGTTCAATGGGGTTGAGATTTGGTGGCTGAGGGGGTGGCCCAGTTGTTTTGGTGTGAAAGTCAACAACCATTCTTTCTTTAACTATCTTGGCGGTGTGTTAAGCATCATAGTCCTCTTGGAAGACCTATGATCAGTTTAAGTTTAATTTCTCTACGTTAGACGCCAATTTTTCTTTAAAAATAACCGGGTTTGTTTATTAATCTGTCAATTAACACAAACCTTCCAACATGGCTTGCAGCCATACACTTCCACATCATGCCTTACGGTAGATAATATGTTCTTTTGGTTAAATTCTGCATTTCTGCTTCTCCAAATTTTACTATATTTTTTCTGTATGCCTTGTATTCTTTGTTTTTTTGTATACTTCTTTCGATCAGTGAGGGAATTTTATCACAATTTTCTTGTTATATTTGAAGCCGATGCCTTTTTGGCTAAATAACGAAATCAAATAACTTAAACTTTAAAAACTGTACACTGTTTTGACACGTTCAAAAGAGCAGTATTTTTGATTTTGTTTGGTCTACTTTTGTCGTTGTTGTTGAAGTATTTGAATTTTTTGATTATTTCTTTTAAGGTCATTGTATAGTGTTTTATAAATAATAATAAAGTTTTTCCAACTTTGAATTTTTTTAATAGCGAAATAAGAATTTGTATTTCTTGAAACATGGTGTTCACTTTTTATGACCCTGACTGTACATACATATTTATGTATATCTCCTTACAAACATACATAAATATGTAGGTTATCTTAAGCTTTTAATATCTAAATGATTTCAAATTGTGTGATTCATATCAAAACAAAGCATTGTTGATCGTTAAGAAGAACCGGAAAGAACTGACACGTGCCAAACAATTTTTTTATTTTGTTTTAATTTCAATTTTAATTTTAATTTTATTTCTTTGTGTTGTCTGTGGCATTGCTTATTATCGCATTCGTATAAGTAAATGAAAATAACACACACACACACACTCAGAGAACAAGACAGTCAACACAGGAATGGGAGTATTGAAAGGTTCACAATTCATTTAATTGATAGTTAAATCTGTTCAAATGGCAAGAATAAGATAACAATTTAATTTAAGATAAGATAACAAATTAATTCTGTTTTCCATTTAAAAAGATATGATCGGTTAAGTTCTATTGTTACTAGCTTTTATTGGCTCAAGTTTTGACCGATTATAATACATTTCTACTCAACGCAAGTTCTAAGAGGAATTTTTTTAAATTCGATCCTTTGCTTTGATTTGCTACATATGAACTTATATGTAATATTTGATGAGCATTTTATTTATTAGATGACATTCGCTTTCAGAAGGTGTTACCTGTGTAAAATGTTATGGTTTTTCTTTGCTTCAAATATATGTAAATTTAAAACTTAGACTGATTTTAATACGAAAAAAAGTGCAAAGCCAAAGTCAATTCCTTCTCAGCAATAACTGGTTTATTATTTGACCGGTTATAGTTAATTTCTTTGTTTGTCTGCCTGTCTTCAGCATTGTTTAGCGTTAAGAAGAACCGGAAAGAACTGACACGTGCCAAACAATTTTTTTTATTTTGTTTTAATTTTAATTTTAGTTTTTTGTATGGTCTGTGTCATTGCTTATTATCGCATTCGTATAAACAAATGAAAATAACACACACACACACTAAGAGAACAATACAGTCAGCACAGGGATGGGAGTATTGAAAGGTTCACAATTCATTTAATTGATAGTAAAATCTCTTCAAATGGCAAGATAAGATAACAAATTAATTCCGTTCTCCATTTAAAAAAATATGATCGGTTGCCTTAAGTTCTATTGTTATTAGCTTTTATTGGCTCAAGTTTTGACCGATTATAATACATTTCTACTCAACGCAAGTTCTAAGAGGAGTTTTTTTTAAATGTGATCCTTTGATGTGATATGCTACATATGAACTCATATTTAATATCTGATAAGCATTTTATTTATTAGATGACATTCGCTTTCAGAAGGTGTTACTTGTGTAAAAGGTTATTCGAATATTTAAAATTTATTTATTTATTATTTTTTTAGTGATATAAAATGTACTGATTAGAGAATTGTATTATTTGCCCTAATCCATGGGCAATATAGTGTATAAAATTATATTATTCTTGTTCGATCGCATAATCTTATTTACCAAAAACTTTTTCATTGTAACGTTAAAACTCTTCAGATAATTTATCTTTATAGTTACAAGGGCGATTCCAAAGTTAGATGATATACCGTAAAGATGGCAGATAGTAGTTTATAATAAAATACTTTGGTAAACAGTGGGAATTTTGTGAAACGTCCATATGTTTTTTTGTTTCATGTGACCGCGTTGATTATATTTTTTATATTTTTATTGAAAGCTCTAAGTCCAACTAATATTAAAGCCGAGCTAGATTCAACTCAACTGGAGTCTGCCACTTCGTTTACGACTATAAATATAGGATGGCAGTATTTAAACGAGCCCATACGAGCTGTCAAGTAACGGTTAAGAAAATCCACAAATACTATTCGTTGGTCGGGTGAAGGTGTGTGAGTCAGCTGGTATGATAGGCAATTGAAAAAATGCTATTTGCTGCATATTAATAAAAAAAGAGAGTCGCATTTGCTCACAATAAAACAAAAACAAAGTCCTGAAAATGTTTCAATAGACTGTTTAGCTATGTTTCATAAGAACTATGCCAATTTTTTGCGTCGATTCATAGCCATGGATGAAGAGTGAGCCTACCACTTACACATAAAGCAAAGGAACAATCAAAGCGGTGAACTAGATTGGGATTATGTTGATTATCTTCAAAAGGAAAAACAATCAACAACGTTTATGTAATGAACTTAAGGAAGACAATGCACCAGTACGCACATCCGTAAATGCGATAGCCATAATCTTTGAATTAAGGTTTTAATTGTTTCATCACTTATCTTATTCGCTAGATTTAGATGCGCTGTATTATTTTCTATATATAATGTAGTATTTACTATAAACATGGTTCTGAAGCTACTATATATCGCTGGGAAAAGGCATCAAGCTAGAACAAGATTATGCCGAGATAAAAAGAAAATTTTTTACAAGTTGCTTGTATTTGCTAATTTTGAAACCGCCCTCGTAAAATCAAGTAAAATCATTGATTTCGAGGATTTTTCTTAAAAAAAAAATTCTTTCACGAAAACTTCTTTGGTTGGATTATAATTTGTAGTTACCAGCCCTGCTTGAAACAAGGCCAAGGTATGTGTGAAAAAACAGCAACAATAAGGAATGACTCGTCGTTGGCTGGCGCTGGCACACGCAAACATTAAATGCGTGTTAAAAATATTTACGACACTCAATAAAAAAAGTACCGACATGCGCATATTGTTGTTCTTGTTGTTGCTTTTACTAAGTTAAAAAAAAAATATTTATTGGGTCTCCCTCTTTTCGCTCTTCCCATTACACGGTTATATTTAAGTAGACCTGATTTCTTCGTTTACTTTTTAGTTTTTTCTTTACTAAATTTCCCTAATATCGGGTGTTTTTTTACAATTACACGGGCTTAAATCTTAATAAAACTAAGAAATATATTTTTAATATCAATGAAATGGCTTTATTCGATAGCAAATATTATGACATTAATGTTTTAATATGATTTCGGTCATGTGTTCGCCACGGCTGGCGCTTACAGGGTGCAATCTGAAACACCAATCTGCACTAAATTTTCGCAGCATATGCGACCGCATTTCACCAATAAATCTTAGAATATTGATTTGTAGATATTCAATTATCCCTGGTTTATCAATGTAGACAACTGACTTTACATAACCTCAAAGGAAATAATTCACACGTTATGTCACACGATCTTGTTGGCTAATTAATTGAATCGTTACGTGAAATTACTCTTTCAGCAAAAGTTTTTTTGAGTAAATCAATTGTAGTGCGCGCTGTTTGGTGTGTGGCTTCGTCCTGTTAGAACCCCACATGTCAGCATGATTAATACCAGCTAATAGAGGTACAAAAAAATTTCATGTTCCTAACACTCTGACCATCATAGTTTTTGACGACATATGGACCAATGACGCAATTATCCTCACTCTAAATGCGACTATTCTGCTTATTTACGTACCCATTCACCCAAATATAGGCTTTATCGAAAATTAAAATTTTGATTGGAAATTCAATTACAATGTAAATTTCTGCTTCAGCCTATTCGCCGAATTGGCGGCGGTGTAAGTCTAACCGTAATGAAATATCAAAATATTATTTTAATGCGTTTTATATTAATTTATATTAATTTTAATGCGTTTTGAAGCATGTGTTTTGCAATAAGATATAGTTTAACGATATCTTTGGATCGTTTTTTTTTTTTAGTAAGTCTCTGCTGTGCAAGAAAATGTTTTGACGGCATGTAAACGATGGTGAACAGAAAAAAACATAGCTATCAGCCGGACAAACAACTTCACCTTTTGTAATTTCACCATGTAATAAACCAAACTAAATAAAAAACAACTATCAGCTGTTAAATCGGTTGTCAAAAAAGCAGTGTTGCCAACTCAAAGAAATGAATATCTTAAAAAAAGTACCCGATATATAAGATAATAACAACAGCAATTGGTTTAGTGCCTTAAAATAACTATAAAAATTACATGTGTACACACAGATATGTAGGCACATGTGTATAAATAGGCTTTATAATGTAGTTCTAATATTTTACTGATATAATTTATTTCTTTTATCCTTCTTGTAGGATTTTAAAAGCCATTAAAGAAGAAATTGAATATTCCAATCATGTCACCCACTATATGTTCAGGAAAGAAACGAGAATCACGTACTCTCATCAACTCAAATATACGCCGCAATGGTCAAGGAACCCATCAATTAAATCAAACTCTATCGAATATTGTTAACTACGGTAAGTCACATAAAATGTTTGTATGTACTATTTAATCATTCATCCGTTGGACGTGCGTTTTTTACTTTGCTGTGCAGACAACAACAAAATTAGATGTAATTCGTTTTACTGATGATCAGCGTTGCCAAATGAGCAGTTTAAAACATTTTAGTTTTTTGCTTTCAATTAATGACTGTGGTGAGATTTACTAGTACCTTTTTTATTTTTCATTTAAATTTGATACGTTTTCGGCTTACAGAACGTATCCGATACGAGTCTATGTATAAATTTTTTTGACTTTTTTAAGACCTGCACATAGTTTTTCACTTGAAAATCAGTTTTTTTTTTTAAGTTTTCAGTTTTTCGAAAAAAAAATATGGCAACACTGCTGATGATATACATGTCGCATACATGAGAATATTAATTAATAAGAGTAGTTTTCATACTACATTCTATTCTCATTTTTTTTCCTCTTTCGGCTTAAGTAAAATGTGTTCGAGTATGTGTTTGTTTGTTTTTGAGTAAACAGTCATTACGTATACGTCATGTAGCACCGACATGTGCCTTAATTTGTTTATACTCATAAACATTTCCATAAGTACACACACATTCGCACTAAAACTAAAGATCACATGAAACAGACAGTCAGCTTTTGAGGCACATTTTCGCATCATACAGGCAATGACAGAAGTCAGGAGGAATGCAAACAAGACACAGTCTGGTGTATTTAAGCATCATTCTTAAAAATCATGCATTTACGACACATCCGTTGATGCTTAACGATTATGAAACCAGATATAACGTGTTTGCAACTATCATTAAGAGAGAGTGAGTGGTTGAGAGAGAGAGTGGAGTGGAGTGAGTAATATGGTTGTTATTTTATGAAATTTTTCTTCAAATTTTTTTATAATTGTGCTCTTAAAACGATTAAGTGTTATAGAGATTCTCGGGCATCTAAAGTTCCAGTAATTAAAATGGATTTAAAAATTAAATAGACTTAAGGAAATGCACGTTCAGCGCGTTTAGTTTTTAATGCTTATCAAAGGATAGATTTTCTATTTTTATTTTTTTAATCTCATATTCTAATTCCCAAGGTTTTTTTGTGGATAAACGCAAACTAATAAATATTTGATTAATAACTGATTAATAACTGGGGGTCATTGGTTATAATCAATGTGTTTTTGATGGTTTTTAAAAAATTCATTATTTTTGAATTAGAACTCCACACACACACACTCACAAGATTGCTAATTGTGGCGTTAAATACTTGAAAGCACTAATGGGCACATTGCACATCTATTGTTTGTTATTTCAAAAATAGCATTTCTGAATAACTAAAAAAAAAATATCTGTTTATTTAGGTTTTTTTCCTATTTATAAACACTTTGTTTCTTTCAAAACACTTTTTTACTATCAATTAGCTTACGAAACAAAACAACAACAGCTACAAGGGAAGTAATATTTCAAAAACCAATTGCAATTAATTTTGCTTTTAAAAGTTGTGTCATAACACTGACTAGTCTCTCTCTCTCGCTCTCTCTCTCTCTCTGCTATACGTGAATTCTTGTGTTGCACTGTTTTTTGCATGTCTGTCCGTCGCACTGTAATTCAAAACAATTCTTTGTTTATTTGAAAAATATTCCATAGGAGGCCTCTAGAAATACTCAATTATTGTTTTTTTTATTTTTTCTCTTTTTTTTTAATGAACTCATTCACGTTTCGTAATATTTTCTTCACACCCACTTCTTGTTTTCAACACCCTATTTTCTATTGAAATTATGATTCATTTTCAAAAACAAGTAAAAGTTAAAGAATGACATGGAGTTGTCATTGTAAATACTTTTGTTTTCTTATACATTTGCACTCTATTTGATAGCATGCACTTCATCGGCAATCATACTGACGTAACGTCTCGTGTACTGGTGCATGATTTTTTTTGTTTTTGCTTTATTTTATTTTTTTGTGCGACTTATCATTCATTCTTTATAAATTACTAGCTTTGCCCATCCGGTGTTGTCCGGAAATCTATGTATATTTATGTTTATAATAAATGGGAGATAAAATCTCTTTTTTCCGATCCTATCCGTTTTTTTCTGCCACTTGCTTGCTGTGTAAAGAAAATTCTAAGACTACCCGCTGGTGTATGTATTTATTGAGATGTACGATATTTATTCTTCTTTATGGGACTTGCCGTGCCTACTCTTTCTGTGAAGTTAAACTTTGATCTTAATGTACAGCTTGATAATAGAATACATAGTGTGTGAACGGTTTGAAGTCTTTAAGAAAAAAAAATGTGTCACTTTAGAGGAAACGTTATTAATTCTAACCGTTTTTCTTAAATTTGACTTCTCTATGATCCAAGTTTAGAAAAAGCGCGCTTTAGCTAGATCTTTATAACTGTACCCCAAACTTTGACAAAAATGCTTTAGTCATTTGCGCTTGATTGGTTCATTAACAAACTAAATAAATAAATTTTTTACTCATATGACCTAATTTGGTCCGTTTTCTCCCGATTTTAACTACTCCCAGGTCAAAATTAAAAAAGCATACCCAATAACAGTTACGTTAGCTAAATATGTCTGTGTTCCAAATTTAATCAAAATCGCAAAGTTGGTAAACAAAAAGCTTTGTTTTGGATTAAAAAATATGACAAACTCCCAAATGAACCTAATTTAGTTCGTTTTCCCCTGATTTTAACCTCTCGCAGGTTCAATTTTCAAAAAAAAAAAAAACAGTCTATAACACTTTCGTTGGATAGAACTAATTGTGTTCCAATTTTCAACAAAATCGGTTCAGTCGTTTACGCGTGTTGAAATGACATACAAACAAATAAATAAACTTACAAAGAAATTTATAAATACTTATGTATGTATATGGAATTGTTTAATTTTGTGTGTGTTTTGTTTTTGTTTTTAATTATTATTTTGATTGCAGTTGGTCTTGTTATTCTATTTTTCCTTCTGTGAAACAGTCGCCTGTCTCAGCGTGTGAGTTCAAAATCATGCTCACGTTGAAAGATTTATTGACCGACATGCATTCCAATGTGAAACATTAAGTAAAAATAATAATAAAAAACAAAAACAAAATAAAATATTAATCATTCACCAACGCTTTCTTTTGTTCTTCGGATGTGTTTATGTGTTTTAAAAACCGATAAAGAGAAATAAAAGTTCGAATATCATAAGCAAATTACTTAGTAAGAAACGAGAACGATTTTAAAAGAAAAAAAAATGGAAAAAAAATATAAAAATAAAATAAAACAATCGCATGTGCTGTGGGGGCATTTAAAATGTAAATTAATGTCATCGTTATGAGACATGTGCCATTTTTAATGTGCATAAAATGAAAATAAAAAGTCAACAAAATAATTTTCGAATTTTTCAAAAATATTTACAACGAATTGACTTTTGCATGCTTTTATCGAAAATTTAAATTAAATAATTAAATGCAAAAGTATAGGGTAATTCGTTTGATGATTCTATTTCAAAGAACAAAGTCTCTCTACTTTGGTCATAGTTGAAATATAATTTCTGAGAAATATTCAGAGTTATTCTTAGATAGCTAAACTTAGTAATCAACTGCTTGAGCTGCTAGCAAAACATTTCTTGATTATTACATACAGTTTCGAAACTAAATGTTTTCAAACTAGAAAAGATCTTAAGATCTTATATTCATTTGAGAATGCTAATAAAAAATTTTTTAACAAATTTATTTATTTATTTACTTCTTTTTTTTGTACACATTCCGTTACTGTACCTCTTAAGAACTTCTAGACGTCATAACTTTTAAAATAGACCCACATATTACAAGGCTAATAACAACAAAAGATCTTTACCTGATTTTCATGCTGTCAAATAAATGTTTTCAAAAATAAAAAATTGTTGGAAATTTTTGGAATATGGATCTATTATGAGAAAAGTTTGGGTTTTTTATGAATGTTATCTTAGACGTCTGATGGTGTTCAGCCATAAAAACTGTACAAACGTGCTGCAAGTGACCCTATATTTAAATGAAAATATTCAGGGAACACGAGTATCAAAAGATTTTGGTATAACTATTGTCTTAAAGGCAAATCAGCTAAAAAATTTCCTGATATGTTTTCAGGGCCGTCTGCAATATCATATCCCGCACTTAAAAAGTATGAAGAATCGAGATATAAACATGTTAAGAGTTTGTTGCTGGAATTTCCAAATGAAAATAAGTTTTTAACTTTTTTTCTACTTTGAAAACATTTTTTTTACAAACTGTATACTATTTAGTGAACGTATCAAAACACTATCTTTAAACGCTTAAGAACAATTCATAGGTCAGAAAAACGTTTTTAAAATGCTTAAACCAATAATCGTTTAAATTTCAAAAAATCAATAAACCGTCGTCAAAACTTACTTTATTAACGAACGAATGAATGATTTCAAAGAAAAAAATTTGTACAGAACTAAAGAATCAGAATTCGCAACACATTTAACAGATAAGCAACGTTCATTTTTAATAATTTGTATCCTGTTGCCAAAAATATGCTTCTTCTTGTCACGATAATTATTAATTAACTACAACATTGTTGCAGGCACAAAACAAAAAAGAAAGTTCAAGAATTCAAGAATCTACAGCTGTTACATACTGTATGTTTTGTGTACATGAAGACCATGTGTTTGTGTTTGTACTTGTATTTGCTTTAATATACATAGATACACACACACATATATATATATATATATATAAACGTATGTATAATTCATTTCTCTTCCGTATGTTGTTGCTCTTGCAGCTGTTTGTTATTCAAAAAACAAAAAAACAAAAACAGAAACTACGACTGCTTATTCAACATGTTTTTTAAAAGTCACGTTTTTACTTATGCATCAGTAGTATGAACCTGAAAGAGTATTTGTTGTTCTATTCATTATATTCTCAATCACAAAGCAGATATGAGAGAAAAAAAAGAGTGATATGGTAGTCGAGAGTACAAGACTTTGTATTAATTGTGTGAATTATGCTTAGTTTCTTATCAGCATACACCCGCATTTAAAATACGTATTGTATGTAAATTCGAATATATTTTAAAAAATATTTTTCTTCTTCCTTTATTTGCAGTTGCTAAAGGATCTTTGAATGCTCGCGTATCTACTTCATTAAGAATAAAGACACACGCTCAGCCGGACAAAAGCATAAGTGATAACACCACGGTAGCCAGTTCAAAACAGCGTCAACAACAATTTTCATTTTTATCGGACAATGCAGTCACATCTTCAACACATTCGGATACAGAAAATTCATTTGACCTGCGTTTGGCGAATGAAACACTAACAAACGATTCAACGTCAACGTGCGGTAGCAATGCAAATTCTACATCAGCATTGTCGTCGACATCAACAGAAGCCGCAACATCACACAATGAGAGAATGACATCATCTATATCATCACCTGGCGAAGAAAGTAGATTTCATAGGTATCCATCTATAAATGCGAGCAGAAGGGATAATGACGCAACGGTCATGTATAAAACGAATAGAAGAGACAAAGACTCAACAACGACGAATAAGAAGGAACCAAAGCAAATACATTCCAGCAACATAAGAAAAGATTATTACGATTGTATTGATTTTGATTCAGACCACGAAGAATTTAACAACCGTGACATGAGAGATGGCAGTGATGGCTGTGATGCCGATATGGATACAGATGAATCGTTGGACTCCATGACTAGTTTGGATACAGAGAAAAGCGCAAAACTTAAAAGAGTCAATCATCCCTTATTGCGTGATAAACTCTTAGCCAAACAGCAGCAGACTCTTAATTGTGGTAACAACAAAACAGATGACAATAGAAAACCTCTTGCCAGTATACGCAACACAGATGGTTTATTATCCATAGCGATAAAAACAATAAAATTAGTTAAACGCAATCAATTGCTGCAACAAAGACTAACACAATTGCAGTTGGAAACCTCAGAGTTTATACAATCGGTATTGGCCAATCCGGAAAATAGACATTTTCGTGAAAATATAAAACAGTGTAAAAGGCAAGAAGTTGATAGTGTTTAAACACTCCAAACAGTCAGTGTGAAACATGAGACTAAACATTGTATGTTTTGGTTGCTGCAATAAGCGCAAGTCTTTATAATAGCAAACGACATCAAATATTGCTATTGCCTACTTTTAGGATGTTTGAAAATTGAAATAAAACTGCTAATTGCTATTGTGATAAAACAAAATTAAATATAAATTAAAATTAAAAAATCATCAAATTATAATAAACTGCAAGAAATATTTCCAATAATTGTCTGTTCAAACATACGAAATGAAAATAAACTTTTTAGTTCACCACACAATGTCCGCTATAATGACTCCATCTAGTCAACCATTTAAGTATTTAGCGCTACATAATGAAAATTTAAACAAGAAAAAAAACATAGTTAAACAATTCAAAATTAAATCTAAAAAGTGATCTCATCTAACAACACATAGAACGCGACTACTATACTATGTAATAATTTTCTAAATCATCCCAAAACCACACGCAAAATTACTTTGAATTTGAAATTCTTTCAAAAGTTCTCTTCATCCATTGATTATAATTTTAAGACTGCCATTTAATTGGATTTTGATTTTATTTATAAATTTAAATTCGAAAACAAAAAAAGAAAAAAACACAAAAATAATAATTGACTTCGAAAAGCGGTTTCATATTAATATAAATTGAAAGATAACAAGCATTTTAAAAACTTTAATTATTTTTTGTATTATTAATGAATGAATAAAGAAATCAGAAAATATATAGAATATTCGCATATAATATTACTAATATATACTGCTATTGTGTGCTAGAGATGATTGAAAATTATCAAACTGAACTGATTTCATAACTATTAAACATTTTAATATTTTACTTAATATTATTGTATTATCCTATGGAATAATAAAAATCTATCAATTGGCATATCCATTACATGTCATATGCATACGTAGTATACTAAACATAATCTTTTAAGCAAAATAGGTTTCTAGCGAATATATTTTGGTCTTTTTTTGTGTGAAACAATTCATTATTTGAAAGTAAAATTGAATTGAAAACTTAAAAGCAATTTGTAACCATACCCTTGATTAAAATTTAAACAACAACCCGCCTCTCCATGTTTTTTTAACTTTAAATGTTGCCTAGCTTAAGATACTAAACAACTTCATAACAATTTATATATGTTTAGATTTTCTATTTAGAGTAGCATATATAATTTTTTTTTTTTTGTTAAACAAACTAATTTTAAGTTTTATATGTAAATAATATGTCATTGTCACTTTAAATTCTAACTACATATTAATAGAAACAAAATTTACAATTTGGCTTTTTTACTACTAATAAATATTCATTTGATATAAATTGTGCTTATATAATAAGGAATGTATCATGTGAAAATATCCGTATACATATACATATTTTAATCTTGAGCATCAATAAGTTGAATAATTAATTCATATAAAACAATAAATTATTAAATTATACGTAGAATTAACCTTAAATAACGAAAGAAAAATAAAACATTTCTAAATACTTTCATTTTATGAAAATTTTATAAAAAGATTTCTCAAAATTTCCATTTCTTGTTGAAGTTTTCATGTGAATTCTTCGATATATTGAAAAATATCAAAAAAAAAAATCTTTCCTCAAATAAAAAAGACAACAATCGTTTAATTCCTAATTGGTTTCTATAAATTTAAGTTTAAGACAAGAAATGAAAAGAAAACTATTAACTTCCATTGCTTAGAAACCTTAACGTTATTTTTTTTTTTGCTAAAATTTATGGATTAGCGAGTATTAAAAAAGAAGAACTATCTTATTTTTTAAAACAATAAATTTAATTCATTAAATATCATATACTTATAATAATTCATAATATAACCTTCTATCATTTTGCGATATTTTAAATTAAAACACAAAATAAAATAAAAATAAAAAAAGAACTTCTTTAAAAAGTTTTAAACAAAAATATCGAAGTTTTCTTTAAATGAAGTATTAAGATACTAAAGATTCATCATACAGTGGAGTAAATATAGTCGACGTTACCGATGTTTATTATTTTATTCATTGCCCACACAGTTACCAAGACATTGTTGCAGTAGCCATGATGTAGATAAGTAACTGAATTCAAGTTCACCAAAATGTAAAACAAAAACAAACAATAACAAAAAGTAAGATAATAACTTTAAATTAATAGACAGATTTATCAGCACAATTTCATTGAACACTCAAATACTCGCTTGAATTCTTTTCAAAGTTTTCGTTTGAAATAAGCTGTAGCTTTAGAAACAAAAACCAAAAATTAGGAAAAAAAAATTTGCAAAATCATGCAGACCAAATAATCGATTAACAAATCGAATTTCGCTTGAAGCACGTATGTATACACAGTCGGGTGCAAAACTAATTACATTTTTTGAAGTTGAACTGAGAAGTTCCTATGAAAATTTAAATACGCTATTAAATAAAACAAAACTTCACAAATTTATTAATTATTAGGTCCTTTTAACATAACATTAGCAAAAAGTGCAATATTCAAATAGTGGAATGAGAGAAACTTAGTTTTGCTTTTTTAGCTTAAATTTTTTGTGGCAAAATTTGTAGTCATTAGCCGTTACCAAAAAGAAGAAATCGTCTTTCAGTGAGATGGTGATGTAAGTCAGACCGGTAAAATTGTCATAGAATAGCTTTTACAACAATAAGTTGAGGTGACAACAATAAAGCCCTAATTCCAATCAAATGGAGAATTTTTGGATAATCGGCTTCGAGGAACATGTTGGATATAATACAACGAATATAATACGAATGGAACCGGATTTCTTTTAAATTTTTGGGTAATGTTGAAGAGACTACGTCTAAATGCCACAAAATTTAAGGAGCTCTACGAAAAGTGTTAAAAACATAAGTTACTCTCTATTTAAGCAAAAAGTGCAAAACCAAGTGAGTGAGGATATACATGATTGCGATTAATTAATTCTCTCATTCCAGTATTGGAATATCACACTTTTTGCTATTGTGTGGGTGTGTTTTTTTTTTAAATAACTTAATAATTTGATTGAGTATTTAAATTTTTACTGAAAGTTTTAAGTTCAACTTCAAAATATGCACTTAGTTTTCCTCCCCACTGTATGTGTGGTGGTTAGAAAAATAATAGACGACAACAAATGATTTAAAATGGAAGTTTATTTTTATAATTTTTTTTTTCTAACAAAATTATTGTTGGAATTGCTTGACCTAGAAAGTATAGCTAAGAAATCTGTAAAATAGTAAAGTTTAAAATTAATATAAAATTTGTTGCTGCTGTTTGTTGTTTTTGTAACAATTCTCTTTCTCTAGATTTTGATCTGTTTGTTTTGGTAATATTCAGTGTAACGAACGAATATAAGCGAAAATGATTAATTATTTTCATAATGATTAGACGAATTGTGATATACATGTGGATATATTTCTTTATGTTTTTGGTAAAATAGTTTTATTTTGTTTTTGTAAACATAAAATACATATTTCATATATTATTCCAAGGTCATTTAAAGAGGCACAAACAAAGATATGCACTTATGTATATACATACATACATATATGTATGTACTCGTATATTATACATTTGTGTACAATTTGTTATTTAATGTTCTTGTTTCTCGTCTTTTATTCTATTTGGCACCTCTTTGCTCAATTTATACCTTCTACATATTCGTATTTTGTATCGACCTTGAAATTGGTGGGAATGTTTTGACGCTTCTTCAGTGGCTGAGAGTTCATTTCTACCGTGAACTTCAAATGAATTTAATTATCACATAAACAATTATATAAATAATTATTTTTCCTGGTTTTATTTACTGTGGTCATCATTTTATTTCGATCTAACACAACTGGAAACCTTTTTGCTCTAATTTTTGTATGTTTATATATCAGTTTGTTTCCCTAAAATAGCCCAAAGGTAGAACGATATTATAGTTGTCAGTATGTACTTTCTTATTATCACTTCACACTGAAGTGTTATATTTAAATAATATCAATATTTTATTCGTTTTAATTTAAACAATATTATTATATGCTGTAGTTAACCCTTATGTGACTGACAAAAAAAAAAAAAAAATACACATTTTGTCATCACACAAATCTCACAGAAAATAAACATTTTTTGAGAAAAATTTTGAAAAATTGCAATTACAAATTAAATATTTAGGACTTTCGGAGCAGATGATCTAAATTCAGTTTAAATCAAATAGAGAACATCTGTCTGAGTTGTGAATACCCATTCATTTGCTATCAATTGTGGCTCTCAATTCCATAATTATCAAACTCGTTCAAATCCAATAAAACCGCAGCATTTTGTTATATTCGTGTTATGTTAAATGCTAATTTAGGTCAATGTTACGATCCCGGGAGTGTAGAGTAGATAGCGAACATGAAATAAATATAGAAGAAAGGACGTTTTTATATTTTGTCAGTTCCTAAAGAAAATCAGGAAAAAATATTGAAAATAAAATATTTTTTTTTGCATCGTGGTATCTAACGCTTGTGGGACAGTTAGAGAAAACAAACGTTTATTTCAGGCAATTACTTTTTGCAAATATCGAATTAAAAAGGCGACTTAATATTCCTATGCGCTAAAAAAGAAAAAAAGCCGTAATAATAATATCTACCAGGCAATCTACAGCGTCTACAGAAAAAAACACTTTTACGGCAAAGTCAAAAATTATAAGCTATTATAACAAAACTAAAGAAGATGTTGACAAAATGGTAAAGTTATTGGGCGATTGTACTTGCATATGCAGGATAAGTTGATAACCGCTATTCTTATTTTTTATCGCTGTGGATGTAGAGCATGTTTGTAAATGCATCACTGCATGACATTTAGCGCTTTAAAACAACCTAAATTCACAATTTGTTTATACAAATAAAAGGTAGTGCTGCATCAATAGTGCAACATTTTATTTTCTGTTATAAAAGCTTGCCGTCGTGTTGCGGCGCAGTGATGAACATTACATGCATATTATAAAACAAAATGCACAGTTCACTTTCACAGACCGCCATAGACAATTTTTTAATGATCTTAGCATGCAATTATCTATTTAAAAAAAGCAGCGAGCAAAGAATTTAAGTTGATGGCTAAAACTTGCACTTGAATTTCAATAGAGATTGCACTCCAAAAAGAGTCGGAAACGAGTGTAAAATCAGATAACTCAAAAATTTATAGCAATTCTCCCATATCAATTTGTGATTTATGTGCGAAAATAGATTTTTGTTACTTTTTCGCAATATAATTTTGAATAAAACAGATAAACAATATGCAACACTGGCATTTTTTCATATATGTATGTATGTAAATGCATAAAGATACCCACCCAAGTACCTTGTCGGACAGTCAAGAGTGTTGGAAGGAAGTTAGGCTAACCGCATAGCCTTATTTTGCTGATTTACAAGAATTTTTCCAGCCTGTAAAGAATCAAGAAAAAATATGGTTTGTCAAGATTTTCTGAAACACATTTCTAAAAGTTTTCCCTACACAAAGTTTCGCAAAAAGTTATTTACATTTTAGTGAATTAATAACGTATAGCGTTTTAAGTGTACTTGTTTTCTAGTTTAGCTTAAAGCTATGAAAACTAATAAAATATTAAAAGTTAGGAGCTCTCAAGAAGTTTTAAGTACGACAAAACCAAGGTTGGCAACCCACTGGGTAACCCATTTAAAGCCACCCGGGTTTTATTGGGTATTATATTTAATAAAAACCCACCCGGGTTTTTTATATACAGGTTTTCATTTTTTAGCTCAAAAAGATAATGAATTAAAAAATTGAAAAACGTAAAATTTATCGCATCACTGCTTTCTTCTTTTCCTCACCTCTGAGTCAACGCCCGAAAAGTTCTCATCTTTTTAATCGATACACTTTGAAGATGATTTTATATTCGGTTGAAATAAATGTTTCGGTGACATGCTAAAAGATATTGTCTCCGTCGAAACAGACAATATTCTGAAGGATAAATAATGGCGGGTGTGGCATTTGATCGCTTCTAACACTTGCTTGGCAACTTGGGCGACGTGAGACCGAGCGTTGTCATACAAAGGGAAACATTTATCACTCTGTCCCCTTTTATATTGTTTTACGGCCGTTTTCTCATAATGCACGGCTCTGCTCTGCTCTGCTCAAAATACCATTATAAGAAATACTAAAAGAGATGTAATTGTAATTGTAAAGATGTAATTGATTTAAGTTTGTTTTCATTTGCATAAATCAAATATAGAAAAATAGTTCAAAGTATTGTGTTTGAGAAAAAAAAAAAAACGAAACGAAACGAAAGAAATACTAAAAAATATGTAATTGTACTAAAAAAAAAAATATTGTTGACTTGAACGAAATTCGGAAGCAGTTATAAAACCACCCCCCGCCCAACCCTGTGAGTTGGGTTTTATTGAAAAACCCGGGCTTTTGCCAACTCTGTTTAAAACGCAATAGTCACATAAGGGTTAATGATTATAATCATAGATTTAAGTTTGTTTTCATTTGCATAAATCAAATATAGAAAAATACTTCGAAGTATTTTGTTTGAGAAAAAAAAAGAAGCGAAAGAAATACTAAAAGAGATGTAATTGTGCTAAAAACAAAAAATATTCTTGAATTGGGAAGCAGATATAAAACCCAAAAAAACCCATCAAAAAACCCAATAAAACCCGGTGAGTTGGGTTTTATTGAAAAAACCCGGGTTTTTGCCAACCCTGTTCAAAACGCAATAGTCACATAAGGGTTAATGATCATAATCATAGATTTAAGTTTGTTTTCATTTGCATAAATCAAATATAGAAAAATACTTCGAAGTATTTTGTTTGAGAAAAAAAAATGTGAAATGAAAATGAATCATATTTTTGTAAACAACGTTGTGTAAAGTTTTAACCTTTAACACGTCCAGCTGGGCAGTGATCGAAAAATAATAGGTGTCAACTTTTTGGTCTTTGGCCTTATATAGCTTTAATATTTTGGTTAAGGCTGTTTATTGCTTTTATAGCAATAACAAGATTGCAAGATTTCTAGTTCTTATTGGTATACGGTGGCAGTGTAAGCCTTCTCTGTACTTTACCCAATTCTATATTGACGATACTAAGTTTTGTATGTGGAATAGCTTGTGAAATATATGAACTGTTTTCATCGAAAAAAAGCCATTTTTAAATATAGTTTAGAAACAGTGTAAACAAGTTCGCTGTATAATTACCATATGTTTGACTGCATTTGTAGGAACTAAATCGTTTATTTGGTCAACAATAATGAGTTTGTATTCTTTATTAATTTTTAATTTAATTATTCCGTATTCTTGCTTAACAATGCTTTAGAATCGATTTGTATCTTTTAACAGAAAAATTTTTAATCATTTACATATGAAACAGAAAAATTTACGACCAGAAATAATAATCAAATCAATTCAAATTTAATAAGTTGAGGAAGGTTAAGATACATATGTAGTTTATTGGTAAAAACAACGATCAAACTAATGTGCTGACATCAAATTGAAATGGTTCATAAAATTAAAGTGTCCCATTTAAAGGCTGTGTGTGTAAATCAATTGAACAAAAATCAATGTAATTTTAAAGCGGATATAAAACTTTTAACGATTTGACTTTTTCAAATTTAATTTTAAAAGAGAATAATAATAATGATGCCATTTATTAAATAATATAACGAAATAAAAAAAAAAAATAAAACAAGAAAACCTATATTTCATCATGGGCATAAATTTAACGTTTAACATCATTATTGTTACCGTAATGATCATTATCTTATTCATTATCATCAAATAATTTATTATCAAATAATTTATCATCATTCAGGTTTTGCATAAAGCGCCCGACCATTGACTTGAACTTGAAAATAAAGACGAGCAACAACTCACTCACTCTGCAATTTTGTGAATTTGTGCTAATTGGCACATAAATTAGACCAAAGGGCACAACATATTGTACGAAACAAAATACACTGACATACTTACACATGCATCATTCAAATAATGAAACTTAGCACACCTCTTCTAACAAAAACTAACACATTCGCGTACAAATATTCAGTCTCGTACTTTATATTTTGGCGTCAGTTGTAGTAGTAATCGTGTTTACACTGATCATAAGTAATTGATGGTGTGTGTGTGTATGCTTATGTGATGATAGCAGTGAGGGATGGGGTTTCTTGTTAGGCATTGATCTCATCTACGTTTAATTGTCAATAAGCAGTCATAAGAAACGCACGCATGCGACGTTAATAAACGTAAAACTACCGATTATTTTCATAACAGAAATTTAAATAAAACAATAAAAATTGAAAGAAAAAAAACGTGAGAAAAACTTATAAAAGAAAACAATACATTAACACATTTGTGGACAATATCAATTTCAGAATTTTTATTTTTTTGGTTTTATCCGAAACACATCCGCGAACGTGTTAAAGCAGGTATTATTTGAAAAAAAAAGAAATGCATAAAGTGTCCGACCAACCGACTCCCTCCTGTTTCAGTTCTTAATTACACACTTTTGCTTTTGTTTAAATATTTGCGAGAGTATAGTGAGTGTGTTTATGTTTAAAAGTGTGCAAAAAAAAAAAAAACACAAAAACAAAAAGATATTTTAAAGCAATTGGAAAATGGTGATCATATTTAAATAAAATTATTTGTTCAGCTATTTTATGTTGAATAATTATTAAATAGCCAATGCAAAATGCCATTAAATAAATTAGAAAAAAGAAAACAACATTTTCAAATACAGTGGCCTACAACTTAATTCAACCAGCCCCCAATTTGAAATGATATATCGTATATAATTTCAAAAAGACACAAGGTATTGACAAATTGGAATGAGGTCTTACGGAATATGTTACAAATTTCAGAAATAGAAGTTTGTTCTGGCTTAGATTTACATAAAAAAAAAAATACACACCAAAGCGAAAAACATAGGTACGCAAATAGTCACAGTTATTTGTAAATTCTGCCAAATAGACATGACTTTTCTAGTAAACTTCTAAGCAGTCGTCTACTAGTTATGTTTAGAATTAATTAACTAAGCTACTAGTCTGATTTAGGCAATTTAAGCGCATTTTTTTGACAATGGGGCAACACACTAACATTGAGCAGACAAAATTGGTTATTAGCCATTTTAAAAACAGTCATCTTTGTCAAAAAATTGCTGAAATCCCTTGCCTTAGTGATCCAATAGTTCGAGGTGTATTATCTTAGTTTGTGCACGAAAATAGAATACACAATAAGGACAGAAAAGCTCCCAACAAAATTGTTTAAGGAGACTGATGCGCACTAGTAAACTTCTAAGCAGTCGTCTACTAGTTATGTTTAGAATTAATTAACTAAGCTACTAGTCTGATTTAGGCAATTTAAGCGCATTTTTTGACAATGGGGCAACACGCTACCATTGAGCAGAGAAAATTGGTTATTAGCCATTTTAAAAACAGTCATCTTGGTCAAAAAATTGCTGAAATCCCTTGCCTTAGTGATCCAATAGTTCGAGGTATATTATCTTAGTTTGTGCACGAAAATAGAATACACAATAAGGACAGAAAAGCTCCCAACAAAATTGTTTAAGGAGACTGATGAGCACTGCATTGAGAGGAAAATAAGGGAAAATCCGAAGCATTCCGCAGCAAAATTGAAATTAATAAAACATTTAGTGCAGAAATTATTCGTTCGTATTCATTCTTAATAAGAAAATCAAAATCAAAATTTAAATTCTCTAAGAAACGCATAAACAAAGACGCAAGCTCTTGGGAACTGGTGGTTTTTGCGACAAAGTCCAAATTTAATATATTCGACTCGGATGGTCAAATGTACATCTAGCATAAGCCAAGCACAGTGCTACAAAAGTAGATATTAAAACTGACAGTCAAGCACGTTGTCATAGTGTGGCCTTGTACCTCATCAAAAGGTTTAAGGAATTTGTAGTTTACTAAGAGTACAATGGATAAATTGTATACTTCGACAATGCTCTGAAGAACTGAGTATAAGGAAGAATTTCTTCTTTTCTTTAATGTGGAACATATTCTGTAAGCCCACACTTGTACTTTTTTAAAATCTTGTTTCGTTTCGAAATTATGTGCGATTTTCTAAGTAAAAGGAACTGGTCGAAATTAACTGTGACCCACTGTATGTACAAACAAAATAGAAATTCTAGAAAACAAACTTTGGAATTATTTATTTAAAATGACATCACAAGTATTTGAGTAATTGAGTTCATCAATCAAAATTAATTATTCGAAAATCTTAAGGTCAATGGTCAGTAATTATGCTGGTTAGTGATTTTTGCGCGCAATTCTATTTTCTCCTTTATGTATGTACCTTTCAATTGCAATCATGTGGTATAAAATAAAATTAGCCAAACATTTGAATAAATCAGTATAAGTGATATGCATTTACAGCGCCAATTGCCAAAATTCAGTCGAAAAATACACTTTCAGAAAAATTTGTATGGCTTACAACTCATAAACCTTGACGCATTATATGTGTACATATTATATGTACATTTCTTTGTGCCAACATACTTTCAAAAGGGACTCAACAGTTTTTTTGTTTTTCTGGTGGAGAATAATATCAATCAAGTAACCCTTCAAACAAAACACTGTGTAATCCGTTCAAAAATTTGTGAGGCTATATCTGGGTAAAAAAAAAATAAAAATTTATTATACAGTTGACACACCTACGTATGTATTTAATTGACGGATATGCCTGTTTCATTTAAAAATTTTGCAGTCGTACTTTCTTCGTTAAAAAAACTTTCATTGTTCGAAATAATTCAAGAATAATCAATTACTGACTACAAATGGTTTTTAATTTAAGCAGAATAGAAAATCATTTTAAATCTTCAAGTTATTAAATCATTAAAATGCTGTTTGCATTTCAATGAAACACTCACAGTGGATAGCCGCAAGTATGATAACAGCAAACATTTAAAATAGAATACGAATAGATAATAAAATATATTTTTACATTGAAATTAAAACGTATTTAATATATCCTGTAAGTGAAAAATTTTAATATTGAATTCGCGAATTTTTTAGGACATAAACACATATTCGTTTAAAGGATTGTAACGAGATTTTTTTCAACAGTTACCCGAGTTCAAATCATAATAAAACAAAGAAATATATTTTTATATCAATGAACGGGCAACAGTTACCCGAGTTCAAATCATAATAAAACAAAGAAATATATTTTTATATCAATGAACGGGCTTTGCTGGATAGACAATTTTGGCATTAGTGTTAAATGTGTCCGCCACGGCTGGCGCGCACAACGCGCAATCTGGAACACCAATTTTCACAAACTTTTCATATTTCGCCAATAACTCTTCGAATGTTGATTTCCAGTGTCCAATTGTCTCTGGTTTATTAACGTTGATAAGTGACTTTACATAACCCCAAAGAAATTAATCCAATGGGGTGAAATTACATGATCCTGGTAGGCAATTAATTAGAACATTACGTGAAGTTGCTTTTTCATCAAAAGTCTATTTCAGTAAATCAATTGTTACCTGTGTTGTGTTGTTTTTGGCTGCGCCCTATTAGAACCACATGTTAGCAAGATTAATGCCAGCTAATTGAGGTACGACAAGTAACAGTGACATTTTGACCATCATCAGCCCATAAAGCGCACCAATCAGAAATTTTCTGTCGATGGTGTTTGTCCAAAAGCTTGCTAATTGTCGTCACTTTAAATATGATAATCCTGCTTATTTATTTACGTACCTATTCAACAAAAAATGTACTTTATCGAAGAACAACATTTTGAATGGAAATTCAATATCAATACCGATTAGTGATTTAGCACATTTGCTGGTCGCTTGGCTTTAATTTTTGCACAAGTTGAATGTTAAAAGCTTTTAAGTCAAGATGCTTTCCTAAAATATTCCTTTAAGTGGAAGGATACAATCCCATTTGCTGAGAACGACGACGAATTGATTGATTTGGATCTTCTGCAATGCTTCCCCGTACAGCGGCCACAGTTTCATGGGTAAGCACTATTTGATGGCGCACGGGATGCATATAATTAGTAAGAGCAAACGTGGTAGCCGCTCTGAAGGTCGATTATGTACGCCATAAAATGGACCAAGTGCACTATAAGTTTGACGACCAGAACCCTTAGTTTGATAAAAAATCATTGTTCTGGTGAAAGTCTAACCATAATGAGACCAAACTCCAAAAAAAGCAACTTTCAGCTGTTAAATCGGATGTCAAATAAAGCCAATATATATATTATGGTGTCTGACTTTTACCAAAAATATATTTCACATATGATTTAAAAAAGCCATAAAGTTTCGTTAAGTTTCATATGTTTATGGTCCAATATATATGTAATAAACGCTTGGTTACTTAAGCAACTGTCAAAAAATCAAAGAAAATTATATCAAATAGTTAATCGACTTTTTGGTGGCTATAATGTACTTTTTAAACACTTAAGCAGCTGACCTGGCTATTGCTTTTCTATATTTGCTTATTATATATTAAAGTTTTCGGTAAGCATTCAGCAACATAGTTATTTAATTTGAAGCAAAGCAAAAATCTTAGCTTTTGCTGTATAATTTTCTTTAAGTTTAGTTAAGCAATTACAAATGCATTGAAAATAGTCGAGCATTTTTCAACGCAGGTTGTAATTTGTGTTTTGATTTCTGAATGATTATACATACGTACGTACATCTGTATGTGCCTACGAAATACGTATAATAGGAAAACCCTTTTTTCCATAGTACTAAGCTTTGAAACACAGAACGGTATGCTTTAAAGTTCAATAAGTACATTATAGCCACCTTAACGTCTTTATTGAGTTGGTTATGTATTTGACAGTTTCTGACAGTAGCTTAAGTATATAAGTATAGTATTAGTTAGGCGCCTTTGAACACATACATGTTAAGATCAACGAAACCAAAAACAAGAGAATGCGAAAAAAAATTTGAAACAAAACTTGACCTTTTTAAAATCAACTCAAAATAAAACAGACTGTGAAATTTAAAAGATTTAAACAAAATTTATTTAAAAAAAACATACATTTTTATTGAATAGCGGGTGACTAAACCGCAAAAAAATATTTTTTATAGATATTTTCAGATATTACAGATGGTTCCAGCTAAAATGAATAACATTATTTTATGTTACATTAATATATGTGTAAATTAATAGTAATATATTTTATTATTATTATTTTTTTGTTTTATTTGAAATTTGTAAGCCCATGTTGCAATTACCTTGTCTGAGAAGCCGAGTTATAAACTCTTACTAATTGAATTAAATTTATTTTTATTGTTTTTTGATTTTGTGTTTTTGTTTGTTTTTATTTTGTTCGTTAGTTTTTTACTTTTTTTTTTGTTGAAATTTATTCATAAATTTTAGTTTCGTTTTGTTTTGATTTCGATATGCAAAAAATGCCATTAAAATTATAACCGGTTCGTTAAATTTATACATTTTACGAGTTTAAAGGCGGTTGTACGGAATTTTTGTCTTTTACATAAACCTTAAGCCAAAAGGGTACAATTGGAATCTAGTTTTCTTTTGTTTTTTGTTTTTTCGTTTCTTTTGCAAGTAAAGGAAAAGATGTAACTGTTCAATATACAGGTGGATGAACTTGAATTTCTGATTGTCTTCCTCTGGGTATCGCTTGTTAAAAAATGGTCAATGAGAGAAGAGTGTAACTGGTATTTTAAAGTAAAGGATAGGTTAAAGTAAAGGATAGGATTGAATTTTTTGCATTTAAAATGATTTCAATGTCACTTGAATGCCATGAATTAATTGACAATTTGTCCGACGTTTTGTACGTTGTTTTCATAATTTTTGTTCTGAATCTGAGTTTAAAAATAAATTTCAATTTTCAAATCACACACTCGCTACACACAAACAAGTATTTAATTCTAGAACGTTTCTGAATCCGTGTTTTCCAATGGTAGTCGTCTGTCTGCATTGCATACGGATTGTGTAGATTTTTATTTAAACATTTTTTATTTTCGAATTTGCATGCCACTGCTAATTAATAAGAAGAATATTATGAAATTTATTTATTGTTTTAGAACAAAACCTTCCCTTTTTTGTTTTGAGATGCCTGCACGATGTTACATTTGAATATTTCGCTTATAGCCTTGCATTTGATTTTAACCATAAACTGGTCATGGGGACAAAACCTGGTGGATTTGGCACGAGATTTGGAGACGTCATTGTTAAATACTCGGTTGCCAGATACTCAAGTATTTTTGCCAGAATATGATTTCATTATTATAGGAGCCGGTTCTGGCGGCTGTGTAGTAGCCAATCGTTTGAGCGAAATACATAATGCCACTGTTCTGCTGTTGGAAGCGGGTGATCAGGAGACTTTTATTAGTGATGTTCCCCTGACAGCTGCTCTTACACAAATGACACGTTACAATTGGGGCTATAAAGCTGATCCTACGCCAAATGCCTGTCAGGGCCTTAAAGGAGGTGTGTGCAATTGGCCAAAGGGCAGAGGTGTTGGCGGCACTAGTCTTATAAATTTTATGCTTTACACTCGTGGTCATAGCAAAGATTATGACCATTGGGCGCATTTAGGTAACGAGGGTTGGAGTTTTGAAGAGGTCTTGCCCTATTTCAAGAAATCTGAACACATTGCAATACAGGATTTAAAAAAGTCCAACTATCATGGCTCCAAGGGACCGCTTAATGTGTGCTACACTGACTATAAATCGAAACTGTTACAGGCTTTTCTGAAATCTAGTAAGGAAATGGGTTACAATATAACCGATCCGAACGGTGAACATATGATGGGATTTAGCCGTTCGCAAGCAAATTTACAGAATGGTCGTCGTTGCAGCACTAGTAAGGCCTTTATTAAGCCCATTATACATCGGCCAAATTTTCATTTGTCCATGAAGTCTTGGGTCACTAAAATAATTGTAAAATCCCCGAAAAATTCTCGCAAATTAAAAGCGACTCAAGTGGAATTTGTTAAAAACCATCAAAAGTTCGTTATAAAAGCTAAAAAGGAAATTATTTTAGCAGCTGGTTCGATAGCTTCACCACAACTGTTAATGTTGTCAGGCATTGGACCGAAGGAAAATCTAAGGCAGCACAATATCACAGTCCTTAAAGATCTGAAGGTTGGTTACAATTTACAAGATCACATAACGCTTAATGGTTTGGTGTTTTCCATAAACGATAGTACTGTTAACGATCGTAGACTAATGAATCCCAATGATATTTTACAATACATATTACAAGGGCGAGGTCCCTACACCATACCAGGAGGAGCAGAAGCTTTTGCTTTTGTAAGAACACCGTCGTCGCCTTTCGACAAGGATTATTCTGACATGGAAATTGTTTTAGGTGCGGGGTCATTAAGCGGTGACCATATGGGAACTATGCGCGATCTACTTGGTATTTCAGATGAATTTTATCAAACTGTTTATCGAGGTTTGCACGATAAGGTATGGATGTATTCATATTGCTCGGTAGTTTAAGTACTTAATGCCGCATTTTGTATATTTAAAGGAAACTTTTGGCTTGGTACCAGTACTGTTAAGGCCGAAGAGTAAAGGACGGATATCTTTACGCAGTGACAATCCATTTCACTGGCCTAAAATGGAAGCAAACTTTATGCAACACCCGGATGATATAAGAGCTATGATTGAAGGTGTTAAACTGGTTAGTAAATCATTTAGTTTTTCATTACAACTCATTTTCTATTTCGAATTTTAAACTATCAGATTCTGAAATTGTCTCAAACTAAAGCAATGCGCAGTATTGGCACTGTGTTCAATACAAATCCTTTTATGGGCTGTGAGCATTTGAAATTTGCCTCCGATGATTATTGGAAATGCTGTTTACGCTTATACGGTTCCAGTTTGCAACATCAATCGGGCACCTGTAAAATGGGCCCCAGTTCAGATCCTGAAGCAGTAGTGGATTCTCAATTACGAGTACATGGTATAGAAAATTTACGTGTAACAGATGCTTCCATTATGCCTACTATACCCGCTGGCCATACAAATGCCATTGTCATAATGATTGCTGAAAAGGCATCCGATATGATTAAGAATAGTTGGCGTATGAAAACGAATTAATTTGTAATCGAATTAATTTTAATTTAAATATTAATTAATTTATTTTCGATAAGTATAATACTTACACATAATTTAGTTTAAATGAAAAATGTGATAAAATATTTATGTATGTATGTAAGTTAGTTTTAGTATTATTTTCTATTTTAAAAGAATTTATAAAAAAAAACTTGTCCTTCTTTTATTTGGTGTCATTCGTCATGCTAACTTTGAAAATTGTAACTGTTCCATGGAATATTATTTTCATTTGCAAAGAGACCTGTAAAACCAAAACTGTTAAAACTACACTTTACTATATGTTGTCTGGCAAGGCGCTTGTGATGTTAGAAAACATCTCTTTTTTTTATAAATTATTTCTCAACTTCGCAAAACTCGTCTCAGAAAATCTGACAATTCAATTTAAAAAAACCGTTTCTTTAACCCCATTCAAACTCCTTAGCTTTTTGGCTCAAGTTTGAGGGCAAACTGTACACACTCGAGATAATTCGAGCGGCGCTGTATTTATTTCTGCTCTAATTTTTCACACTCGGGTATTAATTTTAATAAATATTTTTACTGATAAAAATATGTTCTTTTGACGAAATAACATTTTAAAAAGAGAGATAAAAAAGTCGAGGTACATGTAACATTGCAATATTCAGCATTTTATGCAAATATTTTGATTAATTTCGAAATCTTGCCAATTTTTTGCCAAGACAATGTTCTAAAGTGTGTTTTTTACACAAAAAAATCTTTTTTTTTCAAGATATCTGTGCGTTAAGGGGTTAATGACTTCTTATTTATTTATTTTTTTGATAATTTTCCAGTTATTGATAACCTCAGTTACAAGCATTTTAAATTTTCCCATTTCATTGGTTTAAATATCCGCTTATTTGATTGAAGTGTCAGTGTAAACCTTTTTAGTCAATATCAAAACCTTTACTTTATATATAATGGCAACACCATTCTATATAAATATTTTAGTGCTACCACTCTTGTACTTGACAATAGCTGCGATTGTTATACATGCGCTTAATCAGGAGTTCTCTAATGAATGGCCGTAAGTACATTCCAGGGAGTGGGGAACGAAGAACTCGTAAAAAAGTATGTATTAAATACATACAACAATAAAAATCTGCATACAAATGGCAAACTAAATATATATTAAATATTTTTTTGTTTTTGTATTTCTTATAAAAGTGAATTATTTCGTTTTATGTATTAATTATATTATAATTTTAAAATACCTTTTGCGATTTATGAGTTTGTTTTTTAATCAGTTCTGTTTTTGTTCGAAACTTGCAGAAACTTTTAAAAGAAATATGGCAACGTTATGCGAGTGATAATACTTATTACACATGCGCGAGTAAGGTCATCTGCAATCACATGTATTTTATGAATTGTAACGGTATGTGTATATAGTGAAAGCATAAATTGTGATAATCATTGATAGATGCCACTTAAAAGTTCAGTCATTTTGCGGCATTTTAAACGTTCACAACGTGCTATAACGTCAGAATTTATTAAAAGAAAAACTATTTATTTAACACACACACACACACACACACACTTAAATTATAAATAAACGTGTTCAATACATAAAAGTAAATAAACAAACAAATTACAACAACAACAATAAGAATAATGTAGTGCTTTGCTTTGTAAATGCGTGCACGTCAACGCTTGCAATAAATTGTGTGTGTGCGTGCGGGTGTGCATTGAAATAAAAAAAAAAAGTAAATTGGATTAAAGTAATTAAACGATATTTAATATATAAAGCAAAAGTAAGAAAGAGGAAAAAAAAGAAAAAGTATTTAATGTATGTAATGGCCAGAGAATGAGAATAAGAAAATATAAGAAAAAAAAAACAGAAATTAAAACGGAATATTTTAATGATTATTATGTACAGCAAAGGGAACAACTAATGGACAGTGAGAATAATAAAAGTGTTGACGGCATGGTTTGTGGACGAAATTGTTTGAAAAGTTTTTGTTCTACTTTTTCTTTTCGAAGGAAATTGTCTCAATTTCTCTATGTGATCCTGTTGCGTATGAACAGACTCTCAGTGGCTGTCAAAGCAGCTGGCAATCGAATAACAACAACAAAGCAAAAATATAATAACAGTAATAATTAGAACAATAACAACCGCACATTTTTATGTCTTCAACTTTTTTGTTTTTCCTTCTCCTCTTTTTCATTTTGTTGGTTTTGTCGTGTTTATTTCCATTTTCTTTTATTTCTTTAGTTTTCAATTTTGTAGGATGTGCGTGCGTGTTTATTGTTAAGATAATTTATTTTGTTTTTGTTGTTGATATTATTGTAGGTGCGCTTTTCAAAGTTAGGGACGAGTTTAGTAGATAATTTTGTTCATATTTTGCCTCTGCTTTGTTATTAATAAACAACATAAAACAATGACGACGGCTTCCAATTCTATAACTATTACGACGGCAGTGTCAGCAACAACGACAGCGACAGCGACGGCTAAAGAATTCAAAGTTGTTGCTCTATTTGTGTGGTAAAAGTAGTTTGTTTTTATTATCCAAATATGTGTTACGTTAGCGTGTATGCAAATGAAAGTATGTGTGTATGTGTGTGTAAGTGTATGTGAGCGTTTTGGTGTTTATAAATGGGTATGTTGTCTGTAGGTTTTTCTAGTTTTAGTACATTTGGCCTTAGGGACTCTTTTGGTATTCTATTTAAAAGGTTTTTCTTTATTTGGAATCCTTTTAGAAAGAACATAGTGAGAATAGAAAACTATAAAGAAGAGAAAAAAAGAATATAAAAATGAAAGAAATATTAAAAGATTATAAAAAATATATACATAAAAAAGATATGAAAAGTGGAATAAAGAGGATTGTAACCCACAATTACTCTAAGAACTAAAATACTTACTACACATACATAAACAAACATACACACAAACATCTGTATATGGAAATGTTAATGTTGTTTAAGTGATATTAACAACAACAATGGTTAACTATCATATCAGTGTTGCCATATGATAATGTAGTTTGCGTTTATAATGGATGATAGTTTTCCTATTTGGGTTTCCGGTGTAAATCTTTTCACTGTAAAAAAAATTCATGGCATGTGGCAATGCCACAAATGCTTGCAAATCATAGAACATTTTGTTTATCAAAATTCGTGCTGTGTGAGCAATGTGTTTCTATCGAAATTTTATGTACATACGTTCAGCGACGAAGCTCAACAAACAGAATTGCCGAATTTGGTGTGAAGAGCCGCCAATTTGTGAGCCGATATCATCATTGGACCGAACTTCTTAACGAACGATGAAAATTACAACATAACAGTCAATGGAACAAAGTACCGTACGATAATTACCGATTTTTGTTTTGTCCAAAATTAAAGAAGTGATCATTGTTGACATGCAGTTTCAACTAGACAATGTCAAGTGCCACACAGCACGCGATATCATGTGCCTATTGAAAGGCGAGTTTGGTGAGCAATTAATTCCACGCTGCGATTTGCGATCTGATCCCACTAGAGTGTTTTTTGTTTCTTATGTATAGGGACAACCCTGGAAGACAACATTATAGCTGCTATTGGTGAGATACCGGCCGGAAAAAGTATGCCAAAATTGAAGCTCTTGGACAATTTACCTACGGTGTAGCATCGGGTAACATTTACCTGAAATCATCTGTAAAAAGTAAATGGCAGGCGTTTATTTATCGCCCCAAAATAATATTTTATTTAATTTTGCACATTTTCTGTGTTGTTTTCAATTTTCAAAACCCAAACCTTAAAAACATCACCCGTTATCTAGAAGTTATGCTTATGTGTGTAAATTGGAAAAAAGGTCTTAAGTCGTCTTTTTGACACAACATTTTTAAAAGCTCTAACTTTTCTTTCTAATCTTCAATCGCAAATAATTATAATATTTTCATGGTATTCAATTTTTGATGAGGTATGTACATTAGGCATATACTCGTAACTTTTAAATATTTTTTGTAAATAAAAACATTGACATGAAATAGTCGAATAGGACATTAAAAACAATGATTGAATATGGTTTTACTCTTGCGCTGGCGTCAAAAAAATTCAGGCACTAGCAACGGTGAAGTATTAAGTTTGTATTTGTATACAATGAGTGTATTTGTGCTCAATGTTACGATATTTGGTTTTCGGATCAAGTATTTTAAAAATAATAATAATTAACGGATATTATAATATTGTTGTTGTTTTCAATTTATTTAAAAACTTGAATTCGACTTGCATAATAACGTTACATACTCGTAAAAAGAGATGCTCCCTCTTGGAAGCATATGTCTTACACAAAGACATCTTACATGGTTATCCACACGTGTTTTTGCTTCTTCCCATGTTTGCTTGTTCAGTCTTATTTTCTGTATAACTTTGTGTTTCTGGGTGTTTCATAGTCGACATTGACTTCTTAAGCTTTGAGAATTTCACTAGAGTGACATTTTGGTAATACATTCGAGACTTTTTCAGATGGTGCGACCGATCTACCCCTATTTTCTTTTCTTCATTTTTGCTTCAATACGGGTTACTTATTGGTTCAAACAATTCTGTGTTAGTTATAGTGTTAGGCCAGAATATTCTGCACATGATTCTGAGACACTTTTTAATGAACACCTCGAGCTTTTGCGTGATGTTATTCAATACAAGCCAGGTTTAGCTGCCATACAGCAGAACTGTCTTAGTTCATATGTTACCTTCACCATATTGATAGCAGTCCCCTGAATGCCGCTCTCGCTTTATTAAGCCAGTTGTACACGTCTATTTCTGCGGCGCTGTTATATGTAGTCATTGTATTTATTGACCTCGCAGCATGATGTTTTCCGTGCTTGACTCTCAGGCCTTGGCTTACGTGATATTTATCTTAAGTCCAACATTGCTAGCCAGTTTTTCTAAGTCCAACATTTTTGACTGCATATTGGAGATCTTGTGCGAAACTACTTGTATACAAATCAATAAACAATGATTAACATGGGAGATTACTGTTCCCATGAAATTTTTAATCTCCTCCAAGAGAAAATTGCGAGCAAGAATCTCCCATGAAATTTTTGTTCCCTTTGTACAACCTGATTACTTACTTATTTATATGGCACTACAACCGTTTGGCCGAATCCAAAAAGGTACGCCAGCTGGATCTATCCTGCTCTAACTGGCGCCAGTTTGAGATTACCAAGTAAGTCAGATTCTGCAATACTTGGTCTCTCCAACAAAGATTTGGTCGACCTCTCTCGCGCTTTCTGTTTGGAATACCGTATCAAAGGCCTGCCTTGCCGGAGTTTCTGCATCCATACGAGAGACGTGGCTAAGCCAGCGCAGCAGCTGTATCTTAAAGCGCTTCACTACATCCGCGTCCTTGTACAGCTGCTCACTGTTCCAACGTATGCGGTATTCATCTCCTACTCGTAGAGGACCGAAGATCTCACGAAGTATTTTCCTCTCGAACGCTATTAAAACATTTTTGTCATTGTTTGACAGTGCCATATAGCAGCATATAAGCGTAGAGCGTAAGTTTGATTTGAAGAGAAAGTGTTACTTAATTGTTTACTGACCCTAAAGTAACATCTGTTGGCAAAAGTGATTCTTTGTTTGGTTTCCAGGCTGACGTTGTTCACGGCGTTAATGATGGTACCAATTTAGACAAGGTCCTTCACTACTTCAAAGCTGTGGTCGTCAACAGCTCTGTCCAAGACGCGTAGACTCTTTACTAGTTGACAAAGCATACTTAGTCTTGTCTTCATTCACCACGAGACCCACTTTAGACGCCTCTCTCTAGACTAGAGTATGCAAACGACATAAGTAAATTTAAATCTGATTTCCATAAACACTACTCCCTATATCCTCTTTCACAGAACCTATTTTCCTAGTGCCAGCACAATGCACAATGCCCTGCATGAGTAGGGGTTATCTCCTGAGTGCTAGTTTCAAGAAAAAAAAGCAAAACAAAATACCTAAATGATAAGTGCAACTCGCAAGCAAAGGTGATGTGAGAAAATCAGAGGGAAAAGCGAAACTATTTTACGGGAACAAAATATGTACGATAAGGAAAATTGTGCTTAAATGTGATCTTCTTTTCGGACTATTATGGGGTTGGGACAATGATTGCAAACATGGAAAAAGAGAAAATATTTCGAGAGTTGTTTTTTACGAAAATTACGCATTTTTTTGATATTTTTTTACTGTTGCTGAAAAGCCGAAAGTTGATAACGCTGTGCATAACACGATTACAACGACATAAGCAGGAGTAGAAGTGATTCTCCATGTAAAGAAATACATATTTTATTTTACTTTCCGTTCCCACTAGTCACTCAGACTGTAGTGGTTTCTATAGGTTCTTAATCAGTTAGTTTGTCGAGCTATCTATACATATCTTCAGTCAGTTAGTAAGTCCATTGTTTAGTCAGTTGTTTGTGGTTGTAAATGTACACGATGCTTACGATGTTTTTCTGTTTGATGTGACGTTGACGTTTATAGTTTGAAATTTGTTAACCTACTTTCATTTTAATAGTGGTTTATTTTCACAGTTACTATTACTAATCGTAGTAGTTGTTTTAATACATACTGTATAGAGTATTAGTTGTTCTTGTAATGAGAAGGGCGCAAACATGAACATTTAATTACGCTAAACCAGAGAAACACACGAGAGGAAAAAATTAAGGAAAAAAATAATACGAAACAAAACAAATGCCAATAAATGCGTAAAAAATGTTTAAAAATTAGTGGAAATTGAAGTTCAAGTAAACATTTTAATGAAGATAAAGGAAAAAAAATGTTTTTTAAGAAAGTATTTATAATCTGTAATAAATTAAGTAAATAAGTTTCGAAACAAATGATTCAAACGAAACGAAATTAAAATTCTTTTGAAAAATAACATACATATCGAAAATAAAAGAAAAAAGAAGATCAAAATAATAAAAATTGGAAAAAAAATAATACAAAACAATTCATATCAATAATACCAAGAAGGTAAAATCGAACAGACAAACAACAATAACAATAAAATCAAAACAAATTATTCTTTTTCATATTCTTTGAATTTTGTTTTATTTGTTATTCATATTGTATATGTACAAGTCTGTGAAACAACCTGCCAACACCCTTTCAATACAACAACAATAACTATAGCAAAAATAATAACAAAACAAGGGAAAACTACACGGCCCTTAACAACCACTACAAACATAAAAAAACTACCACAACAATAGCAATAAACAAATAGAAACTCCCATATATGTGTGTAAGTATGAGTTTTTAACGGTTTTATGTTCTCTACTTTACTTTTTTTTTTACATATTTTCACTCTTTTCGTTGTGTTTTCATATCAAATTTCTGTCGGTTTTGTTATTTCTCCGGTATATGAACAAAAAAATATTTTTTGTTTCTTTGAAATACTTGACATGGGCATTAAAATAGAAAATGCTGAAGTGACCAGTACATAGCTGTGAGTATAGGGGCTTAGTTTTTCTAACTAAACGATTGAACAGGTTTTTGTGTTAACAAAAATACCTTTTCGCTTGTGTCTGTATGTACACATAAATTGTTCTGAATGTATTTCAAGGGCACAAGGGCATATCTTGCATTTTGATACTTGGATTGCTATCCATTTTAATGGATTGATGGATCGGGAGTATTTGCTATATGTTCGGTATTTCTTTAGTACTCGGCCATGTACAATCAAGAACTATAACTGTTTATGTCCGATAGAAGTGGAATTCATTGCCTATGCAAAAATCGGAAAATATCGCGGGCAAAACAATATTCGAGCACCAATCCATAAAGAAGTTTTACCACCTGGAAATCAGTTCAGTTTATATTTGAAGAATATATCGTCAATATAATTTTTACACTCACTAATCCTCCTGAAAAAGGCACACATGTGACAAAATGGCAGTCAGTAGACGAAATCGAATTAAATGCTTTTACCGGCCTATTATTGAATACGGGTCGAAATAAACCAGGTACAATGGGTTACGAAAAATTCTGGAACCCATTATTAGATTGCAACATTTTCTAAGCCAAAGGACACGTTTACATCTTTTTGCCTTATTTGAGAATGCATCAATAAGAACTTGCTAAAGTCGTATATATCTGAAGCTTATGTAACAATTGACGACCATTTGGTAATGGTCTCAAAATTTGTTAGGTTTGTGGTACAGAAACTCGATATTCTCTTTACGGAGTTGGAGCAAAGACACCACGTTCTAACGACATAAAAGAAGCCAGAAATTATCATTGACTTAACGCTTGCCCAAATGGCATACAACTATTCCGTAAACAACAGGCAAATAAACGAAGCAGTATATGCCCACCACAGATCAGCAATGAATACCGAAAACATGAGTATACTCGATTCATGCTTCATAAATTCTTATACTCATACTCATTCATACTCATTTCAATGGCTAAAAAAGCGGCTTAGATACGCTTGATTAAGTTGCATACAACTATACCGTAAAACGGAAAATATATCATTCCATGCTCATGCACTTTTGCAATCTATACTACTCGATGACTATTTATCTAATCAGCCGAGTTTATTACGACAGGCAAATAAACGAAGCAGTATATGCCCACCAGAGATCAGCAATGAATACCGAAAATATGAGTATACTCGATTCATGCTTCATAAATTCTTATACTCATACTCATTCATACTCATTTCAATGGCTACTCATACTTATCAACATTTATGGCACTGTCGTTCCATACTCATCTGCACTTATTGTGTGTAGACGATGCAAAAAGAGTATGATAAGTGATGCGAATTATTTATGAATCTTTTCTGAGAAATGAGTGAATGCTATGACTATGATTGATTCATACTCATTGCCACTTATACTTATGAATCAACATTATTGCAAGTACAAGAGAGTATGAATAGTAAAATTAAAATGATGTCTAATCACTTACGAGTATACTTATAAATTCACCAGTGAGTATGAGTAGAAAAAAGCGATTCATTGCTGATCTCTGATGCTCATCAGAGATATGCAGAATGTGGTGCAGTATTTGTAGCAAAAATTGTTGCAACAAGCACTGTTCAAAAGTCCTTATAAGCTTTAAATGTGGAATTAAATAATATTTGTATTTTTGATTAAAAAAAATACTAAAAAGAAATTTAATTAGAAAAATATTACGTAAATTTTTTGTATGTGCCTTTGAGGCATATTCTGACGGGATTGCTATATTATTTCCCTGACTTGATTAGGTTTAATAATACAGTTTATTTAATGCTAAACTTATGTGGATTAAACGTATCTCTTTAAAATTTATTTTACCAAAATGTTTAATTCAATTTTAGTTACAATACGAGTATTTCGTTCATTTAAATATATGTATTTCAGTAATTCAAATATTTATTGTGTTTTTTTTGTTGTTTTCTGAATACAGTTGTACTCCAACACTTCTCGAGAGTTTATAAAAATGGCTGGCCTTTGTAATTTCGCATGTGGAATAGGATTATACATTTTCACCATTATTGAGGTCAGCCACGACTTTAAATATAATAAATATTTGGTAAATATGCGTGTATTTGTATGTATGTATATAAGAGTGTGTTACACAATTAGCTTAATTACAGTTATATTTATTATACGAAATCACATGAACTCACGTTTGTTCGGTGGCTTAATTTACATGAAATTTAAGTTCGTCATAAAATACATTTCTATATGTATATGGAAAACTTGAAAAGTATGTTAACTACTACTACTACTACTACTACTACTACTACTACTACTACTAAAGGGTCCGCCCAATTAATTTTTTTTTTTGAAAATGCTATAAAAAAAACTACTGAATATTTTCTCAAATTTCTTTTTTCATTTGAAAGTACAATCCTTCCGGTTAATAATGGAAAATAATTTCATTCAAATGGCTGCCTCGGCTAGCCATGCAGTAGCCTACACGATCAGTCCAATTTTTAAGCACATTATCGATTGTGTGCAGCTGTATTGCAACAATGGCTTCTGGCTCTGGCTTGTTGGCGTAACACTTATCTTTGACGGCACCCCACAAATAGTAGTCCAACGGTGTCAAATCGCAGCTCCGAGGTGGCCAAATGACATCAGCTCTGTGGCTGATAATGCGATCTTCAAAAACAGGGCGCAATACATCGAGTGTAGCTTCGGCTGTGTGGCACGTAGCGCCGTCCTGTTGAAACCAAATGTTGCTAATATCCTCCTCTTTAATTTTTGTGAACAAAAATTCGTTCAACATGGCCCAATAACGATCGCCATTGACTGTAACAGCCACTCCTTACTCATTTTCGAAGAAAAATGGCCCAATTATGCCTCTGGACCAAAATCCGCACCAAACAGTGACTCGTCTAGGGTGTATCGGCTTTTCAATGTATGCGTGCGGGTTTTCTGTGCCACAAATGCGACAATTTTGCTTGTTTACATACCCGCCAAGATCAAAATGAGCTTCATCTGAAAAGAGGATTTTTTTTTTGGCAAGATCGGCATCTTCTGTAAGTCGATCGCAGGCCCAGATTCCCAGCGTTGTTCAAGCGTATACACAACCATATTCGTTCAGCGGAATCTTAAAACTATTTATCTGTCAAATCAGACATGAACTAAGTGTTACCATTCACGAAATAGTTGAAAAAAAACGTTAGATGGCGGACCCTATACTACTACTACCACTACTACTATCATCAAAACAGTTAGTACCACTTCCATAATAACAAAATATTTTTACAATTACTTGTTATACATACACATTATTTTGAAATTATTTTGCAAATTTTTAGATTTCTTAGTAATTTTTCTATTTTCAACTTATGTTGATGGAGTAGTGTGTTGCCTAAGAATTCAATAATTTTGTAACAGAACAGATTCGAAATTGAGTTAATATGAAATGCGTGTTTTACTTTCTGTAATGCTCTTTCTCATATAATATCGATTATATATATCAAGTTGAACTTAGAAATCCATCATCCATTATTTTGCGTTATATAAACTTGTACTATTAATTAGAAACGAACACAAATTATTCAATGGCTCCTTTTGAAAACAACAAGTAAAACTTATTTTATTTGTATTTTTATAAAAATTATAAGAATACTTGTCACACAAAGAAATATGGAATAAAAGTTAAAAAATTCTCCACTAAAACTAGTAATTGTACTTTTGCCAATTTTTACATTCATTCGTTTCACTATAAATTTCATGTTCATTCAAAGTCAAACTTTAATTTTGACAAAGTGCTCCTACAAATATGTACTTATTTGACAAATGAATGTGTGCAAAGAAAACGTAAAATAAAATTCTATAGCAAATCATTATTGTGTTAAGGAATGTTGGTAACATATATATGAATGTAGACCGTAGTAGTTCATATTTTATACAAATGCACGTAAATAATAATAACAACAATAAAAAAGTTACTCTATAAGTTTAACCCCTGGGTATAGGCAACAATAAGAAAAAGAAAAACACAACAAGAGTACGGTGTAATAAACAATAATGGCAACAATGTCTATAGAAAAACTACAAACAAATACTGACAAGCAGACAAACAAACTCATAACACATATACACAGAGAAATAACAAAATAATAACAAAATAACGGTAACATAAAGAGTGGGGGAGAGAGAGAGAGGGAGAGAATGTGACAAAGAAATAAAACGTGTAAAAATACATTTGCATGCCAAAACCATAACTGACATGATAATAACAAACAGAATACAAAAGGGAGCTTTATATTTACATACATATGGATACAAACACTTAAGCACACATACTATATACGCTTATGCGTATGTGTATATTCTTATATGTACATATGTTGTTACAAAACAATACAATACCACAGTATTCTGAAACTATACACCATACACGCGCTAGATTATTATGCTAAATTAACAACAAACAAGTGCACTGAGAGAAACCACACATTCTACGAAAGACAAAAAAGATTTCAATATTATTTCTTACATTAAAAAAAAAGAAAATTAAAACTAATCCCTATACCATATGCATACATACTACATAAGTAAGTTTGTTTGTTTGCTTGTTTTTCGTTCAATTACGCATAAACAGCTAAGCCGATTTTGTTGTAATTTGGAACACAGGTAGATCTAGCTGATCCAAGCGCTAATTTCTCCATATTGAACGGACCTTAAGTGACCTTTCTCTTTCTCCTAAAATAACATTGTTTTCTCTTCAAAACGAAGTGTTTTGATTGCTTACATTCCGATTTTGTTGAAATTTGGAACACAACTAGATTTAGCTGACCTGAAGAAGAGGTTATAATTGGAGAAAAACGGGTCAAACTAGGTCATATGAGTTATAATTTTGCTGATTCAGTTTGGTAACGTAAAACTAAAACCATTCGGTTGAAATTTAGAGTACAATTATATGTCGGGTGGGCCATTTAAAAATGCAATAAAACAAAAATGGTTTGAAATTTCGCCAAATTTATATATTTGTTGTGAAATACAATTGTTCCGATTAGAAATGAAACATAATTTCATTCATATGGCTGCCGCGGCTACCCTAACAGTACCCCATTCGATCGATCACGAATGTTGGTCTGCAAATGGTTGGCTTGTCGGCATAACACTTGTCTTTAACGGCGCGCCACAGAAAATAGTCCAACGGTGTCAAATCGCAGCATCTTGGCGGAAAACTGACATCACCATTTCGCAATAAATCGATTGTGGCATGAAATTTGTGGCAAGTTGCACCATCTTATTAAAACAAAACATCGTTCACATCAATACCATTAAGAGCGGACACAAAAAATCTGTTGTCACGGTGCGATAGGTATCTCCATTGACCGTAATAGTTGCGCCGTCCTCATTTTCAAAGAAATGTGGGCCAATGATGCCTCCGCTCCACAAGCCGCACCACACAGTCACAGATAATAGATGCACTGGCTTCTGTAAGACCACGCTTAAGTTTCCTGAGCCTCAAATACGGTCAATTGGCTTATTAACGTACCCATCAAGATAAAAATGAGCTTCATCCGAAAAAATTATTTGTGCAATTTTTTTCACTTTTTTGCAAATTCCGACCAATTGTCTTAGTTTTAGAAATAAATTTCCATAAAATCCCAACGTTGCTCAAGCGTAAATCGATTCATTTCATTCAGTGGAGATAATATACTGAATTTTGTAACAGATTCGAAATAATTGGTTCACATTGAAACCGATAGGTAAAGAAAGTGCATTAGGGTGCTTTTGTCAAAATTGCATCTCAGGGACATTAAAATCGGCGGAAAACTTTTATTTATTCTGAAATGACACGCATTCTTTCTTCTTAAAGTAAAATTTTTTGTTTAATAACATCCATCATCCACTTATATTTGTTGCACAAAAGCACATTTTCAAAAGAGTGGGCGTGGCACCTCCAATAACAAATAATAAATATCGTACATCTCAATAAATATATCAGCGTGACTTATCAAAGTTTTCCTGTTTTTAGGTGACAAGAAAAACGTATAGAGTTGGGACAAAAAAAAAGAAATATATTTCCCTTTTCAATATACATATTTGTATGTGTATATGTAGATTTCCCGACAATGCCGAATGGGTAAAGCTAGTTTTAAAATAATTTTATAGCCTATTTACGTTACATCGAAATTTAGTAAATTAGATATGAAATCATGCTCAAAGTCTAGATAAGAATTAAAAAATTAAATAATCTTTGATGTGAAACCGTATATTAATTATGTTTTCAAGCGACTATACTAATAAAATATATATTTTCCAAAATATTTTTGTATTTTTTTTACTACTTTTTGTTGCTTAATATTAAATACTATGCATTAAATACTATGCATTAGATTTTGACTGGATTTCAAATATATTTCGTCAAGATGTAGTGACAAAGTAAATTTTGTTTTGTTTGGGAAATTTAGTGAAAATCTAGCTTTCGGTGTAGAGTAAATGGATTCTAAAGAAATTCCTTTAAGCATTATTTGTATTTTTCAAAGTGTATTGCTTTATATTGGCCACCCATTACTACCGCTAGACTCATCCGATCAAGCATTAAATCATAATGTATAATTGTTTGTTTTGTTACTGTTGGTTTTATTGTCAAATTATTGTGTTTGTGTTGTTCGTGCTGTTGCTGTTGTCATTTAATTTTACTCTTATTTGTATTTGCCTGTGTGTGTTAATGGGCAATTATTACAAAGTGAAAAGATGTTTGTCATAAAGTCAAACGCCCAGAGGACATAATTATACATAAAATGTAGGAATTTTTGCATACGTATATATGTATACAGTGCGTGACAATATAATAGAAACTTTTTCAAAAATTCATTTATGTATGTGTTCTAATCGAACGAAAAATTTTCTTAAGAAATTGGCAAAATATTTGCACAATTTAATAACACGAAGTGTTGTTAACATTTGTATTGTATATTAAAAATATAACATAACTATATACATACATACATACATACATACATACATACAGTGGGGAGCAAAACAAATTGCATGTTTTGAAGTTGAACTGAAAAATTCTCATACAAATTTAAATCCGCAATAAAATAATAGAAAATTTCATATATACATTCATTGTTTAGGTCCTTTAAAAAAAAAACATTAACAAAAAGTATGATATTCCAACACTGGAATGAGAGAAAGCATTTATATAAAGAAATTCGCATCTACTTAGTTTTTTTTAACACTCTTCTTAGAGCTCCTAATTTTTTGTGGCATTTTCAAAGCATTTACGCGTACTCTCTACAACATCACCCAAAAATATAAGAGAAATCCGGTTCCATTCGTATTATATTCGTTGTCATTATCTCCAACATGTTCCTCGAAGCCAGGCATTTATTTTACTATTGTTCGAAAATTCTCCATTGAATTGGAGTTGGAGCCTTATGGTGGCCATTAAATTACCTAAAATATTTTGTTGCAACAGCAATTCTTTGACAGTTTTGTCGGCCTAACTTAAATCACCATCTCACATGAATTGCCAATTCGGCCAATTCCTTGCGCCGAAATGCAATCCCAAACTTGATTGTCTTATTCGTATACTTCGGTAATAGCAGATCATTCTTAATTTATTAAATTTTGGTGATATTTTTGTACAACTGGTTCGCGGTTTTACTACAAATTGTTCTTGATTTGTTAACTTTTGGTATTTTTTTTTAATCGTCTGTTCTTATTGATTGTTCTGTTCTATTTGATTACATATTAAACTTGATTTGACACCGCAAGTTATCATAGTATTGTTCACGATTCTTTTTCAATTTTAGAACATCTTTCTTCCCTTTGTGTACATTATTATTTATATATATACAGCTGCGGTATAAATTATAGCAGCACAAACACAATAATATTTTGATTGTATAAAGAAAAGTGCACACGTCTTTATTTTATGCAAATTAAGTTTTTTCTAACCCTATACACATATGTACATATGTTTCTATTTACATTTTACAATATTCAAGTAAAAAGAAATGGCTTATAGTTAAGATATTATAAATTAATTTTCATTCGTTTAAAAAAATTTGCCGGTATTAAGAATAGCAGCCCTATATATTTTGAACTGAATTATTATTTCTTTTTTAATGCATGAGTTGCTATTTAATATCTTGTTGCGTTCCATCTCTCATGGGGTATAGTTTTCCAGGATTCCTCAATTAGTGCCCAAATCTCGTTATTGTTTTTTGTCTTAACCTCTGAAACTACCTTCTTAATATCATATCACCGATTCTCTATAGGTTTAATGTCTGGCGTATGCGCAGGCCACTTTACGACACAACTACCACTTTCTGTCAAAATATATTTTCGGATCGTTATCATGCTTAAAGATCTACTAGAGATGAATTTCTTATTTTGCGAAAGGTGGCATAGCATTCTGCAAAATACCGACACCATTTAAAACAGTTTTTAATTCTTCAGACCACAATATACTGCGCCACTTTCCAATCCAAAGCTCGTTATTGTTTTTGTCTTAACCTCTGAAACTGCCTTCTTAATATCACATCACCAATTCTCTATAGGATTAATGTCTGGCGTATGCGCAGGCCACTCCACGACACAACTACCACTTTCTGTCAAAAGATATTTTCGGATCGTTATCATGCTTAAGGATTCACTAGAGATGAATTTCCTATTTCGCGAAAGGCGGCATGGCATTCTGCAAAATGCCGACACCATATAAAATAGTTTTTGATTCATCAGACCACAATATACTGGGCCACTTTCCAACTGGCCATGAAATACTGTAATACTGCTATTATTTATACTGCAACTGTATATATATAATTAAAATTAAGTTACGTTCATAATTGGCAAATATAACCACTATTTATGAAATCATTGAAATAACATGGTGGTACAACAAGAGAAACAAAAATTGAATAAAAGAAAACCTAGAAAGTGATAATATAGTATTTTTCTAATACAAAAAAAAAAAAAGGCGGAAACTTAAAATCGATTTTTTTTTCAGCTAAACTATAAGCTTATCAGAGCATGAAGATACGAAGAACCGGTTTATAACTTGTATCTCAAGATATTGAAGTTGTTTCGAAAGTGTCAAATACCGATTCTTAGTGCATTCGATAGCGATTTTCGAATGTATAGTATCACTTAGCAGGTTTTTCAACTTCGGTCCATTTAGTCGTATAGTGCAATAGTATCAAAAAAGTTTTAAAGTTTTTACTAATTTAACTTGAAAAAAATAAATAATAAAAACAAAATATTTCTATAAAATTGTGGTTAAATTTTTTTTCGTAAAATATTTGTCAAATGTGATCGTACCCTTAAGAATACAAACGAAATGACCATAGTAAAGGAGTTCATTAGTTTCTTTTGAACGAAGCTGTTTGTAAGTCTTTTTTTTTAAAGTTGAAAAATTAATTTTTTTTTATCTTTTTTTAAGCATATATATCGTTCATATGTATATATGATATTATTGCAATACCTCTCTCTCTCTGTACGTCCACGTATTAAGTAAGTAGATAAATAGCAGGAAAACAGTGTATTATGTTGAAAGAAATCAATAAAATAAAAAATATATGTACGAAGTATGTACATATGTATGTGTATATTCGTATTACTTTTTATGTTAGAAATTGTTAATATTTGTTTGTACTTATTGAAGTTTATAGGCTTTTTTGTTATTGTATTTTACATTAAATGACATTTGACAATGTCATTGTTGCTACCAATTGCGTGGCACTTATCACTTTATACAGTATGTTCCACCTATTTGATGTGTGTATGTGTGTACACATGAATTGTTAATAAATTGTTGTATTTTTATTTGAGACATACATACACTTATAGATATAACATTATGAGTACTTTGGCAAAAGAATCAAACGATGAGTTCTGAAATATATCGCCCTTTGTGCTTTTGTGTGTAGGTATTTGATTGATTTTATGAATATATTTCAACTGGTAAATCTATGAAACAAATCACTATATATTATACTCTTAAAACTCATTTTATCTCATTCTTTATACCTACCAAATACCATTTGAATATAACCAATCAATGTCATTTTTCGTGCTACAAACTATTCATAAAATATTGCTGCCTTCTCTTGTTAATAAAATATTTTACTCGACTGCATTACATGTACACACATACACATATTTTGTGCTACACTATGATTCTTTTTAGTCAAAAACTGTGTTAAATTTTATTGCCTTTTTAGTCAAGGGGAAAGTGGGCTTATTGTAATATAATATAAATTCATTGTGAAACTGCTTTACATTCTAAAGTTCATTCATTTTTAAAACATTTTCGCATATCATTTAATGACAAACATTAATTTTATCTGTTTTTTTTTCTACTTCTCATGGCTTAAAATCCAATAAAAACAATATTAAAAACATAATAAACAACAACATTATAGCCAATAATTTTTATTAATGATTTGTCGATGTCGAAAGCTCTAAGATAATATATTTTCCCTAAAATTTTATTTTAAGGCCTTTAGCTAATAAATTGAAGATGATAAGGTGATAGGATATAAACAACAAATTGATTATATTCAAAGCTCAATGTCAAATCACCATAAAATCTATCCTCTTTTCCCTTATTCATGAGTTTTTAAATGTCAATATTCGCAATCTCAGTTGTTAAATAAGACGTATTTCTTATTTGCCTCAACTTTTCATATGACTTTGACAATTTCTTTTAGAAAATGATGTTAAAGTTTACACATATGTATTTATATATGATTTTTGTCATTCAACTCATGATCCTTAAAACACACACGCAGTTTAAAATATACTACCAAAGAAGAGGAATTTCTAAAACAGTCAATGGATGACTTGACTTGAATTGACTTGTTTTGATTCGTATCGCTGAGTATTTGCCAAAAGTGAATTTACGAACATGAATTTAAATACATTTTTTAAACCACATAAAAAGTGAAAAAAAAAGAAATTCGTGAAATATTTATTTTCAATATTAATACTATTTGTCGCCACCTCGAAGCTGAAAGGGCCAATCATCATATTTTTTAGAATTTTACACAAGAACTAAAGAAAACTTAATAAAATAAAACTATTTGTACTACTAATACAAAATAACTTTCGTTGGATGACTTTGTATGTTGTAAGACTTCGTGATTTATAAAAAAACCCTTTATTATTATGCCTTTTTGCATTCACACTTATAACCGGGGTTGTTTTTACAAATAGAACGATAAAAATGTGTAAAAACCTTTGTTTAAATGCGCTGTACCATCAGCATTCAAAAACTAAGTTTTGAGTTTTTTATTTGTTGGGCCCTTTTGCGCCTCAGGTAACGATATAAACATTTTTTCTTATGTATGTATGTGTATATTTAATTTAATATTTTAACTGAAAATGGTGCTCATGTAAGCACAATAATTTTTTTCTTTTCATTTTTTTTCAACTTTTTATGTTTTTAAGTATTTCGTTTATTTATGAATAAAAGTTCTTTTTTCATCTGAATAAGTAATAAGTAGGAACAAATCTTAAAGCCATTGAGTGTAAATTTTTGTATGTATGTGTATGGGAAACTTATTCATTGAATCAGTTTATTTAATTTTAATAATTTTTTGTCCATTTTTCCGTTGGAGCAATTTTATTGAAATTTTTTAAATATGCCATTAACTATGTCCCAAACTCAAACCTTGCACCGACCGAACTGTGTGGCTCACCTGGTTCACCCCAGGCCCGAGTGGTAAAATATATAATACTTTACCTATGACTGCTTTTGCTTTTTCAGTTTTTTGTAAGAGTTTCAATGAAATAAACTCATTTGAGTGTAATATGGCACTATTGTCCTACAGTGTGTAATTCTAATTACATGGTGCAACCATGTGTAGTTAATCCATGGAAGAACTAGAAAAAAACTATATTTTTTGGAAAAAGTAAATATTTTGTCATCATAAACTCACCAAATTAGCCTTCTGGACTGGATATGACACCTAAATAGTGTTTGCATAAGGATTTTAGATAAATAAAAACCTGCTTTAAATATTAAGTAAAAAGTACTCGTATGTAGATTGTTATTAATTTTTAAAAACGTGCCTTAAAAAAACCACAAGCTTCTACCAGCGATATTTAATAGCTTCGATCCTTAACCACAAACTCCACGTCTTCATAGTTAGCAAACCTTTATTTACCGAGCCAAGTTTCGAAATAGGAATAATCTGAACAACTCCAACTTATTTTATCGCCTAATATTCGCTATAAGAATACTTTTTTTAAATATCACTTAAACGCTATAATAAGTTACCATAATACTACATTCGCGATTGAATTGTGTTTCCTTTTTGAAGATATCACGGTGCAATAACAAAAAAATAAAAATAAAATAAATAATTACCTGGCAAGTGATACTAAAGGGTCCGCCATCTAAAGCTTTTTTTTTCAACTAGCGCTTATTTCGTGAATGGTAACACTTAGCTCATGTCAGATTTGACAGATAATTAGTTTTGTCCTTCCACTGAAAGAATATGGTTGTGTATACGCTTCGCTAAGTGGGCCTGCGATCGACTTACAGAAGCTGCCGATTAGTCAAAAAAATCATCTTTTCAGATGAAGCTCATTTTGATCTTGACGGGTATGTAAACAAGCAAAATTGTAGCATTTGGGGCACAGAAAACCCGCACGCCTACATTGAAAAGCCGATACAACTAAGACGAGTCATTGTTTGGTGCGGATTTTGGTACAGAGGCATAATTGAGCCATTTTTCTTCGAAAATGAGCAAGGATCGTTATCGGGCCATGTTGAACGAATTTTTGTTTACAAAAATTGAAGAGAAGGATATTAGCAACATTTGGTTTCAACAGAACGGCACTACGCGCCACACAGCCGATGCTACACTCGATGTTTTGAGCCCTGTTTTTGAAGATCGCATTATCAGCCGCAGAGCTGATGTCGTTTGGCCACGTCGGCGATTCGGACCTGCGATTCGACAACTTTGGACTATTATTTGTGGGGTGCCGTCAAAGATAAGTGTTACGCCAACAAGCCAGAGACAATTGACACTTTAAAGGACAATATTCGTGAAGCCATTGGTGAAATATAGCTGCACACAATCGATAATGTGCTTAAAAATTTGACCGATCGTGTAGGCTACTGCATGGCCAGCCGAGGCAGCCATTTGAATGAAATGATTTTCCATTATTAACCGAAATAAAAAAGAAATTTGAGAAAATATTCAGTAGTTTTTTTCTATAGCATTTTCAAAAAAAAAAAAAAAAAAAAATATTTGGCGGAGCCTTTATTTACTGATAGGCACTAACGAGTAGAACAAGTATCTATTTTAGGAATTTTCAAAACAACTTCAAAATCACGAGTTACATGTAAAAAACCAGTTTTTCATACTTTCATGCACTTATAAGCTAATAACTTAGCTGTTTTTAATTTTAAGAAGAAAAACATACCTTTTAAATCATATATATGTCGTTAAAGTAACCTTGAAGGATCGGCGTGTATATCTTATGCAAACACATTTTTTTATCAAAACTTTTCCACATTTTGCAGTTTTAGTTGAATTTGTGAGCACTATATTATACAAACCGTACTCTTTAAAAATCATTTTAAGTTATGAATGAAATGAAATTATGGTTCAGAAATCCGTTGGAAATTGACAGAGTTATTAAGCTTTTTAGTATAGCAGCTGAGATTTGCTCTCTCAGCTGATTTCCAGAAATTCAGAAGTTAGTTATACAGCGCGTTCACCAGATTTGTCAGCATCATCAGACTATTTTCTTTGGAGTTATATGTGAACAGGTATATGTGAGCAAGACCGAGACAATCCTTGATCTCAAGGTGAACATTGTTGCTGAAATAAATGTTACAGCACAAACATTAAACGATGTTATGGAAAATGCTCTAAAATGAGCCAATCGTTGCGAAGCTGAAAACTGGGGTCATTCATGTAAGTGATTTTATTTTCCATACTCAGTGTAAACTAAAAAAATTAAATATAAACGAAAAAGTTATTAAATTTTTCAACACCTGATTTACTGGTGACATTGTCTGTAGTACTACAGAAAAGGTGTACCCAAGACAATGTTATCATCTACTGGCATTAAACATGAACTTGCCATTGAAAATATACCGATAGACTTTAGTACTATTAACAAGGTAGCAATCATATGGAGATATTTGAACTAAAGACTCACTAGTCCATTTTAGTGACCCTATTGACATGTTCGTTGACAATGTCACCAGAAATACATTAGAACTATGGTATTGTCTATAACGCATCTTTACTTCGTTGGCTTGTTCATCGTCGGCTTTGTACAGGTTACTCGTTTCGCAAACGAACCTTTAATTCCAAACTTTTTTATTTTTATTTTGATAAACTAACTTAAAAGTTAAAAATTCGCTCTCCTAGTATTGTCATTTGAATATTACATATGTATGTATGTATGTATATTATTTATTTGTCATATATTTTCGATTAATAAAGCAAAAACGGTTTTGATGAACACAAAACAATACAATTCGCTAATATTGTAAGCAACGATCTTAATTGTTAAGAAATATTTATTTGCAAATGAACTTAAGTACGTGTGAGTGTGTTTTTTCTGTCTATTATTGCTTAAATATTTATTTAAGTCCAAACTGATTTTAAGTATACATATGTACAAGCAACAACAATTTCTAAATTATCTAAACAATTTTTATAGGCTAAGAACAGCATTCATATGTACATACATACATACATACAGACAGACAGACAGACATTTAAAACCATATGCAAACCAATAAACAATAGAATTTTAATGTTAATTTATATATGTAATGTATGCGTTGTATAGATGTACATGCATATGTATATACACCATGTAACGAAAGTCTACATACGATCATTCATATTCATTCGAGAAATTACGAAAAAATTAAATAACCGCCTAGCTTCAGTTTCACCTCACACTTGCAAAACAATCTCTACCGAAGATCTTAAATTTACACTTATCAGTGAAAATAACACGCGAAAAAAATATAGGTCGTCAGCTGGCGTAATATAAACGCTTTTTTCGGTTTACTTTGCTTATTAAAGGTTTCTTCCGTGCAGTTCGTAAAGCTAAGACTGAATTTTTTAAACATCGACGAACCCAGCGAACATGTACTTCTACTCCCTCAAACCTTTGCAACGATTTAGTCAATTCTACACACTAATGTTTGTAATTCGTGTCGCCTTTCATACAATCTTCGTCTGCATCCGTTCGTCAAGTTTACATGGCCGATACATTTTTGGCTTACTCTCAGAGGACCCAGTGATGTTGTAATTTTTAATTATTGCCTGCACTGCACACTTACAAAAAACTTTTGTTTCAGCCACTGTAGAAAGTGAATTTTCTTGATTATTAAGTCTCCCCGAGTGCTTGGCATAATTGAAGAGCAATTTCTTTTCTTTAAAATAAACCAAATTTCACTATTATCACGTTAAATATCACAATGTTACTAGAATTTAAACCAAAAATCAATCACTTATCATTACGTGAAATAAAGGGACTTTTACTCCAAACTGATCGTATGTAGACGTTCGATCAATTACTTATGTGTAAGTATGTGCTCTTTTGCGTCTTATGGGCAAACGGTTGGCAATATTGTAATTATTTCCTTTGTATAATTTACTAGAGTTGTTTATTTGCAACATAGTAAGATAGTATTTATGAATTTGAAATAATTGCCTAAAATTGGTATCGTATGTAGACTTTCGTTACATGGTGTACATATGTTATGTAGAAGTACAATAAGGTATACGTATAAGAAATGGAAAAATTAAATGAATTTGTGTTTTGTGATTTTGGTTTTTCAAACTGATTTGCTTGATTTGTATATAAAATTTTTGATTTTTATTTTTCGAAGTTTATTTGAATGCATGTGTGTAATGTTAGTCTCTTACTCGTTAATAGAATGTGTTTATTTAAGAGGAATTTTTTCTTAGTAAGTGTATGCATGTTTTAATGGTCCGCAAAATTTCTGTTTTAAATAAGTTGCGAGTTTTTGTAGTTTGAAATGCAAGTTGATTTACAGTTTAATTGCAAATCATTTCAAGTTAATTTGAAATTTTTGTTAATAAAATAGGCTAAAATTTAAAGTCAAAGTGATTTAAGAGAATCAGAAGAAAGATACTTATACATATTTTTATACATATATGTGCATACAAGGGAGATCGAACGGTTATTATTCGACCGGTTTTAACCGGTTTTTTTGGTTTTGTCAAATACGGTTTTTTCAAAATCTCCTTTTTTCGAATACCGAATAAACCGGTTAATTTAACACGAATAACCGGTTAATTCAAATAAGTATAACTTTTATACGTTTGTATATTTGTTTTTTATTGAAAATATGCTCATCGTTTGTATAAATTTAATTATTTTTGTTTATTTGACAACCTTGAACGCCTCACAAAGAACGTGAAAACCAAGGTAGATCGAAAAAGATATGCACACTTGAGCAACAATAACCCTGTCTCATCTTCTGTAAATAAATATGGATTTTTATACAGGGTATCCGTCGGGAAGGTAAAAATATTCAGCAAACCAAAGTGTTTTAATCGTTAAAATATTTTATTAAAATCAATCATCGATTTTCATGGAAAAATCATAATGAGTGACGAGGCACATTTTAATTTGAATGATTATGTGAGTAAACAGAATAGTCGGTTCTGGGCAATGGAAAACCCTCAAATTATTCATCAGTCACCTTTGCATCCATTAAAAGTGACAGTCTGGTGTGCAATTTGGTCAGGCGAACTTACTTCTTTGAAACTGAAAACTGCGTAACGGTAACTGATTGAAAACTTTTTAACGCCACAAGTGCATGCTTTGGGCTTGACTAACATGTGGTTTCAACAAGACGGTGCTACCGACACCTCTTTCCACAACAAATTATTTCAAGGAATGGTGATGTTTTTTGGCCTCCACGGTCGCCTGATTTGACGGCTCCGGACTTCTTTTTGTGGGGATATCTGAAAAGCAAGGTTTATGCAAACAAACCAGAAACGCTGGAGCAACTCAAACAAACTGCGTGAAATGTGTGAGAATGTAATGACCTCGCATTTGTGAAGCTTACAGAGGCGGGCATTTATCTGATATTGTATTCCATACATGACTGCCGATATTAAATAAAACATTTATCAATATAAGATCCGCCTACCCGGCGGACACTCTGTATATGGAGAATGATCAACTAGACGCATTAAAAGCCCTTAAACCCACAAACGCCGGTTCCGAACGGCAAATATATTAATTAGTGAAGTTTTTAACAGCGTAAATACACATAACCAACCGCTAGTAATGTTGTGAGGTGATATCGTCAGATGTTGAAAATTGTCAGATGGTGTGGCCTGGGATTAAACCGATGTCTTCTTGTTTGGAAGGTACGTTGTTACCTAACATACCACAGTTACACACACAGCTAATTGTAAGTGTTCGAAACTAAAGCATTTTTCAGTACACTGTGTAATAAACTCTGTTCTTTATAGTCTCCGCACACCGTTTTGGCATATGTTTTATGAGATTTGTTAGAATTATTGTTAGTATTGATTGATTGCTTCTGCTTATTTTTAAAAAGACGTGGTCTAGCTCTGCGCTTCAAGAATCAGAAACAATTTTGCGTAAATAAAAGAAGCGGCTAACCGGTTATTTGAATTATTATTAAACGAAAACCGATTTTTTAAAAAGTGCTACTTTTCGAATTACTCGAAAACCGGTTTTTGAAAAAAGTCGAATAATCGATCTCCCTAGTACATACATATGTATGTACATACATACATATTTATTTAATTTTCGAAATCCAATTCAATGGTGCATTTTGACTTGTTGCAATTCAATAATCAAATGATTTTTTCTTACATCTTGTAAAGTGAAGCGTGCAATGTAAACATTTCACTTTTAAAAGCAAAAACCATCACTTTTCAATGTTTTCTTTCTAGAAATTTTCAAATAAAAATAAATAAAAAAAATGTAGCAAATGATTTTTAATAAATCTTAAAAACTGTAAAGATTTTAAAATCTGCAGGATTTTTAAAGATTTTCCGCTCACAATGCACACATTTCGTATGAATCTGTTCAATACAAAATAAGAAAGAAAGAATAATTGAAACCTTTGTTTGGCATGTTGAAAGTGTTATTGAAAGTGATTTCAATAACACATACAATAGCTGTGTGTATGCTTTAGCAAACCATCAAGTTCGACAAATTAATTGGGTGGGAATTTTGAAAAGAAATCTAATTTAAAATTTTCTCTAAAGCAAAATAAATAATCGATAGCAATAAAAACAACAACAACAAAATACCAACAACAAATCCTTTAAATAAAATAAAATCTTACACCTTAACACAAAAGGTCTCAGGTGATTGATAACGAAATTAGAACCAACGAAATAAATTATAATCCCGAGAAAAAAAAAGAAACAAAAACAACAAATACACACAATAATCAGAATACGATTTTGATAAATAATGAAAACGAGTATAAAAGCCACAAAATGATTCTTCAAGCCTAACAAAAGTGTACACTGTTTTATTTTCCGTATAACTCAACACATTTACACCATCACAGTATTATTTTGAATAAAAGAAGTAAATAATAAGCAATGTGTCTGTCTCTACATGAAAATAAATGTCGGCAAAATAAGTTCAGAAAATTGCTTATTTTTTTCTTTTTTTTAGAAGCCATTCAATTCTTAAATAAGTTTTTTTTTATTCACCAGCTAATATCTAAAGAATACAATTTAAAACAAATTATTTTAATATTGATTACATGATATATCAACTTAACCTACATTTTTTTATATATTATTTAATACATTGAGTATCTAAAAATTAGGTAATGGAATATGTGATTATAAATTTCGAATAAGATTTAATTTCACTTCCCCTTAGAGTAGAGAATTTTAGATTTCGATAACTTTATCCGCTTATACTGATTAGCTTTATGTGATTTGTTTTAATAATGAAATAAATTCTCGACTACGAGAAGGCATTTGTCTCAATAAACATATAAGAAAGAAAGGCGGAAAGGCTGTAATAGCTTAGAAAAGGTCCTCCAAATAATTTTTTTTTTTAAATGCTATGAAAAAAAAACTACTGAATATTTACTCAAATTTACTATTTTTTATTTGAAAGTACAATCCTTCCGGTTAATAATGGAAAATAATTTCATCTAAATGGCTGCCTCGGCTGGCCATGCAGTAGCCTACACGATCGATCCAATTTTTAGGCACATTATCGATTGTGTGCAGCTGTATTTCACCAATGCCTTCACGAATTTTGTCCTTTACAGCGTCAATTGTCTCTGGCTTGTTGGTGTAACACTTATCTTTGATGGCACCCCACAAATAATAGTCCAACGGTGTCAAATCGCAGCTCCGGGGTGGCCAAATGATATCAGCTCTGCGGCTGATAATGCGATCTTTAACAAAAGGGCGCAAAACATCGAGTGTAGCTTCGGCTGTGTGGCACGTAGCGCCGTCCTGTTGAAACCAAATGTTGTTGATATCCTCCTCTTCAATTTTTGTGAACAAAAATTCATTCAACATGGCCCTATAACGATCGCCATTGACTGTAATGGCCACTCCTTGCTCATTTTCGAAGAAAAATGGCCCAATTATGCCTCTGGAACAAAATCCGCACCAAACAGTGACTCATCTTGGGTGTATTGGCTTTTCAATGTATGCGTGCGGGTTTTCTGTGCCCCAAATGCGATTGCTTGTTTACATACCCGCCAAGATCAAAATGAGCTTCATCTGAAAAGATGATTTTTTTTGGCAAAATCGGCATCTTCTGTAAGTCGATCGCAGGCCCACTTAGCGAAGCGAAGGTCAAGCGTATACACAACCATATTCGCTCAGCGGAAGGATAAAACTAATTATCTATCAAATCAGACTTGAGCTAAGTGTTTTACCATTCACGAAATAAGCACTATTTGAAAAAAAAAACAAACGTTAGATGGCGTACCCGAGCATATTTTAGAGCTAAAAACAAATTATTAATCTTTATAATTTTACTGATACGACACCTATTACATACAATTACAACTAAAAATTTGTACTTTCAAAACTATGTACTTTCAACTTATTGGGAATAAAATATTGTTACGTTTTTACCTTTTTAAAAACGTGTTTTTATGAGCTCGTAGATTGTAGTTAAAATAAAATAAGTTTTGTGTTTGGTTTTAATTAAAAATCTTTTATTCAACACAGTTTTGTGTACCACTGCTTGTAATCTTTTTACTCTGTCTGTTTACAACTTTGTAAACAACAACAATTACTCGACAGATCTTTTATTCCTAAAGATCTTCTAACCCGATCGTAGCTATAACTTAGGTTTGATCACAACTTTTTCAACCAGAGGTTATCCACACTTAACTCTCTTTACTGAATTAGCTCTGACTTAACTGTTTTTTTTTTTACTACACTACTAGCTTCACGAGTTTACTCCTTATAAACTCTCTTCACACCAATAACACATTCACTGAGTTAACTTTACTTAAACTGTACTCGCTGAGTTTACGGCACATAAACTGATTGCTGTTCGCATCGATGTGCTTTTTATATGGCTGAGTAAACAACACATCGAAAGCTCTCGAACCACTCGATATTTCAGGTAGATTCCATTTCTTTATTTTAATTTCTTTTAAGTTCTTTTATAGCCATGCGTATGTGAACATCTACCTCTTTCAGCTCTTAGTATTAGTTGTTGCTTGTTTATTGTCTGTTACTTGTTTTCTTTGCTGCTCAATTATTGTTGTTGCCGTGTTATTTTTATTTACTTTATCTCTGCTAATGGTTGTTGTTGTAGATTTGGTTATTTGTAAACAGCACGTATAGTTGTTCTTGCAGGTTTTGTTTATTTATTTTAGCGATGTATTAAACCCTGTGGTGTCCAACCTTATTTTCGTAACAGTGTGTATTTATCGATCGATTTTCATGAATTATAATTTATTTGATTTCTATTACATGCAACTTTATGAATAAATAGTGAAACTGGTAAATATTTGCTGTTTTCTATTTTTTGTGAATTTTTAGAAATCAAAAATATCATAAGTTTTCCAAAAAAAGTTTTTTTTTTTTGATTTGTTTCTCAATAATTCCAAAAGTATGGGTTATATTAAAGAATGATATTCGAGTGACTTAAAGCTGATATAATTTGCTGAAGTTTCTAACATATGTCTTAGAAATGAATCGAATGAGTCATTTCAAAGTTATCATAAGATGTATGAAGCAGCCTCTTCAAAAATCTCACTTTTTGGAAAATAAAATAAAAAAACGTATCCATAGAATCTGAAATGCTGATGATTTTTGAAGTTAGGCGACCATAGCGCAACAAAAAAATATAGTGGTTATCCAAGGTCAGAAAGTTTTCTTCCATTTGTTGCATAGTGTAACATGTAAGCAAATTGTGAGGATATAAACCAAAGGCGTCGAGTTAGTTAAAGGATTGAATTGTTGACTGCATTATTCTAATTGAAAGCTGAGTCTACTGATTTGAAGGAAAACAACTGTGCCGGAAGAAAGTTATGAATGGTTCAATTGGGATTTCGTACTTCTCTTCGGAGAAGCAACCAGATGAAGTTTGTAGCAAATGTAATCATAGATGACAGATAGAAATAAATAATCGAAAAGTCATCATTGCCATTTGTCAAAAGTAATATTAAGTAGCGATGGAAAAAGTGACATTGAGCACAAATTAGACGTGACTTAACGTAATGCCATAAGTAATTGCAACGCAACCAACCAATTTAATGGACAACACAGTACGCGATTAGTGGTGACATTACAGTTACTTCGTGGTTACTGATCAATTTAATTTTGGCTGTTTCAACTATTGATTATGGTTATGCCGTTATGTTAAGTCGTGTTTAAATGGACCTTGTAATTTTTTCGTCTCTCTTAAATATCCCCTGTATTGACGTAAAATCAAAATAAGAAAAAATGTTTAAATCGCAAAAGCCGTTTTTGAGTTTTATTAAGACCAACGAAGAGCTAAATCGTTTTATATACAGATTTGTTGCTTTTAAAGTTATAAAATTAAGAAAAATATAGAACTTTTCCCATATGATGATTTTCATTTATCCACAATAATAATTGCAGACCAACAAGGATATATACGAGTACAATAGGGGATACGATTTTTTTCTAAAAAAAAGCACAGGAAGAAACGAACAAATGTTCCCAAAAATTACTTAAGAAACATATTTATGAAAACAGAAAAATAATGACAAACATTTGCAACACAATAAGGAAGAGGATAATGTGTGACAGAAAGAAAGGCAAACTTATCGTTAACAAATACAAAGTATTTAAAAAAAATCATGTGATTTCCGATACGTAAATAACATCAATCAAATTGTGGCCATTGGAAAAGAAAAAAAGATTACGTTTTGTTTCTTTTACAAAAAAGGAAAAAAAAAATGGAAAATGACAAAGAAAATATTGATAATTTTTCATTTGGAAAAATGACCAGCCTATGATTCATTATCAATGCCCATTGATTTAGACACAATGACACTTAATTATTGAACAGGCTTAAACAAATGGCAGACACTTAAAAGATCAGGATAAGAGGCATAACAAAATGAAACGAAGCAAATCGAATTGAGTAGAAATTATAGGAATAAAATGAGGTCACTTTAATGATACAATAACAATGACATAGAATTACGCATACATTTAAGCAGCTAGAAAAGAGAAGAAAGATAAAGAGGGCAAAGAGAAAGGCACAATAATGACAATGAGCTATAAAAGATAATGAAAATAATGAAAATGAGTTTGATTTTCAACTCGAACACGCAACAGAAGCAACAGGCCAAAAGCCATAGCACCATACCGTTCTCTTACAATAACATTATTTCTTACTAAATATACATGCTTACATATGCATATATGTACACACATATATGTACATACATATATGCATACAAACATATAATTAATTTTTTTGAAATGTACTAAAGCAAACAGAGTATAAGTAGTATAATAATTTTTTACAAAAATCCGTTCTTTAATCAATTTTTACACAATCGACAATTGATGTGACTTAAACGTCAATCTGAAGGCATCAAATATACTTATATATATGGTATTTACATATATACTGTTAAGTTTTAATCGTTTTAAAACGTTTGCGTTCGCTTAAATTGCGTTAAAATAAAAGAAACTTCATGTTTGTTGTTGTTTTACGGTTTTTATTTATTCCATTATAACTTTTATACACTTTGATTGAACACATTTGAACAGCAAACTGATACTCGCTTTAACAGACTTTACCTAATGACAGCCAAATGATAACTAACTCACCAACCGCAATGCACCATCTTTTATAGCATTTCATTACTAGTTTCGAACGTTCTAGTACAGACTTGAATCTTCGATTTGTCCGCGTTAATTCAAATGGTGTAAAATTATATTACACAAAAAAGGAATCAAGCTGGCAACACCGTTAGACATGCGGATGGTAGCACTCTTAATTAGTGCAGGTAATTATGGTAATTATTAAGCCTTGACACAAGCTAAAATCACATAATAAGTCCCTGATGTGGTGAATTTTGTCTTTAGCATTTTCATTTTCGTAACAATACGAGTACGTACGTATATTTTATACCTTTTATACTTCTCTTTTGCAGTTCTATTAAAAGCGTAAATTTTGGTATTTTTAATTAAAAAAATTTTTTTCCCAAAAAGGAAAAACACAAAAAAAGGAAAAAAAAAAACTTGAAGACAGCGAACGTCAACAAGAAATCGGTTTAAAACCCTTTAACATAATGAAAATAAATACCCGCTCCAACGCTTAATCGGACATTTAGATGTAATGGTGTTTCGACAATATTTCGTGGACTATTTTCACTCCAAATGGGACAATTCTGCTTATTTACGTACACATTCAACCTAAAGTGGGTTTCATCGGAGAACAAAATATTGAATTTTGAAAAACAGGACCAATATTTTGCTAAAAAATTCAACAATTTGCAGGTGTTGCTTTGGCGTAAGTCTATCTATCTATAATGGTATGTCAAACCAAACTAAACAAAAGACAATTATCAGCTGTTAAATAAAGCAGTGCTGCCAACTCAAATTTATGAACCTCAAAAAAAGCTAAAACTGTTTATTTACAGTTTTTTTTTGTTTGTAAGCTAATGCTACTCTTACTTTTTTCATTTATTACAAATATCGCAAAAGTTTGACCTGCTAGAGATTTTGTACTCTTTTTCTTAAAGCTTAACAGCCTTAATTAATAGCCCCATGCATGTTGTAAACTATGAACAAAAATCTTGTAAACCAGTGTTATTAAAATAATTTTTTTATGTAACTTTTTCAATAGTTAACATAAATTTTATGCATAAATTTTATTAAATTCTTACCGCAGTGATGTTGTTATTTTAATTAAAACTATGACGCCCAAATGTATACATCGTAAAATGCAGGTCAATAGGTTAAAATAAAATTAGTTGTTAAATTTGTTTTGTCAGTTTGTTTTTCGCACATTTGCTTAATGAATGGAAAAAATAATGGAACAGCCATACTGAAAATAAACATACACTTTAACACAGAACAGAAAACAAAAATTACCTAAAAATTATGCGAACAGACATACATACATACATACATACATATTTGCAAATATTTTACATATCACAACGTGCTTTTAAACATACATACATGAATATGTATTGTATGTGCAGCAGCTGTAAAATGCAAATGTTTAAACACACGAGATAAGCTGGTGAGAATAAAGAAATAATTGTATGTGCTGGTTGGTTCATGAGAGGAGCGTTAGTATGTGTGCCATGGGTTAATTTCCTTTTATAAAAGCAGAAAAACAAAAATCATTTTTTTTTTTTTAATATCTTAAGACAGTTATTCCTTCCAAACTACGAGTACATTTAATAAAATGCCGTACACAAGCACTTACACTTCAATAAACTAATACGCTTGCATGGAAACATAATAAACTATATTTTAATTTGATCTCTAACTTAAAGCGACACTTAATTTGTATTAGTTTTTCATAAATTACACACTTCATTCACTCACTCACCCACTCACTCACTCACTTACTTTTACTATTTCTGGTTAATTTATATTTTTAAAAAGAAATGAAAACATTTTTTTATGACTTGGAATGCTCAAACAAACATCAGTAGAGATAAACACATACTCGCATATATAAATTTATAGACACACATACATACATACACTGGTGGCCATAAATAAAACAGCTGATATTACAGCAATTGAGCCGGTTACCCGAAAACTTTTGCTTATGTATTACCCAATCATTCTTTGAGGCATGTTTCGCGTCATTATCATGAGCGAAACCCCAAACCCGACGCATATTTTCTTCTGCATGGGTCAACATAATGTTTTCCAACACATCTTTATAAAAAAAACCGATGAACTTTATCAGGTATTTGAAGAATTGATCCAACCGCAGAGTATGAAAAACAGCATCACACCCTTATTGAGCTGCCAGCATGTTTTACTATGCCTTTCCAATCAATACTGATGCTTAAGGCGTTCATTTTTGGGTGAAATTCTTTACGCAAAAACACGGCGAGCTTCGCTACCCCCATCTTAATTATTATCTTAAATGTTATTTTAGTTATATTCTTAACCTTTTTCCCACCTTTTGTCCTCTTCCGGTCCAAATCCAACATTTGAGCCCATAAAAAACACATTCATTTTTGTATATAAGATACGTATATAGATGGCCTAATCCAGTGTGATTTGCGGAATACCCGTTTTTTGGTGTGGATAGATAAAGGAGCTTTAAATGTTGCCGTTCTCCATGTATACAAAATTCAATACTTAGTATCTTCAAGTTAATGAATGAAAATGTTTATTGTTGTTGTCTGAACCTAACTTAGAAACTGCTACTATTACCGTTATCAAGATAAACAAAAATTAATATTTACTTTGTATTGGAAATACCACGCCCACTTGTTCTATTCTGCCTAGTTTTTGCATGATGATTTCTACTGACCAAGAAATCATTCAGAACAAATTCAGATGCTTTTGCTTTAACCCTGCTAAAGGCATAACAAAATCAATATTAAGTTTGTATGGGCAGTACCACGCTCAAATTGTCTAATTCCGCCCACTCTCTAACTGATGATTTGTATTGACTATGAAGACATTCAGACTAAATACTGAAACTTTGGCCTTAACCAAGATATTATGAAATGAATACATAGTTTGTATGAGCAGCACTATGCCCACTTGTCCATTTCCTCCCACTTTTTGACTGATGATTTGTATTGACTATGAAGTCATTCAGACTAAATACTGAAACTTTAGCCTTAACCCTTCTCAATATAGTTTGTGTGGGTGGTACCACGTTCATATGACCAATTCCGCCCACTTTTTGACTGATATTTAGTACATTTTTTTGATGCGCTATGATCACATTACTTTAACAATCATCTGCATTTCAGATTCTATGGATAAGATTTTTTTTAGAATTTTTTTCTACGATGTGAGGTTTTTGAAGAGGCTGCTTCATACATCTTATGATAACCTTGAAATGACTTACTCGATTTCGTTAAGTCATATCTTAAAAGATTCCAAATTATACCGGCTTTAAGTCATTCTAATATCATTCTTTGATAAAACGCATATTTTTGGAGTTATTGAGAAACAAGTTATATATTGTTTTTTTTGAAAAATTATGCAATTTTTGCTTATGTCGTGAATGGTAACACTTAGCTCATGTCTGATTTGACAGATAATTAGTTTTATCCTTCCGCTGAGCGAATATGATTGTGTATACGCTTGACCTTCGCTTCGCTAAGTGGGCCTGAGATCGACTTACAGAAGATGCCGATTTTGCCAAAAAAAAAATCATCTTTTCAGATGAAGCTCATTTTGATCTTGGCGGGTATGTAAATAAGCAAAATTGTCGCATTTGGGGCACAGAAAACCCGCATGCATTCATTGAAAAGTCGATACATCCAAGACGAGTCACTGTTTGGTGCGGATTTCGGTCCAGAGGCATAATTGGGCCATTTTTCTTCGAAAATGAACAAGGAGTTGCCGTTACAGTCAATGGCGATCGTTATCGGACCATGTTGAACGAATTTTTTTTTCACATAATTTGGAGAGGAGAATATTAGCAACATTTGGTATCAACAGGACGGCTCTACGTCCACACAGCCGAAGCTACACTTGATGTTTTGCGCCCTGTTTTTGAAGATCGCATTATCAGCCGCAGAGCTGATGTCGTTTGGCCACCTCGGAGCTGCGATTTGACACCGCTGGACTATTATTTGTGGGCTGCCGTCAAAGATAAGTGTTACGCCAACAAGCCAGAGACAATTGACGCTGTAAAGGACAATATTCGTGAAGCCATTGGTGAAATACAGCTGCACACAATCGATAATGTGCTTAAAAATTGGACCGATCGTGTAGGCTACTGCATGGCCAGCCGAGGCAGCCATTTGAATGAAATTATTTTCCATTATTAACCGGAAGGATTGTACTTTCAAATAAAAAAAGAAATTTGAGAAAATATTCAGTAGTTTTTTTTATAGCATTTGAAAAAAATAAAAAAAAAATTATTTGGCGGACCCTTTATATAAGCGAAATAAAATAAACCCTAATTCATGAAAATCGATTGGTAAATACATATTTTCTTCCCAATAAATTGAAAATACCTAGTTTTGGGAATAAAATGCTTCTGAGCATATGAGTGATATTTATGAGTTAAAAAAATCGCTTATACGACACTCATTACATACAATTACAACAAACAATTTTTGTTTTCATTTATATATTATTTTTCGCATCAAAAAAATGTACTGATTATCCATGATCAGAACATATTTTTTTTTATTTGTTGCATAGTGTAATTAGAATTGAGGTACCACGCCCATTTGGCTAATTCCGCCTAATTTTTGATTGATGATTTACCTTTACTATGAATCTATCTGCGCCAAATTTAGAGAATACTTCTCTTTACTATTTTGAAGATATAGGCAAATAAGTATACACTTTGTGTGGGCGTGACACCGACAAGTTCCTTCCGGACATCTCTGTATGTATAAAAATATCAACAAAACACACATCCATCTTTATATATATAAGACTTAGACTCGTTTTAGAACAATAAGTTTCGCCACTTGGCAGCATAGCAACCAATACGAGCGTTTTGAAAAGTTAATCTGGCCTTGCCTTTTTAAAGGTATCAAAGCAGCTGGATGTGGATGGAAAATATAATGTTGCTTTATGCAGAAGAAAACATGTGTTGTGGATTGCTTTTTCCGATATAATAACGACCCGAAAAATGCTTCAAAATTTGTCAAAGAATGGTTGGGTAATTCAAGAGTAAGAGTAAAAGTTCACGGTTAGCCATCTTATTCGCTTTACTTTAGCCAGATTGGAAGTCTTTGGAACAGCATAAATTGCAAGAAAAAATGAGTTCTAAGCAGAACAAGCACACAATATTGAATCAGATCCAGAAGGCATAATACACTATTTATAAAATTCAAATTAAGGGATTTTTTGATGCAATAACCCAGAGATGTGCTGCCGTCAATAAAAATGAAGGGGTTACACTACGATACTAAACTTATTTCGAAGTTTATGCGACAGAAACACAAAAGTTGTTTTGGTTTTGACCAGTCATATTCTCGAATTGTTTTATTATTTTGGTAATGAAATAAACATATTTTAGAAAAGTAAATGATAAAATCTTTTTATTTATATTTTTGTGAAAATAGAGTAGAATGAAAAATAAAAATAAAAAAATGTTCTGTTTAGGTGGTCGTTAAGTCTATATATGTGACATAATGTAGATATATAACATCAGTTGCTTTAGTTACTATAGTTATTGTATACATATCGTCGTTCCGAAATTATCTAGACGTATATCACAAAATCACAAAAAAAGTGTTACGACTATATTGTACATTAAATTATTAGATCTACGAGGGCGAATTGACATTGAAGCTACCTAGCGCTAGATGGCAGCACAAACACAAAAACTTTTTCTTTCTTAGAAATTACGATCTGTCAAATGTCAGCTGTTAAAATTTTAGCCAAATTCATCGATTAGTTTATTTGTTGTAGTCGTTTGAAAAAAGTGAATTTCGTGTAGTGATTAAACGCTATTATTTGAAAAGCAAAACGGCGAAAGAGACAAAAGAAAAGCTTGATAAACATTACGGCGAATCTGTTCCGTCAGATTATATGGTAAAATATTGGATTGGTGATTTAAACGGGGCCGCACTATAGCACTGCAACAATACCATCAACAGGAAGGCCAAAAGAGGTGGTTACTAAAGAAAATATCAAGAAAATCCTCCATATCGTTATGAACGATCGCCGGGTCAAAATCCGTGAGATTGCTGAAATGGTAAACATATCATATGAACGTGTGTTCAACATTTTGCTTGAATATTTGCATATGAAAAAGCTATCGGCAAGATGGGTGCCGCGTTTGGTCAGTGTTGAACAAAAACGAGTTCGACAGAGCACTTAACAGCAGTGTTTGGACATGATAAAGCATAATCCTGCTGATTTTTGGCGTAGATTAATAACTGCGAATGAAACGTGGGTCCACCACTATACCCCTGAAAACAAAAATCAATCCAAGCAATAGGTGGAAGCTGGTGGAAGTGCTCCGAAGAAGGCGAAGACAGCGAAATCGGCTAGCAAGGCTATGGCCACTATAGTTTGGGATGCACACGGAATATTGCTCATCGATTATCTTGAAAAGGTATCCACAATCACAGGAGACTATTATCGTGCATTATTGGATCAATTGGTTGATGCAATCAAGGAAAAACGACCACATTTAAACAAGAAAAAAGTGTTCTTTCTTCCTGACAACGTACCGGTTCGCACAGCATTAGATACGATGCTAAAACTACGAGAAATCCACTTCGAATTGGTTGATCATTCACCTTATAGTCCAGATTTAGCCCCTAGTGACTTTTTCCTGTGTCCAAACTTGAAAAAATGGCTCGCAGGGAAAAGATTCATCTCAAACGAAGAAGTGATTACCGAAACTAATGCGTGTTTTGAGGAGTTCCCAAAAAAGTTGGAAAATCGTCTTACTAAGTGTACTGAGCTGAAAATAGTTTCTGGTGAATTATTTGTATGTCATACATTCACTTACACACACACATTCATTAACACAGTCCTGGACACATATGCACACAAATATTAGCAACAGACAAAGAAAATGGCGAGGTGTCTTAAGTTAGAATTTTTCTTAATTAAATTATCAAGCGAGTGAATGTGTGCAGCAACAGCATTAAGAGACGCTTTACTTACGCTTAAAAATTACAACTTTAAGCAGCAGAAAAGGCAGGCTTGACAAGGAAACACAAGAATTCTTAAATTGTTGCTTTTAAAGAACATTAACTAACGGTTATATGATGACCAATATTATTCCTTTAATAAATTATGCCATTAGGAGGCAATCTAATAACACAAGAATTTTTGAGATTTCGAAATTCATAACAATTTCTTACTCTCCTAGGAATTGTTTAGCATTTCTATAGAAAGCTAAGAAACTACAAATCAAAAAATATCGCAATGAATATGCATTTTAGAGTGTAACCAAAGCTATAAAAAATTAAAGGAACTTTGATAAGGTCACCATAAATCTTAGGTTCCGTACTGAAAAAATATTTAAACATTTACACATTTCATCCTGAGGACTCTTAGAGCTGAGCAGCCCCTTTATTTTGATTTCCCATCTTGCCGTGTAGCATAGAAGTACAAAAGAACGAAAGTCTCGAAGCTCCAAAGATCAATAGAGAATCCTTAATAATATTTTAAAAGGCTTTACCATACATCATTCCAGTACTAATGTCAGCAGTTGGTATACCCCAAGATGGTTCTTTAAAAGTCAACATAAATTTCAAAATATTTAAGTCGATATTGCTGCCAAGCTTTACAGATGTAGAGAAAAGTCACTGCTGTATGGTCTCTAGACTGGCCTTGTACTCTATTTATGGCGAGATATGGTAATCTGTGTATCAAATGTAACTTCAAGAGATGAGATTTAGTACCCCATACCCTAACACTAGGACAGCACTTTTTAGTACAGTGATTATCCTGCGTACGATATAATTATCCTTTATCATGGTTCCCGAGTCATAGTCGTTGTTCGACATTTTTGTAATCGACTAAAGAAAAGATATGTTTTTCTTTCGACTACTACCTGAGAACCATTATAAGGGTGAATGTTGCCTGTGAAAGAACCCCTCCATTTTTTTTCTAAGTGTAGCACATTTATATAAGCCAAGAATCAACACTAACACCTGCGTGATGCATACACTGTCACAAATAATTAAAATAAATTAAAAAACAAAAACAAATCGTCCACACTGCGAACTCTTTTATTGTTTATGTTTTTGTTGTAGCATTGGAATTATGGAGACTATGTTGAGAAATGAATGGTTTTTGAAAAAAAAAAATGTTTTTTCCTACTTAGATAGCTTCAATATCAATCCGCCCTCGTAACGATGTGTTTAATCCCCAATGTATTTTCTAAGATATTTAAGAGCTATTTTGCCGTATATCCAAGTTTGCCAAAACAATATTATGTTAGAAGGACGTATGCGACACTTTTGTGGATATACGTCAAAAAATGTGTGACATTTTTGAAATACAAAAATGTTGCGTTATCTTGACGTATATGTATAAAAAAATATATTTTAAGAATTTTTAAGAAGAAAAAAAAAAAAACAGGAATTAAAAAATGATAAAATTTTTATTATTAAAAGTCCACAAAAGGGATATTCAAACAAACTTTGTTTCATAAACTTTTTATGAAGCAAAATTATGTTTTACAACTAATGGGGGTAATTCTTGTAATTAAAATTAACTGAAAATTAATTAACTGAAAATCAAATTAAACTTGCGTTTTGAAAATCGGTCTGAAATTATGTATTTATTATGTATGTATATAATAACTTACGTAAATAGTTTTGAATAAAATTTAAGATCAGTATCAGGAAGATACAGATATATCAGGGTGAAGTGTTTTTTGTATGCAGTTGCTATTTACTTAATATTATTTAGTAAATAGTATTTGTATGAATTTGTGCTTTTCTATGTATTATATACGTCAATATAATTTCGGAAAAAAAACAAATTAGAATTTCTATCGGCGTTATTTTGACGTATGCGCCATTATTGAAAAATATTTGCCAGAAGGTGGCTTTTACGGCAATTTGCTGTTATTTTTTTAGAACTAAAAATGTCTAAAACGAGGATAATTAAAATAATATCTGACAAAAATATTGATCCCCTTTTTTCGACTCTTTTTGTTTCTATAAGCTGTGAAAGCTTTAAATTCAATTTCCCAAAAAAATATTTTTTGGAGTTACGTCAAGATAACATCGGAACGACGATATGTATACATACGTATGCAGAATTATATCCTTTTTTTGTTATAAAAAATAAAAAATAAGCAATTCGTAATACCATAAAAAAAGGTATTAAAGTGCACACCCATACACACACACACACTAATACAATTACATATACAAACATTAATATTTATGCCTAAATAATAACAAAATTGTACAGAGAAAAAACAAATAAATAAGAAAAAAATACTGAAATAAAATCAAGAGAAAAATATTACAATAAAATGCGAAAATGTTTTCAACACTTAAAGAACTTTTTTATTTGTATTTTTTGCTGTTATTGTTTTTGTTGTTTTTGTTGTTAAAATATTAAAGCTTTAGGGCATATTTGTTATTTTAAATGCAAAACAATGTTTCACAAGTCGGCAGAGATTAGGAAAAAGGGGAATGAAGATGGTAGAGATCCTAAGGAAGCATTTGTAGATTTAAAAAAAATTTCAATAATTTTAAAAATAATATACTATAGTACTCGTATATAGTATTTAAATAAAGAAAATATTTTATATTTATTTCTTGTTACCAACAAATGTTGCCATTTAAAGACAGACAAAGAGAAAGGGACATAATGATAAAAATTTTTAACATTTTCATTTATGCCTTTTTGCAAATATGTAAAGGGTGGCCCAACCATAATGCACATTGGTCAAGTTTTTTGCCAAACTTAATTTGACATTTCTTTGTTTCAGTGTTTGTGTGCAGCGCGTTAGGATTGTTGAAGCCTTTTACGAAAACGGGCGTTCATATCAAAATTAATTTGTTGCAGTTCGTGAATGTGTCTGCAATCATACAGGGTCTGTAGGAAAAGTGGAAACACCTGTGCATGCTCGCTCAGTCCGCTCAGCGGAAAACATTATTGTTGTTAGCTATAGTGCGGCAGGACTGCCGTCGAACTCGACTCGTCGTTGTGTCCAACAATTGAACATCTCACGAACATCTCACGAACATCATTTATGTGAATTTTGAATAAAGATTTGAATTTACACTCCTACAAGGTTCAATTAACTCAAGAGCCGAATGTTTAGTTAAACAGACAGAATGAATGGTGACCTTACAAGGCAAATCATCTTCAGCGACGAGCATAATTACCGCATTTGGTCAACTGAGAATACGCCATAATTGTTGAAAAGCCTATATTTATGGGTGTACTTCTTCGAAAAAGAGGTCGGCCTAGCAGTTACTGTGAATGTCTCGCTATTGCGAGATGATAACAAACTTCTTGTGGCTAAAAATTTAGGATATGGGCCTGGCCGCCATTTCCCACACAGCTAATGAAACAATGACTCTTTTGCGCGAGAAATTCAATGGCCGTGTTAGCTCATATCATGGCGGTGTTAAGACAGCACGAGCAAACTCGCCGAGCCTCCGCAGGGTCTCATCTGACCGCAACGTCCCACTGACGTCCACTACATCCCCTCTGATAACGACTCCCATCGCCCCCAGATCACGTATACGCGCATAGCGCGAACATTCCACCAACACATGCCGTGAATCCTTCGGCCCCATTCCACAACTGCAATCAGCCGACAAACTAAGGCCCCTTCTATACAAAAATGCATTAAGCGACCCGTGCCCTGTCAACAGAAAACCCAGACTCAAGCCGAAACCAAAGTTCGGACGCTCCAAAACAAACCTAATATCTGTTACAAAACCATACGTCAGCCTCCTCTCGCTGGCATCCCAGCGCTCCTGCCATTCCCTGACAATAATCTCATTCAAGACAGACGAAAGATCACTCTCACCCCTGTCCGCAAGATCAGCAGCAGTAATCCAATCAGACTCCAGAAGCGGCAACCCCCTCCTGAGTCTGAACGCAGTCGCCCGCCGCAGCATCTAATTGGCCGCCACTGTCTTGACACCGTTATATCCTTTTTATTGGGATATTTCAAAGCATAAGTGTACGTCAATAAGCCAAGAACAATTCAAGAGCTAAAGGAAATTGAAATTATGGACTGATAGATAGAGGTATGCCAACGCATTTGGCATATATTTTGCTTTACACATAATTGTCATAAATTCCTCTATCATAACAAAAAATATTAAGTTAATTCTCCGAAGACTTTTTGTTTTATTTACAATTAACATCGTGCATTTTTGTTGGTTGCACCACCCTTTGTTGTGTCTCATTCATTTAAGAAGAGAAAATGCTTTATTTTCACATGTATTTTACTAAACATGTGTGACACTTTCCCAAAACAAAGGAACAAACTTGTAATTTATGACGGTGCAAAAGTAGTCCCCCTTAAAGTGAGTGTGTTTGTGTGTATGTGTGGCTTACGACGGTTTCAAATATTTGCTTTAAAGCAACATGTCCTCTTAGAAATATTTTGTCATTAAAACAATTTTTCTACGTACTCGTCTATTTAAATGAAAAATTTGTAATTTTATTTTCTAACTTGTAAAAATGTTGGATTTTTATTTCTTTTCTATTTCATGTTTCCTTTTTTTCTCTCTTTGGTCTTGTACGTGTTTTTATTTTTGGGTAATATCTGATAGTTTGATTGTTGTTTGTGTGTCAAAATAATATTTTCATTTTTATGATTTCATTGCATATTTAAACTTTTATTTTGCAAATTTATGGAATTCTCGTTATTTTGATGCTTGTTTTCAATACTAAATTGAAAATTTTTTTCAATGTGTGTTTAATACGTGTGTGTGTTTAATATGTTTCATATGGAAAAAAAGTCAGTGAAAGAAGGAAAAGGCAAAAAACAAAAATTGGGGCAACAGGGTCATCAGTGCTGTTTACGTTTTACGAGTGTTGCCTTTTACTTTGAAAGAGGAACAAAAAAAAGAGAAGTAGCGGTGCTTTTCATTGGCATAAGTTTAAGTTTAAAATATTCGTTTCTTCATTCTGTTTTTTATGTATATTTTGTATAAATATATACACAACATACAAATAATATAGGGTGTTTTTTTTGGCTGCACTAGAACTAACGATACCGATAACTATGGTATACTATACACTGTGCTGACATTTCTGTTCAGTAAGGTTTGGCAAGTCATTATAAATCGCTTAACGCCAGAACAACGCTACCAAGTTGTAGAAATTTATTAAGAAAAAAAAAAATCTGTTTGCTACGTTCATAGAGCACTTTGTCCATTACGGTCCATACGGTCAATCGTTTCTGGTTAAATGACTATGTTACTAAACAAAATTACCGCATTTGTGGCGAAGAAATCTTCAAGCCATTAACGAATCATCATTTCATTCATTAAATTTAACTGCTTTGGTGCGGTTTACACGCTATCGTGCATGGCCCGATGACATTTGTTTGCAACAAGACGGCACATGCTGTATGTCAACAGCATGCTTAACACATTCGGCTGAATTGCGTGAATTCTCGTCATTCACTTGTCTTTAAACAAACTACTGACGAGAATTCCCGCAAATGTTCAATTAAAATTTATCTAAAAACACAACTAAAAATATTCAAAAATAAAATCGAAAACGGTATTTTCGTCATGACTGGTAATAGGCTGTCATTTCTTCGACACAATTCGACACAAGCGGGATTTTAGCACTTCATTTTTATGTGAAAAATTTAGTGATTCTCTGGCTGGCACCAGCAAAATTAAAGCGAAGCCGAATGTGTTAACAATCAATTTTAAATCCCATTTGTGTGATTTAGTGCCTCCGGATTGCTTTTTAACGGTCTATGTTATTGAGTCAGCAACAAACGACAAACCAGCAACTATTGAAGCATTAGAAGTCAATATTCAAGCCACCACCATGACGCCATATAGACCGATTTATTGGAAAAAGTAGTCAAGAATTATATAAATGCCATGAAGTTATCTAACAGATTATAATCAAAAAAGGCTAAAGCTATCATTTTAAGCTCTTAAAAAACACCCTATATTATATACTATAAACGCATGTACATACATACATACACATCTGAACATACGAGTGTACGTACGTATGTGTATGAATCGTTTTTCAAATATTGTATTTCAGTTTTTTTTTTTTTTCTGTGAAAACAACAAACAACAAGAACAAAAATTATTTTGCTTTTGATGTTGTTTCATTTGCATTTTTACTTGCTGATGCTGAGATATTGTTGTTATTGCTGCGTCTTGTTGGTTTTGTACGAGTATGTTGTGTTTGTACGAATGCGTGTGTATTTATCAGTGTTTACTGTTACTCGCACTACCACCCTAAGGTATGCAAACTGTTTGAATTTAAGGACATTTTACTCTCTTTCTCGCTCTCTCTTTTTGAATTTGTCTCGTTTTATATTAAAATTTTGTTGTTGTTGACAATACCTTTAGCATTCCTTTTATTTACTGGTTTTTGTTTTATTTTGGTTTTTTAAAAATAATGTGACAACAAACAAATAACGGCACATTAAAATCGATGTAGATTTTCTTTTCCTTGTTTCATAAAATAAAATTTATAATAAAATACACACAAAATGAAATTGTTTTTATATGCATGTATGTATGTATGTATGTATGTATGCATGTATACTTTATAAAAAAAGAAGAAAATGAATACTTTAAAAAAGTTTTCCTTACTTTACTTTATGTGAAGCATAAAATTTAATTTACATTTTAAATGAATTGTGTTTAAATAAGAAACAATTTCTGACAAAAAAATGAATAAGTTTTCATTGAAGAACAATAAAATTTCATCTAAAAATACATACAAAAATGCAGAGATAACTTGTTGTAAAAAATATTATTGTATTCTGTATAAGTAATGAAAATAATTTTTCTATTATGTTGCTCATACTTCTGGATGGTACTTTTTGTATATCCAACACTTTGGATAATGATTTATGGCGCCTGTGAATAGAAAATTATATGTCGTCCTGCTTACGTTGGTCACCTTAATTTTAAGTTAATCTAAATACCCTTTTAGTTTAAAGCTCAGTTCAGACGAGTGTCAGATCTGCTGACAACGACCAGATAATGAAAAATTTCCACCATAACGTATATTGTCAGTTTACATTTGTCAGAAAATCTGACAAAATCATTGCATATATCTTTTTTCTGACATGTCATGTCATTGTCAGATGTTAAAAATTCAAGCATCTGATAAAGATTTCACAATCTTTTCCCCGAACAATGTTGATCTAATGTAAGACATTTTCTGTACATTTTTCTGACAATATTGTTAGATCTGACAATCGTCAAAACACAGCTTTAAATATCATTATGTTGTGCAACTGTGTAAAAAGAGGACGGGAATACATATACAGGAGATTATAGATTGCAAACCAATAATAATCATAATCGTAATCACGATTAATCGCACCATTTAATCGCCATCGTAATTATACTGTTAATTGTGCGATTACATTTAAAATATGTAAGTATATAATAAAATAAAGAAAATCAAATAATTCAAATGATAATACATTTTAGCCTAAGAAACAAAAATCGAGAGTCTCTGTCACAACTTTAACAAACTAAAGAAAACATATGCATGATTGTTATGCGGAATACATAAAATCGAAAGAAACTGTACAGAATCGATATGCAGAATACCAAACTTACTAAACGGAGAAAACTTCGATTCGAATCGATACACAGAATAGGGGAGAATATTTTATTTTTAATTTTTATCCGCTTAAGCACACACTTTCTTCTTCTGTTCAAAAACAAATTTTTAATACATTTGTGATTCTTTATTTTTTATGTTTCGAAAAAAGTTGTCATTATAATGCGATGAAAAAAATAAAAAATTTAATTGAAATATATTTGAGTTTCGCCTTTACTTTGTACATACATATGTTTGGATGTATGCATTTTATTTATAAAGTATCTTTTGTTTTTACGACAGTTATTTGAGTCAAGCCAATTAAATATCTAATGGAATGTGTGTTTGTATGTGCGCGTGATTAAAAAAGGCTTTTTTTAATGAAAATTTTCATTTAAATTCCATTTGTACATACTGTCGTCTCTCTACATGTAAGTGTTTATTTCGATTTTATTAACGACTACGGATGTACTTACTGACTGTACATATATATGTACATACACATATACACAAATGCCTTAGAGAAGATAAAAACAAATATTACTTTTCAAATAGTGCATATGCATCTATGGTACTCGTATATGAATGGGTATGTGTTAAGGTACTTGTTGAGAATTGGTATTGTTTACATTGTTCTTCAATTTATTACTCACTCGTCTTCATGAAACACAGATGTTACCTGAGTGGAAAAGAGAGTAAATCTTATATCTCTGGCAACAAAAACAACAACAGCAACAACAATAGTTACTTTTAATATAAAGTTTTGTTTATTCTGAGAAGAGAAACAATGAAAATATTTAAACATAACTTTAATCACTTAAATACATGCATACAACGTACTGGGACGAACTAAAATCTTCAACCATAGGGAATGAATAGACAAGTGAGTAGCAGGACAACGTTAAGTGGCATACGTACGTTCATACGAGTATAACGAACCACGTGGAAAATGAAATAATTTTTTATCTGCTTTTATTTGTCGTTGTCTGCCTATGTGTGCGTGTATTTTTACGAGTAAAAGCTTTTTTTTATGGGGAGTTTTTTTTTCTTTTGCTTTTTTTGTTCTCTATTGACCTTTTCTTTTGTGCTTCAACCTGTATGATGAAAGATGTAATGCTGCAGTGCAGTTACTTTCTGGTTTCTGAATTTTTGTATGTGCTTTTTCTCTACTTTTATTTCTATTTCTAATGCTATAAACAGTAAAGTAATCCAGACGATACTATAAACACATCTAGTTGATGTCGTTCTCCTTTCTCTTAACACACAAACAAGTTGAGTATGTGTGTGTGTGTAACTAAACAAATACATATAGTCTATGTTTGTATTATATTATAAAGTAACGTTGAGCTAAAAGCAATGGGTATAGCGGTGTTTATTTAGTTAGAACTGTTGTCGAATGTTGCAGCTGATTCCACCAATAGGAGAAATAGATAATCAATTAATATTAGTTTTCTAATTAATATTAGTTTTTTCTCAACTGTATTAGCTCACGTTTTCATATGTTTCGAGTGATGAGCGCAAACTATGTATTTTTTCGTTTTGTTTTGGTTTGTCTGTTTGGTTAATTTTTATTTCCCTTCCTTCTTAAGTTAAACAATAACAACAGCAAATGACACTCGAAAGAAACATATTTTACATATACATATGCCCAAGCATAAGCATAGAAAGAGAGAGAGAGAGAGAGAAACAAAAAATAGAATAATTCATTTGCAATATGCTATTTAGCGTATTAAACAAATCCCTTTACTTCTAATGAAATGTTTTGCTGGGATTGTACTCATATGTTTCGATATAATCGTATGTACGTGTGTATTCGTACTTGTATGCTGTATTAGCCGTAGTAGCTGATATTTTTTTGTTTTGTTTTGCATTTTTCCCCTGCATAGACATATCATATATACATACATACATACATACAGTCAGACTGGCAGAGAGACAACGAGAATTTCCTTTCGTATATTTGTTTGTTTGTTTATTGTTATAATTTTAGTTGCTTCCATGAATATCATTTGTTTCTCTTGACTTACTTTTGTACGGCTTTGTTGCATGTGTGTGTTTGTGTATAAGTTGCATAAAAAGCGTTTGTATGTAAACAATTTTTAATTATATTACATTGTTGACATTTTGAAAAAGAGCTTCTTATTGCATTGACATGAAATGGTAAGGAAATGACTGGTTTAATGTCAATTTATGATGAAGTTTTTTCTTTTTACATTCTTTGTCAATTATTTTGAGCTTTTTTCTCATTCTAATTTTTGTTTATTCATTTCTAATGTGGTTTTTGATTAAATGAACGATGCAAATAAAGTAGATGTGAATAACGTAATAAGTTTTTAAATTTAAAAATGAAATAAATCAAATATGGTTTGAAATTTTGACAAATTTTTGTTGTTGTGAAGTACAATTGTTCCGGTTAGAAATGAAATATTATCTCATTCATATGGCTGACGCAGCTGGCCTTACAGTACCCTATTCGATCGAATAAATTTTCCTGAACTTTTTCGAGTGTATGGTGTTGGCCTTCAAATGCTCAATTATGTCTGGTTTGTCGGCATAACACTTCTCTTTAACGGCGCCCCACAGAACATAATCCAACGGTGTCAAATCGCAGCTTCTTGGCGGCCAACTGACATCAGCATTTCGGCTAATTAAACGGCCATCCAATGTTTGACACAATAAATTGATTGTGGAACGAAATGTGTAGAAAGTTGCATCATCCTGTTGAAACCAAACATCGTTCACATCAACACCACGAAGAGCGGGCACAAGAAAATTGGTTCTCATGGTGTGATAGGTGTCTCCGATGGCTGTAATGGTTGCGCCATTCTCATTTTCAAAGATATATGGGCTAAAGATGATTTTGGGTGCATTGGCTTCTGTAAGCCCACGTTTGAGATTTTTGAGCCCCAAATATGGCAATTTTGCTTATTAAGATACTCGCCAAGACGAAAATGCGTTTCATCGGAAAAGATAATTTTTGTTTGGCAAAATCGACATCATCGTGCAATTTCTCTTTGGCCCATCTAGCAGGGCGAAAACGAAGCGAATGGTCATGCGGCTTCAACTGTTGAATCAATTGAACTGTGTTAGGCGTCATACCGAGATCTTTTCGCAAAATTCTACGCAAACTGGTGCGTGAAATGTTCAATTCTTGACAACGATGACGAGTTGATGCTGATGGATTCTCACGCACAGTCCCAGCCACAGCTTGACGCATTAGCAACGAAACCAGTTTCACGAACTTTAGACATAAACTTGCGTATATCGGCCACTGTTGGCTCTCCTCTGCCACCAAATTTTGTACAACCTCTTCGTGCAATTTCCGACCAATTGTCTTTGTCTGGAAAAATATTGAAAATAAATCTCAACGTTGTTTCAGCGCAAATCGCTTCATTTCATTCAGTGGAGATAATATACTGAATTTTGTGACGAAATGAACCGATAGATGGCGCACTAGGTATGTATGTACTTATGTACATAGTACAGTACTACATACAAACATATATATTTTTATTTATGTAAAGGGTCAGCCAAATACTTTTTTTTAAATGCTATAAAAAAAATCTACTGAATATTATCTCAAATTTCTTTTTTTATTTGAAAGTACAATCCTTCCGGTTAATAATGGAAAATAATTTCATTCAAATGGCTGCCTCGGCTGGCCATGCAGTAGCCTACACGATCGGTCCAATTTTTAAGCACATTATCGATTGTGTGGAGCTGTATTTCACCAATGGCTTCACGAATATTGTTCTTTAAAGCGTCAATTGGCTTGTCTAGCTTGTTGGCGTAACACTTTTCTTTGACGGCACCCCACAAATAATAGTCCAACGGTGTCAAATCGCTGCTCCGAGGTGGCCAAACGACATCAGCTCTGCGGCTGATAATGCGATCTTCTAAAAACTGGGTGCAAAACATCGAGTGTAGCTTCGGCTGTGTGGCACGTAGCGCCGTCCTGTTGAAACCAAATGTTGCTAATATCCTCCTCTTCAATTATTGTAAACAAAAATTTGTTCAACATGGCCCGATAACGATCGCCATTGACTGTAACGGCCACTCCTTGCTCATTTTCGAAGAAAAATGGCCCATTTATGCTTCTGACCAAAATCCGCACCAAACAGTGACTCGTCTTGGGTGTATCGACTTTTCAATGTATGCGTGCGTGTTTTCTGTGCCCCAAATGCGACAATTTTGCTTGTTTACATACCAGCCAAGATCAAAATGCGCTTCATCTGAAAAGATGATTTTTTTGGCAAAATCGGCATCCTGTGTGAGTCGATCGCAGGCCCAGATTCCCAGCGTTGTTCAAGCGTATACACAACCATATTCGTTCAGCGGAAGGATAAAACTAATTATCTGTCAAACCAGACATGAACTAAGTGTTACCATTCGCGAAATAAGCGCTAGTTGAAAAAAAACGTTAGATGGCGGACCCTATATATTTTTGATACAAAATTAAAATCTCTTAAAGTCCACATATTGAAGAATTTATCTATTCAAAGTTTTTTTTTCACTATTTTATTTAATAAATAAAGCCAAATAGGTTTAAATAAACTCTACAAGAAAACTGGCTGACCATTAATTCTCTGGAGTAAAACTACATGATCAAATAGTGTCAGCTATAGGCCAAAAGGGAAAACAGAAAATTCCAAGTAATACGATTCATACTTTTATTCATTTTATTTTTATTTTTATTTTTATTTTGTAGTCTTGTTTGTTTCCATCAATCCCTTATGAATGAAGTCAATACGTTCACATATGAAATAGGACATGTGTAAGAGCATATGGTAGATATAAACAAAGGAAATATATCATGATTAAGTTTTACTCTTGTAATGAAACAGTAAAGAAGAAAATTAAATATCAAAATAATAAAATCAAAAGGATAGAAAGAAGAAAACTAACTCGCACAATAACTTTTTGTTTGATTTTATTTTTCTGCATCAAGGGACAAATATCATCTATTCATTACTTACAGCTGTGTATTCGAATACAGAAAACAAGTACTAATTTGATATGTTACTTTTGCCGAAGTTGTGTTAATTTGCTGTAATTTAGTGTGCAAGCAGAAGGCTTTTTAGTAAATAGAATAGAAAAAAATGAAGCTTTGTTGCATATTGAATTTATTTTAATTCGTAGTATTTGGTAGAGTATCCTTAAATTGTTGAAATCACATTTTTCATGTCACCTTACAGATTTGGTTTAGAAGAATGAGCAACAAGAACCATGAAGTATTTTAGGACATTGCCATTCATCAAGGAGCTGCAGAAACTGTTATATTTGGTGTTCATCGAACATCTGGGATGCACTCTCTAGAAAGGGGGTTCCAAGTAAATTGGTCCGCCTCATAGAGGTGCAGTTTGAGGCATTCAACTATAGGATGTTGCTCAATATAGTTTTAGGTGTCCGTCAGGGATGTATCCTTTCCACACTCATTTTTCTGGTAGTAATTGACGAGTTACTTCGAACAAGTATAGATACAACTCCCAATATAGGCACTATTTGGCACCCAATTAGTATGCAATACCTTAACGTCATGATTCATGCTGATGATATTGCGCTGATATACACGAATGGAAGCCACTTGCAGGATAGCTTGCAAATAAAATAAAACCAATAAAACAGAAGCCATGCAAGTAAACAACTTGCCCACTGATCGCATCTTCCTTGATGATAAACCAGTTGAAGAGATACAGAGGTTTACTTACATACCTTGGCAGCCAAGTCACATCAGATGGCGGTGCCAAAACGACTATCAAGGCTCAACTTGCGAAGGTAAAAGAGGCATTTCTAAGCCTTCGAAAAGTATGGCCATGCCGGCAACTATTATCAGCAACCAAAACTCGAATATTCGATGCGAATGTAAAGTCTATACTGCTTTATAAAAGTAAAGCTTGGCTTGTGTCAGTGGAGGCAAGGAACAAGTTCAAGCTTTCTTCAACCGATGTCTGAGAAACATTCTGTATATATGGTGGCCCCAAAACTGGATTTTCAACTCGAAAATTCACAGAAGATGCACGCAGAGATAAGATTACGAAAATGGCGCTGGATTTGGCGTAACTGCGATCGACCAAAAAGCACATGGCGAATAAACCTATTGTAAGAGATAAAGTCTGTTGATAAGACTTTAAATAGTAAATTTAAGTAATTTTATACGGCACTATGCGCCATGTAGCGCACGAGAGCAATTGATAATAATGCTGATAGCTTGACATCTTGTAGCCACATTCATTCGCTGATTTTTAATTTCTTTTATTTGCTAGAGTAGACAAATTCCATTATAGGATAAAAATTATCCCCATAATTTTCTGCTTCTTGGTGCGTGTTTTTTTTTTCAATCCCGTGCAATTATCAGGAAAGATCACTAATGATTTTAAGACACCTGTGATCATATGATCCGGGTCAAGCTAAAATTTCTTTATTTTCCATTTAAATTTTCTTTGATAACAAAAATTATGAATAATTTTTTTTAATGCAAAAATTTAACATTGGCACTCCTACTACATATCGTTTATTGAACACAGTTATACATATAAACTTCAGAATAAGTGTACATACAAATGATATAAAAAATATTTTCTTTTTTTTAATTTTTATTGAATTTGACTCAAGGGATTTACAAAGCATAAGACCCTAAATAAGAAAAATAAAAAAAAAATAAAATAAACGTCGCAACAGTATGATATTTAAAAAAGAATTTTGCACATCTGTTTGCAACACAATAAAATAATAAATAATTTAGGAAATGATGTGGCAAAGGAAAACTTTTGTGCCTTTGCCAAAAGATTGCAATTGAGTTCTTTAAAATTTAGAGAAATAAGTATTAAAGACTGTTTCAAAAGGCAACTACAAAAACCCATTACTATACTCTCTCTTAAAAAAAAATTGACTCATAAATTAAAAAAAAAAAAACATACTTTTAGTAATAACAGTGTCTTATTGCTAATGCTTTAAATGTGATTACATGAGAATATAAACAAACAAATAAAACCTTTTAGGGCAACAATACTCTTTTAAAGCCCAAACATGTTGCCACTTTGAACAAAGACAAAGACAGTATCCAATTAAAATTAATGAACTTATTGCGTTTCTTTCTTATTCTGTGATTAACAAGCTTCAGATGAATTGTTATTAAGGTTAAATGTTAAGCGTTTAATATGTCAATAAGGAAATTTAAATATATCTGAACGGAGTAGCCATTTAAAGCTTTTATTTGCATACAGTTTGTCAAATAAATGTTTTCAAAATAGACAAATAATTAATTTTTTTTCATTTGAAAATACCAACGATAAATTCTTAACATGGTTACATCTCGTTACTGTATTTTTTAAGGACTTTGCGACGTCATAACTTTTAAAATACAACCACACATCTTTACCTGATTTTTTGCTGTCAAATAAATGTTTTCAAAAATAAGAAATTATTCGAATTTCTTAGAATTGAGTTTTTATGGAAAAAGTTAGGGGTTTTTAAGAAGGTTATTGTATGTAAAAGACGTCAGATAGTGTTTAGCAGTAAAAATTGCTTAAACGTGCAATATATATTCAAATAAAAACATTCCGGGAATATGAGTCTCAAAGGATTGTCCCAAAGACGTCCAATTACATAAGGTTCTAGACTTCGCGCTTGTGTTTCTATAAGTTCGAAAAAATTATGGATGAACGAAAGCTTTGTGACACCTGGTGTGTGCATGGGATCATTATCTTGATAAAGGATCCGCCAAATATATATTTTTTTCATATGCTATAAAAAAAACTATTGAATATTTTCTTAAATTTCATTTTTTATTTGAAAGTACAATCCTTCCGGTTAATAATGGAAAATATTTTCATTCAAATGGCTGCTTCGGCTGGCCATGCAGTAGCCTACATGATCGGTCCAATTTTTAAGCAGATTATCGATTGTGTGCAGCTGTGTTTCACCAATGGCTTCACGAATATTGTCCTTTAAAGCGTCAGTTGTCTCTGGCTTGTTGGCGTAACACTTATCTTTGACGGTACCCCACAAACAATAGTCCAACGGTGTCAAATCGCAGCTCCGAGGTGGCTTAACGACATCAGCTCTGCGGCTGATAATGCGATCTTCATAAATAGGGCGCAAAACATCGAGTGTAGCTTCGGCTGTGTGGCACGTAGCGCCGTTCTGTTGAAACCAAATGTTGCTAATATTCTCCTTTTCAATTTCTGTGAACAAAAATCCGTTCAACATGGCCCGATAACGATCGCCAAAGAAAAATGGCCCAATTATGTCTCCGGACCAAAATCCGCACCAAACAGTTACTCGTCTTGGGTGTATCGGCTTTTCAATGTATGTGTGCGGGTTTTCTCTGCCCCAAATGCGACAATTTCGCTTGTTTACATACCCGCCAAGATCAATTTGAGCTTCATTTTACAGACATGAGCTAAGTGTTACCATTCACGAAATAAGCACTAATTGAAAAAAAAAAAAACGTTAGATGGCGGACCCTTTAGAATTCGCGGTTGTTTATGATACTGTGCAAGATTTTTATTGCATTTTAGTGAATCAAACTTTGCCTTGTCCGATTATGTGCTGAGTTTAAAAAAATTGAGTTGTTTTTGTTTTTGTTTTGAAACCTAGGGTTATTATTGGATCAAATGCTAGTTTTCCTGTTATTCATAAAGATATCTGAAGTACAAATAAGACCCCGAAAAATCTATTTATTTATTGCATTTATAACCTTTAGGGGATTTATCTCTGAAAGAAAATAGTGTCCGATTATGCGTTAAAGTCGCTGTATATAAACATAAAGTAATTTAAATGGGAATATTTTTCTTTTTATTGCAGATGTTTTGTATAATTCAATTACTTTAAAATTGCCTTTCTTTTCCATCTATATAACTACCGTTGAAACTCCATTGAATGCTTAACATATTGGTGAGTATAATTCAGAAACTTTCAAAAATTTTTCTAAAATTACAAAAACCTCTTTTGTAAAATTGTAAAATTACTACAATATTTTGAATGATTTAATTGTCATATCAATTACCATTATCATCTAATTTGTAAATGATATGCATATTTTTTGCTGAACTGTCATCTCAAAGCCAAACCTACGAAATTCTTAATAGACATTCTGTAGGGGCCATTTGTGGAGTTTGTGTGTGATAGGCATAATGTGTGATAATGGATTTCAATTCTATGAATTACTAGTGAAATTATAATTTATTTTATTAATGATTAAAACGTTTCGTTTAAGCTCCTCTAATGCCCACCTTAAGTACGCCAATGCTTGTAATCATTTTACAGGCAATAACAATATTTATTTTTAATTACTCTGTCTGTTTACAATCTTGTAAACAACAACAATTACCCGACAGATCTTTCTACTTAAGGATCTTCCAACCCGATCGTAGTTATAACTTAGTTTCGATCACAACCTTTTCAACCAGAAGTTATCCACACTTAACTCTCTTTACTGAGCACCAACTAAACTGTTTTTTTTTTTACTTCACGATTCACTTCACGAGTTTACTCCTTATAAGCTCGCTGGGTTTACTTTACTTAAACTGTACTCGCTGAGTTTACGACACTGAACTGACACATAAACAAGACATCGAAAGTTCTCGAACCACTCGATATTTCAGGTAGATTCCATTTCTTTCTTTTACTTTCTTTTTGGAACATCTACCTCTCTTAGCTCTTAGTAAAGGGTCCGCCATCTAACGTTTTTTTTCAAATAGTGCTTATTTCGTGAATGGTAACACTTAGCTCATGTCTGATTTGACAGATAATTAGTTTTATCCTTCGGCTGAACGAATATGGTTGTGTATACACTTGAACAACGCTGGGAATCTGGGCCTCCGATGGACTTACAGAAGATGCCGATTTTGCCAAAAAAAAAATCATCTTCTCAGATGAAGCTCATTTTGATCTTAGCGGGTATGTAAACAAGCAAAATTGTCGCATTTGGGGCACAGAAAACCCGCACGCATACATTGAAAAGCCGATACACCCAAGACGAGTCACTATTTGGTGCGGATTTTGGTTCAGAAGCATAATTGGGCCATTTTTCTTTGAAAATGAGTAAGGAGTGGCCATTACAGTCAATGGCAATCGTTATCGGGCCATGTTGAACGAATTTTTGTTCACAAAAATTGAAGAAAAGGATATTAGCAATATTTGGTTTCAACAGAACGGCGCTACGTGCCACACAGCCGAAGCTATACTCGATGTTTTGTGCCCTGTTTTTGAAGATGGCATTATCAGCCGCAGAGCTGATGTCATTTGGCCACCTCGGAGCTGCGACTTGACACCGTTGGACTATTATTTGTGGGGTGCCGTCAAAGATAAGTGTTACGCCAACAAGCCAGAGACAATTGATGCTTTAAAGGACAATATTCGTGAAGCCATTGGTAAAATAACGCTGCACAGAATCGATAATGTGCTTAAAAATTGGACCGATCGTGTAGGCTACTCAATGGTCAGCCAAGGCAGCCATTTGAATGAAATTATTTTCCATTATTAACCGGAAGGATTTTACTTTCAAATAAAAAAAGAAATTTGAGAAAATATTCAGTAGTTTTCTTTTTTACAGCATTTTCAAAAAAAAAAAAAAAATTATTTGGCGGACCCTTTATTTGTTGTTGCTTGTTTATTGTCTGTTACTTGTTTTCTTTGCTGCTTTATTATTATTGTTGCCGTCTTATTTTTATTTACTTTATCTCTGCCAATTTAGATTTAGTTATTTGTAAACAGAGCGTATAGTTGTTCTTGCAGCTTTTGTTTATTTATTTTAGCGATGTAATAAACGCTGTGGTGCCCAACCTTATTTTCGTAACAATATGTAAGTTGCGATTGTAGCTAAAGGTTTCGCGGGAAAAATAAATTTTTAATAATATAACTTTAGGCTACAATATGTAATATCTCAACTTATATACATACTTATTTCATTATTTCATTGTGCTCAGTTAGAACGCTTATTTCAATTACTTATTAATGTATTTTAAAGCTTAATATACAATTTTTTCATTTTTTAAGCACAGAAAAATCTTCAATGGTGCTGTATAAGAAAGACTGTACTCTTACATTTTACTTAAGTCTAAAAATTTAAAAATCAGATTAAGAAACGAGACAAATCTTAAAGAATTATCGTTTGTTTTCCAAAAATTTTCGTAATTCAAATCCATTGTCATTTCGCTTTAACGTTTTTGTCTTCATTTTCATGGATACGTTGCTTTTATCGCATCTTATTTTGTATTTTATTTAGTATGTTTGGATGTGTATTTGCGAGAGTGTTTATTCCTTTACAAAGGATGAAGCAAAAATAGATCCATATATCGTTAAAACGTACCCAATAAATGTCTTAATGTCTGTTGAATCTAGCACATAAGCGTACTCGAAACGATTTATATGCGATGCTTCAGTCTCAGGCACAGAAGGAGACAGACAAGAGGCTTTGAACACAAACAAGCAGTTCCAAGTAAAAAAAAAGAGTAAACGAAAAAGAGATTTTTTCTCTTTTTATCATTATTTTTATCTTTTTTTTAAGCCAGCAAAGAAAACATTATTTTTGGATTGTCTTATTTGGTGTGTGTGTGTGTGTGTGTGTGTGTTATGTACACATTCTAATTACATTTTAATGGTTTTTAGCAGATTTCTTAACTCCGGTTTATTTATTTATTTTTTTAATATTTTTGTGTGTTAAAATATAATTATCGCCATTAGAGAGAGACAGAGACATTGTCAGAATCATTCTCATCATCATCATCATCATCATCATTATCCTTATCCTTCTTCTACTTATTGTTATTGTCATTAACACATGTGCTGTTTAATATTCTTCTTTATTAACATCGTCTAGTATTTGTTGTTGTATTTTTTGACTAGAAAAATACTAGAAAAAATACAGAAAATAAATAAAAAACAAAGGTGAAGTTAATAAACAAATGGTTTATGTTTAAATAATGGCATTTTAAGTATTTATCAAAGAAATTAATGAGAAAACATTTAATAACTTCCCCTTTAAACAACTGATTCTCTCCCTATTAGTTGATTAATAATGACGTTCATCTGCCTCTGCTCTGGTTTTGTCTGTGAAGAGGAGAATTTTTTTGCATTAATGACTGTATATGAGTATATGTATGTATGTATGTATGTGTGTGCGCGCGTGTATATGTTAATAAAATTGTAGTAAAGAATATTTAAGCGATTCTCCGTTATATATTTGTGTTGTTATTATACGTTTTATGGCAATTTATTTTATTTTTTCTTGCTTTTGTTTTTGGTTCATTTAGTTTTCAATTAAATTTCACTATGGGCCAATACTTCTATGGTTCATTAGAATCAAGTTCGCAGTTCATTTAAAACAAAACTAAAAATTATAATTATTTAATTAAAACAACAAAAGTAATAAAGGGTCCGCCATCTAACGTTTTTTTTCAACTAGTGCGTATTTCGTGAAAGGTAACATTTAGCTCATGTCTGATTTGACGGATAATTAGTTTTATCCTTCCGCTGAACGAATGTGGTTGTGTATTGTTCAACGCTGGGAAATATTGCGACATTTCTTTGAAAATCATGGTAATGTTACAGAATGAAAAAAAGAAAAAATCATCTTTTCAGATGAAGCGCATTTTGATCTTGGCGGGTATGTAAACAAGCAAAATTGTTGCATTTGGGGCACGGAAACCCGCATGCATACATTGAAAAGCCGATACACTCAAGACGAGTCACTGTTTGGTGCGGATTTTGGTTCAGAGGCATAATTGGGCCATTTTTCTTCGAAAGTAAGCAAGGAGTGGCCGTTACAATCAATGGCGATCGTTATCGGGCCACGAATTATTGTTCACAAAAATTGAAGAGGAGGATATTAGCAACATTTGGCGCTACGTGCCATACAGCCGAAGCTACACTCGATGTTTTGCTCCCTGTTTTTGAAGATGGCATTATCAGCCGCAGAGCTGATGTAGTTTGGCCACCTCGGAGCTGCGACTTGACACCGTTGGACTATTATTTGTGGGGTGCCGTCAAAGATAAGTGTTACACTAATAAGCCAGAGCCAATTGACGCTTTAAAGGACAATATTCGTGAAGCCATTGGTGAAATACAGCTGCACACAATCGATTAGAAATTAAAAATTGGACCGATCGTGTAGGCTACTGCATGGCCAGCCGAGGCAGCCATTTGAATGAAAATATTTTCCATTATTAACTGGAAGGATTGTACTTTCAAATAAAAAAGAAATTTGAGAAAATATTCAGTAGTTTTTTTTCAAAGCATTTTCAAAAAACAAAAAAAAAAAAATTATTTGGCGGACTATACTTTTTTCATAAAAACCAATTTAAAAAATACTTAATTAACATTTTAAATAATAACCCCATATTCATAAAATTTAAAATGGTTTTGATATGTATTTTATTTGATACAAAATTGTCTTAAAATAGATTTCAAATACATTTTACTTTTTTGTGAATATGGGTGTAACAATTTTAAAGAAATCAAAGCATTTAATGATTGGTCACTAAGACGAGTTGGCGAAAGTTGCTGGAAAGTTTATTGATCTAGGCATAGCAAACATATCGAGCCATGACCGCCAAAAAGACGTAAGCGCCATGATTAACGATTTTTGTTTTTTGATAAAAATCGATAGTATTCGATCATTCCCACCAGCATACAAAGTTTTGTAGCTCTAAAATGTACCTTTGTGATTTTACAGCAAAAACAAAAGAGTCTTATGTACTACTCTAGAACAAAAAATATTGAAAAAAAAACCTTCTCCTGAAAAATTTGTTTTTTGCCGCTTACGTCTTTTTGGCGGTTATGGCTCGATATCTGCTGCAAGACGCTTGCTAGATATTAATTATGAATACGGCTGTAAGACTATTAATACATAATACATGAATATGAGTGTTTATGTTTGTGTTTGTATTTGTTTATTTTCGTCTCTGTTGCTGTTGTTCTATCTGTTTTATTTTCGAAAGAACCAAACAATTTTTTTTAATAATTTTTTATTTTATTTTATTTTTTATTCTTATTTTTTATTGGTGTTGATTGCAATGTTTTGTTTTATTTTAGTGATGACCATGATTGTTTTTATTGGAAAATTGCTTCTTTTGTTTTAGAAAAACATTTTCTAAATTTTCAACATTTTGATTATTGTTTGTGTGTGTGTTCATGTTTGTATGTAAATAAAATATAAAAATGAAAATGAATTTAAGACAATTTAGTCATGGTTATAGAAATTGGATTAAATCCTTTTGGTGTTATTGTTTGTCTTTCTAAAAGAATAAATAAAAAGAAGTTTAGTTGAGCTGTTTCTTATGTCTACGGAAAAAAGGGATCGGGCTATGCACATTCTATGTAAACAAAGAAAATCTTAACCTTTTCTTTTAAAAAGGTTAAGATGTGATTTCTGAAGATAAATATATTTTGATCTTGTGTTTATATATCATCGTTTTTTCTTTTTTTGTCTGCTTTTGCCGTATCAAAAGAAGACAACACAATTGCAGGGTGTGGTTATAAAAGAAATATGGCTTAAATGTCAATTTTGCTGATAGTCTTTCTTTTGTTTTTTCTAGAGGTTCTTCTATTTTGAGCCATTTAATTGCCTCAAAAATGAAACGATAAGCTCTTTTGGCCTTTTATAGTATAAGTATAACATTTACGACATTTTTTTATGCAAACTTTTTTTCTTTTTGCCGAAATAAAAGAAAGAGAAGAATTAAAAAAGAGGGAAAATATTTGACGCACTTATATAATCGATGACTTAGGGCAAGATATTTGCAATAATGGCTAAAAATAATATTAACGGATTTTGCCAACACTTGTATTGTTAGTATAATGTAAAGTTGAAGGCTTATATTGTTAAAAAAAATAAACCTTTTTTATGTTAATGAACCTAATAAATAAATGGGCTTATATGGTTATCAACTGTAGTGCAAAAAGAGTACTTAAGAGTTGCAGTTATACAGTTTGTTCATACTTTTTTATGTATAAAATATGCTTGAAACATAGCACGTTTTAGTTTACAAAACACTTTTCATGTTCGCAAACAAGTCTCTTATAAATTTTTGTAAATTTTTCTTTAATAAATTCTTAAATTAATTTTTTTTTCAAAAATTTAAACATTTTGTCTCTCAAACATACATAGATACATACATATGTACATACATTGTATGTATGTATGCATATTTCTTAACCAACATTTGCTGTTTTTGTTTTCATTTCTCTTTATTAGACTTGTTTTTCTTAAGCTTCATACCGAAGGACTTTTTAAAATATGAATATTTTTTCTTAAGCTTGTTATTGTTAATGTTTCGTAAGAAAATCTGTTTATAATGGTCATTTATTTCTTTTTCTTCCAACGATGGTTTTTCCAACGGCTTTTGACATCTTCAAACTCAAGTTTGTGTGTTTCGAAAATCCTTAAATAGGAAAAATGTTTTCTGTCAGATATTACAATTATAAATGGTCAGTTAAATGGAGAAATAAATGAAACAAAATAAAATGAATGCACAAATGGAGAAGTAAACATGGGGCCGTAATACAATGCTTTAAAATTGAGAAAAAATGAAGGCATGAGAATTTGAAATTAGTATTTAAGTTTTTGAAATTACAAAAATTAAATTGTAGAGACAGAGAGAGAATAATCCAGTAAAATTTTTACCACATACATCTTCGATCCGAGACGACTGACAGTATAAGTGGGACCCATCCAAAACCCATATAATTCCTATTTATATTTACACAGCGTTGGCCTAGGCCGTCAGATACGAGGGGGGATTGACATTGAAGCTACCTAGCGCTAGATGGCAGCACAAACACAAAAGCTTTTTCTTTCTTAGAAATTACGATCTGTCAAACGTCAGCTGTTAAAATTATAGCCAAATTCATCGATTAGTTTAATTGTTGTAGTCGTTTGAAGTAAGCAACTTCTGTGTTTCTTGGAAAATGGAAAAAGTGAATTTCGTGTAGGGATTAAACGCTATTATTTGAAAGGCAAAACGGCGAAAGAGACAAAAGAAAAGCTTGATAAACATTAGGGCGAATCTGCTCCGTCAGATTACATGGTAAAATATTGGATTGCTGAATTTAAGCGGGGCCGAACAAGCACTGCAACAAAACTATCAACAGAAAGGCCAAAAGAGGTGGTTACTGAAGAAAATATCAAGAAAATCCTCGATATCGTTATGAATGATGGCCGGCTCAAAATCCGTGAGATTGCTGAAATGGTAAACAAATCATATGATCGTGTGTTCAAAATTTTGCATGAACATTTGCATATGAAAAAGCTATCGGCAAGATGGGTGCCGCGTTTGCTCAGTGTTGAACAAAACGAGTTCGACAGATCACTTCACAGCAGTGCTTGGACATGATAAAGCATAATCCTGCTGGTTTTTGGCGTAGATTAATAACTGCGAATGAAACGTGGATCCACTACTACACACCTGAAACCAAAAATCAATCGAAGTAATGGGTGGAAGCTGGTTGAAGTGCTCCGAAGAAGGCAAAGACAGCGAAATCGGCTGGCAGGGTTATGGCCACTGTATTTTGGGATGTACACGGAATATTGCTCATCGATTATCTTGAAAAGCGATCCACAATCAAAGGAGAGTATTATCGTCCATTATTGGATTTAAACAAACATTTAAACAAGAAAAAAGTGCTCTTTCTTCAAGACAACGCACCGGTTCACACAGCATTAGATACGATGCTAAAACTACGAGAAATCCACTTCGAATTGGTTGATCATCCACCTTATAGTCCAGATTTAACCCCTAGTGACTTTTTCCTGTTTCCAAACTTGAAAAAATGGCTCGCAGGAAAAAGATTCATCTCAAACGAAGAAGTGATTACCGAAACTAATGTGAATCGTATTATTCAGATGGTATAAAAAAGTTGGAAAATCGTCGTTGAGAAATGAATGGTTTTTGAAAAAAAAATGTTTTTTTCCTACTTAGGTAACTTCAATATCAATCCGCCCTCGTAGGTTCGCTGAAACATACATTGTAAGCGCAGGTTGCATGGGTACGATGGTGCAGATATTGTAAGTGTAGGTTGTATGAGTTTTAACTTTCAAATTTTTATTTTTTCATTTTGTTTATCAAAAATTCGAAAATGAAAATCCAGCTCATATCCATAATCGATTCCATATTTTAAATGTCTTTATTGTTTTTCAAAATATTCTCCTTAATGATCAAATACACTTTTGCATTCGTTTAAACCATTTCTCCAAGCAGTTTGCCCTTTACTCTTGGGACGCCTCCAAAATATGATTTTCGAACGCTCCAACTGCTTTTTCGGCACTCGTAAATCGTTGATCACGCAGTTTACCTTTGATTTTCGGGAACAAGAAGAAGTCATTGGGTGCCAAATCAAGACTGTTCGGAGGAGAGACACCAATTCGATGTTTTGCTGCTCAAAAATACATCTGTTTGACGAGATGTGTGAGAGCTCGCATTGTCATGATGGAGAAAGATTAGCCTTCGGCCGTTGGTTTTACGAATTCTTCCGAAAATTTCCGACAAACAAATGGTCGTGTACCACTCAGAAATGACCGTTCGGCCGAAGAAACAGGTGATCATTTGCTTTGTTGTGCTTTTTCCACGAACAACTTTTGTTGGATTTAGTTGGTCTTGAAATACCCACACGGTTAGGCTCATACGCAGGTATCCATCATCACCTGTCGCGATATTAAACACGTCTTTTGAAGCATCACGGTCGAACTTTTCAATCATTTTCTTACACCAATCGACGCGAGCCTCTTTTTAAGCGATTGACAAATTATTGGGTATTCAACGAGAACATATTTTTTTAAAACTAAGTGTTCATGCAAAATTGTGTGTATTGAAGTGGAAGTAATGTGCCACGATACCTCTATCTCACAGTATGTCACATGACGATTGATGTTTTGTGGCACAACAACCGATTTTGGACGACCTTCACGGTATTCGTCGGTGATCGAACTACGACCACGATTGAATTCACTTTATGAGCGATATACTGTGGTTTTTGATGGTGCTTTATCGCCATAAAAAGAACTTCTTGAAATTTCCATTTCCGGCCAAATTGGTTTTCTTAACTCAATGTAAACAAAACAAACAGCATTTGTACATCAAAACGTTGTGAGTATGTTTATGGAAAAAAATGTCGAACTTTTTATGGTGTTGCCAGATTTCCGCTGTTGACATTAGTGTTGCCAGTTCCCGAAATATAATGAGTAGCCCTCGTATGTATTTAAATTTGTTGTTAACTTTTATACTGCTGGGAATATATCACTCATTTACTTCAAAGTGTCATAACTTAAAAAACATGATTTTTGATCTATATTGTGTACATAAGCCTGTTTGATTCGTACAATACTCAGAGCATAGGAACAAAACGTTTATTCCCTTATCAATGCTAAATAAAAGGAAACTGATGTTTTAAATGGCTCAAATGAAGAATTTTTTGTTTCTGAGTTATGATACTATTGAAGTAAATTAGCAATATCTGTAGATTAATTAACCCATTTGAACCCAAATATAAACTGGAGGTAAATTTATTAAAATTACTTTATCTATTAAAAGCCAATTAAAATTTTTACAGAGAAATGTGAACAAAAACACTTCGGTGTAAAAAAAATGGATGTCCCCAAATAGAGCAAACGGGCCAATTTCATGATAATTTACTAAACAGACTGTATTTAAATATGTATAGGGTATCGGAACTAAATATTGTGGCCATATGAAATGTGTTAAAATTATTTGAAATTTGAAAGATGAAATTCGGCGCTGCATTAACGAGATAAGCGAAGCTTTTTTGCAAAATGTGGTTCAAAACTTTGTGAAAAGGAGCGGACGTCTGCCGATGTGTGTGCTAGAGGTGGTCGCTGGCCCGACATCATATCCCATTATTAATACCCATATTTCTATGAATAAAAATGAATTTGTAAAAAAATGTGTTTTTAAGCCAATTTACGTCCTAACCTCAATTTTACTCACCCTGTACATAAATGTGTTATGTATGAAATTGAATAAGTGGGTGTGGCACCTTCCATAAAAATTAAATAATGATTTTTGTATATCTTGAGAGTGGCCAGAGTTTAAGTTTCTAAATTTCATTTAAGTAACGTGACAGTCAATACAAACCATAATTAAAAAAAATTTTTGGAATTTTGGATGTGTGGCGAACGCTAACAGTTAAAGTTTTCTTTATCTATCCACATCCATCAAAAAGCAGGTACAACGCAAAGGCTCCCAGCAACACGAGAGGTGTTTGATATGTTTGTACATATTTATGTATATGGAACTACTTCTCATTATAAGCCAAGATCTTGTTTGATAATATCTGATTAAGCGTTTATAAGAAATCCATACTTCACCATAGTTTACCAAAAGCATGCAGAATAGTTGTGCTAGTTTCCATCACAATCAATGAAATATAAATGTTTTCCAAAAAATTCTATTTATAAATACAAATTAAAATCACTAAAAAATTAAATTCTAGAAAACGCCAAAAATTTCAAAAAAGTTCCTAGAAATTACATCATAGGGGGACTCTATTTTGCAGATGAAATATTTAATTTCAATTAATTGAACTATTATAGAACTGGTGTAGTATAGTGTAGGTAGGTTCCAGGCAACGGCAGATGGCAGCATAACTGAAAGGTAGAAACTGAACTGGAAACCATATTAGTCCCAAGAAGAGTAACGAGAAAAAATCGAGCTCTTTTTTTTGCAAATAAATTTCACAATTTGTTATTAGAAATGAAAATAATTGAAATAATCGTACATATTTAATGCCCTGCTGAGTTTTCATATTTTATACCATAACAATTGATTATACACAAGTCTACTGCAAACAAAGAATAAAAAAGAACACAATCAAATACACATTTTCAAGTGAAAAAATTTTTTCTAATTAAAAAACAGAAGAATTTCTAATGATTTATTGCCAACAACAAATTATAATTTTTCTTAGTTACTGTTTGATCTGTTAAATTTCATTCAAGTCTTTTTTTATGCATAACAATAAACATCTTTTTAACCCTTGTCGAGCTGAAAAAGCTTACAACGTTAAAAGACGGTAAAGGTACCACTGTTCTTACATATAAATTTCATTACAAATTAGACTTTGCATGAATGAAATTATTATAGACAAATTTCATCTGGTGTACAGAGAGGCAATATTACTGATCTAGGTGGCTTAGGGAAGACTGATTCATTGTCTCTTAGACATGCAGCCATGTTTCGCAATCGCCTCGAGATGATCCTGAGATTTATTCGATTTAATAATGAGAATATACGTGCATAGCGTATCTATGCATCTAGACTAAGATTAACAAAAATTGAAATGAATGCAAGAACATATACCCCAACAAAGCAAAAAAGTATGGCATAAAGATTTTCAATATATTATTACCCATTATAAGGTAAAATTTATACTGGAAGGCTAAAAGACGGACCACGTTTGGTTGAAAGTTGTTCTGGAAGCAACGTAGTACCATAAATTTTTTTTACGTCCTTAGAATTGGTCACAAAAATAAATTCTATGACATTGACTGCTACGTTAAGAAAAAACACGAAGTTTGTGATGAGCAATATGCAGCACACAGAGAACCGTTTTATATATTCAACTTCATATTCATATTTTCAGATAATGAACAAAGCAATCAAACTTTTGCCAACTATGCATACGACAGCAGAAGTCCAAAAAACACTATTAGCAATGCCAATTAGCAAATGCCAAACGGAGCTGATGTAATGAACAAAATTTTGGATGAGTATACAGTAAAGTGATGTAATTTGGACTGGCATCTATTATGTAATTTTTTCACTACCTCTGCGTGTTAAAAAACAGAATTGGATCTTACGTGCATTAAAATCAACCCTGTTCGCATGACCTCACAAGGAGATTTTCATCCTTTTCGCCACAGTCTTTAAGAGGCTCGGCCTACGATTAAAAGAATTTGAATAATAAATGTTGCTGTCAACTGATAGAAAGTAGATAGGATTGGCTGTGAGAAAGTCGTTAAGAAATACTAGAAATAGAGTGATAGAAAGATCAGAACCTGGTGATACGCCTGAGCTTATTCTGAAGTCGTCGAATGAATAACGAATAACGAATCTTTTAGAGCGATCTCTGTGAAAGCTCGATATAAATCGAGAGAAGTGGCTACCGACACCAAAAGCAATAAGTTTTGAAATCAGAGCCTTATGACAGTCTTTATCTAACATCTTGGAAATATCCAGACCTTACTCTCTCCAAAATCATAAATGAACCTGATTCACTTCTCCAAAAGCAACGCCAGCAGCTCGCCAGTAGGACGGCCCTTGCGGAAGCCGTACTGACGATCGCTAAAATGATGATCATCCAGGATGTAAGACAAATATAATTGAAGAAATTTCTTGAAACCCTTTTAAACAGCCAGCAGTTGAAATACTTAGTACAATAGCAAGAAATTAGTTAAAAATAAATTTGGTGTACGAAGTGCTACAGAAATGATATTGGGGCATCGATTAACAGCCGGATAGTGTTGAAAAAGAAATTAAAACGAAAAGGCACAAAAAAAGCGATGGCCTCTAGAGTATATTTGATTTTAAATATTTTCTAATGAGTAATGAAATCATTGCAATTGTTTTCATTTAAATAAACTTTAAAAATCAACATGTTAATGAATTATTGATTTTAGAAGTGTGTCAATAGCAGTGTTATTTAAATAAATTACAAATAATCGCTTTGTTTTGCATTCAATTATTTATTTTGTCGTATTTATTTAATAGAAAACCACAAAATAAATATTTACTTTTTTCATTATTGAATTCATTCATTAGACTCATCAAAGCAAAAAAACCATATGTACAATGTACGAGTGTAACTAAAAATAATTTAAAAATTCGAATAAAATATTTAATGACCTTTAAAGCAATTGAATTCTTTCTACTCAAACATTGTTTATAATCATTTATTAAATAACGATGTACTTTTTCTTTTCCGTTAACGCTCCAAATTTGAACGCTATGTTTAACCACAAAAAAAAAAAAAACAACCAGTGAAAAACGTAAAACATGTAATAAATATATGTATGTATGTATGTATGTGTATGTGTGTATCTGTATAGTTTAAAAAAATAAAATTAAAAATTCATTACTTGGCATAAATAAAATAACTGCCAAATCATTAAATTTGTGCTCTGTTTCTTACTTTATTTTGTTTTCTTTCTCATTCATTTATTCATTCATTCATTCATTTTATGACATGTCAACAATTTTCATAAGAAATTTATTCATTAAACGATGAAAAAAAAAAATTGAAAATCAAGTGCATTGATAAAATGCCAGACCACAGAATTAAAATATGAAACACTATACACATACCATTGCAATTACATATTCACATACATACACGTACGTACGAACATAAACAATAACAATATTTTTTATTACCGACCAGGCTTTAGCATTTTAAAGCCATTAAAAAACGTTATATTTTTCTCTTTCTTTTATATATTTTTGATGACTGCAAGGCAAAAAAGGCAAAAAAAAGAATAAATAAACAGAGACGTTAGTTAGTAGGGGGTTTAATTGAAGAGTAAAGTATTTCATAACACAGATGCATTATTATACGTGTTCCTTATCCCTTTATCACTTCTTTAACCTTAAATGCAAGAAATGTTTTTCGTGCTGACAAGTAAGTATACCATATGAGTACTGATCATCATGCTTTTCTAACTCAGTCGAAGTATAGCAAATCTGAATTAATTTAAAATATTATTACTTTCATTACATGTGTAAGTACTAGGGAGAGCGATTATTCGACTTTTTTCAAAAACCGGTTTTCGAATAATTTTCGGTTAATAATAATGGAATTAACCGGTTAGCCGTTTCTTTTATTTAAATAAAATTTTTCCTGATTCTGGAAGCGCAGAGCTGGACCACGCTTAAAATTAAGGAGGCAATCAATACTAACAAAAATTCTAACAAATCTCATAAGAACTACGCCAAAGTTTATTACACAAAGTACTGAAAAGTGCGTAAGTTTCGAACAGCTACTCAAGGAGCTAGTTTCGTTTGTGCTGTATTACTTGGTAGAGAATGGACTTAAGGGTTTTTTATTATAGTTACAATGTAGGTGCCTAAGATAACAAGAATTAAATGTTTTACTTTGAATAATTCTATTAGTAATATACGAGTCCTTAATTGCCTCGACAAGAAAATTTGCTTGGATTTCGAGCAGCACTTTATGTAAATATATGCACCACGTATTTAATAGTGTGTATGTCACTGCGGTATGTTAGTTAAGAAACACACCTTCTAACCCAGGCCACATCATCTGACAATTTTCAACAACGATATCACCTCACAACATTACTAGCGATTGCTTATGCATATTTACGCTGTGAAAAACTTCACTAACTAATATATGTGACGTTCGGAACCGGCGTTTGTGGGCTTTTGGGCTTGCATAGAGTCTCTAGTTGATCATTCTCCATATATAAAAATCAATATTTATTTACAGAAGATGAGAAGAGATAATTTTTGCTCAAGAGTGCATATCTTTTGTGTGATCTACCTTGGTTTTCACGTTCTTTGTGAGACGGTCAAGGTTGTCATATATACAAAAATAATGAAATTTATAAAAAAATAGTTAAACGATGAGCATATTTTCAATAAAAAAACAAATATACAAACGTATAAAAGTTATACTTATTTGAATTAACCGGTTATTCGTGTTAAATTAACCGGTTTATTCGGTATTCGAAAAATGAAGATTTTGAAAAAACCGTCTTCGACAAAACCAAAAAAACCGGTTAAAACCGGCCGAATAATAACCGTCCGCTCTCCCTAGTAAGTACAGACGTCCATATTAATAAATTAAATAAAAATGTGGGCTTTCATTTTTTTTATAAAAATAAAAAGTACACAAACCACATTAATAAACACAAACAAGGCAATACACATACATTCATGCATATATTGTATACATATGTAGGTAAATTTGATAAATGAAATGAGTAGTAATGGCGAGAGAAAGTAGAATAGAAAAAGGCAACGGAAACAATTGCCACAATGCAAATTGCAAAAGTCAAGTGAAGCGCACTTCCGCCAGGCAAACCTTTTGTAAATGTGTGTGTGTGTGTATGTGTGTGTATATATATACTCAGTCATTTGCATTAAGTGCTTAACAAGCCTATTGTAAACAAACGCACACCACCACCAAACACAAGCATGCATAAAAACACACTTTCTGCTGTTCTTTTATTTACACACACAATACAACACCTACACACTAACAACGAAGGCATGTTGCGATAGTCAAAGTATTTATGAGGATTTAATATGAAAAAATAACAACAACAAACAGCAACAATATTATCTCACAGTTTTGAATTATTTAAATAAAAAAAAAAAAAAAAAATACAAAAAAGTTTAAATATAAAAAGAAAGGAAATGAAAAAGACGTTTTTCTTAATATTATTTAAATAGGACACAACAGCAGCGTAATAAATATTAAAAAATAAAGAATGAATTTAATCCAAAGTCAACGAAATAAAAACACCAGCAACAACACAATGCAAGTAGATCGTAAAATTTTTTAAATACATTTAGAGGGAGATTATTCCACTCCCATCGCATTTAAGCCATTAAAAAGAATGAGGCAATCATTTAAAAGAATGGCGCCTTAAGGCCTAAACAAAGATTTCAAATAATGATTTTACCACTTTTTTTGTTTGTTCTTCGAGCTGTTGTTGTTGTGGGTAATAATTTTTTATTTTTGTTCCCACTCCCCTGCCTCATTTACATAAAATAATTTATCATTTTAATGCGGCAGGAATTTGTTATTACATATATATGTGTGTGTGTATGTGTATGTGTATGCTTTTATTTAAACGATCTTTATACACATAATACATTAAATTTTATCTACTACTCGTTGAGAGAATATGAAAAAAAAAAATAATAAACAAAGTATTTTTGTTTGTTTTATTTTTATCCGCATATTCTTAATTATTTATAATTTACTGCTGCTTCTGGGATAATTTACTTTATCGTATTATGGACAAGAACACGGAAATAATTTCTTTTTAACAAATATACACATTTCAGTAAGACAAAGTTTTAAACTTTCCTACCTATACGATAATTTTTTTGTAAGAGACAACTTAAATGGTGACTTGTTGAATAACGAAATATTTACTTTAAACATAATATACTCTTACGAAATTAAGATTGGGAACCTCTGCGTTTACTTCGTACTTCGCTAGAATAAATAAACAAAAGCTGCCGGAACAACTATACAACAAACATTAGCAGAGATAAAGTAAATAAAAATAGCATAGCAACAACAACAAAAACTAACAGCAAAGAAAACAAGTAACAGACAATAAACAAGCAAGTACTAAATGTTTACATACTAGAGCTGCAAAACAATCGATAGTACTATCGATAGTACTAATCGACAGTATCGATAGTTTTGTTTTTGGCTGACTATCGATAGTTTTTTTTTTCACTATCGATACTATCGTCAAATTCTAAGAGTAAATATGAAGGTCACTAGATGTACATAGTCAAAGTTACATTTGCCACAATTTGTTCGACGCAGTTTGTTAGGCGTCTGTAACCTTTTATAGTTACATAGGGACACAGTTTAACAGTTTCTTAAATTTCTATTTATTAAACTCAAAGTATAAATTGTAACTAAAATATGTTCGGACATACGATTTTGCATTTTTTCCAAACAAACTAATCTTCAATTCGTCAGACCATAGCATGTTGTTATGACTATTACGTGGCAGGTGTTGCTTCCGTTTGCTGAGAAATGATACATTTCGAGGACTCTTACCTATAAGTCTAGTTTCCATAAGTTATTTTTCCTTATAGTGCGATTTAAAACAGGAGAATATATTCATTTTTGAGGCTTTTTGATGACTTGAAGGGATTTATCCTTGAAGTACGCTTTCTTTTCAAAGTCTCTGCAGCTTTTTTTTTCACTGGATCTAATTAATTACTTTAGTTTTGAAGCAGTTCATGGTCTGAACAATATTCGCTATATATAAGGACTACTTTTTCATCAAACTCTTCGATACATCAAATTTTATGACAAAAATAAAGTGACCCTATTATTTGTTTATTATTATTATTCATTCGCTTTCACTTAAATGCTAATATTGTTGCCACAACTAGCACTCAAGAGAATACGATAGTATCGATCGAATGGGCTGACTATCGATAGTTTTGCAGCTCTATTACATACGTATGACTACAAAAGAACTAAAAAGAAATTAAAAGAATGAAATGGTTCGAGAGCTTCCGATGTATTGTTTACTCAGCCATATAAAAAGCATATCGATGCAACCAACAATCAGTTTAAGTAAAGTTAACACAGCGAACGAGTCTTGTTGGTTTGAAGTCAGCGTAAAGAGAGTTTAGAGTGGTTGATCTCTTTTCGAAGATTATTCAAGTTCTGATCGAACCTAAGTTATAACTACGATCGGGTTGGAAGATCTTAGGGTAGAAAAACCTGTCGAATAATTATTGTTGTTTACAAACTTGTAAACAGGCAGAGTAATTAAGAATAGAAAATTGTTATTGCCTGTAAAAAGATTACAGGCAGTGGTGCACAAAATTGTGCTCAATAAAGGATTTTAATTAAAAACGAAACAAAGATTTATTTTATTTTAACTACAATCTACGAACTCATACATATACGTTTTTAAACAAGTAAAAACGTAACAATACCTAAAACTGTTTTAAATTTTTAAATTTTATAGAGAATGTCCGGGCTGTATAGAGAGAGAGAGAGAGAGAGAGTTCGTATTACATATTCTTATTTTAAATTTATTAAAAATTCAGTAAAGTTTTAGTTTGTTGCTTCTCTTAAATCCAAAAACAAACAAAAAAAAAAAACAAAAAAAAAAAAACAAAAATAAGTGACATCCTTTTAATTTAAACAAAAAAGGGTGTTGTTAGCCATTTAGTTAACTTTCTCAAGATAAAAACATTTTACAAATGTCTACACTTTATCCTTATATTTCTATTTTACACCTTAATACTCCTTCTCTTGTCACCTCTTGTTTGTTTCTTCTTTATCTGCAGTTATCTACCAGCAATATATGGTATATACATACTATATGTATATATATATGTGTGTGTGTATAAGAAAAACTTTTCTTTAATAAATGACTGCAATTCGAGTTGTTATTCCCTCTGCATTACACATTCTCTGTAAAACCAGAACACAGCTGCAAATAAAGAACGCAAAAGTAGTGAAAAGAAATCTAAAAAGAAGAGGAAAGTAACAAAGAACAAGAGAGAAACAAAATGAAATAATAGGTCTGTGTTGTTGCTTTACTTGTTTAGGTTAGTTGGGTTAAAACGGAAATAATGTTGTCACCAGTAAAACAAGTTTCATTTCCGTTTTGAAATTGCTAGTAATGGTTGTAGTTGTTTGTAGTCTTCTCTTTTTACATCACTAACAACACATACATATACATCACAACAGTATAGTAGCGACCATTAATTGTGTTACTATTTGCAAATGTATTTTTGTCATAGTTTCTGTTTGTGAATGGTTTTTTTATGGTTTTCTACCCAACATTTGCTTTTTTATCTTTTTTTTCTTCTAATTTTTCGTATAACAAAGTCATTGAGCTTTTGGTTTATTTTGTTTTATTGCAAAAACGTGCGTTGTTTATTAAACGGAAGTTGTCAAGTTCGTTTGCATGTGTCTGTGAATGTGCGTGTGTGCATATTCCTTTGTTGGTGTCTTTTTGCACGAATTTTCATTACGTTTTTGTAATCGGGCCAACATGACAAAACGGATGTAACACTCATGTGACATTAAGCCGGGCATAATCTAGGCGATTACATCCAGTGCTTTATATTGAATGCTTCAATGGCAGTCAAAGAGATTAATTAAATGTTTTGAATGGAGATTAATTAAAAACAAAAAAAAAACCTAAAGATTTTCTCGGTTTATTTATAAACCCATTAAAAGTATTTGACTGCCACGTTTCTTTAGTCACATTTGGAAAATAATTAAAGTAATAAACGGAGAAAATTACAAAAAAACGTGATTTGTTATCAAAATGTTACTCAATAGTTTTCAGAGTGTTTTCCCCTATAATGGCGCATAAAGAAAAGTATTTAAAGGAATTAGCAAAACTTCACAAACTTGATTGGAACTTTTTATCTGTTCCTACTTTCTAACAAAAATTAAATTGAATTCAATATTATTTTGAGATAAATCTGTTGTATAGAAAATGAAATTGGGTTTTTCACAACAACTTTGCTCAAAACTTATTTAAAATGAATTTCCTTAGCTTTTTAAAAAACTTCAAAATGTTCAATTAATAAAGGATCCGCCATCTAACGTTTTTTTTACAACTAGTGCCTATTTCATGAATGGTAACACTTAGCTCATGTCTGATTTGACAGATAATTAGTTTTATCCTTCCGCTGCACGAATATGGTTGTGTATACGCTTGAACAACGCTGGGAATTTGGACCTGCGATCGACTTACAGAAGATGCCGATTTTGCTAAAAAAAAAATCATCTTTGCAGATGAAACTCATTTTGATCTTGGCGGGTATGTAAACAAGCAAAACTGTCGCATTTAGGGCACAGAAAACCCGCATGCATACATTGAAGAGCCAATACACCCAAGACGAGTCACTGTTTGGTGCGGATTTTGGTCAAGAGGCATAATTGGGCCATATTTCTTTAAAAATGAGCAAGGAGTGGCCGTTACAGTCAATGGCGATCGTTATCGGGCCATGTTGAACGAATTTTTTTTCACAAAAATTGGAGAGGAGAATATTAGCAACATTTAGTTTCAACAGGACGGCGCTACGTGCCACACAGCCGAAGCTACACTCGATGCTTTGCGCCCTGTTTTTGGAGATCGCATTATCAAACGCAGAGCTAATGTCGTTTGGCCACCTCGGAGCTGCGATTTGATACTGTTGGACTATTATTTGTGGGGTGCCATCAAAGATAAGTGTTACGCCAACAAGCCAAAGACAATTGACGCTTTAAAGGACAATACTCGTGAAGCCATTGGTGAAATACAGCTGGACCGATCGTGTAGGCTACTGCATGGCCAGCCGAGGCAGCCATTTGAATTTATTTTCCATTATTAATCGGAAGGATTGTATTTTCAAAAAAAAAAAAAAAAAAATTTGAGAAAATATTCAGTAGTTTTTTTTATAGCATTATTTGGCGGACCCTTTAGATAGAAACAATGCTTTAAGAGTTGCATGTTTGTTAACAAGTGTCTTTACATATATGAGGACAGTGACCGGTAAGAGGTTAATTCAATCTTACACAGGCTTACAAAATAAAATGTTTTTGTTCACTGAATGAAGCCTATATCTTATTCTCGATACTTATGCAGTCTATTTTCAAATATGTCCGAGTCTATGAGATTTCGTGGGTACTCAAACTGAGAAAATTTTAAATGATTTAAAATTTGAATTGGAAAACGCTGAATAGGCTCTCAACTAACTCTAGAGTTTGAGATACGACTAAATGAGGAGCGCTGCGAGGAAATGCTTTTCCCGTCATCAGACGCTACCGCTGTGGCAGGATCGGAGCTACTCGGTTGCTCACACGTGGTTTGGCCTTATGCACAATTGGTGTAATTGTACCGAAACCGTAGTTGATCATGCTATCACGTGACTTGATCAGAAGCAGCGATTGATAATTTGGAAAAATAATAGCATCTCGAGCGCTACCCTTTACCTCACTAACCTCCGCTACCATTTAATTCTCGGTTGGTAGCTCACTGTTACTCAACTTCAGAATCTGTAGTATCCCAGCAGGAATGGAGGATTCCACTGGTATACAAGCCTTGACCAAGGACGTTGAGGAATCTGATCTAGAGGGATAGCATCAAGCTTAGCCCACGGCCAGACTGCCACAACCTTATACAGATACCTTATACAGCTCCGTTGAACGAAGGCGGTCTACACAGGCAAACACCCTGAATCACGGCAACTGGGTAAGGGCCCAGTGTTTAAGGACATGATTCCAAGAAATTCCCTGTGGATGGTTATTATCCACAATAGCCCACTTGAGACCATTTTTGACAACCTGGTTTAGAGATGGCAGTTCTAGGTTGCTTAGAGGACTGCGCAGATACCTGTATAACCTGTTCAGCTGACCTTTGCCTCTTTTGTGCTGCACCCAAATCCACAGCGGAGGCAGTGGAGCGGTCATTGACGTTAGCCCTTGCCCATGCCAATTTGCCCTTATCGTTTTCCGATAAGAGTGCAGGGTCGACTTCACCCAGCTTGGTAAAAATTAGAGTAGGCATCCTTCGGTTCCTATAAGCCTTAACACCCACATTGCCGCTGAAGCTAAAAGAGGTTTTGGAATTTGTGGAATTACTGCCGGAAACTGGCGATTTCGACCTGTCAACCAACCTCTTAGCGGCAACTGAGGTTCTAACCATGGCAGTCGCTGATGTTAACGGCATGCTAGCTGCCATATTAATAGCTACAGAGCCTGTGGAGGAGTACCCGATCTAAGGAATGATTTAGCGGTTTTAACCGCAGATTTAGATTGAGAGCTCCTGTGTTTAAGGGCTAAAGTTGTGCTGACCGAAGCTTGCCAGATAAGCGTTTTGCACGCACCTTAAAAGTTGGGCGCGGATTTATGAGTTTTTTAGTTTGGGTATCCCCTAAATTCAGCTATCCAGTGCTCGAGTTTGTAGTCACCATTCTTGGCAATAGGGAATAATAGGGACTTCTTTCAACCGAATCTACACCACTAACTTAACGGCGATGAACAAAAAAACGTACAGGACGGAGGCAGTGAAAGGCAGTAGCCTTACTGAGGCCGTTCACACCCATGTACCCACTGCGGTGCCATTGTTCCAAAAGACTACAACCACCAGCCCAAGTCGGCATAATCAGAACGTTGACATAAGAATAGTACGTGGACAAAAAAAAAAAATCGTGCCAAAGGATGATCACGATCACTGCTGTATGCGTTTTCAGATAGCCGCACTATACTAAGTGTTACCCCAGTGATTACCCTTAGCACAGTCCCCCGAATACTCCTACAGCAAACCGTCAGTGTTGCTTGCTTTTGCTATGCGCAATTACAAGTCATAAGGAAGGCATCTCCTGCCACACACTGGCCAAATCTCAGTATGGAGAGTAAACGAGACTTTCTAAAGACAAAAGCTTGAGCAGTTATCGGTGGCTGCCACTCGAAGGCAGTAGGTCTTATTATGTGGTTGTCCATAAGGATCATCAATTGACATTACCGTATGGGTCCACAAATAAAAGAACAATTGAAAGAACGATTGATTTCTTCGCATTAAATTTGTTCTTTTAATTAAAATTTCTATTCAATAGCTTTCATTCATTTTGAGCATTTTACTTAAATAATAAAATTGTCAATTAATCTTATTTTAATTATTGTTTTATTTTTGTAAATTTCCCTGACATATTCCAATATGCTGTTGATGATAAATAACTTTTCAATACATAACTTATCTCAACACAAATAAATTGAATTTAAAATAATTTTTTTTTATTCTTTCTTTCATCAATTTAAATAATTTATCTTCATACACATGACTTGCTGTCAAAGTTGAATTTGGTAAGGAAATATCCGAAATTAACAAAACACTTCCTAACAAATGACCGCAATATCCAATTGAGGAGGAAAAGCAATAAACACATGCACTCATAAGTATAAAGTGAAGGAAAACTAATGATAAAGTGTTGAGGTACTTGTAAAGTCATATATAGCACATTTACAACAATTGTTATTACAACAACTGCTATTAACAAGAAAAGAAAAGTGATATAACAGAAGCAAAACAAATTGTATTTCAAACATGGCTTCACATTTTAATTGATTCAGTTCAGCATCAATGTGTTGTATGTGTTGTGTTGATATGATTAATGACTGCTGCCATGACATTTGTTTGTAACGAAAAATAAAAACAAAAAAACACAATGACAATAAGAACAACAGCGTTTAAAAACGATAACAACATCAAACAAATGAAAAATATAAATAAAAAGAAAAACAAAAACAAAAGCAAACGAACATAAAACAATATTTAAAATGACCATTTGATGTTGTTGATATTGTTGTTAATGATGATGATAACGATGACTATTATTAGAACGACATATGCCACCAACTATGCTACTGAAACACAAATATACTCTCATATACACTCTCACGTACTTACGTACTCTAATTACACTGGTCTACAAAAAACAACAAATTTTCTCGCCTTTAAATAAAACCATATGGATTATAATGATTTTGATGCACTGAATTCAAATCCGTTTTCAGTTTTTTTATGGGCGTGGCAAATTTTTCGCCCAAAATATGGTAGTTGTGTCAATACATTTCATCATAATTTGAAACGACTTGACCGATTTTAAGGCAATTACCACCAAATGTTTCGGAACAAAATTTCCCACAAATCAACTGAATAAATTTTTTTTGTATTTTTAACAGTTTCGTAACTTACGTGCGGACAAAATTTTTTTTCGCGCAAAATTAGAGCAATTTTTTTCTTCAAAAAGTCAAAAAAAATTTTTTTTCAGAAAGAAAATTTCACATGTTAAGCATCTATACTAAAGCCTAAAGGGCTAAGAATACAAAAACTATAAATCATGAAAATCGTCTGGCTATGGCTGATTTTCTTCAAAATTAAATGCAGGTACCAAACTTTGACAAAAATTAACGAACAAATTTTTTCCTGCAAAATTATTGGAAATTTTTTTCTTTTATGTCCAAAAGGTTATAAAAATGATTACTAGAATATAAATTTTATATTTAAAGCATTAAAATGAAAGTCAGATAGATATGTTGAAAGTAAAACAACCCATAAAGGCAGCTGCCTAACTTTGGCCAAAGTAAAGGGCTCATTAGCCATAAGCTGTGATAGGTAAAAAATATTAAAAAAAATAAGATTTTTTTTTTATTATTGTGGTAAAAAATCCAGTACAAAATGCACTTTTGAGAAAGATAATAAAATTTTTTCATCATTCAACACTTGTTTGCGAAACCGAAAGGACAAATCCTATGCGATATTTGATTTTATCAAAACCGAAAAGCGTTAACATTAAAAAGTACTCTAAGGACTATTTCTGTTTTATATTTTTATATTTTGGTAAGTGTTTTACAAAATTAGTTTATAATGGATTTTTGTTTTAGATTACAGTATGTCAAGGGCTTAGACTTGGACAAAAATTCTCCAGATTTGTTTTGCTACATCTGTGGGGAATTAACTTTAAAATCACAGCGCCCTAGAATAACTTCCCAAATTAAGAATGCTTATAAACATTGCTTTGGATTTTCTATCGATGAAAGAAACAAATATTGGCTGCCAAAAATAGGTTATAATATTTGTGCAAGAGTTGGCTTGACGGTAATAATAAGATCATGCCATTTATGAAACCAATGGTATGGAGTGAACTATAAAATCTTGAACATGATTGTTATTTATGCATGACCGCTACGTGTGGATTTGCGAGCAAATAAAGGGTCCGCCAAATAATACTGAATATTTTCTCAAATTTCGTTTTTTATTTCAAAGTACAATCCTTCCGGTTAATAATGGAAAATAATTTCATTCAAATGGCTGCCTCGGCTATGCAGTAGCCTACACGATCGGTCCAATTTTTAAGCACACTATCGATTGTGTGCTGCTGTATTTCAACAAAGCGTCAATTGTCTCTGGCTTGTTGGCGTTACACTTAACTTTTGACGGCACCCCACAAAAAATAGTCCAACGGTGTCAAACCGCAGCTCCGAATCGCCGAGGTGGCCAAATGACATCAGCTGTGCGGCTGATAATGCGATCTTTAAAAACAGGGCGCAAAGCATCGAGTGTAGCTTCGGCTGTGTGGCACGCAGCGCTGTCCTGTTGAAACCAAATGTTGTTAATATCCTCCTCTTCAATTTTTGTGAACAAAAATTCGTTCAACATGGCCCGATAACGATCGCCGTTGACTGTAACGGCCACTCTTTGCTCATTTTCGAAGAAAAATGGCCCAATTATGCCTCTGGACCAAAATCCGCACCAAACAGTGACTCGTCTAGGGTGTATCGGCTTTTCAATGGATGCGTGCGGGTTTTCTGTGCTCCAAATGCGACAATTTTGCTTGTTTACATACCCGCCAAGATCAAAATGAGCTTCATCTGAAAGATGTTTTTTTTGGCAACATCGGCATCTTCTGTAAGTCGATCGCAGGCCCACTTAGCGAAGCGTATATACCCATATTCGTTCAGCGGAAGGATAAAACTAATTATCTGTCAAATCAGACATAAGCTAAGTGTTACCATTCACGAAATAAGCACTAGTGGAAAAAAAACGTTAGATGGCGGACCCTTTACAAGCACAAAATCATATATTTGAACATTTCATCTGCCCGACGATCAGTTCTTTGAAACGATAATGTTTCTTTACATATGCATTTGTGTATGTATTTTTTCCCACCAGATATTTCCTTTTATTATTTTTTTTTTGTGTTGCCTTATAATATATTACATATGTTTGTCAAAGTGTGGCACCTACCTTTATGGGTTATTTTAATTTCAAAATATCTGGCTTTTATTTTAAAGCTTAAAATGTAAAATATATATTCTAAGCTTTTTTTAAAACTTTTTATACACAAAAGAAAAAAATTCCAATAATTTTGCAAGAAAAAATTTGTTTACTAATTTTGTTCAAAGTTAAGTACCAGCATTTAATTTTGAATAAAACCAGCAATAGCCAACCAATTTTCATGATTTATAGCTTCATTTACTCTAAACGATTTTTATTTTAAACGTTTCCGCATTCTGAAAAAATTTTTATGACTTCTTGAAAAAAAAAAAAATTGCTCTAATTTTGCCCGAAAAAAATTTTTTTCGCAACTAAGTTACAAATCACTCCGAAACTGTTCAAATACAAAATATTCAGTTGATTATAGTAAATTTTGTTCCTAAGCATTTGGTGGTAATCGCATTAAAATCGCTCAAGTCGTTTTCAAGTAATGATTAAATGTATTGACAAAACTACCATATTTTGGGCGAAAAATTTGCCACGCCCATAAAAAAAATTTTAGCCCGATGGAAAAAAACTGAAAACGGATTTGAATTTAAAGCATCAAAATCATTATATTCCATTTAATTTTATTTAAAGGCTTTTTTGCTGTAGACCAGTGTTATCAAAGTCATAAACATAAACTGTTAACGATAGTGTATGTGTGTGTATGCATATAAAGAGAGAGAGAGAGAGAGAGAGAGAGAGAGAGAGAGAGTGAGAGTGTGTGTTTAGTTATGTATTTCTATTTATAAGCAAATAACAATAACAGCTGTTGCTGTTTATGTAAAAGTTCGTCTTTAAAGCTGTTTTTGTTGCAGTTGCTTTTGTTGTTTTTGTTGTTTTTGTTTAATGTTTTCAATTTTCATATTAAATATGCCGAGTTTTCAACAAAGAAAAGTTTGTTTTTTAATTGCCAGACTTAATTATTTTATGGTCAATTATAAATTTCATTTAAAAACAACTTCTTTATACACTGATTTACGTCAATTGTGAAACGTTCTTTAAAACAAAGTTTTTTTTTCTTAAATCTTTTGAAAATTTTTCAAAAAGTAATCATTAGATTGTCTTAGATTTTGATGGAGTTAAATATAAATTAACTAAAAATATTTCTATAAATAAAACTAAAAATTTATTTGCACTGTTTGGTAATTTTAACAGGTTTAGTGCTCAATATCTAAAAAAAAACTAAACAAGAGCTAAATATGACTAAATATGTTGCAAATTTATTTCGTTATCGTTATGTGTTTAAACAATCCGCAGAATAAAATCTTTACACCAACGACTTTTGAAATTTTACCTTCATTTCATGTTATTGTTGTATATGCGTCTATGTGCCTCCTTCTTAAATACATCGCATTGCAGAAATACCAAGTATCGGGTTTTTTTTATAGTACACAAGTTTGAATTAAAAATAAAGTTTTAATATCAATGAAACGGGCTTTGTCTGAGTGATAATTTTATGACACTAATGTTTAAATATTATTTCGGCCATGTGTCCGCCACGGCTGGCGTGTACAAGACGCAATCTGTAACACCAATTTTCTTTCACAAACTGTTCGCAGCCTACAGTGCGAAAGTTTCTTTGAGTCTATTGGAACCACGAAAAAATTGTAAATCCAGTTCCTATACCGTTCACCATTAATAGTTACATTCTGACCATCATTGTTTTTGACGACATATGTATGGACCAATGATTTCGCCAACCCGTGAAGCACATATACAGTAATTTTCTGTCGATGTTATGGTGTTTCGACAAAAGCTTGAGGATTATTATAAAGTGAAAGAACACAAATCCAGTTGCTGAGAATGGCAACGAATTGATTGATTTGCATCTTCTTCAATACAGGGAAACGGCGGCTACAGCTTCTTCATAGTGCTCTTTACTATGTCTCAGTGCCACTATAGCACTATTCACTAAGAGAATGAAATTCCTTAAGCGGAGTTATATTTAAATTATGTGTGGGGTGAAATATCTATGGATAATCCCAGATAGCAAACTAATATGGAAAGCTCATGAAGAGAACATTTCAGAAAAACCTAAGCATGATGGCCAGATCACTTGTGGCCTATAGGGCCTTTGCATGGAGGACAACTAAGCAAGGTTGGACAAAATACAAAGATTGGCGCGCGTTGAAATTACAGGGGCAATGGAACCTTTTCTACGCAAGACTTTTTAAAAGACTCTTCTACTTTGAGAAACGATTTACGGAAAAACTGAGCAATAAAAGTGAATGGGCTGCCTGAAAGCTACATAATCCTTTGGAAAACAGACCATTATAAGCCACACGGTTGAGTCAGAAACCGAAAGCGTTAGAGAGCCGGGTATAATTAGACTTAGAATGAAATATTGTGAATCCATGGGAAAGCACTCAAGCACTTCCAAACAAAAGTCCACTATATCGAAAGATAGGAACATATTTACCATATAATTTGCATTAGACTATTGAAAATAAGCCTGAAAAAAAAAGGCCGATGGTTAAGGAGTTAATGAACATTTGAGTAGAACGCGAATAGTTCAAAAATACTGAAACTGAATTAACAGGATATATATGGGGTGTTTTCAAAAGGTTTACAATATTGAGCTGTCAACACTGCTTTCTTTGAAAACCGATTTAACAGCTGATAATTACTTCTTGTTCAGCTTGGTTTGACAAATTGTTAAAATTTTGTTAATCAAAATAATGGTTCTGTTCGTCAAAGTTTTCGTTCATATTTTCCATTGTATGGAACAAAATCGGTACGAAATCGTCTTTCAGAGAAGTTAATTCGAATAACAATGGACCGTTTTCGGACATCATTTAATCTTAATAATAATGTCCATCTTTATGTAACGTTACGTGAGTAGTTTTTTAATTTGTAGTAAAGGATACTTTCTAGTTGGATATGGCCTTGTTTTCTAATTAAGCTGTTATCACCACAATAAGTCATACCACTTATTTTTTGTTTTCTCTTTATAGCTACCATTTGTCTATTTAATATTCTTGTCAAATGTCATAAGGTTTTTTTTTTTGCCCTTCAACCTTATTTCAGTTGTATTATATCAATATTAACAATATGATTTTCCTTTCTACACACTTTGCTAGCAAGTTAACAAGAAACGATGTTTTAACAGGTATATTTAGTCATTTGCTAGATAAACATTATGGTTCATATTTTTCCCATTGTCATTGATGATGACAATAGCTTTATCTCATGCTTATCCTTCTTATATCCATTCATACGCTCGTGTTTGTATAGTTCAAAATAGTAAATATATTTTAACACACACACACACACACACACCCACACATTCACACATGTTTGTCTCAATGATTGAATGACATAAAAAACATAAAATATAAAATGTTATCTCATTGTATTGCAATAATAAAAGAATTTTATACTCATAATACGGTTATGATTTCATTATTATATTTATTATACAGTGTCGTAGACATACACACATACATATGTATATATATACTGGAAGGGAAACACGATATAGCAAATGAGATTAACAGTGGAATTAATAAGCATATAAGGAGATAAAGTATATATTTAAAGGCAGCATATTAATATATAAGTAGTAGATTTGCTTGATAGCATTTAGGATGAATTTTACTCCTTATCAGATACTACCTGGATCAAAAATTTCCCGAAATAATCCCCGTGTAGCGCTCCCATCGTTACGATTTGAGTTTTTTTTTTTTTTTTTTGTTAAGTTGATACATCTGTTGTTAATATTACCGCTAAATCTTAGCGTCATAGCTTGACATTTGCATTTTTGATGTTCAGTTTTCGGTATGTCCATCAGTTTCCTGCATCCTGCGATTTTTCCATTATTTCCTCTCGGCTGCTGAAACGCATTCCCCGTAATTGTTTTCTAATTCGATTGAACAGAAAGAAGTCACAAGGAGTCAAATCAGATAAATTCGGTGGCTGTTGGATGGTATTTGTTGCATTTTTAGTCAAAAAATTTCGAATACTGATAGCTCTGTGCAACGGTACGTTATCATGGGGCAACATCCACGCGTTTTCTGCCACAATTTTGGTTTCTTTCAACGAATTGGTTCACACAAACGTCTCATAACGTTCGAATAATACTCATTGTTTACTGTCTGGCCTTCTGGCAAAAATTCATGATGCACTACACCGTTGCCTTCTTTTTTGACTGAAAACGATGTGATTTTATAATCTCGGCTTATTTGGTGCATGCCAGTCACTTGCCTAATGTCCGCATTACGTGTCGTACTCATAAACCCACGTCTTCAATAATGATTTTTTGATGAGTGTGGGATACGATTCATCTTTGCAAATCATGTCTTTTGCGACATCAACACGGTCAAAAAAGGCAAAAAAATCGCAAACGCACGCAGAGATAAATGTACTCTTGGCTACGTAGCTTTTGCAAATATCAAGCTATGACACTAAGATTTAGCGAGAATATCAACAACAGATGTACCAATTTAATAAAAAAAAAAAAAAAATAAAAAAATCTCAAATCGAAACAATTGGGGTGCCACACGGGTCTTATTCCGGAAACTTTTTGATCAAGGTGGTATAGTAAATCTGTTCAATTAAATTGATTCCACTGTTCCTAAATTGTGTACACCTATTCCTCGATTTTCACAAAACTATCTTCTCTATGTTTTACTTATACACAATTTATTTAATGCTCGTGTAAATCGAGATATACAGAAATTAAATCTATTTATACAACTATTATTAGATTAAATTTATTAACATAAAAATACTTTATATATATAAATACAGTAATCACCCGATTTACGTCGCCTCAATTTACATTGTTTCGATTAGCGTCGTACTTTTTTGTCTTTTTGTTACCGGTAGATTTACATTGCCTCAGTTATAATAAAATCCCGGAAATCTGTGCTTTATCTTGGTATTGAATTTATACATTTGTACTGCATTGTACTGCATGCATCTATATACATAGTATCGACTATGCATGTATGTACCATAAATCCAAATTATCCGAAATCTTTAAGGTTTTAATCGAAATAGTCCTTGAAATAATGTATTATTTGAAATTTAAAATACGATTTACGTTGTTCCATTTTACGTCCCTGCTCATCGGACCGATGGCGTTTAAGTCAAGGCATTACTGTACATGCGTTTTAAGATTCGTGTTACAACACCCATGTATGCAGAGTAATTTCCTTGTGAAAAACATTATTTTGAATTATATTCAATTGAATGTTAAATTTTTGCTTCGTTTATTTAACCCTTTCGCGGACCAGACGCAAAATGCCATTAAATTTAGTAAAAAATATAAAGACAGGACTGAAAACACTGTCGTTTCAGTAAATCTAAGAATACGCATTCAATTAATTTATTCCACAAAAGGACAAAGCGAAAACGAACTGTCCACCAAAGGGTTAATCAATACTTATTACTTAAGTTTATTTTGGTGTCAAAATGGCTTATGATCCTATTTAGACTATCAGATTCCCGAATTAGTTGCTATGCTTTTAGTATCACAATGGGCCTAAACTCGGCCTAAGTAGTCCCTCCTTCTAGAAGCGTCTGCGTTCCTACCAACCTAACCTAGGATTTAAGAAATTTATGCCAAATAAAAAATATAATTTTAAAAGCATTTTGCATAATTCAATAATATTCTCGATTTGCATAATTTTTTCGAGAACATATTTATCCAGTAAATTGAGGGATAGGTGGCGTATTTTACTTTTTTGTATGTAAATTTCTGGTTAAGATACCACCTGCATAACTACCTATCAGTAGAAATTAATGAAAATGATGTTTTCCTTTTTCGCTTTCTTTCTTTCCTTTACTTGCACATACATACATCTGTACACATATCACACATACACAGAGACTAAAATTCAAATAGCAGATTAAAATGCAACAAAAGATAAAAAGAGAGAAATCAAAAAAAAAAAAAACCCAATCAATAGGTGAACCGCTTTATTTAAAGTTGAAAGTCTGAAGAAAGAAAGACAGAAAGAAAAACAAAACAAAATCTAGTTAACATATGTTATTTTGCTTCATATACTAGTATTTGTGCTTATATGTTTTGACTGTCGTGTTATCGTGTTGTTGCTAATGTTGCATTTGATATGAAATGATGATGAAATGACATGAAATGTGGTAACGCAACTGCTGTTGATGTCAACATAACTGCTGTTATTCGTTTAGTAAAGCAATCAAAAAAAAGTTCACTTTCATCATCATCATCAGTTATTTATCCTGTAAAGCAGCAGGATATATAAAAGGAAATATACGGTAACCAATTCATGTTAAGCCAATTTCCTAGACTCCCCAAGTATGCAGTAGAGTGTAGACACGTTTATATTCTCTTACTCTTCGACCTTAATTGTATTTAAACTTTTACAGATATTTCGATATGTTCACCAGTGAGTACAAGTGTCAGTTAATACGTTAGTGTGTATGATTATAAATTTTTGCATTTTATAAAATATCCTGTTTTATCAACAACTCAATAAAGAAAATATCATTGCAATCAGGACAAAACTTGTGTAAATAGAATATAAATTATCATGATAGTAATACTATTGAAATTCAAAATGAAAAATATGTTATTTATTTAAATAAATAAACAAAATTAAAAATTATAAAATCAATTAAAATAAACTCAATAAATTTAGAAATTTAATTCAAATTAAAATTAGTAAATCAAACGAACCATATTTTAAGATTTTTTTTTAAATGTATCATAATGTAAGTAATCATTTTGTGATTGATTCGAATGAAACATTGTTACTAAATCCACTCCAATCCTATCCTACAAGGGATAGGACTTTTCTCATGAAAATACTTTTAAGGTGAAATTATCTCCTTTTGCAAAAACATCTTTGTTGTGCTTTAGCTTTATATAAAACATAGTACATTTTAATAAATTGTTAATATAGAGGTATGAAAATCGATTACTAACATCTCAAAGCTTAGGAACAATCTTTCTTCACTTTTCTTGTCAATGAATATCGGTTATAAAACAAATCTTTTTTAACATTGCAGAGACTTACTCAAAACCTTAAAGCGATTGATAACACTATGCAACCAGCAAAAATACCTTGGATAACCACTATATTTTTTTGATGCGCTATGGTCGCCTAACTTCAAAAATTATCAGCATTTTAGATTCTATGGATAAGATTTTTTTTTCGAATTTCTTTTCTAAAATGTGAGATTTCTGAAGAGGCTGCTTCATACATTAAATGATAACTTTGAAATGACTCATTCGATTTCGTTAATCCATACAAGTATGTTACAAAATTCCAAATTACATCAGTTTTAAGTCATTTTAATATCATGTTTTAATCTAATCCGTATTTTTTGAGTTATTGGTTAGATATCATGCGTAATGCAAATTTTGTTTGAGGATTGAATACTTTAGAAAAAATACATTTTAAAATCAAAGTAGGCTATGAAAAGCAACAAATTTTAATAGAAAATTAAAAAATAAGAATGTTGGAGAGTTGGTAGATTTTTGGATTTCATATATTAAAGATAAGAAAAAAAGAGTTTTAATCGATAAAGAAAATTTTGTGCACAAGAAAAGAAAGAGTATTATCATATATATAAAAATTAAAATTAAGGATTTTTTTTTGATAAAATCATATTAGAGGATAAGAAAATAAAAATAAAATCCTGTATGTAAAAAAAAGGTTAAGAAAATTTTAGTAAATTTGTATACCAATCAAGCTAAAAATTAAAACAAAAGAGAAAAAAATTAAGCTTAATTTGAAAAAAAAAAAATAAAAATTTAATTTAAAAGAAAAAGAAAAGAAAGAAGAGTCTGTAACAAGATTCGATATAATATACGACGGTAGGCGTGAATATATGTAGTTGCAGCAAAGCTATTTGGCCGGCTTAGTTACATGGTAAATTTAAACAATTAAATATTATTTGTGCCATGCCATTGAGCAATAGAACTAGAACAGCATACGTGACTTTTTTTCTTGTTCTTCTGATCCTTTGTTGTTCAAAATTTGTTCACTCACAAACAAATACTTACATGCTATGCAAGTAGGTTAACCCTACCATGTACATATGTATCACCTGTGCTCGAAACTTTTCTTTATAATAAATGATTAAGACAAAATATTTTTCAACTTCCTTCCAATTAATTCAGTTTCAAAAATACAATGCAACAAATGGAAAAACATTTCCTGATCTCGGATAGCCACTAAATATTTTTTTGATGCGCTGTGGTCGCCTAACTTTAAAAATCATCAGTATTTCAGACTCTATGGATAGGTTTTTTTTAGAATTTTTTTTTTTTTTCTAAAATGTGTTAAAATATACTATAATTCATGCAAATCAAATGGTAAATACATATTTTATTCCCAATAAGGTGAAAGTGCCTAGTCTTGAAAATAAATTCTTTTTTTGTAATTGTATGTAATGGATGTCGTATAAGCGATATCACTGATACGCCCAATGGAATTTTCGGCAGGTAGGTACTGGGTACTTTCACTTAATTGGGAACAAAACAAGTATTTACTCCTCGATTTTCATGAATTATAGTTTTTTTTATTTCTATTATATGCAGCTTCATGAATAAATAGTGAAACTGGTAAATATTTGCTGTTTTTATTTTTGGTGAATTTTTAGAAATCAAAAATAAAAAACCCAAAAATTAAAAAAAAATTTTATGATTTTTTTCCAATAACTCCAGAAATATGCGTTATATTAAAAAAGGTATTAGAATGGCTTAAAGCTGGTATCATTTGGAATTTGTAAACATATGGCTTAACGAAATCGGAGGAGTCATTTCAAAGATGTATGAAGTAGCATCTTCAAAAATCTCACATTTTAGAAAAGAATTTCGAAAAAAACTTATCCATAGAATCTAAAATACTGACGATTTTTGCAGTAAGGCGACCATAGCGCATCAAAAAAATATAGTGCTTATCCAAGGCCAGAAATTTTTTCCCTTTGTGGCACTTAGACGCTTTTAAAAAATGTTCCTTTTTCCTACATAATTCAACATAATAATTAAAATATTTCTCAAAAATAATTTTTTGGCACAAATGGCTTTAGTGCACCCTAATTATCATAATCATCCTGAATCATCCACATTGTACATACTCGTATATATGCAAGTAAATCTTTTTAAATTCGTTACAAATTTGTAAAAAAAAAATCTCCTGCGTTCTGTATACTGCGTATGAGTAATTATTAATTAAACAAAATTCTTCATACGCTTCGTTGGGCTTTTAATGAGACTACTTTGTGTTTGTAAATTAATTTCTCCTTTTTTGCTGTTTTTTCTCTCAAACTAATTGACATACATAAGTATATAATTTTACGATACAAATTGTAATCAAAAGTTATTTAAAACTTTTTTTCTTTTTTTGTAAAAATACTTCAACAGTAAGTCAACAACACTTACGTAACGAACTATTGAATTTTTTTTATGATTTTATTGTATTACAACACTTGCTCTCTTAACAATTAATCTTTTCTAAAAATGTCAAATTAAAAAATGAAACAAAAAATTAATTTTAAATTAAAAATAAATACAAAGTTCTGTGTTTGTAACAATTTTGGAAATTTACGAAATAAAAAAAGAAATAATTTGATTCGTTTAGTGAATTTTATTTACTTGCAATACTTACGTATATACCCGTATGTAGTTGCAGCAAAGCTATTTGGCCGGCTTAGTTCCATGGTAAATTTAACCAATTAAAGTTTTGTTGTGCCATGCCACTGAGCAATTGAACTGCATACGTGACCTTTTTTTCTTGTTCTTTTGATCCCTTGTTGTCTAAAATTTGTTCGCTCACAAACAAACACTTACATGCAATGCGAGTAGCTTAACCCTACAATGTACTTATGTATCACCTGTGATCGAAACTTTGCTTTATGATAAGTGATTAAGACAAAATATTTTTCAATGTCCCAAGAATCATACTGACTGAGTACTACAAGAAACACTAACTTCCTTCCAATTAATTCTGTTTCAATAACACTATGCAACAAATGGGAAAACATTGCGATTTTTTTGACATCTTATCCATAGAGTCTAAAATGCTGATGATTTTGGAAGCTAGACGACCAAGGCGCATCAGGAGAATATAGCAATTATCCAACGTATATTTGCTGGTTGCGTGATGTAATTCACAATTTAAGCACTTAAGGGTTAAGCTTTTAGACGGAAATGGATATACGCAGATACAGCGAGTTTTAAAATTTGCTGACCAATGGTCCATAGTGGTTTTGTATTTACTTAAGGCTTAAATTGCAATTGTAAATGCATTCAATTTTGTTTGTTCCATGAAAAGAGTGTTGTACAAATACAATCATCCATGTACATATACATACACACACACACAAATATATGTATAAACTCGACAAACGGAAACGAGACATTTCATGTTTGACATTTGAATTGATTTAAATTTGCAACCAAACTTTTAGACAGAAAAAAAGTGAAAATTTTATTTAAGTATTTAAGATAAAGACAATACATATGATTTCTAATAAGAAGTTATTTTGGAATGAATGTGTAAACGTAAAATGACCCAAAAATGTTGACCATGTCATTGGATATTTTCAAATAACAGCAGCTTAATTTGAAATATTGTTGAATTTTCTTTTTTCTTTTTCATTTTATTTCCAATTTTCTATGTACCTTGCGAAAGCAAAACAAAAACAAAAATAACACGGATTAAATGAAATGATTGAATGACTTAATGAAAGAATGAACCAACAAATTGTTGTGCAATATTTGTTTTTTTATTTGTTAAATCAATGGTTCTCATTACAACTGGCATGCAGTATTGCACTCCTATTAGGAATTTACCTTTTAAATGAACTTACAAAAGGCCATTTCAATTCGCTCACCTCCATTTCGAATAAACTAAATAAACAAGTTCTTTAGCTACCTTGTCTTTCACTTCCATTCTTTTTAAATTGTGTAGAAGAAAATAAGAAAAATCTTTCCCTCTCTCTCTCTATCTCTCTCAATCTCTCTCTCTCTCTCTCTCTCGCTTTCACTCTTAATCCCCTGAGAGTTACTTTTTTGTATTAAATATTAAATATTTTTATAGCTGACGCTGCTAAAGTCGTACAGTCTGCTTTTAATAACGATTTAAGCTGTTTTTAATGGGGTCACTTTTATAAAACGATTTTTTTTCAATATGTTTGGACCAATAAAGAGATTTAAGTTTTTGTGCTTGTACATGTGTGTATGTATATCGCCTGTACAGACCTAACTTTGAATTTTGCAAGTCAGCAAAATTTTATGCAGGCATCGACGACACTATTTTCAAGCAATTTTGTTACACGTTTTTAATATTGTTTCATAATAAATATTGGCGCTGTTACTAGTGCTGCTTTTACAGCAACTGCTAGTATTGTTGTGACTGTTTAATAAATACTTTTCAGTAACACAGCCCGAAAACCATACTCATTTACATACAGCTCTGCCTTAGCCACAACCAACTTTTTGTGTTTGTTTTTTTGTTTTTAATTTACGAAACTTTATTTTATAATCAAACAACAACAACAACAGAAAATTATTTTTTAATGATTTTCTTTTAAAGTAAACCAAAAAAGCAAAATTAATGCTTTTTTGTGGTGTTCAGCAGGTGTTTTAGTTATTCGGTTGAAAATCGACGTGTGTGAAAACAATTGAGTTTTTAGCTGAAGTTCTCAAACATACGCTTTAAACTTTAGTTTGTTTTTGTGAAATGTCAGTCATTTATAATGTAAATTAATTTGAATTTCGTATTAAAGCCCTCAGTATTCCCTTAGTAAACGAAATGTTATTATGATTTATTTTCATTACGTATTGTTTTTTTTTTACCTGAGTGAAGGGTTTTGAAAAGAGTAGCAGCTATGGAGTTTTAGTTTGAAATATTTTACATGATAAAATTTGGTAAATGTTTTTTTAATTAAATGCCAAAATTTGTTGTTATTACTGTTTATGAATAAAAATATTATAGAAATTTTTTTAATGTTTTTTGCTTAACTTTCTTACCAACTTAAATATTAGAGAAGTTTTGTGCAGAACAAGCTTGTAATTAATTATGTTTGAAATTGTAATGGTGCAATAAAATTAAGAAGAGCAGTACAAATTTATTATTTTTAACATAAATCAGAATTGAATTCCAATCGCTTCAATTTCTCACACCAAGTTTTGAAAGATTAGCTTCAATTTGATCCTTCCATTGGAATTTTGGTCTTCGTCTTCTGCTTTGTTCCTCAGGTACATACTCGAGACATCTCTTCGCCAAAGCACTCCATACATACACTCGGCTTAGCCAAGCTGTTGCAGTCGGTTCATCTTAGTGCGCCTAACTTCATCAATGTCGACGTAAAGCTCGTACAAGTCATGTTTCATTGGGTGTCTATACTCACCGCCAACGCAAAGGGGTCCATATATTCTACGGACTGAATTTCTCTCGAAAAACACCAAGAACAGCTCTGGGCTTGCTAAATTCTACATAACAAAATTCCTGACATTTATGGAAAAAGAACTTGACAGACAGAAATATTAGTTGTTCGAAAAACTTCCGTCACAAATTGTAGGTAAATGGCTCTGATGTGCATTATTTCTTGTAACATTAATTACATCAGGAAACACTATAGTTTATTTGATAGATCCGAATGAAAACGGGTGATGAAAAGTGGTAAGACAATAATATGAAAAATGGATCATAGACGAAGTAAGGTGAAGCCTAGCAGGCGATGTCAAAGCCAGGATTGAGACCAAGAGACATACATAATGCTGTGTGTATGGTGGGGATTGTAAGAGAAATGTTAATCTCCACTGTGAACAATTAAAGATATTTTGGCAAGCAATTCAAAAAATGGTCTTGTTCCATCAAGACAACGCCAAACCACGCACATCTTTTATAACCCGACAGAAACTGAAAGAGCTTGGCTAAGAAGTTTTGATGCATCCATCATATAGCCCAGACCTTGCACATTCAGGTTATCATTTGTTTTGATCTCGTCAGAGCTCTCCTAATGGAGTAAATTTTAATTCCATAGTGGCCGGCAAAACTCAATTGGATCAGTTTTTCGCTCAGAATTTGGATTAATAAAGTCTGTTTCAAATATAACAAAAGGTGTTTTATTTTGGGTCAAATTTTTAAACGAACTTTTTCTAACACTTATTGCTAAAATGTAAACTTAAATTTAAAACAAATACACCTTCAACACTTCACATTACAGATTCACTAAAATGTTTAAAAGCTTGCCATAAAACTTTGTGTAAGGAAAACTTTAGAAAATGTTCTTTAAAAAAATCTTGACAGACCATGACAAGCTGTGAAAATTCTTGTAAATCAAGCGAAATCAATCTGGCAACCTTAGCAAGAACGCACGCCTTTACTCCATACAATAGCACGGGTAGTATCAACGCCTTGTAGAATATTATTTTCGTCTGCCAAGAGCTAACCTATCTTTTCAACTGCTTGTGTAGAACAAAGCAACATCTGTAGCAATTATAATTCTTCGTGTTATCTCTAAGCTACAATCCCTTAGTTGTAATTACCAATGTTCACACGGTGACCCAGTCATGTGGATTCGCTGTTTGTTGAAACCAACAGCTTGGTTTCATCCTCGTTCACTGCTGACACATTTTCTTCAGTTCTTTCTCAATATTTCTAAAAGCAACAGACATATCTCGCCATGTTTGGCCCATAATATCAATATCATCAGCATATGTGTGTAGCTTGTGACTTTTGGTGTAAACCTTGCTGGTTGTGTTAACTGCTGTATCGCGTACAATCTTTTCGAATAAGATTTTAAAAAGGTCACACGATAAACTCTCATCTTGTCTCAAAACTCAGTCTAGTATTGAATAGTTCGGAAAGTTCTTTTTCTATTTTAACTGCTGATCTCTTATCATTAGACACATTTTTAGCCAAATAATAAATTTTGGACCAAAAACAAAAAAACAAAAAAAAAATGATCAAAAGAGGGTGGTCCGTTGCAAAATTAACAATTTAAAAAATCTTAGCTAAAGCTTTTAATGCAGAATACATACTACATAATCGAAAGAAAGTGAACGGAATCGATGTGCAGAATACCAATTTCTCCAAACGGAAAATGTTCCAATTCGAATCGAAACGTAAAATAATGGTGAATAATTTCAATTTTTTTTACAAAATTTAACTGGAAAATTTTGCCGATCACAGCAAAAACTTTTAACCTCTAAAAACAGCTGAAGATTGAAATTGTGGAAGTCAGTCAGTCTTAGATTTACTGTGCAATGATTATTATACAATTAATTAAATATTTTGTTCTTACAAACTCAAAAGTTTTGTAATTTGATTGTCATATAAAATTTGTTTAAAAAATTCTATTCCATAAAGTCACACGTAATAGAGTCTTAAAATGCTACACTTTCTTTATAATAAATTTGATTTGAATTTAAATTTCTGTTGTAGCGGGTGTTTTTTACAGTTACACAAGCAATATATTTTTAGTATTAATGCTTTGTTGGATAGAAAATTTTATGACAATATTTCTATGACACGTCTGGCGCTTACAAGGCGCAATCTGGAAACCCAATTTTCACAAACTTTTCGCAGCACATGCGGCCATATTTCGCCAACAACTCTTAACATAACCTCAAAAAAATAATCCAGTGGGGCTAAATCACACGATTTTGTTGGCCAATTCATTAGCTGAAGTCGTATAGTAAGCTTTTAATAACGATTTAAGCTTTTTTTTAATGGGGTCACTTTTATACAACGATTTTTTTCAATATGGTTGGACCAATAAAGAGATTTAAGTTTCTATGCTTGTATATGTATGTGTGTATGTATATCGTCTGTACAGACCTTACTTTGAATTTTGTAAGTTAGCAAAATTTTAGGCAGGCATCGACGATACCATTTTGATACACGTTTTTAATATTGTTTCATAATAAGCATTGTCGCTGTTACTAGTGCTGCATTTACAGCAACTGCCAGTATTGTTGTGACTGTTTAATAAATACTTTTCAATCCGAAAACCATTCTCATTTACATACACCTCTACCTTATCGACGTAGACAAGTGACTTTACATAGCGCCAAATGAAATTATTCTTTCATTAAAAGTTTTTTTGAGTAAATCAATTGTGGCTCCGTTCTGTTGGGATTACATGTCAGCAAGACTAATGCCAGCTAAATGAGGTACGAAAAAAAAAATCTAATAACGGTAGCATTCTGACCATTATTGTGTTTTAGAGACATATAGACCAATGACTCAGCCAGCATATAAAGAGCACCAATCAGTAATTTTCTGTGGATGTAATGGTGTTTCGAAAAAAGCTTGTGGATTATCCGCACTTCAAATCCGACAATTCTGCTTATGTATGTACCCATTCAACTAAAAATGAACTTCATCGGAGAACATAATATTGAATAGATATTCAATTCAAAAACTTCAACAATTTGCAAGCGTTGCTCTGGTATAAATCTATCCATAATGAAATGTCAAACCAAACTAAACAAATAGCACCTATCAGCTGATAAGTCCGTTGTCAAATAAAGCAGTGTTGCCAATTCAAAGTTATGAACCTCTAAGCAAAACACCCGATATATTGCAACCAAAAATGGTGTGGCATCAAAATATTATATTCTTGCACACCAGTACTTGATCACACTTTTAAGGAATATTCGTATTTTATTAATTAAGTTTAAATTCAGTTTGTAAAGTGTGTCTTTATCTTGTTTGCTGTCTTTTTTTTCGAAATACTTTTAAATATTTTATAATATAATTGGGCTTATAAATGTCTTAAACTTTGTTAATTTCTTTTACCTTAAGTAGAAAAAAGAAAAAGAAAATTCGGAAAAACTTTTACCCGCAAAAATAAAAAAATCAAATTTGATCTTAATACGGAAAATTGAAAATAAGAAACTTTTCATTTTTCTAATTTTTATTTTTCACCGGTTTTTTTTTTACAAAAAAACCCCTAACAACTCGAATTACTGGCAGCAATGTTTTGTTATTGTTGTTGTATTTACGTTTGTTTTTGTTTTTCCAAACTATTTATACAAGTACTCTTAACGAATTCTTTTTTTTTCATCTACTTTTCTAAGCGTATCAATACGTTTTTTGTATTTATTTCAAGTGGCAAGAGAGAAAATTGGAAAATCGTTTCACCTTTTTCTGTTTTCCTTACTCTTCTCGTACTTTCTTTATTACTCTGTAATAGCATGTGTTCAAGTGCTTGTGAGTGTTTGTTATTGCGTGTCTTCTTACATCCATCGATGATGGATCAGTATACCAAAAGTAGGGCTCTTTCATATAAGTTGTGTCTGTCAAATGTAACATTTGTTAGTGTATATGTGTGCGTAGGTATACATACTCGCATATGAGTTGTTGCCTATCGTACACCTTAAGGTCTCTCATTCTACACTATAAGTATATACTTGGTGGCAGAATAAAAAAGAGCAAAAGCAATATACAAAAACATACACATAATCGTCTTTTTTCCTTTTTTGTTAGCTATTGAATGAATAGCTAAGTGGTATCTGGAATACCCTACAGCGGTTTATATGAAAGGGTGGCAATTAGAGTTATTGCATCGGTTATTCTTTTTTACAGTTGGACAAGTTTAAATCATAATAAATGAAAGAAATATATTGTTAATATCAATGGAATGGACTTTGTTGGATAGAAAATTTTAAAACATAATTTTTATGTAACATCAAGCGCGTATATGCGGCAATCTTGAACACCAATTTTAAAAAACTCAACAATAACTCCTCGAATGTTGAGTCCCAGACGTTTAATTGTCTCTGGTTATCTACGTAGACAACTTCACATAACCCCAACAAAATAATCCACGATGTTGTTGGCCAATTCATTAGACAATTACGTGAAATTGCTATTTTATTTAAAATTTCTTTGTGGCGTCGTTCTGTTGGAGCTACATGCCAGCAAGATTAAAGCCTGTATGACACATGGACCAATGACTCCACTAGCCTATAAAGCGCAAATAGTGTTTTGGCCAAACATTGTGGATTATCCTCACCACCAATGCGCCAATTCTGCTTATTTACATAACCATTCAACCAAAAGTGGGCTTCATAGCAGAACAAAACATTAAATTTTTAAGTTCGCTAAACAGTATCATTATTTTGATAAATAATTTCCACAATTTGCAAGTGTTGTTCTGGTGTAAATCTATCGATAATGAAACGCCAAACCAAGCTAAACAAAAAGTAACAATCAGCTGTTAAATCGGTTGTCAAATAAAGCAGTGTTGCCAACTCAAAATTATGAACCTGTAAAAAAACACTCGATATAAAATGAAACAATTTTTAACACCGTAACATCAGATCTATGCTTTAGAAAACTTACGTAGACAAATGCGGAATGCAGTATTAGCTAGAACTGCATTTTTAATCCAATATTTGTGTTAACTTTTTACATCAATCACATGTACCAAGTCAACTAGAATCTTGTATTTGTATAAGTAGGAGAAAACATATAGCCAACCATTGCTTTCAATTCCTTCATGTATGAAAAACTGCATTCAAATGTATGTGCGTGTGAGTGTGAGTGAATATTTTGCCGTATGAATATTGTGCTTTATTGTGTTCAAGTGCGTTTAAAGACAAGAACAGTGAAGAATCATGCAATTGGTAAGCAATATTGTATATCAATATATAGACAAGTTGGTTAGTATGTGTCTCAACTGATTTCATAACTCTGTAAAATATGTACATACATATGTACACAATGTTATACATGAAAGTAAAGAGAATCACAGAAAAGTATACATACATACACACATACATACATGCTGTTTTTATAGTTGAATCGATAATATATCTGACATGTTAAAAAAAACATACACACACACACACACTCACTTGCGTACTCGTATATCTAAATGCAAGTAGTTTTTGGTTTTTTTAATTTTGCAGCAATTTATTGCATATGGAACAATTGAGTGAAAATTGCAAAAAGAATTAAAGGAAAATAATTCAATTCAATTATATCCTCTTCATTGAATTTAAGAAATGAATTTTTATCAAAATGCTAAACTATATTTTAAAACAAGTTTTTTTTTATAAAAAAAATAAAATAAAATACTCGAAGCTAATTGAGACTTAAAAATTTTATATACATACTCGTAGGTATGTATTTATGTATTTAAATTAAATTTTATAAACAACAAGTACTCATGTTCAACAACGTTAGGAATGATATTGTATGTTGTGTTGTTACTGATTGCAATAGTTTTCTGTAAATTTCTACAACTATTAAAGGGTGAAACTTTCACTTTGTGGCACGGCAACTTACATAAACAAAACTTGCAACAACATTCTCTTTACACTTAACATACTAATTTCAATTCATGAAGACTTTGAAACTTAAAAAATATATGCAAAATACACTTTCAAGTTTGTACTTTTTGCCTATTTTTCTTTTGAGTTCCTTTTGTGTTATGTTTGTAAGCCGCTCTCGATGAAAACTTTTCTAGAAATTTTTATAGTTTTGTTTTAAACGCAAACTTTAAACTTTTGAGGAAGAAAAAAAAAATAAACAAACGAAAAACAAGCAAAACATAAGCGCAAAAAATAACGAAGAAACAGAAATTGAGATACAAAAGAAAAGAAATTCATTTATAAAACTTTTAAACACATTCTAACACACCCACACACACACACACAAATTCTCACATCAATTTAAAAATCAACACTTTTAAATGGTTTCTTCGAATACTTTGAAAATGCCTTCAAACAAACCCATAGACACACATACACAGTTACAAAAAAAACACCCTCAAACATGTAAAAGAAGTTGCGAAACAAACAAATGCAATAAAAACAATAAAAAAACGAATGTGGAGTATTTTAAATGAAATTGATGTAAAGAAAAAAATCAAAATCAAAACAAAAATTAAAAGAAAAATAAGCTCTCAACTCATCGACACGTAAACTATAGCAACAGCAGCAACAAAACAACGTAAACCTGATTTCATAGTCTTACTCTCCCCATACGCACATATGTATGTACGAGTATGTATGCCTGAATGTTTTTATGTATGTGCATACAGTGATGAACTAAATTATGAGCACAGCAAGCTCTTTTAACTTTATAGGTGATTTAATGGTCTTGTTAAAAATATTATTAATAAACTAATAAAATAATAAACAATATTATTAAATATTTTTTTTAGCATTTTTAACGTTATTTCTTCTAAATATATCAACATTTTTAATCTCATTTTATTTTCAATTAAAAACAAACAAACAAACAAAAAATACAACCCTATTTCACAATTAATCCTTATTAAAAATGTCTTTAAAATAACGCCTCTCAGTGTTGTGTTTACATGGCTGGCAATACTTTCAATCCAAGTTGATTGAAACAGCTGAAACAGCTGATTGAAACAGTTGAAACAGCTGATCAACAAATACACAAAAACATTACAAAAAACTTTTTTCCCTCATACAAATTTGACGTTTTCACTTGCACATCGGAGTAAAATAATTTTTTATATAAAATTAAAAAGAATCAATGAATATTAATAAATTATTAAAGAAAATATCATCATGTTAGCGCCTTCTTTCGCTCATTTGATTTATTTTTTTTTAACATTTTCCTATTGCACTCGAATTCGTAATTTTTTTTACACACGAAGTTAAAACGCGATAGAAGATGTAGGGTGTGATGGTGTGGGGACCAATATCGTACTATGGCACCTTTGAGTTACAGTTTTTAATATGGCGTCTGAACGCGAAGAACTACAATAGCGTTTTGAAAATTGGAAATCTAAAGAGCTCCAATCCATACAGCCCGATCCGTGAAATCGTGGACTCAGAGCCAAAAACTTGATGTCCTTGAATGAACACCTTACTCGCCTGACCTAAATACAATTTAGAACGTCTGGAGATGGTTGGCTAGAAAAGTGTGCCAGTCCGGAAAACAATACAACATAAAAACTGATTTAGTCGCAGGAATCAAATACGCCTGGTCCACAATTTCGTAGAATTATGTTGAACAACTTTACAATTCAATTCCCAATCGAATTTTCAAAGTTATTTCAAACAAAATCGGTAATTATGGTTAATACTGCTTAAAATATTGTATTTGGTAATGAAAAAGCTACATACTATAGTTGCTCAAAATAAATGGCGGTCCGACCAAAACGCACGATGTCAATTATAAATAAAACAAAAAGTTTTCAGATAATTATCTTAATATTTTCTATGAAGATAGAAGGAGATCTATGACAAGTATTGTGAAATAAATATCGTCCAAGTGCTCGCTATGGTATCGCTGGCATACCTGCAGCCGTCGGTCCATATTTTCAATAACTTTGAGACATAATTGAGGCTCAATGTCGATAATATGCCGAATTATTTCATCTCTTAGCTCTTGAATTGTTCTTGAATTATTGGTTTTTAAATATCCACAAAGAAAGTAGTCCTAAGGTATCAAATCACATGATCGTGGCGGCCAATTACCATCGCCACGACAAAATATAACTCGCCCATTGATTTCTCGCGCAAAATAGCCATTGTTTCGTTGGCTGTGTGGCAAGTGGCACCTTCCTGTTTGAACCACATATCGTCAACTACTCGTATTAATTTAGCTCATCACTGTATATCCATTAATATAAACTTTAACATTTACTCGTACCGACTTGCATTTAATCATTGCTTTTTATTTTATATCTCAGCTGTTTATGTATTTTTTAAGTGGTCAACTATAAAATTAAATGGAAATCGCGATTTTATGAGATTTTTTTATTACAATTTTACGTGCTAATGTGGAAAAAAATTGGTTTTTGTTTTTTTTAGAAGAGATGTTAATAATGATTTAAAAATGATCATTTACTTTTAAATTATCGCAATCATTTACAGGTTACAAGCTCAGTGTGTCCATCTGTGTGCAAAAGTCTTGAAAAGGCTTCCCCAAAGTCCCAAAATATTTATTTTTGAGCTTGGACGTCGAATGTAAAATCATTCGTTTAACAATTAAGAACAACTCAAAGTCACATTTGAACATTTGAATGGAGTAAGATAAGTCCTAATGTGTGAAGAAAATTGGTTGAAAGAATATGCAAGAAAATAAAAATTTTTATATTATTAGTACTCGTAGATATAAGAGTCTGCCCGACTTTCAATGTGAGCTCAAATTTGGAGTTTCTCACTTTGGTTTGTCTTATAAAATTCTATGTTACAGGTATACAATTCTGTTTAATTTGTTTTTATTGCTTAATTAGTACTTAATTAAATGTAATTAAAAAAAAACTGAAAAAGTTTGTTGTTGTTCTTTTAACGTGCATCTAAAGTTTTTGTAATGAGTTGCTTCTACTTTCAATGTGAGCGACTGTACGAGAGCGGATTGACATTGAAGCTACCTAGCGCTAGATGGCAGCACAACACAAAAACTTTTTCTTTCTTAGAAATTACGATCTGTCAAACGTCAGCTGTTAAAATTTTAGCCAAATTCAGCGATTATTTTATTTGTTGTAGTCGTTTGAAGTAAGCAACTTTGGTGTTTCTTGGAAAATGGAAAAAAGTGAATTTCGTGTAGTGATTAAACACTATTATTTGAATGGCAAAACGGCGAAAAAGACAAAAGAAAAGCTTGATAAACATTACGGCGAATCTGCTGCCTCACATTATATGGTAAAATAATGGATTGCTGAAGGGGGCCGAACAAGCAGTGCAACAATACCACCCACAGGAAGGCCAAAAGAGGTGGTTACTGAAGAAAATATCAAGAAAATCCTGGATATCGTTATGAATGATCGCCGGGTCAAAATACGTGAGATTGCTGAAATGGTAAACATATCATATGAACGTGAGTTCAACATTTTGCAATAACATTTGCATATGAAAAAGCTATCGGCAAGATGGGTGCCGCGTTTGCTCAGTGTTGAACAAAAACGAGTTCGACAAATCACTTCACAGCGTTGTTTGGACATGATAAAGCATAATCCTGCTGATTTTTGGCGTAGATTAATAACTGTTGATGGAACGTGAGTCCACCACTACATACCTGAAACCAAAAATCAATCGAAGCAATGGGTGGAGGCTGGTGGAAGTGCTCCGAAGAAGGCGAAGACAGCGAAATCGGCTGGTAAGGTTATGGCCACTGTAGTTTGGGATGCAAATGGAATATTGCTCATCGATTATCTTGAATAGGGATCCACAATCACAGGAGAGTATTATCGTGCATTATTGGATCAATTGGTTGATGCAATCAAGGAAAAACGACCACATTTAAACAAAATAAAAGTGCTCTTTTTTCAAGATAACACATCGGTTCGCACAACATTAGATACGATGCTAAAACTACGAGAAATCCACTTCGAATTGGTTGATCATCCACCTTATAGTCCAGATTTAGCCCCTAGTGATTTTTTCCTGTTTCCAAACTTGAAAAAATAGCTCGCAGGAAAAAGATTCATCTCAAACGAAGAAAAACTCATGCGTATTTTGAGGAGTTCCCAAAATCGTATTATTCACATGGAATAAAAAAGTTGGAAAATCGTCTTACTAAGTGTATTGAGCTAAAAGAAGACTATGTTGAGAAATGAATGGTTTTTGAAGAAAAAAAATTGTTTTTTTTCCTACTTAGGTAATATCAATCCGCCCTAGTATCTGCCGTTTAAGTAGTTTAAAAAATCTGGTTGTATATTTTGTATTTGTATTAAGCAAACACATTATTCATACAATTTTTTTCCTATTTTACGAGTTTAGATACGTTTTTGAGCACTAGTTTATATAGGAACCGTAATATTTCTGAATTAATTAAAAAACTATGTTTAGTTAAAGCAGATCATTGTTTTACTCGATAGCGCCTATCAGAAAAGTACTAGCATTACCCAAGTATTTCAACTTCGTTCTTTGTGTATGTATCTGTGGCCAACATTGCCAACGTTTTTATTAGATATTTAGTACGAAATTCTGAATTTAAAATTCTTTTCAGTACATATTTAATATCATTTCAAATAAATTACAACAATTTAAATAAAAGTATATTTCATACATACATATATGTTTTTAAATTTATTTATGCATTTTTAATAAGTACCCACTCATATTAAACTGCACACAAATGCACACTTAACAGAACATGAAGGCAGAATAAGGACCAGCAGACTCCTCATACATATGCACTCGTACTAGAAATGAAATGGTTGAGAATATGAAAATTTGTCTTTAGTTTTTGGAAAAACAAAAAATAATAATAAAAATATATCTGCAATGAAATAACCACAGCATACCTTGACTGAGGTTTAAGCCACATAACCACACAGGTGGTATAATATTATGGTATACCCATACACATGCATACACATGCACATACGTGCATATAATACACTCAGGCAATATCCAAAGGTAAACATAACTAAATATACTGGAATCAACTGGCATAGAGTAAATCTGTTACGTGTCAATATGTCAGATTTAATGCAGTAAACCCTAATGTATGTATAAATATGCACACACACTCAGAAATGCACACATACACAACTGTATACAAGAAAGTGCATACAGTAGAATGCCTGTAGACAAATTTAATTACGTAGGGAAGGGAGAGGAAGAGAGATAGTGACAAAGGCAAAGTGTATAAAATAAAATATAAAATATACTCAAATATACAATACTATGAAACATAGAAAACGCACACACCAAACATACATATGGTATACCATACAACATAAAAATTAACATTAGATTGGGGGGAAAAAAATTTAAATAAAAAAATAAAAATAGAAACAGAAACAGCGGCAAGCAAATATGTTTTAGGAAACCAACGTTAGTTACTAACACACACTCATACATATGCTGGCAGGCACTCAGAAACTTAATAAGGAACATATGCTAAGCTGGTAGTCTAGGCTTGGATAATAGTATTATTACACTCTCAGCTGCTAGAAATTCATTTGCCTTTAGGGATTACAAATGCACTGTAAGCTCGCTTCTCTTTCTATCTCTCTCTCTCACACACACACATAAGTACTTTTACAAATATTTGGTAGTCTAGGCTTGGATAATAGTATTATTATACTCTCAGCTGCTAGAAATTCATTTGCCTTTAGGGATTACAAATGCACTGTAAACTCGCTTCTCTTTCTATCTCTCTCACACACACATAAGTACTGTTACAAATATTTACACAAATACTCACATACATATACTTGCACTTTAGAACATATTCTCGTAGACATTCTCACCTAATGCGATTGCATTTGTTGGCTGCAATGAAAATCCAAATAAGCCACAGTTATAAAAATGCTAAAAAAAACGATTTCTTATTTGTTATTTTTAATAATTTACGATTTTGCTGTGTGTGTGTGTGTGTGTGTGTGTGTGGATGTTTCTATTTATTATTTGTTACATTCTTAAGGAATATAGAGATATAATGTAGAAATACATAAATGAATACTGTTTTTCGATAGGTTTTTTAACGAAATATTTTCATTCTTCATTTTAAAACACATAATCAAAAATTTCCCTCAAATTAGCAACTTCCGTTAGGAACTTAACCGTCTACATAAAATCTCCCATTATTTATGTCCATTGCTATAAATCGCAGTTCGTTTAAAGACTTTCTCGTTTCCTTGACGACGACTCTGTTCGTTTCCATGTGGCCGTTGCTCTTCCTCGGCTTCTAGATCCCTGTGGATTCCATTCGAGAGATTTGTGACATACAGTGGTGGGCATTGGGTTAGCACATTACATGTATGCCGCTTTGAAAAGCGTATATTTTTTCTAAGCATCAAAATTGAGTAAAGTATTTACCATCATGTGTTTTCTATGTTGGTGGTTTTAATTTTTATGTTTAATTTATTTTAAAGAAATATGTAACAATTAGAAGAAGGAAAAATTTTAAAAAATTGCTTGGATGTATTATGCAATATAAGGCACACGTATCAAAAAAGAACTTGAAGTCCCGCTTTTTTGAAAAAATGTCTTTTGGAGTGACAAACCCAAATTTTTTCGATTTGGATGTAATGTAAAATGTTTAGTTACCGGAGCTAGGGAGCTCGACGTCCAGATGTAATGATGTGGACTGCTGGTTTGGCCTTCTGTATGCGGAAGCTTCTTCTTCTTCTTGATCTGCCAATTCGGTATCGAATATAAGCGACCATACAATTTATTAATTCAATAAGCGGCTTAAACGACACTCATACAAAAATGCATCTTCATGTTGATAATACCCCAACATCAGGATTGTGACAACAATGTTATGACAAATGGCATCAATGAGGTAAAAAGTGACATCAATCTAATGACATACATACATCATCACAAAATTTTGTCATATTAGCGTACAACACTTATTACGTTTTTTTTTTTTTTAACCAAATGGTTTTATTTCAGAAACCTTCTTTAACAAATCAAAACCTCTTTAGGGAAGAACTCAATGTAGATATAAAACTTATGTGTTGAATATCAGATCACTCAATAAGTCCGTAGTATGACACATAGATGGCGTTACTAGAATTGTGTCCATATGATTTTTATTTAGTACTAACCTTTAAACGATACGTATATAAATTTGACAGCAATCTGACTATTGTGTCGAAAGTTATAGCATTTTGGGTGAAGCAACTTTTGTTATTGAAAGAAATGGAAAAAAAGTGAATTTTGACTTTTGATAAAGCATTGCCCTTTCACGAATAAAAATACAGTGGAAACCAAACAATGACTTAATAAACACTATGCGAACTCTGCTCCATCGAAACAAATGATAGAGAAATAGTTTGCTGAATTCAAAAGTGGTCGTACCAGCACGAATGATGTAGAGCCTAATGGACGCCACAAATTGGTTATGAACGAACGCAAATTGAAGATGCTCGAGCTAGCTGACAATGTAAGGATATCAGATGATAGAGTTTTTACCATTTTATACGGATATTTACATATAATCGCACCACAAATCGATGAAAACGATGGCATAATTGAATGAATTGGGCTTCGAATTGCTAACCCAACCAGCGTATTCTCCAGACTTAGCCCCCAGCAACTTTTACCTGTTTAAGTCCAATGATGAAGTAATAGCTGAAACTGAGACCTACATATTTTGACAAGAAAGAGAAATCGTACTATTAAAGTGGTATCGAAGAATTAGAAAATCGCTATACTCGCTGTATCGCACTCGAAAAAGTGCAATTGTCAAAATGTTTTTTTGTTCTTACTTATCCTAAGGACTTATTGAGTGACTTTTTAACTTGATCTTCTTGTAATTAAGGAACAATATTTTTCCTACGAAATAACTATATCCTACAAACCAATTTTACCAATATTTTTTAAGCAGACCTATAACCTAACATTTTATTGTACCAAAATTGGATGTAAGGACAAGGTTTACCATCCGACCCTAGTACATTAAATTTCCTTTCATTGGTGAATATAACGTTTCTCCAAAAGAAAAACCCTTATTTTGGTACCCTTTTGCAAATTTAAGCCTTTTGGTTTGATTGCGCTTACTAATAAGAGGTTTTTGTCTAGCTCTTCTACCATTAGGACCATTTCTGCAAAGCAAGTTTCTTATTGTTGATGGGCTTGCTTTCTTACCAAGGTCACTTTCAGCAATAGCAGCAAGTTTTGGAGCACCTTAGGAAGAGATTTGCCTTTATTCTTCTGTCTCATAAAAAATTTTCTTTTTAGCATGTTTTGGTATATTTTGCACCGTTTTATTGACTTTGAAACGTTTTATTACGTTGTGCACAGTTAAATGACTTCTGCAACAATTTTTGAAATTTCGCGACATAAGCTTTCTTACTTCGATACTAGTTTGTCCCCGCTGTCTAGCCATCTCCTTAATTTTAGCTCTGTTTATTCTGCATAATTTTTGAAAACCAAACTAGAGGGTTTTCCCCTTAATATGTAAATTATCTCAGCGAAGTTGGCCGCATTAAAATTACAGAGTTGCAATTTTACGTACAATTATTAAATTTATGAGTTGGTTTTACCTTTTGCAAGTGGAAGATATACAGAAATAAGAAAATAACTAAACTTTTTAAAAAAATAATTCAAATGTATGATTTTTAAGCGTTCGAATATACTTTGGTGTAGTGTTCGACTCTTGATTGGAGGCACTGTATATTAAATATATATTTTCTATGTGTTGGAATGTTCAAAAATTGTTTTTAAATGTTTTATATCCTTTTTTTAAACTTTCTTCTTTAATTTTTTTTTTTTTTTTTTGCTCTTCACTTCTTTACATTTATGTTGAGTGTTTTGAAATACTGAAAAAATCTCAACAACAAAATCTGAATGTGGGGGTCGGTCATACATTTAGACTCGATTGGGGCACTTTAAATGGCTCCAAGTGGAATTTTTCAAAATTTGACTTTTGGGTCAAAATATGGGACATCAGAATTCATTTTAGAGGTATGGTTCCTTGGGCAAGGAGTCTTATTTTGATCCATAGAATACGATTTTCCTTGTCTCTTGAGCGATTTTCTTGCGTCCTTACAAGTCGACCCACCCTAAAGGACAGGATTGTCTTTTGAATCTAAATCAGGACTACTAGCCGACCATTACATTACATTAATGTTGTTATGCAAAAAAGAATTTATAATTGCCTCGGAACTGCGGACTGCCTTGTTATCCTTTTGGAAAATCGCCAAGAATTAGTCTTATTTTTATTAAATACTTAATGACAGAGAAAAATAAAGACTGAATAAGATTTATGTATTTCCCTAAAAAGTTACACAAAAGTGTTAATTAATTTCATTTAATGAAAACACAACAATGTAATCATTGAATTAACAGCAACAAAAAAGTTATCTCTCTTTCTAGTGTCCTATAGTAGATTTCTATTTAATTAAACGATTATCTTGTATGTACTTTTGGGTTATAACATGAAATTTTTAACATTCCACTCCTTACGACTGACAATATCGAGATCGCGCAACCTTCCGCCACTATTCGTACTACAGTCACACTACAACTACTACTACCACCACTACTACTAATGTATTGTTTCTATTTGTAAGTGACACTTTACCTTTTCCTTTCTTTTGTTTTAATATTTCACCGGCCTATTCTCGTTTGAGGTCGTTTTAATTGCCTTTAATTGACTGTTTTAATGATAATGACAAAAGAGAATACAATGTTAAGTTTTAATTTCTGCAATTTTTTATTTTGAATTTGTATTTTTAAAACGAAATGAAACACGTGCCAATAAGGTTTATTTTTATATACGTAGATATTTTTTTAATTAAAGGTGAATAATTTCAAAAGATTATACCATATATTTGTACTCGTATGTATGTAATAATTATTGTAAAACAAAAAGAAAAATATTTATTTGTTATATTTGTAATATGTATCTTCATGATAATATTTTAAATATTAAATAGTAAAGATGTAGTTTAATTTAATGTATTCATCGTACAGCGTTTCGTTACATCAAGTATTAATATTTAATTTTTTTATTTTTGAAATATATTCATACATATATTTACTTATAATACAAGTATTTTGTACTGATGATCATCATTGCAATCAGCAGCACCACCATTGTTACCGTCAGCATCATCTGTATAATATTTAATGAAATAAGTTTTTGCCTTCAACTCCTTCGGAGGGTTATATTACAATAACAACGTGGAAGATAAGGCAAAAACTACCCGTATTACTGCTAATACTAATGCTTTTGCTGCTACTACTGCTACTGCTGCTGCTGCTAAAGCTATCATTCTGTTTCTTTTATTGCTATTGTTTTTATTGTTGTTTTAAAGCGAATTTCTACAACTAAACTGTAACTATGAATGAATAAGTAAAATAAGCAACATTTTAAAAAATATATTTATGATTCATAGACGTACCCAAATACACGGAAAAAAAATAATAAAAATTAAATTTCATCCTTAAATACCATCATTGAAAATATCTGTTAATACTTTGAACATAACATTTGATTTCCATAGAAAAAAATCCTTGAATTAGTTATTGATTCTACATTTTCTTTGAGTGTAATATTTGATAAATTTCTACAAACAAAAATAAAAGGAAATATAGTTTAACGTGTAGTTTAAGTGTAATTTTTTAAATGAGAAAAGAAAAGAAATATTGTCAGTCTTTATGACGTGTTGTCAGAGTGTCAGTGTACGTGCGCATTTACCGTTTGAAATTTTAATGGAAAAAGTTATAAATGCTTAAGATGAGAGTATCCAATATATATGTATATGTACATGTACACTTACATGTAAGGGGTTCTCCTTTAACCATCACGAATTTATTATCTATAAATATAAATTAAACGAAATGGATCCTTAAGTAGATGATCTGAAACTTTAAATCCCCACTTCTTTACATATAATTTAACAAATTTTTAATCATCATAAAATGTGTTGCCCATACACAAGAACATATCGTTTATCAGATACTTGAAAATGTAATTGTAAATGTGCATAAATAAAAAATAAACAAAACTCTGTACACAGGTTAGTAGAACTAGTCCCTAATGAGTAATTCCATGTCATTCTATTTGAAACAACTCGTATGTTGCACATAAATTTAACAGCAGCGCATATTACATTCAGCAATTGTATTAAGATGTGACAACAATAAAGTTTTAACAAATATAATGTAAACTACGAGTATATACGATATAATATTATAAGAATATAATATTTATGATATGTTTCCTCTTCCCCACACTTTCGCGTACTCATCAGTTGTTCTAAAGAGAAGAATTTGCTTTTAAAGGGCCTTTTTTGTACTTTCTTTTACAGTTTGTTTTTAAGTTGAATTTAATAAAAACACAACATTTTCTTTTTGGGGCCAACAGTGCAAAAGGCCTTGCCATCGTTATTCTCCCTACAAGCAAGTGCTGCATGTTTGAATAATCTTATGCGTAGAGAAAGTAATGAAGTTTAGTTGTATTAAGTGAGTGAAAGAGTGTAAAAGTGAGTATAGTGATGGTGCATTTTATAAAGCGGTATTACTTAGGGTTTTACAATTTTAATGAATTCCATGAATAACAAAACACTTTGGAAGTGAGAACAACAATAACAGTAACAACAGCAACACCAACAGAGGAAACTACAATGGGTTTTGAAAAAAGAAATATTTTCTTAACAGCAACACTTAAGAATTAATTCTTTTAAAAAACACACTTTTTTGAATTTAATAATAAATTTCTATAATTTTTAATTTCCAAAAAGAGATTTTATTTATTGAGATCTACTTCAATAATGATGATTTAAAAAAAAACTTTGTATCATATTCACACATGAAAGTTTTTTTCTAACATAGAACGACGGCTCTAAAATTGTTACTATTTACGCATATGTACTATGAAAATAAAAGTAATGGCTCTATTCGATTTTGTTAGCGATTTCTCGTTAAAATATCCTTTAAAGTAGTAAACATACATTTTTACCATTTCCAAGGAGCTTTATATCCTTTTGCTACCCGTTTTAATATAGTAAACTGTAGTAACTTACATTTGCTTTAGTTTTTATAAAAGTTAGTCGCCATTGGAAAGCACTAAGAGCAAATGGAGTACCCCAGAAGAGAATTCGAACAATCAGAGCGATGTATGAGGATACAGAACTTTCAGTTCTTCACAACGTGAACATCAGCCAATCATTCCACACCAATGCTGGAGTTAAACAAGGATGCCCACTATCACCTCAGCTATTCACCATCGTGCTGGATGACATAATGAACAAAGTCTGTTCGAAAAGAAGAGGGATCACATGGAGTCTCTCAGGCCAAATCGAATACTTGGACTATGCAGATGACAATTGTCTACTCGCGTTAAGATTTTCGATATGCAGTCGAAGTATGTAGATAGCTTCTGCTAAAAAACAGACGTAGATAACAGTCTCAATAAAGCGAGAGCGGCATTAGGACGACTGCAGTCAATGTGGAGAAGCTCAGATATATCCAAACGGACTAAACTCAGAATGTTCAACTCATGTGTTAAATCAGTACTGCTGTGTCGCAGTGAAACCTGGCTTGTATCGAATAACATCACACAGAAACTCCAGGTATTCATTAACAAGTGCCTCATCATATGCAGAATATTCTGGCCTAACACCATAAGTAGCACAGAACTGTGAAGCATGACTAATGTGGAACCCATACTGAAAAAGATAAGGAAAAGACAAAGTCCAGATAATATCACCAGAATGTCAATCGAGAAATCATGGTCAACCAAAAAACACCTGGAGACGCAAAATTATCAAAAAAACTGAGACAGAACAAGCTAACATGGGAGGAGGCAAAGTTAACAGCAGTAAACCGTCTTAGATAGAGATGCTTTGTAGAAGTCATATGCTCCCAAAAGGAGTAACGGGGAAAAAATCGCAACGAACGACTGATCTTAATGAATCTGAAAGTGGTTCTTCTATCCTATGAAAAAATTTTGTGCTTGACTATAAAGAGAAAAGAAGTACCAAGCCAGTGAGCTTGGGTTTGATTTTTTTGAGTTTAATTTATCATTTGAAGTATCTGCTAATTCGTCCGAAAGAAAATGTTCTCTTATTGGTTTTGTATTTGCGGTTCATGGTAGTTTTTTATAAAAGAATTACATGCATATGTACGTATATTAGGGTGCGCCTTATTTTAAAAAATGCGAATTTGTACAATAACTCCGCCCAGAAATGTTCTCCGCAGCCAAAAAATGTGTTGTAGACAATTTTCGACAGATGGCTAGAGGGGAAGGCGTGCCTCATCTGCTCACAATAGGGGGCATTCTATAAAGTTTGCGTCGTAACTCCCCTCAGAAATGTTCTCTGTAGTAAAACAAAAACATATTGTGGAAAATTGTAGGCAGATTGCATTAGCGGTAAGCGTGCCGTATCCACCAAAAACCCCTCAACTTAGCATTTGTACTTATTTCATAAGAAATTAACATATTTTGCCAGCTTGTGGTTGGATGTGTCATGCTTTTTCTGATGCTATCTGACTATAATTTTTGACAATGTAATTTATTGCAACAGAGAACATTTCTAAGGCGAATTACGAGCCAAACTTTACAAAAATAATTGGCTCATACATATAAGAAGAATCCTAATGTATATACAATAGAAACACACAGCTCTTTAAGGATTTGTGTATCTTAGATTTGTCGTCGAGAAAACGTTTGATTTTCGTTTACTAAATTAAAGAAATCCTTATAATTTCATATATTAATGAAGGGAACGTTACTTTTTTATAATGAAAAAAAAAAATTATTATCTTCTTGTTTAGAGACATTTCAAGCAGGCTTTGAATCTTCGTTCTTTAAGAATTACTGAGAGAATCTGAGTTATTGATCAAAAAATTTTCGGAATAATCCCAGTGTGGCGATTCCATTGTTCCGATTTGAGTTTTTTTTTTTTTTGTTAAGTTGGTACATCTGTTGCAGATATTTTTAGCCATAAATCTTAGCGTCATAGTTTGACATTTGCAAAAGAGTACATCTATTACTATGTGTGTTGGCAATTTTTTACAATTTTAGAAACGGCTGCTGAAACGCGATCCTCGTAATGGTTTCTTTAGCTCGATTGAAGAGAAAGAAGTCACAGAAAGCCAAATCAGATGAATTGGTGGCTGTTGGAAAAAGTTTTTTTAAATCTGCTTAAAAGATTTGTTGTCATTGCCATTTGAAGACTACATTCTTTTTAGTTTCTGATTTACTGGTCTTCCTAATAAATACTGAACAAGTAAAATCTGAAGTTTTTCAAAGCATTTACATTTAATAAGAGAACATTTCTATGTCTTCAATAAGTATGTGCTTGTGTGTGAGTGTGTGAGTTTGGAACAAGTTAATATAATGAAAACCCCAAAAGGTGTAAGTCTAACAATAGGATGAAGAACGTCAGCAGTAGAAACAACAAAATAAGGAGCACAATAAAGAAAACTAGAAAATAGATTTTAAGAATTTCTTTTTTCTTTTTATATAAAAAATACAAAAAATGTTAAAATTTTATGGCGGAGTTTGTGGGCAAATACCTAAACCAGCACTTCATTTACAGTTATACTTTAAGTAAATTTCTGTTTTGAAAATGTTGGAGTTTACACAGTTTCGCTTAGAAACTTACTCTTTGAGAAGCAGTTTTACAGGGTTGACAACTTGAAAAAGAACGGTTGCAAAAACCCAAATGCATAACTTTTCTTAATTGAAAATAATACAATTCCGCACTATTCCGAAAAGCTGTTATTATTCACTATACATATATATGTACATATGCATGGTATGTATTTCATAATTGTTTTAAAGTAATTTAATGAAAAGTTTTTTATTCCGCTGCATAGTCTATTGTACAATAAAACCTTACTTACAAGCAATTAATTCTTCACATACAATATTTCCATACTTCTACTACGAATAACAAGTGGACTACAAAGAGAATACAAATAGGCCATGTCTGATGATTGAAATATTTCTTCAAACTTTCAATTTTTTAACGTTTTTTACTATCGTTTTTCTTTAAAATATATTGTATCAGCAAGAATAGTATCATTTAAAAAGCATTGCAACCAACCAAAATGAGTTTGAAATAATTTGTAACAGACTTCCTCACAAAAGCCTTAAGCTTGGATCAGTGTTGTTAATACTATTATAAAAGGCTTACTAAAACTGTTTAATAATGAAAACTGAACCCTTGAGATAATATTGCTTGTCTATAATATATACATAGCAAGCTTAGAAGAATAATTATAGAATAAGCTTACAAAAACATTGTTTTCTAATCCTTATTATAATAAGCTTATATTAACAATAATTTTGTAAGCTTAGGAAATAGATATATTTATATATCAAGAATGTCTGCCAAAACAACAAATTCGGGCGACTAATTAACCATCATAAAGCTGTAATCAGAGTCCATTTGAGAAATTTTAACAATAACAACAAAATGCCTGAATTGTTCGAATGGAACCAAACTTTCAAAATAAAAAATAAATAATTTTTTAACCATTAAAAAAAATATATTTTTCAAAAACACTATAAAACTATAGCGAGAATAAGTCATATGTAATCATATTTGTTAAATTGTTATCTTAACTAAGTGTATTGTAAGTATTATTGTGAAAACTATTATCATGTGAAGCATTTTTCAAACAGCATTTCAATAAGCTTATAACAAGTATGCTTATAAAAAATTGCACGAAATCTCTTATGAAAAGCTTATTCTACAATCCATTTACATTTTGCTTCTGAAATGGTCTGTTGGAATATACATATGTATGTACGTATGTATGTATGTATGTATGTATGTATGTATGTATTTGTTGCAATACTTATTTTAAAGTTGTTCTTTACTCCTAATGGTAACATAGAACTCCCACATTGCATTTCCATCGTATATGGCTTGTCGCCGTTGTCCTTGCCTCTGCTCATGTAAGATTGTTTTGCTTATGTATTGGACGATTGTGAAGTTCTTGAGGGTTCCACTCAAGTGCGATCCTTGTAATACTATGTGAATTTTTCCTTAAGGTATTGACGCTCCACCTCCACTTTTTTGCCTTATCTGCTTCAGTATATACTTTTCACTTGTCAAATATCATAGTTCTATGTTGCCTAACATCATAGGCCAGAATATTTTGCATATGATTCTAAGGCGTAATGATGTTAGACATAAGCCAAGTTTCACTGTCGCACAACAGAATTGACTTTACCCATGATGTCTGTTTTTGCATCGCCGTTTGTTGCCATTGTGCTGTCCAGGTAGCAAAAGCTATCTACATACTCAATTCGTTGGCTCTGTAGCATGATGTTTTCTGTGCTATTATTGTTAATTATCATGGCTTTTCTTGATATTTATCTCAAGTTTAACACTGCGAGCCAGTCTTTCTAGGTCTTTTAATCTTGACTGCATGTTGGAGATTTGTGTGAGAGTATACAAATATCATCTGCATAACCCAAGTATTCGAGTTGTTATGAGACACTCCATGTTATACCTCATCTCTGTGAACAGTTTTTGCTCATGATCTCATCCATTACGATGATGAATAGTAGAGATGAATGTGAACATCCTTGCTTTACTCCTGCCTTAGTATGTAATAGTTAACTTATGCTCCCGTTGTGGAGAACAGAGAGTTCTACATCTTCGTACATTGCTTTTATTATTCGGATTTCTGAGTTATTCATTTTCTTCTCAATGCTTTCCATATGTCAGTCCGTACGATGGTATCGAAGGGGGTACGCCATTCTAGAGGCTGTTCTATTATGATGACTCTATGCAGCTTTTATTTGGCCGGAATCCTACCTGTTCGCCTCTCAATATGTTCCCTATTTTGCTCTAAAGCCTTCCCTATATTCTGACTGCTAGGATTTTGTAAATAGTGCTAAGCAGAGGGATTCTTCTCCAGTCGCCACTTTTGGTAGCTTCGCAATGATGCCTTTGTTCTAAATTGAAGGCAGGTTCTTTTCTTCCCATGCTGATGTGATATGAGGCCCTAGTAATTCAACTGCGGTTGTCATTTCAGATCGTAAGGTTTCCGCCACTAAACCATCTCTCCCTACTGCTTTTATTTTATTTAAACTGGAAAGGCTACATCCTATATTCAATGTATTTTCTATAAAGCTTTTGTGGTATATTTTGATGTCTTCAGCGATGTCTGTGACGTGGCTAATTTCCTCGAAATGTTTCATACGTCTTTGGATCTGTGCTTCACTATTTGTTATTAATGTACCGTTATGATCAGTAACTTCTTGGTCGTGCAACACTTTCTGTTCGGGAGATAGATAGTCTATCGTCTGGTGTAGTTTTCTCATGTTATTCTGTCCAGCTGCTATTTCTGCTATTCTTGTTAGCACTTCCGGGAGCTACGTTTTGTCTGTTTTTGCAGCTTTCTTTACCTATTTCGAGAGATCAGGTTCCAAGTGTCGTCTGATATCCATGTTTTTATATGTACTTGCACTACACCCAGGGTATGTATGTTTGTGTTTCAAAAAAATAATGTAAATAATTTTACCTGTGATACCGATAAACTAAAGAGTACTTACGGTGTGATACTCGTATATGCCAATAGAAATTCGACATGTGAGAGACAGGGTTAATTTCATAGTTGAAGTTCTAAAGTAAAACTTAATAAAAGCACTGCTGCTGCATGTAATTGTACCATCAAATCACTTGTCAATCTTTTGTGAACGTGCTTTTGTACTGAAAATGTCTATCTGTGGAGTAAAAATAAATTGGCTTTTAATTAAAATACATAATTAACTATTTCATAAAATAATATTGTTGTACGAGTACATACGAGTATATGCGTTATTGTACAAATAAAAAATTTAATATGAAACAGAAATTAATTCCTTATGTGAGAGCAACATAAGAGATGTTTTGAAATATCGGGTCCGCCATCTAACGTTTTTTTTTTTTTCAACTAGTGCTTATTTCGTGAATGGTAATACTTAGCTCATGTCTGATTTGACAGATATTTAGTTTTATCCTTCCACGCAGCCGAAGCTACATTCGATGTTTTGCGCCCTGTTTTTGAAGATCGCATTATCAGCCACAGAGCTGATGTCGTTTGGAGCTGCGATTTGACACCGTTGGACTATTATTTATGGGGTGCCGTCAAAGATAAGTGTTACGCCAACAAGCCAGAGACATTGACGCTTTACAATACAACAATATTCGTGAAGCCATTGTTGAAATACAGCTGCACACAATCGATAATGTGCTTAAAAATTGGACCGATGGTGTAGGCTACTGCATGACCAGCCGTGGCAGCCATTTGAATGAAATTATTTTCCATTATTAACCGGAAGGATTGTACTTTCAAATAAAAAAAGAAATTTGAGAAAATATTCAGTAGTATTTTTTTATAGCATTTTCAAAAAAAAAAAAAAAAAAATTATTTGGCGGACCCTATATAATTAATATAAATGATTGATCTTTATTTCATTTGATAGATAGTTTTGTTTTATTAAATATGTTTAAGAGTTTTTAAAAATAATTGATTTGAAACATGTTAGATATCTTAACGCTGTTAATGACTGCCTGCAGAATTGATGTCGAAATTGCTTCAGTTATCGATTGAGTCAAGTGTTTTAAATAGTTTACACTTTCTGTTTACAGAAAAAATATTCTGCACTTAGATGTTCGGATCAGGAAGGCCACAGATTTCTTGAGTTTAAGAAATAATTTCATTTGAAAATTTCAGGTGTAACTCTTCCATAATGGGCCTGGCAATGTGTGAAATTGCCCCACACAAGCTGAAATTCTTGTAACATTGTAAATAACGATCTGCAGTTACAGTTACAGTGTGTCTAGCTTCTTCAAAACAGTATGGCCCAACAACACAGCTTGATGAATGTGCACACCACACTGTGAGTCGAGCTGAAGCCAATTTCCTGTCTTGACAGATTTTGTAGACTAGAGTCAAGAGTTAAGAAACCTCATTATTGTCCATCTGCTGGGAGTCGTGGCTCCGGCAGTGCGCTACAACCCTCAATGTAGTGAAATTATTGACTCGAATGCGATCCAAATATGAGTTTCATCATCAAAATTTTGCATTTCTACTAAATTTAGATAACGATCTAAAATTGAAAAATAAAATTGTACGAATAACTTAATTTGAAAATTTTGGTAGCGCGTTTCATCAGCAACCCTGTATTAACCCTGTACAATTAAAAGTGTCTGTCAAAACTGAAAAAAGCAAAATTATAGAATCGTGATGTGAGAAATATACTCTTTCTTTACTGACTACTCTTGTTGATTCTTGATTCTTTCCAAGCTTTAGCTTTATGATACAATATGCATACATACAAGCACACATGCATACACATGTATACAAATGTGTACATATTGTTTGGTGTTCGAAAAAGTTCAGTTATAAATTTGATCAAAAATTAAACATCCTTTGATACTTCATGTATACCATAGCAAGTCAAATGACCTGTGATGGTAGTTAGGGTAGGTTGCATATATTTCTCGGTAAATAAATTAGTAAGTTCTGAAATATATATTTAATGCATTTTTAAATACAAAGAATGAAGGCAATTGTCAATATTATAATGTTATTTACAAGGCATTTGACAAAAAGCTTGAAATCAAATGTGTGCCTTTTTGATCTATAACTTTTTCCATTAATGGGGTAGTCTATCAGTGTAAAAATTCTGAATTTTCTGATCAAAGAACTAATCCAATTAAGTTTTGCAGACCTCTACACAATTAAAACAGAGTTCTGCAGAGATCGAAACAAATGATAATCGAAAGGTGCTAGGTCCGGGTTGTACGGTGGATGCTCTCTCAGTTTCTGCCGGGTCATCGAATTTGATGTGGCCTGGCTTTGTCATGATGGAACTCAACACCTTTTCTGTTGATCTAGTCTGGAAGTTTTATTTGAATTGCTTCCTTCAATATTGTTAATTGTTGACAGCAGAGATCAGAATCAATCGTTTAACCGGGTTGTAGAAGAAAAATTCCCTTCCAATTCTACCAGACACACAGCATTATCTTTCTTAGTGTCTATCCTGGCTATGCTACCGTCTGCGAAGTTTCATCTTACATCGTCCACGATCTTTTGCGCACATTATTGTTGTACGTGATCCATTTTTTATCGCTCGTAATCAATCGCTTCAGAAATGGTTCGATTTCGTTCCGTGTAAGCATTGAATCGCGAATGGACATTCTAACCATTCAAGTTTTTATTGTGCATCCAGCTTTCTTTAAATGGTTAATAACTCTCTGGTGATGAATATCTTATTTGCTGGACTTTCTCAATTTTTTCTATGACTTCATTGAATTTTTTAGTACTTGATCGACAACAACCAGATACATTTTAAACAACAAAATCAGCTGATCGAAAACTAGCAAACCATTTCGATGCTGTTTTTCTAATTACAGCATCGTCTCTGTAAGCTTAACAAATTTTTTCAGCTGCCTGCGTAGCATCTTATCTTTTCTACATTTTCGAACACCAATTTAATATTAAATTTTACCAAATAATATTATGAACAAAACTCAGATGCCTAAATAGTACATCGGAAATCACAGGTAAAAAAATATATTATTTTTGTATGAAAAACAAAAACAATATATTAATGACAGTCAGAAAACTTTACAGAGTACAACAATTGGGACTGTATAGAACACTTTGTGAATTGGCTAATTTGGTCTATATTTCGACAAATAGACTTAAAATTAGTCAATTTGTAGCAGAGTTGGCAAGACCCGGGGTTTTTTTAACCCAATCCACCGGGTTTTATTGGGTTTTATAACTGCTTCCAAATTTGGTTCAAATCAATATTTTTTGTTTGTTTATATAATCACGTATTAAGGTGGCATTGTGAACTATGAACTGCTTAAACTCGGTGATCGAAGCAAACTAAAATTACTTCATTTGAATCATGCATTATGAGAAAAACGGCCAGAAATATAAAGACAGACATGAATTATTTATTCTTTTGCATGAAAACAGCTGACCTCATGTAGCAAAAGTTTTCAAACTATTATTAGAAACGATCAAATGCCGCATGCGCCCTAGTCTCCGAACATTGCTCACACCTCTTTAAAAGAGCTTTTTTTACACGTCATTTCACTATAACGGCCTGTTTGAATTATGGAATACATTCGCTTTAAGCGCAAATTACTTCGCTCAATGGCTAAAAAAAACCGTGGATTCTCCATTTTTCAACTACAAGTGTAAGGGAAGCAAACGCAACACATATTCATCTCGTTTAAAGGCATTTCGATTAACGGCCTATATTTTCAGAAACTATCCCGGCCGTATAAAGAGGTATGAGTTTATCTTTTAACTTGCCACCGAAACACTTCGGCTTCAAAGTTGGAGCGCCTTAAAAGACGAAAAGTTTTTCTGAGACGGAATTTGGAAATTGGCTCAGAGGTGGGAAAAGATGTAAGCAATGATTTTAAAAATTTTTTATTTCATTATCTTTTTTGGTCTCAAGAACGGAACAAATACATTTGTAGTCCCAATGAGTAAACTTTTAAATAAAAAAAACCTACTCTAGTTTTTTTAAATATAATATGCGTTACCCAGTGGGTTGCCAACCCTGATTTGATATTAGTTTATAATCTATATTTTTCCTAAGCTTCCAAGATGAAACAATGGACCACCATACCCTATATACTTACCATATGCGCATAAATTTGTTTAAATATCAATAAATTTTTAATTACTGTTAAAAGCTTGGTTTTATACGTGTTAGGAACTATAAATTCTATACCGAAAACTGAATGCCATTTGATTTTAAATTAAATTCTAATTTGAAATCGTTTTTCGTAACTTTTTTTTCCCACGTATTTTCCAATTTACTTTTATCCTCTTCATCTTTTAATGCTTTTTTAAGCGGCTTATCAACTTAAATTCGTTGTCGTTACTTAAGCGTATTCATTAAAATTTTTTTTCTTGTCTGCCTTTTGTTTATCTTTTTGGCGCTTAATAGTTGTAATCCAATGATTTTTTTTATTTTCATTTTTCATTCATTTTTTTTTTTTTTTGCTCAGTTTAATGTACCGAACGAGTTTATTAAAAATAATTCACAAAATTTCCTGCTGTTGCTACTATAGCGTAGGGGGAATACAAACAAAAATATGTTTTCGATAGTGTGAAGAGGAAAATTTGTATGGGGAAGCAACACAAGTTTTGCATAATCTCCTTGAATATGAACTTTTGCCATCGTTGAATTTCGAATGTGGTTTTGCAAGTCCAAATCTAGTATCCCATGGTGTATGAGAGCTGAGCAATTATTTATTTAAAACACTTGGGCGTATGATTTAGAAACATTTTTTCTTTTTTTTTTTTGTAATTTTGTTGAATATAAATAAAATTAAAATAGATTTTTAATGAAAAGTAATAAAACAGAACAAAATTTAATAGAAACATATTAAATAATATATCGCTAAGAAAATCACTGCTCTAAGAATTATCAATTGAACTGGCATTTAATGCTGCAGGTTAAGGAATAAATAACTAAAACAATAATGACTTATACTTTCAGCTTAACTACGCGTCATATTTGAGCACTGCATTGCAGTTTTTTGATGATTTCACATACAAATCTCTTACCACTATTTCAGATGACTTCTATATGATATTTATTTCTTTCATTTATAGAACATTTTCATAATTAATGGCAAAGCAACTTGTCGAATGCTGAAAGGTTTGAAGGTTGTCATACACAAAACGCTCTCAGGAAGAATTAAGAGCAAAATATACAGCCACTCCTCTATATGTTTCAATATTTGTTAATGAATACTTATGTACATATCGAAATGTATTTTTTGTTTGTTTTTTAATAGTATCTGTGCTATTGTAAGCTAATTACAGTAATTTTGAGATCTATGAGCAGCACATACTATATGCAACACTTGATTCATACAATACTAAATACCTACATAGCATATATGTATGTATGTATGTATGTACATATACGAGTATATACTCGTATATACATATGTATAGAAAAACTTAGTTAATATGTTCGCATATGTACATATTTAATTGAGTAAACAGCTATGGTTAAATAATTAGAAAATCAAATAATTTGTTATTCAACAAACTTTCATAAGCAAACGTAGCCTTACTAGTTAGTTGCCGACAGTCGTATGGTAAGAGTATTATATCTGTCTGTTGTTTGCATAGACAAAAATCTGGTTTTTTGTTAAACAAAGAAAGAAAAAATATTGTTGGTTCATTAAAATTTTACGCAAAATAATGGCGGCTAATTTATTTGCTTCTCTCCCCCTCTCTCTCTCTCTCTCTCCCTTACATACCAACAGTGTACACACATACTCACACACAAAACAGAATTGATTTTGAGAAAAGTAATACAATGCATACATGCATGATATATGTATGTATGGGTATAAGTATGTAGTAGTTGAATTAAGATAATGTGTGAGACTTAACCTCTAAATAAGCCCAGGTACACAGGTGAAACTCAGGACAAGCATACTGGCATTTTTATTTACATTAGAAAACAACATATGCGCTAAAGAATTGTTTTTGGCTTTAAGCTCTGATTCTCTTACAACTTGAATACCTTTTGCTCTTTCTCTCTCCCAGGCACACACACACTTAGTTATGTTTTTGTGTTTACCTGTGTGTCCTATGATGGTTTACCTAAAGAGTAGAAGTGAAAAATATAGGATATTTGCTTCTGTTTATTGTAAAAGATAAAAATAAGTGCACTCAAGTGCATTTTGATAAAAATATGTTTTATTTACCGCAAATCAAGCATTAAATTTACTTTTCAATTCGTATAAATAAACATAACTATTACGAGTCTAATTTCTCCATTTTCTTTTTCCTTACATAGGCTTTCTTTAGCACTTTTCTTTGCTTCTGATTATTTTTTCAAGTTGTTTTTTTTTTGTTTATAAGTAATTTTTTCTTAATTATTTCTAAAGATCTTGCGAATTAAAGCAAGTATCGCATGCTGTTTTATTTAATTAGAAAATTTCATTTTAAATGCTATTTACGTTAAAAGCATTTGCCTTTTCAAAAGCCGTATAACATACGTAGACATACAACTTTGAAAGAAAAAGAAAAAAGGCGAACATCATACATACATACATGCATGATGCTTTCGTTTTTTTTTTTTGTGTTATTTCTTCTATTCAAAGAATTTTAATTAAGAATGTTCACACATATAAAAGTTGTTTAATTCTCATGCTGAGATTCTTACAGGTAAAGAAAAAAGTTGACGCAGATTTAATATCATATTCACAGTGTATTGAAAGAGAATAAAGAGAAATGTTTACAATTTATTTGCAAAATTTTTTAATGATTATTTTTTTTTATTAAAAAACTAAATTGCAAAATAAATAAATAAATAAATAAATTAATGGAAAAGATCTTGTGGGGTTTTTCAAAATTTTAAATTTATGATTAAATAAAATTTAATATAAAAATTTTAAAAGTCGATTCTGAATATTTGTTAGTAAAAATATTATGAAGATGTTTAAAGTTTATAAAATTAACGATATATTTCGTTTGTTTAAGAAATAAAAAATAATTTGTTTTCTAAATGCAAAATAATTCTCTAAAATTGTCGTAATGACGAAACTTTTCATTTAAAAAATCCTTTTCGAATGATTATTGCACTCAAGCCAATGAAAGAAACGTTGTTGAAAAACTTTTGTTAAGAAAAAGGAATTAAGTTTGTATACCTATTTTTAGAGATTATTATCCTAATGTCCTCTTTCTTTGGTTACAACAATGCTTCTTTTATTATGTTTCTTCCTTTTTTCATTATTTTTTATTCTAATTATGGTTATGATTATTATCATTACGTTGAAACACAATGGATTTTAACAGACACAAGGTAGAATCCCATAAAAAAAAATTATACAAAACTAAACAGTTACTCAAAGTATTTTTTGACAAATTCCGTTTTATTCATACCAATATAAAATAGATATACGAGTATAGAAAAATAACAGACGTTCGCTTTTTCCATAAAATTTTAAACCACATTTTGCAACAGAGCTTCGCTTATCTCGCCAATACAGTGCCGAATTTCATCTGTCAGAGTGGCAGTTGTTTGTGGCTTGTTCACTTAAACCCGGGATTTCAAATGGCTCCCAGAGAAAATAATCCAACAGCGTTAAATAACAACAACGAGGCGGCCAATTGACATCGCCAAATCGAGACATTACGCGACTGGAAATTTTTTATGCAATAACTGAATTGTTGCGCTGGATGTGTGGCTTGTGGCACCGTCCTGCTAAAACCAAAAGTCACTGATGTCAACATTAGCCAATTGTGGCCACAAAAAGTTGATTATCATGGTTTGGTAGCACAGTGAATTCACGATGACGGCGTTTCCTTGCTCATTTTCGAAAAACAAAAACGGATCGATGATGTCGCCTAACCACAAACCGCACCACACGGTCACTTTCTTTGGATGTAATGGTTTTTCGAGGACTGTTTGCGGATTTTATGAGCCCCATATGCGACAATTTGGTTTTTTTACATAACCACCTAATTACAAAAGGACCTCATCGCTAAAGATGATTTTGTTAAAAAAAAAATGTCTTTCAAACAGTAAATTTTCACAATTAAAATTCTTTGTTCAAGAGTGTAGCGTTCCATAGTTAAAAATTCCCAATTTTTTACTAAATAAGTGTCAAAGGTTGACAGCTCAATTCTTGACATTTCATCATCTGATCCAATTTACTTCCTAACCTCAAATTTGCCCACCCTGTATATGTATGTATACTGAAGCAGCTTTAAAGTGAGGATTGAAAATGTAGCATTAATGTAAACAATCCTAAACGCACTATTTTTAGCAGCATTTATTTATAGCGCTGAATTCTAATGATAACAAACTTTAACAAATGAGCTTAAAAAATTTCAGTAAATTACTTTATGATTAATTTTTGTTCTTGAAATAATTAGTTGGTCCTCTATTGTTAAAAATAAGCGCAAAAATGCGCTGTGGCATACTGCGCACAATATTTAAGCCGACAAATTTTGCTTTCAACTCCCAAAAAACAATTACTACAGCTTTTAGTTCAGTATTGTTTGGTATGACCAAAGATTTGGCGAGCCGTGGTATTCCACTGTATTCTAGCCGTGTGAATAAGCTTTTTACCCGATTTCTTTAAAAAGAAATATTTTAGTTTAATCTGGAAAAATATTGTATACACTATCGAATTCATATCCGCAGTCGGAAAAGCCAGCTTTAGCATACCGTAGGCAGTGAATGCTTTCAAACCATCAAAGATTTTTTGCCGAAATAACTTTGAACGAAATTGAGATATTTTTGTAAAACCTACCTTAGTTTTATTACTTTAATAATAACTACAATACCGTTACCGTTATAAATAATTACTGCAGAAAAAGCTAGTGCGGCTATAATATTGCTCTTGAGTGTATTTAGAGTCTACTACTGTTTTAATATATTTTTTTTATTAATTTGCCTTTTGTTTTGTACGTTTTTTTCCTCTTTTTTAAATAAAATTGTTTTGCTGTCGTTTCCTCTTTATATTTGAATGTTGTTGTTATAGTTTCCAAAGGTAATTACCATAATAAAAGATAAAGCAACACAAAAAAATACCTCAAAATATAAGACTAAGAAAAATATACGCGAATAATTTGTTTACTACGAATAACTAACACGCTTCTTTATTAAAAAAAAAAAAATTAAAATCTAAATACAAAAACAAAAAGAAAATAATGAAAAGAAATCAAATATTTTAAAGAATCTGCACTAAGATTATTTCTTCAAGTGCTTGGCTTCAATACAATATTTCCAACAATATGTTACCAACGTAACGTTTAACGTATATTGACACTTTTAGTATGACTTCGAAATCAAACAATAATGCGTCACGACAACAACAGCAACAATCAACCTCAACGAGTATTGCTGGAGGAACAAAAATACCTTTCAAACAAAACAAAACAAAACAAAACAAAGAAAGGAAATAAAAATAATGAATTGATTGAATGAAAACAGAAAGGGAAAAAAGGATATTAACAAAAACAAGATATAATTTGATTACTCTTCAAAGAAGATTATTTGCTCTTCAAGCAACAATTTCAATTCTGTTAAAATCTTACACATTTAATGGATGAATAACTTCATAAACATATTTAGTTTAAATCACTACTTTAACCGCATCATTTATTCCAGTCTGATTTAATGAGAAGGTCAATAAAGGAGCAGTGAAACTTTATAAGATTCTTCCGCTAACGATCTTGTGTTTGAACCGAAATTTAAAAGCAGAAAATAGACGCGAGTATTAAATTTAGAACATTTTCTCTTCCCTTTTAACTCTTTGAATTTTCATTCTCCTCCTTTCCAATGGGTAGTATTTATTTTTTTGTCAATTAATTGTTAATTATTTTTATTGTCACCGTTTTTTTTATTGTTCTTGTTTTTTTGGGAAACGTAACAGTTTTCGTCAAGATCTTTTTTAAAATTTTTAAATTCGGATTCATTTGTCGATCTAATGCCATTATTTATAGTGAACCAAAGATTGTACTTTTATTTATAATACTATTTAAAACCCGGCGTGCTTCGCTAACCACATAATAATTGTTATCTTAACATTTAAAATAGCCCACAGTTCCTGACAAACAGTGCGGAATCCACTGTTTAGCTGTAGACGGTCTTTAAATAAACACTCACTAATTTTATATTCTATATGAATATACCACAGATAGCTTTTACCCGTATGTTTTGTTCAATGCCCACTTATCCAATCTTTCCTGCTTTTTGACTGATGTGGATTAATAACGAATCTTTAATTATTGCCCATTCTTGATCTGATGATTTGTATTAACTACGAAGTCATTCCGGCCAAATACTGAAACTTTAGCTTTAACCTTTCTCATGATATACAGAAAATAATATTTAGTTAATATAGGAGGTACCATGCCCACATGACTAATACCGCCCACTTTTTCAATGATGAGTATTGACTACTAAGTCATTTAGACCAAATTTAAAAACTTTCACTTTTACCATTCGCAAGATATACAGAAATCAATAGTTAGTTTGTATGACAAGTACCACGCCCACTGCTCTAATTCCGCCCACTTTTTGACTAACGATGTTTATTGACTACGAAGTCATTAAAATCAAATACTAAAATATTAATTTTAACCATTCTCATGATATACAGAAAACAATATTTAGTTTATATGGGAGGTACCATGCCCACATGACTAATACCGCCCACTTTTTCAATGATGATTTGTATTGACTACTAAGTCATTTAGATCAAATTCAAAAACTTTCACTTTTGCCATTCGCAAGATATACAGAAATAAATAGTTAGTTTGTATGACAAGTACCACGCCCACTGCTCTAATTCCGCTCACTTTTTAACTAACGATGTTTATTGACTACGAAGTTATTAAAATCAAATACTAAAATATTAATTTTAACCATTCTCATGATATACAGAAAACCACATTAAGTATGTATGGAAAGTAAGACGCCCACTTATATAATACCGCCCACTTTTGCACCGATGATTTTTTATTAATAATTAAGTCATTTAGACGAAATTCAGAAAAATAAGATTTAACCGTTTTCAAGATATACGGAATCAATTTTTAGTTTGTATGGGATGGCTGATGATTTGTATTGGCGATGAAGCTATTTAAACCAAATCTATAGAGACTTACTGTTACCATTTTGAAGATATAGACAAATAAATATACACTTTGTATGGACGTGGCATCGACCATTCGGGATTTTTTTAATGTATACAGTCTATAGTTTCCAAAGCATTTAGGAATTAACGGGTCATAAAATCCAGTTAAAAAAAACGAATAAGAAGCTGAAACAAAAACATTAGCAGTAGCAGCAGTACAATATGTTGAAAGCAATTATTTACAGTTTGGCCATAAAAAATCGACAACATGGAAACCATAACCTTAATTTCCCTCATCTCAAGCCGTAAGCGAAAAATTTGTCTACACGAAGGGACACCCACGCCTTGCCAACAGATGCAGGACTGGCTTAAACATAAAATGTTGCTGAAAGTTAAATTTATTACATTATACTCGTGTACTCGTACATACTATATTTCATTTTCTTTACAAAAAGTGGCTTTTTTTGGTTTTTATTTACTCGTCTGTTATTTTAGTTTTATCATCAGTTGCTCGTATATGATTTACTCCCCAAGAAAATTTAAGAGGGTTGCGCGAATTTGTAGTAACGTTATCCCTTTTCTCACTCTTATTTTCTTATTTCTATTGTAGTTACACATTCATATATAAAAACTGACTTTTTGAACACATATGTATGTATGTACATAAAGGGTGGCCAAAAAGAGAAGTACATTTTACAGTTTTTATAAACAACAAAACAAATAAAAAATTTGTAGACGCAAAGCAATATACATGTGCTTTCATCAAAAGCTATGACACAACTGAATGAAATTTTTGTTTATTTCTTATTCTCTGTGGAATATTTTTGTGTTCGTTCGGGTGTATACATAGAGGGAGCCGATTAAATTTCATCCCTCAAGTGCCAATTTCTCCACCTGTGATGTTCATACTGACGTAAAAAAATATACGCATACACTTAAAAAAATTAATCTCTAATACGGTTATCGTTTGTTTTGTAAGTTTTTGGTTCTTTAATTAAATAAAAACTAAAAGTATAAAAATATGTAAAGAAATAAAAATCACACATGTACGTCCAAAAATTAACTATTTACAGGATTAGTGACGAATCAGTTTTCATTATTTCTCTAAGTGTACTCCTATTTTAATATATATGTACATAACTATATTTAGTAGACCTAATTCTGTTTCTAAACGGTAGGAAAACCGTATAAAAATTGACATGAAGCACATAGCAAAAAGGGGATTGATTCCATACCCTTCAACGTTAATGAAAACAACTATGAGAGATTTTAAATATTCCAAAAAAATACTTTTATGTGTGCTAATGCGTAGCTTATTTCATAAAAACAAAAGGGAATTTAAATTTCAAAGTAACATACTTAAATATGTGAAATTATTGCTGTACAGCACCGTTACCACGCCAAAAATTGATTTCCTACCAAAAATTTTCTAAAATTCTACCAGAACCGTTCGCAGCCTACCTAAAATTCAAGTTAAAAAATTTAAAAATGCATTTGTTATTAACAACCGAAAATGTATTTCGTTACCCAGCCTTGACACTCGAAAGTACTTTCTTGAAAGTAGCAATACAATAATAAAAAAATTATTTTGAGAGGCTAAAGCACGTTTATTATGAGTGTGACGAAAAACAAAAGGTTTGGCGCAAAACCAAGGTATGCTAACGTAAAAACTGTATGCCAACGATAAAGCATGGCAATTTCTTTATGGTTTGGAACTATAGATCGCTTCACATATTCACATATTTGAATTAACTTGGAGATAATTCGGGACAATCTGTGAATCGTTCTATTGGCATCTTATACTTGTGCAAAGGCAGGGTTGACGGTTTCTGAGCAAGAGAACATAGAGTTGTTACAGTTGAAAATTTTAAAGAAGTGTAAAAATTAGTGAAAATTGTTGTTTATCAAACCCAAAGTTACATTTTTTTCAAAATTTTGTACGGTCTTTTTGAGAACAAAAAGCTACCAAAATATGTAAGAAAATTGCAAAAAACCAACTAAACTACCAAATCATTTTTAAACAACGAACAACTCCCAATTTTGGTAGTCGATTGGACCAAAACGGCAACACTGCTGTACAGGTACTGGAAACTCATACAAGAAAATAATAAAAACTCGTAAATAAATTTACAGAATCCAATTCTAAAAGCAAATTAAAATCATCGGTTAATGGTTTGGTTTGATTTGGTTTTAACGACGAGCAACAATCCGGTCAAAATTGAACTGGTGACTGTAAACACTCGGAGACCAATCGTCCATTGTAATAATAATGGTACAAAAAAGAAAGTTAAGAAGAAACTACATAAAGTTAAAGAAAAGAGCTGGGAGGTCACACACCCCCAAGGGATCCAATCAATCCCCATGCCATAATAGCTAAGGCCCTTGGCAAACCGAAAGAAAACAGTAGGGCCAGTACATGAAAGGAAGCTTAGGGTTTGGATCGTAAATTCACCCAAAAGTCGATGCCTCCTGCCCGAGAGCCTGGCACATTGACATAATAGATGTTCGATCGTCCTCGCACAGTAATCAGTATCGGCATTCGCCCATCTACGGGTAATCACACGGATAGCACAATGTTCCGTAATAACGCCCGAAGCCAGCCTCAGCTCCACCTTACTAATAAAGAGAGGAGCAGACGTCCTAAGACTGGAAATAGTCGGTCATATAGATCCAGAGACTCTACAACCCGGTTCGTTGAAACAGGTTTGACAAGCCTTCTCAGCGAAGAATCTCTCTATTACACTGACTTTCAGTCCGGAGGACTGTTGACGCAGAGCCATGGCGAGCCAATTCATCAGCCTTCTCATTGCCAGCAATACCACAGTGACCCCGTACCCAGCAAAGTTGAACGTCTTTCCGCAGCCTTCCCAGGGCTAATCTTCGATTAATAAAAATATATTTTTCTAGACCATGTTATTTCAAAACCGTGTAAAAATAGTATTGAGTGAATTCAAATATAATTTAATGTACACGAGACCAGTCACGAACTCGTAGAAAAACCAAATATTTTAAGACCCCAAATAAAATGTTTTAACAAAACGCCAAGAAAATGTAACAAAATTCTAAAGTACAGTAAAGCATTAAATTTGACGTGAATTGTGTTATAGCCAAAATGTATACATACATACATACATATAAGTTCATATGTAAATACATATTTTATACTAATGTATGTGATGAAGGGTTCATTATATTTATGTTTTATAGCTTGTATTTATATGTTTTATAACAACAAACTTCCGTTAATATAACAATTTACATATTCTCTCTTTACAGATTGAAATATTCATCAATAATGTCTGAAATGCCTTTATTTTGATTTTACTGTTTGGCGTGTTTGTATCCAAGTGATTTGAATATGTACATGGGAGTGTTTATTTTATCACTTTTTCCAAGGAAATAAGGCTGAAAAACAATAACAACGCAATGGCAAGAAAATGATTTTTACGATTTCCTAAAATCATAAAACCATGCGTGCCGCAACAATAGTTAAAGTAGCATCAATAACAACAATAACAACAACAGCAACAGCACCCTCACCTTTATTAACATCAATATCACCACTACCACCACCACTATTGCTATTAACGTCGTTAAATAATCTTAAAAATCAAACAACAAAAGCAACAGCAGTTTCTAAAGGAAAAACAAACATAGACGAGGCCTCTACATTAAAAACAAGAGCCCAACAACAACATCAACATACATAACAGTGATTGTTCGAGTAGTTGTTGTAGCAGCATTACTTAATAAAACGTTATACTTGTAGTAACCAGCCGTAGACTATAAAATTAACTAAAAACTCACACACGCACATACACACACAAACACACACAAACACGCGCATTCACACCCTTTGCAACAGCAACACAAAACTATTAAGTCTAAAAAAGGGCAAAATCATCATCGTCATCAAGAACATCGACAACATCCTGAACATTCTTTACATCCCATTATCATCATCATAATTATCATCATTGTCGTAGTCATCATAATCATCATAATTGCCTTTACGTCATTCATTCACTCCTCCTTCCTTAGATTACGGTTTAAAGATTAGAGAATAAAAATAAAAAGGACGTAAGAGCGGAAAGGAAAGGTGTACCACTTCAGAAAGCCAAATCACGATTTTGAAATATTTTACAACAACAATTTTAACAATTTTCTGACAGTAAATTGTTTCAGCCATCATCAGTAACAACAAGAGCAACGACAACAACAACAAAAACGACTAAAAAAAATAATAGAAAAACACAAGAACGGCAAGAAAACTGTCAACAATATGCTGCTGCCATTGCTGCCTTTGCCTTTTAACTTGTGGTCTTCAACCATTACGAGTCTTGTTGTTGCATGTGTTTTATTGATGACAACAATAACAAATGGTAGGTTTAACATACAAATACTTATGCACCCCACATACACACACACACACACACGCACACATTCATATAAAAACGGATGAACTCATAAGAGAACATGTTTAAATGGTTGGTCGGTAGTTTTGTAAACGATTAAAATTGTTTTGCCTAAAAGCAGTTGGTGTTTGCTAATTAGAAATGTCGCTATTTATTATTGTATTATAATAATTTTTCAGTATTGGCTGCAAATATTTATTGTTGTAGATAAAGCAAATAATGAATATGCTCGAACATTGAATGGTTTTCAACAATATTCTCGTATTTAGGTAGGCGGGAAATGCCTCCACCCGGAAGCCGATCGGCTCATTGTAGATCTTTTCAGAAGAAATTAAATAGATAAAGAATGAAACGAAAATAAAGGACAAATGATTACAAAGAAATAAATACGGATCAGTATGAGACCGCAATCATAACTAATTGCTTCTAAGCCAATTAATCCCCATTACGAACCTAAACAGATAACCACGTTCTTTGCCGGTTACTTCAACCAGTTTGCGCAATGTGTGACACCCTAACGACTTCAGCCTTCTGCGCAGAGCCCTGGCCAGTGGCATAGTGTGTACTCCACTGTCTCTATTTTCCACACTATGCCCACTATGACCTTTGAACCATCTCTGCTCATACTCTGAAGAATCTTTAAACCTGCCAGTCTCAGACTAAGCCACAATCTGTTCTTCCAGGCAGAACTTGTTCTGTCCAGAGTACATTCACAAATGATTCTAAATTAAGACCCTATTGGTGCCTCTATAATAGATTAGTGCAGCTCCAAGTAAGCTATATCGTCAGCTATATAGCGTAGGAACCTATTAGTCTCCTTAATTTCCTTCTGTACTTGATCGTCGTGTCAATGCCATAAGTGCCGCTTGATAGTTACACCAGAATCTTTCGTAACATTCTTCTCCACCAGACACAAGACCTCGAAATTTCCAAGAATCTCAGCTTGAAAAACGCTGCAACTATCATTTAGTCTATACAACTCCCTGATATCCGTTCCCGAAATGAAGACACGCCCCACTGTGACTATCCTACTTCTCGTATTTACAATAATAAAAGCATGCCGCATCTGAAAGTTTTAATTTTATGCTAAACAGAGAAATGTGTCCGGTATTATGATGACTCTGAAGAGTTTGTATAATTTAAAGACATCAAGATAACATGTATTGCTGATTTTAGCTGATATTCTAAAATTGGATGTGACATGGGTGTATTATTTTTTTTAAGACAATTAAGTCTAAAATATTATTAAAATAAAAAATAGTCCATCTGCAAAAATACCATACATATACATAATTCCGACGACATCACAATTTTGCACCCGATTCTATTTCTAGACTCATTGAAAGGGACGGCTCCGAACTGCCGATGCGTTAGTTAGAGAATACTTTCATAGGGATTGACCAGGGTTGGTGACTGTCTTATCTGCCATACCATAGGGACAAAAATACCAGGAAGTAGTAATTTGTAATAGGTCTGCCGTAACTTATTTTTAATCTTATTGCGTTAATGCTGTCAAGCGTCTCTAGAATACATAAGTAGGTACACATATGCAAATTTCATAATTATAGATAAAGAAACTAATCGTGTGTAATTGGCTTAGGTAACAACATTTCTAATTAGCTAACAACAGCTGCATATTAAAACGAGTACAGATGATTGTCATGTGTGTGTTTCATTTTTGTTTCTGCTGTGACAAATTGTATGTCTTTCATGCTTTTTGTTCTTTTGTTCTGTTGGTTTTTCATTCATCTTGTCTTCCTCTCACCACCATCACTATTTACAGTTTTTGCCATCGATTGCTTTAAGTGTGTTTCGTATAATGGTGCCAACAAGGCTTGTGATGATCCTTTTCACAATAATTACTCAACCGGTATATTGGAATCACCGTGCATGGGTGGACGTAAAGGTAGAAATGGTCTATTTCCAGCTACGGCATGCATTAAAATTGCTGGTTACTATGGTAAGTTTATGGTTGAAGTACGAATTTTCTTTTCTTTTTTTGTTGCTTTGTATCAATCGTACATACCTACATATATACCATACATAGCTTGCTTACATTCTAAAAAAAAAAAATATATTGCAAATAGAAACCAAATAGAGCCAAGAGAAGATTCGTTGTAATATAGATGGACAGACAGACATTGATGATTTATGGCGATTATGTTGATAATGTGTTCTAGTGTCGACAATGTTTATGGTCTGTATTATGGAAATTAGTAAAGGGTTTACAAATCGTATTTTTTTGTTTCTTTGTTTGTTTTTTGTTTTTTGCCTTTGGTACTTGTAAACCATAAATTATGCTGCCACTTGCCCCTAATACGGTTTCCTTTTGTGACATTAAACTTATGACAATCCGAAGGTATATACATTGAAGTGTTCAGATGTTGCATATTATGGACACAATTTCTACAAAATATTTGAGGTTTTTTTATAGATTTTTGATTGGTTTTTAATATTGCTTTCGTTAAATTAGTACTTTTTGTATAGTACCTGTAATGTGTACTTTGCAATGTAAGTGTTATTGCATATATACATACAATGTGCATTGAGTTTTAAAATAAATAATCAAATAGTTGTAAAATTTGTTCTCTATTTAATGATTCCTTCTCTATTTGCAGATGATAATGGTCAAACAATAACCGTCAGAGGCTGTGCTTTAGATAGTGGCACTTTAACCACAGATACGGAAATTATACGCATGTCACATTGTGGTAAATTCTACTATGATGGCAGGTAACAAATAATTTAATCATCATCAAACTTGATGGCATTTAAATAATATAATACTATCACTAATCCAATAGATATGTTCATGGCTGCCTGCAGAGTTGTAGTGATGCCGATGCCTGCAATACCGCCTCTCAATCACTACACCACATGTCGTCAATGACATTTAAACGATTGCAATATTTGCTGATATCTTTAGCTATAATATTTATGAACAATTATCAAATGGATAACAGGTAGCATTATATATTCTAATTGTAGTCTAATATAGTAGTTCTATAGAGAAAAAATGAAAAAAAACCCCAAACAAAAAAATAAAACAAAATTAAAACTTAATATGAATTTATTTATCTATAATTAAGCTGTACAATTTGAAAGCAGTCAAGTTTTAAAAATAATACGCAACTAATATCATAGAATATACATACAAACATTATATAAAATATAAAAAAACAAAATATTTTATGAAAAAAAGAACGTAAAACATATTTTATAGATTGTAACAGGAACAGCAAACAAAAAGTAAATCCACACCTTTTACAGCATAAATCTATTTAAAGTAATACTCTCACCATTATTTATAGCGAAATATCAAAAAAAAAAAAAAACGAAAAAATTGTTGGAAACCTATAAATTTGTCTTTTTTTAACAAAACATTTTAATATTCCATGCACTTTTATACTAAAAATCTAGCAAAACGTACGTTGTATAAAAACCAAATGTAAAACAAGAAAAAACGAAATCTGTAGAAAGCCATCGTTGCTTTTCCTTTTTGTACTTAATCCATTCATCCATAAAATATGAAGATGTTCATTCAGTACATTAGTTAGAAATATTATTGCAATAAAAAAGAACGAAGAAAAATTTAACCCATTTTACCATGGCACGTAACTTTGTCATTATACACTCAAATAAATTTTAACATTATCGAAGGCAATTTTCTTTCATTCTTTTCATTTATTTTCGATTCATTTTTCTTCTTACCAGTGAATTAACATCAAAGTTATCATAATCAGGCTATGAAAGGAGCTAATTCTTATTCACGCATTCTCAATTATTTTTAAATATTAAAACCCTACTTTTCTTCTTTTCCTAATCGAATAAAATCTTTTCAAGCACTGTGTACGTGCAAAAAACTATCAAATAGTTGAAATGGAATAAAACTTGAATGTGATTTAAATTTAATGCAATTGATAAATTAGATAAAACTATGTAAACTATATTTTGTATGTATGTATTAATCTTTCTGTATACATATATACGAGTATATATATTTGAATTGATTTAATTCTTAATTGGCTAACTGCAAAAAAGAATGCAAATAAAAAAGTTATAATAATGAAAATTAATTTAAACAAAAATTTCCTAAATTTATTCATTATTAGCAATGTAAACTAAATAGAATTAGTTTAACATTCAATTACTAAAAAATTCATCAATATTAATGATGATTAAAAGCATAATAACAATTTGCACAGTGGTTTCTATCGAAAATAGATGAAACTGAAATCGAATACATTTTCAAAGACAAATAGAACCTAATTGCGACAGTTATTTTAAAATAAGTTATTTCAAAGGTAATTAATTGAATTAATAAAAAATACATCTCAAAATGTTGTCAGATTTGAAAATTATAGCAATTTGAAGTTTTCCGTATGTTTTCGAGTGAATTTACATCGATTGCTGTAAGAGGAAATGTTTCCTCTTTACTTCAGATTTTCTTACCACATATCAATTACAACATATGTATGCATGTAGCAACTACCCACTGTGCATTAAAATATAAAAAGTTTAAGTTTTTTATACCTATCTTAGCTAGTTGCTCTATTCAATGTTAACTTTAAATTAAACAAAAAACTTTAAATTAATTCAGGTACTATTTATTTAAATATAGAAATAATAAAAAACACTAACACCCTTATATATTTATGTAAATACTAACAGCATTGAGTTAACAAAACAACATTTAATAACGTTTTTAATAATTTTTTTCAAATATTTTTTTATACAAAATAATAATACTTAATAATTTTCTGCATAATATGATTAACAACATGTTTAAGTAATACATACATAAACAAATATAACAAACTAAATATAAAAACTAAACAATATAGAATAGTTATGCAAAATTCATTCATACAAAAAAAAAAAAAAACACCAAAAATAAAATTAAATCCAACATAAATAAAAGCCTTAAACGGACTAGACAAAATTAATTTTTTTAATTCATAACCACATACAGACACAAAGGGAGTTTAAAGTGAAAAACATACATACACGACGCCAATATTCAAAAATAAACTTAATTTAATGTAAAACATTTGTTGAAACATATTCAAAACTTTCTACTCAACGTTAATCAGCATGGTTGAGAATGAATTTAACTGTAGAGAACAAGAATGTAATATTCAAAAACAATTTTTCCTTTTTTGTTTTGATTATTCATTCAAAACTCCCCATTTCAAAAGCGCCAACCCTCTTCTGTTGATTTTCAATGGTACATAATAAAACAAAACAGCCTAAGTAAATGAATAAAACATAACAAGGTAAATATAAAAGGACCAAGTTTAATATATACATACATACATACATACATACATTTATATAGAAAACACAAAAAAGCAAAATAAATATGTATAAAAAATAATTTATTAAAAAAACAAAAACACAGTTTAAGGTAAAGGTGTGATAACGAAAGGAATTTTTTTATTCAAACAGAAACACCTGCTAAATCAACAAATAAAGAGAACAGAAATTTAAATATTATATACATACATACATATATACTTATATAATATAAACAAATAACATTCTTCATTTAAATACAAATGAGCTTGTTTGTTATTAAGGTTTCCTTTATAAAAACTGAAAAAATTGAATTGCAAAAACACAATTTAATATATAAAGATGACAAAATTAAATAAAATTATTTTTACATAATTTATGACTTGGGCTTCAGGCGAAAGAAAAAATTATTATTAGATTTAATTGAAAAGCTTGCATTATTATCAAAAATAAAAAAAAAAAAAACAAAATCAACTACTTACTCACAAAAATTGAATAAAAGCTGAAATAACAACAATTTAAAGGTAATGCTTAGTTCATGAATACAAACAAGGATAACAAAAAATTGCTTAAATTTGAATATGCTGAAATCCACATTAAAACATAAAGCTGACCAAAACCAAAAAAAAGTATATATATATTTGCAATTTTCTATTAAAAAAAGAAGAAAACAAAAACAAAAGAGTTATATATAAAATTAAGATATAATGTTTCTAATATTTATGCTAAAATAAAACAGAATTTTTAATGAGAAAAATTCATGATGTAAAAACTAAAGAAGATAAATTACATTAAATATATTTAAAAATACATTTATTGTACATGTATGTATATTTATTGTTTGCATTTAAAAGCATTTGCTTATAAAAATAAAATCAAAAATTAACTGAAGGCATTACAAATAAATTACCACTAAAAAAATAAAAATCAAATCTATTATAAAATTAAACAGTTTTAAATGGAAAGTGTTTTTATTTCTTAAATTACAAAAGATCCTTTAAATATTCCTGATCTTCTTTAACGAATTTATCGGCCACATCTTCGGGTACATCTACGTGTTTGTAATTATCCAAACCAATTTCATCTTCTCTCCTGCAACAACAACAAAATAAAACCATTATTATCATTTGTTCTTGTAATTCAATGTCTAAAACTTATTTACTTTATCAAAATATCCACAACGTTTTCACACGCTAAAACACACTCTTTATCTTTACCCTCTTTGGCCTCCCATTTGTGGTACTCTCTTAAAATTTCATAGACCCCTTTTTGTCTCAAATGTTCCCGTGACTTTTTAGTCGAACACAATTGTAACAAAGACTCCAATAGCATTTTACGTATATCAGGGTCTTCTTCACGTGTTTTGGTTTCTGGTAAGTACTGATAATTGAAAAAAGCAAAAGAGAAAAAAAACAAATTAATTAAATACATATTTAAGACTTTATAACGGAAATTATTTTTTAATGTTAATTTTAAATAACAATTCAGAATAATCATTATAATTATTTCATCACTCATTCAAAATACTTTTCAAATTTTACCCATTTACCATTGAAAAGAACTGTTGGCAATGTCATTAAGTTTTTCTTTTATGATTTGTAACTGGCAACTCTCTATTAGTAAACTACAATGTTTTTTTTAATAATCAGAATCTAAATTAACATACCGGAATATGTATTAAGTAAATTTAATTGTAAAATTATTTTGGAAGTTAAAAAAGTGAATAAAATACCGACATATATATATTACACATATGTGTTAGAGTAAAATAAATAAAAAAAATGTTAAAAAAACACAAAAATATACATACATATGTATTCTATCTACTACAGCAACATGACAATATCAACTATAACTGTAGTTCAGTGACGCTTTAACAGGTAAGGTAAGTATGTACTGTGAGCGTCAAAAGAAACTTTACAACCTTATTCTCTAGAATAAAGTCTTTATTTCAACTTTTTACAATCGGTGAATTTAAACATATAAAAAATTTTTTGAGTGTATTTTACGTTTTACAAAATTCATAAAAACAACAACAACATTTTTACAACAACTTAAGTTATACAAGAAAAACGAAATTTACTTTACTAAACGTACTGCTTTAATATTTGAAAAATCGCACGGTTCCTATATAAAATAGCGAACTTGGTAAGTTTTGAATAAATTGAACAAAAAATGTTTTTGATTAATAAATATACATAGAATTCTTAAGTTAGCTTAAGTAAAGTATACACGCATAAATGGATCTGTTGCTCTTCTGTCAAAATAATTTAAGATTTTAAACATCGGTTAACATTTAGCTAAGATATTAGATTATAAGTGCATGAAGCTACGAAAACCCGGTTTTTAAGCCTTAACTCAAGATTTTGTTACGAAAGTTCCAAATCATGATTTTTTCTTGTACACGATAACACCATTTCATTATTTTTTGTGGCATAGTTTTTTTTTCTTGTGCAATTTTCTTTTTGACGCGTAAGAAAAAAAGTAAATTTTGTTTTTCATGTATAACTTTAGTTGTTGCATAAATTTTGTTGTTGTTTTTTATGGATTTTGTAAAGCGTTAATACACTCTCAAGAAAATATAAGATATTTAAATTCACCGTATTTGAAAAGCCTGAAATAAGGACTTAATTCTTTTGAGGCTCACAGTACATATCTACCGTTTAATATTACCTATAAACCTCTGCGTGCAAGAAAAATTCTGACTTACTTGTAATTCCAATGGCAACATTTCATTTTCCTCGTCTGTAAATTCTTCCGGACCACTTAGTGGATACAAGATGGCATATAAAATGTCATCAGTATCCCTCAGTATGATGTCATGATAGACGGGGTCAAAGCAAATGTTTTTCAAAATGCCTATAGTACCACCACGGCGTACTATGGACTCCTCGTAAGAGGCAAAAGGTAGAATTTTGTCTAAGAGATTGTATTTGTTATGACAAAACAATTCACGACCTCTACTGGTTTGAGTTAAATTGCAGAAAATTGGTGCCAAATAATGCAGTTTGGCTTTCTTTTTATTATAGTCCAATTTGGCAAAAGCTTTTGCTAAATTTAAAAGAGTTTTGGGATCCTTTTCTAGTTCGTCTAGAATTTCATGGGCTAGAGACTCCACACGTGTAAGATTACTTAAGACCATAGTCCAGGGATCAGCTAAATCCGAATTTTCATCTGTTATATGCTTAACGGTGGCAGCAACTATTTCAAATTTCTTAAAATAGAAAAACGCATATTAAAATATGTCACCAAGCACTTCTGTACAAATAACGTACTGGATGTACTTGCTTGGCAGTTTGAAATATTTTAAATGCACCCTGCTCATCGGCTGTTAAATTTATCAAACACAACACAGAATCCTTAGCAATGCTCAGATTTGAGTCATTGGTTAAACTGAACAAGGATATAACCATGTCATCCAGTGATAAAATAGCAGATTTTCCCTCTTGTGAACCAGTAAGACCTTAAACGTGAAAGAATATTAAATGTTGACAGTTTAGCATATGAAAGACGTTTTCTTACCTAAAACATGTGTTAGTGCAACCGCTTTCAGATCCAATCGCTGGTTCGGTTGCATAAATTGTAGAAATTCTGTTAAACTTTCCATTGTGTTTCGTTTTTAGTTTACTAAAGAAATGAGTTAAAAATTGTTCTGCGTTGTGCTCCTCTTGTTTGTTTACTCGCAAAAAAAAAAAAAAAAAAAATTAAATGCCAACAGCTGATTAGTGGCAACACGTGCAAACACATAACGTAATGCCAGATTGATGTCTTTATTAGTGTGTTTCTATTCCATTTCATTTCACTGTTAGTAGAAAGCCCAATACAATTTATAAAAAGTAGAAAATGTATTATAAAATTGAAAAGACAAAATAAAATGAATCTCTCAGTGCCAAACCCTAACGACTATTTTAAAATTCCTGAAAAATTTAAAGTTTAATGTGTAGCAACAATTTTTTAAGTAGAATATAATTGAAAGCTAACGGTTTAGGTCTTCGCTAAATAGGAAGTTTAGTTTTATATCCCGTATGTTACCAGAAGAATAACTATTCTTTTTAAGGTCTATTACTTTATGGTGCCGTTAAAACAGAGATGCTTAAAATAAGTACAGTTGTTTCGTGAATTAATTTTATTTACTTTAAATATTACTCGTGCATTCATTATCATACTCGTTAAATTGGTCGTTAAATACAATGTGTTAATTATATAAATTTATTTTCAATTTAATATCAAAGTTACATTAAATATAAATTGAAATGTAAACAAAGAATAAAAATGTAATGTATGAGAATCGTTATTGAAAATAAAAGAAATGCAAAGACGGGTCAGTCAATCAATATGTTAATTAAGTTTATTTTTATGAGTATTTTGTAAATGTAAATTAATCATATGCAATTACTTTTTCTTAATATATTAGAGATCATCACCAAATAACTGATATTTGTCTCCCTCTCTCTCTCTTCTTCTCTTTTATTCGGTTAGTGACGCGGGGGAGATTTTTTGTCAATTGCTTTTTAAAGCAGTTTAAACAAGTTATACCGTTATTCATAACATATGCGAATTATTAACAAAATAATCCATATTCGTATTTCAAAACTACGTACATACTGACACGCAAGTATTTCCATCCAACAGCGTCATTATTTTTTACCAAAACTGATGTTATTGCATTTGTTTATGTGACGACGAAGTAATGCTTTCAAAATTCATTAAAATTCATTGCTTTGTAACGGTTTATCTGTTAAAAATATCTTTTTAAGGTTTTTAAGGTAACATGTTAGTGTTATAAATAATTTTTATTTTTATTTTTAAAATTAAATTTCTCTAAATAAGGATTTTTCTTTTTTTATTATTGATTACTAAGGGGAAACACACACTCGGTATAAAAATATCATCGATTGTAATAAATCGAGTACGACAAATACGTACTCACTTCTGTGAAGTAAATTATTATGAAATGAAAGTAACAAACAAATAGGAAGTTTGAGTAAATTTGTGGTTTAGGTTTCGAATTTGAATATTACCAACAAACATGATTATTTAATTAAAATATTTGAAATAAATTTCCTGATTATGTGCCATGATAATAGATCACTTCATAGAATGTCTTTTCATTTTGTTGGGCTTAAGTAAAAATATTCGATTATTAAAATATTGTTACACGTTGCCAATTAAGGAAATATCAAATCATAAAAATACGTGTTAAAAATCTTTTCCTACTGCCGCACTCTGTATTATATGTCTTTTCAAAGCATTTTGCGTGTTAAGTTTATGTTTGATAATCGGCATATTAAACTATGATGTAATATTTAATGCTACTTCAATGGTCTTCCGGGTATTCCTCTACTAGACACTTAAAAATTTCATACTCCCTTTAGTAGATTGTAGAAATAAAACTCAAATTTGACTAAGTAAAGGATTGGACTTGTAAAGAATTGACTGACTTAAAACACGTTCAACCAATTCGTAATATTTTTCTATATCTAAACCCTACAAATAAATTTAAAATCCAATCAGGTTTCTGTACCTTATAGTCACTTTATTCTAAATCATCATCGATAATCATAATTTTGCTTTTTGTTTTTTGTTATTTATTGTTCTAAAGGCGTTAATGGTATAAAAAAATCTAACCGCTTAAAATTCAGCTGACACACGTATGAAAACGTTGTTAAATAATCGTTTAAAACTTACTTAGTAGATGCGATTTTTTTGTGTATTTCTAGTGTATAAGTCGTCGTTTGCATTATACTCCTCATATACGTTTAGGTTCGTTTAAAGCTGTGCGGAATATTAAATGCCCTGACGCGCGCGTTTCCATTATTGGCGTTGTTTTATTTGTGGGTAACTGCGTGCTTTAATTGAAAAAAAATAATAATTTATCGGTGGTCAGTTTTTATTATTATTTTATATTGGCATCGTTTAAAATGTGTTGTTGAAAACTTTTTAGAAAGTCATCCCGTTTAAATGTGTTAGTAAAACATATTAAGGAAAAACCCAAAAATCTAAACATTCCCTGATGTGCGGCACGCAGAATTGTGGTTTTGAATTCTAGGAATTACAAGGAGGATAATAGCGTAAAAAAACATTTTTGGGGGATTTTTTCAGTTAACAATCCGATTATTTTAATTGACAAATGATTTGCATATAGAATGACAACATACTTAAGACTGTACGTGCTTTTATGTGTTTTTATAATGAAAACTGTTTTAGCATGTTTTTCTTAAGTTAATTTTAAGACTTGATTAGATCTAATCGAAATGGCATGACTTTAAATGACATTTTTGACATGGATTCATGAAATAAGAATTAGAAACCGCTCTAAATTGAAAATTTGTTTTTATTCGGTTTTTTTTATGAAATAATTATTACCTTCTTTTTTTAAATAAAGAAAATGTATGTATTTCTGATGACGTATTTGATCAAATACATATGTATGTATATAATCAGTATCAAGTGGAAATTTGTATGAAATTATTTTGAAAGAAAAATTTTATTGATTAATTCTCGTGATAATGACACGCATAAAGGGAATTATGTATGTCAAGTTCATTGCAATATGACCATACTAAAGAACGGAACGGAAAGTACTAACGATTCTCGATGATATTGTCTTGTAGAACTCACTAACACACGATCGCCTTAAAAAAAACATATGAACGTTCATCGTCAGTCATCGATGACTTACTACTGTCAGCGTTAGGCACTATGGTTCACTAAGGCATCCACCATCGGATTATTATTTGCATTTCGAAGGCCGCCATATACAGTATTGTGCGAAACAAAAGCAAGAAATCGTATAAAAATTAATAATTCTATTTATTTTTGAAAGTACTTTATTAAGGAAAAACATTTTTTCTGTAATATGTAGTATTTACATTTCTGTGGTCCCAAGCAACAACAGTTTAAGTCGAAAATTATACTTTTGAGAAAAATCACTTATAACAGAAGTGTTCCTGATAAAAACTAAAAAGTGCATTAAAAAATTTTTATTGCAAAATTAAAAATACTTACACACATTTGTTTAGATGATATTGTTAATGATGATATGATCAAGCATGCAACACAACTCCAGGTACACATCAATGACAGTAAAGATTGGTGGCGAAAATGTGATGGTTGTGGTCGGATTCTTTTGAACACAACGACTTCATCTGCAGCATAGCATTTTACGCATGATAATCATCCAAAAAACTTTTTACGTCCAGTGAAGTATTGCTTGGAGCAAAATGGAAACGATATTTTTAATTGGCCAGCTCAATAACCAGATCTTAGTCCTATATTGAACCTATGGAATGATATAGAGCAACACATTATTGATGTAAAAATCTTAAAATTTTGTCAAAGGAACGTTGCGTGAGACTATAACTGACTGAAAATATTTTTTTAATTTGTGTTAAATTTCTGTCCAGTAATTTTTGGGGCTTTGCTCTATTTTAACACAAAATAAAAGAATGGAAATTAACAAAAACCTTGGACCGCAACTGATACATTTGGACATAAAAATTTTTAAAATAATAAACATATATTTTGGTTCCAAAAAGTACGCATAGGCAAAATCAATGTCCACCACTGTATACATGTCGCACTTGTACTGCTAAAATGAGTCAGTTAACATTTTCAAATTTCACTTTTTGCAAGAAAACGATATACTGCGGTCTTGTCTACCCGCTTTAAAAATCTTACATCATTATGTCTACTCTTTCGCCAAAAAAAATAAAAAAATAAAAAATGCTTTTGTTCCTCTCTTTTTGTGGTACTGAAAATTCGAACTTTAGCGGTACAAGTGCGATATGTATGTATGTACGTACATACATATTTATTTTAAATTTTTTTTTTTTTTTCATTTTAAAAGTATTTACGAAATATTTTAAGGTTATTGAGTGTTAACTCAAGGCTGAATGTGGTTGGACAAGCGCTGACGCCTTAATTTCATTGTTATATAGTAAATGTCGGTATTATCGATCATGTTTTTGGTTTTAGTCATGAAGTGGTTTTGGGAAATTTTTGCAAAAATTTTCGCGAAAGGAGATGCATCAACAGAATAACACATATAGATCAGTTTTTGATTTCGATTTCGAATGTAAAACAAACGACAATTTAAGACAATGTAACATGAACTTTTATTTCTATAATTTTTTACGTAAAGTCCTAAGATCATTTTTTATAAATTTCATAAATTTAAAACTTTTATCTTTTCGAAATTCTCATCACTGCTGTCAGGCTTAAAAAAATACAGAGTTTAAGTACGTGCTGAAAAAATTGAGATAAAAAAGTGCCAAAATGTAATAAGATCTTGATCTTAAGGAAGAAGTATCATGTCCAAGACAAACTGAACATCTGTTGTGATCTCAAGATATAATTATTTCCGTTTTTTGCCGACAACTATCATTGCATTGCTGGTGTCTCATAACAGAAAAGGGAGGAATGCTCAGTGATCAGTGAAATTATCATCCGAATTTCCGATTTTTTCTTTTTGTATTAAATTTTATCTTTTGTGTAAAGCCGTCACACATAGGGGGTCATAGAACGGATACAAATTAATTATCTTGTCAGAAATTTGCAACACATTAAGAAGAACAATATTTTCAATCAATTATTCTTGTGTATTTGGATTTCAAGTCATACATCCGTTTAGATGTTAACAATTAATAAAAAATATATACATACAAAGACAATTTGTCTTTGATCATATTGCAATTGTCCTTTATTTGAAACAGTCATCCGTCCATCCATCCATCCATCCATCCATCCAACTCTGCAGACATTTGTGATTTTTATAATATTCAATATAAAGAAATGATGGTGATTTTTTCTGTAGCAAAGGAATGAAGAATTTTGTATTGTGGAATGTAATTGATCTCTTTTGTCATCAAATATTTGAAAAAAGCTTTTTGTGTGTCCCAGTCTCCTTTCCTCATCCAATATTGTACGAGCGAGAGAGTGTGTGTGTGTGTTTAAAAACACATCATCTTTTTTTGTTTAACACTTGATGTCTGGCTGGCTCAATAATACAATGTTTATAAGCGATAATAATGATGATAAATTTATCTTCACCTTTGAACAGCGTTGCCAGAAGCATTAGAAAGAAAATCATCATTTGGCGAAAGATAAATCATATTCTGAAAACAAAAATCCTTATTTTTTAAATATTTTATTACAAAAACATAACAGTGTTACTGTGTGGGGAATGTGTGTCGTATAGAAAAATTGTCTTCAGCAACAAAGCTAATTTTTGGCTCAATGGCTACGTCAACAAACAAAATTACCGAATTTGGTGTGAAGAGTAGCCACAAACAGTTCAAGTTCAACAATTCATTTGGTGAGGTTAGTGGGCTGATGGCAACTATGAAAATTCAAACGTTACAATAAATGAAATAACGTACCGTGCCATGATTACCGGCTTTTTTTTTCCTAAAATGAAAGATTTGGACTTGGTTGACGTATGGTTTCAACAAGATGGTGCTTCATGTCACATGCACGCGACACCATGAACCTATTGAGGTGCGAGTTTGACGAGCAATTTATCACATGTTTTGAAGCAGTTCATTAGCCGCCAAGATCATACAATTTGACCCCAATAGACTAGACTCTCGTGTACAGATATATCAGCCACAATTCCTACCCTGTAAGCCAACGCCTTTGTTAAGATACCGGCAGAAATGCTGGAAAAAGTACACCCAATTCTGTTTTTACACGGTAAAATAAGACATGCAGTATATAGAAAAGATGGTGTTTGGTGTAGCCTCAGGCAACATTTACATGAAATAACCTTTAAGAAGAAAATTACATAAATTTACTTATCACCCCGAACAAAATATTTCATATAATTTTGCAAATTTTCTCTGCTTAAAATATACGAGCATATTTCAATATTTGCTTGCATATAAATTGACTTTCGAGAATATTCGACCAATGTTTTCAAAGGAAGTAGGAAAATTCATTAAATTTTAAAGGCTTGAGAAACAAAAGCTCTTATTAAATATCATCAAAATCGAAGTGTCTTAGTTTTCACACTGTTTTTATCTAAAGAAGTTTAATTGAAAGTAATTAAATAGTATGTATGAACATGCAATAACAACATATTTACAAAAATATACGTACCTATGTTTTACCCTTTATTTTATGAAACTTTAAAAAATACGTTTCTTTAATTATATTCTTTACAAAAATGCTATTTAAGTTACTATTCAAACTAAAAGTTGATTGACACGAAATTTTTTCGTTTTAAAAACTGTTGATTTTTTATGTAAATTTTTTCTAGAATAATATTTTGTTCAAACTAAAAAATCATATTTTGGTCAAAAAATCATAAAAAAATATGATAAAATCATCATTCTGGCAACGCTGCCATTGAATACGTTCTGACCATACCCAATAAAAGAAATTCACTCTTGTTTTTTGACAAAACATCATTATGAGTTAAGCGCTGTTGGTTATAATGATGAAGTCAAGAGGTTATTAACATACGATGGTAATTTGATATGGTCAGGAGGTAGACGACCGTTTTGTTCTTTTTTGCTTTCTTTAAAAATTAAAAACAGCTGATCCTTTTGTTGCACTGCACGCCTTTGGTTGGCAACGATGTGTGTCAAGATGGTTAAGTATGATATGTGGTATGCTGGGTGACCTGTTGTTGATAAGCATTGTCCTGTTATTTATACTCATAAACTGGCGTACTTAGTTTAACACTGCACTGAAATTGTAAAATAATAACGCATTTTTCTTTTTGCATCAATAAATTTTTGTCACAATTGACATTTCGTCATCACCAGGGAAACCAGATATGTATATGCTCTTAAGTGTTTTATGCGCATAAAATATACACTAAAAATCCGAAAATATGAGAAAAAATTTAAAAAATGTGTTAAAAAAAAGCAGAAATGTATTCTATGTTAATAGAAAAAATTTTATTATAAAATTTTATATTGTTTGTAATCATACATACTTATATACATATCGCCATATGAAATCCAAATGGCCTTAAAATACAAATAATCAAAATGATGCAGCCTTTCGAAATATAGCATTTTATCAACAATATTTTCAGCTTAACCTACATAAATGATGTTTTTATTTTTAAAAAGTTTTTTGCTTCTCCTGTAAAATTTCAGAAATGTAGCATAGAGCTTTTTGGATTTTATATGACGATATATTAAAACGGCAGGGCATTGACTTACATTTTCTAATGTAAAGCATTGTTTATTACGTCTGAGTAAACTTATACATTAAAAATGTGCTTCCAATGTCTACTTATGTGTGTAATGGGCGAATATTTAAAGGATAGCAATTCATTAAGATAATATTTTAAAACTTAATTTGAAGACGATGCATTAAAATCTTCTGTAAAATGTTGGCATATAAATTTACTACATCAAGTTTTTGGTTTTTACTATAATTTCTTTCAGATAAGTTTCAATATTAGCAATATTTTGAACCTTCTCAGTTAACACGACATACCGAGCAACTAATGCGAGGCCACAGATTTGCAGTTTTTTAATTATGGTAACTTTTTAATGAAAATACATAGATTTTGAGGCAATAAAAAAAATCAATTCACTTTTTGTATTTACATTCTGAAGTCCATCTATTACAATTTTAATGTATAAAGACTCCGCTATATTTAATGCCCCAGGAACTTCTGAGATCTTTTAATAATTGTAATAAATGTAAGGTCTGAACATATTTGTTTTAAAATTTCAATTTCCGTCCCTGCAATTTGTGTTAGCTTAGGGTAAAACATCGTTATGGCACTTTAGCAGCTTTTACCATATACGAGTATGGATCAAAATTCCGAATTCAACTGAAATTTCAATTCAAGTTTTAAATCACAATATGTTCAGTTTTTATTAAATATCTCAATATCTTTAAAGAATAGTGTGGAAGTTGTGCAATTTATTTATTTTGGGCCGAAGAGAATATTTTTTGTTTTGCTTTGTGTTCGAAAGTTCGGTTTGACGCAATAAATTTTACATAACAGAAAATTCGTAAATGCCCTGGTCAGAATTTAAAACTATTTTTTTTTTTTTTTTTTTTTGTAGTTTACAGCACAAAAAATGAAAATATGTTCTAAGAAGCTTTAAAATGCCCTATAAATACAAAAGCGTAAAGTGCTGTTATGAGCAAAATATGCAAAAATATGCACTTACAACTTACGAATTGGTGCCGCAAATCATAAAATGCCCGACACGGCTAAATATTTTACATTCGACTTGATTGGTTGCGTGAGAAAAAACATGCAATTGCATATTTTGGTTACCCTGGACATTACTATTTACGTTATAAACAATTGTTAATCCACTCAGATTATTTGTATATAATTTAATTCTCCTTAAGTCTTTTTGCTTTTGTTGTAATCTTTTTTGGGTTTTGAATTCCGAAAAAAAATAAAATAAAATAAAATGGAACAATTTCCTTTTTGATATGAATATGGTATCTGTTAAGTTTAACCCTTTTACTTACTATTGCATTAAACATTTTAATATACAGCTGGCCACAGAAATTTGATTTGCAGCTGTTATTAAGCCAATTAACAAAACAAATCGCAGACTTAGTGACAATGAAAACTGACTTAAGGACAAAGTAAGAAAAAGTATTGTATTCTTAAAAAAGGACTAACAAATGTAATAATAGAAAGTTAACATTTTTATTTTTTTTATCAGAAATAAAAAATTAATCTCTTTTCGTCCAGCCATTTCTTAAATTCGCATTTGTAGCCAATTTATTGTTTTTTATTATATTGATTACACATGTGTGCACCCGGCCATTATCTTATTGAAGCAATAATTTTTGTTCTTTGTTAGATAAGTTCGCTTTTGCTTCAGCTTGATGACTGGCAAAACCACTGTCATCATCTTTAGTGGACGTTTACAAGATTTCACTTATGAGACTGCGTACAGTCTCGACCACTACACGTTTTTACATACTATGGTTGTCTAATACATGGCTTTTTAAATAAAAATATCACTAATAATACTCTATACACCTTACACTTGAATTTTATATTTGTTTTATTCTTTTCTTGTTGTTGTTAATTTTTTATGTATCACTTGATGTTGCATTTAATTAATGTTTGACAATGACCATTAAAATTAAAATTTAGTATGATTAGTATAAAATGACGAAGAAATGCAAAAATTCCAAAATTTATTACCAAGAGGTGTGTCACGACTGGCATAATTCACTCTACTGTTTGCCGTTAATTTACAACTGGGCTGTAGTGCTGGTGACAGACTACATTTTTTATTAACAACCAAAAAGAAACTAAATTTCAACAGAAAAAAAGGAAATAATTTTTAAGCGAACCGGAACAACAACAAAAATCAACTCAGCTCAGTTTCGAGCAGCAGAATCGAACGAAGTAAGAAAAATAATGTCTGTCTGTGTAATTGCTGGTGGCCTCTTTAGCTGTTACCAAAAATATTTGTAAACTAAAAGAGCCAAAAACCAAAAAATAAGTCAACAAAAAACTAACCTGGTTACCTAATAAAAAAAAAGCAAACCGGGCCAAAAAGAAAAGTACCTACAAACAAACCACCTCGCTCTCTCTCTCTCTCTCTTTTACTCATGCATACAAGCACACAAAGACAATGTGCACATCCTTTTTGTAAGAAAAACGGAAGTTAAAGAAGAAAATATGCAGCGGCAGCAGCAGCAGACAGCATATTACACGAATGAATATGCCAACAAAATAAGCCGGCTGATAAAAAGTTTTTTTTCCTGATTATTGTGGTTGCTTCTGCAACTCAAACATGTTGCATTTGAATATAAAAATATTTTTTTTTTTGTGCAGTGGCAGAAAACGTTTTTGGGATATTAAAACACGTGACTTATTTTATTCTTAAAAATATTGTATACGTATAAAAATAATATGCACTATGGACCAGTGGAGTAAATGTATGTAAATAAAAATGAATTAAGGGAACGTCCTTATTTTGTATTCATTTATTTGGATTTAAAATTAGTTTAATTATAGCAACAATGGGGCAATCTTTTGAAAACAGTTTTATAAGTTTTTAAATAATAAAGGGTCCGCCAAATAATTTTTTTTTGTTTTTTTGAAAATGCTATAAAAAAAACTACTGAATATTTTCTCAAATTTCTTCTTTTATTTGAAAGTACAATCCTTCCAGTTAATAATGGAAAATAATTTCATTCAAATGGCTGGCCATGCAGTAGCCTACACGATCGGTCCAATTTTTAAGCACATTATCGATTGTGTGCAGCTGTATTTCACCAATGGCTTCACGAATATTGTCCTTTAAAACGTCAATTGTCTCTGGCTTGTTGGCGTAATACTTATCTTTGACGGCACACCACAAATAATAGTCCAACGGTGCCAAATTGCAGTTCCGAGGTGGCCAAACGACATCAGTTCTGCTGCTGATAATGCGATCTTCAAAAACAGGGCGCAAAACATCGAGTGTAGCTTCGGCTGTGTGGCACGTAGCGCTGTCCTGTTGAATCCATATGTTGGTAATATCCTCCCCTTCAAAATTTTTGAACAAAAATGCATTCAACATGGCCCGATAACAATCGCCATTGACTATAACGGCCACTCCTTGCTCATTTTCGAAGAAAAATGGCCCAATTATGTCTCTGGACCAAAATCCGCACCAAACAGTGACTCCTCTTGGGTGTATCCGCTTTTCAATGTATGCGTGCGGATTTTCTGTGCCCCAAATGCGACAATTTTGCTTGTTTACATACCCGCCAAGATCAGAATGAGCTTCATCTGCAACATTACCATGATTTTCAGAGTAATGTCGGAATATTTCCCAGTGTTGTTCAAGGGTATACACAACCATATTCGTTCAGCGGAAGGATAAAACTAATTATCTATCAAATCAGACATGAGCTAAGTGTTACCATTCACGAAATAAGCACTAGTTGAACAAAAAAAAAAACGTTAGATGGCGGACCCTTTAATTAAAAGTAAATAATTAAAATAATTAGTTATATGGATTACGTATTCAAATTTATACAAAAACGTCTAAAAGTTTTTTGACTATTTATCATTTTATTAAGAAATCCCGTCCCGAGCAATTTGTGTGGAAAGGTAATTCTTTAAAAAGCATTTTTGTTTTTTTCAGAATGAAACCCAGTCAAAAGTAACAAAAATTCGGACTGCATTGCAGGCAAATTAGCAGCTGTTGATAGATATTCCATAAGAACGATTACAATGTATATGTACGTAAATCAATGGCAAGTGATATATTGGACCTACCAAAAGCTGAATAATAATAATTCCCTTACGCAGTTTAACGCCGGCTCCGAATGGCAAATGCATTAGCGAAGTTTTCCATAGTAGTAATACTCATAACCAGTTGCTAGTTTATGTTTGTTAGGCGGGTGTCTTACTTACCGTATCACAGCGGCACACAAAAAAAAAAACTGAATACGGTATGCAAAATTTGGTAATAAATAAAGAGTGGGATTATAAAGAACATAAATATTAAATTGAATGAATGTGGCAGGTTTTCAATGACAATGGGTGAGTGGACAAGCATATCAGATATTTGTAGTATTTAAGTGTTTACTTCGCTTTTAAATAAATTTCTATATGTTTGTAAATAATAAAATCATTACATAAAAACAATTTTTTTTTCTTTTCATAGACCGGGATCCAGAGAAATTAAGAAAAATTTTCCGATTTGTCGAGAAACGCAAAATCTCGGGAAAAACTCTAGCCCGGATGTGGTGGAGTTTTTTTTACGTAATTCTCTATTCACATATATCATTAGGCCATTTATTTTTATGGATTTAATGTATTACAGGCGTTTTCTTTTATTTCATTGCAATATCTTTTGATTTTAATTAACCCTCTGTAACTGACATAGCTTAATTGTGACCATTCTACTAAAGTAGAAATAAAGCTATTTTTGTATCTAATTTAAGGGTGTATCTTGTTATTTATTATAATATTTGTTTTGTATTTATTTACATGGCACAATTTGGTCATAATGATTTTTATTCACATTTTGGTAGGTCTCACAAAGTGGCTAAGAGCACTAGAAGCAAATTGGCTTGCAGCAATCACGGCAACAATATCTAGTGACTCTTTTTATTTTTGAGGTACAAATATAACAAAGCTTTCTTCCACTTGCTGGAGTAGCTTTAACAGGTGGTGGAGGAGCAGCTAAATTTTTACCGAGAACTGTGGTGCTTTTCGTTGTACACCCGGAATTCAAATTGTCTTATACTAACTCTCAAGCCAGATTAATTACAAAAGTATTTTTTTCTCATTTTATCATCACATTTGATACAGCCTTTGGTAAATTGTCTTAGGTTAGCGGCGAGTTTTGCGACTGCATGAATATATGGAACACTTTTTCTCAACTTCGTAAGTCCCACCTTAATTATTATTATAATTTTTTTGATACATAGGATAAAAGTGTAAACTTCGTGAAACCATGCAGGGCACTCTTCGCTTCTCTATTTTTAGACGGTAAAAACAGGGAGGTATCTCAACTTTGTTTTTTGTTGCCCTTAACCCCCTTTTTTAGCAGAATTTTCATTGGTGGGATAGAGCTAAACCAATTATCAATAATTATATTATCGATTTAAGTTTTCGACAACTTTTCCAACTCTGAATACGCACTGAGTTGTTACGGTCATATTTCTTTCCTGTTCAGTCAGACACATACCACCAGAATTGTTTCTATGAAATACTTCTTCAGAAATAGCTTGTAGCTCGGAGACAGACATGGCTTGATTTATGGAGCACAAATCTTCATCCACTTAATCATTTGAAATTTCGTCGTCATTCGGGTCATTACCCTCATTAGCCATATCGTTGAACTTCTTCCAACCATTGTTGTATCAGATAATCGCGGCTCGAGAAACATCCATTGGTTTGCGCTAATTTGTTCTATTCAAACAAAGCCAACAAGAAAAAGAAATAATGCAAAAAATTTCATTGACGTGTTGTTCGGGAGACATTATTAGATTATAACAACATTAACATTGGCGTGGTTGATTGGTAGACACTTTTTTGTTCACATGGACGCACTGTTGTTCACCCATCACACTAAAGAACGCATGACTACGTAATAGAAAGGTACTGAGTACCACGTCAGTCGCAGAGGGTTAAAAATATGTCTGTTTGAAATATATATACTCGTATATGCAGATTTACAAAAAGTATTAAAAAAAATTTCAATTATAAAATAATTATGCCAATAAAGTATACATAACGACCCATTGTGGTCAATTTAAATTCATTTACCACTTTGTAGCACTTCGTTGCTAAAAACGACATACGATGCTAATACTGTGATGACGACGACGATGGGGTTACGTTTATAGTTGTGTTTATGTTTGATGTCGTATAACAAATAGGTTGCAACAAAGAAAATTATGTTCGCGTCAAACCAAAAAGGACATTGGAAGCATGCAATTGCTTGATACAAAACAATTTTCCTTTCAATATCGTAACGGCTCGTATCACATCGCTTCGTTTTTGTTGCTGCTGCTGGTATTTAAATTGTAATATATATGAGGACAACATTAATGGGTTCGATTGTTAGTTGTTAAACGCATTTTGACCAAAAACAAACTATAAATTATTTAACGGAGAATGAAACAAATAAAACAAAAACTAAAAAGAGTTATTTCTTGAACTAATAAATATAAACTGCATTAATTTAAATTATAAAAATATTAATAAAAAAAATATATTAAATTAAAAGTGATAGTTTCGTTTATGGAAAGTTTAAAACGATAAAGTGCATATTTTATAATTAAGTTCTGAAAAAAAAATATTAAAACATTTTAACTAATAAATAAAGATGAAATATAATAACAAAATGTGTTTCAAATACAACAAAAACCGAATAAGGTATGAATTAATTTAATAGTAAAAAAACAAAAATCATTTGTAAAAATTTCTTAAAATTAAAAAATCAAAAAAGAGAAAAATAATAGCAAAATAACAGTTTGCCGCATAAAATCGATATTGCTGGTGTTGTTGTACTCTAGTTATTGTTTCTGGTTTTAAACTTTTCAAATTGCATTTTGTAGGTGTATGCGTGTGTGTGTGTGTTTTTGTGTGAGTGCAATGAGAATTTGTACCAGTGTTTCTAAATTCAAAACAAAATACAAATGCATGTGTATGTATGTATATGTGTGGTAATTGGATTTTTCGAAATTAAATTTAATAAAATTATTTCGAGATGTTTTAACAAAGCTAAAGGCTCAATCAGACGTTAAACGCATAACATAACACCATAGCTGCAACGCAATTATCCAGTCTTATGGGCAACAATGTTTCCGATTTGCAATGACATACCATAACGCCATAACGGACCAATATGATTTTGGTTGTTACGTTATGTTAAGTCACTTTTAATTGAATATTAATAAATAGCGTATCCATTTAATTAATACCTTTTGGTTACAGCAGCTAATTCATGTTGATTTTTCAACTGAAATACACACCCAAATTAATTTGATCATCAGACATTTAAACTGTTGGTGGTCATTATTGTCGTTCTAGTATTTCGGTTTATTTTGAATTTCTGAGGCGCTCCATTTTCTTTTTTGCATTTACTGTTACAACAAATTTCTGTTGTAAATATCCTGCGATTATTTTGTATGCTAAGACAACGTCTCTGTAGAACATGTACTCGTATAAGAGTTTATAGAATTTCCTTACTTCTACTTCATTTAAGTTGTCATGGTCTATTCCTCTATGTCCTTTTTACCATTGCTGTAGCTGTTGACTTTGTCGTTGGTGTAGGTGTTTGTCTTTCATGTTGTGTATTTTGCAATTACTAATTATTGTTGTAATTGTAGTTGTTATCGTTGCTGCTGCTGCTAATTTTGTTGTTTTTATTAAAAAAGTCCTGCAGAATAGAAAACATGTGGTATTATCATCAGTAAGTATATATACATATTTACATATGTATGTATGTACGATGTATATGTATACTTGTATTTTTCTATTCGCATTATTATATTGTTAAGTATTGTTGTTGAATGTTTTCCTTTTTTTTTTCTTGCCATTGTGTTTACAACAATTAATTGCGTTGTCATCTTCAAGACAAACTGCAGTTGTTTTTGTCATTTTTGTGTTTGTTTATTTAGCAAAATGTAAACAAATTATACATTTTTTGTATAAATTTTCCAATATACTTTTCATAAACATACAAACTCATGCAAAAACTTTATATATCAGATCGTAAAATATTTATGAATTTGTTTTAAGGACCAAGAAATACTCGTATACTTACACTGAGACTATGTACACATTTATGTATACGAGTATATGTATATGTACTCTGAAATACATTTTTGCATTTTAATAACACTTAATGCTGTTTGTTACTTAAATTGTATATTTTATCATACTATATACGATATTAGCAGCTTCTGGGTATTATAACTGGCATTTTGAGACAGTTCCTTAGGTGATAATTTAAATAAAAACCTCTTTTTTTCTAAAACATGAAGGAATACCATAAGCAGCAGTAAAGATATATAATAAAATATGTGTGTAATATGTATAAAAGGGGAAATTCTTGTGAGAAACATACTTAAATAGATATTTTTTTAAGTTTTTTAATAAAATGTAATAAATATTCGATTATACACGTAGGATACCATAAGATAAGATTTGTAATTATTTTTTAAATTCACAGAAAACTGTTGTGAAGCAAAATATATTGAAATATTGTTGTTGTGTTTATGTTATTTGTAAAATCCATAGCAATGCATTCCGTACATTAAAGATTGTTATTGAAAGGGGCACATTAAAAGTCTTTAAGAAAACAAATATTTATCCGACAATGCGACACGTACATTAGCGATAAAATCAATATGAAATTGAGTACAATTCCCCCTTATTATGCTAACATGTGTTTAGAAAAGCCACATTTGGCAAAAGATTAGAATCGCAAGATATTTCAGATTTATATTTTCCAAGAAAATATTAATATTTTTATTTCTGAAGATATATTAGATAAAATATACATGCATACATATACATATTCATATAGTCAATTATAGATATTAATCAAATTATTTACAAACATAAGTAGTTTTTATACGAAATTCTATAACTGAGTATAACTGCTAGTAATTAATTGGATTCATTTTTGGGACCTTAAATAATTTGTATTTAATTAAATTCAAATATTTTACATAACATACTGTATTACAATACTTTACTTTATTTACAGACTTTGCTTGTAATTTCGAATTTTTAAGAAAAATTAAAGAAGAAGTAAAAAATGTATTTTGTGTAACATATTTATGTATATATGCGTATGTACAAGGATTTATTGAAACTTTGGTTTCTTCAGAACTAATAATAAGTTATCGAATCTTAAACTAAAAGATAATTCAATATAATCAGACCAGCGTTATGCAAAAATATCGTTTAAAATATCGTTTTTCTTAAAAAAAATTTATTGAAAACCAACTTGTCTATTGTTTTTTGTTTTGTTTTTTTGTTTTTTTGTTTTCTATCAATGTTTCTATTAAGCTTTCAAAATTCAACTTCCTTGCAATTATTTATAAAACAGTTTCAAATAGATACTCTTCACTTTTATTATTCCCTTTCTTATCCTCTTCAAACCTTTAACTTCAAATTCTGTTATTTCTTTGTTAGACTTTGTTTTTGCATTTTTTCTCATATTAAATGAAAATATACAGAAACTTGACCTCGATAACAAATCTTGAAGTTTGTTGCATAAAATATTTTCTTTTTAGAAACATAAATATTTATATATTTTAGTAACCTTTCCAGTGTTGCTTGTCTTTTAAAGGAATGCATTAAAATGAATTTTATTTACTACCAAGTCATTTAGACCAAGCTCAGAAACTTTCATTCTAACCGTTCTCTAGATTTATAAAAATCAATATTTACTTTGTGTGGGGGGTGCCACACCACCACCACTTGTTTAATTTCTGCCATATTACGAGAGCAGATGTGTATTGACTACGAATTTGTTTAGACAAAATTCAGAACCTTCCACTATTACCGTTCCAAAGATACAAAAAAAAATCAGTAATTACTTTGTATGGGAGATGCCACTCCCACTTATCTAATTTCGCCCACTTTTGGAGAAATTTAGAAGCTATTACTATTACTGCTTTAACGATACAAACATATAAATTAAAATTTTATATGGGCGTGGCACCGCCCCATTGAACAAAAACCATCAGTGAAAGTACATATTTCCAACGCATGTATTGGCTTGTAAATCGCTTTAGTGGTTTGTTGAGTTATAAAATGGCAAACAGAGCAACTTATTTTTATACTTTAAACTGCCAAAAAATAAAAAAATTGCGAAAATCATATTTTCAGATGAAGCTCATTTTCAACTTAGTGGGTACGTTAATGAGCAAAATTGTCGTATTTGGGACTCAGAAAACTTAAACGTGTTCTTACAGAGGCCAATGCACCCATTACGAGTGACTGTTTGGTACGGTTTGTGAAGCTGAGACATCATTGGCCCATATTTATTTGAAAATGAGGACGGCGCAACCATTACGGTCAATGGACACGGACACCTCTTGCACCATGATAATCATGATAGATAGAGTGAACTATGGTATAGGGGTTTCTATGCTCGAGTTATTTGAAAACGCGTTTTTTTTTAACTGGTTTTAAAAAAGCGACGTTTTTTGAGTTTTTCGAAAAACCGGGTTTTTAATGTCGAACTATTCAGCATATTCGAAGACTTTTCATTCGATGGTATATTCAATTAAAGTTATTTTCTTACAAATTTAAATTACGTGTGCAACGGTTTTTAGTACATACGTCATCATTTTACTATTTGTTTACAAATAAGTGCACATACGGCTTATTTTTGTATCCGTTTGAGTTACGAAAATAGAAAAACGCACAACAAAGTTTCAATTGTGAATGAAATGTTTATATAGGGCGACAATTGAATGTCTGCCATTTACTTTTTAAAGATTATTAAAAGCAAATGATGCCCGCGGCTATGCCGTAGATGGTCCATTCATGAGTTTCAATTTTAGTGGCAGCTGTAATGTTGCCTTCCACGGTTGGAATTTTAGTTGGCTTGTCCTTGTGCACAAGAGATTTCACGTAAATCCACAAGAAAATCTAGTGGAGTAAATCGCCTGACGGCCAGTGGACTGCTGCAAACCGTAAGATTAATTGCTGACCAAAATCATCGCTCAATTCATGGTTCATGGCAGTATCTTGTCAACCAAATCCATTTTCTTTATTTTGTAACGTTGCTATTTTCATGTTTCTTAAAGAAGAACGGGAATAATGCCGCCGTCCCACAAATTGCACCAAAGAGTGCATCTTTCAGTGTGCATTGACAGCTTTTCACACCAAATTCCGCAATTCTGTTTGTTGTCGTACCCATTGAATCAAAAATTAACTTCGTCTCTCAGGATGATTTTTAAATAGAAACACATTTCTTACGCAGCAGAAATTTTGATAATAAAATTCAATATGTTCGTTAGTTAGACTATTCTTTAGTGAAATGACAAGCCTTACGGAGCATTTTTAGCATGTCACGTATACCAAACCAAATAGCAGAAAATTTACTCTTTATACTTACGGAAAAAAACCGAAAAATCTCGATTAGTCGAACCAGTTTTGAAGTAAAAAAACCCGCAAACCAGAGTTGACAACTCTAGATTTGTATAATATTAAGAGTGCAAGTTAATTCGATTCGTTTTTTTTATATCAAAATTACAGACACTGCTTTTTGGGTCACCCCCAAAGAATATGCAAATTTCTCCTGCCTTTAGTTTAAGATCCTCATCAAATAACGTCTGTTCAAGCGAAAAGCTTATCGTGAGCGATGTCTATCTTCAATGCTGAAATCGCCACTTTTGAAACACCGAAACCATTCATGACTTGTCAGTTTGAACACTGTCAACGCAAACTTTAACAAGTTGGGGCGTTTAGTTGCACTTCTTTTTCCAATTAAAACAACAAATTAAAAGCTCCCGTAAATTCCGCTTAATTATCAAAAAATATGACATTAATGACACTGTTGAATATGTTTTAGATGAAATTGAAAACAATTCAAACTGGATATTAACGGCGAATACCCAATTCGTCTAAAAATAAGCTAATCAGCTGTTACTATTTAGAAGTTTAATGTTTACAGAGCCATCTTTTGAAAACGGTCCAAATTAATAGGTACTCACAGTATATTGTTGAGTTGAGTTAACTCCAAAAGTGATGTCCAATAAGTAGTTATGCAAGTGTTAGCTTTGGAGGTATTCTATGTCAACTGGTAAATTAAATTTAACCAGAAGTACTTCTTATGCAAGCACTAACCTTAGCACATGTTACTCAACCATAGTATTGAAACTTTTTATTCATTACACTTTCTATAGTATATCGACAAATAGTAGGTATATATTATTATTATTTGAAATCAAAAGTAAAGAAGAAAAAAACCTATTAAAACTGTAGAAGTAACACTTGCGAGAGGCTGTTTTGATTTACAATGTTTTTAGACATTTCAGTTGCTATTAAAAATGTCATTGAAATAAAATATATGACATACAAACGTATGTATGTTTGTAAACAGTTTATAAAGGAAAATAGTGAAATTTTTATTTTATTTTTTATATGAAAGAATGAAACTGATTCGCTTGCATGAAAAAATGTTGAAATCCTACTACTTCTGTATCTGCATGCGTGCAAGTATGTCTGATATTAATGTTGGTGGTGCTGGTAATGGTGAATGTCATTGCCAAATGTTAAGGAAAAAAAGTTTAAATACAAGTACAAGTACATGTGTTAACAACATACCGAAAAATAAAATAAAATAAAATAAAATAAAATAAAATAAAATAAAAAATTTCTAACTGTTCTTGTAAATTTTAACATGCATTTTCCCTTTTTATATAGAAACAAAAGAAAAGATTTAATTAACTTCTTATTCTCTTGTTGTTATTTTACGAAAATTGAAACAAATTTAATATTAAAGTTTTCCCTCAGACAAAACGTGATTTCAAGTTTTTTGTTTTGTAATGATGATTTATTTTCTTAATAATTTCTTTGCCATCTTATGATGATGATTGTGATAAAATGATGTAAAGACGGCCTTGTAAATTTGCAGGAATGTAAAAATGTGTTCATTTCCCATAACCTAGAACATGGCATGTGATTATCACAGTTAGATTGATTTCGCATAAGAAAAATATAAATAGATATGTATGCTGTATGTATATGTATAATTATAAAACATATAAATATACATACATATGTAAAATAAATAAAATATATATTAAATATAGTGTTGACATTTCATTGATGGTTAATTGAAGTTTGAAGTGAAAGGGAAATGCTGAGAAGTAAAATATAATGACAATTTCACACACTCACTCATACACAAAGGTTTTTAAATATATAATAAGTGAATCAATGTCATTAAAATCTCACACGCTTACTTATACACATGCACGTATTATCTTATCTTATTCCTTATAGTTCTCTTCCTGTGCCATACACACACACGCATACATAGAAATACACGTTAATTTTTTTTTTCATTTCTTATAGGTATCCGTTTCTTCTTCTTGTTTAACTATCTACCATATTTGACCAACAGGGTGGTGATTTGTAGGTAAAATTGGCAAGTGCACACACATAAATATACACTCGCTAGATATTTTCATGTTTGCTGTGACTCCTTCAAATGTAAAGGAGAAACCAACTGACCTGAGTTTTTTTAATCGTAATCATTTATTTATTTCTTCCATTTGAATAATAAAATTTAATGATAATTTTCTTTTTTCTGCTTTTATTTCACATTTAAATTTTTGCACTTTACTAACTTTTTGAGAGAAGAAGGATTATGGTGGGGAGGGGATACAGGAAAATTGTTCAACTGTGCCTTCAATTTGAACTATAAATTTTATTTTCAAACCATTTTATTTTTCTTTGTTACAGAAATGAAAGAAATTCTTTTCACCTTTACCTGTGCCACTGTGACAAGAGAAAAGCAATATTTTTAAAATAATATCGTCATTTCGATGACGTATCCAAAGTAAGTCTGAGAACTACCTTTTGGTTATGGTCTAGTCTAGTTAATTACATTTTGCTATAGCTATTGTATTAGTCACCTAGGGAAGTAATAGGTAATAGTTGTGTGGAAGAATGAAGGCGTTAGAGAACTAAAGGCCGTCTATACACACAGGTATATGGACGGTAATAATAAAGTAGTTTATAATTAAATCGATTGAAAAATGATTAAGGCATGCTCTTCAAGGTCGTCGTTGTTATTCTAAATGCAACAAGACAGAGGAGAATTACACAGCTGTAGTATGAAGATAGAAGTGGGGTCTCCAAAGAAAACAAGAAGTTGGTAAGAATATAGGTCACCCGGAGGAAATTCTTTTTTCTATTTCCACATAATACAACAGGTAAGGTTATGTAGCAAACATTTACGTTGAATATAGTTTCTCAAGAAAAGTTCTGTTGTGCTTTCTTATATACATATGTAATTATAATGAAAATTTCTAAAATTAATTAAGTTTTTTCATACAACAGGAGACAATGTGTTTTTTGCTAGAAAAATTCCCAATAAATTAAATGTAAACTTTAGTCGATTGAGACTTGTTGAAGATTGTTGCCAATACGTATCACTTAACATTGCATATTAATAATAAATAATGTTGCTCTTATTCAATTCCCCATTAATTAATGTAGTCGCAGAGTTTAATTAATTACTCAGTTTTAGTTGTGTTTGCTTCTTTTGTTTTATTAATTTAAAAGAAGTACCGCTTAATTAAGTTCTACGAAGGTCTACATGAATAAATGGAACAAAACTGACTACAACTACAATGACTATGACTAAAATGACACTTAAAATCTTTTTTTGTTTTCTTTTGTTCGTAAAATAAAGAAGATGTAAAACTATGACATCCATTAAATAGCAAATTAACCAGCAGCACGAATAAGTTTGTGAAGATTCATTCTAAAGCCAAACACGAAAGTTATTGACCGTGATTAACGTGTGCAGTTTATAGAGTCGCATTAAATTCTCCTCTCTCTCTCTCTCTCTCTCACCCTCTCTACCTTTGTTATCAATTGTTTTGACAATGAACCTTATAGTAAAGGGTCCGCCATCTAAAGTTTTTTTTCTCAACTAGTGCTTATTTCGTGAATGGTAACACTTAGCTCTTGTCTGATTTGACAGATAATTAGTTTTATCCTTCCGCTGAACGAATATGGTTGTGTATACGCTTGAACTTCGCTTCGCTAAGTGGGCCTGCGATCGACTTAGAGAAGATGCCGATTTTTCCAAAAAAAATATCATCTTTTCAGATGAAGCTCATTTTGATCTTGGCGGGTATGTAAACAAGCAATATTGTCTCACTTGGGGCACAGAAAACTCGCACGCATACAATGAAAAGCCGATACACGGATTTTGGTCCAGAGGCATAATTGGCAATTTTTCTTCGAAAATAAGCAAGGAGTGGCCGTTACAGTCAATGGCGATCGTTATCGGGCCATGTTGAACGAATTTTTGTTCACAAAAATTGAAGAGGAGGATATTAGCAACATTTGGTTTCAACAGGACGGCGCTACGTGCCACACAGCCGAAGCTACACTCGATGTTTTGCGCCCTGTTTTTGAAGACCGCATTATCAGCTGCAGAACTAATGTCGTTTGGCCAACTCGGAGCGGCGATTTGACACGGTTGGACTATTATTTGTGGTGTGCCGCCAAAGATAAGTGTTACGCCAACAAGCCAGATACAAGTGGCGCTTAAAGGACGATATTCGTGAAGCCATTGGTGGTGCATGGCCAGCCGAGGCAGCCATTTGAATGAAAATATTTTCCATTATTAACCGGAAGGATTGTACTTTCAAATAAAAGGAAGAAATTTGAGAAAATATTCAGTAGATTTTTTTATAGCATTTTTTATTTGGCGGACCTTTTATTAAATAATCCTGTGAAATTTGTGTTTCTACATACATACATATGTATATAGAAAAATGTACATTCCCAAACACCTATGATGAAATCTCTAAATTAATCTTCCTTATTATTTGTAGGATATTAAAGGAAAATATGTAACCAAACTGCACAAGCACACATGTAATTTATTACATACATACCTTTATAACCTAGTTTAGCAAATTAAGTACTTACTAAATAAATATTTGCTTCAAATCAACAAAAAACCATAACTTAGTTGGTAACAAATTCGATAAGATATTACATTTTCATTATGAGAATATATAACGTGACTTTCCAATATAAAAACGATAGAGAAAAAGAAAAAAAGAAATGAACGTACGTAACAATATATTCGAATGTTTTATTTTAGATATTACTTTCTGGGTAGACGGTTTGTCTCTTTTACCAAAATATTTATTAATACATAGGATATATGATACAATTGATTTGTACACACGCATAAAAACATAGTAAGTACATTACTGTTTAAGATTAATAAAATTAACCCATTGGTAGATTGCCATAAAGAAAAGCTAAATTTGGGCCAATACTAGTACTTTAAATATTGGAAACAAATATGTACGAGTAATAACTGGCTATTTCTAATTAAACAAATGACTTGTGGAAGCTAAAAGTAAAATGAAAATGTATTAATTGCAGTGGACAAATTTAAGATTAGGAAATAAATTGGTTGTCAAATGATGAAAATTCAAGAATTGAGCTGTCAACGTTTAAGACTTATTTAGCAAAAAATCGGGAAATTTTTACTATGGAACGCTACACTTTTGAAGAAAGAATTTTAATTATGAAAAACTGAACGATTTTTCAACAAAATCATCTTTAGTTCCATTTTCAGTTAAGCGGTTATGTAAACAAACAAAATTGTCGCATATGGGGCTCACAAAACCAACAAACAGTCCTCGAAAAACCATTACATCCAAAGAAAGTGACCGTATGGTGCGGTTTGTGATTATGCGGCATCATCGGACCGTATTTATTCGCATATGAGCAAGGAAACGCCGTCATCTCATCGTGAATTCTCTGCGCTACCAAACCATGATAACCAAATTTTTGTGGCCACAATTGGCTAATGTTGACATTAGTGGCCTTTGGTTTCAGCAGGACGACATCACAAGCTACACAGCCAGAAATTTCCCGGTCGCGTAATTTCTCGATTTGGCGATGTCAATTGTTCGCCTCGTTCTGGTGATTTAACGCCGCTGGATTATTTTCTCTGGGTCCATTTGAAAGACCGGGTTTACGTGAACAATCCACAAACAACTGACACTCTAAAAGATGAAACTCGGAGCTGTATTGACGAGATAAACGAAGCTTTGTTGTAAAATCTGGTTCAAAATTTTGTGAAAAGAGCGCACGTCTGCTGTCGAACTAGAGGTGGAATTTTTCCCGACATCATATTCCATTATTATTTCCCATATTTCTGTTGTGTATTGGTATGAATAAAATTGAATTCGTTAAAAAAAAAAATGTGTTTTTGAGCCAATTTTACTTGCTAACCTCAAATTTGCCCACCCTATACTTCTCTCTCAGTCAACGAGAGCATCCAAATCTATTTTTAGACTCATTGCAGGGGACCTACAGTTTAACGTCGGCTTCGAACGGCATATGTATTTAGAGAAGTTTTCAATAGTAGTAATACTCATAACCAGTTACTAGCTTATGTTATAAGTTGATACCGCTGTCGAATAACTTTTTCTTATTTACGATGATCTAACCTGGTATTGAACCGAAAACCTTCTGGTTGTTAGGTGTTTTACCTACCCTACCACAGCAGCAAACTCACTGTGGATTTAAACTGTTTTATTACTTAAAAAATGTTGTCAAAAATAAATGGAAAATTGTTTTTAATTTCGCTTATAATGGGTTAAATGACTTCATGGATTTAACAACGATAAAGATTGAAAAAACAAATTTAACCAAATATTCTATCATATACATATGTAAGTATGTATTTATGTATTTTGGCAACTCGGTTAGCAACATCATCAATATTGACGTTATTGCATGAGCAGCGATACGATTTCTTCATTTCCTTTTCGCAATACACACATACATATCGGGTGTTTGTTTAGAAATTCATAACTCTGAGTTGGCAACACTAGTTGCTAGTTGCTTTTTGCTTAGTTTGGTTTGACATTTCATTCGTAATGGGCTGAGGCAAAAATGGATATTGATATTGAATTACCATTCAAAATTTGTTCTTCGATGAAGCCCATTTATGGTTAAAGGAGTATGTTAATAGGCAGAATTGTCACATTTAGTGTGAGGATAATCCACATCATTACATCCACAGAAAATTACGTTTTTTTGAGAGCTTTATGAGCTGGCGGAGTTATTCGTCCATGTGTCTTTAGTAATGGTACAATTAATTGTCCACCAAGATCTTGCGATTTAACCTTATTGGTTTATTTCACTTGTCTACGTCGATAAATCAGAGATAATTGAACATCTGAAAATCAACATTCGAAGATTGCGCCTTGTATATGCCAGCCTGGGCGGCCACAAGACTGAAATCATATTTATCCATTAATGTCAAAGCCAGTTTCATTGATTTAAAAAATGTATTTCTTTGTTTTATTGCGGCTTAAGTTTGTGTAACTATAAAAAAATCACCCGATACATACATACTTAATGCATTATTGGTTCATATCGCTGTGTGTGTTATTGGCTGAAAAAGGAGAAGGGCAATTTAAGAAACATTAAATACGTTTTTTTTCTTCTGCTAACAAAATATAAGTATTTCTGTACGTATTTTAAATGAATTGACTTTAATATTCGGTTTGACTATTCGTTGTTGTCTGTTTTGCTCTCTATTTCTCAAAACTTAGCTTATCTCTTTCATAACTCTTATAAGCTTGTTTGCCTATGTGTTTGAGAATTAAAACGTGTGTATTGGTGTTGGTATATCATTTATTAAGTATACATACACACGAGTACATACGTATACGTTGAAAATCTTCTTTATATTGTGGTTATAAATTTTATTTGTTGCACGACTGTATTGTACGTAATACATATGTATGTGTGTGAGAGAGAGTAGTTTTGTTCTTTACTCTTTGATATTTATTTATTTTATAGCTCAGCAATTTCATTGTTATTGGTTTTTTTCTGTTATTTGCTACACATACACGTGCATATATATATGTACATACACCATACGCACATGCAAATACATAAAGTGCAATGAATATGATATACTGCGCTCTATTCGTATACAGTATATAAGTACAGAAAAAAAGACATTTCAACGTGTGGAAATTCTTTGGTGTAACATGTTTACACTGTTAAATTATGGGAATACTGCTACTGTTCGAAAAATAATTTGCTTAAGGGTATTAATAAATGTAATTTTTTGTTTTATTTCTTTATTTTGGTGAATTTAATAATTTTTTTAAATAAATTATATAAAAGTTCTATTGTTATTGTTGTTTAAAATAAAGTATTGGTTTCTTTTCGTTTACTATTTAGTATTTCTTACAAAAAGTAATTCAATATATTTTTTAAAATGGCCCACAATGCGGGTAATGCTCTTGAAAGCTTGATTTAATCGTTCCTTTATAAAAGGAATGGAAATTGTTATATTCTATAGCCTGTTTCTTTATTTTAGTAGGACCTCACAAAAATTCCATTAAAATTCTATTTTGTCAGTTTGTTTATTTTAGTTTTTGTCTCTTTATTTGATTTCTATTTTTAGTTTCATTGTAGAATGATGAATACCATCATAAAAAATTTTAAAAACGTGCATGATGTAATCAGTGAATCATAGATAATTCTCTATTTTCTATATTAAAAAAAAAAAACAGCAGAAATTGAAATTTTCTTTAAAACTTTCTATCAATAAAATAATCTTTAGAAAATATAACAAACAAGATGCGAATAACCATTGTTCATACACATACCATATAATGTAAACTTAATGAAAAAGGTCTTTAGGTTGGCTACTTCACATCTACTTGGTGTGTTTTATAGGATTTATGCAACATTTATAAGTTGTTACAACATTGTTATGTGTCTGTGTGTGTACTGAAAATGGTGTAGAGGGATGATAATACAAACAGTAGCTCGTGTTGTGCTAACATTAGGCAATGAACTATCATCATAAATTCATTGTCACACATAAACCATCACGACACTAACACGAGCAAAACCAGGCATAGTAGCATGGAGCCACAAAAAAAAAAAAAACAAAAAAAAAACAGTACCAACAATAACATCTGCTGCAAAATACTGTTCAGTACAACATTGTGTTTTGCATTTGCCATAAAAAACAAAATAAAAATTACTTTCACCCAACAAATGGAACAATTTTAAATAGAAAAGTTTTTATTGCTTGGATTTAAGCAGAAAATCCTATTTGCCAATAAGCAAACTAGACAACGGAAAAAGTAAAGTTTATTGGCCTGAAACTTAAAAGGACATTAAAACAAACGGCACAAACGGCATTTAAATATAATCAGAAAAATAAATTTAAACTATTTTATCCCGCAATTCCATTGCTATGAAGAGTAAATACCCAAGATTTTTCTAAAACTAAGAAACTACCGAAATACAATAAATACGAGTATATTTATAACTGATATACGAGTAGAGCTAAGTCTCTTGATCTACATATTGAGTTTTTGCTCTATTGTTCTGAGATTTAGAATCTGAGGCGTTGGCAAACCATCTCCAATTTCAAATTTTAACAACCACATTAAAGATGCGCATAAAAAGTTTTTCCGCATTCTAAATGAGATCCTCTGTCGGCAATTATAACCGAGTTGTGTTCGTTAGGACAGAGCAGTACAGAGCAGTTGCAAGTTGTTGGCACAAGAAAAAATAATGTAGATGTGATTTTGCATAATTAAAACTTATAATTAAAATATTTTCTTATTTTTTTCTGCTTCTTTTTACCAGCATTAGTTTTAAGTGGCTTGCAAGATATAAAGAATGATAAAATTCTATGAAAAATGTATGGCTTTAAATAAAAATTAAAAAAAAAAAATTCTTTTTAATGATTATGAGCTCATCGCTAATATCAGAACGTTAAAGACAAAGAAATTAATTCAATCAAATTGGTTACTTATTAATATTTAATTTACTTTCCTTTCCACTGGTGTTTGTCTTGTGTATTTAACACCAAAAATGATTTTGTGAAAAATATTTTTTAAGCCGTGAAAGAGCAAACAAACGCGCGTGTCAGCTTCACTACATCGTGAGTGTAAAAAAACTTTGGAAAAGTGGTGACACGTGTAGTTTAAACAATATTTATTTGGCTTTTAAATACTTGACAAATCCGCTAAGAAACGAAAAATACTTAAAAAAGAAAAGATGCCGTCTGTCCTCAGACATGAATAATATTCAAATTAAAAGTAACGTATGCCATGTAAAAAAGACTGACTGACTCTATGTTAAGTCATATAGAAAAAAAAACAAGAATTAAATATTTATATTAAATAATCAAAAGACTTGTAGAACGACAGTCAGTCTGCCGATGTATAGTTTTTATTTTCAGTTTTTTTTTTTTTTTTTTTTTTGTATAAACAAATGAATCGCTCATAAAATATTGTATATATTAAGCATTCATTTTATCCTACAGCTGCCAGTATTTGTTTTATTACCCATTTAATACAAACCGCATTTGTTCATTGGATGTTGGTGTTGGACTGACTATTTCTAGAGATATTTGTGTTATTTTTATTATTGTTTTTTACTCTCATTTCGAGTTATTAGAGGCATACAAAATATGTTAACATTTCTTAAAGATACATCATACATTCATACATGCATATACATAGAGACTCATAACAATAAAATATCAAAATAAAGTAAAGAAGCAAAATATGATAGACACTGTGTCGCCGTGGGTTTCAATTGGCCAATAAGTCGACGTTGCTGCTGCCAGTCGCTGCTCTTATAATCTGTTATAAAGTGTGAATTATATATTGAATTGATATTTTGTGCTTGAATGACTCGCTTACGGACTGACTGGCAATTCAATGAAAGAAACGCGTTAAAAAATACAATTAATTTGCCTCCTTTTCTAAATGGAATAATAAATTGTTTTGTTTATCATTACACATCTTTTTTCTTATTTTAATTTTTATAAATTTTATCATAATTATTAAAACTTTCATACGATTCTTACACTCACGAAAAAGTAAAAACCAATTTCATATTATCCTCTTACGGCAGTATTCATAATGGAAACCTAGCAAGTGCTAGCATAAGTATGATTTTTAATACGCTTGCCCAGCCAGATTTGTTGCGGTAGATTGCTCGCCAGCGAAGCTGCCTATTCTAAGCTTGCAAGTATCCAATGGAATTCACAGCGTGGAAAATTTGCTGGTGAAGTCGATAGTGCTACCATGCATGGCTAGTTTAGGTACTCAGCCATCTTATTAAGAAATCTAGAACTATTTTTGAGGTCATCATTCGAAAAGAAATCAACTTGGAGCCATCCGTGAAGCAAAACATAATTTGTCTATTCCCTCTTGTCTGGAAACGTTGCCATGAACTTCAAAGTGTGGTGCTGTGTAGTCAACTTTCCTAAAATTTCCCAACCTTTTCAGGACTTTTAAGTGACCCACATGCGTTCCGCCCCACTGCCTAGTCGTATATGCATGTATGTAATACAATGTGTATGTATATTTTGTAATTCTACTCTGTCTATGACCAATACAATATTTATGGCAATGAATAAAGTTAATTAAGTTTAAAAATTAAATAACAACTAATTAAATAAATTATTAAATTTTTCATTGAAACAGTGCTTTCGTTAGTTAATTCAATTGCAAACGTGTTAATAATTCAAATTTATTTCATTTACATTTTACATTTACATTTGTGTGAATAAAATAAAATTCAATGCGTAATATGTATATTAAGCAGATACTGAAGTTTAATACAATTCCTGTAAATTAAAAATGTAAAAAGAAATAGGCATTGGATTCATATACCCATTTAATTCATGTTTAAAATCGTATAAAATAAATCATTAAAATTAATACACAAAAAAAATAAAGTATCTTTTCATAGATACAATTTTTATACCCTTTTTATATACTCAAAACAAATATTATTCATATCCAATAGCAAAGGAACATTAATAACCAGAAAACCATACAAGTCAAGTTCATTCAACCTAATTTTATTGCATTAGTCATTATAAAATAAAATATTAAATTGTATTTTAAAGAATTTTTATTCAAAAGATTTATTATACAACTTATGTACGAATTTTTATCAAAATTAAACGGACAGATAAATATTGTTTGTAAATTTAAAGGTCAAGACTTATGTAAACACAATACAACTGATTGTGATTAAATGTAATGTTTTTTTCTTCTTTTTTTTAACAGCTAGTGTAAGACCATATATTATATCATATTTTACATTTAAATAAACACCATGATTTCTTCAATTTGCTATATTTTCTTACATTGTTTTTGTTGTAGAGATTTATATATATTATGTAAGAAAAATATTTAAAAAGTTATTAAGGAACACATCGGCAAAATTTGTTATTCGTTAGAAAGGCGTATTGATGGCAATATGTATGGAATATAAGATAGTGCAAATGTCAGCCCAGCATGTCTTTGGATCATAAATCAGGCTGAATATGGCCAATGACATGGGTTATATTTGTTTTGAGGGCGGATGTGGCTTATTAGCATAGCCCTGCAAAATATGAAAAAATAAAAAATAAAAAAATAAATAAAACTATTAACAGGGTCTAATCACATGACGGAGTCTAATTCACATCACACCACTCAAATCGTTTTTGCAGAATAACTAATGTAACATGAGTTATGTAGCACGTAGCGTCCTGTTGAAAGCATACGAGTATGTTGTTTATTTCCATATCAACCAAATCAGGTCACCGAACTATAGCACATGCCGTTGACGGTGATAGCCTGGCCTACGTCGCTTTTAAAGAAATATGGACCAGCGAAAATATCGGCATTTATTGGATGTCTTGAACGACATGTATGACCTGATACAGAAAGAAACAATTCTTCATCTGCTGTGCACTTGCCCAGCGTTATCTGACAGGAGAAAGAGGCACCTGGGCTTCTACCATTCGATTGAGCTTACGAAGCTGTCGAAGACGGACATTAAAAGACTTAGCGACTTTATTATGAGTTCCGCGTAGTTCCGTGTTGAGGAAGAATGATGATCCATTCTGATATCAAAATGGCCTTTCTTGAGGACAGTCACTCCTATCTACCAACATACCCTACCACTTATCGTTTATTTTTTTTATAGTTACGCAGGTATAAATCAGATTAAAGTAAGGAAATATATTTTTAATATAAATTAAATTGGCTTTCTTGGATAGACAATTTTTTTATATGAATATTTAATATTGTTACGTTTTAGCCTTTTTAAAATGTTTGAGTTCGTTTTAATTGCGCTTAAATAAAATAAACACCACTTTGTTGTTGTTTACAGTTTTATTTCCTCACTTATCTTTTATACAGTTTAACTTAATATTCGTTTATACAACACTTTTATTTACGCTTAACACGACTTTATTTTATGACAACAAAACGATAACTATTTGATGTAGGTAAAGCAGCGCTTATAAACCTAATTGCCTACGGCTTGGAAGGTTCCGGAAATCATATCCTCCATTTTATATCCGTTAATTCAAATGTAACATACAAAGAAGGTCGCAAATAAGTACGGCATTGACAGGGTGATAATAATTATAATAATAACCAAATATACCAAAATCTACAATACAGTTTTAAGGACGCTTATGTAGTATATTTTCTTTGTAGGAATTTTTTTTTATTTTCATAACAATATAATTTCTGCCATGTGGCTGACATGGCTGACGCGTACAAGGCGCAATATGGAACACTTATTCTCACAAACTTTTCGCAGCTTTACTTTTCGAATGCTGATTTCCAGATGTTCAATTCCCTCTGGTTTATTGATGTAGACACGTGACTTTACATAACCCCAAAGAAAATAGTCCAATAGGGTTAAATTACATGATCTTGGTGGTCAATTTATTGAACAATTACCCTTTCATCAAAAGTTTCTTTGAGTAAATCAAATAGAGCGCGCACTGTGTGGCATCTGGCTGCATCCATTTGGAAACACATGACTTTTTTCTCCTCTAGGGAGCATATTGGCCTTCCACAAAGCACCCATTGCTTGGTTTCAGTTTCTTTCAATTTGATCTTTCAAGCTAGATAGATGGATTAATCAACTGTAGCTTCCTCCATATGATTTTGGCTGATGATCTTTACTTTAGCATTGTAATTTTTTCTCAGTAGATGCGTATTTTCCTGATCATTCGTCTGATATTTGTTATCATCGCCAAAGGTATGTGGGAAGGTCAGGGGGGCATCTTCCTTATTTTTTTAGATGGTGTTGTCTGGAGGAAAATTGAAGCCTCTTTATTAAACATTCGGAACCACAATTAAATTTTTCTTCGTCATGTTCTCTGCTGGAGCTCGAACCTGGATCGCTTGTGTTGTTATGCGTGTACTCTAACTACTAAAACCACGCCACCTACCGGCAAGATTAAGGCCAGCTAATTGAGGTACGACAAAAGTTTTAATCGTTCTGAACATTATCATTTGTGAAGACATATGGACCAATGACTTCGCCAGCCCTTAAATCGCATTAAACAGTTAATTTCGGTGGATGTAATGGTATTTTGACAAATGAGACAATTCTGCTTATCTAGGTATGTAGATTCAACCAAAAATGGATTTCATCGGAGAACAAAATTTTGAATGAAAATTCAATAAAATGGAATTAAAAAAAGTTCAACAATTTGAAAGCGTTGCTCTGGTGTAAGTCTATTCAAAATGAGAAGTCAAGCTAAACTTAACAAAAAGCAACTGCAACAGCTGTAAAATTAGTTGTCAAATAAAGCAGTGTTGCCAATTCAAAGTTATGAACTTCTAAAAGAAACAACCGTTACATATGTAAATATATATATAGTATATACGACTAGTATATCGTACATGCAATATGTGAATAATTCTAAAAAACGATTTTTGAATGAATATGTTGCTGTTACAAGCTTTTGCTTATCTTAAAAGCACAAACAAAAATCACATGGAAATATTTGTTTTTAATGCCATTTTCAAAAGTTCACTTGCAAATGATTTGATAAAAAGTTAATTGTCGTACTTTTTTTTAATTTGCCTATATTATCAAACGAATATATATTGAAACCACACGCCCCCACCTATCAATTATAAAAGAAAAGTCAAAGCTAAGATAAAAATACGAATAAATATTTAAAATAAATAACAAAAAAGCTGCAAAATCACTGCATAACAAATTGAATTAAAAAAAATATATTAAATAAATAAAATAAAAAACTTAAAAACTTTTATCGTAAGTCTGATTGATAAAAAAGCTGAATGAATTTTTAAAATAAATTCACAATTATGTGTAAATTTTTTGTATAAAGAAATTTAGTTTTGTTTTTGGAGGCCGAATAATGCAAAAAAATAAATATATATTTTGAAGTGTAGTACGTATAGAAAAAATAATTTTTTTTTTAATATTTGATGAGTATTATTTGTAAATATCACAAAAAAATACTTAAAGAGATTCAAGTTAAGTATCCATAAGATTTGGCGCGTGGCTGTTTGTTGTAGAAAAAAGAAAATATGATGATGATGATGTTACCTGGTGTTGTGCAAAAGAGTAATTCAATCAAACGAGATCACATGACAGAATCATTGCCTCTTAAATCATTATCAACATAATAATGAACATCTTATGCAACGTCATCATGTACATTGACCCGGTGACAATATTTAGAAGAAAAAAAACTCTGTCTGGCTATATGTCTGCTATGTGAAACATTTAAAAATGTTATTTGTTCACTCATGGACCATTCGGGTTAATAAAACAAAAAAAAAAAAAAACAAAAAAGTAAATATTTTTTGCTTTACTTTTATGAAATTTTATATTTTTGATTTTTTTTTTTTTGTCTAAATTTTGTTGAGAGTTTTTTTTTACATTAAAAAGAAAAATACTTATTTCAAAATTATTAACAAATGTTTTATTAGAAATTCATTCAAACAAAAGAATAAAGTGATTATTGAAATCTGGGTCATAATGGAGTATACAAACGATGAACAAGCGAGGGAATGTTTATGTGATTGGGTTTCTTCGAGAAATCTAAATATTCATGGTTACTTGATAATCACTTCTAGTAGTGTCAGAACTTGTTCTTATTTTTATTCTTTCTCTCTCTGTCCCTCTTTCTGCTCAAAGAGCTATGGAAACTCTATACTTTTTATTTCTTTATTTTTTAGATTATAATGCTGTTTCTGTTGCTGTTGCTGTTGCTGTTATTCAATGTGAATGTTTAAATAAGATTTTTTATCTCAAAGTTATTATATTTTTTTAATAAATAAAGTTTAAAAAATTGTTGTTTTTTCAATATTATAATACCTGCATATTTGTATGCGTGTTGTACCTTTTAAGTATAATGCAAATATTAATAATTTATTTAAACTACAGTTTTTTTTAACAGTATTCGAGATGACTTTGCAAGTGGGTTAATGTCCTGCAGTTTTTTAACCTCTCTTCCAATATCTTGTCAATATCTACAAGTAGTTCAACATGTTCTCTTAAAAAAAAAAAGAATAAGTAATAAAAATTTAAAAAATACAAGAAAAGTAGAAATTGGGTCAATAGAACACAACAGAACAACACATGTCCTTAAGAATAGTTAACGTACAAACATACTTGAACAAACATGTTGTTCATACATACTTAAGTAGGTATGGATGTATATTGTCCATAATAATATTTTTGCATATTGATCTGAAAGTATATAAAGAGGATATGCATATACATACATATTCAGCATCTTAAAAGTTTACATAGAATAGCACACTTATAGTAAATTGGGTTGGGGCAGTTGCTGGTGTTACTCTTACTGTTCAGTTGAATATTTGCTAACATTATTTAGCTTCACTGGATTCAATAACAATTTATTGTTGATTTAGTACTCATGAAGTCGTGAAGTAATAATGGATTAGAGTAAAAACAGTTTCCTTAATTTGCTAATAATTGACAAATGATTTTTACGATTTCACTCAACTACGTTTTAAATTATTTTTCTTTTTCTTTTCTATTCAATCCTAACCCTCCACCTAAACGTTCTTTAAAGTCAAGCTTTTCTTAAATAAAACAAATTACAGATTTGAGGTTTCGCAAGTTCCTTCAGTTAAGCATTTTCTAAAGTATTTTTTTTTTTCTGTCATCCTTAGTTCTTCTGATTTATTTGGGTTGGCAGTATAGCCACCTAAAGTCAAAAAGTCCTTAGCCTGCTGATAAAAGTACCCTGGTACCCGTAAAATAAAAGTAACTTTTGGAGGAGAATTTATTTTGCTATGGCTATTTACAGGCAACGCATAATTTACGTGTTTCTCGATTAGGTTTTGAATCATTAGCCCTGCAAAGGTAACAACGACCATTTTGTAACAACCGACCAATTTATCTCGCTTAGAAGTATCTGATGGGATTGTAGCATCCTGGCAAACTTCTTTAGCGCTGGTTTTGTTTGTTATAAGCATTTGTTAAGCATTTTCTAAAGTATTTTTTTTCTGTCGTCCTTAGTTCTTCTGATTTATTTGGGTTGGCAGTATAGCCATCTAAAGTCAAAAAGTCCTTAGCTTGCTGATAAAAGTAACCTGGTACCCGTAAAATAAAAGTAACTTTTGGAGGAGAAATTATTTTGCTATGGCTATTTACAGGCAACGCATAATTTACGTGTTTCTCGACCATTTAGTAACAACCGACCAATTTATCTCGCTTAAAAGTATCTGATGGAATTGTAGCATCCTGGCAAACTTCTTTAGCGCTGGTTTTGTTTGTTATAAGGTCTAGAGCTGCCCGAACGTAACCAGATCATGTTGTTCTATTATGATTGTCTTTTTCCTTTCATTTTTTTAGTTGCCAACTCCTGACACGAGCATAAATATTTTGTTTGCGTTTGGTATGACACAAAAAATACGCTCAATGCAGCCACGTCAATGCCGTGTGGTGCTGTAGTTGGATACTATCTGGTCCATAATATCTATTTCGCCTTTTGTTTTATTCTATAAGTTCCCTTCGATTATAATGCATTGCTGGTAAAAAGTACAACACATTCTTCATCTTCTTGTTTACGACAGATAAAAGAGTTCAGTTTTTGTTGTTCTGTAGCTCCTTTGGAAATTTATTCCTTGTTTTTCCGAAGAGTACCAAGGACTTACTGACTGACCAGAGGGAGTAACGTAAAGAAATTATCTGTTATCATATTGATTCAATATTGTCTGTGAAAATCAACCAGAGCTAAAACAACATTTTCTTCCACATTTTCCTATCACTGATCAACGGTAAATGATTCAATATTAACTAAAAAATTCAGTAAAACTGGTTCGATCTTTTAATGAAAATAAATGTTTGTCCACTATCACATTTTCATCTGCATAACAGCTTTGTCTGTTTGTTTACGTGCTAATATTGTAAAAGCATTTTTAAATTGCTTTAATCAATTGTAATTTAGCGATGCTTTCTATAATGGAAGACTGTAATTTCCTCAAAGATCCAAAAAAGAATATGCGCTGGCATTATTTATACCCATGACCAGTGAAATTCCAATAAACGCATCTGGTTCTTTCACAGAAATCAAACAAAATTATCGAGATTTCAGTTTTACTACTCAAATATTCGCTGCAAACACACGCGGGTACCCGGGTACGCCTGTCATGAGTCTACATGTGCAAATGCTATCAGTATGCTTAGTATTAAATAAAACATTACGCCCTCAACCATGGTTCCATTGACTTTATAACGAAATAACTTTAACTACAACCCCTTTATATTTGTTGTTGTTGCTTACTTTCACTTAATTTTCCTAACGAATCATGCAATTATACAGTTATAAAAATTCATGTATCAACAGACCAGCCAGCCAACCAGTCACAATCACCATATGCAGCATCCTCCAAATTTCGTTATTTAATGTATCGGACTCTTAAAATCGTAAAATTTATTTATTTTTTTTTAGAATTTTTAATCAATTTTCGGAAGAAATAAAAAAAAATTTATTTTTTTTAATATTATTTTTCTCTTGAAATGAACAATTTTAATTAAATTTTTTCAACAATTTCATTAAATTAAAATATTTATTCATTTTTTATTTAATTTTTTTTGTCATTTTGTTCAGTGAACATTTAAGTCCGTCCATAGTTTGAAGAATTTCTTGCGGGCTTATGCAATAATTTGAGACAAATATTAATATATTCCATTTAGTACACTCACATACAAAAATATATTACAGATATAAAATATTATTTTATTTGTTTCTTCTGCACGGATAACGAGAGAAAAAATGAAGAAAAAAAAAATGATGAAAATTTTATGTATTTAGTTCACACACAATCTATCTCTTCCTCTGGTTGAATGACACATTTGCCACATTTATTTCGCTTTGAATTGCGTCAGTTGGTCTTGTCGGAGTTACTGGCGGTATTCCTTTTCATGATTATTTCTTTTACTTTTTCCTCATTTTTATCTTTTTGTAATAAAATTTATATATTTTTTTCTGTGTTTCTTTTTATCTGGGTGTTGTCTTTGAGGGCAAAAACAAGACACTAAAACTCCGACAATTCCATGTTGTATATATGCAGACAAGTGTAAATTTTAAAGCATTTTAACCCATTTTTATCAGTGTTCCATATACGGGTGGTTTTATCAGTTTGTCTGGTTTGTGTAATGAAATTTATGAGAAAAGTTTTGATTGTGGTGAGCTAAGTTTTCGAATGTCATTTCTAGAACTTAGAAAGTTTGTTGCATGCGTATGGTTATAAAAAAATCAATAGATATGTACGTACATATAAAGGGTTCGCCATCTAACGTTTTTTTTTTCAACTAGTGCTTATTTCGTGAATGGTAATACTTAGCTCATGTCTGATTTGACAATTAATTAGTTTTATCCTTCGCTGAACGAATATGGTTGTGTATATGCTTGAACAACACTGGCAAATATTGCGACATTACTTTGAAAATCATGGTGATGTTGCAGATGAAGCTCATTTTGACCTTGGAGGGTATGTAAACAAGCAAAATTGTCGCATTTGGGGCACAGAAAACCCGCATGCATACATTGAAAAGCCAATACACCCAAGATGAGTCACTGTTTGGTGCGGATTTTGTTCCAGAGGCATAATTGGGCCATTTTTCTTCGAAAATGAGCAAGGAGTGGCCGTTACAGTCAATGGCGATCGTTTTCGGGCCATGTTGAACGAATTTTTGTTCACAAAAATTGAAGAGGAGGATATTAGCAACATTTGGTTTCAACAAGACGGCGCTCGTGCCACACAGCCGCAGCTGCTCTCGATGTTTTGCGCCCTGTTTTTGAAGATCGCATTGTCAGCCGCTGAGCTGATGTCGTTTGACCACCTCGGCGCTGCGATTTAACACCGTTGGACTATTATTTGTGGGGTGCTGTCAAAGATAAGTGTTACGCCAACAAGCCAAAGACAATTGCCGCTTTAAAGGACAATATTCGTGGTGAAATACAGCTGCACACAATCAATAATGTGCTTAAAAATTGGATCAACCGTTTAGGCTACTGCATGGCCAGCCGAGGCAGCCATTTGAATGAAGTTATTTTCCATTATTAACCGGAAGAATTGTATATTCAGTAGTTTTTTTTATAGCATTTTCAAAAAAAAATTATTTGGCAGACCCTTTATATACAATATGTTAGAAGAAACGCACCAAAATTACATTCAAGTGTTATTTATATATGTAATCAAGCGATTTTAGTTAATACTGTTGAAAGATGCCAATTAAATTTTTTTTATTTTTTGAAAATAATGAGTTTTTATGTCCCATGACATTAAAAAAAATCTGCTTGAAATACTATCTTCAATTGTATTTCTCATTGAAAGCTGTAATCAAACTTAAAGAAGCAGAAACTGTTAGTGATGTGTAATGTATTGCTGTTGTTCCTGCTGGTAGTGAAAGGACAAGCAAGAAAACACAATTCATATATAAAACTCTAGGGTATGAAAAGGTTTGACAGCCAAAAGAATTCCATCATCATTTCTTTCAACAAAAATGTTTTACTTCTCTTTCAACAATTTTAATAATAAAAATGAAATGTAAAATATTAACAAAAAAAAAAAAAAAAAAAATTAAAACTGATTTACAATGAATTTATGTGTAAGGCATTAATGATAAAGAGAATGATGTAACAAAATTTTTGGAAATGTTAATCAAAATAAATCAAATCAAATCACATCATATGAAATGGACTTCACGTTTTTTGAATGAAAAAAAAAAAAAAAAAAAAAATCTCGCAAATGAGAACAACTTTCACTGACGTTAATGAGCACATTCTATAAATCCAATAACCAATTGCCTTGCTTACTTATCTGCTTACTTCTACTATTGCTCACTATTATCGATAACAATGATTACAATGAAATGGAAATGAAATCGATTTGAAAATATTTACTGGTACAATAATAATAAAATTTCGTATTTTGTCGTACAATAATCTCGTCTTTAATACAATTCGCAAGAATATCGGGGATTTTGTTTTTATTTTTCATTTTTAACATCTTAAAAATCTTTTAATATCTGTCAATAGTTGAACTCATAGTTGTTATTGTTGTTATTATTGTTTTTTGTCTTAACTGACAGTAATTTGTATTGTAATTGTATTTCTCATTGAAAGCTGTAATCAAACTTAAAGAAGCAGAAACTGTTAGTGGTGTGTAATGTATTGCTGTTGTTCCTGCTGGTAGTGAAAGGACAAGCAAGAAAACACAATTCATACATAATGTTCTAGGGTACGAAATGGTTTGACAGCCAAAAGAATTCCATCATCATTTCTTCCAACAATTTTAATAATAAAAGTTAAATAGAAAGTATAAAAATAAAATAAATTAAAACTGATTTACGATGAAGTTATGTGTAAGGCATTAATGATAAAGAGAATGATGTAACAAAATTTTTGGAAATGTTAATCAAAATAAATCAAATCAAATCACATCAAATGAAATGGACTTCACGTTTTTTGAATGAAAAAAAAAAAAAAAAACTCGCAAATGAGAACAACTTTCACTGACGTTAATGAGCACATTCTATAAATCCACTTACCAATTGTCTTGCTTACTTATCTGCTTACTTCCACTAATGCTCACTATTATCGATAACAATGATTACAATTCTCTTGAAATCAATTTGAAAATATTTACTGGTACAATAATTCAATAAAATTTCGTATTTTGCTCTAAAACAATCTCAAATTTAATACAATTCGCAAGCATATCGGGGATTTTGTTTTTATTTTTCATTTTTAACATACATTTTTGCAACATCTAATGTGTAATTTATGCGAAAATCTTAAAAATCTTTTAATATCTGTCAATAGTTGAACTAATAGTTGTTATTGTTGTTATTATTGTTTATTTGTCTTAACTGACAGTAATTGCATTGCAACTGAAGTCGATGATTGGCAACAAATTCTAATGAAATTGTACATTAAAATGCATTATTTTGCACAAATATTTATTATTTTGCAATGCAAAGAAAGATGAAGTGAAAAATGAAGAAAAATATGCGCGACATGTGAATAACTGAAATATTCCCCTGCATATTTATAAGTACTCGTATACTAGTTTAAACCATCCGTCATTGCCCGGAAATCAACGTACATACAATATTCTATACATGGTAATAAACATTAATTTTTATGGAAGGTGCCGCGCTTATTCTTGTTGGGAAGTCAGTTTTATATCTTAATGTGTAACTTGATAATAGTATGGCATATGAAAACTTTGGGAACTTTTATAGTGCTCAAGATATATCGTAATAACTACGTATGAATCAGAAAATTCTCCTTTTACTTTATGGCAACACTGTTTTTGGTAGCTCAGCTGTTTTCATGCAACATGTTACTGTCAAATATATAAATGTTCAGTTTGGTCTATAATTTAACCATGAATCGACTTACAATATTCAACGCTTGCATATTATTGAATTCTATTATCGAAATTTATGCCCAGTTAAGAATATTTTTATTAGACAATTGTGTTTTGCGACGAAGCTTATTTATGGTTGAATAGATACGTGAACAAGCATAATTGCCAGAAGCACTGCAAGAACTGTCAATGCATACCGAAAAATGAACTGTTTGGTGTGGATTATGGGCCGGTGGCATCCTTGGGCCGTACTTTTTCAAAGACGACGAAGTTAGGAACGTTACTGTGAATTGTGAGCACTACCATGCGATGGTTACAATTTTTTTCCTAAATTGGCAGAGCTGGACTTGGCTGACGTGTGGTTTCAAGGCGAGTTCGGTGAATAGTTTATTTCAAGTTTGGGTCTGGTCAATTGGCCGCCTAGATCATGCGATTTAACACCTTTCGATTATTTTGTGTGGCTCATGTCTATAGGGACTAGCCCGCAACGGTTGACGCACTGGAAGCTAATATTAAAAAATTTAGTCGTGAGATACCGGCCCATATATTGGAGATAGTATGCTAAAATTGGACCCAACGCATGAAACATTTGAGGCATAGCCGCGGTCAACATTTACATGTTTGAACATTGAATTATATGGATCATTCTATCGACTTAAATAAATATTTCATACATTTCTTTCAAATTTATGTGTTTTTTTTTAATCACATCCAAAATCTCTTGAAAAATCACTCGATACAACCCATTTTAGTGGATGTCGGCTAACAAAAAACTTGGTTGTAAGAAGAAAACATGCGTATCATATTTAATCTTGTTCGCTCTATCTGTGCTCCAAATTTGACTAAAATCGATTTAGTCGCTTACGCGTGATTGACTCATAAACAAACCGAATAAGAAAAAATATATCTCATATGAACTAAATTGGATCGTTTCCCTCGATTTTAACCTCTCTCTCTTACTCTAACTAGATCAATCTATTTTCCAAATTTCCTTAGAATCGGAATGTTATCAAATGAATAACTTTGTTTTGGAAAGAAAAAATATCATTTTAGAATAAAAGTCACTTATTTTGCTTTAGATTTCAAACCTCTCCTGGGTCTAACCTTGAAAAAATTGCACTTTCATTAGCTAGATCTGTCTGTGTTTCAAATATTAAAAATTTTGCGATGCTGAAAGCAATTTAATAAGGAATTAAACATACTTTCAAACTCATATGATCTAGTTTGGTTGGTTTTCTTCCGATTTTAATCTCTCCCAGGTCCAATTTTGAAAAAAAATGTATAGCCTATAACACTTTCGTTAGCTAGACCTATCTGTGTTCCAAATCTTATCAATTTTATCGGTCCAGTCGTTCACTAGTGATTCAATGACAAACAAACAAACAAAGAAATTTATAATATATGTATACGGATATATGAATTGTCGTACATGTTAGGGCTTCAATATGAATAGCTTAACATTGTTATTGAAAATATTTTGTTTTCAATTTTAATGCAGCGTGTGCTACACGAATAAAACCAAAAATAAAAAGGGTCTCAATAATTTTTTTACTTCGTAGAAGAGGAAGGTTTACAGTTGGGTTTCAAGCTTTTTACTACAACTATCAGTAATAATACGTTTAACCATGTTTTTAGCCAATCCTTGAAATTAATTGTAACATGTGTAGGGTAAAAAACTGAATTTTGTCGAACATTATGCGAGAGCCACTGGCGCTCATATTGGCGATCGTATTACGTTGATTTAATTTCATCAAAAACATAAATTTCTTAAGAAAACATTTACAATTAAATAACTTAAAAAAATAGCACATTTTTTATATTAAATTTCATTAAATATGATATAAAACCATCGTTTGCAAGCAACTGTAACGAAATGAATTTTGTCAGTGAACTTGAATAAAGACAAAATAATCAAAAATAAATTCAAAGAATTTTTTCAAAATAAGACTCCATGAGAAACTTAAAAGAAATAAAATATTGCCAATAAATTATAATCATAAACTATTCGTAGTTAATTTTATTATTTGTTTATTTAAGCCGAACCATATTTAGATAAAAATGTTTGCAATTATTGATAAAACTTTTTTATTTCCATTGGCCTTCTTACATTGCTGGCTTTTTTTAAAAAGATGGTTGAAAAGGATGGTATGAAAATTATTGCAATTGTCTTTTAAATGCTGGAAATGTTAAACGTTTTTCACTTGACTTGTAAAGTTTGAGCTGCCACCCACAGGGAGTGACAATATTGAAAATATTTTCGAAATTAAAAAAATATATATCACGACGTAGTACATACATATGTTAATATTATTGTCTAGAAATAAATGAAAAGAAAAAAGGTGTCAGTAAATGCCGTTCGTTATTATGATATGATTAAATTGAAATGAGTTTTTGTCAAGTGCAGCATAAATCTGACATTGAGCTTTAAAACATATTTGAAAAGAAAACTTTTAATTTCTTTTAAAAAACCTCATGTAGCAGGCCACTTAAAATAAAAGTTTCTTTTTAATATTCATCAAAAAGAATATATTTACAACGAAAAATAACACCCCATATAAAATTGTTTAAATAAAATTTGTAAGTCCAGCCAGTGCTAGACATAAAAATTGTATGTTATACGGTTGTTGTAGTCACTGGCTCATCCCTCTGATGTTCAGCTTAGAGAAACAATATTCTTCCTTCTTAATCGAATGTAACCAGTGGATTTGGATGCATTTCATGCTTCTTTAGATATGTTGTTACATATTTCGCTATTTTTTCCTAAACAAATGGTACGTTTAGATCTTTGGGCATGTTGGTGTTTTGAATATACCAGGGTGCGGCTGTGACATTCGTAGAATCTTGTTTTGGCAGCTTTGAACTTTTTCTATATTTGAAGCCGAGGCAGTACCTCGTAACTGAATTCCATAGCTCCATATTGGCTTAAGAATCGACTTGTACAGTAGAAGTATACAATCCAAGCTGAGTGTAGAGCTTCAGCTTCATTTGAGTTAACTTTGATTCTATATGGCTTTTCCATGTAAGCCGCCTATCAAGGTGTATACCTAAGTATTTGACCTCAGAAAGTTGTAGTATTACTTGGTTTTTATGGGAATAAGAAGGTATGAGTCTTTGCGTAGAGTGAACATAACGTGAGCACATTTTTGTTCATTCACCTTTACTCTCCATTTCTTCAAACACTTCTAAAAAAATTGATACCGAACTTTAAGACGGTTGACTTAAGTATTGCAACACCAAGATATATGTTCATCCCATCCAAACTTGTGAGAAGGACTTCTTTTCTCGAATGAGTGCAAGTTTTACTTTTCCTAAAGTGGTGGAATATGTAAATTATGGACAAAATCCAATTTTGCTTTACTACAAAAAAGATTTAAGATCTATTGTCAAACTCGACGGTGCATGAGTCATGATAAAAGGGCGCATGTCGGCAAATGGTGTTGGTAAGTTAAAACTAATAAAGCTATACCTTTATTCGTAGCAATAATAAAGCTGTTCAAATCATCTATAGCATTTGCAATGTACCTTATTTCACTCCAACTATTGCCTGAAGTTCTTATTTGAAGTTCTAGCTGTCTTCTCCATCTATGGGTTCCAGTTGATGGCCGTTATGGTGATGACACCACACACTGCTGTTTTCTGAGTGTATGTCCAATCCAACGTTATTTACGCTTACGAATCTCTATCTGGATTGAAACTTGTTGGGCGATGTGCCAGAAAACATTGCTTCTTATTCGTTCAGGTCAGTAAATGCGCAGGATCTTACGAAGGCATTTGTTTATAAACACTTAAGCACTGTTGATGTCTCTGTGTGCAACATCCAGGATCCGCTACCATAGACCAGTACAGTCTGCCCATTGGAATTGAAGATATTTGTCTAGTGTTCGGCAATAGCCGAGGAAACGCCAAATTGGGTTTAACATGCCAAATGCCCGTATTGTCCTGTGGAGTCTGTAACTTTATCAAAAAATAGGTATATTCGAAGCCCAATACTTTTGTGAACTGAAAATGTGCAGATTTTTAAGTTCTTTTATCTCCGATGCTCAAGACCTTTGTGAACTGAAGAAGTAGAGATTTTTAAGTTCTTTTATCTCTGTATGTCTGGAAGGAGCTATAGTCTATTTATATTTCAAAAATTCTACCTCCCATACAAACTAAATATTGGCTTCTGTATACATTGAGAACAATTAAAGCTACAGTTTCAGTATTTGGTCCAATTATCTTCAGAGTCAATGCGCATCATCAATCAAAATGTGAGCGGAATTGGACAAGTAAGTGTGGTACCTCCAAACAATTATTATTATCATTATCATTATACCGACCGGGCACTACTGCCGGCCACTGTGACTCATGGGACCTGTTGTGCCCCTTCCAGTCTATAGTTTGTTCAGCAGATCTGTTGCCTTCCTTCCTTCCCTCCTGAACAACAGCAGATCTGAAACTATAATGGTGGATATGTTACCCAGTGGGACCCTACCTCCGCCTAAATCTTTCAAAAACCCCACATTTAGAAATCAAAAAACCCCCACATATAGAATAATCATATGTTTAGATTTGAACCGGAAGGGGACAAAGTGCGTAAAAAGGGTAAAAAATTTAACTAAGATAACATTTAAGATAACAATTATCAGGGGGGTAGCGAGGCACTCCGGGTTTTAGGTAGTATTTAATAAATGTGTTTTTATTACCGTCCTTAGACTTTTGTGGCATAGTGTATGTTACCTATTTCAAATCGAGCATTAACCTATACTTCACAAGTTTCTGAATATGTAAGTACGTATGAATGTGTGTAGTAGAACCATCTTTCCCGCCTTTTTATTTGTACAAACCACAATAATTGAAAATTTATTGATGTTTACTCTGGGAGTACAAGTGAAATTGTTTTGGAAAGTATTTATTAAACGAATGCAATGCCAAATCGTAAAGTCTATTATAGTTCCCATAGTTTTATTTTCTTTTTTGATTTTTGTATTTTTCTAAAGAAAGAAAATAAATAAATAAAGAAAAGTTTCCATACAAATTAGTAATGAAATTAATGTTTACAATGGAAATGTAATCAATATTAGTTGGAAAACAATAGATACTCCCTACGTATGTACGTACGTATGTATGTAGTTGATATTTGTTGAAATAAATACGAAAACTTGTGCTACGGGTATTTTCCAAATCTTGCACTGACCCAATAAATATGTTATTGAGCTGTCAGCGTTGTCGAAAGAAAATTAAGAGATGAAGAGAATGTAGTATAATATGTATTAAGTTTTGTTTATTTAAAATTTACATAAAATTTCCGTAAACGCATGTACTACGTAGACCATAGCACGTGAATAGGCCTGAAATTAAAATGATATACATACCGAAGAATAAACAATAAATAACCAACCCAGAAAACAATTTCAGTAGGAGTCAAATTATATTACCATCGGATAGACTTCTAGTTTTGTTTTCAAGAATTCAGAGAAGAACAATATAAAATACATACAAAAAAAAGAATCCTTACCATAGTTTCACCAGCCATTATGTAAATTTATTTGTGAATGAGGTCGTTGTCGTAAGTGCGAAAATACGATATTTTCAATATGCATCATGAAAATAAACAATAACAACCTATGCTCCACACTTGTTGTGGATCTATTTTTAGCAATTTATTTTTTACTATTTTTATAAAACAAATATTTATTTACTTTAAATATCTCTTTTTTTCTTCTTCTTTTTCTATGAAGAAAAAAATTCACTTACTTAAGATATTTATTTTAGCCATATGTGTAAGTAAACGTGCGTTTATTAAAAAAATAAAAATAAAAATTTTTTATTTAAATAATCGATTTGAATTCACATTTTTATCCATGTGACGTCTATAGCGTTTAAGTCGTTCATAAATTGTTACTGTTCGCATCAATTACTTATTTAGACTGATTAGGACGTTATTACCTTAAGTATATAATTATTATAATGAAATTTTTTATAAACAAATTAAAAAAAATTAATTGTTTTAAGTTGTTCCTCCCATTAGGTTTTGATTTATTACAACGTTATTTACTTTGTCTTAAAATTAAAAATCATTCACTTAAAACTTGTGAGTAGTGATTAAGTGGACGTTTTAAAAATAATTATGACTAAAAGTTTCCTATATTGGATTATAAATGATTTTCCTTATTTAGATAAATAAAAAAAAAACAAATTTTAGCCCGTTTTTAAAACCGGTACGCCAAGTACATCATACGAATTCGAATATCAGGCACAGCAACTTTTCGATGCATTAGGTTCGTTTTTTTACTCTACATAGGGACTAAAATTTACCAAAATACGTTCGCGTACAAAAATAATGGGTAAATGAGAAAATTTCTTTTTCGTGCACGAAATAACCCGTACTTTTTCTTCGGGTAGATTGAGTAAATTGTTAAACAATCAGCTGTTTGAGAGATAAACAATAATAAAAGACAAAATATTTTTTAGGAAAAACGAAAAAGAAATTAGAAATTATATAAAAAAGGTTAAAAAAAAAGTTTTTTGTTAATTAAGTTAAATTATTATTATTAAATTATGTCCAGAATTTTATAAAAATTCAAACACAGCCCCAATTTTTAGGTCAATTGAGTTGTCAAAACTTTGATATTTTTTGGTTATATATTTAGATTTTTGCTTTGGCATATTTTTGTACATTTTTCTCTCTTATGGAGAAAAATTATTGTTTATTCTCAATTTACAGAACCATACCCAAAAAGTGGTGGGGTCGTGTAGTGGTTAGAGCGTACGCACACCACACAAGCGGCTCAGAAATCTCATACCCAGCAGAGTGTATGACGAATAAATTTAATTATGGTTACGCGTACTTAGTAAAGAGACTTCAAACTCACTCCAGACAAATCCATCTAAAGGGTCCGCTAAATAATTTATTTATTTATTTATTTAATTTGTTTTGAAAATCTTATAAAAAAAACTACTGAATATTTTCTAAAATTTTCTTTTTTTATTTGAAAGTACAATCCTTCCGGTTAATAATGGAAAATAATTTCATTCAAATGGCTGCATCAGCTGGCCATGCAGTAGCCTACACGATCGGTCCAATAAAGTTAAGTTAAGCACATTATCGATTGTGTGCAGCTGTTTTTCACCAATGGTTTCACGAATATTGTCCTTTAAAGCGTCAATTGTCTCTGGCTTGTTGGCGTTACACTTATCTTTGACGGCACCCAACAAATAATAGTCCAGCGGTATCAAATTGCAGCTCCGAATCGCCGAGGTGGCCAAACGACATCAGCTCTGCGGCTGATAATGCGATCTGCGATCATCGAGTGTAGCTTCGACTGTGTGGCACGTAGCGCCGTCCTGTTGAAACCAAATGTTGCTAATATCCTCCTCTTCATTTTTTGTGAACAAAAATTCGTTCAACATGGCCCGATAACGATGGCTATTGACTGTAACGGCCACTCCTTGCTCATTTTCGAAGAAAAATGGCTCAATTATGCCATTTCTGTGCCTCAAATGCGACAATTTTGCTTGTTTACATAACCGCCAAGATCAAAATGAGCTTCATCTGAAAAGATGATTTTTTTTTTGGCAAAATGTGCATCTTCTGTAAGTCGATCGCAAGTCCACTTAACGAAGCGTTGTTCAAGCGTATACACAACCATATTCGTTCAGCGCAAGGATAAAACTAATTATCTGTCAAATCAGACATGAACTTAGTACTACCATTCACGAAATAAGCACTAGTTGAACAACAAAAAAACGTTATATGGCGGATTTTTTAATAAAAGCCTCCCTGATATTTAGCTTACTTCTGGCGATGATGGCAAACATGATGATCAGAAGAAACGTCACCTACCGGAAAAAATTAAGTAAAGTCACCACCACAACTTAGCAAGAATTTTCACTACTACACAATCATATGGAGGCGAGCTACACTAGATTAATCATCTACTTAGCTTGGAAATCAATTTGATTAATGAAACTGAAACAAGGCAATGGATGCTTTGTGGAAAGCCAATATGTTCCCTAGAGGAATGACGGAGAAAACTCAAAAAGTAAAGAAACAGATTATATTTTCTGTACTTAAGCTTTTTTTTGTAAGAAATTGTGCAGCGTGCTTCCATGATGTTGATCGTATTCTGATTAACATACTAAATTATTAAAATGCGCCAGCCGTCATTTTATAACTTGAGAACCCCTGAACCGATTTACTAACCAATACATGGGTTTTGGTTCAACTGGGCGGTGTCACGCCCATTAAATATTTTTATTTCTATGCCTATATTTTAAAAACGGTAGTAGTTAGAGTTTCTAAATTTTACCAAATAACTTTGCCGTCGCTACTAATCAGCGGAATTGGAGAAGTGGGAGTGGTATCTGCTGTACAAAGTTAATATTGATTTTTGTATAGCTTTGGAACGGTAATAGTGGAAGTTTCTGAATTTGGTCTAAATTACTTCGTGGTGAACATACCTCATCAGTTGAAATATGAGCAAAATTGAATAATTAAATATTGATTTCCGTATATCTAAAGAACGATTAGAAGCTTTAATCATCGTTAATTTGAAATTAGCAGTTAGGGAATATGTACCAGTTTTATTTTTATCAAAAATTATAAAAGTTAATTAAAAATACAATAAAAGTGTAATATGAAATCCTTTGGACTTTTTCCTCTTTTTGCATTTTTTTTTTGTTTAGATATTTACTGTATATTCATATAAAATATTAGCCTTTTAAGACCTACATGGTATATGGCAGATAAATCCTAAATAAATATTTATTAATATTTTTAGCTGCTCATTATATTAATTACTTTCAAAATTAAATAACAATTATAGTCTTTGTTTTTTGCTTCTTGTATTCACAAAAAGAGGTCTAAGAAATATTTCGTAACATTAAATAAAAAAAGTCTAACAAATGTTGAAGGTCGTTCAGTGGCATAATAAAATAAAATTAATTTTGAAGAAAAAAAAAAAAATACTAGAGACGGACAAACCAATTAACGTAAATATAATACTCGTACTCGTAGTACGATAGCGTTTATTATGCATTTCAAGACTTTATTGGCTCTATATAGAGAAATATGTTTAAAAAAATTGAAAATATTTATGATTAAAACTTAAGAAAAGGGGAGGAAGAAAGATGAAATTTTGTTAAACAAATATATATGTATATAATAAAATACTTATAAGAATGCAAAAACCAGTAACAAGTTTATAATGACATGACAGCAAATGGTATTATAACAGATGGACAGACAATATGCAATTACAACAACTGCGGCAAATAAATATTATTATTTATTTATAATAATAAAATTATAATTTGTTATAGAGAAGAAAAAAAGACTTAAAGAAGCACTGAGAGGAATGGTGGATAGTAAGAGGACATGATATAATAAATCTTTAAAAATCATTAACAATGACTAGCAATTCTTTAGATTTCGATATGTGGCACAAACAAACGTCTGTATACAGGGAATGTCATGAATTCTAACAATCCGCTTAGTTTTTTTTTTACATATATCTGCGTCTAATTGATGGCTTTACGGCGGCTATTTAACAATGCAATCCATTACAATACATACTCACTGCAAGCCAGCCAGTCAATGTTATAAAAATAAAATTAATTTTTTCTGTTTTTTTCCATTTTACTATTTTACCAAGTAATAGTTCTTTGCTTACGAGTATAACACATGCAGCCAAATGCAACTAAAGGCAGACATGACTTTTCATTATTTGCCTTACCCACTGTCATGCCCCAAGTCCAGAGTAACAAAATAAAATGAAATAGAAACCTAAGACATGTTTTTTTTATATGAATACATATAACAAAAAAGAAAACGTTATTTGTATTATGTTTAATGTACTTTATGCACTTTGATTGCAAAGAATTGTATTGTAAACTTGTAATAAAAAAAATTTTTTAAAAATGTATTTATATGACACCTGTCGTTATTATTTACTTACACGGAACAGCAGGAGTATCACCACAATACCATGGTTAACTATAGAACAAATTTAAATATATGTACACTAGCTGGTAAAAAATGATTTGCATAAGCTAAACCGCGTCTAGAATTCTCGCCGAAAACGTCAACCAAATTTTGAATGAATTCAGTCTTTGTGTTAAATAGGTGCAAATTACAGCAAATTTATTTTCTAATCATTATTAAGTGAATATATACAAACAGACACACAATTGTACAATACGTATGTATATGCAACAATTATTTAATTGTTTCAAACGTGTTTTATTTCAATCATTTAATCATTTTCAAATTGTTACTGAGCCAACAAAAGTTCAATGAACTTTTAGTACTTAAGGCACGATTACTTACTATGAAATTAAAAAGGTTTCTAATTATTATGTGCATGCACATTCATATAGAATTACCAATTTGTAATAGAATCTTTGTTTTAATTTAAAATTGTGGTTCTTATAAAACAAGAGTTAATGAAATTATGAAAGAAAGCTATCAGAGGTAAAATTTTTTTATATATATTTTGCTAAATAACCTTCAATACTAAAAATCGTTTTTAAAGCCAAGACTTTTTTTTTCAGAAAAACCGAAAATTTAGAAAAAAGCAACTGGTTTTCAAGTGAAAAACTGCACATATTTAAAAAAATAAAAAAAAAAAACAAGTGTGTTCTGGACACCGAATGAACGAGAGATATTGCAATCGATTAAATTTGCAAAAGCTAATGAAACTTAAATGCGCCAATAATTGTAAACTTTTCATAAACAGAAAAGAAGAAGTTATTTGAAAGATTATTAAGTTAATTAATAAGATACAACATCCAAATCTTGTCTGATTTGAAAATTTTATTTCGTTTTACAGAACATACCTGATAATTAATTTCATGTTATATAATGTAATGACAATGTGCTCGAATTTGACATCTTACTTTTTCGACAAGCATTGCATCCAGCGGGTAAATACAATTCAAGCACGCTAAATCCAGTGACACTAACCGCTTTTTTAGGTCAGCTCTTGTTTTCGAGAAGGTTTCACAACATATATTAGCGTAACACAAAAACAGTTTAGTTTATTAAATAAACTAAAAAATAAATAAACTCTACAATAAAAATATCTTTAACTAAGCCTAGAACTTTTTTCTAATATTTAATATTTTATATTTTATTACTAAAGCAGAGATGTATATCACTCAGTGGTACATACGTACTTACGTAGTATGTAATGTGATCCCACTGTTCTTTTCACGAAAAAAATGAAATAAAACAACTGCGCAGAAAAACGCAACTTTCTTAGACCTAAATGTGATAATCACACACTGTGTGAATTCTCTCTATCTTTGTTATCAGTGGTTCAAAAAAGGCATAATTACATTGTCGGATTAAGAAAGGTACGAGTAAACCATACTACAGTTACATTAAGTAATTGGGATAAAATGCTTACTTTAGAAATTGTAATTAAAATAACAGAAGTGAAAATATAAAAAAATATATTAAAATCTGCACAATTTACAGAAAAACTTATTTTTTAAACAAAATACTTCATAACTGCTCAATGCTCCAAGAGCTGCATAATACAGATAAATCTGCATATTTGATAACATTTTAGTAAAGCGTCCACCTTAAAAAAGAACTTTCAAAACCCTTTTTCCTGAAGTAATTTTTTTTCTTGTAAAGTACAGAGTTATGAATATATTGTATGGGCCACTTTTTGCATCAAGTTGCTTAGCTTTGTTTGTAAATTCTTGCCACAAGTCTGTATAATCAGCGAAAAGAATTAGTGATAAAGAATCACCGTAAAGTAAATTTACTTTTTAAGAACTAATAAGCAGAAGTTAAATCTTGAAGCAGCTGATGAGAAACTTTCAAGAAACACCTTTGAAGCTGCAGATAGAAAAACGATGTTTTTAGCCTTCTGTGCTAATGGTCTTTCATTGGTAAAACTTCTTACAACTTGAAAAAAATGACCAGTGTGCTGTAGACCAGGACCAAGGAGTTTAAAGAAAAATCTTTTCAAAAACATGCTTGCCTACAAAACATTTAAAAGAACGCATTTATAACTAATTTGACAATTTTTCTATATTTTCGTTGAATATGTACGTTGCCCGTCATAATCAAATGTAAATTTTTCCATTATACGATAACTCAGTTAGTTAGTTTATTTGTATTTGAACGTAAAAAAATGTATAAAAGAATATATGATTTTATGATGAATCATATATAAACTTTTATGATTTAATTGTTTTATAATACAACTCATATTAGTAACTAATAAATGTATAATTAAAATATTTTTAATATGATATTTATGTATGAGAGTTCCCCGCATATGATGTTGTGCTATTGTTGCCAGGCTATAATGCATTTATACAAAAAGATTATTTTATGGGAATTTCTAATTGTTGTAACTAAGAAATAGTTATAAAAAACAACAACAACAACAACAACAAACTGATTAAAGCAGATATTTAAAAGTATTATTTTTTAATTGGTTACAATTGTTTTTTTTTAGTTTATTTATCATGCTAAAAATATTCGTTATTTTTTTAATTTAATTCCTTAATTTCGTTAATTAATATGTCAACAATTTTTATTTACTTATTTTGATATACAATTGCAAATTCTTTTTAAACTCTGCATGTTTGTGTATATGTTTTATATATTATTACACAAATAAATATTTATACTGGATATTAATACAGAGCCTCTAGAAAATTATTTCTTTACATTCAACTTTATGGTTTAAATGGCAGCTAATGATGGCTTGCTTATGTCAGGTAGAAAAACATCTATTGTGTCTTCTCTACTAGACTACAACTATTATAGTTGCAAACTTAAACAAAACAAACTACTGTAAGCCTCCCTATTGTTATTAATTTAATTATTATTAGTTTGAAGTACAGCAAAGCTTTATGGGACAATAACACAGAGAATTCAAAAAAAAAAAACATATGTATCGGGTGTTTTTCTAGAGTTTACTAACTTTGATAGACTTAAATCAACGATGGAAGGGCAAACTATCTTTGCGAACATTGTGTTTGTGGGCAAAGAAATTGTCACACACAACGTATGCATGTGGCAATTTTTTTATTTTTCACACATCAATGTGGCGAATAGGCTGAAGCACAAATTTCGTTCTCCGATGAAGCCAATTTTTGGTTGAATGGTTACGTAAATAAGCAGAATTGTCGAATTTGAAGTGAGATTAATCGACAAACTCTTGTTGAAACACAATTCGCCGAAAATTACTGTTGCGCCTTATGGGCTGTAGCAGTCATTGTCTTCAAAAACGATTATGGTCAGAATGTTACTATCAATGGTGAACGGTATAGGGACATGATTAGAAAATCTTGCGTACCTCATTTAGCTGACATTAAAAATGCCGAACCGCAGTGGTTTCGAGTGTTTAATGAAGAGATTTCAACTTCCCTCCAGACAACTCTATCTAAAAAAAAAATAAAAGAAGAAGCCCCCCTGACCATCCAGCTTACTTCTAGCGATGATAACAAACATCAGAAGCATGATCAGGAAAAAACGTCACCTACTGGGAAAAAATTACAATGCTTAAGTAAAGATCACCAACAATTATCAATTATCATTCACCACTACACAATCATATGGAGGGAGCTACTTAGCTTGAAAAGTCAACTTGATTAATGAAACTGAAACTAAGCAATGAAAGCGCTATGGAAAGCCAATATTGCTGACATGTGGTTCCAATATGCCACACAGCGTGCGTTGTAATTAATTTACTTTAAGAAACTTTTGATGAAGGAGTAATTTCACGTAATCGTCCAACTAATTTGCCACCAAAATTTGTCACTTGGCTGCGTTGATAAATAAAGAGTTATTAGCGAAATACATCCGCATATGACGCGAGAAGTTTGTGAAAATTGTTGTAACTTCGTACGCTCAATTCATGGTGGACACATGACCGAAATCATATTTAGACATTAATGTCATAAAATTTTCTATTCAACAAAGCCCGTTTCATTGATATTAAAAATATAAATAAAATCCAAAATATTTATTATGATTTAAACTTGTGTAACTGTAAAAAAACACCCGATATATATGTACTTACGAGTACATATGTATATATAATAATGGCCAATTAGCAACTACCAAATAATATAAAAGCATTAAAGCCAATGTCATTTTGTATTACATATGGAAAATTAAAGTGTGTTTTCATTTCACAGCACAGTAGTTGCCTGCCACAAACCTTATTAATTGCACACAATTTAAACAGTTTCGGTAACATTTATATTTAAATGAGTTTTAGCCAGTTATGTCTGAATCTTTTCTATACTAAATATATGTACGTATGTATACATACGTTTACACGATTAAATTTTATAGACAAGCCATTCTTGTTTAAATTACGTTTTATTAAGATTTTAACAATTTGAAAATTAACTAGTAGTCAGTCATGTGTATGTCATGTGGTATGTGATTAAATGTGCATGTGTTTAGGCATATGTTTGTATTTTAAAATGAAAGTTGTGTACTATTTTTTAAGGGATACCCTTAAACTTGCTTAAATTATTAAAGAAATTTTTATTCAAAAATTTGCATTACAATTTAGTTAATGCAACTAATATAGTGTGGAAAAACAGTTAAACCCTCACTACTTTCATTAAAATAATTTAAAAATTTATAGTTCGATATGAGAATATTGTAATAAAATTATTTTTATTTATACTTAAATTTTGAAATTCATATTCTGTACGTATGTATGTATATATACATATGTATGTATATTGTTTAAATAATCTTTGTGTCTGGTCATAGTTATTAAAAAATAATTAAGGGATTAAATTTCTGCATTTATCGATAACAATTAAAATTGGTTTTATAGCTGTAGCACATGCGATGAATTGCGTAAAAAAATTGTTTTTAACATTTTAATAAAAAAAAAATATTCACTTTATACAACACTTTCAAAGCCACTGAAAGGAAATCAAAAGTAAACTGTTTCTTATTTTATCCTGTATTATATAAAGTGGTTACCAAGAGATGTCCTTCATCTCCAATGTTTTTATTCAATATCAGCCATCCGCTTTAGTTTTTAATTTCTTGTAATTTCCTGTTTAGTGGTTTTAAATGATTTAAAGTAATTTAACGTTAGTCTGTCATTGTAAATTGTATTGTCCCTCTCCTCTACTAGAGGGTATAGAAGTCGGTAAATGTGTTGTTAAGTGCGAAACGGAAAGAATGTAAAAGAAATCAAAAATCAATATTGGCCATAAAGCTATCGGGAATTTTCTGAATAAAACAAAGAATATTCAATAAAAATATACAGAAAAGGCGACCATCCTTGTCAATACGAAAGTACAGTGGGCGATAATAGTTTATTATTGTCATTTTTTTTTTTAATAAAACATGATTAGAGTAGAAACACTGAAGATATTCTGAAACTGAAACTGAAACTAAAATATTGCGATGGGTCTTAAAAAGTTATTAAATATAAATAGATTGTCTTTTTAATTTGGGTCTGGTTTAATTTATTTTTTGGTATTTGTGGCAGTTTTTTTCTAATAATTTCATAGATTGCACTAAAAGAGTATAGATTCATCATGAAATATTCAAACTAATAAACGTTTTATATCTTTATTACTTATTATTAATTCTCATAACATTCCATGAAGCAACATGGGGACTTTTCTCAGTCAATGAGCTGCACTCGATTCTATTTTTAAACTCACTGAATGGGGCCTACGCCGACTCCGAATGGCAAATGCATTTAGAGTAGTTTTCAATAGTATTTATACTCATAACCAGTTACTAGCTAATGTTATAAGGTGATACCGCTGTCGAAAAACTTTTTTCTTTTTTTTTTAAGATGGTCTGGCCTCGTATTGAACCGACTACCTTTTGGTTGGTAGGCGGCACACTTCTTTATTACTTATGTACTAGCTTAAACCCGGATTGCTTCGCTACTCCTGTCCTTCTTATTTTCTTAACCGATATCTTGGTTATATTTCTTACCCTCTTATTATAGTTCCTTCAAGAAGTGTACTGTGGGTTCTGCCATTTATGTATACGCAGTCTTCATGCAAACACTCATTCTTTTATAGATAGCTTTTATCCGATGTGATTTGTGCAATATCCGTTTTCTGGCTGCCGTACATAGATAACGAAGCTTTTAGTGTTACCGTTCTCCACATACGAGTACATGAAATTCCATATTTAGTATGACTGATATGTGTGTTGTTCACGACGTTGTTTAAACCAAATTTAGAAACTTCTACTGTTATCGTTCTCAAGATAACAATAAAAAAATCAATATTTCTTTGTATTCACTTATCCACTTCTGCCCACTTTTTTATTAATGATTTCTATTGACTATGAAGACATTCAGACCAAATTCAGAAACTTTAGCTTTAATCGTTCTCAAGATATATCAAAATCAATATTTACTTTGCATAGAAGGTACCATACCAACTTATATATATTAACTACGAAGCTATTTAGATCAAATTTAGATATTTCTATTGGTACCATTTTGAAGATATATAGAAATAAACATTTACTTTGTTTAGGCGTGGTACCACTCAAATGGTAACTTTTGAAGTTTATATAGCCTATAGTTCACTCCAGACATACAGACAAATACGGTAAAAATTTCAAGAAGATCGGTTCAGCCGTTTAGCTGTCTACAAAGTCCAAACTACATTCATACATGCAAACACATATTTGCTTTTAGATATTTGGTGTTTTTTTAGAGGTTCACAAACTTGAGTGTGCAACACTGCTTTACTTGACAATCAGCATCGATTATAAATTAAGCCCCATTGGATTATTTTCTGTGTGGTTATGTAACGTCACTTGTCTACGTCGATAAACCAGAGACAATTGAACACCTGGAAATCAACATTCGAAGATTATTGGCGAATGCGGGCTTATATGCTGCGAAAAATTTGTAAAAATTGATATTCCAGATTGCGCCTTGTACGCGCCAGCCGTTGCGGTCACATGACCGAAATAATATTCAAGCATTAATATATGATATTCAAAATATATTATATATTTTTTGTTTTATTATGATTTAAACTTGTGATACTGTAAAGAAAACATTCGATTTTTCAAATAAAACAAATTTTAAGTTTTTCCATTGAAAAAAAGCAAAAAAAAAATTCATTAAAAACTTTTCTTAACTACTGTGTTATAGTTTTTTTACTTAAACTCAGACATGGGAGTATTGATATACTCGTATATATATAGAAATATATCATGAGAATATAAAACCTTTGATATTGTATTTTATAATGTAAATAAAAGAAAAAAGTTAAGACTTGAAACGAATACCACAAAAGGTGTCCGATCAAATTCAATCGATAGCAGGGTTGGCATAAATTTAAAGAGACGTAGGCAGGGAAACAATTGAGTAAAAAGTAAAAAGGCTTATTAAGTTTATGGCAGTCATATAATAAATCTTTTTCTACATTAATTTGATGATAATGATTGGGCACAATTCAATAAAATGAATAAAAAATTATCAAAAACAATAACAGCAAATCGATTTAAAAACTAATTGAATTTAACTGAAATATTGCAAAAACAAATAAACAAAAAAAAAACAGTAATTTCTTATCGTTTTAAATATGGTGGGTGTTGAGTGTATTTGAAAAAAAATAGTAATTGATAGACATTTTTTAAATGAGTATTAAATAAACATATTTTTTTATTAACAAAAAAAATTGTTCATTTGACCCCTTTTTTCCTTAGTTATATTAACATTTCGTTTGCAAACAACTTTAATAAGAAAAAGATCATCATACCTGGGCATAAAGCATTGCCCTCATGAGGAAATTACTATTGACACACGTTTTCTTTGGCTGGCATGTAACCCATGTATAGAGTGTTAATTATTATAATAAACGAAATTATCAAAATGAATTTTTTTTTCGAAATTTTCTATGTTTCAATATATTTTTAGAATTTTCGAATGTTTTCGTTTTTAATTTTGTTCAAAGTAACAGAGTACAGAGTTAAAATGAAATGCTATTTAGTGTTATTGTATACTCATATAACTTTTTATTTTATTTTTTATGTAATTTTAGTAAATGATATTGGAAATAAAGTGAAACGTATCCAGGTATTCGTTTTTTTTACTCATATGTATCAATTGATATCTTTCATTTCATTTCCACTACTCGTATGAATGCATCGACTGGGTTTATTGAACTTTTTTATAATTTGCCTTCCAATTCAGATACATTGTAATGCATTAGAAATTTTGTTCACTTTTCAAAAGGTTAATGAACTTTCAAATAAAATGCTCTGCCAAAAAAAAAAATAAATAAATAAATAAAAAAATAAATAAATAATAATAATAATATATAAACGCAGTTTAAGGTAATTGTTTTGATCGAATTTCCCATTTCCAAATAAATTTGTTTAAAAAAAATTTTAATTGTACAAGGAAGTTGTTGCGGCATATTTCGATTTGAAGAAGAAAAATAAAATATTTTTAAAGATGCTTATTAGGAAACGTGATTATTTCTGGCATGAATTTCAAATTTTAAATATTCTTTAATAAATATCTTGGCATATAGCCTATAAACATACACACATGTACGTATACATATATACAATTGAAATTTTTTTAATTCAATAGTGTAAGACCGCTGGAATCGGCTTGAGGCATATTGTACTTTTGCAAACAAATTGTATAATATTTTTGTATTTTTATTTTCAAAAGAATCATGATTTTGAGAATTTAAAAAAATGTTTTTTTATATAAAAATTAGGTCACATCTTTAAATTTTTGTCCTTGAATTAGAAAGAAAGAGATCTACATAAAGTGGTCTACATAATTGACAAATCAATTTAAATTTACGGCCCGCTGAATTGTTGTAGACTAGTAGTTTGCTAAAAAAAAGTTACCATCTTTAAAGATATTTATTATATTTTTGCACATTAGCTGCCTTTCTTTTTAAATTTTATATAAATCTTAGAGGTACAGTAAATAAGACACTTGCCTACCAACCAAGAGGTTCTCGGTTCTATACCAGGCCAGAATTTCTATAGCGGTATCGTCTCCGTAATATTAGCTAGTAACCGATTATGAGTATTACTACTGTTGAAAACTTCTCTATTGCATTTAACTTTGGGTCCCTTTCAATGAGTCTAAAAATAGAATCGGGTGCAGCTCATTGACTGAATAATGTCCCGTGTACCTCCATGGAATGCTACAAGAATTATTATAGACGACAAAAAACAGTGTGAAGCCTAGTTTACAAAATTTGTTTATTGATAAAACAAAAATTGAAATTGTTTATCAACAAGAAACTATTAATCAATTTCAACAACTTTAATGTATAATATGAAAAATATTCTTTTATTTCTTTTTCACCTTAAAAAGTTACATACTTACATATATTACACTTAAAAACGCATTAATTAAATGGACTTTAAAATATATTTTTTGTACAAAATTTAAAAAGAATAAATTGTTTGTTAAAGACGCACGAAAAAAAAAATAAATAAAAAACTGACTAGAAATCAATAATTGCGTCAAAGCATATTGAATGATTTATTAACGTTTCGTAAGCCTTTTAAGCCAGACTGTTACAATCATTAACTTTAAATGCGTTTCAAGACAAATATTAATAAAAAAACGTCTGTATTTCTTATTTTGATTTTTTTTTCTTAACAAAATCAATTTGTACTCATTTCGATTGTTGTTGTTGTCATTATCATTGGCGAATTGAAAGACACGGGGACACCCCTCTGTTTCATACTCAGCTTGCAAGTTATTTTAAGTGACGTAAAAATATTAAATAAATTTTTTTTTTTTATATTTAAATTTTAAATTTAAAAATAATGCCACGTACTGTTTACGTTTATTGCTTGTTTATATAAAATTTGTTATTTAATTTTTGGTCAAAATAAAAATAAAAATAAAAATAAAAGTTTTGCTTTTACTAACTGTTTACTAAATTATTAAAATGATTTTAAAACGAAGCTGGTTTTTATAACGAAAACTTTAAGTCGCAAACTAACAAAAATACAAGTCATGCTTTCATAAGGCCTTTGTTGATGATGATGCTTTTATGCAAACAACTGTTTTGTACTTTGGACCTCTAAAAGAACGATGCAGTAGTTAGATAGATATTGACAAGGTAAGATGGGCCAAACTACATTATCATTTAATAACTCTACTCACTCTATAACCAATTATTAAATCAAAGGTCATTTTGTTAAACTTCTTTTGAAATGTTCATATTGATTTTCGAAAAAACCATAATAGAAATTAAAATAAGGTTGGTTTCAAATTAGTTTTTCAATATATTTTTAGTTTTCGTTAAACTTTATTAAGGCGTGTACGACTATGTGTTTGAGTATCTCAGTAGTACTTGTTTTATCCAAAGTAGTTTTAGTACAACGACGTCAATGTGTTGTAAGCATTTGCCTGATCTCGAATTCTTTTTTTTGTTGATTTTTATTTTGATTTTAATTTTTCTTTTTTTGTTTTCTGTTTTTATTGCAAAAACCTGTTTTTCTGGGGGAGTTCCCTTACAGGAGAGAAATACACAGAGTTCAGCACTCTAAGGCAGCTGCAGTAACAGTAATAACAAAAATGTTGTTCGTTTCTTAAAGTAAACAAACAACAGCCATGGCGATGTTGATATTGTTACTGATGCTGAAGTGTAGTAGTTTTGTACTAGTCCAGTGAGCCACCACTATTGCATTTGGCAAGTTTTCAAAAATAAAATCACAAAAAATTGGGTGATAAAGGTGAACAACATCAACTTTAATATGAAATTGACTGGCTCAGTATGACAAAATTATGATGATGATGCCAATGAGATTTCCATATTTGTTACAAACAAAATGTCTTGATTAATATGCCATAAATTAATTGTCACTACTAATAAGTTGGTAAACAAGGTTTAGTAGGTCTTTTGGAAAAAAAAACTTGAGAATTTTAAGTGTTTTCAGTGGAAACTTTTGTTTAAATAAAAGTTTCTAGAAATGTTTGCTTGGAGAGTCATAATATGAACTTTAAATTAATGGAATTGAAAAATTTTAATAAATATTGGTATTTTTTGTCTTGAATCTGGACAAATTCTAATAGTTTTTTATATTTTATTGAGATTTTTATTTACAAGTCTTTTTGCAAAAGTTTTATTTAGAATCTCAAAGCAAGACTGTTGCAGTGACTCATTTGATATTTTTAAGTTTGCATACTGAAATCGATGTTTATTTTTAATGCACAGTTGAACCAGTTTGGCAATAAAATATAAATTTTTTTTTCATATATTTTTTGATGACAATATTGTGATTTTTTATTTTATGAGAAAACCGTTTTGAAATTTTGCACCTACATAATTGGTTAATAAGAGTTCATATGAGTTTTATTGCAATATTTTGCAAAATTTTCATTATTTATTACATAGTTTTTTTATAAAGATAGTTATTACACCTGAAAAATTCACCCTTGGCAGAGTGACAAGAGTAGTAATAAAATAATTGTCTTTTTTCTTTCATTTCAACAATATCTATTGATATTTGTATGTATCTTTTTAAAAGAGTTTGATATATATTTAGTTTGTATGTAAACTGCAGAATAGCTTTTTTGAGCACACAGGTACCCTGTCACTCCGTTAAGGGTGTAAAATAAATATTACTTAACTGTGCCACTTTTAAAACACTTAAAGAGCTAAAACAAATTGAATTTTTACTTTGTATATCTATCACTTCTGTTATCAATTCCAATCTTAAATGAATTGGTTACCCGGGTACCCTATCACTCCGTTGAGGGTATAAAATAAAAATTACTTAATTATGCCACTATTAAAACACTAAAGGAGCTAAAATAGATACAATTTTTATGAGTTTTTAAAAAGTCTCGGCTTCCATATATCTATCACTTCTGTCACCAATTCCTAGTTAAAAATAAAGTGGTTACCCGGGTACCCTGTTGCTTGCACAAGGGTTAAAGAAATATGTATTGGCTCTTTAGTTTACTTCAAATTTTGTTGAATAGTGTTTATCTTCTTTACATACGTTTATAGAGCAAAGACTTAGTAATTTTGATGGTAAAATCAATAAAATTGCTCATTAATCATATTGTAAGAAATGACATTATGTTTTATTCCTATTATCACTCCCATTAAAAATTTTCTGATTTTTTTTTTAAATATTCGATTTCAATAGGAATTGAATATTCGCGCATTGTTGCTGTAGCGCACCCCATTTGTTTTCATTTTTTTTTATTTTTTTTTTTTCAAATTACTTCTGTAAAATTTGAGTCATTATTCACCCCAACAAAATTATTATTTTTTTGTGTATTTCAAAAAAAGTACTTTAAATTGCTACAAAATCGTGCATGTTTTTCACTTGACTATGGAACTTTTTTGTTTATAAAGTTTTTTGTTATAGAAAAACAAAAATTTTCATTAAATTGTTAAATTTGTTTTTAGTAAAACGTTGCGAGTATGAATAAGCCCTAGAAAATAACAACAAAAACCTTTAATATTACAGTTCAATGCATTTTGTTATATGTTGTTAATCATTGTAAGACAACAAAAACAATAAACATAACTGTATTAGTAATAAAAAATAATAATTTTTCCATTCAAATGATTAATTATGCTTTAAACAGACATTTTTGTATCATTTTAACTATGACTGACTTGGATGACTGACTGACTGACTGACTGACTGACTGACAAACTTGTGTAAATCTTAGTGTTTTAAAGTTTTTTCAACTTTTAGTTTTATTTCATGTTACTGAACTTTGTTCGGAGTTAATTTTTTTACATTTTAAAGTTTTCGGTAAAACTACAAAAAGCGTGTCACACTCGTGATGGAGATTAAAATATATTTAATTTTTCTTTTGTATAATTTATTATTTACTTAAATTTATTTTATTTTTTTTATTGTCAAAAATGAACTAGAGCATGTTAAAGACTAGACAAAACGCCCATTAGTAAAAAATATGTATTAAGAGATAAATAAAACTTTTGTAATTCGTATAAACAGAAATAAAAATTCTTTCATAATTTAATTACTTGTCATTATCACATCACACTTGCCAGCCATAAAAAGACATTTATTTATACATTACCGCACATTTATCTATTAGAACTAGACTCTACACGAAATAATAAAAATTAAATTTATTTGTTTTGCTCTATTTCTTTGTAATACTATGATAATACAATGATTTATTTTAATTAAAAATTGAATTTAATCAAAATTTCTTTCTCATATGTTGTTGCAGTTGTTATTGTTGTACATACATATGCTTTATATTTTCTAACGCTTTAAATTTACACTTTAATAGTTTTGTTTTTAGAACGTGTGCCTTAAATAAATAAGTGTTTTATTTACTATTTATTTCCATTTTGTTTGTTTTCATTTTTCCAAATATTGATGAACAAATGAGTGACCGGAATAAACGATAACAGAATATTCAAACCCATAACGGAGTATAATTTAAGCATGATCGGTGACTTGACAAATATACATACATATGCATATATGTATGTATAATAATGTCAGATACATTTACAATGATAAGACATGCATACTTGTATGTTTTTATATTGACAATGACCTTTTGTTCCCTTTTTAACACTCACACTTTTATTCCATTTCTCACGATGTTTATAACAACATTAGACGAATGGAGTTGTATGTGTAAAAATGATAAAGATAAACATGATTATCAATGTCAATATTAATATTAATATAACTCCCCCCATTTAATGATTTGACAAAGAGTTACATTGTCAGTCAGTCAGTCAGTCAGTCAGTCAGTCAGTTTGCTTATTTGATGTGTGTTTGTATAACAACAAATAATACCAACCAAATCGTTATCATCATCACTATTATCATCCGTATCATAGTATCATTTAAAAACATCAAAACTACTATGTATCAAAATGTTTTGATTTTATACGCAAGTACATCTATGAATGCATGTGTATGCCTCTATACATACTTATGTGTTATATGAGTTAAATAACTTTTCTATGAACCATGAAAATCTTTGATTAGACATGGCCATGTATTTTTCGCGATTTCATATGGATGTATGTATGTACGTATCTATGTTTGTTTGTTGACACTATTTTCATATTATTTGTATATTTTTTTATTTGATTTTCTCTAATTCACACACTTATTCACTCACACTTTCATATCTATCTTGTTATACCAGTTAAGTTGTGATAATGGATTTTTGAATCCATTATTTTATATAAAAATTAGTTCAGTTGTTGACACGTTATTGTTGTTTTTATTATATTTGTTTAAATTTGTTTTAAATTATTCAAGTGTGTCTCTATTAGACACACACTTTTCAATAATTATAAATAAATTTACATCCATAATATTTATCATAAAGAGAATTTAAAAACAAATATTATAGACATTAGTTTCAAAGCAAGCCCAAAAAAAGAATAGTAATAGCAATTCGAATATGTAATATTAAGTATTTCTTTAAAAGCTTATAAGATTTAATTTGAAATTTATATTTAAAAAAGTGTAAATTATATATATCGAGTGTTTTTTATAGTTACACAATTTTAAATCATAATCAAATGAAGAAATATATTTTTAATATTCATGAAATAGGCTTTGTTAGACAGAAAATTTAATGAAATTATTGCTTAAATATGATTTTGGCTATGTAACCGCCAGGGCTAACGCGTAAAAGAGGCAATGTGGACAACAATATTTACAAACTTTTCGCAGCATATGCGACCGTATTACGTAACGCTAAGAACTCTTCTATTGTTGATATCCAGGTGTTCAATTGTGTCTGTTTTATAGACGTTGACAAGCGGCTTCACATAAAATCAAAAAAATAATACAAAGGAATTAAATCACACGATCTTGCAGGCCAATTCATTGTATCGTTATGTGAACATACTCTTTCATCAAAAGTTTGTTTGAGTAAGTAATCTTCACACCAAATGCAATAGTTCTGCCAATTTATGTACCCATTCAACCAAAAACGGACTTCATCGGAGTGCACAATAAGTTTGAAATACAGATTTATTTCGATAAAAAGTTTTAACACTTTGCAAGCATTGCTCTGATGTAAGTCTATCCATAATAATATATGTTGATATCCAGGTGTTCAATTGTGTCTGTTTTATAGACGTTGACAAGTGGCTTCACATAAAATCAAAAATATAATACAAAGGAATTAAATCACACGATCTTGCAGGCCAATTCATTGTATCATTATGTGAAATTACTCTTTCATCAAAGGCTTGTTTGAGTAAGTAATCTTCACATCAAATGCAACAAATCTGCCAATTTACGTACCCATTCAACCAACCATGGCTTTAATTGGAGTGCACAATAAGTTTGAAAAACAGATTTATTTTGATAAAAAGTTTTAACACTTTGCAAGCGCTGCTCTGATGTAAGTCTATCTATAACTACCAGCGGTTGTCAAAGCTACGAATCTCTAAAAAACACCCGATACATCTAATTTCCCTGATTGAAACATTTGTCGGTACATTACTCAAAACCTTACTTAAAAACGTTTAATAAAAACTTAAAACACTTTAGAAACCATTATTTTAACATCACATACATACATATGTACATATATGTAGGTATGTATGATAATGGCATTTGACAGATAGTAAAACTGTCAAACTTAAATAAACAACAGTTTATGAATGCCTTTAAAGCTTAGCTGCATAAATTGCACAAACTTTTAATTATTTCATGAAAGTATTTTAAATATATTTTTTACTTGTAATTCTTTACCAAACTCATTGAATTTTCACAAAATTTTATTATTTCTTTCTTATTTCTTGTTTGTTTGTTTTCTTTTAACAAAATCTATTCAAAGTGTAACAAATCCATAAATATTTGCATTCAGCATTAGAATAGAATTTGGTAAATATTAACTCTTGTCGCCTTGAGTTTTTAGACAAATGCTATATGTATGTATTACCTATTTTATAGCGTTTATGTTTACTTAGCCTTCCAAGAAAATATTGATGTAATGAAAAAAAAAAAAACGAGAATGGAATATTTTTACTTTGCACTTTAAGTTCTCTATGCTTTCTTGGTAAGACAGTAAACTCATCAAAAGCGACAGCTTCCAGTCAAGATAAACTCATCGTCAGTAAGTGTTGTTAAAGACATGTAACGGAAGATAACCGTGGCGGTCAGATTTATGGGATTTTTTTCTCCAGTTACTAGTCTAACCGTTAAGATATTTTTCCATTATCATTTATTTAACTAATGGTGATTCACTTACATACATAAATACTTACTTATGTATTTAAGTATGAATATTCTCGATTGTAAACAATAAATATTATGATAAATGATTTTAACGCTAATGTAAGGAAAACCATGAAACGGTAAAATAAGTTGAGAACAAAAAAATAAGTCTATTAATAGAAACGGTTAAAATAAATGATTGGTAATTATTGATAATTAACTATTGTTGAAAAGACAAAAGTAAATGAAAGAAAAAGCTTACATTTAACTGCAACCGATTGGATTAGTACTGGTTATTAATGTGAATGTTGTAAAATCCTATTTGAAGAGTCTTTTGTAAAGAAACTGAAAAATGTTTTTTCTCTAACAGACTATAATCGTTAATCGAGTGTAAATTTTCAAGAGTAGGTGTGGAAGTTGTTTGTGTTTTTTTTTCTTCTAAAATATATAATTTTTGCTAAAATGTATTGATTTATGATTATAATATATGTACAAATCAATGTTTATTCATTTGATATGATAAATACGAGCATATACTAGGCCAAAATAATGTCATAAAAAATAACCATTAATTGTTTTGTTTGCCAAAAAAATATTAATAAAACTTTTATTTCCCTTTTTTATTAATAATAACTAATTATTATTGTTTTTTATGTTCGTGTATCTACTTTCAGATAAAAACTCCAACATTTTTATTATTGTTAGTGAAAGAATATCACAGCCCAAGCAAAATAAGAGGCATATAAATGCATATGTACGTCTAGACATCATGATGATGATAATAAACTAATAGGGCAAAATGTTGTAGAACACAGTATACAGTACAAACTCCAATTCGAAAAATAACAGTAAAATTTAAACGCCCTCAGCCCACTGATGATAAATAACGATTACGATGCCTAGAATGACGCTAGAAACTACTCGCATAGATATATCACACGCATCAGTTCGCACAACTTAATTGAATTATATATGATGTGTGTGATTGACAAGAAAAAAAAAAGCGGAACTAAAAAAAAGAATAATAATTGATTAAGAAAAAAACAAGAAAAATAAAAAATAAAAGCCCATTAACATAATATTTAAATGCTAACAGAGAACAGAAACAATAAAAGAGAGCAAAACATGTAGAAAAAAGAGAACGAGGGAGAGAGATAGCGAGAGAGAGAGAGAGATAATTTACATGAAATTATATCAATGAAAATATTTGTAATGAATGCTCGAATGCCGCTTTTATTTACAAAAATAAGTATAATCGTGGGAAATTGTTGATATACAACAACAACAATACCACCATTACCATCAGGATCAGAATTATCATTTAGAAAACCGCAAAATCTTAAAACATACACACCAACAAACGTACCGACGAACAGAGCTGATTTATACACACACAACAAACAAAATCTCAGACCACATTTAAAGGCCATTAAATGGGAGGGAGAGCTTTTTCCTAGTGTTGTTGTACAGTCGTCCCACCATTGCTTATACTCATGCTCCCATTTAAAGAGCAACATCTACACACAAACATTTGTTATACGCTTGCTTTGCGGATTGGCTTTATATACCTCCATTGTACTCAAAAAGCCATTTGCAAATGCTCAACGATCAGTTGTGCTTGAAACGCTTTAGAGTGCAGAACGTTATTTCAGACAAATGAAACCAATTGGCGCGTTGTAAATGCTTTTAAACCAACAAAATTTTCCAAAAAAATAAGTTTAAAAACAAAGTGCAACAAAAATTAAATTGAAATTTAAAAATAAAAGTAAAAAACAAAATATATAATAAACTTTTATGTTTCTTTTAAATGATTTTTACAAAACTAAATAAAATTGATGTGAAAATAACAAAAGACTTACGCGTTCGGTATCATAAATAAGCGTTTAAATGATATTCATGACGATGATATAAAACAAATGTGTTAAAAAAATAAATAAATATTTTGTTAACAAATATTGTATGCATATATGTGTATGTATGTATGTATAAAAAATAAATAATTTAAGAAAACATTAATTAAGTTTTCTTTCACAATTAAACACCAAAATAAGAAAGAATTAAATAAAAACAATTATTGTGTTTTTTTAAAAGAAGTGAAAACAGTCGTTGAGAAAACAAACTGTGTCCAATTCTTTAGAAAAGAATTCATAAATAGTATATAGAAAACAAAAACCAACAACAACAAAGAAACTAAAAAAAAAACCTGTAAAATAAAACTTTACAGCACAACTACTTGAATGCAAAAAAATTAAAAAATAGAGAACAAAAATCACTCAACAAAGCGTAATAAAAAAAGAAATAAGAAAAAACGAATTGAAATTTAAAACGCTTCTTAAACAAGAATAATTCAATTAACCAGTAATAATAATAACAACAACAAAAAGTAAAAATCAAAAACTTCAAACACATCCTAAATGTGTCTGTAAACCACATATGCAATATAGACTCATACACACATACGTTCGCGCTGTATCTTATAACTTATCCAGTATTATGCTTAATAATGGCCATAGACTTTTTGATTTTTGCCGTGCTTTTGCTGTCGTTTATAATAAATTTTTTGGCTTTGGCTGCTTTTTGGGTGACACCCGGTCTGCGAACTACAGCAAATCGTTTCACCATTAATTTGCTCATCATCAATCTGGTTGGTTGTCTCATTTTAGCACCCACTTTGTTTCTAAGTGGCAACATAGTGAGCGATGGCGACAGCGAAAGCGGTACTAACGACAGCAGTCTTACAACCGGTTCCAGTCAGTCTGGTTTGAGTTTTTTAACAAGCAACGCAAACGATGACAGCATTGAATTTTATTCAAAAGCTGGTAATCACCAAATGACTATTCGACACAATGGAAAATTGGTTGAACAGGAGGGTATAATACTCAGACGTAATGTATCATCGGAGAGTAATGATGGTGGCGAAAATGGTCCACGAACTATAGAGACCATTTACAAATGCAATTCCACCTACTGCCGTGAGTTGACCATCGATGAGAATAGTGAGACTTTAGTGATTACTGAAATCGAGGAGGAAGGCCATATGCAACTGCCTGATATTACTGCTCAAATTCACACGGATGAAGTAAAACGCTTGGCATTACCTTTATTCACCATGAGATCATGGTCCATCGATATGGCTGCAGCTTTAGGTGCCATGGGTGTCCTATTGGTAGTTGGCGATACCTGGTGTGCTGTTACAGACCCTTTGCGCTATCACAGCCGTATATCGGGCGTAAAATCCTGGGTTTTAATAGCCGTAACCTGGGCCATGGGTATATTGTTTGGTGCTCTGTCGGCTTTCAGAGAAATTGATTTCGAATCGGAAACCATTATCAGCAAACAGAAACGTTACGCCGAATCCAGCACCACGTTCTTTAGTCTCAACTCGGTGAACAACATCTTTAGCATAGTTTTTTCTTGCCTATATTTCGTGCTAATTATTCTATTGCCGTTTGGTTTTGTGTGTGGTATGTATTGGCGTATCTTTAGTGAGGCTCGTGAGAATGGCTTGCGAATGCGTCAGAATGGTTCATCACCTTTGCTACAAAGTGCTTTGAATCTTACGCACAGTTCTCAAGCTGGCAATCAACAGTATTCAAATAGTTTGTGTGTCCATAGGAATTCGATTTCTTCGACCTCCTCTCAGTGCGGAGGTTTGCAAATGCAAATCGATAATAACCAGAAGAAAGGCTCGCCTGCCTGTATAAGAAGGGACTCGGCTGCCAAAGTACTCTTGCCACCGATTTCAGATGATGGAATGTCCGATGAGGCTGATAATTGCAGCACAAATGATCAGTTGATAGTGATACCCACACAAGATGCCACAAATACTCAGCAATCGCAGCAGCAAAATATCATACTTACTTTACAAACTGCTAGTGGTGAAATCAAACGCAACTATTCCACCCGCCAATTAGAGCTCTTAGCGACATCATCTCAAGATCTATGTGAAAACAATAGATTGCAGGGTATACGCCAAGTACATTCCTCGCCAAACTTACATAGAAGTGTTACTCTACCCCAGCCCCTTAATGAGAGCACTTGCACACCTCATCTATTGGGAGGCCATCTGCCACAAAATTTGCCCAGTATACATTTGAATCGACATTCGTTTCAACAAAACCCCAACAACAATAGAACCTCTCACCAAAATCATCAGCATCTGCATCATCACCAGTCGCTGCAAATACCCACCATACATGCCTCACCAAAGGCCCTCAGCTACATGTCTTCGCTGCGGCACAGGCTGTCAAATGCCTCATCACTGTTCAAGTATCGCGATGAGTCTAGAGCTGCTCGCATTAGCATATTGGTGGTTATAATGTTCCTGGTATCCTACCTGCCTTTTGGCTTCTTAGTATTACTGCAGAGTCGAGTTCCTGCGGCCAATTTTGAAGAGTCTAGTCAATTGGCCATCTTTATGATTCTATTAGCCAACTTAAGTTCACCCTTCATATTTGCCTATCGCAACAAACGTGTACGGAGGGGAGTTAAAAGATTGTTGGGTCTAAATGCCCTATGCCGAGACTCCCAATTGCAGAGGCAAAATAGTTCTAGTTGCCGTATAAGCGGCTCCAAGTATGGCAACTCTAATTTAAAAAGAAACAGCAGTCGTGTTTCAACTTACTCAACCAATTCCGCCAAATACCTTACACCACAAAGTTCTCTGGTTAGCAATGGTACCACCATCGGCTGTGCCACCAACAATAATAACAACTGTACCACAATACCCTTAAGACCCAACAGCAGTTGCAGCACCATCATCAATTATACGCTCAACAAAAACCAACAGAATTACGAAAAATCTTTAGTGGAAGCCGAAAAACTACGAGCAGAACAACACTCCGGCACAAATCAAAAACCACGTCCAGTCTTACAAAGAGGCATTACAATAATTGAACAAGTGCCTCTAAACGGTTGCAATAGTACTTCTGCTGTTGCTGCAGCTAACATGGGCAGCACTGTCAGCATACACAGCAACAGGGACAACAATAACACTCTGAAGTTACCAGTCAGACATAAATTGTATAAATTATTATTTAAGAATTCCAAGAATTTTAGTTGTGCAGCAGCCACAGCAGCAGCGCATTCATGTGCTCAGGGCTCTTTAGATGCTGAACCAACGGAAGTTTAATTTTTTTTTAAGTCAAATCAAGTCAGTCGTCAGTCTATACGAGTTAAAGTGTTATGTAAGTCAAACTATTTGTAAGTTTATATAGGTATTAACGAAATAAATTGTATACCGTATATAGGTATATGGATATGTATATGTATGTACATAGGTAGTAAATAGTATAGTAAATATACATATGCATGTGTATAATATACGAGTATTTAAAAATTCTAAACCAAATGAAATGAAACAAAAAATAAATTATAATTGAAAAACTAAAGTACAAGACGAAAAGAGAGGAACAAAAAGAAAAGAAAAATCATCGTATTAATGCATGATAATGATAAGAAGAAGATAGAAAGTCAAGGATTTCATTAGAAACAAAATGCAAATAAAAGCGAAAATATTTAGAATTAAAGGAAAATGAATAAATGAATTCCAAATGTTACGAATCTCAAATCAATAATATTATATACATATGCATACATATATAATTTTTACAAATGACATGATTAATTTTAAAAGTCCTCCCTTTGCTATATAGTCGCGCTGTCTAACGATAAGTTTTTTTTTCTTTCTTTATTTAATTGATAATTTATTCTATTAAGACTGTATTACACATAGACAATTCGTTAAATTTAATTATTGATTATTTTTCAGTGTTTTATTTAATTTAATTAAATTTCTTGTGCAAATATTTGAATTAGAACATGATAATGACGAGGTTAAATTCTTAACAAGGCGTACATGTGTATGTATGTATATACATATGTATATATATGAATTATATAATTTATTATTGAGAACAAAGACAAGCTTTTTTATACATACATACATACATATTGGCAGAAATTAGGCAAACATCAGCTCAAAAAAAAAATCTATAGTTTTTACTTAATTGGAAAAATTAAAAACAGTCTGATGAAATTTTTTCATCACTTGATTGATAGTGTTGATTAAGTTTTCTCTCTGTTAAAAATATTTAGGTAATTTTAAGTAAAAAAAAATAATAAAAAATAATTTTTTTTTATTATTTAACAACTCAAGTACCTAAATGAATAAGGAAAAGTTGAAAAAAATCAAGGGAATTGAAGAAAAAATACAACAAAATGTTTTAAACAAAAGAGAAACAACAAAAAATGTATGCTTTAAAGTATAAACAAAACATTCATACATATGTACACATATATGTATAATTAATAAACATATGTTAAGCACTTGTTGTAATACACAAAACACAAAACAATAACCACCACACACTCTTTTTAATGAACTACTTGAACATTCAAATAAGTGGCAAAATAATTAAATTTATAAAAAAATATACATATATATTCTATTTGTTTAAATTTTTTTGTTATTGTTACTTAATAATTAAGCTCTTTAAGAGTTTTCTTTTCAATAAATCACAAGTAGTTTTTAAATAATGTTTGGTCATAGGCCAATTTCATGAAATAGAGTAAAACTTAAAGGCACTTCTTTAATTTTTTTAATTAAAGTATTTCTTATTTTTGATTTACATATAAACATTCTCAATTTATTTGCTATTAAACAACTTTTCTAAAAATTAAAATTTTGCTAAAAGAAATAAAATTTAGTTAAAAAACAATAAAGTTAAGAGGACTTTAAAATAATCAAATCGTCAATTTGAGATTTAATTTAAATATTTGAATTCAAAATTTAAAATTTGTAAATATTATCTTTAAAAAATTTAACATCCAAACATTCTCAAATAACTCAAAGTCTATTTTTACAAATAAGAAATAAAGTAATAAATTAATGTTTTTTTTTTAACGTAAATCTATAACGTAATACCTTATTTTATAGTTTCTTTTTATAACATTTAAGATAAGCCTTTGTAACTATTTTTTTTTTAACAAACAAACAAAAAATTAAATTATTACAAACATTAATTAAGCCAAATGAATATAATTTATTATTTATTAGGTTTTCATATTGAAAACTTTAACATATATGTAGAATACATACGACTACTAACAAAATAAAAATTAAATAAAATTAACTTGTAATTAAAGTCAATTTACTAAATTCATTGATTGCGTGCTAAGAGTATTGAAACATTTTATGATAAATTAAAAAAAAGGAAACACATTCAAATCTACTTAATTGTTTTAATTTTTAACCTACAATAAAACAAAAAAAGAAATACACAAATTTTAAAAAAATACCTCATTAGTTTTAATTAACCAAAACTAAAAAAAAAAGAATAGAAACAAAATCGAACATATACTATTAAAACAAATCTATATATATTTACTACAAATCTAACCAAACTCAACAGTATTCAAACATTTAATAAGAAAATTAAAAAGAAAAAATATCCAATCATTGTCATCTTAGAAACATTAAAATTATTGCTAAAGAGTTGAATATTTTCTATTTCTCAATAATTATAAACAAAAAACCAAATATATAACAAAAACCAACCTTTTTAAAACAAAACAAAACACACTGAAAAGCTTTATAATTATTTAAGTTCTTTTTTATGTAAAAATTACCTGAGAAAAAAATAAAACTTTAAGTTTTGCTTTGTTTAAGAAACAAAAACGAAAAATAATTGAAAGTATGAGTAGGAAACTTTTAAAAAATACAAAAAAATTAAGTACAACACAAAATGTTAAATATTTAAAAGAAAACTAAATTAGTAAATTAAATAAAACAAAAACAAAAAAAAAACGAATCATTGTTTCTAGTGGCTTTAATGGGCAAACAAAAATTGAAAAACCCTCGCTCCCCTCATAACTCTGTGTCTAAGACTCGAATTTATTATATATTACAGTGTATAATAATTTATGTATAATTTTTTCAATAACATTCTATAGTAATTAGTTTAATTAAATTAAATAAAAATAAAAATAATTTTAACAACCACCTGTAGTAATTTTAATTAAAAATACAACAACAAAAACATAAATAAATACATTTTGTAAAACTACCAAAAATATGTGATGTTTGCTGAAAACAAATAAAAAACAAAAATATACATTATTTTTCTATAAACTTTAATCTTTTTTGTTTTGTTTTATTAATTAATTAGATTTAAAATAGTAAAGCATTATTATCAAATAATTAATGTAATAGCTAATCCCAAAGGAAATCATTATAGAGAATATGGTATGAGAATTACACAACAAACTTACAACATTAAAAATATTGATTAAAAAAAATAAAAATAAAAATAGAACAACTAAAAACAACAACAATTAAATGTGGCTTAAAGAAAAAAAAATAAATATTTGAAATTAAAAAAATTAAAGGCTAATGTTTTAATAAGAAACAATATTTGAATTCAACAGTAAGTATATATGTGTTTGATACAAACTACACTCTGGGACAAAAACAAAGAATCCAGTACAAATATGTTACATGGGAATTAGAACTATTTTTGTTTCCTTATGGGTGCTATGAAGTACAAGAGGAAAGTATTATTAAAATTTTCGCTACACCCCCAAGTCGTGAGTTACGATGAAAAATCAGTTCTACGTACCTTTATGCATTTTTTTTTTCAAAAATCAGCTGATTTGAAAAGGTGATTATCAGATCTTTCGAATAGTTTATAAGGTTTGGTTAAAAATTTGTTTAAAAATAAAACATCTTCTTCTTAAAGTTGAAATGAGCCGTTTTGATCGATATTGTTTTGCATTGTTCTGATTTTTCCAATTTCGTGTTGCGATTCTCTACGGAATTTAAACTTACTTCATTAATAGAGTTCTGCAGAGATGGAAATAAATGATAATCTGAAGGTGCAAGGAGGTGATGGAAACTTGGAAACTTCCCAGCAAAGCTCTTCCAGTTCTGCCGGATTGTGTGTAATCTTTCGTTATTATGATAGAACAAAATATTTTCCGTTGATAAGCTCTGGCCGTTTTAATTGAATTGTTTGTTTCAATCTCGTTAATTGTTAACAGTAGAAGATCAGCTTGTAGGATCTCCTAATGAACAATTCCCTTCCAATTCCATTAGATACCCAGCATTACTCAGCTTGGCGTAATTTCTGTCGTTGGTACCGTTTGCGTAGCTTCACCTTGCTTCGGCCATGGTCTCTTTTTTTGCACATTATTGCCGTACGTGATCCACTTTTCATCGCTCATAATTATTCGTTTCAGAAATGTTTCGATTTCGTTTCGTTTTCGGTTAATTAAAAATTAGAAATGTCATCTTTCAAACAAGAATGATACAGTTAATATTGCCAGAGTTATTATATTTCAGAGCCATCTACCAACAATTTGTAACCGAACCTTTTCGAACACATAATATTAAAGAAATATGTTTAGTTATGGACAAGAACTTATGATTATCATTTAAAACATATGTGGCCAGAGTACTACTCCAGTGTATAAGTTTAATTGGCTCCCTATATGTATACACCCTAAAGGAAACGAAAATATTAACAGAAAATGACAAACAAACAACAATTGCGTTCAGTTGTATGACAATTTCAAATGAAAGCAGATGTATGTCGCTTTGCGTATTAAAATTATTGATTTGTTTTGTTGTTTACCTTCTTAATTTTTGTCTTCAACGCACACTGCAAAAATTTACTACTACTACTACTACTACGATTACTACTACAAGTGTAGTTCTCTCTTTGGCAACTCTTGAGATAAAAGTTTTTTTTTATTTCTCCCAAATCCACTAAGTAACTTAAAATCAAAAAACTTATAACGATTTTACTCAAGATTTTGGAATTGTTTGTGAAATTTTGAAAACTGATTCTTTTCGTAAGCGATAATACCTATCAGAAAAACATTATCACTTCAAGGTATTTCAACTACTTACGTTCTTTTTTGTGTAATTAACTAGAAATACAATATTTTAATGCAATAGTGTTCATACAATAGCTTAGAAAATTTTCCATTTTATGCCCCACCGTAACGAAAATATTGTTTTATTTTTTGCCAATTATCAATACAACTGGTGATGACTTATTGACGTTTCTTTAATAAATATTATAGAATATGTTTAAAATAATATGATGAAATCCAGAGGTTTTTTGTTGTCAAATACTCTCAAAATCCAAAATACTCGTAATTATGCTAAAAATAAAAAGCTCATAACATTGTCCCCTTTTTTTAATGAAAACTTTTACTTTCATAAGCATTTATTGCGAGTACGAGTACTAAGTATACATACATACATACATACGTTAAGTTTGTCACAATGTTGTTTTATTATTATTATATATTTGTGAGCGAAAGTAGGTGAAATTAATACTTTTATTTTGAACTTTTGGTACGTAAATTATCAACGCGCTACTAAAAGATTAAAAAGATTGATATGTGACCATATTCATATGGCGTTAGAATGGCAACTAATTTTAATGAATAAAAAAATGACATATGGTGCAAGGCCTAGGTAGGTTCTGAAAATGTGTGGTATAAAACCAAATGATAACGTGTTGCTTTTGTTTGCCTTAAACTTTTTGTAAAAAACAGTGAGTCCGCGTATTTTTAAAAGCATATTTATTTAATTTGCACCATAAAGCGGATGTGTTCCATAATTCAAGCAGACCGTTAAAGCAAAATGCCGTATAAAGAAAGGCCGTATAAAGCGGTATGAGTGTATAACACAATTAACACTGTTAATTAATATTATGTTAATTTGTAACTATCTTAAGAACTATTTTGATGGCACATGCAGCACTACTTAAGAACAGAATTTATTTTTTTATAATTTCAAATTTCAAATACAAACATAAATATTTAATAAGCTGGTATCGCAAATATTATTCCGGTTTATATATACACATAATATTATGACTTTGAATTTTATTTCTGAAAATAGTCTGGTTTTAAATGTCATGGCTAAAACACACGAATTTTTTTCTAATACATAATTATCTTTGATTTTTCTTGCATACTAGTTGCCAAGTTATTCTAAACAAGCTATTAAGACGAGTACGTTTCCTTTCCGTTTCCAACCAAGTTTCGTAATAAAATTAATATGATTTTGCATCAAATTACAGCACTAATGTAATATTACTGTATAGTAATATAGTAATATTGTTACTATACAGTAACTACATATAAAAAACAATGTTGTCCGAAAATAATTGTCTGTTCTGAATGGGTAAATTCAACTTCAGACGACTAAACTGAGTTGAGTTGAGAACCGCAATAGGGGCATAAGTGATTTAATTATTTTAAAGTTATTTAGTAAAAAAAAAATTAATTTAATTTTATTCCTCTATAAAGATTTTTGAGTATGAATTAAATTTTGATGGCAAAATGTTGACTTAAGGAAAAAATCATGTTTCGTTTTGACTCTTCGAAATTTCATTTGCATAAATTTGCAAAAATTATTGAGACTTAATATGTTTATATTTGAGCAATAATTATGAATTCCTAGCTTTAAAGAAAAAAATAAAAATAAAACATTTGATTGAAATAAACGTTTAAGTAAAGGAAATAATTGTGTGTCTTTCAACCAGTTTTAACAAATTTGATCATTACTTTACTATCACGCCATATTGTGTCAATTTGCCTTACTCAGTTTTGAACCGTTTCTTTTTGATTAAAGTTAACCAGAATTGCTGGCTTTTTAGTAATTGTTAAAGATTTAAATATGACAGTTTCTACAGATGTATTTTTCTCTTGCCGTTAGACCCTGCCATACATGTACCCTACTTTCATTATAATAAAAGCACTTTAAATGGAATAAAATACTTTAAGCGTAGAAGATTTAAAGATCCAAAAATCTTATCGAAACATTTTAATTTTTTTATTTTATTTTATTTCCCGGGTGTTCGCCGGGAAGGTATACTACTTTTTTCTGCCATATTTGGCAGTCGTGAAGCAGAGGCGCGGTGAATTTATTATGGAAAAATATTCAGTAAGCCAACGTCTTTTAATCGTTTAAACAGCTTGCCCATGACAACCACGATTTTTATGAAAAAATCATAATGAGTGACGAGGCACATTTTCATTTGAATGGTTATGTGAATAAACAGAATAGACGGCTCTGGGCAATGGAAAAACCTTAAAATTATTCATCAGTCATCTTTGCATCCATTAAAAGTGACAGTCTGGTGTACAATTTGGTCAAGAGCAATCATTGGACTTTACTTCTTTGAAACTGAAAACGGTGTAACGGTAACTGTCAATGGAAAGCGATACCGTGATATGATTGAAAAATTTTTAACGCCAAAACTGCATGCTTTGGGCTTGACTAGCATGTGGTTTCAACAAGACGGTGTCACATAGCATATAGCCAGGATTACAATGGAATTACAGCGAGAACTCTTTCCACAACAAATTATTTCAAGGAATGGTGATGTTGTTTGGCCCCCACGGTCGCCTGATTTGACTGCTCCGGACTCCTTTTTGTGGGAATATCTGAAAAGCAAGGTTTATGCAAACAAACCAGAAACGCTGGAGCAGCTCAAACAAAATATTCGTTTGAAATTAAAGAATTACCGCGTGAAATGTGTGAGAATGTAATGAAAAATGTGCTCAAAAGGCCTTGCATTTGTGAGGCTAACAGAGGCGGGCATTTAGCTGATATTGTATTTCATACATAATTGCCGACATTAAATAAAACATTTATCAATATAAAATCCATTTTCTTTCACATAAACAAAAATTGTAAACAAACATAGTAGTATACCTTCTCGGCGGACACCCTGTACATATAGTATAGGATATTTTATCTAAAACAATTTGTGGGATCATTTTCATAAATGGTGGGATCGTCCGATAAAATCTATTCTTTTCAGGGTCTACAAGTACTGTGGATAAAATGTTTTACTATGACTAAAATATAAATGACTAGACAGGTTAATATATTATTGCTTAGAAATGCGCTGTCAGTTGATAACTCTTTCTCTAATAGAGGAGATAATCTTAAAATCTTTGAATATTTTGATAATATGATTAAAGAGATTCAATAATATTGGCTTTAATCATGGAGAGATAATCAAATTTTTAATATACGTTAAGGATAGTCATACGTAAAATTGACTCGTGACTTTTAACTAGATACATACATACATATATATATGTACATTGTCGTATTTTATCAATTAATTTAGAATAAAATAATGTGGGTTATACGTTTACATGTTATCTTTATACGTAATTAATAGGCTAACACATTTCCTTGTATCCCTTATACGCCTGATCTACTGCATATGGGTTGAAAGTTTGTGCACAATAAATTTTATTTAAATCGGTCCAGTACTTTAGGAGTAATAAGATTTTAGAATTCTTACTAACACATAGAAAGAAAATACATTTATTTGTGTAGCTACCCTGTCGCAGACTAAACTAGCACCTAACTAGTACAAAAATCACCAGCACTAGTTCTTAACTGTAAACTTTCCTATACCATCTTAATGCTCAAATTAGCAATGAGTGTGTTTGGAAAGTTCAAAGTACCTTTGGTCATAGTCGTGTACTAGTATAGTTGGACCCAATAGGGCGCTTTAGAACCAGTTTTTTACTAGTTCCTTTGTATGGAAAAAGTTTTCATAACTTGTTATTTGGTTCCTTAGTTGCTCTGGTAAGAAGAAAAGAGGTTAAAAAATTACTTTTTCTTTATTAAGATTTATATAGAGGAGCTTAAAAAAAATTGTGTATTTTGTGCAACCGTGTGCGAAGATATGTTCGCGAACACAGCAATAAAAGATTTTGCTCGTATATCACAGCACAAGTTTCTAAATTATAGCCCAATTATTTTTATAAATAATTTCCACTTCGCTATTTAAAAAAAAATTCACTTCTTCAATAAGACCGTTCAAAAAGTCCTGGACGCAATCTGGTTTATCGGGGCCCATAAAGATACATTATTTGTTCTTTTACGTTAATAGGCTACAGCTGCATTAATATTTATTTCAAGCTCCACTTTTGAGTAATTCTCTAAAACATTTTTCACTTTTGTACCTGATTTCTAATGCCTAAGCTGTGGAAACAGCCTGGTGGAACACTTCTAAACTAATTCTTCCAGCTTTTGCTTTAATGTAAGTTTTGGTAATTCTTTGATTTCCGTTATTCTTTCTTCTTCCAAGCACGGTTGAATGTCAATGTTATTCACCATACTTTCACACCCTTTTAGTTTTTCTCCAGAATTCTCGAGATGTAACACTTAAACGCACTTATTTATGTTTTAATTTTCTTTTAAAACATATCATAGAATGACTCACTTTTGAGGTTTTTTCTGTTAAACTGATGTATAAATTGAAATTAAATTATTATTTTTTAGTAAACTGAAATAACATTTTTTGGATTCACAAAAATTCTATCAGTCTACGATTGGAGTATTTCAATCACATCTTGTACAAGTATTTTTCTAGGAAAATTCTAGTCCGTTTAAACCATAATCCAGCCAAGTCTATATTTATATGAACAGGGCTAGCAATTCAATTTGGGGTATTAACACTACATTTGAATTAACGTAGCTGAATAGAAGATTGTGGTATATTCTAGAATATTATGCTTGGTCACTCAGTCATAACTCAACAGTCAAAGAGTAGAGTCATGCTAAGGCGTTAGTAAAACTGTTGAGTAATTTGTGTATTAAATGTAAGTTAAATAAGTTACTGTATAAATTGGAGTATTTCAGTTACTTCTTGTACAAGTATTTTTCTAGAAAAATTCTAATCCGTTTAAACTAGTGTAGTAGCTTTTAGGCAATTGACGGGCAATTTCCTGACGGGAATAAATAAAAACAAAAGGAAATATGTATGTGTATGAATATTTTATTTTTAATTTTGCCATATAAAAATCATTTCCTTTTTGATTTTTGGAAAAAATAATTTTATATTTTTAGTTTTATATTTAAGAAAAAAAAAAAAACAAATGTATTTGAAATTTATTTGAAGAAAATTTTGTAAAAAAAAATTTGAAATAAAATACATTTAAAATTCATTTTAGATGTACGTGTATTAATTTTAAAACACTAATTTATATACATATGTACATACAGACATAATTAAAACAAATGTTAGGTGCTAGAATGCGGCTGATTGCATCACCCGCTGAGTACACTAGTTTATATAAAAATATAAGATTTTAAATAAGTTTATTTTTATTTGTTTATTATAAGAAAAAACAAAAACAATAATGCAGCTTCAGCGCATGCGTAAATTTGACGCCGATTATCCTTTCAGGGTTAAATAAAATTTTATGAATTTCTTAACTTTAACGTACTATATTAATACGATTAAATGTTGTACCGGATAAGCTTAGTGTGCCTTAAAGTCGATTTTATTTAGCAAATATTGTATGTTCATTTCTTAGTTTTGTTGTTGTTACTTTTGTGTCTTTTGTTTTTAGTTTTGGATTGATTATACATATTTTTCTTTTAAATGCAACACTCACATCTGTATTCAGCAGACATACTATACTCTGTTTTTGGTTGAGACAACATACCAAATAAAGTTGAATATTTCCGTGGTTAAAACGCTTTAGTGATTGGTACACTATTCTGTTTATTTTCGTTTTTACTTTTTAACATGTTTTTCTATTCGTTTTATTTTTTATCTCGTTTTTATTTCTAATAGCATTTCAAAATTATTTTTTTTCTTTAAAGTTTTGCTGAGTTGTTACTAATGACACATGCTGGTGATACAATAACAAAAAAAAAAAAAAAAAAAAATCAATTTTTTGTATTTGTATTCTAAACTCATGATATTCTTTTAGAAAAAATAACAGCAACAAAAATAATGGAGTGAAGAGATTAATTTATAAACAATAAAAAAGCCAAATCATCTATGTGTATATGTATGTATGTATGTATGTACGAGTATGTACCCACAGTAGAAAACTATAAAACCAAAAAGAATACGATGTTTCATTTTGTAGGCGTTTAAAACGCTTAAAACCCAAATATGTTTAATCTCTTCGCATGCTTATTTTCCTTTTTATTTGATTTTATTTTATTTTATTTTTTATTTAATTAAAATTATTATTTTTTTGCACACAAATTATTATAAAAAACAAATTATAAAAGTTGACACACTTGTGGAAGCAATAATAAAATCATAAATTTATGTCATTTTTTGTTTTTTTTTTTTTTATTGTATTGACATAAATTTATTTGATTTAAAAATAGATCATTTAAAATGAAGTTAATATTTTTAAACTTCCTTAAATATATAATTTAAACAAACGAATGTATGAAAATAATTTCATTTTTGTTGTATTTAAAGTTTTGCTGGTGTATCTCTCTTTAGATTTTTTTTAACAAAATTTTGTTGACAATCTTGTTATTCTCACGCCGCTTAACTGGTATATTTTCTTGTTTTTTCTTTTTGTTACTTCTTTATCAGCATAATTAAGTGTTTTTGTTTAATTTAATTTTATGTTTTTGTTATTATTATTGTTAAACATGTCATTTTATTTGTATTTGTATTCATAGCGCGTTCACTTCAAGAAAAAGCAAACAATTTTATGCTGCTTTTTTCAACTTCAAGTCAGAAAAATTAAAATACTTGTTCGTTTTTTGCCTTCTGTATGCATGTGTATGGCAGGTATAGATCTATTCGACTGTTTTCCTATCTTGATATTCTACATTTACTCGCATTTACTTCAAAATCTAAAACAGATCTTTAAAACATAAATTCGTAAGACAATAAAGTCTTCTTTTGTAAAATATTTAATCAGACTATAACATAAATATTCGTGGGGAATTACAGTATATACTAAAATGGTTTTCTGCGTCTTTACTTAAACTCAACTCCTTTTGGTCTTCATCTTGTAAATCACCAATTTTTTATGTTTCATTACTTTGAAGCCTATCTTGTTGATATGCGTCTAATGTACCTATCGAATTACAACTTATATATGAGACTGAGAATGTAATTCGCCATCATGACATCAACATGAAATTCCCTCATCTACCATCATCATGGAATAACATGACAACCACGTAATAAGTTATACAGAATTAGAGGACAAAATTTAAATTTGAATTCAAAAATCAAATTATTTGTAAAGTATTTGCTCTATCAGTCTCGTGAATGTATTGTAATTGAACTTTACTCGTATATTTCCTTCTATTGAAACGTAAAGAACATGTTTTTAAAGTCTGGTATCGTCGATTTTAATAATACAGAACAAATTTTTGCAGGCAGTTTTACTTTTACTTTAAGTTTTGAAAAATCGTTGCAGACGGTCACACGTCTTATAGGAAAGAATTAAGCAACAATTTCTAAAGGGTCCGCCAAATAATTTTTTTTCTCAAAATGCTATAAAAAAAACTACTGAATATTTTCTCAAATTTCTTTTGAACACGTTCGGTCCAATTAAGTTAAGTTAAGCACATTATCGATTGTGTGCAGCTGCATTTCACCAATGGCTTCACGAATTGTCTCTCGCTTGTTGGCTCCCCACAAATAATAGTCCAACGGTGTCAAATCGCAGCTCCGAGGTGCCCAAACGACATCAGCTTTGCGGCTGATAATGCGATCTTCAACCACAGGGCGCAAAACATCGAGTGTAGCTTCGGCTGTGTGGCGTGTAGCGCCGTCCTGTTGAAACCAAATGTTGCTAATATCCTCCTCTTCAATTTTTGTGAACAAAAATTCGTTCAACATGGCCCGATAATGATCGCCATTGACTGCAAGGGCCACTCCTGGCTCATTTTCGAAGAAAAATGGCCCAATTATGCCTCTGGACTGAAATCCGCACCAAACAGTGACTCGTCTTGGGTGTATCTCGGCTTTTCAATGTATGCGTGCGGGTTTTCTGTGCCTCAAATGCGACAATTTTGCTTGTTTACATACCCGCCAAGATCAAAATGAGCTTCATCTAAAAAGATGATTTTTTTTTTGGCAAAATCGGCATCTTCTGTAAATCGATCGCAGGCCCAATTAGCGAAGCGAAAACGCATACAAAGGATACACAACCATACTCGTTCAGCGGAAGGATAAGACTAATTATCTGCAAATCAGACATGAGCTAAGCGTTACCATTCACGAAATAAGCACTAGTTTAAAAAACACGTTAGATGGCGGACCCTTTATTTGTCGGAAGACTCTTGCACTAACTCTAAAGTAAAATTTTGGGTATTACACGTAAGCCAATGTAATCACTTATTGCTATGGATAAAGACAAAGAGCGAATGCTTAAATTGAATTTTTTTATAGTGAATCACCTTTTTTGACTTTTTTTGTGTACAGTATGCCTTTTATTTAATGCAACATATTAAATAAATAAATTTCTATATTCGTATCAAAAATGTAAAATAAGAGGAGGCAAATAAATTGTTTTACCCGTTTTCGTTTACATATGTAGTACAAAAGATTTTGTTTGATTAACCAGATAAAGATAAAGTGGCGATATTTATCATTGAAAGTTGATTTACAATCATGAACTCTAGGTAATTATACCATAAGATACGAGTGCACAAATATCTTATTCAGACGTGTCAAGACCACGAAAAAATCAAGCCTTTTGTAGGGCCTTATTTTATATACAGTCAACGGCTAAAGTTTAAATACATGCCAAAAATTTTGGGTTTTAAGAAAAGTAAATGTATTACCAAAATTGTTAATAGCCTTCATAAATAGGTTAAAACGAAAACAAAAATGATGTACTTCATTACAAATGTAACGGTAATTTTTAAAAATATACAAAAATTTACTGCAAAAAGTTTAAATATACCTTCGTATAGGCATTTAAAAATATTAAACAGTGGACAAAAAAAAAACCAGTTAAATATTTAGTGGGTTCTCCACGGCTCGCTATGATGCGTTTTTTTTTGAACCCTTGCATGTAATTGTATTGTTTTCCCTTTTTGCGCTCCACTAGATCCCGAATATGCTTGAGAGGGTTTAAGAAGACTGATTCGAGAGGGCTATTGAGCTACCAGAGTTTGCGATATACTTTGCATCGTTGTCCTGTTAAAAAACCCTATGAGGTAAAAGTCAGCGGATTTCCCCGCAATATGTTTCTATAAAGGACAAGTTTCTAACTGTAAGTACTACTATTGCTACCATACCAATCACATTGCCATAGTGGTTTCACAGTTAGAACCAAACTTTTGCATAACCATCCCTCAAAAATAAGTTGAACTTGCAATTGTATTTATTTGTAGTCGTCCAATTAGTGTTTTTTTTTCGTGGAAATCTTCTTCTGTACCTGTGCTTCTGTAATGTTCTTTGCAAAGTTTTTGGATAAAAGTGCTTGTTTAGAATAAAAGCAATATCACGCGTCAATTTTAGAACCCTTACTCGTGGATTTTACTTGCTTCTCTGAGGATATGAATAACATTCCGATTAGAAAGCTTCTTGGGATATTTTCTACAGAATTTTCTTTTTATATTTTCATGTGAAGTTCTCTACTCACTTGAGAATAGTATATTTAATGATTTTCCTATTTCTTGATAAAGTTTTTTTTCTCTATAATTTTCAATCATTGAACAGTCTATTCTTGCCTCAATGTTTTTTTTTTCTTTTTAACAAAAAGACAACGAAAATGAAGTTTCAGCTGCTAATCAATATGAACTGCGATCAAAAGATCAGATCTAATAGTCCTAAATACTGAAGACATAAAAGCATAATAACTCAACATGTATTTAAACTTTCGTCTCATGCTTATTTTTGTTGTAATAAGATATACCGTTATATCTGCAATGACTAAAAAATTGTGTTTGTCTTTCTGTTAAAGAGTAACTTCTCTTAAAACTCTAAATTTGGCATCTGTATTTTAACTTTAGTCTCTGACTGTACATATCGCACACTTAATGATAAACAGTCTCAACTCAAAATTTTAACTTGTTCAGAAGTGACAAAAAATCTATTTTTAAAACGTGGTTGTAACATGTAATATGATTGTTGTGTTATGTCACCACAAATCGTACACAATGTTGCCTACAAGGTTGGTGTGCTGCGTTACAACTATGGCGTTACTGTATGACATGTCTAACTGATACCTTAGTTGATGATGTTTAGCCGACACAAGTAATAAAATAGTACTTTTCAGTGATTCCAACGAAATTCAGAAGTTTTAGCAGTGAAATGATTTATGATAAAAAGCGATTATAATCGATTTTTAGTTGTGACTTAGTGTGCCACATACATAATTTTTAGACTTTTTAAAAGACTTTCTTTTCATAAAAAAAAAATTAAGGCCTTTCAAAATTTTCCACAAATCATCGTATTCCTTAAAGTAAAATGATTATTGCCTTTATTCAAATCATTATTATCATCAAGTGAAACAACAAAACAAAATGTTCGCATTTCTCTCCTTTTCTTCTTTCTTCTCATCATACTCATCATTATTTGTTTTTGTTGCATTTTGTTTTATTAAAAATAAAAATCATGTTTGAATTGTTGCAAGACAGTGACAAGGTGATGATGAAAAAGTTGCTAATGACGTTTATTATTGTCATGTTTCTTGTTATTCTAAAATCACATCTAGAAAGAACATTATGCGAGCAAATGCGTGCACGTTCTTCTCTATGAATTAACTGCAAACATACATTTTGTTTTATCACAAGTGTTGCCATAATTTTTTTTTAGCAAAACTGAAAATTTTAAATAAAAAACTGCACATACTTAAAAAAGTGAATAAAAAATATACACATATGGCAATCATTCTAAAATTTTTAATGATCATAGAAGTTATTTGAAAGGTAATTAAGTGAATTAATATAACGAATATCAATAAAAAGCAATTTAAAGTTTAATTCGACTTTAATTTCACTCGATTTCAGCTTACACAACATTCCGGATAATTTATATCATAATTTATTCAAGTGTAACACAACAAATTAAATGCTATATACATAAATTATATGATGACACTGAGCTAGAATTTAACATATTTCTGTCGACAAGCTTGGCATCCGGTGGGTAAATTGGATTCAAATATGCTGAATCAAGTAGCGCTAACTACTTTCTAGGTTAGCTCTTGTTTTCGAGATATACCGTTATTTTGAAAGGGGAGAAGGTTGCACGACGCATATTCGCATTAATCAAAAAGGTTTATTGAATAAACTTAAAAACCGAAATGCCTCAATAAAATTACTGTTCTAAGAAATTTATATTTCTATGCACACCACCACAGAGTGACATTCTTACTTCAGAAATGATAATTAAAATAACAAAATTGAAATAAAAAACTAAATTGTTAAAAATTGCAATGTCTACACAATTTATAGAAAAACTTATTTTCTAAACAAAAAACTTCAAAACTGCTCAATGCTTAAGAAACTGCAAAATACGGATAAATCAGCACATTTGGCAACGCTGATTATCACTGATATTTTACATATGTACATATGTATGTATGTGTATGTACATATAATATTTGTTTTTATTTTTATTTTCGTTTTTCAAAGAGTACTTTTTATTAAACTCACATTGAAATATTCCATGACAGACTTGGCAGGCAATAAGTACCCATAGAACACAAGTGTACCAGGTAATCGCTTTGAAAATATTCTCATTGATTTTTTTGTTTTCATTTTTCGTTTTTTGCACTTCTTATTTAAAATCATTAACGAAAATTTAATTATTAATTTTTTATTTTTTTGGTTCGTTCATCTTCAAACGTACGATCATTTTTGGTACGAGTGGGGGGATGTATGATTACATGAGTGAATGGATAACATTATTACTCATACGCTATGTACGTACAATCTCCAAAACGCAAGACCGACATATGTATATGATCATTTTTAATATTATTTGCGTTTATCTTAATTTTTTAAATTATTATTTTTTTTAAAGTCATATGAAATAAAACAAAAGGAAATTTTTACTTAAAAAACAATTTTGGTATTAAAAAAAATGAAAATTTATAAAATCATGCAAATAATTTCTTTTAATAGTACGATCGATCATCTGTTGTTGTAAAAACATACATACAGTCAAAGCCCGGTATAACAAATACTCTATTTAACGAATTCGGGATATAACGAATGAGTAAATTTCTTACATTGACTGCCTTATATAACGAATGTTTTATAATTTTCAAACTCAGTATAACGAATGATTTAAAATATGGTAAAAACAAAAAGAATGTAACACAAAAGAACACAAAAAATGTTCGTTAAAGTACCGTTGGTTTTCATTGTATACAAACACACATTGCTTTTGAACAAGTGGTCATAAAAATTTTAGTCATTTGTAACAAGTTGTGTGTTTTATTTTATAAAAAGATGGGAAATAGAAAAAGAATTTCTTTAAGTGAAAAAATAAAAATTTTAGAAGAGTGCAATAATGGAACATCGTTTTCAGTGATTTCAAACAAATATAAAATATCAAAATCATCCATATGTACATTAAAGAAAATGGAAAGTAAAATCGCTTCAAATCTTGAAACTACAAACAATGGATCAAAAAACCGTCGATCCCTCAGAAAGGGAGAATATCCCGTAATGGAGGACAAACTCTATCAGTGGTTTCTTAATCAAAGAAAGAATTTTATTCCGGTCAATGGGACAACATTAAAATTGAAGGCTATGGAAATTCAAAACAAGATCTGCACCGGTGGTTTTCATGCTAGTGATGGATGGTTATCCAGATTTAAAAAAAGGTATGGTGTACGTCTTTTGAAGGAAGCTGGAGAAAAATTATCGTCAAGAGAAGATTTGGTAGATCCGTTTAAGAGGACGTTGCAGAGAGTTATTTTAGATGAAGGTTTATCACATGATTCTATATTTAATGCTGATGAAACAGGTTTGTTTTGGAAAATGCTTCCAAACAAAACATTTGTTCATGCTGGTGAATCAACAGCACCTGGAAGAAAACTATCCAAAGAAAGGATAACTGCTCTTCTATGCGCTAATGCATCAGGAAAAAAAGAAAATGACGCCCCTTCTTATTGGAAAGGCGAAAAAACCTCGAAGTTTTACCAGTTAATTATCTGCACTCAAAAAACGCATGAATGAATACCGGAATTTTTAAAGTTTGGTTTTTTGAAATGTTCATTCCTGAGGTAAGCATTCTTAAAAGACATTTACAACAGATTATTATAAACCTTTGTAATTAGGTCGAATCATATTTAAAATCAAATAATTTGCCAATGAAGGCTTTGCTGAGGAACTCTTAAAAAATACAGAAGATGGGAAAATTTGGACAATGTACATGCCACCAAACGTGACGCCTCTTATGCAATGGATCAAAACGCCATTCGCTTACTTAAACTACACTACAGAAATAGCCTCCTTTCAAAAATAGTGACATCTGAAACAGATGACATCATTAATTTTTTTAAAAGTCTTTCTCTTTATGATGCATCCTGTATGATTGGTCTCGCCTGGAACAATGTTAAGGCGGACGCATTATCTAAATGTTGGAAAAAAATTCTAGTTTTTGAAAATTTTGAATTTGATGATGAGGACGAAATCCCCCTTTCTAGACTTTTTCAAGGGGATGAAGTTCAATATGTAAGACGTGGAGTCAGACTATTAAGTACAATTTTTCCAAATGTAAGCAAATTTAAATCCTTGCCTTAATGTTTTCACATTTTGTTTATCTATTCTTTAATTTTAGATTCCATTTAGTACAGACGATTTAAACGTTTGGAACAATGGAGACTTAAATAATATTACTTTGGATGAAGATGACGAAAATGAGGAAAATATTGAAATTGTTGACCAATTTTCTAATAATGAAACGAAAATAAAGCATTCTGAAGTAATAAAATGTTTTGATAAATCTATACAATGGGGTTCCCAAAATAATATTAATATTTCAAAACAATTAGTACTTCGAGAAATACAAGAAGAAGCTCTTCAAATGAGTCTTCAAGTTATTTGTAAACAAACGCCTATAAATGATTTTTTTCCACCAACTTAAATAATTTTTAACACTTTTACTCACTTATTGATTATCAAACGTTATTTTAATGACATACCTATATATTTATTAAAATGAATTAAATATACTTTTCTTTTTTTAATAAAATTTGAATAAAAAAAAACTTTGCGATATAACGTATTTTTCACTATAACGAAAGGGCCTGACAATATATCGTTCGTTATACCGAGCTTTGACTGTATGCCCTTTTCTTAACAAAAAAATAAAACCTTGTAATCGGCCTAGGACAATATAAAATAGCTTGTTAGTGCTATGAATCATTTTATTACATTCGAATATAGTTTTTGGTTTTTTTTTATTTCAAAAAAAAAAAAAAAAAATTTCTTGGAGTTAAAAATATGAATTATTGACCACTCCTAACAGGTTTATTTTTTCAATTTTCGATTTTTATAAATTGGAATCACGTTCGCGAGGCAAACAAATTTTTACTGGTGGCTTAACGATAGAAATATTAAACAAATTGGTTTTTTTTTTCGTTGTTTTAATTAAATTATCTTGATTTGATTATTTTGTTATTTTTTTGCAAACTTAACAGCAAATAAAATTGGTTTCGAAACTGTCCTAAGACATATAGAAAAATATGGGAATTTTATTTTCAAAAGTCGTTAAACTTACCGTGATCAGTTTTGTTTTTATTGAGCAAAAAAATGGCTTTTTCTTTGACTTCTACAAAAATCTTTCGAGAGGTTTAAATTGTCCCTATAACTATGCTATTTTCTTATCTTTCAAGCAACGTGCCACTTTAATAAGTGAAATGTTAAGAGCTTCACCTCCTCCATAGTAATTCAGAAATAATTTTCAGATTTTTTTTTTATTCTTGGCTTTCCAAAAACCATTGTTACTGTTCAACTCATTAAATGTATTTTCTTGAAAAATATAAAAAAAAAACTGTTGAAATGGTTGTTTACTAATTTTATTTATTTTAATTAATTGAACATTCACATATTTCCCTAAACTTTTAAACTCAATATTTAGTCAAAATTTTTAAAAGAAATTAAATTTATAATTAATATTCGTTACAAATTAATTTTGTCATCATAAGCATTTGAATCGTTAATTGCTGTCTATATTCCTTTTTAATTTATTTCTGTGCTGCCGTATAGATATTTTTGAGGCATTGGTTTTTGATTTCAAAATAAACTCGAAGCCATATGTTCAATGTATTTTTTGGCAAGCAGACAATTAAATTTTGAAGCAGCCTTAATTCCTCCCCTTGACCTATATTACTTTCAGGGGAGTAATTAGAGCAATTTATTATTTATTTGAATGATTTGAAAATGATTTAAGAAGATGACACAAATGATGAAACAGCCAAAATTTATTTGTTTCATTTTGAGTTATTTCATCACTATACGATAGCAAATTATTAATCAATGTTATGTGTGAATATTTCGTTTCTCCCTCTTTTTCTCTTTTTGATAATAAAAAATAAATAAATTCAAACCAAAATTTCTTTTTAAATAAACAAAATGAATAAGCTTAATGAGTTTGACCAGATAATGTAATATTTCATAAATAACCGTGTCTTGCTGTAATACAAATGGGCGGAAAGACAAAAAGAAAATTACTTTTGCTACGTTTACACTTGCACTTAAAATAACACTCGTTTTTTTATTTATTTCATATTTAAAAGTTTGTAACAACGCATTTACTTATGTATGTATCGATCCTCTTAAAAGGAAAATTATACACGAGAACGTTGTTTCTAAATTTCTTTGAAAAAATAAGCAATACTTTAACGTAAAATTAGCATATTTTTTACGAAAAGCTCTATACATATTCAATAAAAAAAGGTTTTTGGCACATACGATATTTTTGCCCACAAAAATTTGTAAAAGTGTTTGGTACATACGATAATTTAATAAAACTATTGGATTTTTAATTAATGTATCTTTGAGTAAATATTAAGCCCTTGACATACTTTCTATCTAATTAAACCATTGTGGAAGTGATTAACCGGGAAAGGGAATTTGTACCAATAATAAAAAGGAGAAAAACATTATACACATTATTAGAAAGCCGAAATGTAAGCTACTACAGACTATTATTGGAGGAAAAGTTGAGAGAAGACATATTAGGGAAGGACTGGAATTCGAAATGTTGGGAATATTCTGAGCGAAGCCAGAAGCAGAGATTGCTTCACAATTGAGATGAAAAATATGATATGAAAATTCAAAAGTATTGGTCCCAGACATTCGAAAAACTGCTACGCAAATAAAGAAGGAGATAATATGCGTATTTGCGAGAGTGAAGAAACAGTGAAATATTTTTCTTGCCTATCAAAATTAGCTCATAAAAAATTTGATTTCTTCTTGCCTTCTGCTTGATCACTCAAAATACTCAAAACAAAGCTTTGCATTCTTTACGTACGATCTTTTATTGCGCAAAATGTTTGTTTGGCACATACGATAATTTCGTTCACAAGAAAAACGACAATGTTCCATACGATAAATTCAAATTAGTAATATCACTCGAATTATAGGGAATATCGATGTGATGTTTTACTGTGTGATAAGCAGGGAAACCAGAAATATATGCTTTTTAAACATAAAGTATGCAGTAAAAATCAGAAAATATGATTTAAAAATTTAAGATTATGCTCTAAAAAACAACAATTTGTTGCTGTGTTCTTCCAGTGGCTTCTACCAGTGACACCCGTTTTTTAATTCACTGAAATCTGTAAAGATTGGTCGTTTATGTAATTGCATATGGTATGTCCCCTTTTTGATATACCATACAAACATATTTTGAACGTTAAACGCTTTAGATCGCACTTTGTAGTTTGCATGGTCTTCCAAGTTTGCTTAAGTTTCCCGTATGTGGTAAAAAACTTAATTGGGATATAGATGACACAATAAGTTTCAATTGACAGATGATTCAAAAATGTCCGGAATTCAAAACAAAACATACATATTTATCTTCGTTGTAAAAATATTTTAGAGCACAAAAATCCAAATTTGTGCTAGAGGTTTAAGATACTCTTCAAATACGAAAAAATGACGAAAATATGCTCTTAAAACTGAAATATGCAAAAAATATGCTCTTATGAACAAAATATGCACTAACAAATCGAGGCCCAAATTCATAAAAATTTACGAAACAGATAAATATTTTACATCTGACTTAAATAGTTGCATGAGCAAATATGTGCTAAAGGTTTAAGATGCTCTTAAAATACGAAAAAATGTCGAAAATATGCTCTTAAAACTGAAATATGCAAAAATGCTCTTATGAACAAAATATGCAAAAATATGCACTAACAAATCGAGGCCTAAATTCATAAAAATTCAGGAAACGGATAAATATCTTACATCTGACTTAAACAGTTGCATGAGAAAAAGCATGCAATTGCATATTTTTGTCTCAGTGATAAGTCTGTGACTTTGGAATATATTTCCATCAAATAGTCAATTTCTTTAAAAAACATAAAACATACGAAAATTTTGCGCAGACGGATCGATATACAGAAATATGTATGAAATTTGCACACAATTATTTATTTTTGACGTCATCGTTTCAAATGTCATTAGATTATTATGTCGACTATGAAATTCTTAAATATTTTTTTAAAAAATCAATCAGTGAATATAATTTCATTTTAATTTTTTTCTTATTTTAAAAATTGTTTTTTAAAGACAATTATTTTAGAAATACATACATATTTCGATATTTACGTATGTACGTCAATGGCCAAGACTATTTATTTATAACTAAATTTCTAAACTTATTTAAACTTTACATAGTTAGTGTGCCTAATGCAGAAAATCATAATCTTCTTTCAAAGTGTAATTCAAACTCTGTCTTTCTTGTTAATGGCACACATGAGTAGAATTGCAGTAAAATGCCGCAAGCGCCTGTGTCTGTGCTGTAGATTTTAATCAAGAAACTGTCTCATCGAGAGATTTCACTCGAATGGGAAGCTGAATTGTTATTATTTCGGTATGATAAAGCTTTGGCTATTCGAAACCTCTGTTTTGAGAATTTAATAAAAGTTCATTAAGTATTTTTTAATAATTTCACGCAGAATACACTGGCTAACGTTTCTTAAATAATTTTTAAATTTTCTTTAAATCTCAGATGTTTGTTTTTATTTTCATTTTATAAAACGTGTGGCCAAAAAGAAATGAAAATAAACGTATTATTGCATGTCGTCATCTGTGAGAAAGTCAAAATATTTTATTTTGACTGTCTGTCGTAGTTTTGATTTCGTTGCCAATGTAAATAGACTTGCAATGCTAAAGTACACACACACACAGGTGCTGTGTAATTGAAAAGGTATTTCTTTTTTAACAAATAAAGAAATCACACTTCACTTCAATGTTTTTCTTTACAACATTTACAGAATTACTAACAAATATTGGCTCTGATTGCACTTCCTACGAGTACATATATGGGATTTAAAATTAAACATATTTCTAATGAAGCAAATAAATAAAGTTGTTCTGTTCTGTACATAAATTTGTTCTGTACATAAATGTTAAACAAAATATATAAAAAAAATAACAGATTAAAAATAAAAAACATAATTTAGTGAAATTGTTGTCATACGAAAAAGAATTGTTTATTCTTCCGTGACTGTAAATCTCAATATTTTTCACATTTAATTTTATTTTGCCATTATGATGTCTATAAACACACAGGTGAGGGACATATTATTCTCTCAACTATAATGATATAAGAGACGATACATAATAAATGTGTTTCTATATAATATCGTATATATTTAATTTTTATTTTTCATTTTTTCTGGCTAATGGCCAAAATTTTTAATATTTGCCACATACGAGTACATAGCAGTCGATATTTATTTTATTTGCTTTTTAATAAAAATTTAATTTGAAACGAAAATTTAAATCGACTCATATACAAACTAAAATGTAATAAATTATTAATTTAATATTTGCTTTTTATGGATATATGCGACAGTATTTTACAATAAGTAGTTAAAATAGTTTATATTTCAATGATAATGACCAAACATATTAAAACACGAAAATACCATGAAACGAAATAGAGAAATTGTGTAATTCGAATACATATTGTTTTAAGCCCAAGAGCTTTAAAACTGTACCATGAATCTAATCAGTGGCCAAGTAACTATGCCATGCGACAATTATTATTTAAAAATTTAAATTATTGGCACTTGAAGCAAAAGAATGAAATTAATTTTTGTAAAATTTTTTGAATGGCCCATGATTAGAAATATGTCAACACACAGATTAGAAATATAGACTCAAAAATATACTGAATTTTCTGTTTTAGGTGCATGATTCCATCGAGTGTAGAAGAATTGACCATACACCTTGACTCTGAATTTATTGGCCCCTTCAAAGTAATCCCCATCGACTGTAATACACTTATGACAGCACTTTCTGTTTTAGGTGCATGATTCTATCGAGTGTTAAAGTATTGACCATACACCTTGACTCTGAATTTATTGGCCTCTTCAAAGTAATCCCCATCGACTGTAATACACTTATGCCAGCACTTGATCTAATCATCGCAGTATTTTTTATATTTTTCGGTATGTCCATCAGTGCTTCCTGCGATTTTTCCATTATTTACTCTCAGCCGCTGAAACGGGTTCCTGTTATGGTTTTTTAACTCGATTGAACAGAAGGAAGTCACAGGGAGCCAAATCAGGTAAATTCGGTGGCTGTTGGATGGTATTTGTTGCATATTTCGTCAAAAAATTTCACTGCGCAACGGTGCGTTATCATAGTACAAAATCCACGAGTTTTCTACCCACAATTCTGGTCTCCTGCGGCGAATTGCTTCACGCAAGCGTCCCATAACACCCAAATAATACTCTTTGTTTACTGTCTAGCCTTCTGGCAAAAATTGATGACACACCGCACCATTGTAATTAATGAAACCCGTGAGCATTGCCTTCTTTTTTGGCCCAGTTGGTGAACACCATTCACTTGCTTCATGTCTGGCTTACGTGTTGTACTCATAAACCCACGTTTCGTCTCCAGTAATGGTCGTTTTGATGAATGTGGGATCGGATTCAGTCTCGCAAAGCATGTCTTTTGCGATCTCAACACGGTACCTTTTTTGCATGCTACGCGACGGAAACCCAAATCATAAACTAAAAGGTCTTGGACGGATCCATAGGCAATGTTCGAGTACTCCGCTATCTCTCTGATGGTTAATTTGCGGCTATTGACCAACATTTCTTTTACTTTATCAATGTTTTCGTCGATTTTCGATGTCGATGGCCTGCCACTGCGTTCATCATCTTCAAATGACTTACGACCACTTTTGAACCGCTCGTGAACGACCGTTTTCTTTAGAGAATCGTTACTGAAACACTTTCCCAACATTTCCAACTTTCGTGCATCATTAAACGCGGTTTTTACGTAAAATTTAATGCAATTTCGTCGTTGCAAATTTAAATCCATTTCTAAAATTGTTAAAAATCGCCAACACACATGAGATAGATGTACACTTGGCTGCGTAGCTTTTGCAAATGTGAAGCTATGACGCTAAAATTTAGCGGAATGTACCAACTTAAAAAATAAAAAAAAACTCAAATCAGAACGCAGGGGCCGCCACAGGGGGGGTTATTCCGGAAACTTTTTAATCAAGGCATATAACATCTTAACATTCGAAGACGTAAGTTTATGTCAATTTCGACTACAACATAGCATTTTACTGTACTTTGGAAATTCACTTCTGGCCATCTCTATTCCGTATTTTATTCTCATGTCGCTGACCAATCATCTGTGAGACAACTACCTAAGTATTTGAATTTGTTCACAAGTTTAATTGTGAAGTCATCTATTCTGTTTAATCTCTGTCATGACTTTAATTTTGTTGATTTTGATCTTTAAGACATAAACATCGCTGTGTGCGTTAACCCTTTGAAGAAGTAACTGCAGATCACGAATGCTGTCGGATACTAATGTAGTATCATCCGCATATCGGATGTTATTGACGTATTATTCGTTCACCTTGACATTTTTACAAACACTATACAAGGCTTCATGAAATATGGTCTCTGCATAAAGATTAAACAGTAAGGGAGAGGAGTAGACGTCCTTGCCTTACAGCACTTCATATGTGTACATCACACCTTGTTCCTGACGTTCGCTGTTTGATTCCAATACGGTTTTTTATACATCGAATATCTTTTTGGTCTGTATTGACTTGAATTACAAAGTTTCAAGAAGCTTGTCGAGCTTAACTTTGTCACACGCTTTTTCGTAATCTACTAAACGCAGAAATATATCCTTTCGAACATCCATACAATTTTGTATCAGTATTTGTATGCAAAATAAGACCTGTCGTGCATCAGTTCTCGCTTTGAATCTGAACTGCATTCTTCCCATTTGCGATTTACATTTCTTATACATGCGGTTAGGGATGTATGCGTTGCGCATTGCATGATATTGGATAAAGTCGTAGAAATTTCGAGCAACCAACGGATTATTTTAAGAAAAGGACAATTTGAATATGGTGGAAATAAGTTTTATATTCATCTGGACCAGCGAAATTAACCATTAAATACACGATATCTTATTTTGATAGAATTCAAGTTTTATTTTATGGAAATTTACTAGTAGACTACCCAAAAAATTAATAAGAACACTATGCAAGAACATAAATTATTACCACAATTTAAATTCAAATTCAGGTAATTAAGAGCTAAATACATATTTATAAGCTTAAGAAACGCTTTATATTTTTCTTATTTTTATTATAAAGAAACCGAAAGTTTTTTTTTTTAAATTCGAATCGCTTATAAGCTTTACGGAAATAATTATTTATTTAGCTTTTTTGTAATAAAATTATAGTGCAAATGACTATTCATATTTAAATGTGTTTCAATTTAAAAAAATTTTAATATAATTTTTTTTAAATAAAGTTTATCATAAAATCACCCCAATTAATTTTTATCTGTTTTGTTATTATTTATTATTAAAGCAAATGTCCATGAGACGCAATTATGAACTGGATATATTGAACTTTGGGTAAAAAAAAATATTAAAATTAATTCTAAGAAAACAATTTTAACCAGAGTCAACTGTAAAAGTCAAATTATTAACTTAAGTGTTATCTTCTGTTAACACAGAAAAATGTATTTTTTTGTCTTCAAATAAAAAACTACAGACATTGGAAAATTATGAATTTAATTATTTTAAATAATACTCTAACGTACTCGTATGTGTATATTTATAGTGTTAAATTGAATACAATTTGCATATAAATGAATAATATTAATTATAGTAAAAAATTCCTTTCGCCTATTTGTTTTCTGTAACTAATTAATCAAGCTGTGGTTTAAAATATAAATAAATAATTATTTTTATTCTCTTTCTTCTGTAAGTGTAATTAAACGTCGTGTCAAAGTTAATAAGATATTACGGAGCCAAATAAATATAAATTCTCTATAATTTCATATTTTTAGCATTGGATTATAATGCACTGCTCTCTTACTTGTTCATTACAACTGCTTATTTTATAATTTAATTGCATTATAAATATTTAGATATACATACGAGTATTTTGTAATGGAATATTTTCTTTTGTCTGTTGATATTGCTTTTTTTACTTTTATCTCTTAGTCATCTTTGAACACCGTATATTTCTATTTTTTTTTAAATTATAATCATTCCCAACTCTGCATTTGTTTTATTTTTACTTACTGTTCAAATAAGAGAAAATATATTTAGAGCAACAACTTTATTTTGCTTGGCTTTGCATTGCCGGATTTTAGCTTAGAAATATATAAGTATTTTAATGCTCCGTAATGAAATTACCTTAGCAGGGAGCAGGGGGAGGCTTGTAGTACACAAAGGGAGATAAATATGACGCGATGTTATATTTAATAAAAATGGTAAGCAGAGAGAGAGAGAGAGAGAGGGAAGAGTAAACAAATCTTATATATAAAAATGAATGTGTGTTTGTATGTATACTTGTTTGCGACTTATAGGCACCTAAATGGCTGAACTGATTTTCTTGAAGTTTTTACAGTATCTGTCGGTATGTCTGGAAGGGACTAGTGGCTATACTGCATTTAAAAATTCTAACTTGACTGTGCCATGCCCATACAAAGTAAATATTTATTTATCTATAGGGTGGGCAATTTATCGGTTTTGAATTTGCACCAGCATTTATTTCGAATCTGCCCATACATATATCATTCTATTCTGTCACAAAATTCAGTATATTATCTCCACCGAATGAAATCAATCGATTTAGGCTTGAGCAACGTTGCGATTTATTGGAAATTTATTTTCAGAAAAAAGACAAAAAAAACAAAAATATTTAAAAAGTCATCTCTTCGGATAAAACTCATTTTCAGTTTGGTGGCTACATTAGTAATCAATATTGCCGTAATTTGGCTCAGATAGCCCAAACATGGTCTTAAAGAAGCCAATGCAGCCATTACGAGTGACTGCTTGGTGGAGGCATCATTGGCCCATATTTCATATTTCGCAACCATTACGGTCAACAGAGACACCTATCGTACCATCATAACCGATTTTTTAGTGCCCGCTCGTCATGGTATTGATGTGAACGATGTTTGGTTTCAACAGGTTGGCCTCTTAATTAGCCGAATTGGTGATGTCAGTTGGCCGCCAAGAAGCTGCTATTTGACACCGTTGGACTATTTTCTGTAGGTCGCCGTTAAAGACAAGTGTTATGCCGACAAACCAGAACCAATTATGCATTTGAAGGCCAACATTTGTGATGCCATTGTCGAGATGCGACCACATACACTCGAAAAAGTTCTCGAAAATTGTCCGATCGAATGGAGTACTGTGAGTCCAGCCGCGGCAGCCATATGAATGAAATAATATTTCATATCCAACCGGAAAAATTGTACTTCACAATAAAAACATAAATTTGGCAAAATTTCAAACCGTTTTAGTTTTATTGGATTTTTAAATATAAACTTTTTAATTGGCCACCCACATATATACGAAATGGTAACTGTAAGAGACTCTAAATTTAGACTAAATAGCTTCATAGTCAGTACAAAATGTCAGTCAAAAATTAAATGGTCTCGGATAAGTGGGCATAGTAACTTCCATATTAATCTTTTCCTATCTTGAGCACGGCTAAAGCTAAAGTTTTTAAATTTTGTGTGAAAGACTATGTAGTTAATCCAAATCATCAGTCAAAAATGGATAAGATTGCTAAATGGGCGTGGCAGCTTATATTCATACTAAATATGAAATTTTTTTATATGTGGAGAACTATAATTAAAGCAGGGTTAGCTACCGACATCAGCCAAATAAATGGGCGCGGCACCTTATATTCATACTAAATATGAAATTTTTTTTAATGTGGAGAACTACAATTAAAGCAGGGTTAGCTACCGACAAAAGCCGGAGAGATTAAATTGCACACCGATTAAAAGCTATCCATATACATATAATATATAAAAATAATGGTGTTCTGTTTCAACTTAAACCAGAAGGAAATAAAGTGGGGAAAAGGAGTTAAAAATGATATTTAGGACCGTAGTTAAGATAGTAAATAATACAGGGGTAGCGAGGCACGCCGGATTTCAGCTGATATAAAATAAAACAGGTACTTGTTCAAATACTGTCATTAAACAAATAAATTACTAAATAAATGAATGCATGAATGTTATTTTTTTGTTTTAAATTTATTTTAATAAATTACTTTTTAAATAATAACCAACCGCTTTTTTATTTTTTATTTTAAAGCAAAAAACAAAATAAAAGCACACCGTTCTAAACGTGATTTACGATCATGATTGAGTAGATGGCGATGATGATCTTCATGATGCTGTTGATATTAATGGGCGGAGTAATATCAAGAGCAAAAACAACAAAAGTTCAAATGCTATATTAAGTAAAGTCCGAATCTGAATTACTTTTCACATGAATTTATTCTTTCATGTTTTAAATTATAGCTCTAATTACGATTGCATAATATGTACAAAAGGCAGATTCATATGAACATGACATGAAAATTTGCTTTTTTCATTTTATATTATATGGTACAGATGTAAGGCTTGTCTATATATTTTGAAGATCGATAAATAATCAATACAAAGATATTTTCTCTTAATCATAATTTCGATCCCAATTCTATAAAATAAATAGTTTCAAATATTTTATGCAAATTGATTAAAAGCGATGTATGCAACTGTGGAAAGGATATTATAGGGAAACCCTATTCTAGTCGGGGCGGTACAATAGAACAAAGGGACATAGTACTTTATTGTCTCTTGACAATAATAACAATTATAATAAAAGTCGAGAGGTCATAGAGCTCTATTAGCTCAAGTCATATTAATTTCTATCTATTAATCACACCACAGAAATACTCGTATATGTATAACTACATACATACATACATACATGCATACATAAGTGTGTCATATTATACTTGAGAAATAAAACTTCCTCGTTTTTTGGATTCAAAAGCACAAAGATGACATTTAAATGACATTTTTCCTCATTATAAAAATCTAAATCGCCGAAGGCAAAATTGCAAAAGGCATGGGCAACAACATTTTTATATTATTTTTAGCATTATTAGGCAATTATCGAAATAATGTTACTTTTCTTACTTCAATTATATGTTTCTTGTTATTTTCTTTCTGTTTTGTTCATTTTTGTTTTTTTTTTTTTTTTTTTGTTTTATTACTTTTTTGTTGTCAAGTTTTTATATTATTTTTATTCATTATTTTCTTCCTGTTACCACCGCAATTGCCAATTAAAGATTTTTATAAAATTTTTTGAAAAATTTTTTATTTCAATCTCATAACCATCCATCCATTATGGAATTTTTTTTATAAAAATAAAGAAAAAGATCTCATCATGGAAATATTAAAAGAGATCAATGAAAAATCAAGCTGCTTATGAACAAAAATAATACTAATAAACTGCTTATTTAAATATACAAAAAACAAATTTAAAATTAATTATTAACAACAACAAATGTTTTTTGCAGCAAAAGTGTAAATTCTATAAAAATTTATTTAAAAAGTTAAAATGTTTTTGTATTTTGCTGAAAGAAGTTCAAATACAATTTCTAAAAATCTTAAAACCATTCTTATTATCAGGGAAACCAGAAGTAGGCAATTGCATGTTTTTTTGCATACAACCACTCAAGTCGGATGTATAATATTTGTCCGTTTCATGTATTTTTATGAATTTTGGCAATGATTTGTTAGTGCATACTTATGCATATTTTACCCACAACAGCATTTTTTTGCATATTTTCAGTTTTAAGAGCATATTTTCCACTTTTTTTCGTATTTAAAGATATTTTTAAACCTTTTTAGCTCATATTTGGAATTTTTGTGCAAAATTTTTGTTTTAAGTTCTGACCAAGTCATTGTTTTTTTTTTTAATTGAGTATTTATTGTTCAATTAAAATTTATTGTGCCATCTTGATTTCAATTAAGTTTATTATCGCTTAACAGTCGGGTATGTTCTGAAACCGAGTAAAAGTTGAAAGAAAAATACAACTTAATTGCGTCAATTATTTTAAAGTTATGATAATCAACAAAGTTATCTTATAGGGCATTTACACCTGAAAAAATCTAATGAGCTTACATTAGCCCTTTTTGACGTTTAATAAGACTTCGTTTGAACATGGCTGAAAAAAGAGATTATTACACGTAAATTTTTATGCCAAAAAACCATATCAACCAAATTATCAAAGGAATATAAATTTTGTTATAAAAAAAAATATATTTTTTTTATTGTAATTTTTTCTTAACAGAGTTGTATTTTTTGGTATTTTTAGTACAAAAAAAAGAGTTGCATCAATAAATTTACTAAATTTCAATTAGATTTCGACATAATTTCGTGACGAAGAAGATTTGGTTTTAGATTTTGAACGAAATCTCGTAAGTAGTAGGCTTCGTTTAAGTGTAAATAGGCTTTTAGAGGTAATTAAGCGAATTAACAAAAAAAAATATATTAGATTTGAAAATTATATTTCGGTTTACAGAACATACGCGTGAATGTTAAATAACTTTTGAAGAATTTACAAAAGTTTGTGTGTCAAAAATGTTTAGGTGACATACTCAAATGCATAAAAAACCAAGCTTTATGGATTTCAGCAGATTTAACAACACATGTTTTTGGAAAAATGTCGCAAATGTGCTCTACATTGTGACAAAGATTAAAGCATCAGACCAAAAATTCTTAATTAACGCAGTGGTTTTGAACAAAACCAATTACTTCACCATTGCACAATATTATGACGATTCGTTAAATATTTTGGGCGTCAATTTAAATAAATATTTGATTTTGCTATTTGTGACAGCTGTCAAAGCATTAAGGTGTTTTACCCTAAACTCATGTTACATGCATTGCTCATAGACTGCATTGTTTATGCGAATGTATTTATTAGCGATCAATACGAATATGCAAACAGAGTTATTGCAAATGTAAAGAAAGTATTCTTAAAGCTTCAAGTAGGGTTTAGGACTTTAAAGTAAAATATGCTGGCTTGGTTTATGGCCACCAATTAATAAGCTTAAAATTATGAAAAGATCTTAGAAATGCTTAATACGGATTCTCAATAGAGTAAAATGGCTATGAACTAAACAATGTAAATAGAAAAAGTGAATTGTATTTTATTCACACACTCACATACACACACACATTGAAAAGTTCTTTAAAAAACTGCAAAACAATGGCCTCACATTAGTTGATCGGTATGCCATATTAACTGAGACTGTTTAGAACACTGGCAAAATTTACAATTTTAATACAAAACTTAATATTAAAACTAAATTTAAACAGATAATAGAAAAAAAAAACGATATAAAGTCATTGTCTAACAAAAGATCTTCTCGAAATCAAGTCTTAAATTATGATCTGAAAGAATTTTTATCCTCTAAATATCCTTCCATCAGTAGACATTGAAATGACATTCTCGATGTATAGGGTGCTCATATGTAATAGTCTACGCTTTACATTTGAATAAAAGCCAATAAAAAAATGCCGCCTTGTTTTACCAAATATTGTAATTACATATCGTCACCTAAAATGCAAACGGCCCTAACTAAGAAAATATTCAAAATCGACTTTTTCATTAATTCCGAGGTATTTCATCAAAACAAAGGCCCACAAATAAATTTGGACTCTTCCGACTAAAATTAGTGATTTTACTACCAAAAAACAAACGGCCCTATCTACAAAAGCGATTATATGGCAAACGCAAATAATACATAACATTGTCAATTGTCAAAACGCGATATTGGTTTATAGGTTAATGAAACAAAATATAAAAATTGTATCTCAAATATTGGTAAAAATCTCGCTGATTAAAACTATACTTTTTATATTAAATAGTTTTTTGCCTCTCGTGTAAAATTTTCAAAATGTTAGATAGGGCCGTTTGCGTTTTAGGTGACGATATGTATTCAGATCTCCTTGTATTGTTAGTTTTTATATCCTACTATTAATATATTTAAAAGATATAAAATTTTTGAATAAAATTTTTTTCTATTAACAAAAAAAAAAAAAAAAAATTGTTGTTTCTTTTAGAGCATATTTTTTAAATTTTTAGATCATATTTTAGTATTTTAAGTGCATATATTAAGCGTATAAAATACTTTTTAAGAACATATTATTGGTTTCCTTGCTTATAACAATTGCTGGGTTATTTAATTTGTGTGTTATAATTTCAATGCTTTTTTATTTTGTTTCAGTTGCAGTCAGGGATGACAATGTCATATTGTTTTGGGTGGATTGTCAAAGATGTGTGCCAAGCAAGTCATATGTTGCTGGCTGCTCTTAGTCTGCTGTCGTAGCCATAATTATTCGTAAGTATATTAATAAATATACATATTTTTTTGTCTACAGATAAAGATTATAAAGATTATTTGTTACAAGGTAATTGATATTTGGCATTTCCTTCGTTGGAATAGCTATTCTATTGAACCCTCAGTTGTTTTAAAGTACTGAACTTTAAAGTTTGTTAAACCCGGAACATAATTTTACAAGTCACACGAGAAATTATTTAAAGACACTTTAATACGGCCAAAGAAAGAGAGGCTTTTAAAAGGAAATTTAAAAAAGTAGTAAATATTTAAATATGAAAAGGGTTCTCCATAATGAAGTGAATAAAATTTTAAAAATAAGTGTGACAGTAAATACTTTGATTCTTAATTTTTATATATCAAATGTTTTTGTCTTTTTTATAAGTTGTAAACCAAAAATTGACTCAATGACTTCCTTGAATATTTCGTATTAAAAACTTATAGCGCATGTATAACCCTTTTAAGTTTTATTACTCAAATATAATAAAAAAAAAAACATTAAATTTCGGTGTTTTTCTTTAAATAAAATCAAATACAGAAGCCTTTATTTACATATAAACATACATACATATGTAAGTATGTACTTACGCTCAAAGTAAATTCTTTAACAAAAATAATAAAATGGTTTTGTTCATGATAAATAAATAATATTTTGACTTTAAATACGGAACAAACATAAGTCTGTAGTCGTTTCCGCTTTTCAAAATTAATCACATCTTCGATGAGTTTGCTTTACGGCTTAGTGTGAAATGTTAGATTTATTTAAATGATTAAAGGACTGATATTTGAAGCAATAACAAGAAAGTTGCAATTTGAAAACCTTTACACCAATAAACCATCTGAACATAGGCGTTTGCATAGCCAAACTGCCTTTAAGAAATTGCTTTCATGCGCGCTTTATTGTTGTTTGTTATATCCAATTAAAGAATTTTCTTTGATTTATAAAAACATAATATTGTCCTTCAGCGTTTAGTGAACTTAATCTTAATAAATTATTCCACAGGATAATATATTAAATACCCAGCTGTCATAAATACATACATATGTCACAGAACAAATAGGTAATTTTGTTATTTTTATTTGCTATAAAAAACCAACAACAAAAAACAGAAAAACTATTAAAAAAATTGATTTATGTTATCGAGAAGATTATCTTTAGATTTTGTTTAAAGAAAGCATTTTAAAAATGTAATTAAAAGGTCAACAAACGATACATCGGTGTAGGAGTGTGATAAAAACAAATCAACAAATTCTAAAGGTAAACAGCAGTACAAAATGTCCTTGATTAAGATGAAAGAAACAAACGTTTATGATATTCCTCTAGAAAATTGTAATAAAGAATTTATAATTCAAATGATTTATATTAAAAATGTTTTTCACTTAAAAGATTAATATCTTGTTGAGCTATGTTACGAGATTATGTTAAATAAATAAATCCATACATATATTGTATGTCTATTATAAATTTCTTTGTAAGTTTATTTGTTTGTTTATCGTTAAATCACGGGTAAACGACGGAACTGCTATAGGCTATACCTATTTCTTCAAAATTGGACCCTTGAGAATTAGAAATCGGGGAAAAAAATGATTGGTAATATTAGTAATATTAGTTTGGCATCCTTTTTAGCTATTAATTAAAATGCTTTAACATTGCAAATTTTGTTAACATTTGAAACACAGACAGATCTAGACATGAAAGTTCAAATTCTTCAAAATTGGACCCATAAGAATTAGGTTATTAGAGTAACAATTGTGCTTATTCAGTATATTTAGGGGTTAACCACGAAAGCACAATATGCTGCTTTTTTTTAAAGAAATTTGATCTAAAAGACGTTAAAATCGGGAGTAAACGATCAAGATTATTGATATAAATTATGTCTCCTTCATAAAGCAAAGATTTTTGGCTTTGCCTTGTACAAAAGTACGTTTCAAAGTTTCACTTTTAGAGGCTAATAACTGGTAAAAGAAAATTTTCGTAATAATTACAGTAATCTTGGGAACTATAACAGAGAATTTTAAAAATTTGCATTTCCTTTGCATTTCCTATTATCAGATTACAAATTAAAATAAAAAATCCACAAAAAATAATAAATATCGAAAATGTCAATAAAAATAGCAGCAGGATATATCAAAAGTCATCTTAGCATTTTTTTTAAGACAGACAGGTGGCAAAAAAACACATAGGATTTGAACAAAAGACCGGACAAGACCGAATAGTTAAAGCTAGAAAATAAATAAAATGATTTTAAAACAATGTACGATATATTGCTTTAAATATAAGATGAGTTAATTTGATTTTAAAACATTTAAGCTTAAAATTATTGAAAAACAGAAAATTTTTTGTTTTTAATTGAAAATTTCCATTCATCATTCAATCACATTTGATGCCTAAAGGTAGCAAGCAAACCAAAATTATTTACTTGAACAAAAAATCTATTTTTGTATATGAAATATTGAAACAAATAACAAAATCTATTTATGTATATGAACAAACACTGGAGGCCAGCTATTTAGGGACAATAAGTGTTTGTATACTAACATGCACATACATAATTCCTGTGACAGCCCAAGTACAACAAGGGGGGGGGGGGGGTGGACTTCTCTCTCAATCAATGAACTGCGCTCGATTCTTTAAAATCACTAAAAAGTAGATGAATTAGTCAATCGTCAGATGATCTGAACTGGGATTGAACCGAGGACCCCTTGGTTGGTTAGCTGGTGTCTTACCAGGGCGGTACACACACTACATGTATACTGACATGACTATTTAAAAATCCAAGTCAAAAGTTTTTGAAAGTAGATATTGCGAGGGAAAAATTCTTGGCTTAGTAGACGTCTGGCATACTTTTTACCTTCCGAATCAAAAAAATAAATAAAATAAACACTAACATCCCCAAATAGCTAGCCACTAGTGTACATAAAGACATATAGTAACTAACACACAAAGAAATATTCTTTTGTTTTCAGTTGTTGAAATTTCAGAAAATAAAAAAATTAAAGCAAAAGTACTTCTACTAAATAGACAAATTGTATTGGCGTTGGCGTCAACGTTATTACAAATAAGGAAATTAGAAAACACGATAATTAAAATATTTTTGAAAAATAATTTTCAAAAATGACAAGATTTCACTTAAAATGAAAACATCAAACACGTTTCCCACATTTCTTCATTACTGAAATAATAATAAATAAATTTTGTCATTTATTTATCACATTTAAAATCAGCAATTGGCAAAAGAATAAAAAAATATTAAAAAAAAATTTATTAAAATATTCATTGACCAAATCATAACCCAAGCGATACAAATTCCCGTTTTCTTTAAATCAAGTGAATTAAAACAAAATTAAATTGGTCTGTTATATGTTGTTTTATTTTGACCTACAGAAAATAGAGGTTTTTCTCTAACAAATATTTCTTTAAATTTGGATGTTTTGAATATCAAAAATATAAAATAAATAAAAATTTCATTTAATTTACAAAATCATAAAAATTGTTGTTATTTTTTTTTAATAAAATATTTTTTGTTTAAATTATTCTTTTCCAATTTATAATCTTTAAAGTATAAATTACTATTTTACATAATTTTTTGTAAACTGGCAGACGTACGGATAGATGGACAGGCCAATGAAACAAACAGAGTAAGAAATATATGTTATTTCCGTGATTTTTCCATTCATTTTCAATAATTAATTAATATTCATTTGCATGATTTTATTCCTATTAAATGACTTTCTATATTAAATAATAAATAAAAAAAAGTTGCAAATATAATAATGATGAGAGAATTGTATTCGTATAATGGAAGAAAGTATAATTTGTTTTACTTAAATATGGGAATATACGAGTATATAGTAAACAAACAAAAATTATTTTATTTTTTTTTTAAAAGATTATTCATAGTATTTTTTTAAAATACGAAAACATCAATTTTCTTTAAGTATTCTAAACATGCTGACGTAAAAAACGCAACTTTTTTTTATATACGAAACAAATTCATTCATAAATATTTTTTCAGTTAGACCAGAACGCAATGGGAAAAATAAATTGTCTGAAGGAAAATAACTAAAATTTACGTAAATTTATCATGGGCAATATTTAATTAAAATAAACTAAAATACACTTTGAGAAAATGTGTTGTTAAAAAAATACTAGTTAACACTAGTTTACAAGGTTTTTGTTCACAATTTAAAACATGCATTGGTTCGTAAGTTTAGGTTGCCTAGCTTTGGAAAACAGATACTGAAATATTTATTAAGAATTAAAAAAGTAAAAGTAACATTAGGTGTCCTTTTTTGAAATTTTCATTTGTTTCCCTTATGGCACTGCAACAATATTCTCCTAGCATATGCTGGTCGCAAAAACCTTAATAAATTCTCTCAAAGAATTTTAAACCCTAGTGATACCATTCACCATGCTGGTTATTTATATTCACAAGGTTTTCTGGCAAAAATTCCAAATGAGAAGTAGTTTCAGTTTTCATTACAAATTTATATTGTTTGAAGTGTTTTTAAAGAACTAAAGTATATTTTGCTTAAGTGAAATACAATTGGCTTGCATACATACATACATAATTCCCGCGACTTCCCAAGTGGAACAAGAGGGATTTCTTGCAGTTCATGAGCTGTACTCGATTCTATTTTTTGAACCATTAAAAGAGACCTAATGCCGGACTCAAAACGGCAGATGCATTAGTTAGATAAGTTTTTCATGGCGTAAATACTTATAATCAGCAGCTAGCTAACGTTATAAGCTTATACTGCTGTTAAAAATTGTCAAATTGGGTGGTCTGGGATTAAGCCAAGGACCTCTTGGTTGGCAAGCGGGTGTCTTACATATCATACCTACAAAAAATACATCTCTAAAAGCATTTAATAACTGAATTTGGCCCGAAATAAGCCACGAGTACCACATGGTAACTCAAAATTAGCCGTCACGTTTACATGATTGAATCTAAAATAAACAAAAGAATAACGTTACTTGATGCAGCTTGTCTTTATTCTGAGTTCAATTAGCGAAATTATTGCATGTCGTATTGAGATGGCAAAAAAAGGGTAAAAATATTAGTTTTTCGATATACAGTCAGAGTCAAAAAATAGTATACAACCTCATGGTCTAGAATTGAGTTTTTTTTAGAAACGATGAAATAGGCATACTTGGAAAGTGATACTCTTTTTCTGATAGGTGATATCGGATAGAAAAAGAATATGTTTTTGAAATTTCGCAAAACACTTACAAAACCTCTAATTCTACTCTTGACAACCCACAGTTACCATATGGGATTCAAGTTTTTGCGTTTTCCGGAATTAACTTCATTTCCGTATTCAGGAGGTCGAAATATGTACATAAGTATATATCTTTGCAGCAAAATATATGATAAAAAATTTCTGGACATTACCAGGTTGTATTGTATGTATTGTATGTATTAAAAAGGATAGCAAATACTCGATAGCAACTACTTCACTAAAACTCTACTACAGATGTACATATGATCACTTTATCTATCATGAAACTGTGACGAGAGAGTGGGCAAACAAGAAGAGATAATTAACTACAATAGGTAGCCTTTCTAGAAAGTACACTGGTGGCCAGCGAGTAAATCCAAGAATGCATGAATCAAAGTTAATAATTTCTGATTCGAATGGTAAAAAGTATATCGCTATACCTTAAATAATGTTAATTATATACTGTAAGCGTCAAAATAAAGTATACATTCTTATTCTCTTGAATTTAGTCTTTATTGCAGCCTGTTAAAATACGATGAATTTAAATTTTTTTTTAAGTGTTAGAAAACTTATTGAAAGATTTACAAAATTCTTAAAAAACGAAATACCTGCAAAGTTATACCATGTTTCCGATAGCCTCGATAGCGTTAAGACAAGTATTTATGAGTTAACAACTTAGCTATATATTAATCGATCTTAGTGGATTGGAAGAGAAGGGTAATGGACCTATTAAATGGTAAATAGAAGGAATCTGTTTGTATTTCTCAAGCAAATACATTTTTATCCTATTCATTTAAAGTTTTCCAAGTTAAGAGACGTTTTCACACGCTATTTAATGTAGGAACCGTCCTATTTTTGGATTCATTAAAGCAGTTTGTTCAAAATAAAATGATACATCATTTTTTAACATCCGATGGAAATTGGCGGAATAATAGCACCTATTAGGCACTATAAGGGGATAACGATCACAGCGTAATCCATTAAAAAATTAAAGAATAACAAGAATAATAAAATTAATAAATTAAATTGAGCTTCATATTATCAGATATGAATTCTTTAAAATTGTCAATTTTCAGGGCTATTTAGCTGAAAATTATAGTTACTGCGGCTGATTGAATAGCCACTACAACCAAAAGGTGTCTGTCTAAAAACGTATCTGTTGCAGCATAAACATTATTAAACTCAGGAAGGATATGCTAAGACTTGTTTCATATATCGATACCCATTAAAGCATTCTCATTTGCTTTAATAGTTTCAAAAAAGGACTAATAAGTTATACAAGTAATAAATTAATATCGGGTGAGCCATCTATCAGTTTAAATCTGGCAATACTTATGTCATTCTATTCCCTCACAAAATTCAGTATATTATCTCCACTGAACGAAATAAGTCGATTTACGCTTGAGCAACGTTGCGATTTATTGGAAATTTATCACCATTTAAAATCATCTTTTCGGATGAAGCTCATTTTAATGTTGGTGGGTTACGTTAATAAGCGAAATAACTGAAATTAAATAAATTAAATTTTGTGTTTAGTTTTTAATTAAATTTTTTTATTTATACAGTTTTGTGCACCACTGTTTGTAACCGTTTTACAAGCAATAACAATTTTAATTCCTAACTACTCTTTCTGTTTACAACTGTTTTATCTTATATTTTGTATTTTGGAATTTTTTAACGTGATTCTTTCACAGATACGAAAGATTCATATTATTTTGGCATCGTCTCACCTTACATTATTCCCTTTAACTTACAATTTCGCACTAGAATATTGAGTGTTAGTTTGTTATTTATTTATTTTTATTTTTTGATGCTCTAAAGACAAAACATTTTACGCCGAATTAGAGACATAAAGCAAACATTTTTTAAATGTTTACCTTTTCAGACATTTAATTGTCATAAATAACTTAACAAATACATATGTACTCGTATGTACGTGTTTTACTTTATTTTTGTATTTTCCTTAAAATAAATTTAAATTTTTATTTTTCATTTGAATGGAAGTGGAAGAAGAAGTGATTGTTTGCTCTTGCAAATACTAGTCAGGGCAGTTGGTATTTAGGCACAGCCATGACAATTTTAGTAAAACGTAAGAAAGTATTATTCTGTGAATCTATACTGAAGTTCTTTCATATTTATATACAAATCATAATCCCCACAACAGACATGAAACATAGATAAAGTCAGTTTTGATGTATTTCGTATGAAAACGAAAACATTTTTGTCGTTGAACGTTTTTTTTATCTAAAATCAACACTCAAATGACGCCATAGCTTGAAAAAACAATTACCATTTTATCTGCCTAAGTCCATAACTTCACGTTATGTATTATATATTTTTTGAAAATTAGGTTATTGCATATTTAATATTTTTTACAGCGTACATATGTACTGGGAGGTATATTTTATTTAATGACATCTTATGAAAAATTTACGTATGTCTTGTGTAAACTAATGCGAAAATACATACATCAGACTTTTTCACAATTTCAAATTAAATAAACAATTTTATGCATAGTGTACTCAAAGAAATAAATACATACATACATACATACATACATATATATGTGTATATATGTCATTAAGATTTGTATTTCTTTTTATTTAATTCCTTATTGTTTTCCAAAGAAACAATTTTTATATTTTCGTCAGTGAAAATATTATCACAGTCTTTTTTTAGTTACAATTTTATATGCAAACAGTAGGTATATTTACATATCGGGTGTTTTTTAGAGGTTCATAACTTTGAGTTGGCAACACTGTTTTATTTGGCAACCGATCTAACAGCTGTTAGTTGTTTTGTAGTTTGTTTTGTTTCGTTTGATATTTCATTATGGATAGACTTATACCAGAGCAAGGCTAGCAAATTGTTGAAATTTGCAATTTGATATTGATATTGAATTTTCATTCTCCCTTGAAGCTCATTTTTGGTTGAATGGGTGTGTAAATAAGCAGAATTGTTGCATTTGAAGCGAGGATAATCCATAAGCTATTGTCGTAACATTATTATTTTTTTTTCTCCTTCACTCATCTAGGGAGCATATTGGCTTTCCACAAAGCATCTATTACTTTGTTTCAGTTTCTTTAATCAATTTGATCTTTTAAACTAAGTAGATGGTTTAATCCACTGTAGCTTCCTGCATATGATTTTTTTTTTGTGTAGTGGTGAAGATCCTTGCTAATTGGTGGTGATCTTTACTTTAGCATTGTAATTTTTTCCCATCATTTGTGTGATGTTTATCATCGTCGCCAGAGTTATGCGAGAAGGGTCAGGGGGGCTTGTTTCTTTTATTTTTTTTTTAGATGGAGTTGTCTGGAGGGAAGTTGAAGCTTTTTTTTATTACTAAACATTCGAAACCACAATTAAAATTTTTCTTCCTCATGTCCTCTGTTGGGGTTTGAACCTGGGTCGTTTGTGTTGTTATGTGTGCACTCTAACTACCGCACCACGGCACCACCATCATTATATCCACAGAAAGTTACTGTTTGGCAGCGTTTTGGGCTTTCGGAGAGTCATTGGTCCATATGGCTTCTAAAACGATGATGGTCAGAATATTACTGTCATATTACTGTGGTGAACGGCATAGGGATATAATTAGAAAATTTTTTAAGCCTCAATTAGCTGACATGTGGTTCCCACAGAGCGGAGACACAATTGATTTATTTCAAAAAACTTTTGATGAAAGAGTAATTTCACGTAATGTTCCAATTAATTGGCCATCAAGATCGTGTGACTTAACTTCATTGAATTATTATTATTATTGGGATTAAATAAAGTCACCTGTCTACGTCGATAAACCAGAGACAATTGAACACCTGGAAATCAATTGGCGAAATACAGCTACATATGCTTCAAAAAGTTATTTAAAAAAATTGGTTAGTTAGTGACAAAAGTAAGTTAAAAATATATTTCTTTGTTTTATAATAATGTCACATTGTCTAACTGTAAAAAAACACCCGATTCTTGCTTTTAATGAAATTTTCTTTGTGGACTATATATATATATATATATTTGATATATATACACATATTATATATCCAATAACAGAGAGGGCCATGTGTAATTTGGAAAATTAAAAAAAAATCCAACATATTCACTTAAGTGCTGGTTAATATACATACAGACATATGTACATAATAAAAATTGTATTTACTCGTAAATTTAAGTATTTCTAGGAAATAATTTATGAAATGTTTTGAAAGAAAGAAATTTCTTTGAGAAAAAATTATATGATTATATTACATAATTACATATATATATATATATATATATATATATATATATATATATATATATATATATACATACATACATACATACATACATACATACATATGTATATATATGCCAAACTATTATTTTATTTGTTTAAATTTAAAATTTCATCATTATTTCGCTATACGAGGACTATTAAAATAATTTGTTGTAATTTATAATACCCAGCATCTTTTAAGAGCTTATTAATAAGCCTGGTTATGTAGACTACAGAAAAATACGTATCTTATATACTGACATCGGTATGTATATGTGTTTCATATATGAAAGCGATTAACCCCTTCAATAACCAGCAATTTTTTCAACTTTCCAACCTTGTCGGTTATCCTCGAAATAAATGTGTTTTAAGCTTTAATAGTAATTTTAAAATATGTATGAAAATAATCTAAAATCCTTTTTAACCAGTTCAAAACTCAATGACACTCTTGGAATCTCAAGTAAATCGGCGAAATCATGCAAAATATCTGCTCATTTGAAAATTTGAAAGCTTCCTAAGCACTTTCTTAGTTATCGTAGGGTTAAATGTCTTAAAACAAAATAATTAGCAGCAGTCGTGCAGCAACATAAACATTTTCATATTCCAATTTGCCAAATATGCATTAAAATTCTAATAAATGTCTTTAATATTTCGCTCATAAAAAAGGCAACAAAACGTATTCAAATGGTGCAACAAAAAGCAAAATAAAAAAAAGAATTGCATTAAAATTTCAACACTAAATCCCAACGGCCATAATAAATATCAATGTTGCTTGGAATGGTGGTAGTTGGTACGTGTTTTTGTTGTTCCAAGTTCAGCGATTGGCAAAATAAAAACAAAAGAACAAAAAAAAAGCGTCTGACAAAAAGTCAAGAGAACTACTATTGGAATGCCGGCATGGGCAGCAACAGCAATAGCAACAGAGAAAGGCATCAGCCATTCAATATATTCCCACGCGGCTTATATGTAAATGTGAACGAACACTCAAATGCATACATTCATGTTTACACGTCACATGCAGGCCTGCCATATTTGCCGATTTTTCGCCTTAAAATTATCGCAATGCCGGCAACTTTATTTGTTTTAGTAATGTTTACAATTTATGACAATACTTAAATAACTCAACTATATCCTAATAACTCCGTCAATTTCCAACGGATTTTTTAACCGTAAGTCTCGTTTTATTCATAACTTAATATAATTCGCAAAAACGCATATAAACGCGAGATATACACCAAAATTCTTCAAGGCTACTTAAACGACATATATATCATTTAAGAGATCTGTTTCTCTCCTTTCTAAATCCGAAAAGGAACTTAAAATCGGGTAATATTCTGCTTGAAGTGCGTAAAACTGGTTTTTTACCCGTAACTTGAGATCTTGGAAGTGTTTCGAAAATTTCAAAAACAGATCCTTCTTCTGTCTTTTTTTTTTTTTTTTTTTGTCGCATATTGTAATTTATCCATTAGGAGTACAAAGTAATTCGGTTTTTTGTTTAAGAGCAAAAAAATTATTTTATTTTAAAAGTAAATCAAAATATTGTCCATTATAACAAAAAACTGCTCCCCACCTCTCAGATAATTTTCATATCTCGTCTCGAAAAAACTCCTCGCTTTTTGAGGCGATGCAATTTTGAAGCCAATTTTCAATTTCTTCGAAAAAAGTAAAGCGGTGGCCTGTCAAATCATATACGTATACGTCGAAACAGCAAGTAGAAGAAGCAGCAATGTGCAGAGAATAGGGAGGGTGCGACAAGATATCGCATTTGATCATTTCTAAAATTTATTTGACAACTTTTGCGATTACATAAGGTTCTGTGTTCCGCGCGGATATTTCTTAAAATTTGGTATAGCACTGGATCAACGAAAGCTTTGTGACATCTCATATGTGTTTGGGATCGTTATCTTGATAAAATTTGCTGTTGTTTGCAGTAATCAATTTCTCGAATAGAATAATGACCATTGTACGTACAAACAATAAAATGCAGTTTGTTTTTATAACGTTTATTTTATGTTATTTTTCTTTACTTTTTAATTTTTATATTGGTTTATATGTTATAAACATTAGTTAGTGTTCTATTTTGTTAGTTTTTATTAATAAAAGGACGATTATCGTCCGGGCAATTTTAATTTGCCGATTTTTTGCCGAATTTTCCTCTTGAAGTGCCGATAATGCCCATTTTTTATTTCAAATATGCCGATTTTAATCAAAATCATCTGGCAACCCTGATCACATGCATTACGCCATTTTCACTCTCCCTCTCTCTCTCTCTCTCTATTGTAAAACAAAGTTCTTTAAAAGGTTATATACGAATATTTACTTGTGTGTGTAAGTATTTAATAGCAAGACGAACCCAAGCAAACATACATTTTTAAAGCACAAGCCTAGTCGTACAAACATGTTTTCTTTTTTGAATGACAACATTTGCAAACTCTTTCTGCAGCTTTCATTGCATTTGAAGTGAAAAAGAAAAAGAATGTTTTTCTTTAACAATTTTTATTTCAAATGTGAAAATGGCGAAAGAAAATTGGCATTTTATATATAAAATTTTGCTGAAATTTGTTTTGGAATCTCAACTGTTATTTAATTTATTTCAACGAATTCACAAGTACCCAACCGCCTTCTTCACTTTCTTGTTATTGGGAGGTTTGGCTGCTACAGTGTCCTTGACATCTAAGAATACTTCGAAATAAAAACTGTTTTTTTTTAAGTTTTACTAGTTTTTTGTGTTTTTTGTTTGTTCTTGTGTTGTTTTCTCATTTCTCCTGTATTTGTATTTGTATTTGTATTGAACATGCTCTCTCAATGAAAAAACATACACAAACAGACAAACGACAAAGAAATCATGGTGCTAAGTTCAGTTGTATTAAAAAATTATATATTAAATACAAGTGTGTACATACATATGTACATACATAAGTGAAAACATACGTCCATGCCATAGTATTTGATACAGTGGGTTACAAAGAAAATCAGTTTTTGATCAAATTAACAGTCTATGTGCTGTTTACTTATTACTCGTAAAGCTTACCAAAAACAAAAGAAAAATTGTCTTCTTTTTTGTCCGCTAGTGTAATAAACTATATTGGATGGAGTTGAGCACATTCTTATAAAAGTACAAATCTACCGGTTGGTATCTACGGAAAACGAAATTGCAAGAAAGTTTTCCATATATTGCCAGTTTGATCGAGATTTCGCTTCTTTGTTTTGTTGTTTTGTTGTTTTCTATTTAGTTTTTCTCCAGAGTCAAAAGTTAAATTCGATTCATTTTAAAGTAGATGTGTTCTAAACTGTTAAGTCTCAACATACAGTCCCTTTGGTGCACTGTACAAATATCTATACATGCATTTCTGCTCGAATAGAGCAGGACGTTCATTGTTCTACCTCGATAATCAATTGTGTTTCCTATTTCTGTATTTGTTTACCTTTTGTTGTTGTTCTCCTATTGTGGTGTTGCTCAAATTGTTTGATATCTGAGTTTGTGTGTATATGTTAAAAACCGTATATCAATTCTTTGTATTGAAAGTACCTTACAAATGGTACAAAAATATTTGCAATATATTTTTTGACCAAAAATAAAAATAAACAAAAAATAAGAAAGAGTTTCATGTTACTGGTTCATGTCGGTTGTTAATGTGGAGATTCTCTTCTATCATTATTTGTCTCGGAATAGTACGTTTAAAAGTTCTTTTTGTAATTTATTACACGGTGGTATGGTAGGTAAGACCAGACTCAAACCATATGAAAAAGAAACAGTTTTTTCAACAGCGGTATCACCTCATAATATTAGCTACTCGTAGTAACTGGTTCTGAGTATTACTAACTATTCAAAACGCCTCTAATACATTTGCCGTTCGGAGCCGGCGTTAAACTGTAGGTCACTTTCAAAGAGACTAAAAAAGATTCGTGTGCAGCTCATTGACTGAGAGAAGACCCCGTGTTCGATCATGGAATGTTAAGGGAGTTATTATTTATTACACCGTGCGACAAAAATGAACGAAGTTGAAATACCTAGAAAATTATACTACTTTTCTCATAGGCACTGTCGAGTAGAACAAGGCTCCGTTTTTGGAATTTTGAAAACACCTCCAAATTTTCGAGTTACGGGTAAACAATCGGTTTTTCTGACCTTCATCCAGTTATAAGCTAACAATTTAGCTGAATATTACTCGATTTTAAGTTTATTTTCAGATTTGGAAAGAAGAGAAGCAGGTCTTTTAAATGATGTATATGTAGTTTAAATAGCCTTAAAGGATCTAAGAGTATTTCTCAATCAAACACATCTTTCAATTTTAGATGCGTTTTTGGGTATTATTTTTTATAGAAACCATACTACTGATGGATTAATTAAGGAATTATATTAAGTAATGCATAAAATTAGACTTACGGCTTAGAATTCCATTGGAAATTGTCGGAGTTATTAAGCTTTTTCTTAATGCAACTCATGAAACACGTGTTTGTTGCTTATGGAAATAACTTGAACGACTTGCTGTGAACTGCAAGTGCTTTGAAGACTTGCAAGAGAAGTCGGATATACATCGGGTAAACGGTTTATGGTATTCTTTTCTGTTTTCACTTTTGTTTTGTCTTCTTTTTCCAAACTCTTTTCCAAATTTATAAAAATCGACAAAAATAAATACGTTTGGAGGAGTGAGAGAACACATTTGGTAATTGGAATACGTTCTCAAAAGACTATAAGAATCAGATTAAAAAACAAAACGCTTTAAAAGCAATTGCCAATGATATAGACTCATCCAAAGAAGAGGCCAAAAGGAAATTACAAAACCTCCGAATGCAGTTTGATCAAGAAGTAAAAAAAGAATGAAAAAAAAGTGTTAAAGTGCTGAAGATGTTGTATGTGTTGGCAAGTAGGATATTAATAATGACATGAAATAATAAATAATAATTAAATATGCTGCAATGTCAGCTGCCAATCGTATTTTGCCACAAGACATTTTTATACTGTCATACGTAAAAAAAACCCAACGCTTCTGCAAGCTATACTCACATTGTGTGAAAACACGTCTGCAAGTTCTTGCAGGAAGTCCGTTGTAATAACTTCTACAAACTATTTCTGGAAGCAGACTTCCGCAAGTTTCGATTTAAGTGTAAACACTTTAGCAAATACTGGCAGAAGTTCTTCCGCAAGTGACGTGCTAGTGGGACTTAAATAAACTATTTTTTAACCATATTTTTCTATCAAAATGTTTCATATTCATATTTAAGTACATATTCCGGCCATTCATTGTAGATTTTTGGTAAGATAAGCTGTTCCTTGTTGTAATCACTGTAAACTGGTAGCGTATCGATGATCCATTCAGCCTAAACTGCTGTGCTCGTTGATTTTAATTTATAACTCTCAGCTTATATACACTTTTTTTACATCAGAGCTGGGAATCACGGTTTAAATTTTTGGAATTATTCAGATTTTGTTTTGTAATATTGTTTACTGTGTAGTTGTTACTTAATTGACCGTCATTTCATATTTCACTCACTTATAGAATTTGTAATACAAGATTTTGGGTTTGTTGTAGACTCTTGCAATGAGTAGAGTTTCCCCTGGCCGTTATATATTTTATGTACGTTTCTGCCAATGTAAAGTAGGTCTGCCGAAGAACTTTATATGGCGCTGAGAAGCTTAGGTGCCAAAGAGAAAAGGCAGGGTTTATTTAAAAAGTAATAAACTTTAATTTTTAATTCTTAATTTTTATAAATAAGAACTTAATTTTTGTACCAGTTTTTTAATATCACTTTGTATATGCGTTTATGCTCTCATATAAAAGAATTACGACCATTTGTAGTATTAGTGGTTATTGTGGTAGGGATTGTTTGCAATTTTGGACTCTTTGTTTTTTGTAAACATTTTCTTATGTTATTTTTTGTTACAGGTCCCATTTCGTTTTCCATGGCTTTTTCACTTCCTTTTTTTATACGATTTTATAATTTACCACACTATGGCTGCTTCTTGTGCTTGTATTATATAGGAAATGTTGCAAGTAAAAGTTCGTTTAACTACTTTAGTAAGGGTGCCATAAGCATTTCCCAAAACTTGTTAAATGTTTAACGTTATTTATGGCAACAAAAGAAAAACACGAACAAAATATGTTTTTCACGTTTATTTTGTGGCTTAATTTGAATACAATTTTTATGTCAAAGTTCATTCTAAAAATAAAAAACTTTAAAATTCTCACAAGTCTTCCTTTTTGTTTTAAATTTTTGATATAAAAGAATAGATCGATATTTTTCCCTGAAATGTATGTATTTGTAGAGGGGTTTTTGGTTTCAACTATTAAAACTTTTTAAAAATCAATTTTTATTTTCTATTAAAAAGCTTTTATTTTCGATATTTTTTCCTTTTTTTTTTTTTGTTATTTATTAAAATTCACTTTTATAAAAAAGATTTAAATGACAAGGTTCGTTATTTGGCTATACATAGCCCGGCCTTACTTCACGTATGGTCAACTTAAAAGCCATTAATGCTTGTTTGTATATATTCAATATTTATTTTATTTATTTTTTTCTTTTTTTTCGAAATAAAACTGGATGCTACACAAATACACGGTTTTTATTATTTTAAATTGTACATTCAATTTAAAAGAAAATGAATGCCATCGTTGAATTTCATTTTCTCTTTAACCCCTAAGAGCTCTTGATGAGACAGTCAAAAAAGAAATTGTATTAATGAGTGATGTAAATTGAATTGAATGAAACAAATGATTTCGAATTATTCAAAGTGTGTAAGAAGACAGTGTGTTTCCAGCAATTGTGTGCGAATAGCTAAGAATTTCATTACGTATTAAAGCTCCACAAATTAGCTTCGTGTTAGCTCATTACACCATAGAATTGTATGTTAGTGCATACTACACCATAGGAGTAAAATGCTTTAAAAAGTCCATACTCAAGTATATATTCATACTGTATATGAAGGGAGTATACAGAGCAGTTTAATGCAATACAGTTTCTGTTGGACGATTACAGAACCTGCGCATCTTGTATTTTGTTTTTGTTTATTGGACCATTTGGTGCAATATTTTATTTTTAAAAATAATTTCCTTACAACCGTAAACGGCTTTATACATTACTTTGGGTGTTCGGCTCAAGTGTTATTATTTTGAAACACAATTATATTCAATATATCCAGTGTTTGACATAAAGCTGTACTGAGTAAAATTAAGAATATACTAAAATGGATTTCGGACCACATAAATACTAAGTTGTTTTTTAAACAAGAGAGGAGTAGTGTCCACAGAGGACGCCACTTTATCACTTCGTAACGAAAGGCATTATCTTAACACATGGGCTGAAAAGTCTTAGGCCTAACAGAGAAAACACATTTTTTTTTTGTGCAAAATTCGCTTAATTCATCAACATAATCTCCATCACCGGTCTAATATTTCAATACCACGTTAATAGAACGATTTATCTATTGCCTCACATCCACATTCGTGCGAAATTTCTTACCGGCAAGCATTGTTTTAATGCCAGCCAGTAGTCGCTGGAAGCCAAATCTGGCAGAGACGGCGAATGTTGCTGCAATTCAGTGTTCAGTTCATGATTTGTAACGTTCTTGTTTTTGGTCAACAGTAAGCAAACGCGACACCCACTTTGAACAGAACATTCTCATTGTCAAATGCTCATGCAATATAAAGCCAATACGTTCTTTTGATATCCTTACGATGTCAGCTAACTCACCCAGCTTCACTTTTCGATCATTCAAAACGATTTTGTAGATGTTTTTGATGTTTTCTGGTGTTATCGCCTCATTTGGACGTCCACTGCGTTCAGCATCATCGCTGTCTCTAAGACCATGTTTGAAGTCAGCAAACCAATGTTCTATTGTCGTTTCTGATAAAGCGGAGTCCCCATAACACTTTTCACGCCATTGTATCACTTAAACGTTACTCTTTCCCATCAAAAAGCAGTGTAGAATTAAACTGTTTTTGATCCATTATTCTGAAAGTAACAAAAGTAGCGTCACTCTTAGCATAATAACTCACAAACTAATCAATAGAATATCATGAAATTTTTACGGTTGTTTTTTGAAATTCAGCACTTACTGAAAAGGAGATGAATGCAATAAAACTTGGGCCATCTATTTGTTTGGTCCAGGACTTTTTAGTCCATGTATTATAGGGAAGTTGCTCTTTTTGCATTTTTGAAAATCGAGAGTGCTTATCGCAATACAGTAGTAGTAAGTCACTGGAACGAAAAGGTGGGGTTTCGGTCGATCAGGATAACGTCAAACTAGGGAAAATTGTACATTCTCGCTGGCCCACCAAGGCCGCTACATTATTACGATTATATGTGACAACAGAAAATCCATCCGAAAATTTACGGATTCTGGTCGCATTTATAATTAATTGCTATGTGCTAGTGTACTTGAATATCAAGTACTACAGCTCTGTCGTGTACGGTAGTGTATTATTTTTCAAGTTCATTAGTTCGTCACTGCTTCTAGAACCTCCTTTACGCAGTACTGTCAATCAAGTAATTAAAGATAATTCATATTATGCGCATTCAGAAAATATCTTGCTATCAATGTTGTTTGGTGATAGCAAAGAAATGCGAGAAAGTCAATTACAGCTTGAATTAGCTCATTTTTAAGGACAGGATCACCGTGATAACGTCAAAAGATTGCCCTCGGAATGGAGCACTGTCTCCATTGTTATGTACGGTAGTAGTTGATGGCTTGCAATCATGTTGACTCATAGAGGTATCGGCGTAATTGCTTATGTTGAAGATTTTGTTATGACGGCCCGTCTCATATATGAGAGTATATACTTTGTGCGTGCATTGAATCCTTCATCAACGGTTGTTGCACCTTTTACAAAGAGATTCTATTTCTTTTCTGGGTACCATTATCAACTTCTCAAGTCAGGTCAAAAGAAACAAATGGAGGGGAAGATAAATAAATATGTAGTGTCATTCTGAACAGTAGACGTATATGGAACTTGCACATCGATGCTATCCAGACTAAGGCAATATGCCACTTTGGGCATATTGTATGGTAAGTCTAAGGATGTCATATCTTTGAAACTTTGCGTTGGTAAGAGACCCAAGGTTGAAGTGCTTGACCTGGAATAAAAGTATAATATGAGCTTAGCTTAGATCCCATGGGTCGCTGAGTCCCGCAACTGTGCCCTGTCTGAATAGATTTATACAAAATATATCTTAATCTTTTAAATTTTAATAAAACATTTATTATGGACCTCAAATCGGAGATTTTAATAATTTTTTTTCTTATTTAAAAAAGCCGAAATCAAAGATAGAATTAATAATCTGTGGGAACATGTGGAATGTACGTGGTTTCTGCCATTTACACGGGGAAATCCGAAATAATACCAAGCAATTATCTAATTGTCCTCGTGTTCTGAAAATTGGTTCCAAATTATGTAATAAAAACCACTTAAGAAGCATTTTCTTCTTAAATTTTGAGAAATTTAATCTGAATATCAAAACAGGGTTAAAATAACGCCATCACTTTGTTCTGTTCATTTCACTTTATTTGTTTTATAAATTATGTATATAAATTTCAATTTCGTAAATTTCTGGCATTTTATGCTTTAAAAAGAAAATTTGCATAAACACATGAATATGTATTCCATTCTCTTTCTCTAAAAATTTGTTGTATGTTTTTCAATTTTTTTTGCTGTTGCTGTTGAGCAAATATTTTCAAGTCATTTGCGCTGTCTATTCCATTTAAAACACAAAACAGTTTACTTTTCATTTTAAAATGTTTGTAAGTCTGCCAGCTTGTTACAAAAATTATTTTATAGTGTTGTTGCTGTCGCATTTTAATACAAGTGGAAGGTCCTTATTATGTGAACACATTCATACGAGTATGTATGTACGTATATGCACTTATAAGTAAGAAAACAAGATAAAACCAGAAAGAGGCAGAGAGGAAACGAAATATGCAGCAATACATGCATCCATTTCAAAAATACACTCACACACATACACGCACATGCACATGTGTTTTGTGTGACAGTAGCCGCACTTAAAATTAATTTTTCAAAATGTTTTTCCAACACTTGACTTGAGCTAAATGGGCACGTGAGGTTGAAATTATAATTTTGTTTCTTTTTAAATTTAATTTTTTCTAAATACATCTTGAAAGTCAAATACCAAATACAATATACATGTTTGCATTGAAATAAAAAATAAAAATATTAAATATGAATGACAATAATAAAAAAAAAAATAATAATAATGGAAAAGGAAACTAAATTTAGAAAGACGGTTGTACTGGTATCAAAAGAAAATCCGTATTTCTTTCATTTAAATAATTCGCACATAAAACTGTGTTGCTATAGAAAGAAAACGAAATTTTCAAATGTGACATAATATTGTTTTTATTTAACCCTTCATTGCATAATCTTTTAATTTTTATATAAAATAAATCACAGGCTTCACATTAAGGAAGAACTATTGCAAAAAATTCTTATAAGTAATGATGTATGTACTAGAAAAATCGGTATAAAAAATCATATGATGAAATTTTCTAGAGTCATGCAAATCCACATGTTTAGTTCATTGGAAAGAAGATAAAAATAAACTATACATACATACTCGTACATATTCACTAGCGAAAACCCTGCATGCTTCGCCACCCCTAACTTAAGTATTGCCTTAACTGTTATCTTAGTCATTATTTTTTACCACTTTTCAACATTTCTCCTCCCAGTCCACAATTTAAAAATAAAAGGTTTTGCTTTTTAGCAACACGTAGTCATTTTTCTATATTGGGTGTTTTTTTACAGTTGCACAAGTTGCAATCGTAATAAAACAAAGAAATATATTTTAATACTAATGAAATTGGCTTTGTATGATAGAAAATATTATGACATTAATGTTAAAATATGATTTTGGCCATGTGACCGCCGCTGCAGGCGCGTACAAGGCGCAATCTGAAATACAAATTTTTACAAACTTTTTGCAGCATAATTCTTAAAAAATTGATTTTCAGGTGTTCAATTGTCTCTGGCTTACTGACGTGGACAAATAACTTTACATAACTCCAAAGAAAATAATCAAATGGGCTTAAGTCATCTTGGTGGCCAATTAATTCGACCATTACGTGAAATTACTCTTTCATCAATAGTAGCACGTATTGATTGGCTTGTGGCTGCGTCCTAATGTAACCACATGTCAAGCTAAGTGAGGACGTGGACAAATAACTTTACATAACTCCAAAGAAAATAATCCAATGGGCTTAAGTCACACGATCTTGATGGCCAATTAATTCGACCATTACGTGAAATTACTCTCTCATCAAAAGTGTCTTTGAGTAAATCAATAGTAGCGCGTATTGTGTGGCTGGTGGCTGCGTCCTAATGTAACCACATGTCAAGCTAAGTGAGGTACCAAAAAAATTTCTAATCATATCCCTAACAGTTCACTATCATCGTTTTTTAAAGACATATGGACCAATGACTCCGGCAGCCAATTAAGCTTAGTAAACGGTAATTTTCTGTGGGGTAATGGTGTTTCGAAAAAAAATTGTGGATTATCCCCACTCAAATGCTACAATTCTGGCTATTTAAGTACCCATTCAGCCAAAAATTGGTTTCATCGGAGAACAAAATTTTGAATGGAAATTCATTATCAATATTGGTGGCGGTATAAAAAGCAACTGTTAGCGGTTAAATCGGTTGCCAAATAAAGCAGTGTTGCCAACTGAAAATTATGAAGATCTAAAAAATTACCCCATATATAGATTGATTTTACTCGGTGTACTCTGTGCAATCTGCTCAGTTAGTGCATAATGGTAATGGTATGGTCCACAAAGTTCCTTAAACTAAAATTAGAAACCGTCTACTACTACAGTTTTAAAGATATAATTTAATAAATATTTACTATATGTGGGTGATGCCACGCCCACTTATCCATTTCCAACCATTTTTTGACTGATGATTTGTATTATCCACAAAGTCATTTAGACCAAATTTCCACTTTAACTCTTCTTAGGATATACTAGAACTAATATTTAGTTGGTGTGGGGGGGTACCATGCCCATTTGTTCTATTCCGCCTACTTTTTGCTGATAATTTGTATGACTATGACATAATTCAGACAAAATTCAGAAACTTTAGCTTTAACCTTTCTCAAGATACTCTTGATGAGAGCTACCATTCTCACTTAACCGACTCCGCCCACTTTTTAACTGATGATTTGTATTGATTATTGAGCTATTTGTTACGATTTTGTAGATATAGACAGACTAATATTCACTTCGTATGGGCCGCTTTGGAGGAGTATTTTTAAAAACACTATTCTTCTGGCCTGTTTCAGAAAATACCAAAAATATTCAGGTTTTTTTCATTCTAGCGCTCAAATTCAATGTGTGCAATAATAATGTGCTCTGTTGTCAACAGCAACTAGTGTACATACACTACACGATTTCTATTAATTTTTTTATAATTTTTTTTATTTATTTATTTTTTTTTTAAATTATAATGGAAATTTCCATCACCATGTAATGAAGGGTTAAGTTTAGTTGAATTAAAATGTAGGCGCACTTTTTCTCCCGAAAATTTTATATGAATTTATCTTAAATTAAGTGTTAAAAAGATATTTAAATTTGAAAAACAAACGTTTATCTCTTTAAAGGAAAATATTTTAGTAGATTTGGTTAAACAATTTTTTGGTAGATTTAAAAGAAATTAATAAACTTTTATGAGGTAATTATTCACTTTATTCATGTCTGTATTGTGTCATGAATAATAGGTATGTTCGGCGTTTGTTTTTATCCATTAATCACAAAACATCAATACGTTGTCAAAAATGTTCGCAATTGATTGCCTGTGGCTTGTATTTATTTTATAATCCTGCTTATCTTTTGATACAAAATATTCTGTGTGTATAGGCATGTGTAACCTCTGATTCCTGCTTCGAAATAATGGCTGTCTGTCTATCTTAAATTTTCTCATTTTGTGTGAAACTATTTCCCACTTGTAAACGATTTCCTGTTCTTTTTTATAGTCAATTCTGATGAATTCATAGAAACACACCTCTACATACATTACTACGCCCTTCAGGCGTACAACTATGGTTTCTGGTATTTGTGTGCGTGTGTGTTTGTGTTGATGACTGTTTTTTCCAAGAATTTCAGATAAGAAATTGAGAAGCATTGTTAACAGCTGCTTGTTTTTACCTGCCTTATGATGTGATTAGAAGAAGAAAAAGTCAAAATGAGTTCCTCAAACTCGGGAGTAGAAAGAAGAGATAATGTAGAAAGTAAGGGTGTTGCACTGTATCTTTTGCTTAAATGGAATGCCTGGCATTTACTGGATTCAAAGTGTTAAAGAAGATATAATTTCTTTAAAGAGAAAAACAAGCGGGAATGAAAAAGACAACAAATAATTTCAGAGAAATCGATTGAATTCACATTAGATATCTGAAAAGGAGCAATAAATTATATAACATTTGTATGTGTAAAGAATAGTTACACATTCACTCTCCCACACACACTCATACATACACACAAACCAACAAACCAAAGTGTCAATGAATGTCTTTAGGATACATTCAATGGAAGTGTCTGGTTGTTCTTAGATTTTGCTTGTTCTCTTTGGTTGTAAATAATTTCCTAAGACTTGTGATACCACAAATGTTTTGAGTGGGTGTTGCTCTCCTCTGCTTTGAAAACTATTGTTTGTATTTAAAATAGTTGCTATATGCTGGTGCTATTGCTGCTGATGGGTTATTGTAACTTAATATCGTCAACCTTGCCAAGTATGGTATATCAGCGGTAAAATGCATTCAAAGTTTTCCATGCTTTTATTGTAGTTTTTGTAACTGATGAAAAAATTCAAATTAAATTTTCATAGAATTGCAGTGTTTATGCATAGCCATGTCCAAGTCAATGTTCACTTAAAACTGCTACGGCCATATGCAAAAAAAAACTTAATAAAGTTTTGTTATACCTTTGTTAAGCAAAATTCCTTAATTTTGTACGCAAATCGATTATTAGCTTAACTTTATGAATTTTAAAGTAGGAAGCTACCTACCTTAAGAGTACTTTAAAGTAACATTTATGTTTTGAATATTTTGGCGTGAAGGAAAATTTTTTGGCGGCATAAGCCCTTAGCTTGTGAAAGAATGGCTGTTGTAACAGAAATTCAAAGTAAATTAGTGATCAAAGTTAAGCCTTAACTCTCGCAAAATGGAGAATTTTTGGACAAAGTAAAAAAACGCCTTGAAATGTATAATTTGACTTCGAGGAGCATGTTGAAGCTATGGCAACGAATATAATATGAATGGGTTCATATTTTTATTACGTTTTTTGATAATGTTGTAGAGAGTACGTCTAAATTCTTCCAAAAAGGCCGCAAAAAAGGAGTTCTAAGAATAGTGTTAAAAATATAAGTTCCTCACTATTTAGGCGAAAAGTGCAAAATTAAGTGCATGCGGATTCATTTACATCATTGTCTCTCTCCCACTCCAGTATTTGAATATCATTTTTTTCTTTTTTTTTGAAAGGTCTTAATAATGAATAAATGTGTGATGTTTTGTTTTATTTGATTGAGTATTGGATCTTTTCTGTTCTGGGTTTTGCACCCCACTGTTTGTATATAAATTTATACATCATTCCAATTTTCGAACCTTTTTCTTTTAAAACAATTTTTTATAAAATAAATTTTTTCATTTAAGCACAATATAACAAGTTGGTCTTATTTCGAACATGAATACAACACTGTAAAGAGACTTTAACGTTGTGTCAAAATAATGCAACACTTTAGTAAGAAAATAGTAAATAAATTAACTGTGTGTCAGATATATTTGTTGCAAACAAAAAATTAATGGCGAATCGTTTCGACACGTGGTTACTTATCAGCTGTTGCTGACGTAGCAAGCCAAGATCACCTGGTTTGAATTCGCCTTTAGCACATTAAAGATATTTTTCCTTTAGTGATGTACATAAAATCAAAACAACTATACAAAGCTCGTTATTCGTTATTATTAAAATTAATTGTCTTCATTTTTTACGATTTGAAGAATTTTTGAAATAAATACTATACATACGCATTAAAATATAAAAAGGCAATGAAAGCGAAAACAGAGTTATTAAAAATTATGATTTTATATTAAACTAGCTGGATGGGTTACAGCGTTGCCCGGAAATATATATGTTTGTAAAGCAAACCCGCTTATCCAAACTCTCACGCTTTTTGGCTGTGGATAGATAACGGTGCTTTCACTTTTATTATTTTACAAACCCACAATTTCATATTGAGTATGAGTGTGAGCTGCCTTGCCAACTTACTTAATCTAGCCCAGTTATTGACTGATGATGTGTCATGTCCAAGAAGTTATTTAAACCAAATTTAAAGACTTACTATTATTGTTCTCAAGAATCAATCTTTACTGTATGTGGAATGCACCATGCTCCTTATTCAATCTCATTCATATTTGTTGCAAAACTTAGAATATGTCCACTACATCGACGTCTCAAATTTTATTCAAATACCTTTGACAGGAACAGGGATAAAGGAATGACCGCCTGCAGTGCCACCTGTTCAAAACTTTTGGTTTTGCTTTTTTCCTAAATCTTCTTCTGGCAATTACGAACAAACTTGCAGATGGAAGTATCCAATGTGGTCTAGCCGTTTCCAAGTTTTAAGCATCTAAACAAATCACAATTCATTTGTATATATGTATATGGGTCATTAAAAATAATTGTGTTTGGTTTGACTACTTGTACGAGTATGTGTATCGCTGATACAAAAAAATCATGGTATTGCCAGCAGGAAAACTTAATGTAGGGTTTTTGCATACGTTTTTTTAATGTTTGTTATTTTTTTTGCATATGGCCGTTAGTATTTAATTTAAATACAACACTTTCTCCTTTAAGTGTATTTGTGTATACCATCTAGAGATACAATGTTACATCATTAAATGCTGGGTCGTGTTAACCTGGTTGTTAAACTGATTTTGTATTTAAGCACGCTTTGTTAAAAGGATTTTGTTATTTTTTGCTCGTAAACGGGATCATCTGTTCAAAGCTCTTTTTTAACGATAACAACAAACAAAGAAAAAAAAAATAATGGCAAACATTAAATCATTGTTTATGCTGTTTAAATGAAGGTGACCTGACCGCAAATTACTGGCAGATAATTATACAAGCAGCTTAGGCAAGCAGCAGTAGTCTAAGGCACCATTTAATTGAATTTTAAATTATTTTATTAAATAATATTTTGCTTATTTCTCATTTTCATTTTTTTTAGTTCTGTTTCTATAGAAACAAATTATACCTTAAGCAATGGCCCAGTATAGTTGTATTTGCTTTAATTTTGGATTTGAGTTTACAATTTCATTGCTTTTTTAATTAATTCATTGACACCTGCTTTAATAAATAAATTCCAATGTATTGAAGTTTGATAAAAGGGTGTGTAGTATATGTATATTTGTATTACAAGAATAATTTTATATATGTAGCAGATCATTAAAAAAGGATTAAAAATATTGACTTTTGAGTGAACTATGTATAAGTAATGCTATTATTTTAAGATTTTTTTAATGCAGTAAACTTACAAATGACACTACGAAAAGTATAAAATTAGAAAAAAGAGTTCAATGAACGCAAACCCGTTAAAAATCTAATAAAAGTTGGAAAAGTTTAAAGGTTATTGAAGAACGTAATATTCGTTGTTCTTTGAAAACATTTATTAAAAATAGTTCACTGTTTTTAAAAGATACTCGTAAATTGTTGATAAAGATTTTTACATACAACTTTTATGACAACGTTTTATTATTTTAAAAATTCTTTAGTCGCTGAACGTAGAGTTTAAATATATCGGGTGCTTTTGTAGAAGTTTGTGGTAACTTTGAGTTGGCAACACTGCTTTAGTTGACAACCGATGTAACATTTGACAGTTGCTTTTTGGTTAGTTCGGTTTGACGTTTCATTGTGGAGGGACTTACATCAGAGCAACGCTCGAAAATGTTTGAAATTTTCTATCAAGATAATGATTTAAATCCTTTCAACATTTTTTTCTCCGATGAATGCCAGCTTTAGTTGAATGGTTACATACATAAGCAGAATTGTCGAATTTGCAGTGAGAATAATAAACAAGCTCTTGTCAAAATACCATTGCATCCACAGAAAATTAATGTTTGGTGCGCTTTATACGCTGGCGGAGACATTTGGCCGTATGTATTTGAGAACGATGATGGGTAGAATGTTATTGTCAATAGCGAACGGAATAGTTATATGATTAAAATTAGAAATATTTTCCTACTTTAATTAGCTGGCATTAATCCTGTTGACATGTAGCTCCAACAGGACGGTGCGCTACAATTGATTTACTCAAAGAAACTTTTGATGAAAAAGTAATTTCATGTAATGATTCAATTAATTGGCCACCAAGATCGTTTGGCTTAATTCCTTTGTCTTATTTTTTTGGGTTTATGTAAAGGCGCTTGTATACGCCGATAGACCAGAGGCAATTGAATACCTGGAAATCAACATATGGCGAAATACGGTCGCATATGCTGCGAATAATTTGTGAAAATGGTGTTCCAGAATGCTCCTTAATCGCGCCAACCGTGGTGACCACATGGCCGAAGTCATATCTAAACATTAAATCAGAAAATTTTCTATCCAACAAAGCCCGTTTCTCTGATATTAAAAATATATTTCTTTGTATTGTTATGATTTAAACTCACGTAACTGTTGCTCTTGAGCCACAATAATGACGATAAAATTAATATCATAAAACGGGTTAATGCAGTTTTGTAGTGTGACTATCAAATGAATATTATACCCGTTGTCATATAACAAAAATCATTGTGAAGCAAACGAAAATATAAAAACGTTACCAACTGATTATCCACTTAATTCAAACAAAGGATCCACACTACCTTCACATCAGCCGGTAGCGTATGAGTGTTACTGAAATGTCCCAAATATCTGCACATCGTATGATTAATAATAATTAAAATCCAACATACTCGTAGTCTTATTTCAATAAATAGCATTGTAACTCTCATCCATACAAATCATGGTCATTCCTTTGATTAATCATCTGCTAATGTTCTTGTTTCAAACAAATTATTGTTTTAACCAATTGAAACAAGAAATAACAAGAAATATGTAGTAAATAATTCTTTCATTTTATTATTATATTACATTATAAACGTTCAGAGTGTATGTGCGATTGGCTTATTTATTGTTTTTGTCGGACTTTTTTCAGTTTATCAGTTAATTGTGTTATTGATCAGACATACAATAAATTGGAAAAAAATAAACTTAATGGCCAATTTAAACTCAAACCATATTTGAGCCAAACAATAGTTGAGAAAAATATATAAAAAAAAACAATTGATTAATCAACGCAACTGCCTTAAAAGTGTAGATGGATGACACATGGAAAAAATTAGAAAAAAAATAGAGACCAAACAACTTATATTTCCTTTCTTCTTTTTTATTATTGTTGTGATCGTATTTAAAGAGTAATTTACTAGAAAATTTACTTGGCGTGTGTAGGCTTTATTAGCAAACAAAAATTTCTACATTTTTTTTTTTATATTCAAACCTTATACATTACTTACACGTAAAGTCATAAAAGTCAATAAAGTAATCAATTTTACTCACATCGAGAAAGCAAAGAAACAATTTATCAATATTTATGTTTAAATCTATTCAATTCCATTTTATTTTTGTTCTTTTTTTAAGTTTTCAAAGGTAAATAACCCGGTTATACTAAAATATTTCGAATAAATTAACACATATTTTGAACACCTTATTTTTAAATATTTTTCCCATTTTATGTTGACAAAATATAGCAAATTAAAGCGCAAATATTTAGGAAAAATCAATAAAAGTTGTAAATGGTCTTACCAGCTAATAACAAGGTTATATGTTGGGCTTAAAATTCTAATCTATCCATATGGAATGTTCCCCGACCGAGGAGGGCTAGTCTCCATGACGTAAAGATACTTACACACTACAGTTCGAACTGTAGCCTATACAAGCAAAAAAGTTATGGCAACAAAAACACGAATCAGCTACAGAACTTAATCACCAGCTGAGCATGAAAAAAGAATTACATGCCTAAAGCTAACAAAAAGATCCCAAATTTAATTATGAAAATGTATACTTGGAAACTTACAAGTTAATGTTAGAAAGCAAAGTACTTCAATAAACTCATAGTTTGAGTTGAAATCATTACAGAATCTATGGAAAGGAAACGAATTCACACAATGCGTTTCATAAAAGTCCAATAATGGCCCAAAAATCTAACAGGGATGCTAAATTGTAGGGAGTTTTCTCAAGCCCAATCTAAATGTGAATGAAATTTTTTTAAGAATTTAAACGCGAACGTTCCAATCAAAGAAAAGAACCCAATGAAATAACCGTTGCTTATAAAATTCCTTAATTTGTAAAAAATAAAATACCTCCCATGAGCTTGGTTTAAGGTGAAAGATTAAAAAAACAGTTAGAAAAACAATGTAAAAAATTTTTTGGATAATTTTTTTCTCTCACCCAAACGTCTCCTTTGCAACTAACTGACTAACCTACACAGCATTTATGAACAAATGTGTAACAAATAATATAAAAGTGTAGATAAATTTGCAAAATAGCTCAGTTTCTGGCAAGTAAGTTTCAGTTGTAAATAATTCACCGAATCATTTGACGTAAAAGGCACAACATTCAACTGACAAATGTACAGAAAAGCGTCGTCAATATTCTGTCCTGATTTGTCAACAATCTACTACTCCTACGATACTTTAACCGGCGGCCAGTCAGGGGTCGTTATGGGGCTTATGCTACTAAGCCTGACCAGAGGCTGGTGCCACGAAAGTCAGGAGGCCCAGGGACTTCGGTCCGTGCCTGACTTTTTGGTAGGCCCCCTTGTTTGAGCTACGGGGTGGCTGTGTTTTTAAACCTTAAACGCAGGCAGAGCGTGTTGCATCTCTTTAAGCGAGTGCCGTGATCCATATCACGGCAGGAGTTTAGATGGTCTCCAAGACTTCACCAAGATGTGAAAGGTAAAGTCCTTTAAATTTGGTACTCACTTGTAACTATCATGGGTGGGGAGCGTTAAACACTGATTCACTCCTGCGAAACTGTAGGAGCGTTCAGAAGAGATAACATAAGTTTTGCTGAAAACGTGTAATTAATCCAACAGTTTCGAAATTCATTCGATGGAAAAATTTTAGACTTCGAAAAATTTTCTATGTAGAATCAGGCAGTGGAAAAATTAGTAAAAAAAAGGCGTCCAACTGTTTATGCCTGGCTTAAAGACTATAATATCCATGTACGCCTTATCTCGTAGAGAAGTATAATTTTTTTGATTTTTTTTAAATCTTTGGAGAAATACCTTTAATTTATGGCATTCATTTGACTTTTATTATTTTTGCTTAATAAGATATTAAAAAATAAAAATGTAAAAACTTTTTCGTTTACATACTTTAGCCTTATAAAAAGGAAACCTATCAACATAATTCTATTCTAAGCCATGTAAATAGAATAATATAAACTGCCGATAATAGGGATTCTAAGCAACCAAGGCATACTCCAAAATCAGTCTAACAAATGAAAGGTATAACTGTTTCGATATATAAAAAACAGAACTCCCTGAACCATCTCTTCACAAAACCAAGAACAGCCCGAGCCTTACTAGTCATCATACCAATATGATCCCAAAAAGGTAGTAACGGTCTCCAATGGGTAAAAATCAATTGTGTACTCGAATATAATTTTACATCTGTGGGAAAAACCATCAAATTAAGTCTGCACCAATCAACAAAACCAATCAATGCACTATTAGCGTACATAAGAACCCCACAGTCAGAAAATACATCAGGAAGGTCATTAAGAAATAACAGGAACTAAAGCGGACCCAAATGTCTATACTGCGGAACTCCAAAAAACACATATACATAAAAAATACACAATACTTTTCGAAACAAAACTCTCAGAGTTCTAAAGGAGTGGTAAGAGTCCATACAACCATGAAGTCTATCAGGAATACCAATTAGTGTGAGTTTATGAAGCAAAATTTTATGATCAACTCAATCAAAAGCCTTACTAAAATTGGTACAAATAACAACAGTTCGAGCAGTTTCAACAATTCTATCAATTCATCAACTGCTTTATTGTATGTTTAAGAAAATATAACATAATACTCGTAAAATAACAAACGTCTCATCAGAATAAAAATACTGCTAAATTGCTGTACTGAATTATATTACAGATGATTGAACATTACAGTTTCCTATATGTACATCAACCTACAACAACAACAACAACATCAACAAATACAATTAAACAATAATGTTGAAAAACCCCATTTCATAGCACGATTTTTTAGATTCGCTGAGTCAATAGAAATTAATCGGCACTTAAATAATTAATTAATTTAAACTGAAAATATAAAATATTTTCATAAAAACAATTTTAGTTACAAATCATCAAACAAAACGATTTTTATTAATTTTGCCTTAAGATTAATGTTGTTGTAAAAAGAAATTGAACATTTAATGACAAAGAAAAAAACTGTCACATTTTCTTCTTTTTTTTGCAATAGAATTGATGAATTCATATGAGTACATACGTTGAATTCTTAGTAAAAATTGTTTTCAGAATAAAAAATTACACGATTTTGCACTCCATGGAACCAACATAGATTTTAACAGCATTTATATATAAAGAGTTGAAATTTTGAACCGTGAATCCGATTAAAATGTATATAAAACTTGAACTTGTAATTACATAAGGCAGACATACATAATAGTTTTAAAAGCACTTCAAGAACTAAGCCTAGTTGGTGCCATTAAGTTGTTTATTTAATTTTTTTTTAGTGTTACAGTGACAACTTTGTTAATTATGCAAAGAAAAAAAACATGTCATGTTTTTCCACATTTCAAAGTATGAAGAACAACAATTATTAACAAAGTAAGTCAGTTTGCTAGTTTGTCATATTGTCTGACATTGTTGTGTACACTTGTATGTTCATATTATTATACATTTCACAGCATTCATCCGGTTATAAAGACACATATTTTGTAAGAAAATTTAAATAAATTTTTCTATAAATCTTTATGATGAACTTCTACTCAGGGTGTATGTATGTATGTACATATGTAAATTTATATGGTGCATGACGATGCATATGAAGGATGCCAAAGGATAATGAAGAATATGAGCATTATTTAAATGCATTTGGTGTTTATTTTTCTTAATTTATAACTAATTTAAGTTGTGGTTTTTGCATGTTTTTATAAAATATAATTATATTTCATACATAATACTTATATACGCATTTAAAAATATACAAATTTAAAGGCCGTGTTCTGTTGATTCATAGAAAATTATGGAAATTATTTTTAAATAAACCATAATTTTGTAATTAAAAACTTTTATGGATTTATTTAAAATCCAAAACTTAATTACTTAAAGCTAAATGCTGTTTAATAACTATTTTTCATATTATTTCCCCTTTCATTTCCACGAATGCCGGTAAGTTTATATAAAAGAAATTTATTTTAATTACAATTCAAGGCTGTCACAAAATCTATGCCATTATTGTCTGCACAAAATATTTTAAATATAAAATAGCATTAAAAGTGTTACTTTACCCAAAACAAAAAATTCTTTTTTATTATTCAACTTGTTTGCCAAAAAGAAAAAAAAACTAAAAAAATACTTGAACACTTGCAGTGTTTATGAGGCGTTAGTTAAATTTGTGCTGCAGGAAATCATGGAAATTAATTGCTACAGCCAGTATCTTATTATTGCTTAAAAGGCGCACAAGAAATACCATTTTTAAGCATTTCTTAAAGACTTACACACACCCGCACAGTTTGAGTGTAAAATATTGGTTGGTTTTGACAGCCAAAGTTGTTGAAAAAGTTTTCATATCAAATCCTTTAGACTCTCTTATGCCAACTTTTTCCAAATCACTAAAATACTCTTACGTTTTGAATACGCGACGCGATACCAACACTTACCCTGGTTGGTTTTAAAGAAATGAAAAGAATCACATCGGCAAAGAAAAAAATTTTTAATTGAGTTTCGAATAATAGAATATGAGAAGGATTAAGGGAAAAAGTATTTAAAAGATTAACAGCTAAAATTCGTTTGACTACATTTTTTAATGGAAAAAATATTGAAATGGGAAACAAAAAAGTGTTATGGTTTGTTTGATCTATTTTTATACCCTTAAACCCAACTTAAAGAAAATGTAAACTAATAACCAAACTTTTGCTAGCAAATAAGATATTTTAAGGATAAAGATAGGTAAGTCATAGTTTTTAATTTTTAAACTTTTAAAAAAAAAATATTTGAGGTTTTCACAAAGTGTGCTATCGTGTGTCATATTGGCATAATGTTCTAATATTTTAAAACGTTTTAAAAATATTGTTGTATTTGTTTAAACAAAAAGTGTTTTTTAGAATAATAAAACTTTCTATGATGCTATGTTTTTTATGCAGTCGTGTTTTAAAAACAAATAAAATAAAATAAAAAAACTTTAATAAAAATATTTTGTAATGCTATTTGACTTATCCGCAATTTGTGTTCTCTTACTGCTTATTTAACTTATAAATTCAAAATAGCACCAGCAGTCAACAGTCTTATTTTTCATGCTGTTTTACTATACATGGACATACTATTTTTTGAAACTTTGTGAATCCCCCAATTATTATTATTGATATTGATGATTCTTTATTCAATTGTCAATTTTTTTCAATTTATAAACACGAGCATATCAGTCTATCAGCTGTTAAATTTTGCCTTTCATTTTTTAATACACTCACTCAGTGATTTTAAGTTGCGTACCGCCTACGACACAGCGATCAATTTTATGAAAATCCTTAACGTGTATATGGATCGTTTAACAACCGAAGAACGCCTAAAAATAGTTAAAATTAATTACAAAAGTAATGATTCAAACGTGGCCGAAATTTCAAACAAAGTTTTGCAGTTATGTCAAGAAACCAAATTGCCACAAATGGAGCTCGGAGAACCCAGAAAAAACTATGTAAAACCCATTGCATATTATGGTATGGAGGTGTCAGTGGTCCGTATTTTGCACATAATGACAAGTTCAAAGAATTATCTCTATAAATAAAAATCAAATGTCGTTCGATGGTAACCGTATCACTTGGGGACGGCTGTACCGATTTGCCTAAATTTGTCTCTTAATATTTTACGGTGAAAAAATTTTCCACTCATTACCATTCGTTTTGCTCAATGGCAATGATTGCACGTATCTATTCAGAGTATAGAACTACGTCTTTGACCAACTAAGCTGGTTGTTAGATCTCTTCAGTTTATGCAGGCCAAAATTACTCTTCTGTTCATAAGTTCAAATTGAATTAAGCGAGCAGCATAGACTCTGCGCCCATTTTTCTTTAATTAGTCAAATCGGTGCAGTGACATTTAATTTTTATTTATATAGATTTCAATTGAAATCTATTTATCAATCAGAATGCAAATCTAAATAAAACTTAACCTAAGCCTGTAAATCGGGTGATTTTTTTTTTTGGATTTTATATAAAAAAAAAACATATTAAATTTAGAGAAATGTCTGAAATCTTTATTTGGGTCGATAGAACGAATTCAATGTTGAGAGATGATTTCACGTAAGTGTAGACCTCTGCTACGCCTCAAATGGTTCATACGCTGGGTCCAATGTGGGCATACTCTCTCTTCAACATATCGGCCGGTATCTCACTAATAAATTCTTCATAGCCCCACAAAAAATAGTCTAAAAGCGTTAAATAACACGATCTAGGCGGACCCCAACGTGTAATTAACTGTTTGTTGAACTTGCCTCTCAATTAGAAGCTATGGTTTTGCGCGCTATGTGGCATAAGGCAATGTATTGTTGACAACACATGTCAGCTAAGTCCAGCTCTTCCATTTTGGGCAAGAAGAAAAAGATGTAATCATCGCACGGTAGCGCCCCCGTTAACAATAACGTTCTTGCCTTCGTCGTCTTTAAAAAATTACGGTCCAATGATGCCACCGGCCCATAATCTACACCAAATAGTGCAATTTTCGGTTTGCCAAATGCGGCAATTTTGCTTATTCACGTATCCATTCAACCATAGCATGAATTTTAATAATAAAATTCAATAATCTGCAACGCTGTTAAATTATAAACCAAACTCAGCATGTTTGACAGTAACATGTTACACGCCATGTTACATGCCAAAAACAGTGCTGCCAAAAAGAAAGTTGCTAAAAAAAAATCACCCGATACATAAATACAAGTGATTAATTAACTATTTTTACACAGCTAATGAATTAAAAAGTTTTATCGAATTCATAGTTTTATTTAACTTTAGTTTTTAGAACGAAAAATGAATAACCCTTATGTTATACAATGCTAAGCTACACTGGTGCATATTCCTATAAACGCACTTAATATTTTTCTGTATTTTTGTTATATCTTTGTTGTTCTCATCCAAAAGCAAAATTTAACTATTTTAATGAGAGACAACTTAACGGTACTTTTTAAAAGTAAACAAGTTTTTTTTCTTATTTTTGTTGTTTGCCTTGATCGCATAATTGATCGCATAATTGATCAAATGTTCTTGGTGCTATTTTAAGTGGAAGATTCGTATAAACGCACACTCGATATTTGTTTTTAAAAAAGTGACCAAAAATAAAATATTATCAATTTTAGTTTTTTTTTTCAACCAAAGGTACGTTTCTAACAGTAATATCTCAATTTACTGTAACTTTTCCTATTTTAATCAATAAATTTCATCACTTTTAAAGATGCCTAAGGGAACTTTTTTGTCCGATCAAGAAAAGATTCAAATTAAATTTTTTCACGACCAAGGATGCTCTAATAGAGAAATTGGACGTAAAATCGGTCGTTCGGAAAGTGTGGTGCGAAATTTCTTTAAGAAAGGTCAAAATTATGGAGTTCGCAAATTAACAAAGGGTAATACAAATCTAACAAGAAGACAACTTAATCTAATAAAACAAGAAGCAACCCGCAACAAATTGAATTCTACACAATAAGGAATGACTTCCAAACACGTTGCACACATTTTACGAAACGATGAAAACATAAAATGGAAAAAGCCGAAATGTAAACCAATGCTAAAAAAAACACCTTAAAGAAAATCGTCTAAAATTCGCAAGAAAATATATGAAATGGACAGATGAGTGGAAAAAAGTAATTTTCTCTGACGAAAAAAATATTAATTTAGACGGTCCAGACTCATACTCATGCTATTGGCACGATTTGAGATCTAAAGATGTTCGGATGTCAAAACGTAATTTCGGTGGTGGCAGTGTTATGGTTTGGGCAGCGTTTTCTGTAGTTGGCAAGTCGAAAATTTGTTTTGTTCCGACAAAAATGAATAGTTCGATTTATAACGAACTGTTGGAAGATGCTCTTCTCTCTTTTATGGACGAAAAAATGGATGAAGATTGCATTTTCCAACAAGATAATGCTGCAATCCATGTTTCTAAGTAATCGAAATCTTGGTTCAATGAACATGGCATTCCTTTGTTGGACTGGCCGGCTTGTAGTCCGGACTTAAACCCAATGGAAAACTTGTGGGGATACATGGCCCGTAAAGTTTATGCAAATAATGCCCAGAATGAAGGCATAAAGACTGTGACAGAGCTGAAACTAAGAATTAAACAAGTCTGGGAGGAAATTGATTCCGATCTGCTTAAAAAATTACTGGAATCAATGCCAGACCGTATTTTTGAAACAATCCATAACAAAGGATCATCCACACATTATTAATAATGCTACAATGGCCCAAACATTAAAGTGCGTTTATAGGAAAATACCCTTAAAAATGGCTGTTAATATCGATAATTAAGTAAAAGAAAATAATTAAAGTACAAATGAATTTTTTTTTTTTTTTTTGTAAACAATATTTTAAGTAAAGTCTTAACTAATTTAATACACAAATTTATAGCCCCCTAAATAATTTCTTGTTTAATTTTTACCTTTTCTTTAAAAAAAAAAGTAGTGTGCGTTTATAGGAATATGCTCCAGTGTATTAAGAAATCCAAGAAGAATTACTAAAGTCCTATTCGTGATGGTCTATTGCCTTCTTAAAAATATTTTTTTAAAATCTAAAATAAATAAATTTAAATGAATGCAATTGAGTGACATAAAAACATATACATTTTTTTCTTTAAAAACGCTTAACTTATTAAGGAGAAAAATAATAAAAAAAAACTTATTCGTATATATCTGTGAACGTGGAGAGTACAACTTAAATGGATCTTATCGTTTTTGTTGCATTGCAGGCGATATCTCAAACAATGTTTGCAGACTTAAAGTGACGGCTTGAGGTTAAACCGAAATATTCCTTAAAATAAACAATTGAAATACAATTGAAGTATTTCTTTGTGGCCCAATTAGGGTCATTAAATAAATGATATTCGTAGTCTGCAAAAAATAAATTATATTAAATATTAACCCCTAGAAGGCCGTTGGGTATAAATAACTTTTATAGTAATTTTTGAAGACGGTATTTGGATTAAAATCAAATAGTCTTTTTAGTTATGAATATTATTTCCTATAATCCATATTCAAGAAAGACAAAGAAACTCAATAAATTTGCTTAAAAAAAAAAAAATATCAAGAAATAAACGGAAATTTCCGTATATCTAATTAGCAAGACCAGGGTTAAAAACAATATAAACTCATTCATTTAAAACCAAAAAAAAGACGACAAATCAAAAATAAAAAAATATTAAAAAAGAGAAAAAAATTATAAAAGACATTCATGTTCGTGTGTTCATTCATTCATTCATACTTTCATTCATTATTGTTGTTGTTCAATTTCATCATCATTTTATTTAACTTTTTTTTTGTTTCCAGGTTTGTTTGGTGCGAATTTTGTGTATCATGCGGGAGACACATCAACCGTTTCAAACAAATACTAGCTAAAGCCCGGCGTCCTTCGCCATCCCTACCTTAATTGTTATCCTAACTATAATTTTGGTTGTAATTTTTTACCCTTATTCCCCATTTTTCCCCCCTATCCATTTCAAATTCAAATATAAGATAGCCTTTCCAGAAAGACACCGCAGAATGTGATATTTAACTGTATACAGTCTTCAAACAAGCACACATTAATTTTTATATAGAATATAAAGATAGCTTTGTGCTTATCCAATCTTTCCCGCTTTTTAGTTGATGTGGATAGATAACGAAGATTTATTTAATGTTCTCCAAATAAAAAAATTCCACATTTAGTATGAATAAAAGATCCACACCCACTTATTCAATCATGCCCAGTTATTGGCCGATAATGTGTATTATCCACGTTGTTTGAAAAAAATTTAGAAATTTTTAATATCGGCAATATCAAGATATATAAAAATTATTGTTTACTACGTACAAGTGGTGCCACGTCCACTTATCCAATTACGCCCATTTCTTGACTGATAATTTGTTTGACTACAAAGTATTTAGACCAAATTCAGAAACTTAAACTTTAACCGTTTTCAAGATATACAAAAATCAATATTTTAATTCAATGCCCACTTGTACAATTCCGCCCACTTTTTGTCTGATGATCAGTTTTAGTATGTATGTGAGGTACCATGCCCGCTTGTCCAATTCCGCTTAACCGTTGACTAGTGGTTTGTATTGACTACGAAGTCATTTCGAACAAATTCAGAAACTTCAGCTTTAACCGTTCTCAAGATACACAAAAATCAATATTTACTATGTATAGGAGATATTATGCCCACTTAACCGATTTCACCCACTCTTTGGCTCACGATTTGATTTGATTGACTTCGAAGCTATTTGGACCAAATTTAGAGACTCTTACTGATATTATTTTAAAGATATAAACAATGTACGGGCGTGTCACCGCCCGGTTCAAAATTTTAAATGTACATATATAGCCGATATTTCCTTTCAGCGTACAGAGAGATATTGTTAAAATGTCAAAAAAATCAGTTCGGCCGTTTAGTTGTCTATCGAGGGCCATCTATCGGTTTAAATTTAAACCAGCGGCTATTTCGAATCTGGCAACACTTATGTCATTCTATTCTGTCACAAAATCCACTCCACTGAACGAAATGAATCGATTTACGCTTGAGCAACATTGAGACTTAAATTTATTTCAAAAATAAAGACAGTTGATTGGAAATTGCACGAAAATGTCGTACAAAATTTGGTCGCAGAGAAAGACCAACAGTAACTGGTATACGCAAGTTAATTGCTAAAGTTCATGAAACTGGTTTCATTGTTGATGCGCCAAGACGTAAGCGTGCTCGCACAGTACGTACACACGAAAATATAGAAGCAATGGCTGAGACATCAACTCGTTATCGTTCTCAAGAATTGAACATGTCACGCATCAGTTTACTTCAAATTTTGCGAAAAGATATCAGTATGACACCTTACAAAGTTCAATTGGTTCAAGAGTTGTAGCCGCATGATCATCCACTTGGTTTTCGCTTCGCTTCGGTTGCTGTAGATGGGACAATGAGAAACTGCACGATGATGTCGATTTTGCCAAAAAAAAAAATCATCTTTTCGGATGAAGCTCATTTTCATCTTGGTGGGTACGTTAATAAAAAAATTGCGTATTTGGTGCTCTGAAAACTCAAATGTGGTCTTACAGAAGCCAATGCACCCATTACGAGTGACTTTTGGCTGCGGCTTGTGGAGCGGAAGCATCATTGGCCCATATTTCTTTGAAAATGAGGACGACGCAACCATTACGGTCAATGAAGACACTTATCACACCATGATAACGGATTTTTCTGTGCCTGCTCTTCATGGTATTGATGCAAACGATGTTTGGTTTCAACAGGATGGTGCAACATGCCACAATCGACTTATTGTGTCAAACGTTTGATGGCCGTTTAATTTGCCGAAATTCCGATGTCAGTTGGCCGCCAAGAAGCTGCGATTTGACATCGTTGGACTATATTCTGTGGGGCGCCGTTAAAGACAAGTGTTATGCCGACAAACCAAAAACAATTGAGCATTTGAAGACCAATATTCGTGATGCCATTGCAGAGATGCGACCCCATACACTCGAAAAAGTTTAGGAAAATTGGTCCAATTGAATAGGGTACTGTGAGGCCAGCCGCGGCAGCCATATGAATGAAATAACATTTCATTTCTAACCGAAAAAATGTGCTTCACAACAAAAACATAAATTTGGCAAAATTTCAAGTCTTTTCGCTGTTGTTTTATTGTATTTTTAAATTTAAACTTTTAAATGGTCCATCCGGTATAAAGTCCAAATATACATACATATGTATATACAAACACACATTAATTTTTATATACGTATAAGAGAAATAGAATTGTTATCTCAATGAATAGACTATTGCTGATGATATTGCTAATGATGTCGCTGATATTGTTGATGATTTTAATGGTGACATTTATGAACAAACATTCGACGACCATATTCATATGAATGTACAAAATGTAAATAAACTATTAAATTGAAGTAACGAGTAAATTCAGAAATATTACAATTATTTTCAATATGAAAGTGTTTTCAAGCGAAACCCGTAAAAAAAAACAAAATTTATCACATGCAGTTGTTGTGACACAAGACATTGACGCCGGTCACTCTTTTTTCTAATAAATAAAGACTGACAGATATAGAGTGTTCTGTGTTAAAAAAATGTTCGTAATTTAACTTTTAACGTCAATGTAACAAAAATTTAAGGAATTTAATTATTAACTTTCATTAAGAAGAAAGAAAAGTGAAAATGTTCATTAATTTTCCAGTAAAGGTATAAATTTCTTCTGACACACACACACACACATATTCAGACGCTATACATACATGCATAGCTATCTCAGGGACAGAGTCCTCTTGCACGACACGTCTGATGAAAGAAAATATATAGAAAATCATATGTAGTGTCGGCAGGGGTACCGCAAGGCTTAGTCTTGGGCCCTATACTCTAGAATATTATGTATGATGGTGTGCTAAGATGATATTGCCTTGATAATAAGGGGCAAACATCTCGACACACTGGAAAGAGCCTGCAATTATGCGGTTGCTGTGATTAAAAGCTGGATTGTGAGCGCAGGTCTCAAGCTTGCGGATCACAAGACTGGAGTCCTACTGGTAAGCAGTAGAAAGAAAATGGAGTTTATCACTATAACAGTTGGTGACCAGCGAATAGCCTCTAGACAAGTGATTAGATACTTGTGGATCATGATCGACAACAGGCTCACATTTAGGGAGCACCTGAAGCTTGTGCGCTTGCGCGAATAATGCCGACCATAGGCGGCCCAAGACAGGAGAGGAAGCTGTTGCTTACTAGTATGGTAAGATCGATTGCCTTATATGCGGCCCCCATATGAGCTAAGGCTATGCTTAGGAGAACATATAGAATGGGTATTGATGCAACCTATAGAAGATGTGCGCTCAGGGTAGCCTCTTCCTTCCGCACGGTATCCACGGGCGCTGCTTTTTGATCAGAGTCAGCAAACACGGGCAAACTGGAGGAAGGTGCTATAGAAAGGTGGCAACATGAGTGGAATATCTTCTTGAGGGGAAGATGGACCCACGCGTTCATACCGAATGTGGCTGATTGGGTAGGAAGAAGACACGGGCAGGTAAATTTTTACCTGACTCAGTTGTTGAGCGGTCATGGATGCTTTAGGGCCTACCTTTTTAAAGATCAGAGATTAGCCAAAAGGGCAAGATCTGCGAAAAGAGGAAGCAGCATGCGCTGAATCACCACTCCCCTGAAGTGATACTGGATAATGGTCCCGGGTGAGGAAATGAATGGAAGAATTACGAACGTGGATGGAGTTTAGTACGTAGGTGCATGACAAGCCATATAGTCATTCTTGTTGCGAATCGTGCATATTGGTTAGTCCAGACTGCCAATGTCTTTTGAAGATTCCCTAGCCGTAGCTCGTATAACTAAAAAAAAAAAAAACGTATACAAACAGATGCGTAATTCCTGTCAAAAATGCAAAAATTCTGCTGCCGTACCATAGGCCCCACAAATGGTGCAACTCCCAGTTGCTCGTCTAGGAACTTTTCAACGCCCATTTACCTTCGTTGGCATTGATTATTTCAGTCCATTATTAGTTACAGTTGGAAGAAAAAGAGAAAAGCGCTGGGGAGTAGTATTTACCTGCCTCACAATACGCGCAATTCATATCGAAGTGGCTTATAATTTGGACATTTGAAGCTTACGCCTTCAACAATCCACAGCGTTTTTTAAAGAGTGCTGCTTAAAGAACAGCATAACTTAAATCTCGTAAATGTCATCATTATCGAGTTTCAAAAGTAATAAATTCTCATCGATAATTAAGTGGACTAACATTTTTGACAATCGCAGAATAATATTTGAATTGAGTATAATATTGATTAAGAAAAATATAAAAAATTTAAATTAAAAGCCAAATGATGCCATAAAAACTCCAATCAAAACTATTGCAAACGAATTAAATCAATAATCCATCATCGCTAATTTAAAAGAATTGTTTATATTTTAGCAACTGTTGCCTTTTCATGACAATAATATCTATTCTCATATGCATGCAGATTGCAACTGTGTGTGTTTGACAGAGGCACTGACACTAAATGGCTTTTCAAATATTTTATAGAAAAATATTTTTTAATGCACAGCGATGAAATAAATATTGAACCAGACCTTCTTATACATACTCGTACATACTTCCCCCGTATACTCTTTTGATAACTTGTGAATGAAAACGCATTAAAACGAATCGATGAATGAATATAGAAATGCTATATGGAAAAGTGCGTGAAAATGATTGATGGGATTTCAATTAAAATGAAAAAAAAAGAAATCGATTTCTATACGAGAAAGCAATACTGAAGAACGATTAAGCAAATCGCCGTACAACAGCTGTAGACATTAAAGTTAAAAGAATCCATTATAGAAACAGACTTGGCATGGCAACTACTACAAGGTCGTTGACAAATTTTAGAGAGAATCGTAAGACAGATAGTGTGTATGTATATATGTATGTATGTATATGCATATTAATAAAATATGTACATACATACAAACATATGTATATATTTTTTATATTAAACACCACTTTTAATAGTTTGTCGTATTTTATTTATTCACTTAAGACTTTGTCTGCATATTTTTTCTTTTCCTTTCATTTAAAATTTCAATTGCATTCGTTTATTTATTTATTTTTATTTTTTATGACGCCTGTGACGCTGACCTTAACATTGAAATTTATAGGAAACAAAAAAATGTTTAAATAAAATATAAAATAAATGTGCATAACGAAGATGCTACAAAAAGTGCGACAATTGCAACGCAATTATCACAACAAACCACGAAAAAGAAAACACATGTATGGGGAGGAATTATAACAGCAAATACTGCATCAGTTATATGTAATGAATGAGAAATTTGAATTAATAACGGGGCGCATCAATCTGCATGTACATACAATAAACAATTAATTGATTAAACTCGAAACAATTTTTGCATTAACATTAAACTTGGAATGCGCTAAAAATTTCAAATGCAAATGTATGTAAAATTAAATTAAATTGTAAAATTATTACCAAACACTGTAAGTGTGAATTATTTATATCTCGAAATTTCTAAAAACTTTGGGAAAGCAAGTTCGTAAAAAAACCACACGTAGATAGAAATAGTATTTATTATTTAAATTATATTTCAGCTAATAATGCTAAGTTTGATAAGAAGTGTCGCTTACAATGGATGGACTTAAGCAGGGGTCATTAGACTCATTGCGCCAGGTACCGAGTTATACAAGCCATGCTACCTGATGGCTATTTATTAGGCTTTTAAAAGCTATCGCACACTAATCACATTCAAGTGATTAAAATAAATTTGATATTTTTACTGTTCTAGGAAGATACATTAATGGTTGGCACAAACTCCAACAGATGCCGTATTACAATGAAAGTAACTACCCTCGTATTATGCCAAACGAATATTTCAACATATTTTTCTTTTGATCATTTTTCTAACGCATTTCTCCTAATCGATGTAATGCTTAAATGAAAAAATAAAATATTTTCATTGAATATCTCAGCTGTGGCAGCGAGTGTTTCAGTTTTAATTGAATGCGAGTACAATTTTTAGTTGTTCTAGAATCTAGATGTTGTTGTTGTAATTATTAATATTGATATTGTGGGTGGTAATAAATTTAATAAATGTTTTTTTTTATTCAGCGAGATTTGTCACATAATTAATGCATTAACTTGACTTAATATTTGTATGTGTGTGTATGTGTGTGTGCGTGTGTTCATGTTACACATGCTACTTTAAATAAATCATTTATTTTTAGTGAATAGATCCACTTGTTAAGACTCCAGAAACAGGGTCAGGCACGTCAATGTTATTGGTTGTTGTCAACATTAACATCATCGTCATCATCGACAACGTTATCGTTGTTGTACTCGTAAATATATGACGACAATTTTTTTAATAGTTGCTTACTGCTATTGTTCCCTTATTTATTTATTCGCTATGATGTTTTTCTATTAAATTTTTATTTTTTTTTTCCTACACTCTGTACTCATATTTTTTTGTCTAATCAAAGAATGATTTTTATGTTGTTTTAATTGCTTATGACCATCATGGCAAACAAGTTTTATTTCTGATGTATTTATTGTTTTAAGCAAAATAATTGAATTTTTTCAGTTTTCAAAAATACTTAACAAAATAACGACAGAAAAATATCATTAACATGTGATATCGAGTACAATTTAAAACATAAATGTGATATGTCATCGAAAGAGTACGAAGTCACTAAAATAGAAAATATTTGAAATTAAATCAAAAACTAATCCAACTAAAAATATGAATATGTTAACTTTCTTTCGTTTATACCTTCTCTATATATGTATGTATGTTATATTATATTATTTTTTAAAATTAATTCAACGGCTGTGACTGAGTTCCACTCTTGTAGAACTTTATGATTCACAATCAATGCCATTTCTAAGACAATTTCACAATCTATTTCAAATGTATATTTATTTTTTTTTATTTTTTTAAATGTTTATCATCAAATAATCATAAATATTTCTATTCATTTATTTATTTTGGAATATTTTAGAAAGTTTTGTGAAACGGTCGAGGAATTCATCAAAACAAATGAAGAAAAAAAATTATTAAAATAATAATAATCTTCCATACCATTTAAAATATTACTTATAAATTTCACGACACAGTGTAGTTTTTAGAATAAAATTGTTTTTCAAAAATATAGTTAAAAGAAAACAGCTTTTTGGGGAAAAAAACACAAGTGGATTTAAAACAATTTTGTCATCGGTACTATAGATTTTCCCCTAAACTCCGAAAGGTGATAATGTTACTTAACTCGTGATAAGATATGCAAAAAATATAATAAAAAACATACTCGAGATTTAAAGGCGACTTAATCTGATACAAATTAATTACTTGTGTAAAGTGAATTTTACAAAAATATGTTTTGTTAATTTAATTGCGTGTATAATTACAGCACTGTGGCCTATTAAAACCAGATTAGTAGTTAAAATTATTTATAAAGTTATAAAATATAATAAAAATTCGAAAAATCTGTATAATTTACTTAACAACTGCTAACCACCACACCCACCTTGTAAAACGCCATGTAGCCTACGCCTCTGTTAATAATAAAAGTATGATATGCATGTATAAAATATATTTTTTGTTGGAAACTGGCAAATTGTTATCTTTTCATTTTTTTATAGTTTTGTTTTTATAAAATTACAAAATAACTAATTATTAAATAAAAAATTAATTGCAATGCTGGTATATGCGTTAAAAATTACGAGCGCGTTTTATGTTTTTAATAATACGATCTATTTTGATACAATTTTAACTTAATTTATTGGCTACAAAACAAACTTAATTAAAAAGTAAATCTTAATTAAATTTCTGTATACAATTTGTTTTTGTTATAAAAACTCTACGCATAACCTAAGTGATTAACAAAATAAGCCTCTCGAAATTTTTGTTTTGAAAATTCACTTTAAATTGATATGCTTAAAAATTTGCTCCGTCAGTGTTAAGAGTTTAAATTTTTTCCTAAAAATAACGTTTCGAATGTGCAGCCAATGTAAAGAATGTAAATGCATTTTAAAAGTGTTATGTGTAGTTTTAAAAGCAAATTTGAAAATCGATAAATAAATCGACTTTGATTTAAGGAGAGTTAAAGTAATTGTTGCAGAAACACTTGGAGAAATTTTTGCTTGCTAGAAAGACGAAGCCAATTATTTATAATTCACTCACCTATACGTAATTCATATCGCAAACAACATAATTCGTCATACATAAACAACATAATTCGTCATACATAAGCTTATTTTAAGTTGTTTTAAGTTGTTAAGTAATTACTTTGATTTGAAGGAGAGTTAAAGTAATTGTTGCAGAAACACTTGAAGAAATTTTTGCTTGCTAGAAAGACGAAGCCAATTATATATAATTCACTCACCTATACGTAATTCATATCGCAAACAACATAATTCGTCATACATAAACAGCATAATTCGTCATACATAAGCTTATTTTAAGTTGTTTCAGTTTAAATCACGTTCTGAATTACTGGCTTTCCTATTCTTAATCGAAACTTTATTCGAACTAACTGTCAAAATAACAGATAAAAATTAATATAAATAATAATACTTAACTTCTTACGTGAAAGAACCTGCGTACCGAATAATGAATAATAACGTATGGTGTATGGATTGTATAAATCAAATTGGTCTGCTATGGCGTTATAGTTGCCCATAAATTTGATTGACAACTATGGCGTTATGTTGTCGCGCCCAATTGAATCTTAAATCATTGTTAACCATATAGACGATGTAAAATGAGTATGATTCGAATATCAATATTGAAATACTCATTGTTAGGTTGTGTGTTTGCTGCGGTACTTTTCATTATTTTTTTTTTATGTGAATGAGTACTTACTTAATGAGTACTACTCAAATGACTTTAATGATTCGTTTCATTTCTGAGCATTATAAGTATTTTCTGATGTATGAATAAATGCTATGAGTTTGAGTACAGCGTGTGATTCATACTCATTGCTATTTATACTTATGAATCAACGTTATTGTGAGTATGAGCGTATCAGAGTAGTTGAATTTGCATGATGTATATTCACTTATACCTCTCACTCTCACCTCACTTATACTTATAGCGAAAAAGCGATTCATTGCCGATCCCTATTATGTTTACCAAAAAGTGTTATCAAAATGGATTACATATATGTCGTGTAAATAGAGGGTTGGCTAAAACCCGGGCTTAAAAAAACCAACTCTCCGGGTTTTATTTGGTTTTTGATCGGTTTTTTGGGTTTCATTGGGATTTACAAATGCTTCCAAATTTCGTTCAAGTCGACAATATTTTTTTTAATCTATACAATCACGTTGTTTTAGTATTTATAATGCAATTTTGAACTTTGAATTTTTGAACTCTTGGTTGGATCAAGGCGTCATTGTGTACTATGAGCTACCAAAACTGGGTGATAGAAGCAGACTACAATTACTTCGTTTGAATCGTGCATTTTGAGAAAAACGGTCGGATATGATTAAGTTATTCTCTTGCAAGATAACACCCGATCTCATGTCGCAAAAGCTTCAAAACAATTATTAGAAACGATCAAATGTCGCATCGGCCGTATTTTCCGAACATTGCTCCGTTGGCTGTTGCGACGGATAAAATATACTAACACCTCTTTAAACGGGCTTTTCCTTCCTACATGGCATTTCGGTATAACGGCCTGATTGTATTGAAGTGGAAATTACCTCATTCTACGGTTAAAAAAACGTCGATTCTCCGTTTTATAAAAAAAGTGTAAAGGAAGCAAACGCAACAAATACGGTCTATATTTCCAGAAACTATCTAGATCGTATAAAGAGGTATGAGTTTATCTTTAATATGTCCCCAAATCATTTCCTTTGAAGAAATACAAAATCAGCTTTTCTGAGACGGGATTCGGAAATTGGCTTAGAGATGGAGAAAAGATGTAAGCAGTGATTAGATAAATTTGTTATTTCATAATCCTTTTGAGGTCAAAAATGGAACAAATTAATTTGTAGTCCCAATACGTAAATTATACCTATTTTTGTTGTAAATAAAATATACAAAAAAAACCAACACGGGTTTTTACAAATATAATACTCGAGTAGGCTTAAATAGCTTACCCAGTTGGTTACCAACCCTGTGTAAACACCATGATTCCCAATCTTAATTTCAAGAGCGAATCAAGTAATTCTTTACTACGATGCAATGCGTTTTATAAAGATAAATAAATTAAAAAAATTTAATTTTTTATTTGATCTTAATAGTCTTATTGCATTAAAATCTTCTTAAAGTAACAATAAAATCCTTCAAATGATTTTTCTATCTGCCAAAATCTATATCCCATTCTCAGTGTACGGGAATGTGCATTGAGGATACAGGAAACGTGTGAGAATGTCCACTTAGGATTTCTCTGCTGTGCAAACACTTGTACACTTTAAATGTGTTTGTACAAGTTTAAAGCACTAAAGCACATTTCAATGTTTATGTCAGTTTGCTTTTCTATTTCTCTATAAACTTTTTTTTATTTTTTTGCCTAATACGAGAAGAGTAGTACTTACAAAAATACATACATACAAACATATGTACATGTTCTCTATTCATTTATTTATTTGAGGTTTTGTATGTGATAGATGAATATCAACAACAACAACAATTTATTTTAACGCAACATAGAATAAAAAAGAAATGGTAAAATATTTCTAATGAATTTTAGTTTATGCCATTAAATAATTTCATCAGCATTTTAAGATTAAAAAAAATAAAATAAAATAAAATAAAATAAAATAAAATAAAATAAGAAATTAGAACAACAGAGAAGAAAAATGCAAAAAAAAGATCATATACACGTTCAAGCTCAAGGCAAAAATCCATTGAACGCACGTTCCGAGACGCATGATAAATTTTTTTAAAAACAAAACAACAACAAAATTTAAAATAAAATAAATAAAGTTAAATTAAATAAAAAAAATATATATTTTATAAGCAATTTACTCACAAGATTAAAAATATTATTTTAAATCTTATACTATTTGTTACTTTTTTTGCCTTGTCTTGTTTTCACTTATTTCTGTCTCATATTAAAAACATGTTATTGTAAGCCAAGTTAGTAGAAGAACAAATACAAGTTACTCTGAATTAAAGTTATATTTTTTTTACAAAAATAATTAAACAATGTTTCCTTTTCTTCTTCTTATTTTTTTGTTTAATTTTCTTTATTTATTATGTTAAGCACTCATGTCGTTTTCATATTTACAAAGGTCTTATTCAGATTGTTGTTAATTTCGCACCACAAATAACAAAATTAAAAAAAAAAACAGAAAAAATAAAAATAAAAAATATTTAAACACCGGTTACTCTGTTTAAGGTTGCCAAAGATGAAATCAGCGAAAAAAAATATTCTACAAACAGTGGAGACGATCGCGTGTGAAATACTATGTATACTATACTATACTATACTATACTATACTATACTATACTATACTATACTATACTATACTATACTATACTATACTATACTATACTATACTATACTATACTATACTATACTATACTATACTATACTATACTATACTATACTATACTATACTATACTATACTATACTATACTATACTATACTATACTATACTATACTATACTATACTATACTATACTATACTATACTATACTATACTATACTATACTATACTATACTATACTATACTATACTATACTATACTATACTATACTATACTATACTATACTATACTATACTATACTATACTATACTATACTATACTATACTATACTATACTATACTATACTATACTATACTATACTATACTATACTATACTATACTATACTATACTATACTATACTATACTATACTATACTATACTATACTATACTATACTATACTATACTATACTATACTATACTATACTATACTATACTATACTATACTATACTATACTATACTATACTATACTATACTATACTATACTATACTATACTATACTATACTATACTATACTATACTATACTATACTATACTATACTATACTATACTATACTATACTATACTATACTATACTATACTATACTATACTATACTATACTATACTATACTATACTATACTATACTATACTATACTATACTATACTATACTATACTATACTATACTATACTATACTATACTATACTATACTATACTATACTATACTATACTATACTATACTATACTATACTATACTATACTATACTATACTATACTATACTATACTATACTATACTATACTATACTATACTATACTATACTATACTATACTATACTATACTATACTATACTATACTATACTATACTATACTATACTATACTATACTATACTATACTATACTATACTATACTATACTATACTATACTATACTATACTATACTATACTATACTATACTATACTATACTATACTATACTATACTATACTATACTATACTATACTATACTATACTATACTATACTATACTATACTATACTATACTATACTATACTATACTATACTATACTATACTATACTATACTATACTATACTATACTATACTATACTATACTATACTATACTATACTATACTATACTATACTATACTATACTATACTATACTATACTATACTATACTATACTATACTATACTATACTATACTATACTATACTATACTATACTATACTATACTATACTATACTATACTATACTATACTATACTATACTATACTATACTATACTATACTATACTATACTATACTATACTATACTATACTATACTATACTATACTATACTATACTATACTATACTATACTATACTATACTATACTATACTATACTATACTATACTATACTATACTATACTATACTATACTATACTATACTATACTATACTATACTATACTATACTATACTATACTATACTATACTATACTATACTATACTATACTATACTATACTATACTATACTATACTATACTATACTATACTATACTATACTATACTATACTATACTATACTATACTATACTATACTATACTATACTATACTATACTATACTATACTATACTATACTATACTATACTATACTATACTATACTATACTATACTATACTATACTATACTATACTATACTATACTATACTATACTATACTATACTATACTATACTATACTATACTATACTATACTATACTATACTATACGTTACACGGTTTTAAACTACAAATGACTTATTAAACCCTGCAATACCATGTGTACTTGTAGATCACAATTTAATATTCAGTTAATTTTTTTAGACTTTATCTTAGTATGTATCTCATTTATTTATTTTGTTTTTGTATCAAATGCTATGAAGAATTAATAATATTATCTCTACTCTGTAGTTAATCTATAAAAAAAAAACAAAGACTTGAATGCTATTAATAGCCCGCGTTAAGAAACAAAAGATTAAGAAATAAAAATAAAAGAAAGAAAAAAAGGAAACATTTGCAACTAATTTGAAATGAAGTGGAAAGAAGCTGTGATCAACAACACCAAATTATGCAAATACAGTCAAGTCTGTCATAACAAGACGTATTAAAAAATGTTAATAAAACACGTGAACGCTCACATCTCTGTGAACGTATTCACACCATCCGAATACACTTTTTTCTATTCTTTGTAAATTATTTAAACGCTTTTCCAATGGGTAACTTCTATAAATAATTTAAACCTTGTGAGTTAAATAAATAATAGAAGAAGATAAAGTTGATTTGTTTTTTAATACAAAAAATGGGTAAAGATCTTAAAAAGCCGCCTTGTATTATTCAAGCAATTGAATCAAGAATAAAAATAGCTCAACATCACCATTTAATCAGTTCTATAAATATCGTTATGAGGGGTCTTTAAGTTAAATTGTTAGAAATAAATTCAACAGAAATTTTTTATTAATTGTAAAAGAAACATATGAGTAATATCATAGCTATGCAAGGTAGGTTAGCTTTAAATTCATTTTTTGGCCATAATACCCATAACATTCCATGAAGTAACACGGAGACTTCTCTCATTCAAAGAGCTGCACCCGATTCTATTTTTAGACTCATTGAAAGAAATCTACAGTTTAAAGCCGGCTCCAAACGGCAAATACATTTAGAGAAGTTTTCAATAGTAGTAATACTCATAACCAGTTACTAACTAATGTTATAAGGTGATAGCTGGTGATACTGAACCGAGATCCTTCTAGTTGGAAGGCGGGTGTCTTACCTACCATACTGCAGCGGCACATTTTTGGCCATAATTAGCCCTAATCCTACCGGAGTACCCGAGCGTCCTATAATGTCAAATTTATCTTTAAAAAACAGAAAACAGATTTGAGGTTTAGCAAATTCCTGCAGTTAAGCATTTTCTCCTGGTTTATTTGAGTCCGCTGTATCGCCACCTAAAGACAAAAAGTACTTACCCTATTGATAAGGGTATCTTATCTTATCATATTTTGTATGCAATTATTTTGCTCGAATCATCAACCTTGCAAAAAACTAACCGCTTAGAAGTATCTGATGCGTCTGTAGCAAACTTCTTTTGGGCTAGTTTCGTTTGCCATCTCATTGAATGAGTCTAAAAATTGAATCGGGTGCAGATCATTGACTTAAAGAAATCTCCGTGTTCTCTCATGGAATAATATTGTTTGCCTTAATCTCTAGAGCTGCCCGGATATTAGCGTATCTTGTTATTCGATTATGATTGGCTCTTTCTTTCATTTTTGATTGCCAACTCCACGCCAAGTGATGTCAAAATTCATAGGCAAGAGCTTCGATTTTATTTTGCGCCCACTGTTTTGCTGCAATACCAATGGCCATCTATATGTTTTACGTTTGGTGCAGTATTTGGACACCATCCGATACACAACATCTACTCCGCCTTTTACTTTATACTAGAAGTCATTTATCTCTTCCTTTCCAATTTTAAAAACTGGCACGCTTCAAGTATAATGCATTGTTGATAGTTTTTCTCAACATTCCTCATCTTCTTGATTATGACAGACAAAAGAGTTCCGCTTTTGTTGAAACCATACCGTTGTGCTTAGTCGTAGCTCTTTTGGAATATATTACTTATTTCGCCGAAGAGTGTCGACGACTGACCTAACTTGAAGCCGAGTGACGTAAGCAAATTATCTGTTCTCATATTTATGCAACATTTGCTTCTACATTTTAATGTCACTTACCACCGATAAATGATTTCATTCAAAGGATAGCTATTAGCTGTGTTACACAAAAGTAAATAAAATAGTCAGTAAAACTGGTGCAACCTTCAAATGTAAATAACTCTGCGTCCACTGTCACATTTTCATCTCGATAATAGCTTGTAGATTGTTATTGACATATTTCAAATATCGGAAATGGGATCGGCTTTGTCTGTTTGTTTACTTGCTGTTCTAGTAAAAGCATTATCAGAACGTATTACGCGTCGTACAATATTTGTTTAAATCAATAGCAATTTAACGATGCTTTCCGTAATGGAAGACTGTAATTTCCCCAAACATCTGAAGAAGAATAATCGCTGGTACCATTTATACCCATGATCAGTGAAATAACAATAAACGCATGAAGTTTTTTCACAAAAAATAAACAAAATTTGCCAGGTATCACCTTTAAAACTGCAATATACACTACAAATACACATGGGTATACACGTACCCCTGTCAGGAGTCCACATGTGCAAATACTATCAGTATGGTTATGGTTAAAAATTTTTTAATGTTGTGGGTCAATTTAACAATTTCTATAAGCAATTTTAAAAAATTTAAATAAAAAAATTATTTATAAAAATAAAGTTGAGATAAAGAGATAAATAACTTTGCAGTCATATATGGGTTATTATTGAAAGACTTTAAAGAAAGGCATGTTAAATTTCTTTCGAATTTCCTGAAAATGTTATATTTAATTTTTGTATTATTTTAAATATTTGTCCTAAAGTTTGTTTTTTTTATCAAAAGTAAATCTTTTCGAAATATACATACATATGTACATATGTATGACCACATAAATTATAATTTTTTTTTTTTTTTGTATTTCCGCCTAGATAACTAATTTGTTAATTAGTCAGTTTTTGACTTATAACAAAAACGTATTTTAAAAATAAATATTACGGAAAATATTTACACGTTATCATAGTACAACTATTAAACTGTTATTTAAGTTAATTATCAATCAAGCCACTTAAAAAACATACATTTGTGTGTATGGAGTAGGGCCCTGTCAAAATCAATTTTAAAACATTATTACTTGACATTAAATTAACATGAATTAAAATTTCGCAAGAAAAAAAATAAAAACGAATTATAAAATTATTTAAATTAAGCCGACAAAGGGAGGCCAGGCCTGCTTCAAATGTCTCTGAAAAAAAAGAAGTTATTTTTATGAAAATTATGTTAAAATTCATACATAATCACGCTTTTAAAAATAATTTAAAGTCATTGCACTTTTATCACGCACTGTGGTTTGAAAACGATATTTTCATTATCAATCCACTTTATCGCTATATCACTGTTTTTTCTTTAAATTTAAATTCATTGCCAAAGCAGTAGTTAAACATTTATTTACTAAAAATACAAGTATTTAGTATATTAAGAGATGGTTTCAAATATTTCGCATTTAATATTAACATTTTTTATTTCTTTCGACTTCTTTCTTGAATTTAAAAATAAAACTTAAAAAAAATCATGCGAATGCTAATGCGAATACGAATGCGAATAATAAATACGGCATTAACTGTTTTACTCAACACACCTCAAATTATAAACCAATATCGCGATTTTTGTGTGACTTGTTTTAAAATTTATTTACTTTTTGCACAATGGGCATTCAAAGTCTGATGATAATTGTCTGTAACAAATGAAATGAACGTTATCGTCGTGTCTCTCAAATCTATATATATGTATATAATAAATGGGAGATAAGTTCCTTTTTTTCACGGTCTAATACATTTTTTTTTTGCCATCAGTCTATCTTTATGTAGAAAATGCTAACACAACTTTTGACGCCTTCTGGTGATTTAATTATATAGGGTCCGCCAAATATATATTTTTTTTAAATGCTATAAAAAAAACTACTGAATATTTCCTCAAATTTCTTTTTCTATTTGAAAGTACAATCCTTCCGCTTAATAATGGAAAATAATTTCATTCAAATGGCTGCCTCGGCTGGCCATGTAGTAGCCTACACCGTTGGTCCAATTTTTACACATTATCGATTGTGTGCAGCTGTATTTCACCAATGGCTTCACGAATATAGTCCTTTAAAGCGTCAATTGTCTCTGATTTGTTGGCGTAACACTTATCTTTGACGGCACCCCACAAATAATAGTCCAACGGTATCAAATCGCAGCTCTGAGGTGGCCAAACGACATCAGCTCTGCGGCTGAAAATGCGATCTTTAAAAACAGGGCGCAAAACATGTAGCTTCGGCTGTGTGGCACGTAGCGCCGTCCTGTTGAAACCAAATGTTGCTAATATCCTCCTCTTCAATTTTTGTGAACAAAAATTCGTTTAACATGGCCCGATAACGATCTCCATTGTCTGTAACGGCCACTCCTTGCTCATTTTCGAAGAAAAATGGCCCAATTATGCCTCTGGACCAAAATCCGCACCAAACAGTGACTCGTCTTGGGTGTATCGGCTTTTCAATGTATGCGTGCGGGTTTTCTGTGCCCCAAAGGCGACAATTTTGCTTGTTTACATACCCGCCAAGATCAAAATGAGCTTCATCTGAAAAGATGATTTTTGATTCTGCAACATTACCATGATTTTCAAAGTAATGTCGCAATATTTCCCAGCGTTGTTCAAGCGTATACACAACCATATTCGTTCAGCGGAAGGATAAAACTAATTATCTGCCAAATCAGACATTAGCTAAGTGTTACCATTCACGAAATAAGCACGTTAGATGGCGGACCCTTTAATATTAGTTTTTATAGGAGGTGCTACTCAAACACTTCCTTTAAAGCAAATTTATTAAATTAATATGTAACCTGATAGTAGAATAGCATGTGACAAGTTTAAAGACTCTATCTTTTATAGTTCCCAAGATATGCAGTAATAACTACATACCTATTTCGCAGGAATGGACTATTGACCAAAAGTTCTCCTTTTACCTCTTATTACATAACACACTTTATTGACTGGCAAATGTTAGCAAATAAACAACTCTGCTTGAAGAAGAAAAATTGCGTGTCTTTAATTTTGACAGTTTCCAGCCCGATTTTAAAGCCCACGTACCCCAGTTTTGTATTTTGTTATTGCTTTTTGTATATCTTAAGAACGGTTAAAGTGTAAGTCTCTGAATTTGGTCTAAATGACTTCGTAGTTAATACAAATCATCAGTCAATAACTGGGTGAGAATAGATAAGTAGGGGTGGCGCCTTTTATTCATACTAAATACGAATTAAACAGGGAAAAATGGTGAAAAACTATAACTAAGATAATAGTTAAGATAATAATTTAAATATGGCAAGCAAAGCACGCTGGGCATTAGCTAGTATCTATTATAATAAAATATTTGAAACAACTTTCAGCCCATAGTGCTTATGTTTCCTTTGTATGAAATTGCTAAACATTTTTTGTTTTTTTTTATTCATAAAGTTTTATCATGAACGCTAACTGTTAATAATTACTTATTAATAAGGTTTTATTATTGATTTCTTCTTTAACGATTTTTTGTTGTTGTTCTCGGTGCAACAAAAAAAAGAAAAAAAGAAATACAATTTGTAATTCAAGAAAAAAAATTGTTGTTTCTATTATTTAACGGTTTCAATTAATTTGTTTGAATTTTTAAGTGAATTTTCTTTTCTGTTCGATTTGTTTGAAGCTTTTATTTCATTTTTTTCTATTGATTATTGGGTGACTACTGTTTGTTTAAAAGTGTCCGTCTAATTGTTTTATTGTTGCTTTTCAATAAATGATTGTTTTGTTTTCTTTAGATGTTTGTTTTGATACGCTGTTTTCCTCTTTTGTTGTGGCAAGTGATTTATTATCAGTTCTTAAGAAGACTAATAAAAAAAGATTTTTTTTTGTGCGGGGTGGGGGTTAGAAAAAAGGGAAAAGTTGTTTTTCAACACATCTTTCAATTACTTTTCAATGCTGTTGTGCTTTTGTATTTCTTTCGAATTTTCCATTTTAGCCTTTATGCTAATTAGCGTTTTCGATTAAGGCTTTTTTATTTTATTTTTTTTATTATTTTTATTTTATGTACATAAGTTTTAAGTATTAATTAAATAAATAACAAAAAGTATTTAATTTGTTTATATTCATATTTGCAGAGCAGGACGTGTGTAGACTATTTTAAAATGAATTTGTTATTATTGCCAGGCATTTTTTGTATTTCTATCCGATGGATAACATACATACATACATATATACCTATGTATCGGATGGACTATCTATCAGTTTAAATTTGAACCAGCGGTTACTTCGAATTTAGCAATATTTATGTCATTCTTTTGATTTTTGTCTACAAGCACTGATCGACACATATTCGCAAATATTATAGTGATACGGCATCTAAATCAGATCGAACCATTTGAAGAGTGATTATAAATGAATTAATAGTTTTTTTTAAGACTTTTCTCTTGTCTAAACATAAATAAGTTAATTGGCAACGTAGCAAAAAAGGAAATATTACAGTATTGGATGAATTTGAAATTTAATTGCCGATATTAGTCACACTTCACAAAGTCTACGATGACAGCATATATTTTTATATGCTAAACATCAAAATAAGCAACCTTATACCGCAATGTAATGACTAATCAAGTCTGATTATATATTAAACAGAAACGTTACATAGTGTTCCAACTGCCAAGCCCTCGGACAGGTGATTTCGTTCGAATATGTGTTGCTCATAATTTGTAGGGTAAATATTTTTTGTTTGCAAGTCATGCTTCATTATATTTCAAAATAGTTTTATATCAAGATTTTTGGATGCTTGTAGTCTTTCAGTGGTCATGTATACCACTTTTGTGTGTTTTGTTAAATTTTAAACGAAAAAAAATTTATTGGCAAATGAATTGCAAATTTCTTCGCCTATTATGAGAGAGATAGATAAGATCGATATTTATTTGTACCGGTCCTCGTATGATTCAGAATTATATAGATCCAATCTGCCATTATAAATTATACCCTAGGTATGGTAGAAGACGGGGAGGCTCTAAGCAGGGTAACCCCAATTAAACACCTCCGGGTTTTATTGGGTTTTAGATTTAAAAAAACTCACGTGGGCTTTTTTTATTTAAAGGTTTTCGTAGTTTATTTACAATCAAAATATTAAAAGCTTACATATTGGGGGTACAAATTAATTCGGTCCCTATTTTTGCTCAAAAAATATAATGAATTAACAAATTTATCAAAATAAAAAATTATCAAATCACTGCTTACATCTTTTCCCCACCTCTGAGCTAACGACCGTATCCCGTCTCCAAAAAACTTTACGTCCTTTCAACAGTCAAAAGGAGAATACGGTGTTTGGAAAATACGGGGGGCGTAGCATTTAAAAATTTTTTGGCAACTTTTGCGACGTTAGACCCAGCGTTGTCAAGCATAAGGAAAATATTTTCTGTCTCTCTGTCTTTATATATTGGCCGTTTTTCTCATAATGCACTGTTCAAATGAAGTCGGTGCAGCACATAATGCCGTGATCCCACTTAGAGTCCAAAATTGCATTATAAATACTAAAACAGAAAATATTGTTGAAATGAACGAAATGTGGAAGCAGTTATAAAACCCAATAAAACCCCAAACAGCCCACCAAAAAGGCCAATAAAACCCGGTGGGCTGGGTTTTTTTTAAAAAACCCGGGTTTTTGCTAACCCTGCGTCTAAGCCACTTGGCTCAAGGTTTCAAGTGTGTTATAATCAGGGTTGGCAAAAACCAGGATCTTATAAAAAACCCGGGTTTTTTCAAGAAATATAAATCGGCTTCAATCGGCTTGGATCGCCTTAAAAGATGAGAAGTTTTTCTAAAACGGGATTGGGAAATTGGCTTAGAGGTGGGGAAAAGATGTAAGCAGTGATTTCATTCATATTAACCAATCAATTAATTAATAAAATTAATTAATATATTAATTTGTTAATTCATTATCAAAATTGAGCTAAAAATAGCGGACTAAATTAATTTGTACTCCCAATACGTATATTATACTTATTTTTGTTGTAAATAAACTATGAAAACCTTTAAATAAAAAACCCACCCGGGTTCTTTTTAAATATAATACCATATAAAACCCGGGTGAGTTTAATTGGGTTACCCAGTGGATTGCCAACCCTGGTTATAATGCAATAAATAAACAAAGGTACCTAAGAGCTCTTAGAAACATCAACACTACTTCTTATTAAGCATTTAGAATTTATATACAGTGGTGGCAATATGATGACTCTACTTGAATTTTTAGTTGTGTACAATTTTTAAATGGGTAAGCTTTAGAAGATCTTTATGACTACTTTATCTTTCCTGATTGTGGTTTTACTGGACGTAGGGACTCAGAGTACATTATTTGAGGCTTCAAATGTATTAAAATGTTTTATTGGACTATATTTTTTAGCTAGAGCAACAAAGTACCTGGGAAATTTCATTTACCGTATTCCCGGAGCTATTCTTATTCGGAACAACTTGGTCCTTTTCCCATACCTGATGATTAATTTTTGTATACATTTTTACTGATAACATTTAAAACATACTTACCAATAAATTTATAAAAATCTAACAAAATTAGATATTAATTCTTGTTCGAACCGAGTTCGGGTCTCAATTCATCTGTTAAAGTTGTAAAATTCGATATTAAAAATTTGTTTTTTAATAAAATAGCGAAACTGTTTTAATTTTGCGTCAACTTTAACATTTTTCACTAATTAATGACTTTTTTTTTACGAAAACTGAATAGAAAAGGAAAATAATGACAGAATCAGGTGTAAAGGAGATAAAACTTATCTTTCCGGAGGAAAATTCCTGCTAAAATATCAAGAGATAATTCTATAAAAACCGGAGCAAGTGAGAGATCATATTTATGTTTTAATTACATGAGTTGAGTTTCTGCATTTAGTCTAAATCTATGAAGTGATTAATGAACATCATTTTAGAAGAGATGGTACCTCAATGGAAGAGAATTAGGAGTATATTGGATAATTGTGGGGTTTGGGGCGTGGCTTGGGTACATTGACGAATATACCATACATACATCCATGAAAAACTGTTGAAAATTAAATATATGATTTTTATGCATTTATGGATGGATTGTGTGCTAAAAATGACTATGAACACCTAACATCATGGTTCTTACGGCATTTTTAGTGGAAAAAATGGACAAAATTCAATGACTTCGAACCCATACGTATTTGATCAGTTTCTACAGTGACAAAGCTGACTGAGAACCTCTGACAATGTGTTTTTTCAGTTCAATAGACTGAGAAAAGCGATAAGAACATCATTTTAGAAGAGATGGTACCTCAATGGAAGAGAATTAGGAGTATATTGGATAATTGTGGGGTTTGGGGTGTGGCTTGGGTACATTGACGAATATACCATACATACAGACATCCATGAAAAAATGTTGAAAATTAAATATATGATTTTTATGCATTTATGGTTAGATTGTGTGCTAAAAATGACTATGAAAAAATGATTGGATATTGATTTTTTTATATATTGCGAATAGTTAGAGTGGAAGCTTCTGAATTTGGTCTTAATCACCAAGTAGTCAATACAAACCATCAAAGAAATTTAAATTTATATGAAATTTTGAATGTGTGGAAAATGGTAATAGTTAAAGCTTCGTTATCTATCCATATCAGCCAACAAGCGGGTACAACATAAAAGCTCCCAGCAACGCGCGAGGTATTACTCTAAATTTACATATAAATTTAAACTACGACAGGAATTTTGATATGCAATAGTACTACGAAATGATTTTTACGTTCATTCATCTGCTGTATATTCAAATTTGAAATTAAGTTTAAAGGTTACAATTTTAAATATTAATTTGTGATACATAAATAACAAACAATATTTATCTATAGTTTGTGGTTTAAGCCCAGTTCATAATCCACTGTAGTCATGTAAAAATTTGTCTGTTTACAAGTATGAGACTAGAAAATTATAAATTTTAAAGTGACCCTAAAGGAGCATAAACAATTAATATCGCAGATGTATAAAATATTCAAAATAATCAAATGACCTTTTTTTTAATTAATTTCTAGTTATTGTGAAACATATATATTATATTTACATCCATATGTACAATGTACGAATTTGGTTTCCATTTCGTATTTATTTAAATATTTCTGTATCACACTTGCGGCATAATTTATCTTTTCTCAGTAACTGTTTGCTTTACTGGCCAGCAAATTCATTTTACAGTCCCATATAAAAATACTCATATCTAAAGAGCATTTGGCGAATTATTTCTTGTTTTTTATTTTATTTCTTTTGGATTTTTCGATTACACAAATGACTTTTAGTTTTTGATGTTCTATTGTGGTTTTGTAATCATAAATTTTAATTAATTATAGAAGTTTCCATTTGTTTATTAACAAATTTAATAATTTATGTTCAAATTAAAATAGTGGGTAGTTTTTTAACAAAATAATTCATGTCAAAATGAAACACTTGTGAATAGAGATCATCGCTCTTGATTATGCTTATTTTTGTGTGTGTTTTGTTTGCAAATTATAATTTAATTGAATTTCAACTTATAAGGAAAATTGCCTAAACATCGATTATACAAAAAACCAATTTGTCAATAGTAAAGATTAACGATTTTAAAAATCAATCAAGCATTAATAAAATAGCTTTTAATAGATATATCACTTAACCACCCAATTAGTTAGGCGATTTAAAAGAATGAAATGATCTTAGATTAATTATACTAAATGATTAATTGTTTATCTACTTACATATTAAAAATTTAAAAATGTTTTCTTTTAACTTTAAAAAAATTTTTTTAATACATTTTTTTCAATATTTAAAAATTTTTGAAAATCTTTATATATAAAAAGAAATGTTCACTTTGATGTCACTAGCAACGGCAGAAACGGCTCGACCAATTTGAACAAAAATTTCAGGCTACGTTAGGGATGGTCTTTAGATGGTTTACGTGAAGTTTGCACAAAATTGGCCCACTGGTTACGATACGGCATTTAGATTTTTCTCTATATTCCCATACAAATATCAAGAAAATGCCCTCCATTTTCAATATAATGATTTTCTATTACCATGACATTCGCTCTTTCTGGATCTAATTAATCGAAATACGGTCGAAATTTAATAAGTGGGTGTGGCAGCTACAATACAAAGTATATATTGATTTTTGATATCTTTGGAACGGTAATAGTGGAAGGTGCTGAATTTGGTATAAATTACTTAGTAGTTAATATCTATCATCAGTCGAAATATGAGCGAAATTGAATACGTGGGTGTGGCATCTCCTATACAAATTAAATATTGAATTTTGTATATCTAGAGAACCATTAGAATGGAAGGTTCTGAATTTGGTCTAAATGACTTCTTACGATAATAAAAACGATCAGTTAAAACGTGGGCGGAATTGGATAAGTGGGCGGAGTTGGATATTGGATAATTGAAAAATCGATATTGTTATTTGTATATCTTGAGAATGTTTAGAGTTGAAGTTTATGGAATTTTGCATGTGTGGAGAACGGTAACAGTTAAAATTTCGTTATCTACCCGCATCAGTAAAAAGACAAGTACGGGCAATGCACGAGGTGTTACTCCAGTAAACATATATATTTTATTTAATGAATTAAATATATTAAAACACTGATGTGTTACTCCAATAAACATATATATTTTATTTAACGAATTAAATATATTAAAACACTGATGTGCACAAAAATTATATGCAAAAAACATGCCAACTACTTACTAAATACAATATCCGCCTTCTACTGTATTATTGTTTTAAAACGGCACTTTTCTACATACAAATTTATTTATAAATCAATATGTGTACTCGTATGTACATAGTACATCTGTAGTATATACATGCATAAGTATGTAAACAATCAAAATGTACTGTGATTTCATTCCCATCATATTTTACACTTAATTTTGATTCAAGTTTAGCAAGAGTTTATACTCTCACCGAAACTATCTTTAAACCACCCTCCTCCCCCTTCATTGACAAGTAATTTGTTCATTTCAACCACTTGTGAACAAACAAACAAAAAATATAACAACACCAGCCAAGTTAAATCAAATGACTGTCTGTCTGACTGACTTACAAAATGACCATTTATCCGTATATACATCCATCCATTCGCTCATTCGTGCATTATTAATTGAATTAATCGTGCTTGTTGATGAGTTTTTGTTTTGTCATAAAGTCAACTATTAAATCAGTTGATAAAATCCATTTCAAGCCAAATACACCCTCACCATCATCCATTTACATACTCAATTCTTTGGCACAGCTTAAGCTCATCATAACTAAATGCTAGGCACGTAAAATTTAGGATCTTCTTTGGGTGCAAAATTAAAGACGTACTGTGTGAAGGGAATAGCGAAAAGAAATTTAAGAAATTGCCTTAAAGGTAACGAACGACGGATGACTAAACGGGTAGATGAGTAATTTGTCTTTGACAAAATGCAATACATACTATATTCATGGCAATGTTTTACTAATTTAGTAACGAACATTGTTATATTTTAAGGGAATATATATGTATGTATGTGCTGCTGTGGTATGGTAAGTAAGACACCCGCCTACCAACCGGAAGGTCGTCGGTTCAAATGAAGGACATATACATACATTTCTAAAAAAAAAAAATGATTGTTAAAGAAACATGGAATACGACATTATTTTTCTTTTGTTGCTCTAATTTGCTAAATAAGTCTTTATTTTTAATTTATTATTTTTTTACTCTGAACTCTACCTTACTCAACGTTTCTATAAAATAAAAAGGATTTATTGGCTATGTGATGGAAATTTTTAACACTTGAAAGCCATAGTGCAACACTCATATAATATTATGCCGATGATCATCTCAGAATTTCTTTAATATGCTTAATTATATCTATGATATGTATTATCAGTTTATATTTGATTCGAACTCTCACGTCTTATCCTTTAAACACATCTACGACAGCAGACTACGCGACTACTCGACTACAAATGCCGATAGCAGAGTTTCTAGTTGTGTAGTCAGCTATTTAAACATATTGGAAACGACATCATAATAAACAACTTATCTCAAAAAAAATTTTACGTTTTGATTAATATTTAAATTCTGATCACAACTATTGCTCCTATTGTCGTCTGGAGCTGGATTCACCCAGACAACTTTTTTTTATATACAGTAGCAATACAATAACTGTATATAAAAATAAAAAAAATCCAAAACGAATTGGAGAATCCAGCTTCAGACGACTAAACTGAATTGAATTGAGAACGGCAATAGAGGCATATATTACCATTAAAATTTACAATCGCAGCAACTTTCCTTCATGCGCATTTCTTCTTTCTTATAATCTGCTTGACCCAGATCATATACACATTTTTTATGTGTATATTAAAAATTGCCAAAACAATGAAACAATTGCAAAATATAAGCAGCTGTTTCTGGTAGATATACAGTTATATTTCAGTAGTGCCACTTACGCTTTTTCACTTTTATAAAACAAAACAAAATGCATGCATACATTGTAGTTGTATATTTAGCCTATAAAAATGAAATTAATTCTTTATAATGCATTATTATAACGCAGTCAGAAAAACATTAATTATTTAACGCTTTTTGATTATCATTGTTGTTATAGCATTTTAATTTTATGTTTTTTTTTTGTAATGTTTTAGCCAAACAAAATAGAAATAAGCCTAACTTGGCTACAGCAGCAAGAGTAGTCGTGTAGCTGTGTTGCTCTCAAAATAATCGTATTCACATAAACGTGTGTATATTTTTTTTTTTTTTTTTTTTTGGACGATTGTAGTCGATAGCCTGTCGCCGCCAATGTAATTAAAACGTTACCTCGGAGAACTTTGAGTTGCTATGTCTTATACATATGTATGTATTATATACGTAAATAGTTATATCTGATTAAAATTAAAAAATAATAATCATCAATTAGCCCGGGGTTATATATAAAAAACCCAATTTTATTGTTAAAAAAAAAAATAAAAAAATAAAAATATAACAGCAGGTTTTTATTGGAAAAGAGTTCAGCTAAGTGAAGGTTCTCAAAATTAAAAACAATATTGGAGTACATGTATCTCCATTATTATTAACTCTATCTTTCGTGGATCTATTACATCTTTGATAACTTCCACACCTTCAGTTTGGCCCATCAAAGCACAAATGGCTACTTACGACTGAGTAGCCGTGTAGCCGAATATGCAGCGTAGAACTTTCGTGGTCTGATCAGAAACTTAATCCTAGTACTAAGCGAACATACTGCCCATCGATGCTCATGGGAAGTTTCAGATAGCCATCAATCCAACCTCTTCAAGCAAGGAGAGGGTAATTCAGTAAGACAGTATTGGCCTTAATTGCATCTTGATTTCTCTTATGGTAAAGGCTTTAGATAGCAGGCAAACGCATAGTAAATAGTCTAGGGTCAAGAGAATTTCTTTGAGGATATGTAAAGTCATTTGTCTACGTCGATAAACCAGAGACAATTGAAGACCTGGAAATCAACATACGAAGAGAATTATTGGCGAAATACAGCCGCATAGGCTGTGGCAGCACAGCGTCATTAAATTTTCTATCCAACAAAGCTAATAATGTCGATTTGGACAACATATGGCATAACTATCACATATGGTTTGTGTCAATAATAACAAATATGGTATTTTGGAAGGTAAACAACTGTCATTACAATTCAATATTCGATAGACACCAAAGTGTGAATACATATTTTTGTGGGGAAGTCTGATAACCTTCTTTCACTGCTGCTTAAAGTTATCGATTGTTGATAGAAACTTACGGTCAACATTCATCAACTCAAAAAGATTGTGAACGATGGTTTGCTCTTCAAAACTGGTGATTTCAACACAGAAGACATGGAGAGGCCTGGTCAGCCGAAAAAGTTTGAAGATGAGGAATTGTTGTCAAATGAAAGAAGAACTTGCAATATCATTGGGAGTCAAACGATAAACCATTTACCTACGCTTAAAAGCATTGGGATTTATTCAAAAGCAAGAAAATTAGGTAGCCGAGAGACGTTGAAAGGCGATTTTGCGTGTCGAAAATGACGCTTGAACGTTACAAAAAGAGTAATTTTTGCATCGTATTGTTACTGGTGATAAAATATATATACATTAAGATAACTCCAAGCGCAAAATATCGTATGTAAAAACCGGCCAACCAGCCAACTCAACGTCGAAGACGAATATCCATGACGCCATGGTAATCCTCTGTATTTGGTGGGACCAGAAGAGTGTTTTGTATTATGAGCGGTTGAGATCGGGTCAGACGATCACAGGGCACCTGTATCGAACACAATTGATTCATTTGAAGAGAGCAATCAACGAAAAACGATTAGAATATTCGAACTGACTGACACTATTTGGAAAACAGTGGTTAGGAAGTTTTGGCTCACCCGCCTTATAGCCCAGACCTTGCCCCTTCTGACTACAGTTTGTTTTGATCAATGCAGAACACCCTTACTTGTATTCGCTTCACTTCAGAACAGGGTATCAGGAATTGACTTGATTCCTCTTTACCTCAAAGCCGGAGCAGTACCAGAGAGATGGGAAAATGTAGTGGCTAACGATGGACAATACTTTGAATCATGTATCATTTAATTTCATGGTTGCTAGCTCGGCAGCTAAACCAAAAATATTTTCCTTATTGGTGTTTGTAATAGTTTGAGAGTCGTTTACTCCTAAAATACTGAAACGATTTAAGTAAAATTGGCATCTGTACGGAAAATTCTTTAATACCATGTACGTATACATATATCCTTCCAAATAGATGCAATAGAACGGGCGTAAGAGCGAGGACTTGGGACTTACAAATAATTTGTTAAGCCCTTTTTTTAATATAAGCTTGTAGTGAATATTCTCATCCACGACTATTATTTATATTGTATTTTGTCATTTTTAAGAAGATTTTTATTCGAAATACAATAAATCAAATAAACAAATTGAATAGAACGTTAACAGTGGACAGTAAGTCTACTGTGAACTAATCTACTATTTTGAATATGTAATGCTTGCCTACTTTGCTAGCCGGTAGCATACAGAGTTCAAGGTTCATTGTAAACATGCACGTGAAAGCAGTTAATGAAATAAAAATGTTAACTTTAAAGTATTTTTATAAAAATTTCAAAATTTAATTTTATAACTTTTCTTCTTCTTACTTTGAGTTGAAAGCAAGCTACTACCACGTACTTTTTTATATACTATATGGTACATAATAATAATAAAGAAGAAAAAATTATACAATAATTCAGTGCCCATTCTTTATTTGGTTGTAATAAATAAACGTTACCAACTTGTTGTTTTTGTTGATGTTTTATTTATTGTCATTATGAGGTGGATAAATATAATTGTGCAGTCATCGTATCGCAATATTTTGTTGTATCTGTAGATATTGTACTTTTGTTGGTTGCTGTAATAAATGCTGTCTAAAAAAATGATTTCACTATAACATCGACCGACTACTACATTTGGTAGACTATTTAAGTGGTTTTGACCATTTAAAGTTTCTTTTGATTTCTTACAAGTATAACGAAAATTATTTTTTTTTTTTCATTTACTTAAAAGCTCTTTTCAAGTTTTTTTTTTGCCAAAAGTTAAAGTCTTGGTAATTTTCCGAAACTGGGTAAAGGGCAAAGCTGCTGCTACCACCATAATAAATGCTACTGCTGCAGCCAAGACTGCCATCGTTATCTGCATACCAAGCCAGGTAACCATTGACTATTTGTCTGTCTGTTAGTTGGTCTGTTGAGTAAACCGTATATTTCGTTGAACGAATGCGAAATGCATTTAAAACTGGTTAACTGATTAATCATGCATCAATACGGCCAATAAATAACACTTACTGGACAGTTTACGGATAGATAGGTGATTGCATGGTTGAATTGACGGTTGAGTGGAGATAAGAAAAATAAGAAACTACATACGTATATAATCGTCAAAACATTAATTCAATATACTATTTGTATATGAATTACATTTGCATACATGTACATACATTTGTATGTGTGTATGTATGTATTTATGTGTACGTGCATGTCTAAAAATAGCATACGCATTTATTGATCAAATCAGCATAGACATCGACAATTGTATTAACCCTACGGGAATGCACTTTAGTGAAATCAAATCAACTCTTATATACTCAAATAAATTATTTTTATGAAAATATATATATGGTGATATACCATATGTATGTATGCATGTAAATATTTCGTACAATATCTGAATAATATTTCACTAATGAATCCTTATAAAATATCTCGATTTTGAAATGCAACACGCTCCGCATTCTAGTAAGCAATACCCTGGAAGTAGTATATTTATTATCAGTGAAAATCGTGAAGAATTCCGAATCAGAAACTAAATATTGCTACTTTTTACAGTTCTCCTCGTCACAATTTACAATAAAGTAAAAAGAACTTCTAAGACTGCAATTTCCCTCCAGACACTTTCATCTAAAGATGGTGACAAACATTAAACGAATGATCAGTAGAAAACGCCACCTATTGGGAAAAAATTACAATGCTAAGTAAGAATCAATACCACTTAGCTAGGATCTTCACCACTACACTCAATCACATGGAGGCGAGCCACAGAGTAGACTAATCATCTACTTAGCTTGGAAGTCAACTTGGTTACTGCTTGGTTAATGCTTTGTAGAAAGCCAATATGCTCACTAGAAAAAAAATATTCTCCTGAAAGCAAGTTAGTTTTCAAATAGCAACATCCTACCAATGCGAAAATCAACATAGCGGCCTAGTGATGTTACAAAAGTGCCTGATCTTATTGACTTTTTTTGTTATGAGAAAAATTTCGGAATAGTTTTTAAAAAACTGATACCAACGTTAAAGTATGCTTAGGTAGTTTTGAAATGGTTGGCGTGGCACACTCGAAAATAATTCGGGGCAATCTGTGAACAACAAAATAGACCTTTTCGGAAGCTGATACTTCCAATAAGACAATAATCCCAACCATGCAGCAAGTTCTGTAAAGATGTCGTTATTATACAGCGTTTCCAAACAGATTCAGTTTTCTTCCCATATCGAAAATTTATTTGAAAATTATCTCCAGTTAAACTACCAAAAAGGTAATTTTTGAACGAAATGCCATTTTGATGAATAAAGATGACTCTTTAAAATATTAGTTGACAATGAAAAATTTATGAATTTTTTTATTTAAAATTAATTACCAAGTAATACTTTTTTCTATGAACTGAAAATTAGATTTCATGTATTTTTCTTTATAACTAAAGAATGAGTTTTACAAGACATGTTATACTTTCGTTTTACTTGTCGCTTAGATTCACTTTAGTTTTTGAGAGTGATAACCTGTTCTCTGTAAAATTCAGTTTTCATACGTATGTATGTTTACTTCTTTGTGCTACTATACTTAGAACAACATAACATTTAAAATTTTTGATTTAACGTTCAAGGTATAAAACTGATAACAAATTTATTTTTCAATTACATACTTTTAGGGGCAAATTAAAATTATCAATTACTCCCAATAGACATTAATTTAAGAATTTAACCAATTTATAATATGAATATACAATATGGTATTTTAAGATACATATTTAAAATACATAGAATAAGCAATTTATAAATAAGGGAAAATTAACATCAAAATAATATTCTTAAAATATGTGATTAAACAACGTTTAATAAAAACACCATAAACTGCAGTCTATATCTATTTATGTATGCATGTATGTATGTATGTATGCCTGTAAATAAAACTGTAAATGGCTTACCTTCTTTTGGGGAATATTTACAATTTGTATACAGAAAGTAAATATTTATTCAACCCATTAAGCATTTGTTCCTCTTGTTTTAATTAGAAAATAATGCCGGCAAATATTTTGTGGAAATTTTTCGATCAGACAAAATGCTTGTGCTCACATTGCTTTATTAAATAGGTAGACATGTTGTATGTGTTAAGGTTATTTCAGAAAACTATACGAATAAATCAACTTTAAAAAAATTTTGAAAACAAATGAAAACAAAATTCAAATCAATTTTAAATAAAATCATTCTAGTCCGAGTAAAATTGCATTAAGTATTAAAAATATGCATAAATTCCATTTTCGACAGAGATTTAAGCTTTCTTTTATTTCAACCGGTCGTAAGTCTATTGACGTTATTGTTTTAAAAAACGTTTCTATGCCGTCGGTGTCTTAGTGTTATTCGTATTCCTAAAATAAATTGAAACAACGAAGAAAAGTTAACAAAAACTATGAATAAGACTTAGTAAAATTGCTATCGCTCTTATTCTGCATTTCGATTATGTTACGATCTAAAATGTGTATTAAAGAAAAACTGAGTCGAAAGAATAAGAAGACAATAATGTTCTTAAAAGTGTAGGAACGTGAGAAATAGAAACAGAAAAATAAGCAAATTGTTTAACAAAAACCTAAAATGTAGTGTATACGCTACGGGGTTCTATAAGAAAACACTCACTTTTTGTTTGTCTTTTTCATGCAAATGGGCAAACGTACATTTATATTTCTTATAGACTTTTTTACATTTTGTATATTTTAATTCTGCATCTAATAAAAATAAGTAATATAATGAAAAATAATAGCCAAATAATACATTTTGGACTAAAGAATCAAAAATTGAAAGATTCTCAATCACACCTCTAACAACTTAGGAAAACCTAGCTACGATCCTATTGCACAATACATACAATCGGAAGAAAATGAACGGAATCGAAACTCAGAATACTAAATTTGTCATAAGGGAAAATATTTCGATTCGAATCGAAACGAAGAATAGGGGAGTTATAACAAATGTCTAACATTTATCTATTGTTTATACATTTAAAAGAATATTTTTCAATTTTTTTTAATCAATGCTTTATTTTGTTTTACACAAACATTTATGTATAACATTATTTAAAGTTGAGATAATCTTGACATAGATATGATGGTTGTAAACTCTTGAAACACGTTAATTCGTATTTAGTTCTACTATTTAACTATGAGTTTATAACAACAAAGCATTGCAGCAAATAGGTGCCTCTTCTTTTGCGAATACTTTTAACAATCATCAAGAGCGTAATAAATATTTTACACTTTTTTCTAAAACATTTTTAAATAGAAATACATTTTTATGAGGTAAGTGGTTTTATTATTGCATATGTTTTCTCTCATATATATATATTTTTCTTTTGGTTTGCGAATGAAAGACATTTAAAGTTATTTTAAATTTTAATTTTTTTTTATATTTTTTTCTTCTTAATGATTTGGTTTTTTTGTTTATTTTGTGCTTAACAATTAAAATATAAATAAATTATATAATGTAATGTTGTTGTAGAGTTGTCATCTAAATTATTCTTATGCTGTTATTGTTGTTTTTCTAACAATTTCCTGATTTGTTTTTTTTAATGTCTTCATCATAATTTCTGTTCAACATATGTAGATTTTCTTATACATATTTGTCCTTAATAAATAAATTGCAAACAACAAGTAACAATTTCCAACTTTTGAATAAATTAATAAGCGTGGTTGGCAACGAACAAAGTAGCGTCGGCACCAGCACCTACTACACTACCAGCAACATATTTAGCAACAGCGGCTTCACCGTTGGCCTATAAAGGAAATAATAACCAAAAAGAATAGTTTTAAATCATTTGCTATAAAATGTTTTCGTAAACAAAAGGGATAATTTTACAAGTCAAAGTTATAAAATTAGTTCTTTGGCTGATAGTCTTCACAGCTTATTCTCGAAAAAATAGTTAATATTACAGTTTACTCAAAACCTAAGACTAATTAATAAATTATAAAACTAACCCTTTTGTTAATTATTTAACACAAATTAATTACAAGATTTGAGTGATAAAACACTTAAAAACTAAATATGTATTTTATACAATTATATCTTTCTTTGGTTTTATAAAATAAAATTTTATTAATGTCACTTAATTTTGTAAGTTTATGACAGAAAATTTTATATAAAAAATAAAAAAGTATTTAAAGATCTAAAAAATATAAAACGATAACTTAATAAGGACTTAAAATTGCACAGTTTTATGGTAGAATATTATGTGTAACACTGGACTAATTTAGTTTTTTTAAAAACAAACCAATTTTTATATTTATTTTAAATTTTGTGTTTCAAGTTCCAATTGAGTTGCGTAGCTTTCGGCCTTCACAATATCCTTTGATATTTCTAATTTATAAAGTTAAGCAAAGTTTTCGTTTTAATATTTGTGCGAGGCAACAAATAAACTGGCATTAGCAGCAAAGGAAGGAATAGAGCCAGCTTCGTATTTGCCTTGGCATGCAAGTGCGTTAGCCTGCATAAGGTTTTGGAAAACAATAATAGATTTGGTGAGTTTAAGAAAAAATTAAAAGTAAATCAAAATATATAAATAAATAAAAAGTAAAGCCAATTAAAACCAAAAATTAAATTAAAGCAAGCAAATAATAAAAAACAAGACTAAAGCAAAAAAAAAACTTAAAATAAAAAGCCATTTTCATACAAAAAGTAATGAAGGAATAGGAAGGATATATTAACGATTTTAATTTCGTAAAAGTTATAAAAATTATGTTAAAAGTGATAAATGATTAAACTTACTGTAAAGAATTAAACTTAAGAACGAAGTTTCTTGTTAGTAGTGAATAATGTTATGAGGAATTTGGAATTTAACAAATGCAATGATTCTATTAGTAAAGTTTTCTTTAGTAGGCATGATCTTTTACAAACAAATCAGCTTCAGCGGCAAAACCTTTTACTGCGCCAGCTTTGTACACGCCTTTACTTGCGTCACCATTAGCCTAATATTTCAAAAACAAAATGCATATATACATACTAAATATTAAAACAAACTTTTTGCGAATTAAAATATCCCGACATATGTATGTGCATATCGAGTATTCATTGCAGATCATATTAGTGAATGAATCCCAGTGCTTACATTTTTCACGATGTTTCAGTAGTACAATACCAAATAAGTAAGTCTTACAATTAAATGATAGTTGTATAAGACGTACATATAAATCAAAATCGTTTGAATTTGAATGTCATTCGATTTTGATTTACAGACATGCTGCTCTTTAATAAATTGTAATGCTAACCTAAGTCCTTAACTTAAAATCCAAGACGTGACGTAATAACCATAATTTTTAAATGTTTAAGCCCATTATTACTTGTATAGTTTTCAAACGTTGACTTACCTTAGCGCGTTTAAGCAATTCGTTTTGACCAGCGGCAACATTTTCCTTCTTGCCACCCCAGGCGCGGAGTACGGAAGCTTGCAAGGCGCGACCATAAGAGAAGGTCAAAGCCCATGGTCTCAACAAAGGAACTTGGTTAATAGCATTCAAGTGAACGGAGGCTTCTTCTTCAGATTGACCGCCAGACAAGAAGGTGATGCCTAAATTTCGAGTTGCAAAAATGATTATTAACTTCTCTAGGAATGTAGTTGCTTTTAATAAACTTACCGGGAACGGCAGCAGGTACAGTTCTGCGCAAAGCAACAACGGTGGCCATAGCAACTTCTTCTGGGGAGACCTTCTTGGGGCAGGATTGACCGGGGGTAACCATGTTGGGTTTCAACAAAGTACCTTCCAAGTAGACGTGGTGGTCATTCAAAGCCTTGTAGACAGCAGCCAAAACGGTTTCTGTGACTTTTTGGGCACGATCTAAATCGTGATCACCATCGGGCAAAACCTCAGGTTCAACAATGGGGACAATACCTTGAGATTGGCAAATGGAGGCATAACGGGCCAAAACATTAGCGTTTTCTAAGATGGCTTGGTAAGAGGGGGTGTTCTTGCCAATCTTCAAGACGCAACGCCACTTGGCGAAGTCACAACCGTCCTTCTTGTATTGAGCACAGCGAGAAGCCAAGTCATCCAAACCTTGAGTGGTGCATTCATCTTCAGAACCCATCAATGGAACAACACCCTTATCGACTTTAATGCCGGGAATGATGCCGCGTTTCTTCAACAATTGGACGAAGGTAGTACCGTCATCAGCCTTTTGGTACAAAGTTTCGTGGAACATGATTACGCCAGAAATGTTTTCGTTCAATTTAGCGTCAGCAGTAAACAAAAGTTGGCGATAGGCGCGACGGTTATCTTCAGTGTTTTCAACGCCGATATCCTTCAAGCGCTTTCCCATGGTGGAAACAGACTCATCAGCAGCAAGAATACCCTTGCCAGGGGCAACAATAGCCTTGGCAATGCGGCTAAGTTCTTGTTGCAATGCTTCAGATGGGTAGTTGAAATAGGTAGTCATTTTGATAGAATTCGCTTAACTAAAATAAAAAAGCAAATATATTATTACTTTTTTAAGGACTTAAGAAAAAATATTTTTTTATTTAAGCGATTAGTATGTATAAATTTTATCTAAACAAGTGTAGACACATTGGTATTACGCTGAATGTTGTCGAAGTCAAGCTGTTTAACATCCAGACCTCTTACTGTATTCATGTTTAGCAGCAATGTTGCTGACCGTAATTGAAATAATTTCGATATTTTTTATTAAATATAATAACAGTTAATATATGAAATTTTTAATTTTTTTTATCAGTCTGAGTTACATATAGTTTTCAATTTTTAACAATAAAATATTAAATTTGAAAAAATTTACTCAAATCTTGAGTCGTTAAGTATTTAAAATATTATATTCAAAATACGGCGTAATTATTTTTACTACAATTAATCATCATCATTTAATATAATTTTATATTATTTAACACTTTTTTAACTCAATTTATTTTCAAATACCTTGGAATGTTTTGTTAAAAATTTCCTGAGACTATTGAACCTTTCGGTTGAATGTAAATTTACCGACTGATGTAATAGTTAAATGAACTACCGAAATATATGTTGACTTTTGTATTTTGTAGGAAATATAACTGGTATGTAGTAGACAAGTTGTTCAAATCTTGTAATATTTCACGTAGGAGATGGTTTAATAATTGTGTGTATATACTAACAAATATTTAGGAAGTTGTTGTGACTTTCCCGAAAAAAAAAATTTTTACTTTCACTTTCTTTATTTTGTATGTATATTTATACACAAAAACCGGCACATGCGCCTAAAAATTTACGTTTCTTCGTACTAAATAGCTTGTGTCTATTCATGAATTGAAAAAAAGAAGAAAAAAAAAAAAAACAAACGAAATACAAAGTTTGTTTTTTAGACTTTTTTCTAGTTTTTTGTTTTTTATTTATTCGTATCTACACTTGATAAATTAGTACAAATTGTTGAGAGGAGAGCATTAACAACAACAACAATATAAAATATAAATAAATTGTTGAAAAAAAAACGTAAAAACTAAAATTTTCCTTTATATGACATTGACAAAGGTCAGACTTATAAAGGAATGTTGCAGATACATTTTTCATTTACGTATCACGCAACACTTTTGTTTTTCGATTATGAAATTCTGGAATTGTCATATTTAACATATAGATCTCTCATTGAAGGAATGGTTATATAGAGAAGTTTATTGCTCACGCGTGTTTCTCATGCACACGCATTAAGTTTGATAGGCAATTAAAAATATCTTACGAGACTTCGAACACCCTCTATCAAATATATGGAGGATATTTCGAGAACAAATTTGACTTTGTTGACATTGAAAATTCCAAAACACGTTAAACCTATATTAGTTATAAATGCATATTCGCCTATATTGTATATTGAGATAGATGCGGTTATTTTATAATAGTTTAGGTATACGTATATGAATGTATGCACTATTTATCTATTTATTTATGCGCTATTTCCACAGTTTCGTCTTTTTAATTTATTTGTTTAATAAAAATAAAAAATATAAATTTAATTAATTCTTAGAAAATATCCACTCACACACACCTTGCTTGTCGAACGGCCCAAATAAAACTGTTTTTTAAAATAATTAAATTCGTTTAGACCTCTTTCGTCGTCCACAAAAAAAAAAAAAAAACAAAAAAAAAACAGTCCATAGCCAGTCACTGCTATCAGTGAGTATTAAGTGATATCAGGAAAAAAAAGCACAGACACCAACAAAAATGTAAACTTAAATACAAACAGAGAACAGAATTGGTGCTGATAAAAATAAAACAAAAAAACAAAAAAAAAATTAATTTGTTTTTCTTTTTTGGTTTTCGATACATATAAATATGTATGTACATTTGCTTTAATATAAAAATTCCACGTTTGCATTTATTTTTAAATAATTTTGTTGGTAAACGAAGATTTCATTGTTATGCATGATATTTATGATAGAATACGAGTTTAGGTATGTGTAGTAGATAGAAACGAGCCCCCAAAACCGCATACAACCAGTTTATGTTTTGATTTAAGCATACATATGTATACTTTATAAAGACTTTTAAATGACTTTTGATAAAACTGAAGCTGATATATTTGAAAACGTACAAGTTTAAAAAAGATAAGCTATGTTTCAACTTATGACTTTTCTTGGAGTAACCTTTATAATGGCAATATAATTACATATAAAGCAATATATGATGTTGCTCTAAAATATGTTTTTTTTTAATTCACTTACACACTTCTGTAATTTCAATATTATTTCTGTAGTTTTACAGAGAGAACAAAGGTAGCGGAGTAACTTGTTTAATGTTTAAATTTCTCGGACTACAATACAATAAAAGCTTTGTCTTTTTTTAAGTTTCTTTTAATTAGTTTTATATGTGTTTTTAAAAGCAAAAGATTTATGTTATCAGTTCAACTTTGCTATTTGTTTGACCAATTCTGTTGATAAAGACTCGTTAATGGTGTTGTTTATTTAATGCTATTTAAAGAAAAAATAAATATATTCTAGAGATCAATTTATAAAAACAAAATTGTTTATACTTTTTTATACAGATACTTGTTTTCATTGCCTTTCACTCGTGTTTGTGATTTAAAAATTTAAAAAAAATATATATTTCGTCAATTATATTTGATAGTCTTGACGACAGTATTTGAATAGAAAAACAAATTAATTTCAGAGCACAGTAACTGTTCTTAAGAATCTTTATACAGCCTAAAATGGTGTAGAGATTCATCATAAGAACTTAAGATTATCATTGACCTACAAAAATCATCAAAGTAAGGGCATCGTAACAGTAATTAATTTTTTTTATCAGTAGCTTTTTACTTTGTCACTGGTGCAAAAATGTGAAAAACTAAAATTATGACTAATAGAATGGCATTTAGTAGCGTGATTACAAATTTAATGCTGCAGTCGAAATCGATTTGTTGAAGTACTTCTATAGAATCTGTACATTACCTAACATAAACTGTTCTTATGTCCAATTATAACTTATTTCCAATATAAATTTGAAACATGATATCCTAATTGAAAAGCCTTTTGAAAAATATAATTATGAAAGCTAAGCTTTAGATAACTACATATATTTCTTTTGATCTGTCAAAATTGAAATATGTCTAGTACGAAGCCAAAAAATGTATAAAATTCTTTAATTTCATAAAATTTCAGAATATATTTGAATATACACATTTATGTATACACTTTGTTGAAAAACAATATAAAATAGCGCCCAATCCTTAATTTAAAAGTAAAATCTGTAAATTAACATCATTTTATTGTTAACTGAATCGCCACTAACTAATCAATCAATATGAATGGCAATACAAAGTTTCATGATCAAACCACACAAGGCTCTATTAATTGAAATTGCCATTGACCTGTACCTTCACTGACAACATCCATCAATTGGATGAAAAACATCTGGTTTACTCGTGCCGCAAATACAATGACACACTACCATTTCATTGATTTCGTAGATAAATTTGCTTTCACTTTTAATCCGCATGATACGAAATCATGCCTTCACATTCATGAAAATAAGAAATATATAAATTTTTAATAGAATAAAAGAGAAGAAATTTAAAAATATTATAAAAGACTAGACAATCGGCAAAACCGAAGAAAATTAGAAAAAAAAGTAAAAGCTTTCGACGAAACGTCATTTTAACCCTTAACTACAGAAATCCAGTAAACAATTTGAATTTTTCAATTTGAGGGTATATTGATATGCTTTTCTTATAAAACTTGTGTTGTTTTTTTTTAAATCAAGTGTTTTGGAGCCTTATGACCTAAAAAAAAATATAAAAATTAGGTATCAAATATATTTTAAAATTTCTATACAATAACCGGTAAAATTACGGTTGGTCTGTAATAACTTCTATATGACTTGATGTATGTAGTTATAGGTTAAAGTACATCGTTAGAATGCAATGCTAGCGAAGCTGCATATGCAAAAGTTAATAAAAAAAATGTTTTTTTTTTTAAATTTAAGCTTAATTTTTAATATTGTTGAAAATCAAAGTTGGGAAACAATGGCTAAAAAAGCAAATGTCATTGGAAATGTCACTTTAACTCGTACCCTCAGAAGAAAACTGTCGAAAAATTATACATGAACTTTTCCTTAAACTTCATATGAATAGAAGTTGGAGTCGATGTATTATAATGAATTTTTATATTTGTTGTTCAAAACGAAAACAGTCTTTCATATCAACAGAAAAATTCCAATTGTTGCACTTTTTTAAAGGTGCCGTTGAGTGATTACGAAATACACTCATAAATCACTACTTCATCAACACACTTTTCACAATAAAAATTTTTATTCACTTTTCTCTTCATGAATTTAACGCAATTCTCTTAAATAATTAGACTACAAATAAAGAGACTTACCTTTGCAATATATAATAAAATTCACTAAAATATAATTTTTTTAAATTTTTTTCAGAAAAGTAATAATCCCGGAGTTTTACTGCTGCTTCTCTTCTGGAGGGCGGTCACAACACGACTTATATTCCAAATAAATTACTAACGAGTATAAAAAACAAACGTCAAAAAGGTTGTTTGAAGGTCGTTGTGTAGTTAAACAAAAACAACGAGTATACGAGTTTTATGTCAAGAATAACATAAACATTGCTAGACGACTCTGTTTAATGAAAAAAACAGGGTTGTTGTAAACACATGTTCAATATAATAAAGTGATTACTCTCTTTCATTTGCATTCAAAAGAAGAGAATATATTAAAAGAATCATTTCTTTTCGCAAAAATTATTAAACGAATAAAACACATGGGTATTGCATTTTTACAAATATTGCACATTTCGTAGAAATAGTTTAAAAGAGAATAAGAAGACTAAAAAAATATTTATAAATGAATAGGAAAATTTTGTTTTTGAATTAATATATGTACATTTGTGAGTTATATTTTTGCTTCAAATTTCTTATTTCCAAAAAAGTTGAAGGTGACCTTTTTATAAGTCATAGTAAAAGTATTTCGTCATGAAATTTTATGTTTATCATTCAAACATTAAACGGTCAACGTGCAACGTTTCAACGTTTTAAATCGATGAATCGATGAATCATACATAAAGATTTAGCAAAAAATATACAATACAAAGATGCTAAATGTCAGTAGAAGACAAAATCCTACAACGTCAGCAAGTAGTTGACTCATAACAGACAATGTCGATATATATTACAGCTTTCTATAGTATGGTGACATTCAATGAAGTTGTCATACATAACTCCATTTGTTCGCCTTATTGTCACTGGGATTCATCAACGATATTATTCATGTATGATAATTTCATACGAATTTCGACTTGATTCATCAATAAAAATATCAAGTAGTTCAAGTTCGCCACCGTGAAATATTATACTAAAAATTAAGGATGAGCTATAGACCTACAATAAGAGTTGAAATTTAAATTCTGGTTATAGAGTTTAATATCAATTAATAATTGTTAAAAATATTACATCGTTAATATTGAATGAAAATGATATTTGACTTTATTCTTGTATTTATTCACCTTGGTTAAGTCAGTTTTTGTTTTTGTTTTAATGTGGCACTTTTAGTTAAGAACTCCTACATATTTTGATAATAAAAAAGTTTAATAAAAGCTTAATTTGAAAAAGCTTTTATTAAGCTTTGTCGAGGTTTCTAAATTCACTACAATGAAAAGCTTTAGCACTTTTAATTTAATAATGTTGCTTGATTTTGTCATAAATATTGGACTTTGAAACAAACCCAAAGAAACGTTGGGGCTTTTGTATTGGATACGCATGGAGGTGAATTTATCATAAAATATTGGGACATCGGATTTCTAGCTAATCTCCGAACCATTGTTTCAATCTATTTCGGCCGTGTTAAAAAGGAATATTCTCCGTTTATCCATCAAATTTTGATGACACATTTTTAAAATCCTTTCTTTTTGCAAATTTGAATTCTTTTATTTTTACTTCAAAAGTTATAAGAGACTGTTGTTAGTTAATAAAAACTGCTGACTACAACGCTGAAAGATGTGATGGGAAATGCTATTTTCGTTTGGTATCGCAAAAGAAAAATTTTGTTTTCTTTTTGGGTGTAAAAATGGTTTTTCGTGAGTTGCTTTACTAAAAAACTAAAGAACTCTGACAACTTCCAACGGATTTTCAAAAGCAAAGAAGCATTTATTCCTAACATAGGTTAGGTTAGGTTAATCTTGCAGCTACCATCGGCTTACTTGATTCCAAATTGTAAGTCCCGTTGTGTTACCATGTCTTCAATACTGCACCATGGTCTTTGCAGCTCTAGTCTGACAGCAGTTAGCCATTCAGTCGCCATAATGAAGGCAAGGATTTTGTACAGATCGTACGTTGGAAGGTAGTCCTTATCACGGCATCTCCCCCAAACAAGCACAGAAAGCCTTAAACTGTCTAATTCTGAGCAGGCAATGGCAGAGAAGGTGTTCCGTAGATTTCTCTTGCTCATCATTGCTGCAATTTATGCAAAAGATCATTATATGGGAGCCCAACGGTCAGAAATAATCCATATGGGGTTCCACATATGTGTTCTAAGCAGCATCTATAGCTGTCCCGTTCTTTGGCAACCCAAATGTGGCCAGATCCTTCTGGTATCATAGCAGGTGGGTTCCTGTCGCCATCCCTCCGTTGGGCGAGTTTATTTACACCTGCGCATGAGAACACAGATGCTCCCAATCCATCCGCTCGGAATGAAAGTAGTACCTGCCTGCTAAAATTTATCCGCCATGTAAATACCTTTAATGTTCTCATGTCTCATCTCATAAAACTGGACATTCTGCTCAGTTATATTTCTGTTGCTCCTCTCACCATATTAGATTCTTAAAATCGGTTAATATTCAGCTTAGTTATTAGCCTTTAACTGCATGGAAAACTAAAAACCGGTATCACTTCCTAGGTATCAAATCTGTTAGGGGAGTACTACAGTATTTTTTTAAGTTAAATAATATCCAAAATGTACGACCGTATCAACTTTCCCATCTCTGATGTACACTCCAGTTCAACAGAATAGAACCACCTAATTTTTTTAAGTGCCATTAATAGCGAATACAGAAACAAAAAGTTAAAATTTTTATTGAGACGTATAACAGATACTTCATATGATAAATTAAACTCAAATATTAATCCCAAACTCGTAATGTTGGTACTTTTTTCCATCTTTTCAGTCAACAAAAAAATTTTTAGTTAAAAGAAAAAGTTCCAAAAAAGGTACCTACACAGCTTTAATAGCACTGGACAGAAAAAAAAAAAAAAAAAAAAAAATGATGAGCTGCCTCAAATTTAACTCACCTGATCGCTAAAATGCATTTAACTGGAGTAAATGCAAGTAAATCAGCACTACTTGAATCAGTAAACATCTACAATTACAAGAAAAAGCCTCAAAAGAATACAGCTCGCTATGTCAACAACGTCTTGAATTTATCAAAGATCATATGACATGAATGCTTTTTTGGCATGCAGGCAAAGGCAAAGGCCTGTTTACGTGCAAGCAGTGCTATTAGTTTCGCTCTAAGCGTAAACGCACAAAATGTAACGAAACTTGGCGAAAAGTTTCTTAAGCTATACACATTTGATTGTATGTACACGTATAGTTGTTTAAGTTAGCTTACGCATACTATTGTTAGCCCTTTAAACTTTTTAAGTAATTTTAGTTAAAAAGCTTAAAACAATGTGTGTGTTGAGAACAAATAAAATTTAAACTAAGAAATCTCCTTTTACGAGTACAGACATACTCGTAAGTAAAAGAAAGCAAAACAAAAACGAAATTAGGAGTTTCGAAAATGACAAATCAATTCATTAAAACTGAAATGTGTTTTACAATTTTGTTTTCCCATTCGTACATTTTAGTTTTATTCTTTGTATGATGTGCTTCTTCCTCTGTTTTTTTAAGACTATTTTAAGAATAAACAAACAAACAAATAATAATAATAATGATTAAAAAAGACAAAAAGAAATACGAAACTAACCAGATACATTTCAAATGTTGGTCAGTATTGGAATCTGATGAACACAACAATGTATTTGTGTGTGTGTGTGTGTGTGGTTGTGTGGCTTTAAAGTTCAGCTGTCAATCGTGATTAAAGACTAAAAGAAAAATTTAACACAATTTTTGCTAAGCAGACAATACTTCACACACACACATACACATGCAAACATGCGAACACAACTCGAAAAATCAGCTGGGTTTCTAAAACAACAACAACAATAGCTTCAATAGAAAAGAAAGCTTTCGTTTAGTAAAAGAATTTCCCTATATTCCAAAGTAATGGATAGCAAGAGAATTAAAATCTTTCTGCAAAATGGAATGAGAGAGGAAGAGAGTAAATTTGTATTAACAGCGCAGGACTCTACAACTGAATGAAATTGAAGAAACATTTATTAAAGAAATGCATTTTAAATGATTTAACAGACAAATGTTTCCAAAATTTGTTTTTAAGTTCTGCTTCAGAAAAAAAAACAAAATATTTAATTTTTAAATACTTATTTTAAACATATTGATTTTGTAAATTGTTTAAGTAAAAATTGCTGTTAAGAAAATAAGCCTCTGATTGTTGAACTAGTATTATGGTTGTTGTCTTTGTTGCATTTACTTTTAACCATCTTTAATGCTTATTGTTCGTTTTATTATGTTGGTGTCATTAGCATCATGTTTTAAATACAATAAAATGAAAAACTTGCAACAAAAACAATAATAATAATAAAAGCGAAAGAAGATGAAGAAGAAAAACATACTTTCGTTGAATTTGGCCCATATTACTAAGTGGTGCTGCCTGTTGTTCTTGTACTCATTGTTGTTGCTGTTGGCTTATATATTTTTCTTTTCGTTATTTGTGTGTGTTTGCATTGTTTTTTGTTGTGATGAGACACAGAAACGAGTTGAGTCGGTACCAGACGATTTCACTTGAGTTCAGTTTCAATTCAAACACAGAACGGTTAAGTTGGATACGTTAAAAAAGCTCCGCCGGAAAATATACCCAAAAATCTAAAGTATTAGAATATATATATGAAAGAAACACAATTGTATACTTTCTCGACTACAACAACAGTAATAAGAAAAAACAAAAATAATAACAACTTTAGTGAAAAGAATCCAAAAATATATAAAAACAAGCATACAAATAAAAAAAAAAAAATACGAAAAACTAAATAGCACAACATCAAAACCATACCAAACCTCTTCTCATACGAGAAAATAAAATGAAATCACGTAATGTCCCAGCATAAATTTTTGTACAAACACAAACACACACACACACATACATATATATTATACTAACATTGCGATACACCTCGTCTCTCGCTGTAATGCAATACAATACCCGATCAATGTTATAAATTTTCAATGTTTATGTTTCGTTTAAAATAACAACAACAATAGCAAAAATACAAGAGAAGAAGAGAAGAAAAAGTAACCAATACAATTACAAGTAAATGTAAAGTGAGACGTGCCTCTTCTAAGTGTTTCGGTTTCTCAACCATACCGTTTAAGTGTGCAGGGGGCTGTGCATATTTTCAACTGTTTAATTTTGATGTTGGGCTGGCAAATTGAGAATAAAAAAACATATAAAGAAATAAATGCATTTAAATGTTTTTTATTTTTATTATTTATTTTATATTTTTGCTGCAGCTTTTTATTGTATAATAAAATAAAAGTAAGCTTCATGAATATACAACATAAATTTTATAGTAAACCAACTTAACCAAACGTATAACAAATGTTTTATTGTTTACAGCCTCTCCCTTAAGTATGTAATATTTCTTTCACTGTCATATAACTAGAGAAGACGATATACAACAATATTCTTTGAAAGCCTAATGAGATTATATTTACTTAGACATATGCCTTGTTTTTAAAGGTATTGCATTATTAATCATATTAGAAATAGTCTATTCATGAGTGCATTACAATGTGAGCCCTGCCTCAATGATAAATTGAAAATGATATTTACTGTCATTGTCAGTTTACTTGACCACTTGTCAGCACTTGATGTCTCAGTTTTGGCTTATCATCAAGAAGACGTTAGTTGTCAGTAAAGTGTCTTTACTTGTTGACTTTTCAATCAACACAATTTTAAAATATTATGTAAGACATCATTTAAAAATATGTAATAGGCTTGGAGTTTTGATATAAATGATATAAAATTGTAGAAGTCAAAGCACGTTAAAGATACAAATAAAATAAAAGAAATAACAACAAGTGGTATAAATTATTACTATTTGGTACTGATCTTACTGATCTGAGTTGAAAATATGTGAGAGCCACACTCTTTACACGTCACTTGAAATAAAGAATATTTGAGAGAACTCAAGGTGATGGGACATATTCGAAGTCCTTTGTGTAAAATTTTAATTAGACTTAAAGATAAATCTGCTAGTCATGAAAATTAATGACATGGGTTATAAGAGTTTTATTTTTAAACTTATTAATATCAATTATAATAAAATATATATGTGTGTAGATAAAGAAAATCATCTAATATTTTGCCTCTAATCATATAATCAGTTTGATACGAATAATTCTATTTCTTTTTTGTTAATGAACTCAATTTCTTTTATTTTTTTATTTATTTATTTTTATTATTTTTTTAAATAATGCAGCATATTTTTCTTAAAGAAAAAAAAAAAAATAAAATAAAATAAAATATTAAACAGTCTAAAAGCAACAACAACAAAAAATCAAGTTGCACAAAAATAATAAAAAATTAAATGAATTAAAAAAACAAAATGTTAATAATTATTAAAATAACAACAACATAAGCTTGCCAAAAGAAAAATAAATACTAAAATTAAGTGAATTAGATTAAAAGCTTAAAAAATATTTAAATAAATGTGGTAACAAAATTAATCCCAAAAAGATGTTTGAAAACCATTGTAGTTTTGGTAAGTAAATTAAATTAAATTAAGATTTTTTCTCGATTTTTGCCCTTTCTCTTAAAAATTATTTACAAGCCAACAGCACTTATTAAACATAAAGCCCAAGGCAGTATGATAAATAAATAAACTAATGAATGGCAGTTAAAGCAGCAATAGTATGCCTAGTAGTTCTAGAGTTGACTGAGCACTTATAATGGCATTAGTAAATACTTGTAATCGTGTACTCTTTTTTCACTACAAATTCGGCTCGTTTAAGCATTCATTTTATTTATTGTCATTTCGTTTTCTGTATCTTAAGTAGGACTTCACCTAGTTTGTTTTCTAATTAAACATTTTGCCAGCCAGTGTTCGCCTTATAGGCAGGCAGAGGAAGATGTCCATCAACAACGACAACAACAAGTTTAATCAGTGAATGGCAGGGTGGTCTATGCGCTCGGTTAACAAAGTTTATTTTGTTGGTATTTATTTAACAATAAAATAACAACTCATTAACGTAATGAGTGTCGTTAACGTTCATTTTAACATCATCTTTTAAGAAGTACATAAATAATAAAACGTTACAAAGCATTTTATCCTATCATTGTTATACTATATACCGTACGTATATAATAAAAAGAGTCAACAATAATTATTTATATACATACATATTTTCTGAAAAGATAGATAAGATAATTTTCAATTTTGTCGTTGTTACAAACAAAAATAATTACTCAAGCGATACGACACGCGCTTGAGTTAAATTTTTAAAATTTTAATTGAAATTTACATTTTAATGACCCAACGCCGTTGTTTAAACTTAAGCATGTGCCCAATTTTCGACTATGCTAATAAAATTGTTTGTTTTGAATTCCTCTACGAACATCTTAAATATTTAACATTGTTTAGCAATTAATTACACAAATTTAATTGCTTTCATTATTAACATTTAATCATGTGTGGCGTATACGTTATATTTGCCTTTGCACATATTAATTATACGTCTCAGTGGGTTTGTTTTGTTTTATGCAATAGAGGCGTTTAATTTATACAACATACGCCATGCCAATGGCATGCATGTTCTTCTTATACAGCTAATCAGTTTAATATTAAAATTTCATTATCATATGGTAGATTTCTAGGTCAAAGTATAATGTTATTGATAACATTTCAACAGAATTGAAATTATTATTTTATGGGCCTTTAAGGCATAATTTTAGTTTATTTCCTTAGACTTTAATGTGTAGGAAAATATCATATAAAAAATGTATGTAGTAAGCCAATTAGGGCTCGGTTAATATACTACTGAAATTGATAGCATCACTGTATTGATTCACTACAAACTTTGCCACCAGGAGTTTGAAAACATAGACTTGCCAATTCAGGCTTATTAGAAGCAACATAATAAGCGTATACATTAGATTTAAATACGTTCATATTGGGTGTTTTTTAGAGACCTATAACTTTGCCTTGGCAGTATTGTTTAATTGACAGCCGATTTAGCAGCTGATAGTTGTTTTTTATTTAGTTTTTTTTAACATATCATTATGGATGGATCTAAAGCGCCGCCAATTAGACGAATCTATTAAAAGACATATTGATTTTCATATTAAATTTCTATTCTAAATTTGGTTTTCCGATGAAGCTTAGTTTTGGTGGTCACCACTGCATTCACAAAAAAATACTGGCAAAGATACTGATTTATGTCTTCGAAAAGATGATGATTAGAATACTACTGTCAATGGTGTACGGTGTAGGCATTTTTTTGTACCTTAATTAGCTGATATTCATTTTACTGACATATGGTTCTAACAAGACGGAGCCACGTGCTCCGTGCGTGCGTTACAATTGATTTACTTAAAGAAGGTTTTTTTTGATGACATTTCACGTAATGTTCCAATTAATTGGTTACCAAGATCGTGTGATTTAACCCCATTGATATACTTTCTGTAGGGTTATGTAAGGTCACTTGCCTACGTTGATAAACCAGAGACAATTGAACACCTGAAAGTCAACATTAGAAAGGTTTTTGGCGAAAATTTTCTATCCATTTAAATTATATTTCTGTGTTTTATTATGATTTAAACTTGTGTAACTGTAAAACAACACCCTATATAAAGTTTTTTAATTAAATGCATTATTTAAATTAAGTAAAATTGTTCTAGAAAAGATTCTTTGTAATTTATAAGGTTTTCTTGAAAGTGTTAGTTTAATATACAAAGTTTCCCTCTGTAGTGCAGTAGAAAACCTGCAATTTTTCAAAGACTCAGACTTCAGACTTCAGAGTCTTTTGCATGCTCCATGAAAAATCCAAAGTTAAAAGTACTTTTCTATCTTATATTTACAATTTACTGTTTATTACAATACATATGTTATAAAGCCTAATTTGTCTTAATAAACTATTTTCCAAACAAAGGTTCGTTGATTATTTTCTGAACGGAAGATGTGTCCTATTTAGTCTTCTAATATCATATGTTTCGTCTAATACAGAAATTGCCATGATTGCTTAGTCGATTATAACACCAAGTACTACTTCGCTTATGTTATTCGTGACAAATGGAGTTTCAAGATCTTTGAGTATTTGTTTGTTGGTTATATGCCATAGAGCGTTGATTATGTGTCTTAAAGTCTTAGATTGATAACGTTGCAATGTCTCAACATTTGAGTGATTAGCTATGTCTCACAGTTCTCTTTCATAGGACCATGCTATTTTTAAAATAGCCTTGTTCAACGTAATTTTGGTTGGCAAAACCCCGTTTTTTTTTAAACCAAACCCACCGGGTTTAATTGGGTTTTTTGGTGGTTTCTTTTGGATTTTATTGGGATTCATAATCGTTTTAAAATTTTGTTCAATACGACTATATAAAGCATCAATATCAGCAACAATGTCATAGCCCAAATCGATACAAAATATCTTTGTATCTTCTCTGTCACACTCTCTTATGCTGTTCATCAGTTGCAACGCAACGAACAAGCAGGCATTAGCATTCATAAATTGGAACCATTTTTCTAACTTTGTATATTCTGCCATTTTCTACGGTTTTAGTAAAAAAAACTATCTCAGAACTGTAGGTTGTTACTCTAAAGTCCTTCCTATTCGACTGAGCTGCTATTCATCTAAAATGTTAAGGTAGACCGTACAAGTAGTTGGCCGCCCCTTACATGGGGAGCAGACACCGTGTGTAGCTGCTCACTTTGAGTACCAGCGCTGTGGTGTGGACTGCTCTTGACTTCGGTGCTAACCCTCGATCTTACCGACTTGTTGGTTGTTTTGGTATTTAAAATGAAAATTTGCACTTTTGGTGGGATCAACGTGGCATTGTATATTATGAGCTGCAAAAATTCGGTGAACAGAGCAGACTATAATTACTTCGTTTTAGCGGTGCATTATGAGAAAATAGAATAGAAGATAAACATGATTAAGTCATTCTTATGCATGACAAGTATCGGCCTCACTTCGCAAAATTGAAAAACCAATGTTAGAAACGATCGTATGGCGCACCCGCCATTTTCTCAGAACATAGTTCTTTCTGGCTATTGGCTGTTTCGACAGATACAATATCTTTCGGCATATCATCCAATCACTTCCTTTGAAGAAATATAAAATCGTCTTCAAAGTTGAACGGCCCAAAAGACGACAAGTTTTTCTGAGACGGAATACGAACATTGGCTCAGACGTGGGGAAAATATGTAGGCAGTGGTTCCTTAAATTCTTATTTTGATAAATTTCTTAATTCGTTATCTTTTTGAAGAGTAAAAAAACGGACCGAATTAATTTTACTTCCAATACGTAAATTATACAATTTTTGCTATAAATAAAGTACGAAAACCTTTAAGTTAAAAAACCCGGGTGTTTTTTAAAATATAAAACTCAGTATAATCATGAAAGACAATGTAAAGTGTGCAGCCGCTTTAAAAACAATGTCAGAAAGTAGTTAATAGCAAACACGTTTCTGGTAATCCCTTTTAAGCCTGTACTACTGCAACGATTTTGAGAACTTCAAATAGTAGACATGCGTCAAAATTCATTTCAAAGTGAATAATTTCATATGCCTAAGCCCATATAGAATTACTTGTTCTTTTTTTATTATTCTTTGGTCTAAATGCTTAAGAAACTTATTTAAAACTTTTAGCTTATTTGCCAAGACTTCAAAATATCTTAACAATTTAAAGCACGTACTCTTTACTTCAACTCAATTTAATCTTTCGACTTATAAAAATTCTTTAAAGTTATGTCATAACATATGTAACATACATACTGTATAGCATATACATAAAAAGGGTATATAAACTGTTTAACAATCATAAACATTTTGTTTATGGTCGAGTAAAACCAATTTGCTAAAACAAAATTTTTTTATTAAATGAGAAAAAAAATTACTTGTTAGCTAAGCAAAAAGTTTTGAAATTAATAAATTAAAAAGTTTTTAAAATTGTTAAAATTGTACTTAAACTTACAAGTTGAGGCAAGCAACCGACCAAAACAGACAAAAGGCTATTCATTTAATGAATGCGAACACTAACAAACTAGGTTTTAAACTAAACCAAAAAATTAAAATTTGACAGTATTATGGAATTAAATTTTATTCACTGCTCTGGAGTAAAAGCTGGAAGGAACCATGACTACATGTATTGTCGTGAAATTAAAAAGTTTAATTATTCTGCGGTCTTATTTCACTGCCATCTTAAGTTATAAGTAAACGAAGTAAAATATCAACACTTATTATAACGGGTGATTTATTTGCTATTTTGTTTTTCAATTAAAGTTTGCTATTGCACTTACTAACGCACAACGCTTGGAAAAGCTTGAATTTTATTATCAAAATTCGTGCTATGCGAGAAATGTGTTTCGTAGATTGTGTCCATTTTATGGTCGTCATAATCATGTTTGGCTCATTCGGCCAACAAGCAGAATTGCAGAATTTGGTTTAAAAAGCGACCGGAGTCAGTTCAAGAGCTGGCCGAAATGGTGGAAAAAATATGCCAAAATAATCTTTGAAAAGTAATACACCCGCCTTACCAGCCCAGGGGTCCTGGATTCAATATCGGGCCCAATCATATGATAATTTGCAACAGTGGTATCACCTTATAACATTGTTAGCGAATGCATCTACCGTTTGGATGCAGCTCATTGATTGAGAAAAATTCCTCCTTCTTCAACTTGAAATGTCGCAAGAATTATGTATCTGAATCTTAGTGCAGCAAGACTGCCCTTTGTATGTCCGCTATAGTCCTTAAGTCCAGTCGTAATATTCCTGTAGCCCCTGTTGTGGTCTACTTATTACAACTGGCAATATTTTAACAGTTAGTAAATTCTGAGTTGCTCTAATATATTGCGCCAGTTGTTGGTACTTGCTGGGATTTGTGTCGATTATTTCCATTATGTTGTTGTCGAGGGGTATTGCAAAATTTATCAAATAAATATCTGGCCTATTAGATATTGTTGCAGTCGGTGAGGTGTTGACTAATAATGATCTATTCCAGAATAAAATGTATTCTATGGTCTCGATAATCGATTCTGGATGGTATTCGCAATACGGAACTCTTGACCTATTTATACTTAGTCTTCTTACAAGACTAATATAGAAGATGGTGCCTTGCTTTATAGTGAATCGTTGTAAGTAGTGTACAGCCGTTAAAATATGTGCGCTATAGTGTCCGTGGCGATAGCGCATCTTCTGCACCTGAAATCAGTAATGTTCGGGTCCTTTATGGTGTACTTGTCGTAGCTACGTGTATATACTACACCATATCGTTTGGCCATCACGAAACCTTCTCCGGGTGCAGCAAATAGCAGCATGCCAAGTAAATATTTCATTCCCTTTAGCAAATCCTCTGTTTTTTTTTTTGCAATTTTAAAAACCCAAACAGTTAAAAGAGTCATCGTTAATACAATTCCTTAGTAATTGAACAGCGGCCAGCTTCAAACTCAAACTCTCCTTCCACGCATAATAGGTGTGTTTCTATAAACCAAATTTAGTTATTCAACCCTCTTGCCTTACATTTTATATTCTCTATCAGTTTTTGAGTCACTTTTAACCAAGGTTGACAAAAACTCGGGTTTTTTTAAAAAAACCTAACCCAATGGGTTTTATTGGGTTTTATAACTGCTTCCAAATGTCGTTTAATTCGACTTCCAAATGTCGTTTGTTATTATAATTTTGTTGTTTTAATATTGATAATGCAATTTTGCATTCTTAGTAGGATCAAGGTGGCAAGTGTACTATGAGCTTCTAAAACCCAGATTGCAATTACTTCAGTTGAACCGCGCGTTATGAGAAAAACGGCTAGAATATAAAGACAGACAGACAGACAGACATATAAAGTTTTCCTTTTGCATCACAACGCTCGGTCTCTCGTGGCAAAGTTGCCAAGCAATTTTTAGAAACGATCAAGTTCTCCAAACATAGCTCCTTCTGACTATTGGCTTTCGAGTGTATGTCACCGAATCACTTCTTTTGAAGAAATATAAAATCGGCTTCAAAGCGGATCGCCTCAAGAAACGAGAAGTTTTTCTAAGACGGGATTTGGACATTAGCTGAGAGCTGTGGGAAAGATGTAAGCCAGTGATTTGATATTTTTATTTTGATAAAATTTTTAACTCAGGGACCGAATTAATTTGTACTCCCAATATGTAAATTTTTAATTATTTTTGTTGTAATTAAGTAACAAAAACCTTTAAATAAAAGAACCCACCTGGGTGTTTTTTAATATAAATCCCAACGGGATTTAATTGGGTTACCCAGTGGGCTGCCAACGCTGCTTTTAACTCTTAACACGATGACTGCCACCATATAAAAAAGGTAGCAAACAACAAAGACTTATGACGTTTTCTTTTCTGAAAAAAATGTTGCCTTTTTTGTGCTTTTAAAAAAAACTTAATACTCTAAAAATGTTGCCTTTAAAAAATGTTATTGTTTCCCATTTTTTTACTATGTTTTATGGCAAAGAACAAAAGAAATGTGACATTTCTTTTTCAGGAAGAAAAAGAAATTATTTTTTCAATGGCGCCACTGCAGGAAATTTTACTTCCTTGATCCCATTGTTCCGATTTATTTTTTATTTTTTTGTTAAGATGAAAACAACATATAAAAATGTATGTAAAAAAAGCTATAACTCTTCATATTCCTCCTCTTACTTTTCTCGTTCATTATAAATGTCTCGAGTGTGTGATGTTCTAGACTTTTTTCACTATTTTTCCCAAAGTTAATAGCCCCATGCATATTTGAAACTGTGAACAAAAACCTTGTACACTACTCGTATTGTTATTTTTACTAGCAACTAACATATGTTTTAATAAATATTATAAAAAAATGAACTCTAAAGTGACGAAGTCAAATTTTCTAGATTTGAATCTAATGGAAAATGTCACTACCCTAGGTAAACATCAATGACAGTAAAACATGGTGCCAGAAATGTGATGGTTTGGATCGCATTTTCTGGCGTAGGTTTTAATCATATAATCAAAATAGATACACAATGGATCAGTATGATTATAAGGAAAAACTTTTGAATACAATGACACCATTTTCAGAGAAAAATATGCCATAAAATATGCCATATTATGCATGGTAATCATCTAAAACACATATCACGTACAATGAAGTGTTGCTTGTTTTTAATTGCCAGCTCAATCACCAAATCTTCGCCCTGTAGTGAGAACCTATGGAATGATGTAGAGTAACCCATTAATGTTTTAAAAACTAAAATTTTTAGTAACTTATGGACAGAAATCTAAAACGAATGGTCGGTAAAGCCAAAGGAACGTGGTGTGTGAATTATAGACACTATGTCGAAAAGACGTGCAGCTGTCATTTAGAGAAACGATTATCCTACCAAGTACTTATGTAGTTTTAAATAAAACAAATAACAAATGTTTTAATAAACAAGTTAATGATTAATGTTGAGAAAGAAATGTCATTTCATATAAAATGCGTATGCAGATGCGTATAAAATTAAAAATAAGTTTGAAATGTATTTTATTTCCAAATTTTTTTAAAATTCATTGTAAATTAAGTCTTAATATTTTACATAAAAGAAGTATGTTTTTTAATCAATAAAAGAAAGAAAGAAAAGTCATTTCATATAAAATGCGTATGCAGATGCGTATAAAATTAAAAATAAGTTGGAAATGTATTTTATTTCAAAATTTTTTTAAAATTCATTGTAAATTGAGTCTTAATATTTTACATAAAAGAAGTATGTTTTTTAATCAATATTGTTTATTTATTTATTTCTCAACTTGAATTTCAAAAAATGTCAAAGAAAAATGTTCAGGCTTTTGTTTAATCCTTTAAATACATTTTCCAAATCCTTAAAAGTAATACATGTGTGTATATAAACTTTTATTTTCTTTTGCCTGTGACTACCACAATTAGTGTTTAAATTACATATATGGGTATGTATGTATGTGTGTATGTATAGGGTCCGCCAAATACATATTTTTTTTTTGAAAATGCTATAAAAAAACTACTGAATATTTTCTCAAATTTCTTTTTTTATTTGAAAGTACAATCCTTCCAGCTAATAATGAAAAATAATTTCATTCAAATGGCTGCAGTAGCCTACACGATCGGTCCAATTTTTAGGCACATTATCGATTGTGTGCAGCTGTATTTGACCAATGGCTTCACGAATATTGTCCTTTAAAGCGTCAATTATCTCTGGATTGTTGGCGTAACACTTATCTTTGACGGCACAATCCGAATAATAGTCCAACAATGTCAAATCTCAGCCCCGAGGTGGCCAAACGACATCAACTCTGCAGCTGATAATGCGATCTTCAAAAACAGGGCGCAAATCATCGAGTGTAGCTTCGGCTGTTGAAACCAAATGTTGCTAATATCCTCCTCTTTAATTTTTGTGAACAAAAATTTGTTCAACATGGCCCGATAACGATCGCCCTTGACTGTAACGGCCACTCCTTGCTCATTTTCGAAGACAAATGGCCCAGTTATACCTCTGGACCAAAATCCGCACCAAACAGTGACTCGTCTTGGGTATATCGGCTTTTCAATGTATGCGTGCGGGTTTTCTGTGCCCCAAATGTGACAATTTTGCTTGCTTACATACCCGCCAAGATCAAAATGAGCTTCATCTGAAAAAATGATTTTTTTTTTTTTGGCGAAATCAGCATCTTCTGTAAGTCGATCGCAGGCCAACTTAGCGAAGCGTATACACAACCATAATCGTTCAGCGGAAGGATAAAACTATTATCTGTCAAATCAGACATGAGCTAAGTGTTACCATTCACGGAATAAGCACTAGTTGAGAAAAAAAAACGTTAGATGGCGGACCCTATATGTAATGCGTACTCGTGTTAAAGTTTTCTTTTACAATTTAACTCAGAAAAAGGAAATACAAACGGATGCAAAACACACACACACACACATGAACAAACGTAATTATATTAAATGAATTCAAGGTTATTTCATTCTTCTCTCTTCTTTGTTTATGTAATAAAACACACACACACATATATCCAGTTACTGTATTATACATATTTGCTCCAGAGCAAACAGGAAATTCAATTTGTTTAGCTGTTTCTCCTCGTTATGGTCTTTGTTTGTTTGTGTTTTATTTTACTTAAGTTGCTGTAACACTTAAAATATTAACAAAAAACGAAAACAAACATAAAAGCAACAACAACAGCAGCTAAGTTTTATTATCACATCACAATTTGTGTCATTTGAAAAATATTTCTTGTTCTTTCTTGACAATTTAATTTATTTTAAGTTTTTTCCGTTTTGGTAAATTTTTTCGATATTATGTTGCTGTTGTTGTTTTTTTAAGTTCCTTGTGAAAAGGATGTTTTTCAACTTTACTTTTAGTGTTTTTGTTTTCCAATAACAAGAACAATATTCGTGTACAATTTGTTTGGCGTTTGTTGTTTTAATTAAAAACTCAAACAACTTACAGAAGAGGCGAGACATGCTAATTATTTAAACATATTTTGTTGCAATTACTGTTCTTGAAATTCAGTTTGCTTTTTTAATTCACATGTTTAACTCAATACCATTTTATTGTTTTAATTTAAATGTGTAATTAAATTCTTTTCTCCAATTTCTGTTGTTTTCTTTAATTGAATTGTGATTGTAAGTGAAACAAAAGACTTAAATGTTTAAAGGAATTATACAAAACAAATGATTGTGTTTGAAAACCTACGAATTATACAAAGAAAACTAAAAAGAGACGTTTATTTATGTTCAAACAACTTTTTAAAGCTGAACAAAACTTTAGTCAGACATTATTTACAAAAAGTTTTACAACATTTGTATGAAAGAATTCATTTTATTTTCATTTAAACTATAAACTGAATAGAAAAAGTGCTGATATCATGGCCATTGAATCAATTTGAATATCTTCAGCAATTATTATTTGTTATTATGAAAATTTTATGACTGAATGATTTAACTTCACATGCTATTAAGGCATGTCCTTCAAAGAAAACTTTCTTCAAAGAATAATTCATAAATTTAAAGTTTCCCCATAACCACACTTCAGTTTCTGTTTTCTCTTCTTGTTATTATTAAATAATAGCATTTTGATTTTAATTTAATTTTCAAAAGTTTTTTGTTTTAATACAAAAACTAAAATTGTATGTGAAGTTGCCTTCAGAGTTGTTTGCCATAAACAGCAAATAGCACAACACTAACGTCGTACGTTGAATAGTTGAAAAATTTTCATCTTCTTCTTCTTCTTCTTATTCTTCTTCTTAATTTATTTATAATTTCTATTTATTTAACTTTTCCTCTGACTGCTGTTATCGCTCCTGTTGTCGTTGTGATTGTTGTTGGTGTTGTTGTTGCATTTAAGATTTTGTTTTTATTTCTTTAGAAATACCTTTGAACCTAAAGTGCTAAATCATTAGTATCCTTGGCTGTTTGGTATTCTATGTATGTTGTCTTTATATACAGTGGTGTACATTGGGTTAGCACATCTCAATTATGCTGCAAGCTTGAAAAGCGTGAAACAATGCTCGTTGCTAACGATATATAAAAAAAAACTACAACTTTTTACAAACCGATGCATGAAAACAATATAAGTATTGAGGATTGGTGGCCATGAATGGTGTAGAATGAGGAACTTTTGCAATAAGCAAAACAGTAGAATATAAATACTCAACTTGGACGGCGAATACTCTTCGTTAGAACACTCACACCGAAAATCTTATGCGCGAAGGGAAGGTAAACCATGGAGGAGCACCATAATCAGCGAAACCGGCATAAACTTCAATGAATTACATTCTGTACCTAGTGACAGACAACAATATGGATTCTATGTCAACAGTCTATGTTCCTGATAAAATACGACGCTAAGTAATAAATAACCGAAATTGCGTAAAGTATTTACCTACAAGTGTTGTCTATGGTGTGCTCAGTATGTACCGCAACTTCTTTTTTTATTTTCTGTTGTAGTTTCTATTTTTATGTTCGATTTAATAAAAATCATAAAACAGTAAATAGCAATGGATTAAGGTAAATGGTGCGCAAAAGCATAGGGTGAAGTTATGCATCAACGAAGTTCTAAAGCAATCATCGTTTGTGAGATTGCTGGCTAATTAAATTGCTACGAAAGATGGTGTTCAATGCGTTGGCCCATGAAACATACCAAAAAGTATTTCACAGTATGCTTGGTCTATAAAACAACTTGTAAAGAGAACTCCTTTTTTAAAAAGCCTTAGTTGCAGGCCGCCTTAAGTCCTCAACTGAAATGTAAAAGGAGTTTTCAACAAAATTTGGTATTGACATCTCCTCACGAACAATTAGGAGAAGGAAAAGTGGAAAAAATGCTTGGATGCATTATACAATATAAGACACATACATATATGAGAGAAGGATTTGAAGTGCCGAATTTAAGCTCTTTTGGCAAAATGTCTTCTGGAGTGAAAAATCCAAATTTTTTCGATTCGGATTTGATGTATGGTGTTCTGTAAACGTGCCACACAACACCAGGTACACATCAACGACAGTACAGTATGGTGCCAGAAATGTGATGGTTTGAGTCACATTTACTGGCCTTGGTATTAATCCAATAATCAAAATAGATACACAAATGGATCAGCACGCTTACTCCCTTATAAACTTTTAAACACAATAACTACATTTGCAGAGGAAAATATGTCACTTAGAAGGCATTTTATGCATTGTAATTATGCAAAACACATTTCACGTACAATGAAATATTGCTTAAGGTAAAATAGATAGAATATTTTGAATTGGCCAGCCCAATCACCAGATCTTCGTTCTGAAACCTACAATTTTTAGTGATTTATGGACAGGAATCCAAAACGATTGGTCACAGACACTATGCCGAATAGACGTGCAGTTGTTATTTAGAAAAATTGTTATCCTACCAAGTAACTTATGTAAGTACTGAATTTTTGTTTATTTTATGCAAAATTACTTACTGACCAGATTATATATTAAAAAAAAAAACTTAAACATAAAAATAAAAACCACAAAAGAAAATAAAAAGAAGTTACGGTACATAATAAGCACACCATAGGCAACACTTGTAGGTAAATAGTAAAATATTTGAAATAAAATTTGAGATGTGCTAGCACAATTGCCAGCACTGTATGTGTATGAGTTTGTGTGTATTCGCGTATATAAATCTGTATTTGTATTTCGTATTTCATAAATATCACGTTTAAGTTTCAGTTTTGAGAACTATAACCACATTTCATGTTCTTGTTGGTGCGGTTGCTGTTATCATAAGTATTTTCATACTTTTCTATTTATTTTAAGTTATATACATATGTATATATATGTACATATGTGTATGTGTATGTGTATGTGTGCACACATATATATATGTGTGTGTAGTATAAGAAAATGAAGAACACCTGTATTTCAGTACAACTCTAGTGCAGCTTAAAAACGTATCAGCCATATAAGTTGGTTGATTATAATGATAATGGAAGCAAATACATGCATACATACATACACCTAAAGACATAATATACAGGCACACTCTTATTGTATCTATAAAATATTTTATGTTTCTTGTGATAATCAGTTTGAAGTTTTATGGCATAGAAGTTAAAAGCAAACACACACACACACACACATAAATAAATATTTATGATTATGTCTATGATTTATGTCAGTACATCTGTTTCCATATTTTTGTCTATTTTTAATGGAATTAATTCAGTTTCAATTATAAAAAATCACTAAATAGTTCATATTATTTTTGATTTTTATTAATTTCAAACAAAACAAGATTTAAAACGTGAGTTAACAACTTAGAATTTATATGTTTAATCAATTAATTAATAAAAATTATAGTGAAACCGAAAAGTATAATTAAAAATTCTTGCCCTAGCATAAGCAAAGCAAAGTGGGAAAATCCCAGTATAAACACAAATTAATTTTTGTTTTCTTTTATTCTGACTTCGTCGTATAGAGGCTTTTGAATGAAGACTTCTCTATATAGAGGCTTTACATACATATTTACTTGCTAACGTATTTAGATCTCGTTCCCACTTTACTTCGTTCCGACTTCGTTGTGCAGAGGCTTTTGAATCAGTACTTCGTTATATCGAAGTCTTATAGCTTAGAATTTCTTCGTTATAGCTGTCGTGGATTTATGTATGAAAAACTTAAAAAATGAGGTTTTTTCAGGGGACTCAGAAAAATTCCTTATATTGAGTTGTCCTTTATAAAGAAGTTCGTAATATTGAATTTTACTGTATTTGCATATAAAATAGTTCAGACAAAAAAACTTTAGAGCGAATTTTATTCGTATTTCTTTAAATTTCATTATACAAAGATTTCACTAATACATACAGTGCTATGCAAAATAATAAGGACGCTTATGTGACACATTAAGATTTGGTAAGGAAGCATGTAAAATGAGACAATTGCTGATAAATAATTGAACTTATTTTTAGTTAATAAGCTACAGAAATAAGTTGCATTGCATTTTTATGACATTATTGCTTATATTGCTTAAATTAAGTTTAAGATGAAAAAAGTAAGGATACCACATGGTATTTCCAAAATAGTAAATAAAAATACAGGGTGGGCAAATTTGAGGGAAGTAAATATCAAGAGTTGAGCTGTCAACCTTTGACCTCATTTAGCAAAATTTTGAAAAATTTTAACTATGGAACGCTACGCTCTTGAACAACGAATTTTAATTGTGAAAATTTACTGTTTGAAAAACTGAACGAAAACAACGCATCTTTCAACAATATCATCTTTAGTGATGAGGGCCATTTACAATTAGGCGGTTATGTAAACAAACAAAAATGTCACATATGTGGCTCACAAAATCCACAAACAGTCCTCGGAAAAGCATTATTTCCAAAGAAAGTGACGGTATGGTGCGGTTTGTAGTTAGGCGGCATCATCAGCCAGTATTTTCTTTTAACAATGAGCAAGGCAATGCCGTCACCATGAATTCTCTGCGCTACCAAACTACGATAACCAATTTTTTGTAGCCACAATTGGCTAAGTGACCTTTGGCTCGGCACCACAAGCCACACAGCAGAAATTTCCCGGTCGTATTATTTCTCGATTTGGCGATGTCAATTGACCGCCTCGTTCTTGTGATTTGACGCCACTGGATTATTTTTTCTAGGGCCCTTTGAAGACCGAATTTACGTGAACACAAACCATAAATAACTGACCCACTGAAAGATGAAATTCGGCGCTGTATTGACGAGATAAGTGAAGCTTTGTTGCAAAATGTGGTTAAAAATTTTGTGAAAAGAGCGGACGTCTGCCGACTTGCTAGAGGTGGACGTTTGCCCGACATCATATTCCATTATTAATTCCCATATTTCTATTTTATATTCATGATAAGATCCTCACAACTACAATCAAAACATCTAAGGATATGATTCCTTAACTTTTTAGTTATGAAATTATCAATTCCGTTAATTTTTGAAGAGTTATATAGCAATTTATTGGGGACATATTTTATAAAGTTGCTATCTGGAGATCGGTACAAGTGGGTATATGCTCTTAAGCACATTGTTTCAAATTTTCTCAGCCTTTACACGATGGGGGAGATATTAAGCTATGTAGAGCAACTATATGTTAATATAGGGCGTATTAAAGATTGATACATAATTATTTTCACATTTGAATTAATATTTTTGGAATAGATTTGCGCTTATTTCAGTTCTAGTGTTGTTCTAAAGTGGTTAATATATTGCCTTGGCTCCGTGGATCCGAGGCTATCGGATATCGTTTGGACATAGAGTCAACAAGATCTTGGTCTACTGAATCTAGTATATCATACAACACAGCTGGCTGCTATTTTTAATACATTTCACCAAATCTCGGGCGCATTTAGATCTGAAAACTGTCACATTGTTATCTTCGAGCCTCTTAGTACACTTTGCAGTGAAATACCCATCTAAGTGGCATATTCTCTTCTGGATAAGGTAGCTTACAAGTTTGGTGGACTTTAACATAATCTATTGCTTTCATAAGTTTCTGCATACGATGTAGTGACCAACATTATTGTAGAAAACCATGCTTTACTGCCTTAAAAGATTCACATTAGTGTATGTATTATTTTTCACATCACTGTATATGTATGTACAATATGTCAATAGCTATACCAAAGTAGTTTTGGATCCCCTTCAGATTCATTGTAAACCACACTCATATATAAACCACAATTATATGACCTGATTATACTTTCTATAGGGAAGAAAGAAGAAATATTTTTTAACATCAATTAAAAGGGCTTTGTTGGATAGAAAATTTTATGATATTGATGTTGAAATATGATTTCGGCTGTGTGGCCGTCATGGCTAGCACGTACAAGGCGCCATTTGGAACAAAAATTTTCGCAAACTTTTCGCAGCATAAGCAGCGATGTATTTCGCTAATAACTCTTCGAATGTATATTTTCAGGTGCTCAATTGTCTCTGATTTATCGACATAGACAAGTAACTTTACATATCCTTAAAGAATATTAGAATATTGTGGTTAAATCACACTATCTTGGCGGCCAATTAATTGGACCATTTCGTGCAAATACTCCTTCGCAAACAGTTTCTTTGAGTAAATCAATTAAAGCGCTCGCTGTGTGGCAACGAGATTAATGTCAGCTAATTGAGATATACTATACTGTTCACCATTTATAGAGCCTTCTGACAATCATCGTTGTTGAAGACATATTGACCAATGACTCAGCCATTCCACAAAGCGCATCAAAAAGTTATTTTCAGTGGATGTAATGGTGTTTCGACAAATGCGACAATTCAGCTTATTTACATACCCATTCAATCAAAAATGGTCTTAATCGGAGAACAAAATAAAACAAAAAAAAGAATGACGAGTAGAACCATTATTTTGACAAAAAATGTTGACAATTTCTAATCGTTGCTCTGGTGTAAGTCTATCCATAATGAAGTGTCTAACCAAACTAAATAAATTGTCAAATAAAGCAGTGTTGCCAACTCAAAATTATGAACCTAAAACAAAAGAAAACATCCAATATATACAACTTTTATCATTCTTCAGCGGAAAACCTCTTATAATTCGTCTCCCTCTTTCTCTGTAGAAATTCTATTTAAATATTTATTAATTTGAAAGAAAATTCAAGTCATCAATTCAGTGAAATGTTTCATTTATGATGACAGTTGATCTTCTTGAAGTACACTGTTCTTGTATTTTAAGTTCATTTAGTGTTTGTTTTCAGTTGAAAATCAAATAAAATCAAATTATCATTTCTCGTAAACGTATTTATTGTTTAAATATAATTTCACATTTGAAATATATATGTATGTATGTGTATGTATGTATAAAATGTAATCTCTAGATGATAATTGTAGTCTTGGAGATGAACTTTGCTTGGAATGCTATCGTTTGTCACAAAAAATAATTTGAATTGTTATTATTATAACTATTATTATTGTTGTTGTTGTTATTATTGTAAATGGCATAAAATAAATATTATCATATGAAGATAATAATGAATATAATGAATAATACATTCAAGTATTTTAAATTTGTTTGCATTGGCTTATATGTACATATACATACATATGTATGAACATAATTTGTAATTGAAAGAGACTATAATTGTTTGTTTTAATCGTTCGTTTATACAATCATTTAGTCATTCATTCATTCATTCGCTTATATATGTATATATGAATTTATGTGCATACATAAGTATATATTTCTAATTCCATATCACTTGGAATTGTGAAAAATAAAAAGTAATTGTATTCGATCATTTTTTTTAAACTTTGTATTCAATTAAAATTTTAGCAAAATAATAGTTTAAGTTCACAATGCGATATATATTTATGAATTAGAAATCTATTAATTTCATTAAACAGAAAATTATTTAAATACATTGATGGCATAAATTAATGTATAAAATATTTTTATTGTATAATTATATACATGAAACTAAAATAATATTTTTAATATTAAAAAAATGAAAGCATTTATAATAACGTGTCTATTATAGTCAAATGTGCTGGATTAAAATGAATATCTCATAATATTTATTTTTATATTATGCTGCAACATTTTCAGTATTATTAGTCTAATTAATAATTACTAGTGTACATAGCGGCAGACACAATCAGCCGCATTCTAGCATCTAAATTTTTTTTATGTACTCGTATGTATTAAATTTCAAATAGTTTTCAATGTATTTTATTTTAAATTTTTTATACGAAAGTTTATTTTAATAGATTTCAAATACATTTTTTATAGAAGTCTAAAAATATAAAATAATTTTTTTTTTAAATCAACAAAAAAATATTTTTATACGAAAAATAAAAAAATATACATACACACATACATATTTTTTATTATTTGTAGTCACATAAAAGAGAGATTTTCTTCCTGTGTTAGAAAGAATTTCATTGTCGTTTTACTCCCGTAGTGCTGGGTCGATTTAAAATTGATATTGTGCACATCTGCGCAGAAAAAGCTTTAAACCCATACATATTTTATGGTGGAGTAGAATAGATAGATATAAAGAGTCCGCCAAATAAATTTCAAATTTCTTCTTTTATTTGAAAGTACAATCCTTCCGCTTAATAATGGAAAATAATTTCATTCAAATGGCTACCACGGCTGGCTATGCAGTAGCCTACACGATCGGTTCAATTTTTAAGCACATTATCGATTGTGTGCAGCTGTATTTCACCAATAGTTTCACGAATATTGTCCTTTAAAGCGTCACTTGTCTCTGGCTTGTTGGCGTAACACTTATCTTTGACGGCACTCCACAAATAATAGTCCAACGGTGTCAAATCGCAGTTCCGGGGTGGCCAAACGATATCAGCTCTGAGGCTGATAATGCGATCTTCAAAAACAGGGCGCAAAACATCGAGTGTAGCTTCAGCTGTGCGGTACGTAGCGCCGTCCTGTTGAAACCAAATGTTGCTAATATTCTCCTCTTCACTCTTTGTGAACAAAAATTCGTTCAACATGGCCCGATAACGATCGCCATTGACTGTAACGGCCACTCCTTGCTCATTTTCGAAGAAAAATGGCCCAATTATGCCTCTGGACCAAAATCCGCACCAAATGGTGACTCGTCTTGGGTGTATCAGCTTTTCAATGTATGCGTGCGGGTTTTCTGTGCCCCGAATGCGACAATTTTGCTTGTTTATATACCCGCCAAGATCAAAATGAGCTTCATCTGAAAAGATGATTTTTTTTTTTTTTTGATTCTTCACCATTACCATGATTTTCAAAGTAATGTCGCAATATTTCCCAGCGTTGTTCAAGCGTATACACAACCATATTAGTTCAGCGGAAGGATAAAACTAATTATCTGCCAAATCAGACATGAGCTAAGTGTTACCATTCACGAAATAAGCACTAGTTGAAAAAAAACGTTAGATGGCGGACCCTTTATATTTAAAATTAAAAAAAGTATAAAAATTTATAAACATGGATTTTAAAGAGGAATCTTTGTTCATAATTCTATGGATTATTGGTTAAAACAGATATTTCTTCTCTTCAAAACTCGCTGCATATAGTTTAGCATTTGTCGTGTTTTTTTTAATTTTTATTTTCTAATTGCCAAACTGGAAAGAATGCTGGATGCAGTAGCAGTATGTAGGTTTTTTTGTAGTGACAACTTGCATGTGCCTCGTTTTAATGGAACAGCGCATTTTTCTTCGATAGTTGGCTTTTTCAAATCAATACTGAACCTGTCCGTAAGTTTTTTTTAATATTAACCTTTTCTGGGTAAGAAATTTAATAGCGAATTTAAAACAATTTTAGGACACTGCCTATACGTTTAATATTTTTCACTTGATCCAGATAACAAAATATTGGCATATACGAGTACTACGAATGAACATGCTAAATGTTCAAAAGTGATACTGAATCGCGCTCAGTGTATATTGAACGTGCAGCAGTGCCCTTAAAATTTCCTTCCACATATTGAAAAATCATTCTTATGTATATCATGCCTTAAGCCTTAATTAGCAATTAAGTGATTTTAGGCAATTAAGGCCTTAATTGAGTTCAACTTACCATACAATAACTTCAATAATTAATAAATTGCTCAATTATTAATTGAGACGAATTCAAAATATATATTAAAAACAATTTTTTTATACAGTTTTAAATAAATATATTCTATTACTTAAATCAAATTAAAAACGACAATTGAATTACACCGTTTCTTTAGAAAAACAATAAAATTCAAACAAATAAATTTTTGGGGTTGTATGAATACGAATTTTGCACACTGTACAATGTTATATGAAATGCTATATGTATTATCAAAATGAAAAAAAGAAAAATTTTGTGTATTAAATTTGAGCTTTTTCTTTAAATTTAACACTTTTTAGTTTAATTATTTATTTTATTATTTCGTTTCAAAATCGAAAATTTAAGTTTTCGTGAACAAAATCTGTCTCAGCATTTTCAGCTGTCAAATTCTAATTAAGTCAACTTAATTGCGTTATATGTGTAGAGCAAATTGGATAATTCAATTTAAAAATAAATTGACTCAATTAGCAGTACAATAATTATTACAAATTAAAATTCAGCCGATTGTGTACTATTATATCAATAAGAAAAAGTGAAAAAAAAAATTTAAGATAAGTCTTGTTCCCAACTTATTGGAAAGTAAATTGTTTATCAGAGGCAAAAAACAAAGCCCTCGTGTGGGCTTTTGATTCAGATGGGTCTTATTCCTAACAAAGTGTAAAATTAAATGCGCATTAGAAGCAAACGAGAAAGCCATCGCACTATACTCCGATTTGGGTGGTTTAGTAAAGTATTACATTGTTATTGTAGTTTCGATTATACATTTTGGGTCTTTTTTTGCTGCTATTTTGCCAATTGTTCTTTTTGATTCCATATTAAAATGTTAAAAATAAAAGTGTTTTTCAAAATGTAAGTGGACTAACCGTGTACTCTGTGTAGTATATGGAGCAGTGTATATGGAATGGATTATGGACTATATTTTCATTATTGAATTTTTGATAAATATATAAAATGAAAAAAAAAAGTTAAAACCCACTTCACTTACAATGTCTGTAGCATATACCCATCCAACGTTCATTTACAATGTCTGTTCCATTGCACCCGTCTAAATTTCACTTACAATATCTGTTCCATCTGACCCATACAATCTTCGCTTAAGTTCGATCCATCGGAGCCATCTGACGGTCTAGGGCAGTGCTGTGTAAATGTTAATGACAATCGTATAAAGGCTTTGGATGAATCCCACTTACATTGTTAATGGTGGTAAGCATTTTGCTGGAGTATTAACAATTATTTACAAATTTTCTCTTTTTTTTGAGATAATTCTTTAGTTCTGACTGGCAAATTAACAAAAAATAATTGTTTTAATTATTATTTTTTGTTTTAATTTAATTGATTTTATTTCGCTTATTTGCTGATGCAATGGTCTATTTTTTCATTCCTTTTTGTCAGAACAAACGAAGAGAAAAATCAATTTTCAGTTTCTTCAATTTGAACTTGTAATGAAAAATAACTTATCTGGCATTGGCATGTTGTATTTGTTGTTGTTGTTGTTTTTGCAATAAACTTTTGAGATTTTAAAACAAAAAATTCAAATACATTTTCTTTTAGAAAATTCTGTTTGTATTTGTAAGGATTTCCTACATTTAAGTCCACTGTGTCGACATCATACAGACCGGAAATAAAATTTATACTAAAACTTTAAAAAGAAGCATTAAACACTGGACTACAAATCTTAAGCACAATTAACGATTTAAATGTAATTTATTATTATTTTTCCGTTCAAGTTCGTACAGTTTTTTCCTAAAGTCTTATTTTATTCCTGTATCTACTAAATGTGTTCCTCTTGTTTTTGGCTCTTCCGTGTAGTTGTGTTTTTCTTTTTCCGTTTTTATAAACTTTTAAAAAATACATTTCTTTTAAACAATTTTGAAGTTGATGGATATGACGTAATTGACCCAATTCTATATGAATATTTCTGTAGAATTTCTTTATATTTTCCCATTTTCTTTTATACTCACAATCTTTTCATTTTTTAGTTGTTCCCTCACAGACTCACATATATTGTGGCGAACGACTTAGTTTGAAAGTTGCTAACACAGGAGGGGTTAAGTATGTGGTATTATACAGCAAACAGAAATATGTATGAACTTTAAAAGAATTTCGAAGAATATAAATCTATAACATGAAAGTACTACTTTTTGTTGGAATTTTTCTTTTCCTAATTAAAAACAGTGACCTAAAACACTTGTAGTAAGAATATGTAAGATAAGTTAGTGACCTTTACGAATACAAATGATTGGTGGGTATAGGCGCACATCTACGCAAGGAGTCTGTATATAAAAATTCATGGAAAAATAATTGGAAAAATAATACTAAACATACACTAGTGGAAATCATTCTTTGTTGTAAATTTGCAATTTACTACCTATGCTCTGAATTTCAGCAACAAAGTGTGAGTTTCTTTTATGGAATCTTTAACAATTTAAAAAACAAATTAAAATAAATAAATAATAAATATTTTTTGAAAATTTTGTCAACAAAAAAAAAAAAAATATTTTTCAATATTTTACATGATTTTTTTAGAGGGTATCGTTTGGGATTTTTCTACCGTGTAAAAACAGGTTTAAGTGTATTGGGTATATAAACAAACTAAAAAACATGACTGTTTAAGTATAGCAAATTTGCAATGCTTTTTTGTATAGCAAATATGCATAAGTGTAGCAAATGCTAGTTTCATGTAATTTGTTGTTGTGACGTAGTAAAATGTAGCAGATATGCTAGGTTTGCTAGGCCTGTTTGCAACAAAGAATGATTTCCCCTATTGTTTACAATAGAGACAAAATTTAGTTATTTATTTAAATATGTAGAGTTGAAGTAAAATCAAAAAAAAAGTCATCCGTAAAGGCTTTACTTTAATTTGAAAAAATGTTGAAATTTTGTTAAAAACAAAATCAAAAATATTTTTTATTAAAGTTGATAAAGATCTACTTTGTCTGTTGTCTTAAGATCAGTGGTATTCACAACAGGTTCATCAGTTTTCTAAAGCTTTCTAACATTTGTTCCTTCCGAAAGAAATGTTTGTAAATTTATTTTGTGTTAAACAGGAAATCGCTCTAAATAGGAAACACGGTCTCTGACGATAAGAAATTTTACTATTAGGTCATCATAAAGCACAACGTCATTTAAACAAATTAAGCGAATCTACTCTAACGATTGAGAAGATTCGATTTATTCGTCGACTATTGCTTTTGGGCAATCTTACTTCTGACAAAATGTCTGTCAGAGCTTACAATTAATTTTTTTTTAGTTTTGAATTCGATAAATTAATTTGTTAACTCCTAATTAGCGTTATGACAATTCAAATGAGATTTTGAGTATTTGTTGAGGCTTCAAGCAAAGTCAGTTATATTTTTGGAGACAGAAGAGATCTTCTTTTTGGATTTACTGCAATAATTAACGCTGTCGAATATTTTCATATAAACTATTAAAATAACATGTTTAGTCATACAAAAGTTTGAGAGCAAAACATCTTGTTTTAAGTTGTTTCAGTATAAAACACCTTCTTCTCTATTTTTTTTTTTATCGAAAGCTTATCTGAACTTTCAGTCAAAATAACAAATATAAACAAACGTAAAATTAAAAAAAATTTTAAAATTTATTAAGAAAAGTGAACACAAAGTGGAAAAAGAAGATTTAAGAAAATTTTTGAAATTAAGAAGAAGAGTCAAAGATGAATTTCGAGACCAATAGAAATCTGTGTATTCAGGATTTGAAGCTTTTAAAGGAACTCCACTGCCAAATTAAGACACGTATATGACGCTACGTTTAGTAATTGTGATTAAGAGAGCCAAACAAGTATTTTTTATCGTGCAAACATACAACTCACATGCATTTTTCTGCTCCTGCTCTTAGTCGTCACTGAAACAGCGCTGAGCGAACATCTGCGGCAGATGTATGTTGAGTCTTTGTTTTACGTTTTCTTTCAAACTGAAGTATTTATTAATTTTTACACAAAATATTAAGATTAATACGACCATCTTCACAAAAAAATAAACTCAAACAGATACTAATACTGCTGATTACCCATTCAACTCTTAGTGTAAAATTTTCATTTTCATAGCAATACGACTACATTTTTACTTTTGAAAAGCACTGATTTTCTATAACTTACTTTGTAGCGAAATAGAAGGGTATAGTGATGGGAAGTGGAATTTTTGTTCGGTACCAAAAAATTTTCAGAGTACTTTTTTTGCAAATAAAGTAAAGTAACAAATTTTATAAAACAAGATTTTCATGAATTGCTTTACTGAAAAACTTAATAACTCTGTCAAATACCAACGGATTTTCAAGAGCAGTGTAGCATTTTGTTCTTAACTAAACATAAGTTAGGTTACGTTAATCTGACAGCTATCATTGGCCCACTTGAAATTAGTTTATAGTTAACGTATGGCAGCAGTTATTCATTCAATCATTTTTATCAAGGCAAGGATTTTGTCCAGATCGTACGTTGAAAGTAGTCTTTATCGTCGAATCTGCTCCTAACAGGCACTGAAAATCTTAAATCGTCGAGTTCTGGGCAGGGGCAAAAAGTTGTTTCCTATATTCCTCCTCCTCTTCTAAATTGCAACTTCTGCCAAGATAATTATGTAGGATTTCCATCTTTTGAGCATATTTGCCAACAGTTCAAGAGTCAGTAATAACCCATAAAAGGTGGGTTTTTTTTATTTAAATGTTTTCGTAGTTTATTTATCACAAATTTACGTATTGGGAATACAAATTAATTTGTTCCGTTATTTTTAGCTCAAAAATGATAATGAAGTAAAAAACTAATCAAAATAAAAATTTGTCAAATCACTGTTTATATCATTTTCCCATCTCTGAACCATTTTCTGAATCCCGGTTCAGAAAAACTTACCTTGAAGACGATTTTATATTTCTTGAAAAGAAGTGATTCGGTGAAATGGTAAAAGATATTGTATCCGTGAAACAGCCAATAGTCAGAGGAATCAATGCGCGGAGAATACGGTGGGTGCAGCATTTGGGCGTTTCTAACAATCGCCGGCCGAGCGTTGTCATGCAAAATAATAACTTAATCAAAGTGGTATCTGCCTGCTCAAGTTCATTCGCTATGCAGTTACTTTCAATGTCTTCATGTTTATGAACGCAAGTAAGGATAACCGTCGAATGTCTCGCTAGAGACATTGGCATTTATGAATATTTCCCGACACGTTATGCACACTTTTCATGGTTCTTAAGAAAATACGCAGATATCCGTATTGAACATCCCGTAGAGTCTGACAACAGTTGCTCTTCTGTCGCTCAAGGGTACTACTTACAAGGGTACTACTTTGTCATGCAAAATAATAACTTAATCAAAGTGGTATCTGCCTGCTCAAGTTCAATCGCTATGCAGTTAGTTACCTTCAATGTTCTCATGTTTATGAACACAAGTAAGGATAACCGTCGAATGTCTCGCTAGAGACATTGGCATTTATGAATATTTCCCGACACGTTATGCACACTTTTCGTGGTTCTTAAGAAAATACGCAGATATCCGTATTGAACATCCCGTAGAGTCTGACAACAGTTGCTTCTCTGTCGCTCAAGGGTACTACTTTCAGATTATAAGTACATATAGGTATGAAAAACCGAGTTTTTACCCGAACTCAAGATTTTTAAAGTGTTTTGTTGTACTCGATAACGGCTATCAGCAAAATAGTTGGGGTATTCACAGTCATATTGTCATAATGTTCTAAAATTTTAAAATGGTTTAAAATTATTGTTTTTGTTTTTTAAACAAAAAGTGTTTCAAAATCATAAAGCTTTCAATGGAATGTTTTTGGTGCTGTCGTATTTTAAAAATAATTTTGCAAAAATAGATATATTTTTACGTTATACCGGGAAAACGTAGTGCTATTTGTATTATTCGAAATTTGTATTCGCCCACTGCTTGTTTTACTTATAAATGTAAAATAGCACCAACATATTATAAAGGGTTGTTTATGACGCCTTGTTTTTTTTGTTTCGCTGTAGCAGCCTGTAATTAGAAATACTGACAAATTAGAAGCAAAAAATGTCAACAAATTTATACTTTTTTTTAAATTTTCACAATGGGATATAGCGTAGAATTGCATAAATGGTAACAAATTTAAAATCATGATTTACATTATTATTTGCATTATTTAATTTTCTTTTACTAAAAAAAAAAGAAAAAAACATAACAAAACTTTAGTTTTTGTGCGAAATAATCATTTTTTCAGAGAGACTAAGAGACAGCATGTTAAAAAATGCATGGAACCATTTTTGATTTTCATCATGAAGTGCATTTTATTTTAGTTTCAGAAAAAAAAAATGTAAATGTTGTTAAGCGAAAAGAGAAAGATTCTATTAAAATTCGTTTGAAAAATCCATTAAGAAAAATTCGTTTAAAAAAATTGCAACAAAAAATTTAGAGCAAAACAATTTGTTTTTAAGCATTAAGGGATTCGGGTATATTTGAATTAAAAAAAACAAAAAAAAAAAAACAAAAAACAACATCAACAACAGCAACAAAAATAATAAATAAATAACGACTTTAGCTGCAATTGCAAATGCCATCAAGAAGCAGTAAAAACAGTGGCCAACAAAACTTGGGTCACTTTGAGGGGAATATTAGTTTTGTGAACGACTCGTAAAGAGTTTTTAAAGAAAAATATTGATTTTATTTCTGTCTTTAGTTATTTATGGCTCTTGAGTGTTTTAAATAAAGAAGAGGAGAGTTAGTCAGTCAGTGAGTCAAGTCAGTTAATGAAAAAGTTTTCTTATATTTATTTATGTTTGTTCTTGTTTGCTTTACTCTTTTTCGCAGATCTCAAAGTAATTACGACGCCACTTTAAAGAGGCAATGAAATCGCGGAAACTTCCCAAAGGCTTCGTGCTTTGTGGCTTAAATTGCTTAACTTTTGTTTACTTTCCATTGGTTTTACCGATTGTAATATGTTCGGCCAACGACTTCGACTATCGCCTGCAGCGAGTGAAAAATGTATTAAAGGAAGTGCCATTAATAGACGGGTAAGTTTAACTAAAAAAATTAATAATAAAAACAACAACAAAAATAACCACTTAAAATAACAACAAAGTGTGAAAAATAAAAACCCCAGAAGCTTTATTAAACAAAAAACAACAAAAAAAAAACTGAAACTGAAACTATTAAAAAGCAAAGCAAAGCAAACAAAAAAAAAAAAAAGAAGAGAAAACACGAAGAGCATAAAAAAGTTGTGAAAAGAGATTAAAATAATAGAGAAGAGTGCGGAAAGGGAAGGGAGGGGGAAGAATTAATAAAATAAATGGGAGAAAAGCAAAACAAGAGAACGTTAAATTAAAAATCACTTAATTAAACTACCAAAATACGGTTTTTGTTGTGTTGGCTGCTTTATTTAGTTTTTTTTTTTTTAATATGTTTTTCTCCCTTTATTTGTATGCCATCAAAGTGGATTTTGTTACAGTTCCTTTGAATACGTTGTTGTTGTTGCAAAAAAAAAACAGGAAAACAAAATTAATAACTAAATACTAAACTTTAAAGTTTAAGTACACAGTTCGAAAACAAGACAAAAAAGTACGATTTAATTTTCTATTTTCTACTTAAAGACACAACGATTTGCCCTGGAATATTCGGAAATTCTTAAAAAACCAATTGAAAGATTTCCATTTTGCTGGAGACTTGAGACAAATACAGCCATGGGCGAACAGTGCCTGGAGTCATACAGATCTAAGGAGACTCAAAGAGGGAATGGTCTCAGCACAGGTATTCAAACGAGTTTAATATTTTGTTTATTATCATTTCTTATTTCTTTCTTTTTCTAATAAAAGTAAAAGAAAAAGTAAATTTTTTCGATTAACTTCAAGGATAATATAAGAATATACGAGATTTTATGTGTTACTTTAGCATTCGGTCAAGTAAAAGAATTTATTTAAGTAATAAAAAAATTCATTAAATACATACAACCAGCTCAACCAGCCCCTTTTACTTAAAAAATCGCTTATAATTGCGAAATAAAAACCAGATATTGAAAAAATATAGATGAGAGTTGACAGGATATGTTCCAAATTTAAGGAAAAGAGTATTATCCAGCCTTAAATATACTTTTTCAAAGAGTGTCAAACTAAAAACCAAAAACATAAGTACATAGTTAGTCGCAGCTTAATTCAACCAGCTAATAAGTTAAGTAAATATTAACTTTCTTTTTATTTTAAACTTAGTATGGCCTCCGTTTAGATTAAGTAAATCTTTAAGTCTTCTTTGCCTAAATTCTATCAATTTTGTATAGTTAGTAGAGTTATTTTTGCCCATTCCACCTTTAGTGCGTCTATTTCGGTTAGAAATCCAGTGTTCGTGGAGGTTTTGACCTAAAATTTCCCATAAATTTATTTGTAATATTGGCCGTTAGTTGCATCACTTGCGGACAATTCCAAATAAGCCATGACTGCGTAATACCTGATTATGTTTCGCGCCGTTGTACTAAAAGAATCGAAAATTTTTTCATTATACCCAGTTCTTCAGAGCTTTGTAGTAAATTAGACTTAGAATGTTAGGGTCTGCATTTTTATCTATTGTATTATCAATAAACTGTTTCCGACACCATTTGATGACGTACAAGCCCACACCATGACATCGTGCCTGACTGCCGATTTTTAGTATTTTATTATGTAGCTTTGTATTGGGCATTGGAGCCAAATATGTTAAATCTGCCACAACCACCTATTCGCAAAAGCTTGCGTCTTTGGTTATGTGTTTCTTAACAAATTTTAGCCGCGCTATTAAACTTTTCTTACCAATAATGGGTTTTTTTTCGAGATATTCTAACGTTAAAACCATGATTTCGGAAACCACGATGAATAGTTTTTTGCACTGCAGGTTTTGTAACTTCTGTAGCTGGTTTTGGTGCGGAAAGCTTGGGGTTTTCGCTTATTTTCTTCACAATGTAGAGCTCATCAGTCTCATAAAAAAAATTTGTTGGGAGCTTTTCTGCCTTTATTGTCTATTTTCTTTTCGTGCACAAACCAAGATAAATAAAGGGTAACCAAAATTGAGGTATCATTTTAATTTTAATAAAAAAATAATTTTTTCAGCCTTCCCTACAGGCTGGACAGGCTCTCAATCGTTTACCAAAATTATCAATAACATTTTTAATAAACTGTTGTCAATGGTTGATATATGCTCGATAATGTTGGTTTTAAGCTCTTGAACTGTTGTGGGATTATTGCTGTACACTTTCCAAAAAACCCCACAAAATGCAATCAAAAAGTTTCAAATCACACGATCTTGGTGGCCAATTTAGTCCTCCTCTACGAGAAATGTGAAATGCGATTTTCGAACTTTTCTTTCAAAAGATCCATTGTTTCTCTTGCTGTGTGACAAGTGGCTTCCAGACCACAAACCACACCAAATCGAAACTTTGTGGGGATGTTGCTCTAAGAACTCTTAGATTCCCTTTGCCCCAAATATGGCAATTTTGCTTGTTGACGTAGCCATTGAGTTGGAAAAGGGCTTCGTCGGTGAAGTTTATTTTGTTAAAAAAATTCTCATTTTCTTCTTGATTTTCTATGGCCTAAGAAACGAATTGCCAACGTAGTGCGTTGTCAGTTGGTTTTAATTCTTGAGTCAGCTGAATCTTATAAGGCTTTAAATGGAGATCACGATACAAATTGCTACGAACGATGACGAATGGATGTTTGAATGGATCTTCTTCAACACTTCTGCTCACAGCTGCTATATTATAGATCGAACGACCACTTCCTGTTATCATAAACGGATCCAGTTTCAAATTTCTCAATCATCAGCCGAATGGCACCATTTGTTGGAGCATTCTCTGTACCGAATTTTGTTCTAAATTTCCTAATTATACCTTGAAAACTTTTCTAGTGATACATTCTTGACTTTTTCGGATGGTACCGAATTACCGATTTTACATATGATTCTGAGGCACTTGTTAATGAATACCTGGAGTTTCTGTGTGATATTATTCGATACAAGCCAGGTTGCACTTCCATACAGCAGTACCGATTTAATACATGAGTTGAATATTCTGAGCTTAGTTCGTTTGGATATATGTGAGCTTCTCCATACTGACTGCAGTTGTCCAAATGACGCTCTCACTTTGTTGAGCCTGTTATCTACGTCTGTTTCTGCGCAACCATTTGTAGTCATTGTACTTTCTAGATAGCAGAAGCTATAACATACTCAACTGGCTAACCCTTTAGCCAATCTTTCCAGGTCTTCCAGTTTCGACTGCATATTGGAAATCTTTTGCGAGAGTAGACAAATGTCATCTGCATACTTCAAGACTTTGGGTTGGCGTGAGAGACTCCATGTGATTCCTCTTCTTTTCGAACAGACTTTGCTAATTATGTCATCCAGCACGATGGTGAATAGCTGAGGTGATAGTGGGCATCCTTGTTTAACAACAGCATTGGTTTACGTTCTGAAGAACTGAAAGTTCTGCATCCTCATACATCGCTTTAATTATTCGAATTATCTTCTGGGGTACTCCTTTGTTCGTAGTGCTTTCCATATAGCCGTTCGCCTGATGGTAACAAACGCTTTGTTGAAATCGACGAATAGTAGATACAGGGGGCTACGCCATTCTATAAAGTGTTGGCTTCATCTAAGCCGCCACTTTTTGGTAACTTTACAATGATGCCCTTCTTCTTCTCCCATACTGATATGATGTGAGGCAGTAGAAGTTCAGCTGAGGTTTGGATGTCAACCCGTAGAATTTCCGCTGGTAGTCCATCTTCGCCTACCGCCTTATTATTTTTCAATTTACCAATCGCCTCTTTTATCTCATTCAGATTGGGAGGATTGCATGATATTCTTAAACTGTTTTCCTCATCTATGTTCTCAACTGTTTCGCTGTCCTCAGTAGTGTTCGTGACGTTACTAATTTCATTGAAATGTTCTCTCCATCTCTGTGTTTGTGCATCATTGTTCGTTATTAGTGTACCATTTTTATCAGCAACGACTTGGTTCCTATTACAGAGATATTTAAGCGCCTGGTTTAGTTTTCTCATATTATTCTGGCAAACTGCTTCTTCCGCCGCTGTTGCCAGTCGTTCCAGGAACTTTCTGTTGCCAGCTGATGGTATTGCTGCCTCAAGGTATTGTTGCTATTCAGCTGCAGTTTTAGTTCCTTTCTTTGAGAAACCAGGTTTCAAGTTAATTTAATATCCAAACTCTTCTATTTGGTTGCACTACACCAAATGTTTCCTCCGCGACTTGAGTAACTTTGGTTTGTTGGTAGCCGTTCACGGATTGCCAAGGTTAATGCGTGCCTGCTTGCATAATTTTAGAGTTTTTGTAGGTAGAGTCGTTTTTGCCTTGTGTGCCTGATGGTGTTTCTTTGACATTTCAATTTAATCTTGATTTCACCAGTGATAAGTTCGTGGTCACTGCCGATGTCAGCTCCTCTCCTATTTCTGACATCCGATAAAGAGCTTCTCCATCTTCTGCTCACGCATATGTGATTTATCTTTTTGCGCGTATTGCTGCTCTGGCATATCCCGGTATACTTGTGTATTTCCTTATGGCTCCCTATGACTAGTTGAAATGTCTGGCATAATCCTATTAGTCGCTCTCCATTCTTATTCTTTACTCCACAACCGTGTGTTCCCATAGTAGACTTCGCGTTAAAGTCACTCATGAGTATGATGATATCACCTCTTCGAATTTCCGCGAGCGTGGATGTTAGTTGTGTGTAGAATTCATCTTTATTATGTTCTTCAGCGTCTTCCGTATTAACTAACCGGAATGTATTTGGAATCCGAAAATAAAAATTTAGAATAAAAATTACAAGTAGAAAAAAATTGGCTGAAAATTAATACAGGGTGTCCTAAATTTTGGACTAAATTTTGGACACCCTGTATTATACCTCGAACTGTTGAAGACGCCATATCAGTAAGTTTTCTAAGGAATTTACCGTTTTTAGAATGGCTTATTACCAATTTTCTCTATTCTATGGTAGTGCGTTGCTACATCAAAAAACCGATCTAATTTCCGAAATTAGACTAGAAACTTAATTAAATATCTTTAGACATAACTAGAAGAAGAATAAGCCGTGAGTACTTACGTATCTTACGTATCGTTTTTGTATGTAATTTTTTCGAACTGTAAATCTAAGTAAGAAAATAAAACTTTTTTCCCTAAATTCGGAATATATTCGATAAAATATGAAACAAATTTTTTCAATACCTTTTGTCATTTTAAAATTGTACACGATATACCATATCAAGAGGGACTGGTTGAAATAAGTTGTGAGCCACTGTATACTCATACTATACGGTATGGAAGAAATTCTTGTTGAAAAGAAAATTTCATTTTCGAAAGTATTGAAATTTCAATAGATAAACAAACATTTTTAATTTTCTTTTCTTTCTTCTTAGTTTTGGTCAGCGTATGCCCCCTGTTCATCACAACATCTGGATGCTGTACAATTAACATTAGAACAAATAGATCTGATACGACGCTTAGTCAACCTATATCCACATCATATGTCTCTTGTAACAACTGCCTCAGGTAAGAAAATTAAACAAATAAATCCACAATAATCGTTTAACATAATGAAAAATAAATATTATATTGATATCTTATAAAATGACGATTTGCTGAAGAAGTTCTTTAATTCTGATACATACACAGTGATTTTCTTATTATTGAATGAAATAATTAAATTTGATCGCAAAAATGCTTGTTAAATTCGCATATTTCGCATGTTCATATTTCGACTCAAAGTCATTTGCAATTAGTTTCACTTTTCTTATTCAGAAAGAAGGCCGATAAATTAAGCGGACATTTATTATTTAAACGAAAAAACAGAAAGAAAACATGACACATTCTGTCAATATCTCTTAATATATTGAGATAAGAACAACACGTTCGACACTTTTCTGTTGTACTTTATCTCCACTCACATATATGTATGCCCACACGCATACACGATTACATTTAAATACATATGGATTTTTTCCTGTTTTATGTACTTGAACGCAATTATTGGACAAGAGTTCTTCTACCTTAATTTTAAATATTAGGGCTGTTCTAAAAACAAATGTATAATATTTTTTTTTTTTTTGCCACTAAGCTCTCAGCCATAACCTAATAGGCTTTTCCTACTCATTCAATAAATTATTCTCATTATTTCTTTGCTCACACATTATAAGTAGCGGTAAGTAGCGCCCTAATATTTATATACGTTTACATGAAGTTTCTACAATTGTTGTCGCACCACCAACAACAACAAGAAGCGCTTATAATTCATTAACCATGACAAATACGAGTGTGAATAGTATGTATGTTTGCAATTAAATGTGTTTATTATGCACTCTCTCAGAAATTGTTTGATCATGATGTTGACGACTATCATGATTATACTCGTCATAATGATGATTGTATACAATTGTTAAATTTTTTATAACAATTAAAACATTTGTTAAGTCAATGAAATGCCGTTTGATTAAAAAGACACGACGATGACAAAATAACAGAAAGAAAAATAAATTTGTACAAATCTTACTTACATTCGCAATAGTCCAAATACACGTACACATATGTATAAATGTTTGTGAGCACATAGGCAAATATACATACAGACACATAAATACATACGTTCACATGTACATCTACTCAGAGAGAATAAATAAATCGCTGACAAATTTGTTTGTGTTAAATGTAAAATACCTGTATAAACACATCCCAATACACCTTGTTTAAGGGGCCTGGCTGCTTTTCACCGACATATGCATACAGAGCACACACAACACTCACTCTCACATACCTGTGCATAACATGGCTGAATGAAATTGTAATTGTATGTGTTTAAATGAGTCGGTGTCTTTAAATATAAATACAAATACAGCCGTATGGGCTGTAATGGCCTAATTGTAGTTTCAAATGCATCAGTTGTTGATGATGTTCAAAGTGTATGTTGTTGTTCACATACCTACAACAGTTCCTACACATCTGTACATATATATTTATGTGCTAAAAGGGAATAAACCGAAGGTAGGGGCGGGAGATAGAGATAGAAAAGTGTGAGAGACAAACAAGTTGACATGTTAACCAACCTTATTGACACCTGACATGATTGATATGCATTCTGTGTCAGTAACTTCAGTAACAATTAAAATTTGTTGTCACAATAAATATACGCCAATACAATATTTTTTTTATTTTTATTTTTATTTTCGTTTTTATTTTTATTTTTATATTATTTTTGTTTTGTCTACACATACATATGTATATAAAAAAAAATATTTATAAAAAAAAACATTAAATAAAAAATAAAAACTTGTGGCCATTTTTATTTAAATTTGTTATTTTTATAGATTTAATGATTTGCTTACTCCTTGCACAACAATCACATCCTTCCTCCTCTATATACTGTTTTATTATATTTGTTTTTGTTTTTGTTTTTATTTGTTTTTTAAAGCAAATTCAAATGAAAAGGTAATTCCGTTTGGTATTGGCTTTTTGTTGTTATTATAGTTTTGTTTTTATATATCGTTTGGACTTAATATTGACCACAGTTGGTTGATTTTATTTTTTATTTATTTTTTAACAAAAGCCATATTTCAACATTGCTTTTAATTTATATCAACATGCAAAAATATCTCATAAGCCATTGCCTTGTCAATTTTTATTGAAACTTACATAGTTATGAGAGCATAACTGAAAATGTTAAGACATAAATTCAGTTTCAATCTTTAATTTAAACAGAATATTTTTTGAACTTTCAAAAGATTTATTAAGAGAAATTATGCCAAGTAGTTTGACTCAGTTCTGAAGAGTAGATTTTTTTGAGTTTTTCAAATACAAAATATCATTTTAACTTTAAGCATATGTATGTGTGCGTATACATTTAGGATTAGAAGTAAAACTGTCTTATTTGTTCTATAGTAGATGTATACATAGGATGCTTATCAAAAAGATCCATTAATAAATTTTGCTGAACAAATTTTCCATAGATTATTAAGATCTGAAAACATAAAGTCGAATATATAACGTTGAACAGTTAATAAGAAGCAAAACTTTATTTCTAGAAGTTTTAATAAATAGTACCGATAGGTATGCATTATGAAAGTCAGTATAAGAGAAAATCTACACTTTGCCTCATGTTAACAGTCAATAATTTTATTTCTTCTGAATAGCATACTCGAAATACATATGAAATTTGTGCCACTAATCAAGCTGCACAGTGTAATATGTAGCTACAATCACAAAATAATTAACACAGGGGCCTTTAGTTGGCCATCACATCAGAGTATTTCAAATTATTTCATTTAGAAAATCTCATCCATTTGTAGTTGATCGGCCATAGAAACTTAATGTAAAACAAAACCTGAAATAGTGCTAATGTGTGCGATTAAATTGTATTGTTCGTCATATCAAGGATACAAATTTCATAGAATAACGGATCTAAAGGAAATTTATAGCAATTTATAACTGTTACTTTCCTATCTGATAGCCCATCCAGAGAAGAAGGGATTATATATATATACGAGGGCAGTACGAAATATTCTTAGCCAGACATGGTAATGGCGGCTTTGTATAATGAAAACTTACATCTGTCATATGAACACATGTCATATTTAATTTAGATCTGTCACTTGTTTAGTGATTCTTTATAATGTGATTTTTTATAATGGAAAAATTATAAATTCGTGGTGTGATTAAATATTTGCATAGGAAAGGTTTTCCGGAACAAGAAATTCATAATGATATGGTGAATGTGTTAAGTCAAAGTGCTCTTTCATATAAACCAGTAAATAATTTTTTTTTCTCCATTTATTTATTTACAATCTATTTTAACAATAATAAGTAAATATGATAACAAAGTAACTTAACCTATGTTATTAAACTTTAGTAAGCTTAATAAACTAAATTTGATATTATTATTTAAATTGGGCATTAAAATTATAATATCCTGAATGGTAAATCTAATATATGAGCTCTTTTCAGTCTTCTTACTTCTTCTGTATCACCTAATAGGGTTATTGCAAGAATATTACGGTGGTTAATAAGGCGTTCTAAGTACCTCTGACTAAATCTATTTATTTCACTACTGACTAAAGGAATTTTGAGATCTTTGCGAATTTGTTTGTTAGTTACAAACCACGGAGCATGGACTGTCGTCCTAAGAGTTTTTGATTGAAACCTTTGCAAAATTTTTATGTTTGAATGGCTTGAGGTTCCCCATAGTTGAATGCCATACGTCCATATAGGTTTTAGTATAGCCTTATATATTTTTAATTTATTTTCTAGACTAGATTTGGCACCTAGTAACCAGTACATTCTCTTGGTTTTTATATTAAGATGTTCTCTCTTTGCCATAATATGTCTTTTCCATGTCAATCTTTTGTCAAGGTGCAATCCCAGGTATTTTACCGTATCGGCTTTTGGCAGCGCAAATCCAATAATATATAATGTAGGACACTCTTCCCTTCTTAACGTAAGTGTGACTACATTTTTTTATGTTAATTTCAATTTTCCATTTTTTTAACCACTGTTGTAATATATCTAACTCTCTTTGAACTGCTAAAGACGCTTCATTTGGCAATTGATTGGCATATCAAATCGCAGTATCATCCGCATAAGTAGCTATTGTAATATCATTATTAACAGGTATGTCAGATGTAAAAACAGTATACAACACAGGACCTAGGATATTTCCTTGCGGTACGCCGGTTTTTATATCGCATATATTAACATTTTCATCATTTATTTTAACATAAAATGTATGTTCATTCAGATAAGATTTTAGAAATAAATAATAAGGAGTCGGTAATATCGTTTTTAATTTGAATAAGAGCCCCTCATGCCACACTTTGTCAAATGCCTGCTTTACATCTAAAAACACTGCACAACAGTACAAATTTCTTTCCAATGTATCCGAGATAACATTCACAACGCGATGGTCTTGCTCAGGTGTGCCATGCTCGTATCTAAAACCAAACTGGTGGTCAGGTATTATGTTTTCCTTTTCCAAAATTGGAAGCAATCTGCCCTTAAACAATATTTCTAATATTTTTGAAAAAATAGGCAATAAACTTATGGGCTTGTATGATAATATTTCATTTTCCGGCTTATCAGGTTTATTAATCATTATAATTTCTGCACACTTCTACTGTATAGGAAAATGAGATAATCTCATCATAGAATTATATAAAAGGGTTAAAAATATAACACATTTTTTTGAGAATGACTTAGCAACTATCGGTCGAATTTTATCGTATCCGGGAGACTTCGAATTATTTAATGCTATTATTTCTTTCTGAACTTCTCCTGGCGAAAACGGTTTTATTGGAAAGTCCATAGGGCACGGAGAGTCTAAAAATTTCATAATATTGTTTTCATTGGGTCGCTAAATATAAACGTGGTCGTACAAGCATTGAAGATGAACCACAAAGTGAACGTCTAAAAATACCAACGAAGTCAGATATCATAGCTGAAGTGCATGATATGATATTAGAAGATCGACAAGTGAAAGTGCGTCAAATAGGTAATGCCATAGGCATCTCGAATGATCGTAGTTATTTTATTTTGCAGCAAGAACAGCAAATTTAAAAGCTTTCTGCAAAATGGGTGCCTCATTTGTTAACAGGTGTCCAAAAACGTATTCGAATCAAAATTTCTTAAAATAAAATGAATTTTAAGTGTCGTTTCATTACTGTTGATGAAACATGAGACAAAAAAAAAAAATGCAAACAATATATTAAAGTTGGTGAAAGTTCACCATAGAAGGCAAACGGTTTTCTGGAATTACAAAAGTATTTTAATGATGAACTATCTTCAAAGATGTAAAACAATAAATTGGCAATATTATTGTAAGCTTTTGGCTCAACTGAATTTGAAAATTCAGGAAAAAGTATCTGGCTTACAACACAAAAAAAATAATAATTCACCAAAACAACGCACCAAGAGTGTTTTAACAATACGAATTGCTTGAGCAGCCACCTTATTATCCTGATTTAGCTCCCTTTGATTTCTACCTGTTCCCAAATCTAAAAAAATTCCCTGCTAGCAAACGTTTTACCTTGAATGAAGATGCAATGGCAGCTGTAAACGTTTATTTTAAGAAACAAAAAATAACTCTCATCAAGGGATAGAATTGCTAGAAAAACGTTGGGCTAAGTGTATTGACGTTTCAGAAGAGATTCTATTGAAAAATACAACAATTTTAATAATCGAGCTCATGTTTTTCATTGCTAGGCTAAGAATATTTCGAACTGCCTTCGTATTTATGTGTGTGTATGTGTATGTTTACATTTAGCTTTGGCAGCTATAAAATTGCATTTTGAAATCTGTAAAATAAAACAAAACTAAAATAAATACTTATGTACATATTGTCACCTAAAATGCAAACGGCCCTAACTAACAAAATATTCAAAATCGACTTTTTCATTAATTCTGAGGTATTTCATCAAAACAAAGACCCACAAATAAATTTGGACTCTTCCGACGAAAATTAGTGATTTTACTACCAAAAAACAAACGGCCCTATCTACAAAAGCGATTATATGGCAAACGCAAATAATACATAACATTGTCAATTGTCAAAACGCGATATTGGTTTATAAGTTAATGAAACAAAATATAAAAATTGTATCTCAAATATTGGTAAAAATCGCGCTGATTAAAACTATACTTTTTATTTTAATTAGTTTTTTGCCTCTCCTGTAAAATTTTCAAAATGTTAGATAGGGCCGTTTGCGCTTTAGGTGACGATATGCATATGTGTATGTATATGAAGAATAATAATATTTAATTAAATTCTTTTTCTTTTTTATATTCTCCTTCAATTTAATGACATATTCACCATATTTCACCATGTCCTTTAGGAATCGAAAAAACTCACAAAAGTGGAAAAATAGCCAGTTTAATTGGTGTAGAAGGCGGTCATGCAATTGGCACAAGTTTAAGTGTACTTCGAATGTTTTATCAACTCGGTGCTCGTTATTTAACTTTAACACACACCTGCAATACACCCTGGTAAGTAAGCAAATGTGAATAGAGGGGGAAAAAAAGGGAACAAAACAATAAACCAACGTCCTGTATATTTTATTAAGACTGCACACCTGAAATCGTAAAACAATATACCGACACTTGGATGTTGAATAGTATGTAGCAACAATACAATTCTTCTGTTATTATTATGGAATACGGTTGTGGGGAGGGGGATATATAAAAAAAAGATAATAATTTCAATACTTACAAGGCAACACGAAGAAGAAAAGAAGAAAAATGATAACGATAAGCAAACAACAAGAAAAATCAGTGGATTTAGGAAATGCTTAACATTTTTTCAAGTCTCATTTGGGATTTCTCAACAGGTAAAGCGTGTTGGCGAAGGCAAAGAATTTATTTTATTTCTTTCACTTGTAGCGATTGTAGCGATATTTAATACTGTTTTATGCTCTTTACTCAGCGGGCTTATGTAAGAAGAAGAAGGGGTAGTTCAACGACAATTTTAGAGCATTTTTTGTAAGGGTTTCTTCTTTTTGGAAATTTTGTACTACATCCCAGCTTAAATTTAGATGCAGAATGGGAAAAATAAAATGATATTAAAAAAATAAATTTTAATTCTTTGTTGCATATACATACGTACACAATATTATTAATAATTTTTTTCTTCCTTTTTGTTTCCCTTAGGGCGGATTGTTGCAAAGTTGACGAACCTGGCAAATATCCCCATATTGGTGGTTTATCAAAATTTGGAAAGGTAAGCTTGTTAAACGTATAGCTGAATACGCTTTAATTTTTTATATTTAAGGAAAGTTCAGTGAATGCATTACATTTTAGTGCAAATTGTTAAATCAAAAGTACAAGGAAGCCAAGTGCGTGCATGTTTCTTCGTTTTACTTATTTGAGAAATTATTTTGTTAAGGGTTATACATAGATAAGCTTGTAATCAGGGACAAGGATTTTGTGATAAATTAAGCGTTGTTTGTTGCTGTTCCTAATAGATCGTTATTTTTCCGTTTTCCGCCATTGAACAACAGAGGGTCATTAACAGCACTATTTGTTTTGAATCGTCAATGGCGATGAAAGGTGTTGCCTATAAATAAATATGAAGCAAAAAAAGGAGTGCCTGACCTCCATCCAAAGATGATGGTTGGACTGAGAGGTCATGGTCACTGGAAATACTGGAAAGGAATGCCAAAGTCAAAGCTACACCACGTGGGAGAGACTTGAATAGGAGCATCTGCAGTATTCTCCAGACCTTGTACGAACTATAGTAGTGGAACAAATAATAGGGACGCAGTTTAAAAGTTTCTTAATTTCTATTCATTAAACTCAAATAAAGTATGAATTGGAACCAAACGATTTTGCACCTGACTCAAACAAATTAATCTTTGTTTCGACAGACCATGGCATGCTGTTCTAACTATTACTTTTAGTGCAGGTGTTGTTTTCGTTTACTGAGAGAATATACATTTCAAGGACTCTTTTCCATAAGTGTAGCCTCCGCAAGTTTTTCTTTTTTCTTATTGGCGACTAGAAACAAGAGCAATAAGTTAATTTTTCAGGCTATTTGATGACTTAAAAGGATTAATCTTTGAGTTACGAATTGAAAGTTTATCCGAACCGACACGCTCTTTCATTGGATTGCATTAAATACTTTAGCTTTGTAGCTCTTCATGGCCAGAACAAATTTCCAACAATAAAGCCGCAATACATCAAATTTTATGACATATTATTGGAAAAAATGAAAGAGTCTCTATTATTTGTTCCAACACTGTATGTGAGGGACGTGACCTTCGACAATGAACAAAAACTTAAAAACTGGCTCAACAAGTTCTTCTACACGCGACCATGCGATTTTTAGAGGAACCCCAGCGATGAATTGGTCGATAGATGTGTGAAGGTGCTCTTAAATAACAACGGCAAATACATGAAAGTGAAAGATAAGAACACTACGAATTTATTCCCCAACCCAGATGTTTGATAAAATAGTTAACACCTTTACGAAACTTTCTTATGTTTTGTGAGAAATTTTTAAATAAACTAGGCGTGGTTCGCTACCTCTATATTCGTTATTTTCTTAACTATTATCTAAGTTTTGATTTGGTTCCGCTTTTGTGCTGTATACTGTGTTCAAACAAACACTTATTTTAACATTTTTATACACATATAAGATGTATGTATATGTAGACAACTTTTACCCGGTGTGCTTTGTGCAATACCCGCTTTTACACTGATGTAAATAGATCGCAAAGATTTATCTGTTACTGGTCTCTACATATAAAAAATTTCATATTTAGTTTGAATGGAAGGAAGATGCCAAGCCATTTATCCAATCTCTCCTGGTTATTGACTGTTGATGTGTATTGCCCACAAATTTACTATTAACGTATATTAAAATCAATATTTACTTTCTATGGGTGGTACCACGCCCTCTTGTCGAATTCCACTCACTTTTTAACTGCTGATTTGTATAGCCTGTGAATTTGTTAGGGCCCAATTTAGAGACTTTTTCTGTTACCATTTTAAAGAGGGGCGTGGCACTGCCCAGTTGGAATTTTTGAACTTTATATAGCCTCTAGTTCCTTCCAGATCTACAGATAGTTACTGTACAAATTTCAAGAAAATCGGTTCAGCCCTTTAGCTGTCTATAAGGCACAAGCAAACATACATGCAAACATATTGGGTATACAAGTTAATAATGTCGATTTTTTTCTTAAAAAATGCATTTATTATAACAACAAAATGAACTGATACATTATTCAAAGTATTGTCCATCGTTAGCCACATTATTGTATCGATCGAAACAAATGATAGTCAGAACGGTCAAGGTCAGAGCTATAAGGCGGGTGAGCCAAAACTTCCCATCTACTGTTTTCCAAATAGTTTTTGACCGGTTTTGCAACATGTTGCCGAGCGTTGTCATGATGGAAGATTATGGCCTTGTGTTGCGTCGAATATTTTGGTCATTTTACGTTGATTGCTCTCTTCCGACGAATCAATTGTCTTCGGTACAGGTCTCTTGTAATCGTCTGACCTGATTTCAACAGCTCATAATGCAAAACATCCTTCTGATCCTACCAAATACAGAGCATTACCTTGGCGTCCTGGATATTTGGCTTTGGCATTGACTTGGCTAGTTGCCCGGGCTTTACATATGTACGTAATGTAATCATTTTTCATCATTTTGGACATGGGATCCAATTTCCTTGCTTTTTAATGAAGCTCCATGGTTTTAGAAGTAGGGAAATGGCTTGTTGTGTTACTTCAAATGATAATGCAAGTTCTTCTTGCGTTTGACAGCAATGTTCCAATTCCTCATCTTCAAACTTTTTCGGCTGACCAAGCTTCTCCTTGTCTTCAGTGTCTAAATCATATTGCATATTGACCGTAAGCTTCTAACAACAATCGATAACTTTCAGCAGCTGTTAAAAGAAGGTTATCAGGCTTCCCCGCAAAACATCTTTTTAAGGCACAAAATTCGACATTATTATAGCGATTGAAAAAAAAAAAATGTGTTTTTACACTTCTGCGTCTATCGAACACTGAATTATAATGACAGATGTCTACCCTCCAAAATAACATATTTGTTATTATTGACACAAACCATGTGTGATAGTTATGCCATATGTTGTCCAAATCGGCAGTATTAACTTTTGTACCCAATACATTCATCTTTAGTTATAAGACTTTCATTACTTAAGTAATGGTTTTCTTTAGTACTTTTCATCACTTCATGTTTAAGGCTATTTTCAAGACAGGCAGCAAATAATGTTTTTCAATATTGGAAAACAAAAAGTAATTTGATATCAAATCTGAGCTCAATGACGATAAATTAATTTCTTTGGGAAAGACCTGAATGTATAAAAAGTCTTGATTCATAACAAAGATAGTAAAATATGGTGGTGATACTGTACCATGTAGCGGTATGGGTTACTCAAAGGAAACCAGCAGCTTCATTTTTAGTTTACAAATCTCGATATTTGATTTCAATAACATTTAATCCGTACTTTTAATTTATTCTTTTGTTAATTCCTTTCTTAAGAGCAAAACAAAATGAATTGGAAATTATTTAACTGAAGTTGGCCTACGGCAATTACTTTATTTTAATGCCTTTGGCCATATTTATTTTTAGCGAATTTTGTAAGTTTGTAAGTTTTGCTTAAGCTTTTATTCTCAATTCATTCCTCTAGTTTTGTGATAAATTATATGTAAATTTTATATGCAAAAAAAGAAAACACCCCAGGAAGAAAAGAAGCCAAAGGAAAAGAGAAAAAGAAATGTTTTTCCCTGTTTGGAATGCTAAAAATGTTGTCATTTAATAAAATTTTCTTTGACGTTCATTCAATTAAATAAATTCTAGTTGAGCTTCTGTTACGAAAAAGTGCAGCATTTTTTTTTTTCGTTATTGTTGTTCGTGTAGAAAAAATCGTTAGAAAATAAGGATTCATTAATAAAATTTGAAATTTTTTTAAGTGTATTTTTCTTCTCATAAGCTACACATTTCTGTTTTTTGTATCCTTTAAAGTTTTAGTTGTAAAGTTTTTTCTTGTTTGTTGTCTTTATATATAAATAAGAAAGCTCTCTTCGCATTTGTTTTTTTCCGCCAATATTTCGCACATTTTTTTGTTCCTGTTACAATTATTATATCTATTCACTGTACCTTTACTGCTATTATGGATAGAAAGAACGCGCAAGGAACTAAATTGGACTGTACACTGCAGTAAAATTACAGAATTTGCATCAAGATTTGCATTTAAATGGAGAGCAGTTGCATAAATTGTGCATAAATTTTGCTTAATACTCGTTAAAACTGGTGCTATTTTTAAAGTGTTGCTTGGTTGGTGGATTTATTTTATTTCAGTGTCGTTAGAATTTTATTAAAATAAGATTTTATTCATATTTTACTCCCTTTTTATTTTTCTGTGTTTCCTCAATAATATTCTTTACTTCCTCTGACCAAAAGATGGCTAAAAGCGTACACATATGAGTTAATGAATAAAATATTCTCAACATTTTCGTACATAAATAAATAATTATTATTACGATCGCTATAATTGTATGTGTGACCTGTACGTGTGAGTGAAAGTTGAGCAAAATAATTTTAGCAAAGTATGTATGCTTTAATATGTATTAAACATATACATACATACATACATACATACATACATATATACTTATACAAGTTGTTATACAACTGTGTGTGTGTGTTTGTGTGTGTATTTCATATATACATAAATATGCATATTTGTGTGTGTTTAAAAGCATATGAGCTTAGTTTATTGACAAGCGAGTTTATTAATAATTTCTTTCATTCATTTCTTTTGAAATTCCTTATAAATTCTTGAATTCATTCTCTCTTTTAATATTCGTTTGCTTAAGTTTCACAATGAGCTGTAAATGTATTTAATCTTGTAAATTTCCAAGATCTTTAAAAACGAGCCGAATTCATTGCTTTTATGGCATAGTAACTACACAACATTTTTATTGTAGTTTTTGTCTTTTTTTATTGTAGTTTTTGCTTTAAATCAGGGGGTGGAAAAGTCAGTTATAGCTTTGATCAATGCTTAGGAACAGGATCATCAGCTCATCTATTGATGGAGAGGAGTCCATTGAGATCGCGTCTAAAGCATTCCCTCGGGGTGGAGTACTTTTTTCATTGTTATGGACATTAGTAGTTGATGTCTTGCTCATAAGGTGTCAGTGATGACCTCGTTATAACGGTCTATGGGAAATGTGAGAGTAAGTTGTGTGACCCCATGAAGACTGACCTTGGCGAGTTGCCAAAACATAAGCACGTCTTCAATAAATTCACTTAAAATATTATTTTTACTAATATTTAGCTGCTAAGCCTTTAGCGTTTTGAAAGTTCTTTATATATTAATATTATGGACTTGATTTGTTTCGAGAATGTTTCACCAGACATATCATTCAATGCAATTTCCACTAGTCAATAAAGTTCATCCTTATATTATGGTAGTAAATGCAGACTCGTGCATATATTTTGTCCAATACTGTAGATGTCATTCAGGATAGGAAGAGGTGTTGAATCTCACACATTGGTGCCGTCCAGACAAAAGCGATAAGGGTTTTTTCAGCAAAACACTCTTCCTACAGTAAGAAATTTGATCTTTCTCCGAGAAGAACACTTTGGATATATACCGCTATTATTCGGCTCTTTTACTAATACAGAGTACAGAGACTCGCCTGCCTCAGTATAGCTGGGGCAATGAGAGCGTATCCAACAGCGGCGTTGAAGGCTTTGGATTGGTTAACACCTCTTCACATCAATGTGATGAGTGTGGCGGCATATCTGGCGGCAAAGAACTATCTTCTGCCCTGCCTTTAGATCTGTGCTTTGGCAGGAGTTTCTGTTTTGAATTCCCGCTAGGAGATTGTTGGTCTAATTGTGCCTTAGTTCCGATGGTAAGTATACCTATGGCTCAAAAATGAATGACTGTGTCGGTGTTAGTGTCCATGTACTCAACTGAGACTTGTCGATCCCACTGGAAAGATCGCTAAGTGTCTTCCAGGCTGTGATCTAGTCATTGCTATGACTTCTAGACTTTTCAAATATTGCTAAAATACGTTAAAAAGGCTTTCGCTTGGAAATAAAGTCTGGTTGTTTTGGGTACTTCGACACTGCGTGATAGATGGTAATAATAATTCGGATGTATTGACCAGAAAATATTCCATGACACTCTGTATCCATACGGAATCTTTCTGTGCAACACCACTCACTACCTACCATTTTCAATCAAGTCAAAGCTGGGAACACTGCCAGATGCCTGGAACACTGCAATACTCAATGGCAGGCCGGACTGGTAACGTCGGAGAATGGCAGTTTATAGACTGTGCTACACGCATCAGAGACAGCGGAACGCATATTGTGTGAATGTGGTGTAATTGATAGGTTTAGGTGGATGTGACATATCCTTCATTATGGTTTCAGATTTGCTGATGTTCATTAGGAAGGCAAGAGATCTGCTAAACAAACTAGAGACCGGAAGAGGCACAATAGATCCCATGGGCCATAGTGTCCTGCAATAGTGCCCGGTCAGGAGGATAATAATAATAATATGTAAAATCAATATTAAATCTTCTTCAAAAGCTCCGAATAATATTCGAGGGTAATCAGTTTAGACTTCTTAAATCACTCAATGTAAACGACAATACATTCATCCAAAACCATTTGAATGCCAACTAATAATTGTGTTGATGTGGTTGATGCGGCACATTGTTAACACATGTCGTACTTGTACTTCAGTAAAGGGTAAAAACTTTCCTGTTTAATATGCAATTAAAGCACATAAGGGGTTAACAAGTGTATGTTGATATAAGATTTTTTACAGTGAATAGATATGACAACTATATATTGACAAAGTTTGGGTTGACTCACTTTAGCGGTACAAGTGCGATATGTTAAATGAAGTCATAGGTCGCAGAGACAACTGGCTCAATAGTGAGTAATAGAGTAATAGAGTGACCACAATGTGTATTAATACCTACTTGTAGAGTGAGTTGTCAAGTAGAATGACAATCTGTATAGAGTATGGTGACATTTTTTGAAAGTTCTTTGAAACGTTTTGAAAAAAAAGAAACTCAATTTGTAAAATTAAATCGTTGCTTTTTTAAAATTTTTGTAAAAAATCAAATGGAAGAATCTCAGGGCGAGTCAAAGAAACCTTCGAATTTAAGTCAGGAAGAGCAATACGAAAGAGTTAAGGAAATTTGCCAGCCATTTCTGATAGAAAATGAAAGATTACTCGCCATAAGAGATTTATTTCTCAGTGAGATTAAGAAGGGCGTGGAGGAAAGTGCGGCATCCACTATTACTTCCCATTTTACTTTTGTCGATGAGTACCCAACTGGTTGTGAATATGGAATGTTTTTGGTTATAGAATTTGGCGGTAGTTATTTTCGCATATCCTGTGTCCATTTGAAGGGTGCCCGCAAATATGATATTAACAAGGAGGTGTATGATATTGCCACTGAACTGTATAGCGGAGATATTGACACCCTATTCGATCATATAGTTGACTGTTTGTACAAGTTTCTTTGGGAACACGATTTGCTACGGGAACCTTTGGACTTGGTCATGTGCTTGAGTTTTTCATTGCGCCATAAAGCTGTCAACAGTGCAATGGTTGTGGATTTTACCAAAAATATAAAAATACCCGGTTTACTGCATAAAGATATTGTAGAAATAGTACAGGATGCCATAGATCGTCGCAAAGGACTTCGCGTAAAGGTGACGGCAGCAACGAATGTTTGTACAGCTATATTATTGGGCTGTGATCGCAGTGGTATTTTCTGTAAGATCGGTATTAATATAGGTACCAGTTTTAACGCCGTCTATGTATACGACAGTAACGGAACTAATTTTGATAATTCTGAAGATAATAACAAGCATTTGCTTCTTAATGTTGAATGGAAAGAATTTGGTAAAACTGGCGAGTTGGATACGGTATACAATGAATTTGATCAGGAATTGGATGCTGCCACCGTAAATAAAGGCAGTCATAAGTTTATTAAGATGACTTCGGGTTTCTATCTGGGAGAATTGTCGCGTCTAGTTATCGTACATTGCATTAATGAGGGTATACTCTTTGAAGGTTATATTAGCAAGTCTTTAAAACAGCCATTCAATTTTTTGGGACGCTATATCAGTGTTATGTTGGCCGAAGAAGAAAATGAGTACGATCATATGCGTTTACTTTTTGATAAATTGGGCATAGGGCAACCAGAGGTGAAAGAATGTATTAAAGTCAAATATATACTGCATGCGGTGGTAAAACGTTCAGCTGCTCTGGTGGCGTGTGGCATTGCTAGCCTTATGGAGATAGTTAACGAACCACATATTGATATAGCAATTGGTGGCAAATTCTTTTTCGAAAGTCGCATCTATCCTGACATCTTGACAGAAAAGCTCAAAGAGCTTTTGGGTAATAGTCGTACATTTGAGTTGAAATCTGACGCTGAAGCTGTGTCTGTAGGCTCAGCTATTTTAGCGGCCATACTTACACGCAAAGATTTCTTATATGAATCAATGGAAACAAAAAGACTTTTCGAAGAGGTTATAACAGTTGGAAAATAAAGTTTGTCTATTTGGATTTCATTTTTATTTTAATTATCGTTCGATTTTCGAAAATATTAAAAAATGAAACAAAATTGTAATTTAATAAAATAATGATCAATATTTCGCTTTACTTCGCTTGAAATCAGAAGGGAAATAACTTTATTTAGAATCACCGATATACTATAACGCGTTTGATCAACAAGAGGGTTTTAACTCAATATTTTTAAAATTTCACTTTTTGCAACATCAATATCTAATCACTGTAAAAATTTCAACGTATTCCGATTATTCTTTCATCTCGAAAACCACGTTTGAACCATTTTCGTGATAGTTTAGTGAATACCTTTATATCACCAAAAAGGTATTGAGTTAATACAAAAGTGGAAGTAGAAATGTATCGTATATTGTCAAAAAATTGTAAAATTTTTGTTTAAGAATATAACCACAAACAGTTTTTGGGTTAATACCCTCTTGTTGATCAAGTGCGATATGTATGTATATTTTTATTTTCGATCAATCAATCAACAATGTAACGCTTGAAGTAGTGATGGAAAAATTTGATGGGCGTGTTATTTCAAGACAAAAATTTATCATTCTACTAAGAGATGCTGTTTCATATCAATGTATCGGTTTTTTTTTAGATTTTCATAACTTTGAGTTGGCAACACTGGCAACATTTGACAACCAATTTAACAGCTGATAGTTGCTTTTTATTTAGTTAAGATGAAATTTCATTTTGGATAGACTTAGACCAGAACAGTGCTTGCAAATTGTTGAAATTTTGTATCAAAATAATGGCTCTGTTCGTCAAACTTATCATGCACTTCGTCCATTTTATGGCGTATACAATCGTCCTTCAGAGAGGTTAATTCGGATAACAATGAATCGTTACTCTTACTGATAATGTGCATCCCGTGAGACACCGAACAGATAATTACTGTTTGGTGAGGTTTATGGGCTGGCGGAGTCATTGGTCCATATGCCTTCAAAAACGATGATGGTCAGGGTATAGTGACATGATTAGAAATTTTTGTGAATCTCATTTAGCGGCAGTAGTCGTGCTGATATGTTACTCAAAGGAACTATGAATGAAGGGGTAATTTCACGTAATGGTCCAATTAATTTTCCACCAAGATCGTGTAATTTAGCTCCATTGGACTATTTTCTTTGGGGTTATGTAAAGTTATTCGTTTACATCGACAAACTAGAGACAACTGACCACCTAGAAATCAACATTCGAAGAGTTATTGGCGAAATACGGTCACATATGCTGAGAAAATTTTTTGGGAATTATTTTTCCACATTGCGCCTTATATGTATCAGCTGTGGCGACCACATGGCCGAAATCATATTTAAACATTAATGTCATGAAATTTTCGAATTTTAAATTTAATTTAATTAATACACCCGATATAATGTTCACTGTCGATTGAGACGCCTGCAGTCTGCATATCATTCAATGGATTTTTACGATTATTTATGACTATGCAGTCTTTTACATACTGTTCTAGTTACTATATTATTATTAAGTTTGGTTGTTATTATTGTTGTCGAAGTTGCTTGTAGCAAACAGGAACTTCCGGTGAAAATTTATTTGCTCTAACAGCAACAATAACAACATGCAAAGAAAAAACTTATAATTCAGTTTATTTTTATGTCGTAAAAAATGATTTATTTTTTAGACTTCAGCAAATTTAGTTTTGTTGTTGTTGTTGTTGTTGTTGTTGTTTTTTGTGTGTGTGTGTGTACTTTTTCAAATTTCAATTACAAACATTTAACATTTATGAAAGTTGACAACACTTTTTTTTTGTTTCGTTGCCTTAAAATATACTTTTAATATATATTTTTTATTTTAATGAATTTTTTTCGTCTGTTTTTCTGTTGCTTTTCTCTTTCATGTTACTGTGTTTGCCTGCTTTTGTGGATTCAACCAATTTGTACCGGCTGGATGCGTGTTGCTGTTGAAAATTGAAAAGCTGGTCGTACAAGAGATGAATCGTTTGGGCATGATTGTTGACTTGTCACATGTTTCAGTGCCCACGATGTTGGATGCTTTGGGTTCTTCAAAAGCACCCGTTATATTCTCACATTCTTCCGCACATGCAATATGCAACAGTTCGCGTAATGTACCCGACCATGTTTTACAAAGGATTGTAAGTTTTTCTTTTTGAGTTTTTTTTTTCGAAACTGTTTTATATGATATTTTTCGTTTTTCATTTTTGTTTTTTTAATAGAAGAAGAGAAAATAAAATATGTTGAAGAAGAAAAAACAAGAAAAATATGTTGATTTTATTTTTATTGCATTTCATTTCACCATTTTCATTTCAATTGTATTCTCATCTATTTTATTCTTTTCTCTTGTTTTTTTTCTTCTTTTTTATGTTTTTTGTTCAACGTAATTTTTTCCGCAAACATTTTTTTTAATAAATTCCTTTTTTATAAAAAAAGAAATTATTTTCCTTTTTACTCTGCTTCTGCTTTTAATTTCATATTTGAATAATTCCAAGGCTATAAACGGTGGCTTAGTGATGGTTGCATTCTATCCGCATTTCGTTAGTTGCTCTGGACAGGCAACGTTGCACGATGTCGTTGGTATGTAAATTACTTTCAACACAATCATCTGCTTTTTTTTGTTGAATTTAGCTTATAATTGAATACATGTCTTAGGGATAGACCAAGGCATAGACGAAGAATGAAAATAAAAATAGAGTTTACTACGAAGTTATTTATTTTTGTAACAAGTTTAAGAATTTATAAAAAATAATAAAGGATATTACATACAGAGTGAACAAACATCCATTGTTATTGATAAAAAATATCTTTATATAGGAAAAACATTACTTTTAACACTTCTGTGCACATACAACTGTTTATATACGAACGGTTTATGTGCTGATATTAAGCTTCGATTATACGATCAAACTTGGCATGAAATCGGAACTAAGTATATGACATGACGTTATACTCGTGTAATAGCAATTGTGTCAAACATAAGCGTGGACTTGGTTTGAGGTCTAACCATAATATGTGTAGGCTAGCTTAAGCAACTCTGAAAATACCTACAGTCGAATGTGAAATAACCATAATGTACTTAACTTTCTAGTCTAGTTTCGTTAAATTTTGTTTGTTTACATTTGGAACGAAAATGATCGCACTGCACCTACATATGCATGTAAACAGCTGTTTGTATGTTAATTGCAAAACACTAATAAAAGAAACTCGTTTACAATCCTTTTTTATGATTTAATTTTTTTAATTAATAAAATAAATATTTGCTTATTTAATAGTAAAATGTTTATAAATAATAAACAGTATTTCGTGATAAAAAATTCTGTATTAAGGCAATATAAAGGCAACTCAGAACAGCTTGTATTTTATATGTAAAAGCGTATTATATCAAAAAGTGTATTATGACAATGTTTTCGGTGAACTTCGAGAGTAGTTTAAATAAGCAAAGATATGTTATAGTCATGATATAAGAAAATAGGGGATAGTGCCACTCTCTCATTTTTTCTGACATATTACCATTTGACAATAAAGGCGAACTAACATTTATGTTGAAACTTGTGCTACCATACCCTGCTCACAAAATCCCATTTGTTACATAAATTTTTTTTTTCGAATTCGATTATTAAACCGTAATATAAGACAAAACAGAATGTTAAATGTGCAAACAAAGAAAAAAATCAAAAAAAAAAAAAAATTTAAACAAATCTTTAATAAAACCTTCAAATTACCCATTTCAATACATATCTTTTAGTTTTTACTCCGAAATAGCCTGGATTGAAATACATGCATACATTATATATTCAAAATTAACGTTGGTACTTATGCTGTAAAATTCTAAATAATATTCTAAATTTAAAATCTTGATTAAATTACACAAAATTGTGAAAAATTTCTGGTAATATTGATCCTTTTTCTGCATGTGGTAACGCTGTTTTAAATGTTTACATATAAAACAAGAACCTCGTTTATTGTCAAACAATTTTGAGTGGGACTACCTTCTATTTATTTCTTATATCCTGGTTATTAGTTGTGCCTTTAGTTAAAGTTAAATTTTCTATTCTTAATTACTCCGTCTGTTTACAACTTTGTAAACAACAACAATTAATCGTCAGATCTTTCTACCTGAAGATCTTCCAGCCCGATCGATGTTACAACTTGGGTTCGACTACAATCTTTTCGACCGGAGGTTATCCACACTTAACTCTCCTTACTGAGTTAGCTCCAACTTAACTTCACGATTCAGTTATCGTGTTTACTCCTTATAAACTCTCTTCACACAGAGTACAAACCAACAAACTCTCTTCACATAAACTGTACTCGCTGAGTTTGCTATAAATAAGCTGTTTGTTGTTCGCATCAATGTGCCTTTTATATGGCTAAGTAAACAACACACCGAAAGCTCTCGAACCTTTCGATATTTTAGGTAGATTCCATTTCTTACTCTTACATTCTATTTACTTCTTATGTAGCCATGCGAATGTAGTTCAGCTCTTAGTATTTGTTGTTGCTTGTTTATTGTCTGTTACTTGTTTTCTTTGCTGTTAGTTTTTGTTGCTGCTGTGTTACTTTTATTTACTTTATCTCTTCTAAAGAAAGAAAGTGGGCTGGGTAGAAGGTGTTAAAGGCTTAAGTGTAGTGAAAATGGCTCCACACTATAGTCCACTGCGAAGGAGAGTGTTGATCACTAGATTGTATATTGGCCATAGAGGGCCCTACTAGATTATGAAGAGAGTGTATGAAGTTCAGTATCTGGTCCAGAAAAACACAGGAACAAAAATGAATTGAATTTACCTGAACGATTGGCTAAACATGAGAGAAGAGATAGTGAGCCTATTCGAGACGAACAGGCTTAAGTGAAAGGAAGTGTTACAAAAATCAAGTTGGTCACCACTGTCGTTTCTGACATTGCTAAAAAATAAATAATGTTTGTTGTTGTCGATTCTGGTTATTTATAAACAGCACGTATAGTTGTTCTTGCAGCCGTTGTTTATTTATCTTAGCGATGTAATAAACGCAGGGGTGCCCAAACTGATTTTTGTAGCAATATTTTATCAAAATCCGAGATGAGTGATTATTTGTTTTTTTGTCCATGGGACAAAGCACGGCCCACAGTGCTGACATGCCATGTTAGATCGTCTAAACGATGCTTAAGATATTAGACCAACTCTTGTTATTTTTGAACTTTTTTTTAAAGTTTTTTTTTACCATACTTATGTAATGATAATGCCGTTTTTATTTATTTCTTCAAATTTTTTTAAAGCCCATATAAATCACATACGAGAAGTAGCAGGCGTGGATCATGTGGGCATAGGAGCCGGCTACGATGGTGTAAATCTGTAAGTTTTACTTTGAATTTCAATATATTATAGTTTTGACCACAATTTTCAGTTTTTATTGTTTCTTCTTTTTATTATTTTCAAATTTTTATGCAATATTTTAAGTGGAGTTACCTCGAAGTCATATTTTTGTACAAATTTTTGGTTTATTTATTTGCGTTTTTGTTAGAAGATATACATATTTTATTCCATTACAATTTTTTTGTAGCCATGGTTTCTTGTTAGTCCAGAATTTTTTATAATTTTTTTTTTGCGCAACCTTTCATTTTTGTATATATTTTTGTAGGAGTTTTATTTGCGTATACGAGGCGTATAGTACATATATTTTTTCATTTTGCTATAAATTTACTTTGAATTTTCATTTTAGTGTACCCAAAGGACTAGAGGATGTTTCAAAGTATCCTCATCTTTTTGCTGCATTACTAGAGTCTGATAAATGGTCTGAAGAGGATATTGCTAAGCTGGCAGGCAAAAATTTAATACGAGTATTTAAAGAAGTTGAAGCGGTAAGTCACTACAAAACAATATAAAATAAAAACAGCAAAAAAGAAAAAAATTGAAAAAGAAGCAAATAAAGTAAAATCTCGTGCTTATTTCTCTAGAAAATTCTAGGAATATGCTCATGATATGCTAGGAAAATGCAAAATATCCTGCAAGAAAAAAACATTCGAGTTATGCACTGTCTTTTGTCTGGGTGTGTGTTATTGTTGGGCTTAAGAAATTCTTTAGATAAGACTGAGCAAAAGAGTAGTGTAATAAGAAACATTCATATCTTTGTTAACATTCCTTTTTAAGCCGTAAAAACGATTTTACTATTTTTGCTAAGGCTGCTGCTTAAATATGTGTGTTTGAGCGTGTGTGTGTGTGTGTGTGTGTTCTCATACTTAACAAACAATCAAACAGATATTCTTATTTTAAAAGTCTTATTAGAAGAATGTGTAGCATATCTACATCTATAGAGCTTGTAGAGAGATAAGTATAGACAAGCAAGATATGTATAGACATACAGGCATACATATTAGTTATCTGACTGTATGTATGTAGATATGTACCATATGTTCATTTGACTGATAAATTGTTTAAATTAAAAACCATAAAATAATTCCTAAGACCCAAATTGAAAGGAAGTTGAATACGACAATGCTTGTTAAGGTAACACAAATGGTTGCCAGGAAAAGTAGTTTTTCTTTTCTTAAGTTTTTCTTGTGTGTGCGGGTTTAGTTGCAAAGTAGCAGTTTACCGGCACTTACCCACAAACCCATATCAAGATATGCCAACTTGTATTTCATTTGAGCAGGAGTATTTGTATTCATTCATGAATAAGTAGCTTTTATTTTACCCACTGTATACAGTATTTAATATTATGAATGTGGTCAGTTGCTTTAAAGGAGTGTAAACATTAAAATTTCATTGTTACATATAGTATGTGAAGCTAAACAGATTGTAGTCACTATCCTATTAAAATTATCTGTAAAAATATTTAGAAACGTATATCCTGGTTACAATCAACAGTGTTTCTAAAATGATTATAAGCTATGGCATCACTGGAAACAGACAATCGTTTCAACCATACATTATGCATATTTTAATATATTTTTTGTAACATTTTCGAGGTCCTAAAGTGTGGTGCAACCAAAACGCTCAATGTTAGTTGTAAATAGAACAAAAACTTACCTTAATAATTTTTATTATGATAGAAGAATCTATGACAATTATGTGTAAAACAAAATATCGGCCAAATGCTCGCCACGGCTTCGGTGGCATTCCGTCGGTCCATATTTGCAATGACTGTGAGACATAATTGAGTTTCAATTTTGTTACTGCGACGAATAATCTTATCCTTTAACTCTTGAATTGTTCGTGGCTTATTGACGTGCAGTTTTTCTTTTAAATAACGCCAAAAGAAAAAAGTCCAACGGTGTCAAATGATCGTGGCGACCAATTAACATCGCCGCGACATGAGACAAAGCGGCCATTGAATTTCCCGTGAAAAAAACGATTGTTTCGTTGGCTGTAAAGCAAGTGCCACAAATTCTGGCCACCAGAAGTCCGTTTTCATCTCCTAATAGCGAATACCATTCACGGTAACCGCTTGGCCGACCTCATTTTCGAAGAAGTGTGGCCCGATGACACCGACAGCCCATAAACTGCACCAAACAGTCACTCTTTGTGGATGTATCGGCTTTTCAAGAATCACTCGTAGAAAATTCTCATTTATCAAAATGCGGCAATTCTGCTTGTTAATGAATCCACTGAGGTGAAAGTGTACCTCGTCGCTGAAGATGATTTTCTTTGTAAAGTCACCATTCACTTCTGTCTATTCAACTAAAAGTTCGGTATATCAACAGCACTTGAAATGGTTAGTAGCCGTCAGTTCTTGAACCTTGTAAGAGTGTAAATTCAAATTTTTATTCAAAATTCGTATCCGTGATATTCTTGAGATGTCCAATTACTGGGCACGACGACGAATCGGGAACAGCAGTAATGTTTTCCGCAGAACGAACTAGGCGACCATGCACAGGTTTTTCCATATTTCCTACAGACTCGGTTTGCTAAAATTTGCGCACAATTCTCCCGATTATGGACGCATTTTGTTGATTAATCAGGAAATGCATTTTGATTTGAATGCCCATTTTCGTAAAAGGCTTCAACAAGATTAACGCTTTGCTCAATTGTGTACCTCTTCATGGTTGAATTTGTCAAACACTGAAACAAAAAAATTTAACATTAAGTTGGGCAAAAAACTTGACGTTAAGGTGTGACTCACAATTAACATCGTGCATTATGGTTGGAACACACTTTACTGAGAATTTTAATCCAACATGATGTATTGTAAGTGATTCGATTTCATCAAGGGTGCTCCCTTAAAAAAGGGTTTTTGCAAATCTCAACGTTAATAAGTCAACTGGTCCTGAAGCAGTGAAGCAGTCATCTTTTCAGTTCGTCATATCGCGCTGGTATTTTTCCATCTTGCTTGTAGGTTGCTAATGTAACGCCAATCCCTAATAGCCGTCCAATATCAGTTACTTCCGCACTCGCTAAAGTTATGGAAAGTATGATTAATCACCACCTTATGAGGTTTTTGGAGTCCAACAGTTTTCTAAGCGATCGTCAGTACGGTTATCGCAAGGGCCGATCTACTAGTGGTCCGCTGGCATTGCTCTCGGAGAGGTGGACCAGGTCCATTCATTGCTTTGGCGAGAGTAAGGCCTTTGATAAAGTTTGGCATAAGGCTCTCATTTCTAAACTTAATGCTTTTGGTTTCGGTGGTTACTTCTCTCGGCTTTTATTGAGCTTTCTCAGAAATCGCTCTATAAGAGTGGTTATAGATGAGATTCAGGGGTACCGTAAGGCTCTGTTCTTTCTCCAACTCTATCTCTAATATTTTTCAACGACTTCCTTTTTCTCACTTCTTTTAATCTTATCTATCCTTTTGCAGATGACAGCAACATTTGTCATTCATATAGGTCGAGCTATTTGAGATTGGGACGAAAAGGTGCTATATGAACGACACGCTTACAAACGACCTGTCGAAAATCTCTGAGTGGGGCTGCGCGAACAGTGTTGACTTTGATGCGCGTAAGACCCAATATTATTTTCTGACACACAGACGTGGTGGCGTGTTGTCAGCTGTGTCTATGGGTAATGTAGAGATTGAGGAATCAGATGCTCTTGATGTTCTGAGCTTCGTTGGAATGATCACATACTTCGGTTTTTTAAAACAGTGCAAGAAATACTTCACTCCATCTGATTTCCTTAATGTTAAAAGAACTATATCCGACCCAAAATGAAATACAACTCTCATGTACGGGCTTCTGCTTCAAAGTCTAGATTGGGGCACAGATACTCATTTATAAAGGTAGAGTAGCCAACTCTATTGATTCTTTAGAGGATTGTCGGGATGTAGCGTGTTTCTCATTGTTCTATCGGCACTATAACGGAATGTGGTCTGACGAAATTAAGGAGTTCATTTCCGATAATCAAATACTCTTACATAGTAACCGAATTTCTTGTAGAGCGCATCCCTTTGTAGAAGATTGTCCACTGAATCGTACAACACATTATAGAAATCGTTCTTTAGTCGCCATGTTCGTTTGTGGAACAATCTTTCAGCGAGAGACTCCCCTGCCCTTTACGACATGAGTAAATTTAAAACGAACGTCCATAGACAATATTTCTCTCTATCCTCCTTCCCACAACCTATTTTCCTAGCACAAGTACAATGCACTGTATTAGTGGGGGTTATCCCCTGGGTGCTGGTCTTTACGAAAGGCTGGTCTTAAAAGAAATGATTTATCTTTGCACTATAGTATATGACATGAATTTACGGAGTTCTTTTGAAATTTTTACGCCAAATATTAAAGTGAATATTTAAATTCCATTTCATATCTAATTAATTATGGTTAATTATGGATTTATTTAAATATTTGTTATAGAGCGAGCTAGTGCAGATGTTTAACACTTAATATTAAAATTCTTTTTTAAAAGCTTGCAGTAGGAATTCATTCCTTTACATAAATCGTACCAAAAAACAAATAGAAAACAATGTTCCGTATTCTCTTCATTCAAAGGCAATTCTGTAAGGAAATTCTGAAGAATTTGTTGAATAAAGCAATGATGTTTTTTTTATCCTTTTCTTGTTCTTGTTTTTGTTATTGTTTGTTGTTATTTAAAGGGCTTTTTTCATTGAAAGAATGTCCGTTTTCTCACGTTGTCTGACCAGTTTAATGTTGGGCTTTCTTTCATACTCTTTTTTAATTTTGTTGCATTTTGTTGTAGTTGTGAGTGCTGTTATTCTTGTGTTTGCTTTTACCACTACTATTATATACGAGTATATCTTGTTATGTTATTGTTGTTGTTGTTGTATTATTACAGTATTACAACATTCTTATTATAATTCGTAATTGTAAGAATGGCTCTCTGTTTTTGTCGAATTCTTCTCCAGTATTCATTTTAGTTTTATTTTTGTTTCTTCGGCCATTATTATTTTGCTAGTGAAGGTGGCATCTTGCTTCCATTGTGTAGAAGAGTGTGTGTCTTATTTCATAATTTCAATGCTGTTGTATTATTTGTTCCCCTTCTTGTTGTCAAATGTTGGTTTTTCGGGGATCCTTTTATGAATTTTCATCTCTTTGCTGTGTTCTTTTCTTTTTTCCTTCCATAAATGTCTTTGTTTACTTTGTTTTTGGGTTTAAAAGCATTTAAAAAGGTATCTCACATTATTACAGAGGATTTTATTCTTTTATTTTATTATTATTTTTATTTGTTCGTTCTTGACACATTTTATTAGATTGAAAGATGAAAGCATAAGAAAAAATTAAACGTAAACGACATAATCAGAAGAAAAAGAACAGAGAAAAGCTTAATGGATTAGATGGTTCACTTTTCTTTTCTTCTTCAAAAGGGCCATTTTTTGTATAAGAAAGAAAAATTAAAACCATTTTGTAAGAATATCATTTTAAATTATTTTAATTGAACCAGTCCCTAATGATTATTGATATTGAAAGTAAAAAAAACCAAACTCTTAAGAATTAAAATCCACCAGACTCTTTTTAATGTTTGTAATTCCAAAAAATATGCCGAACCTAAAAACGTTTTATTTAATTTTTTTATTTTTTATTTTAATTGAAACAAACTCATTTAAAACATTTCACATAAATTATAGAAATAACTTTACTTTTCATATTGGTGACATTTGCAAAAAAGCAATTAAAAGCAACTGCTTGTAGCGAAAAATAATTACCCAATTTGCTTATGCCAGTACAGAGTGAAAGGAAAAAAACTTAAAACTAAAACTGACCATAATCTTGACACAATTATCTGCATTTGCATTTTATTTTTAAATGCAAAAAATAAAAAAAAATTATAAAAAAACATACAATTTTTGTATACTTAAAAAACGAGGCGAGAAAAAAATTGCCAACATTAAGATGCAAATTTAAGAAATGACAATATCAGCTGATCATAATTGTAACACTTTTTTTTAAAGTCTATGCGAATGCTGAAGCAAGCGAAGCGTAACGTATAATAATAAACTAAAATGGTTTTAAAACGGAAAATGAGTAGCAAAAACGATTAAGGAAGAAAAAAAAAAGAATTTCTATGAAAATTACAATATTAAATTGAATGACTTGGTAAAAATAAATATAAAAAAATGCTCATTCATTGCTATTGCCTTCTTTGCGGTCTATGTATACGGAAAATAAATATGCAAATTATATTAAAAACGTATTTACACACCCCTGGCTATATTAGAGCAACAATAGGGAAAAGTTCAAGTTTCAACCGCATAAAACCGAAGAAACCTTTGCAGAGAGGAAACGAAAATCAACAAAATTTATAATTTCATTTTCTGGTGACACACTGGGCTCAGCTCATCAAAATTCTTTGCGTTTGATAACGAAACGATTATGAAAGGACACAGCTGGTCTTGATTTGCTGTTAAAATGTTATAAAAAGGACGTTATTTTTCTATTATTCCACTAATCAAATTTGTAAGTGTGAAACGGAAATTTGTAGTAAAAGATGGGTGGGTGAAAAAAAAAACAACAAAACGTTAAAAATAGCAAGTTCTATTAAAAAAATTGAAATTTAAAAATAAAATACAATAGAGATTTGTTAATAAATAAATTTTTAGCTGAATAGAGCATTAAAGAAAACACATAACCTGCAGCAAGCAGCAAGAAAGCAAACAGAAATTTGTTGTTGGCAGCATTTGCTGCTATACTATCGAAATCATAAATATTTTGAAAGCAGCAGCAGCAGCAGCAACAGCAATAAAATTCGGTTTCATTGTCACTTGTTTTATTTGTCATAAAAATATTTGCCATAGAAAAATATTTTTCAGTGGTGACACTCAAGCTTTTCAAATCCACCAAAATAAAATCGTTTTTTTTAATTTTAATAAAAAATATACAAATAAATGGAATTATGTGTTTTAACGTTTTAATTATTAACAGAAATGTTGTTTGATACAATATTTTAATTTTATACTGTTGTTTTCTGATAAATAAAAAAAACCATTTTACCGTTTTTTTACTTAAAATTTTATATTGCGTTGGTATCACTGATTTTTGTTTTGCTGCCAAAAAAAAAGAAAAATATTTCATATTTAGTAGCAGCAACAAAGGTTGTTGTCTAGGCTTTTGCATTGCTATCTTTAAAATAATTGTTTTCATATAAACGTATGTATTCTAATTTTGACATTTTGCTGTCTGCTGCTTGCTGTGGGTTATGTGTTTAATGCTTAAAGCTGTTACTCAGTGGAGGTTTCCTGATCATGAAAAGATATTTTAAGTGTATGACATAATAATAATAATCGTCATGTAAATGTGTTTTTCATATGACTTTGATTACGCACCGCGTCTCGGGTATATGAAAGTTATATATACCAAAGTTTAAGATGATTGTATGATATTTAGAGGTTGCGCACTCTGACTAGATTTGCAAAAATAATTAAAAATGCGAATTTTTAAAGTTTTTTTTTTTGTAGTTTTATTAGGTAAACAAGAAATATGTTGTAAGTGTTCATCAACTTTAAAATACGCAATCTCTTGTTTTGTTCGCTTTGTGAATACCTTTCTGTAACCGACTACGCTCAACAAGAATTGTTTTTGTTGCTTGTGCCTTTCCATTTCATTAAACTTATTTAATAAATCAATTCCTCTGCTACGTACGTGTCTTCACTGATATATTTTTGGTGTCGTGGATCCCAAGAAATGTTGAAGAAAGTCTTTTTGATGAAATAGTTCTTCATTTAATCTTTTTTCCTGGTATTGTTTTCAAATTTTTAATCATATTTTCTTTATCAGATTGAGAAATACGTTTGTAGAAGAAGGCTAAGTCGATATTTGTCGCCGGCAAATACCAAAGATGCAACTGTGAGAACTGAGCTCTTTTTTTACTTTGGCATGTACATATAAGGCTGACAAAATGTGCTGCACATTTCAATGCCTTTTGTTCTTGTTGAGGAAACTGTTTACTGAACAGTACAATCTTAACTGCATTGCTTTTGTCATCTACCTTGCTTGCAGCCTCTGGGATATGGAAACTAGAGGTGCTGGTGGACCAACCTATTATGTGGGAGATATATAGTTGCAATAACTCCTCGTAGACTTCTCTTGAATGATTTTCCTACATCCCAAATGTATTTTAGCATGCGCACAAGTTGTTTTTCAACGTAGCTTTCAACAAGATTTTCTTCATCTATCATTGTCGCATAAACGGTCTTATCTAGTGAGTTATCCAAGCTTTGGAATTCTGAATACATGGAAATGTTTGGACTTTGCCATGGCATGCTGCGTTCATTAAACACTCCTCTTAGTATTAGTTCATGATGGCAAGCCAATCACAGCAATTTTCCACCGAAATACATTACAATTCTGAAACATGACCCTTGGATCACCTTTTGTATTAAAGGCTGTAGTATCTAAATGAAGCATAAGAGAAGTTGTTGCATCTAACTCTCCTCTACCTAGAAGGTATTATTTGAAACTTGTTATTTCTTTAGTAGTTTTCCTGGGTTTTTTTTAAGAGGCTTATAGCATAACAATGCTTTATTTGACAACAGATTTAACAGCTGACAGCTGCTTTTTGTTTGATTTGCTTTGCTATTTCATTATGGATAGACTTGTACCAAAACAACGCTTGCAAATTGTTGAAGTTTTTGAATCGAGTTTCCATTCAAAATTTTGTTCTCCGATGATGACCATTTTTGCTTGAGTGGGTACGTAAACAAGCAGAATTGTCACATTTGGTGTGAATATAATCCAAAAGCTTTTGTCGTAACACCATTACATGCAGAGAAAATTACTGTTTGGTGCGCCTTATGGGCTGGCGGTGTCGTTGTTCCATATGCCTTCAAAAACAATGATAGTCAGAAGGTTACTGTCAGTGGTGAACGGTATAGGCAAATGATTAGAAATTTTTTCGTACCTCAATTAGCTGACAATAATTCTTTTTTTGACATGTAGTTCCCACATGATGGTGCCACATGCCACACAGCGAACTCTACAATTGACTTACTCATAGAAACTGTGAATTTCACTTAGATAGTGTAATTTAAGCCCATTGGATTACTTTCTTTGGGGTTATGTAAAGTCACAATTGAACACCTGGAGAGCCACAAAACCGAAATCATATTTAAACATTAATGTCCCACCCAACATATGCCGTTTCAGTGATGTCAAAAACATATTTATTTGTTTTATTATGATATAAACTTGAGTAATTGTAAAAAAAAAACACCCGATACATACAGAGGGGTCTTGTTTTTGTTTATCCGTTTTATCGTACATTTATTTATTCATTTATTTATTGCATATGAACGTTTCAAATTAAGTTTTTTCTATTTGAAAATCGTTGCTGGTGATTGAGTTTCTGGCCAAAAAAAAAACTTCGTAATAATGTTTCAATCAAAATATTCCACGCATATACGAGGGCGGATTGACGTTGAAGCTACCTAGCGCTAGATGGCAGCACAAACACAAAAACTTTTTCTTTCTTAGAAACTACGATCTGTCAAACGTCAGCTGTTATAATTTTAGCCAAATTCATCGATTAGTTTATTTGTTGTAGTCATTTGAAGTAAGCAACTTTTGTGTTTCTTGGAAAATGGAAAAAGTGAATTTCGTGTAGTGGTTAAACCCTGTTATTTAACAGGCAAAACGGCGAAAGAGACAAAAGAAAAGCTTGATAAACATTACGGCGAATCTGCTCCGTCAGATTATATGGTAAAATATTGGTTTGCTGAATTTAAACGGGGCCGAACAAGCACTGCAACAATACCATCAACAGGAAGGCCGTAAGAGGTGGTTACTGAAGAAAATATCAAGAAAATCCTCGATATCGTTATAAATGATCGCCGGGTCAAAATACGTGAGATTGCTGAAATGGTAAACATATCATATGAACGTGTGTTCAACATTTTGCATGAACATTTGCATATGAAAAAGCTATCGGCAGAATGGGTGCCGCGTTTGCTCAGTGTTACACAAAAACGAGTTCGACAGATCAGTTCACAGCGGTGTTTGGACATGATAAACCATAACATCATTTTAGAAGAGATGGTACCTCAATGGAAGAGAATTAGGAGTATATTGGATAATTGTGTGGTTTGGGGTGTGGCTTGGGTACATTGACGAATATACCATACATACATACATCCATGAAAAAATGTTAAAAATTAAATATATGATTTTTATACATTTATGGATAGATTGTGTGCTAAAAATGACTATGAACACCTAACATTATGGTTCTTACGGCATTTTTAGTGGAAAAAATGGACAAAAGGCAATGACTTCGAACCCATACGTATTTGATCAGTTTCTACAGTGACAAAGCTGATATTTGGCGTAGATTAATAACTGTTGATGAAACGTGGGTCCACCACTACACACCTGAAACCAAAAATCAATCGAAGCAATGGGTGGAAGCTGGTGGAAGTGCTCCGAAGAAGGCGAAGACAGCGAAATCGGCTGGCAAAGTTATGGCCACTGTATTTTGGGATGCACATGGAATATTGCTCATCGATTGTCTGGAAAAGGAATCCACAATCACAGGAGAGTAGTATCGTGCATTATTGGATCAATTAGTTGATGCAATCAAGGCAAAACGACCGCATTTAAACAAGAAAAAAGTGTTATTTCTTCAAGACAACGCACCGGTTCACACAGAATTAGATACGATGCTAAAACTACGAGAAATCCACTTCGAATTGGTTGATCATCCACCTTATAGTCCAGATTTAGCCCCTAGTGACTTTTTCCTCTTTCCAAACTTGAAAAAATGGCTCGCAGGAAAAAGATTCATCTCAAACGAAGAAGTGATTACCAAAACTAAGGCGTATTTTGAGGAGTTCCCAAAATCGTATTATTCAGATGGTATAAAAAAAGTTGGAAAATCGTCTTACGAAGTGTATTGAGCTAAAAGGAGTCTATGTTGAGAAATGAATGGTTTTTGAAAAAAAAATGTTTTTTTCCTACTTAGGTAGCTTCATTATCAATCCGCCCTCGTACATACCTCTATGGAATCAGATTTGCGATGTCGAAGATATGATTTTTGTATAAGAATTGAGAATATAGATAAATGGTAATTACATATGTATGAGTAAATGAAATTACAAAAAAAAAAGAAAAAAAATCTCCTGTTAAACAGCATATGGATCGTAGAACGAGTGCAAACAATAAAAAAAAAATTTATTGTAAACAAATCAAATAATTAAAAATGTTTGTTTGTTTTCTTTCGCTAAACAGTTTTTGTGAAATTCTATTAAAATGTCAAATTTATTTGCCCTTCAACCCAAACCTACCTACTAAGTCTCTCCATTAATTAAGAAATAACGAAAATAATTATAATGAAACATTTTTGTTTTTGTTTGTTTTTAATTCATAACTTTTGACAATTATTCAAACGGATTTTATGCGCTCAATTTCAATTTCAAATATAAATTTATTTCATTTTTTTTTATGACAAACCAAAAAGTAAGAGAGAAATAATTAAAGGCCTTAATTAAGAATTTTAATTCGTTTGAAAAAAATGTTGAACGAACCCTCTGCCTTGTAACACAGTGTGCAAAGACGCGCTTTCCAATTGTACGAGTATTGCAAGAAGAAGATTCATTTCATTTTTATGAATTTCTCTGCCTTTTACGTTAATTCTTTTTCTTGTTTTTTTTTAATAATAATTTTTTGTTCATAAAGAAAAAGGGGGAAAATGTATTTAATGGCATCATTAGAAATTCTAAAAAAGTTTGAAATTAATAACAGACGCCTTATGATTATTGTTGATTTGAATTTTATATTCTAAGCCATATGCCAAGTGGAAAATGACAGAGCCGAGAAAGAAGTCAATACGAATAAGCGTATTTAAGTCAAGTTATAAAAAGAAAGAGTTTCATAAAAAAGGCGAAATGGTTAAATTAGTCAAAAATTAAAGGGGATACATACTCGTAATTCCCATATTCATTACGCGAATAGATGAGCAAAATTCATTCGTACTTTGCAAAAGTGAAAAGAGAGAAATTAAAAATTTAAATATTTTTTTTTTTTTTTTATATATCGAGCCATAACCGCCAAAAAAACGTAAGCGACAAAAAACAAATTTTTCAGGAGAAGGTTTTTTTTAAAAATTTTTTGTTCTAGAGTAGTACATAAGACTCTTTTGTTTTTGCTGTAAAATCACAAAGATACATTTTAGAGCTACAAAATTTTGTATGCTGGTGGGAATGATCGAATACTATCGATTTTTATCAAAAAACGAAAATCGATAAACATGGCGCTTACGTCTTTTTGGCGGTTATGGCTCGATATATAAACTGTCTATGTAAATGTCAAATGTATGGCTGTGTGTGTCTGTTTGTGTGTGTTTAAGGGTAAGAGTAGGTTACAAAGTCACTAGAGCAGTGAACATTAATTAGTTTTTACCACTTGCTTTAGTAATCAAGGCAATAAATTTATTTATTTTTTTTCTTCTCCTTAATTTTTTTTTGTCTCTTATTTTTGCGTTGAAGGCAAAGTTGGTAATAATCAACAGAAAACATGTGCAGTAGCCATCCCATAATGATTATTTTTTTAAGAACAGCAGCAATGAAATTATATTTTTTGTTTCTTTTTCGGAAAAACATAAATGTGAACTCACCAACTCTCTGTGTACGAGTAAGCGAATATACATATTGCAACAAAGACTTTCATAATATAAACGGATATATAGTATAGACGGATCTTTGCTTTTGCCAGCCCTTTCATCTACAGAGAGATATGAGGTTATAGAGTTAGTTTCAGTATGTCAGCATGTGTGTATGCAACTCGTAAAAAATAGTTACTAATTTATAACTCATAATTAAAAATGTAAATACACGGAATGTTCTAAAAGAGAACGAGATAAATTGAAGTGAAAAAAAAGTAAAACGAATTTTGAATATATATCATACTCACTATTTTATGGAAATGGAAAAAAAGAAAGTTTTACAGCACATGGGCAATAGATTACATACGACAGATAAAATATTGAAATATTGGTTACCACCGACGCTTTGCAAGTCCTTGATGGTGTACCACCGCTTGACTTGGAAGTGGTGCGTCGTAGCATTGCTTTCAGGGTCAAGAGGGGACTGCTACTTGGGACGAACGATTGGCTTTCTGCTTCGGAGCTCGAGAATGGGAGAGATATGTATAAGGCCCTTTTGCAGGGGTGCCTCGTGGATAGGAGGCAGACAAGGTGGACGAACAGCGACAAAGGAGGGTGACTTATGGATTAATTCCGGACGTTACGTTCGTACGGGAACACCCTGACTTTGGCTTTGGCTTGAGTTGGGGTTCATACTGACGGAACATGGCTCTTTCAATGCATTTTTGCATCGAATTGGCCAGACTGAATCAGCGGACTGTCGGTGTGGGAGGGGAATTGAGGACTGGAGGCATGTACTGACTTCGTGCCCGGACTATGATGACGTTAGGGATTTAGATAGTATGGGTATTACTCATACTGGGGGGGTGTAGGATTTCAGTAGGGTATTGTTGGACGATCGTACTTATGGTAGGTTGGGCGTTTTTGCCCTTGAAGTGTTTAGGCGTAGAAGGACGGCACTATTAGCGGAGGTTGAACCTGCATCACCATCTTAGCGGTCTCCTGGCTAGCCTTTTTCTAGCTTGGCGTCCCGCTGGGGTGCTGACAGTTGATGTGTTATGCTGCTTGCTGTGATGGTTTGCTGTTTGCTGTTTCCCGACCTGCTGTTTGCGGCTTGATTTGTGGCTGCAGTTTTGGGTGTTGTGTGTTTGTACTGGTCTGCTTTTGACTGATTGTGTTCTTGTTTTTGTGTATTGTGTCCGTGGCGCACGATGTCACTTTGAGTTCTCCCGTGAGGGTGGCTCCGTTTATTGTTGTGTTGTTTGAGTGTTTCTTGTTTGTTGTAATCACCATCTTGGTCACCAGTCCGAAGTTGTTTGGGACTTACACTGGTAGTAGCATTTATGCTACGAGGCCTGACCGGAGGCTTAATTCTGGTGCCACGGGTGTCGGGAGCCCCAGGAATTTCGGTTCCTGCCCGACTATGGTGAGGCCCCCTTTATGTGAGCAACGTGGTGGCTGTGGTTTAAACCCAAATCGCGGGGAGAGCTATGCTGGCTCGGTGTGGAGTTACATTTTTAACCGGGTGCCGAGACCCATAGATCGGTAGGAGTTTAGATAGTCTCCGGCACCTCACCAAGGTGTGAGGTCATGTCCAAATAACATGGCTTTAAATTGGTACTCACTGGTGATTTTAATCATAGGTGGGGGCGTTGGTGGACGCATTGTATTCACTCGTGCTTTGGCACCGTGAGGTAACGTCCTAGGGCAGGTACTCACGTTAAACCACTGACTTAATGCTCCCTAGAAGAGTGACGAAAAATAACAAAAATTAAGCTTCATATGAAAAATATTTGATTGTAATCAATTTTCAATAAAGTTACAATATTTTTTTCCACACACTGTGCTTAGAGCCTTTGTGGTACATACACACACACTATGACACTGCACTTATGTAGTATATAGAGTGCTGATGATGATGGAGCAGCAAAACCTTTTTGCCATTTAAATTTCAACTCTTTTTTTCCTCTCTGTTTCTCATCATGATTCGTAAGGCCAGCTGTATGCAGTACTTCTTAAGCATCCTTTGTATTTGGTGTTCATGTCCGTTGTTCGTCTGTGTCTGCTTATGAAGGGCATAAGTTTTTCTGTAAAATCAAGCATGAGGTAAAGAGGTGGGAACCGAATAATAACAAAAAAGAACACGGTTGGCTCTTTATTATTAAAATCTACTGCAGTATGATGACTCTTTATGTCCTCGTAAAGTTTGCCTTGAGTTTGCACTTTTTCCTCTTGTTGGAATATGGGCAATAAAAGTTTTTATTTTATTTTTGTTGGTAATAAAAAAATGTACCGAAAATTTGTTTAAGTGTAAATTTTAAAACATGTTATGAAAATTTTATGCATTTTATTATTTTAAGCCATCGTAATGAATTAAAATGGTTGCGAAAAGCAGAAATCGTTTCATCTTTTTATTGTGTGTTGAGGCATGAAGATATTCTTTTGATTCGTTTTACTCGTCTTCAGTTTATATTTTTCATTTGTACTCATACTCGTATTCGTATTTATTTATCATCGTTTTAATGGATGAGAAATGTTAAATTCATAAATAAAATATCGTTGACTTTTCTTGAATGTGAAATATAAAAACAAGACAACGAAATTACATACATACGTACTATATACATCCATATGTGATATAAAGTAGAGTAAAATTAATTTAGAAAAATCAATAAAAAATAGTGAAAAACATGGTTACGCAAAAGCATACGTGTACCGAAAAATATTAAAACCTAACAAAAGATACCCGTTTCTTCTTTATGAAGTTTTAAAACTGTTAAAAGCCTTTAAATCGCAAAGATTAGAAAATTTTTAATTGCATTGATACATGTTCTTCTAGGCTTCTATACGATTGTTCCTTGAAATTCTATCGTTACCATATGATTTTGTTACTTTCCATGTCATGTTTAGTTTTCTAGTTTCCACTGTTAGGCGTCAACAGTTCACTGGTCTACTAAGCTGTAAATATTTTTGGTGGATTTGCGAAGTCTATGCCCAATCCATTTTTTTCCGTATTTGGCTTACGGTCGGCGTTCCGCTGGTTCTCTAAAGGTTTGTAGGAGATATTGTTACACAATAATATAGCAAAAGGCTTTTAAAAAAAACAACAGCAACGTTATTCAGAAAATTAAAAATACAAGTTTATTCATCTAAATCTATATTGTCTCCTATCGACTGCAACACACTTATGCCAGCGTTTGATCCAATCCTTGAAGCATTTTTGATATTCGGTTTTCGCTATGTCCATCAGTGCTTCCAGCGATTTTTCCATTATTTCATCTCGGTTGCTGAAACGCGTTCCCCATAATGGTTTTTTAACTCGTCTGAACAGAAAGAAGTCACAGGGAGCCAAACCAGTTGAATTCGGTGGCTGTTGGATGTTATTTATTGCATTTTTCGTCAAAAATTTCGAATAATAATGTCACTGTGCGACGGTGCGTTATCATGGTGCAAAATCTACGTGTTCTCTGCCCAAAATTCTGGTCTCTTTCGGCGAATTGCTTCACGCAAACGTTTCATAACGCCTAAGTAATATTCTTTGTTTACTGTCTGGCCTTCTGCCAAAGATGCATGATGCACTACACCGTTGTAATCCATGAAAACCGTCAGCATTGCCTTCATTGCTGACTGAAATCGACATGGTTTTTTATGGTCTCCGCTCATTCGGTGAACGCCACTCACTTGTCCGATGTCTGGATTGTATGTCGTACTCATAAACCCACGTCTCGTTTCCAGTAATGATCCAACTTTGCTCCTACACATCGGAACCCAAATCATCAACCAAAATGTCTTAGTGGTTTTAGTGGTGGGCAATAAATACAAAGAAAGTAACGGCATTCGATGGACTGGTCTATTATAATGCACAGCTTATAAACCAGCTCGCCTGTTGATGTACTACAGGATGTTCGATGTTGATATCCGGATCTGTACAGACAGTCAGGCTGCGATCAGGGCGCTCTGTGGTATTTACACGACATCGCGGCTGGTATGTGCATGCCGGGAGTCTCTAAACAAGATGGTGAGACGTTCAGACCTCGAGGGTGAGGGGTCACTCTGACATCCGGAGGAATTGTGTGGCGGATGGACTAGTGAGAATAACGAGGAGATTGATCCACTTTTCTCTTCTAGACTTCTGGTATTGCGATACATGTATGAGAGTGCGCAGATACGGTGGGAGAATGAAACCACTTGCTCTGTATCAAGACAAATCTGGCCGCTATACGATCGAGCTCTTTCCAAGTCTATCATACGGATGTCGCAACATAGGCTGAGAATCCTGGTGGCTGTTTTTACTTGACACTGGGTGGCTGGTGCGCATGCTAAGAGCCTGGGTCTGCCATTCAATAACTTCTGTAGGAGTTGTCAGGGAGACTGTCGAACATTCTTATGTCAGTGTCCAAATATTTCGAATATTAGGAGCTTTTATCTTGCCAGTCCGTATATGCATGCCATATCGGACCTGGATGATGGAAATGTCAGCAGGATTTGTTACTTAGTGCGTACGACTGGTTGGTTCATTTCGGGCCTTGAACATATACATTCACTTGGATAGGAATCAAAGTGAGATCAGTATTGCACCCAAGTGAGTTGGGCCAGTGTCTGGCTACCCGTTGTAACTAACTAACTAACCAACGAACGGACTAGCCTGCTCGGCACGGCACCAATCGAACCGGTATTTCAACACATTATAACCGATTGTTTGTTATCATTGCTATAAGAATTATTAAAAGAAGTGACAAATTTATATTGAATTCAAAAAAGACTGAATTGATTCTTTTTTGTACTCCTCTTGAAAACATATGGCTGCCACAAAGCATCACTGGCCTGTTTCGTGGTCTTTGGTGTCAGTTTTTGTCATTAAACTAAGCATCTGATTAATCTACTAAAGTAGGTTTCGTTGAGTGGAGACAACGCCCTCCTGCTCCTTATCAATGATTCCTACCTTTTTTTCTTTATCTTTCTTTCCCAAGAGATGACGTTGCCTGACACTCGCTGGAATGGATCACCTCGAAGCATCTTTATTATGTTTTTAAAATTCGAAACCATAACTACAATTCATTACTGAGATTCCAGGGTTTTGTTTTTACGACTAATTAAGTTATAAATTGACAGTTTGTATAAAATTTCAGCTCAAATATTTTTTGTTTTCTAAATTACTTTTTAAAAATAACGTATTTTTTTAAAATCAAGAATTACAAATTCAGATTTTAAGCCGTTTGCATAAAATATTTGTCATCAATGTTAGACCCTGAATAGTAAGTCAAAAGCAACCAGTGTGTAAAGTGGTATTATTATTATGATGATGATGGTGGTAATGACGATGATGATGTGCTACTATTTTCACCCAGTTTAGCATTTGCAAAAAAAAAGCGAAAATAACAGTTTTGGTTTAAATTACCATTTTCAAGTGTGTATTTTAAACATTGTAAATACGTGTCTACAAATGTATGAATAAAGACTCTACTTTCGTTTCTCTTCCATGGAGTATGTAGTTTTTTTTATCAAAATACCACTTAAAAGCATCTTTACCATCATCATCGCTTTTGTTATCATCTTAGACCACTTATGTGTTGTCTTCAAGTCCACGGCTTTGTCTGCATAAAAAACACGAAAGTGAACAAAAACAGACAAGAAACTGCTCAGCATTAATGCACAAAAGCATGATAACTATACACGATAAAGAAAACTCACTTTGTATTCCTTCAGTTTTTTATTTATTTATTTTTCTCTTTTGCCCTCGTCGAGGAAATACTCAGGAAAAAAATAAGGAAAACCAAGTCGGAAAATGTAAAATTTTCCGTTTGCAATAAAACAAGAATGAGCTGGATGAGACATTGCAAAGTCCACAAAACTTGCATAACCCAAATGAAATCCCAACATTTGTGCAAACATTTCACTTAAATTCCTGTTCCGTTTTTTCATTTCATTTCTACACTTTAAGCCTTGAAAATCTTATAAACAGTTTTGTTGAAAATTATAGCATTTGTCAGTTTACTGCTCCCATTGTCTACCTTTAACATTTTAATGAAATACGCCTGCAACCAACAATGAGCAGCAGCCAGTTAATCGTAATCCTTTTTCTTATAGGAAAAATACAATTTTATGTTGTAGGGCTTATCACACACACACTCGCACACACCTACAAGGCAAAGCAATAAAATCATTTATGAGCCAACTCTTTAATATTCCTTTTTTTTGATGTGAAAGAGTTTGAGTTTGCTTTTAAGGGTATAAGTTAGCGAGTGTCTTCATATTAAAGTAAAAAAATAAAAAAAATAATAAAAACAATATGAAGAAAGACGTAGCGCGAGACACAGTTGAGGCTTAAGAGTCTCATTTCTGTTTAATTTACGTTCTTAACATTTTTTCTTTCCTTTGTCGTCGTCTCTCACACTTAACTGGCACTTCATTTTGTTGATTTTGTTGTATCTGTAGTGCCAGTGTTGTGCTGTATGTAGTACCAGTCTACGTAGTAGAGTACACTGTAGTATATTAAATGAACAGCATTTATGTATTCCGTCTCTTTTTTTTCCGCCAATCTTTCATTTATTTAAAGAGGATTTAATATTTATTTGCGTTTTTATTGTTTCAAGCATTAAATAATAACAATCTTTTGAATAAATGTCTGGAAAATATTCTCAGGGCCAAGTGTGAAAAAACAAAAGAAGAAAAGGATTTTTGGTTCCTTTCTTGCTGCATTCTATTTACATTTTATTAATAAAGACGAGGGTTTCTATAAAAAGTTTTTCTAGAGAAATTTATATTTTAAGTTATTATTTATTAGCAAGCGATTTAATTCTAAAGAATTTAGAATGGAGTACATATTCCAGTAAATAAGTTAAATAATTGGAGATTTTCTTTCAAAATGAAAATGGTGCAAATGGTCTTTATACCACAAAATCTAGGTGCATAGTAATAGAAATTAGTAAGAGATACTCGTAATTTGAATAATCAACTAATTAAAATTGCTAGATCGCTTAGATCATGTGAATTATGCATCGGGAAGACCATTTTCTAAGTTAAGGAATATGTGGAGGACACAATATTTTACTCAACTGTTATTTGGTTGTAAAGAATTTGCTTTCTTTGACAGTGGTAGCGTTAGGAAATTGAATATATTGGATGTTTCTTTTGGAGGTTCATAACTTTGACAACACCAAGGTAATGAAAATTGTTGGAATTTTTTTATCAAAATTGATATTGAATTCAAAATTTTGTGCTCCAATGGAGCCCATTTTTGGTTAAATGGATACGTAAATAAGCAAAATTGTCGCATTTGAAGAGAGGATAATCTATAATTATTAGAAATTTGTCGAAACACCATTACATCCACAGAAAATTATTGTTTGGTGCGTTTTATGTGCTGGCGGAGTCATTGATCCATATGTCTTTAAGGACGATAATAGTTAGAATGTTACTGATAATGATTAGATGACATACTCCACAGCGCGCACTACAATTGTTATTGGCGAAATAAGAGTTCCAGATTGCGCTTTAAACACGCCAGCCATGGCGGCCAATTGCCGGAAATCATATATGTAATCATATAAACATTAATGCCATAATAATTTCCATTCAACAAAGCCCTTTTCATTGATATTAAAAATATATTTCTTTGCTTTGTTATGATTTAAACCAGTGACGCTCATTCATATTATTCAGATTACGAAGTTTTTCGGCCGTTTATTTATTCTCTTCGTGAACATTAAAACCGGGGTTACTAAAAGACAAATATGTCCCACCCAAAATAAACTGTATCGCTAATCTTTATCACATACTCTTTCGATTTAAGCAGCATACATTATTTATTGATATTGCTTTTATAATTCGCAAAAAAATTGTTTTTGTTTTACTTTTCTAAAAAATTCATACGCTTTGCTTACATTATTCCAAACGGCAACCAAAATTACGAGTGTGAGCCACAAAAATTTTTCAGTGGCTCAGTCGTCAACGAAGAGGTGTAGCGCATGTTTTTGTGCTTTTTTTAAATTTTAAGAGATTTTGAAGAGATTTAAAATTTGTATTTCTACACCGAGAAGTGTTAATAATAAGCAATATAAGTTTATACGTGTTTATGCTTTGTATGAATAACTATTTTTTTACAGCGGGTTATTTTCAGTGTATCTATCGCTTTAATTGTTTCTCTCTTTTTGCGCACCCCTGATTTAAACTTGTGTAACTGTAAAAAAAACACCCGACAGTAATACTCTCTATGGTGTATCATTTGATGATCTGCTGAAGAGAAAGTCTCTAATATTGAACTGCGTGGACCGTGAACTTTTTTGAGAGAGATTAAATCACCGGCAGAGGCTCAGTTTGCAAAACTAAAGCTGGGATCACAGGTTTGACGCAATGCACCAATTATTGGTACAGCTTTTGTGCGACAATCATGCGGCAACAAAAATAACCATTACGCGCCATTATTTATTGTGTCTTGTGAGGCAATCGATGTGAACAATATGTACCAATATTTACATTTTTTAATTTACTTTCGTAAAATAAATTGGGACATTTCTGATATATTGCGTCAATTAAGAAGCATCAATATTGTGTCATATTGGTGCATTTGCGCAATAGTGTGAACCCAGCTTAAAGCATCTCCTGAAGCAGCATATCGACTGGCAGTTGTGAAACTGTAAAACATTCTATAAACTTCAATACGTTGTAGTTCGCATAAAAACTTAGGTCTTAGGGCTTTTCATTTTCATAGCCTATCGATTATGGACAATGTCATGCTTTGCTGCTTCAATTCTTGAAATGCACCAAACTGATAGGGAATTTTATCAAAAAATTTGTTTAAGTAATGAGTTCCACGTAGTCTCGCAGACTAAATTTACAAGCAAAATTGTCGCATTTGGGGAGCGGAAAAATCAAGAATTATTATTGAATTATATTTCTACCATTAACGTGTGGCTCGTGGCGTTTCATTAGGCTTTACTTTGAGGCTAGAACAACCGTACGATGAATGCATTACGCTATCGAACAATGATTAATGGTTTTGTATGTCCGGAATTAGACGATATTGATTTGAACGACGTTTATTTTTAGCAAAGCGACTTTAAGTGCCACAGTAGTAGCGATAACATTGCCTTTTTGATTGAATGTGTTTCCTGAATGTGCGAAATTTTCTGCTTTAATACCTTTAGAGCTACAGAAATGATCGATCTACGACTTCAAAAAATGATTATATGAAGTTGCGTCTATGGCTGATGATGGTTTCTATTATTAATGTCATACTTTTTGCATTATATTTGACCTAAACATTCTTTTTTCAATATCAGAATGAAACCTCTTATTGTATGATACTGTATATTCTTAGATTGTCGAATCATTTCTTGAAATTTTATTGCTAAGTAGCAAAAACGCTATGCACTTGCCACGCTCATCATGTAGCCATCCATATATCTAATAACCTCTTAAATGGCTAAATCATGAAAAGTTCAAGTGGTCATTTGTGATTTCGTTTTCTTTTTTAGTTATAATTTATCAGAAAATATTACTTAAGCTATTGGAAATTGTCTGCCTCTATAGATAAATAATCAGAATAATTTTCTTTTTTTCATATAAAATGCACTTTATGCGAGAGCCGTAAATCAAGTAGTAACAAGAACAAAAAGAAGAAACTTATAAAAAAACCATAATAATAATCCGGGTAATAAATTACAAGGATGCCTCAATGAGGCTTAGATTGTCTTACAAAAAGGCCTTCAATAAATATTTATTTTCACTCTGTTGCCAAAGGGCTTATGAGAGTTGGCATATACATACATATTTCAAGTAACTGGCTTATCATTTGGGAAATGATTGGTTTGCATAAAGAAGGCATACGAGTATGTTAAGATCTCTTACAGGGAATTAAAAACATTTCTAATTGAATATAACATTCAGAAGTATTATTTTTAATATGACTCAAAATCGCCGTAAAAAAGAAATAAAATTTTTTGGTTTTTCTCGATTTTCAATTATTGATTTTCTATTTCAAACAAATTTAAAGTTTTTTAATTACTCGCATTAAATATGCTTCAAATATTGTCCAAGGTTGTGTTTTTTCTCTCTCTATTTCTTTGAATTTTATTGTTGAAAAAAGAGAAGAGAGAAGAATTTAATTTTGTGCAGTTCGTTAACAAGTTATAGAGAGACATTAAGCCCGAAGCAATGAATCAAGTATTTAAATCACTGCAAGAAAAATATACTGAAAAAAATGCGAAATATTGCATTCTGGCGTTATTGTTCTATTTTATATTGTGCCCATAAAACTACATATGGTATGCTGCATATCAAATGGGAAATTTGTAAAGTTTTTTAGCCATAAAGTGCCAATCTAATCGAGAAGCATATTTACGTTTTGCTTGAACATTTTTATTAGTATAAGGAAGAACACAATTTCATCTGAAGACGCTCTTCTTTGGTCTCGCAAAGACCAAGGAAAAAATAGATTCTAATACTGTTTTACAAATGTTAAGCTCCCTATATCACTAAATTTAAACTTCGTTATATGCGAATTCAAAATTTATGCAGTTTTAAATTTTTAAGTTTTTTTTTTTTGGTTATGTTTTAAACAATTGAATTGAAGACAGAGTCACTAATATCAGTTTACGTATAGACATTTTCACCGAAATGTCAAGTAACGCTAAGTCCAATTTTTGCTTACATCTTGAAATCCTTTGGCCTAATTGTTCTTATTTTACTACTAAGTATAGTAATTTAATAACAGCATCTTATGGTTATGGCATAGCTATTACGTCTATACATCTTGCACAAACTGTAGCAGCATTAACCCACAATTTCATAAGGCAACCTTGATGTAGAATAAGACAAGTATAGAAGAGCAAATTATCTCAAGAGGTACTTAAAGAAAATGAGATAACTATTACGCGTAGCAGTTACTAGTACTAGTACTAGTATAAGTATTCGATGACGACATTATTAATTTAACTATGAAACACACTTATTGCGAAAATTATTGTGAAGAAATAATTGAACCTTTTTTTTTATATAAGACCAGCACCCAGGGGATGGCCCCTACTCATGCAGTGCATTGTGCTGGTACTAGGAAAATAGGTTATTGGAAGGAGGACAGAGGGAGTAGTGTTTATGGACGTTAGATTTAAATTAACTCATGTCGTAAGCGGCAGGATATACTTTCGCTGGAAGATTATTCCACAACCGAACAGTGCGACCAAAGAATGAATTCTCCCCCTAATGCGTTGTGCGATTTACTGGACAATCAACTACAAAGGGATGCGCTCTACGAGAAATACGAGTATTACGTAAAAATATATTATTTTTGGGAATTAATTTCCCTTAATTTCGTTAGAACACATTCCGTTATAGTACCGATAGAACAATGAAACACACGCCACATTGCGTGGGTGCTCCAATGAATCGATAGAGTTGGCTACCCTACCGTCATTGATGAGCATCTTCGCCCTCTCCTGTACGCGGTCGAGAAGCTCCAAAATTGACTTTGAAGCACCGTCCCATACATGAGAATTGTATTCCATTTTTGGACGGATATAGGTCTTGTAAATATTAAGGAGATCAGGTGGGGTGAAGTATTTCTTGCACCGTCTCAAAAAACCAAGGCACTTGAATGCTTCTTTCGACACTTGAAATATGTGATCATTTCAACGAACGTCACAGTGAATTCTCATGCCCAGAATATCAAGAGCATCTGATTCCTCAATAGCACACTACCACGCCTGTGTGTTAAAAAACAACATTAAGTCTTACGTGCACTAAAATCGACCCTGTTCGCACGACCCCACTCGGAGACCTTCACCAGGTCACTTGTGAGTGTGACGTTCATATTCATCCTTCTTACCCCAACCTCCAAAAGGCTCGGTCTACGATCAAAGGAATATGAGTGACAAATGTTGCTGTCATCCGCAAAAGAGTAGATAGGATTAGAAGTGAGAAGAAGAAAGTCGTTAAGAAATATTAGAAAAAGAGTAGGAGAAAGAACAGAGCCTTGCGGTACCCCTGAGTTTACCCTGAACTCGTCGGATGAGACCCCATCTATAACCACTCTTATAGAGCGATCTCTGAGAAAACTCGATATAAATCTTACTTCAAAAGAAATTTGTGAACGCAATATGCAATACGGATGCGACTAACGTGTAATGAACTTTTAACATGGACTTAACTTAATCTATGTTTTAGATATTAACAGCTCTTTACACAACTGACAAATTGAACCTCATAAAGCCTGATAAAAAACATTTTGCACAAGAAGAAACAGATGAAAATCCTGAAAACTCGTTGGTTGTTCTTTCTAGTTTTTTTTTTTGTATTAAATCCCATAATATTCCATGAAGGAACATGGGGACTTCTCTCAGTCAATGAGCTGCAGCCGATTTGATTTTTAGACTCATTGAAAGGGACCTTCAGTTTATCGAAGAGCAAATGTGTTCGAGAAGTTTTCAATAGTAGTAATACTCATAACCAGTTACTAACTGATGTTATGGGGTGATGCCGGTGTTGAAATAACTTTTTCTAGTTTTTTTAAGATGGTCTGTCCTGGTATTGAACCGAGGCCCTTCTGGTTGGCAGACGGTTGTCTTACCTACCATACCGCAGTCTTTCTAGTTATAATGAAAATGTTTCTGGGGATGAAACTAATAATCTAACAAATGATGACAATACATTAATTGTTTCGATGTGAAACCAACTCGGTGTAAATCGGTGTAAACGGTATATCAGAATCGCTGAATAGGTTCTAATATTAAAATCTTATGTAAAAGAATTAATGTGTGTTTGTACACATGTTTTATTGTAAACGGATGAACCAACTTTCATGAAATTTTTACAATACCTCCCTGTATATATGAAAGGAACTGTAAGCTATACAAATTGTAAAAACAAACTGGTCGGTACCGGGCCCATACAAACTAAATATCTATTTATCTCTATCTTCAAAATGTAACAGTAATAGTCTCTAAACTTGGTACAAATACTCGTAGTTACATAGTCAATACAAATTATGAAACAAAAAGTGAGCGGAATCGGATAAATTAGTATGACACCGCCTATACAAAGTAAATATTGATTTTTGTATATCTTGAGAACTGTTAAAACTAAGGTTTCTGATTTTGTCTTTATGGCGAATACATATCATAAGTTAAAAAGTGGACGGAATTGGACAAGTGGGTATGGTACCTCACATACAAACTAAATATTGATTTTAATATATCTTGAGACCGGTAAAATAAAAGTTTCTAAATTAGGCTTATATAACGTCGTGAACAATACAAATCTTCAGTCAGTAACGGGGAGGGGGGGGAGGGGAGGGAGATTGGATAAGTAGGTGTGGCATCTTCCACTCATACTAAAAATTGAATTTTTTGTTTACGTGGAGAACGGCAAGAGCTATCTATGCAAGTATAGTATGTATTTACAAATGAATGTGTGTTTGTTTGGAGACTGTATACAGCTAAAAAGCAGAACCTACTAGAAGGCACTATAGGCTATCTCAGATATTTGGATTTATATCGAAAAAAGGGTAAAGCTGTAACTAAAATAACATTTAAATAATAATTAAGATTGGAATAGGGAAGCATGCCGCGTTTTTTAAAACAATATTTTTATTTTTCTTTTTATTATTGAATTAACCCGGCGAATGTCATAGTTAATCATCGCTCCAAACGCTGACATTGTGCAATCATCGATGACTGACTATGGATATACTTTGGTGTGACTTTAAAGTATTTGTTCAATTTTGCATAGAAGACAGAATTTGATTTTGTCTTGCTGTCGTCCGTGTATTAGTGTGTCCCAACAGACAATATCATCGAAAATCAAACAAAATTTTGCATCGTTCAGCATTTAGTCGACTCATAACAGATAATGCTGCTAAATTTCAACAAAAAGTCGACTTAGACAAGGTCGCTAAATTTCAGCAAAAAGTCGACTTATAACAGACAATGTCGCTAAAATTCGGCGTTATTTAGCATGCTAACAAGCAATGACGTTGTCACACATAACTTCTTTTGTTCGCGTCATTGTCATGAGGATTCACCAATGACATTTTTCATTTATGATAATTTCATACAAATTTCATCTTGACACTGATTTTGTGACGATGATTCAACGATATAAATATCATAGGGACAACGTCGCTCTAATACACCATCAGGAATATCATAAACTTTATTCCTTATCTTTGTTTTGTAAATGAAATAAATTTTTTGTTGTGTCTTTTATACGATTTTCTTTGATTTTTTATGCATAGATTTGAATGTATGCGTTTTGCAAATTCAGAAATATGTCTTTAGTTCGTATATGGAGGTGGTGTATTGTTTTAAATTAAAATCAACTCTAAATTAAAAAACTATGAATTTATTATTTAAATTTACATTTGGAAAGAGTTGACACCAATCTTACTGAACGGTTTCATCCTATTAATGACTTTTATTAGGCAAATCGGCATTTAAGCCAACGATATTTGTTGCGGATGAATAAATTCGAAAACAAAAAAATCTCAACTTGAAACTTTTACTTTTTTTTTGCGTTATCAAGGTAAAGGGCTTTTGACTTGTTTAGTTTCTATCCATTTTTTGTGCGTTTTTGCAGAATTTGCTCATATTCAAGCACAGAGTAAATATTATAAAAACAAAAAAAAACTTTTTACTTTTTATTTCTACGATAAAAAGAAATCTCATCTCTAGTTTTATTGTTTTATTGTTTTTTATTTTTTTTTTTTTTTTGATTTAGAACAGATTCCAGTATTTGTTTCAACTTTGTTTTGGCAAAAACAAGAGAGAGAAAACTAAAACTGGCAACAGAAACAGCAACCGAAACTGAAAACTCTTTTGAGTTCATTGCATTTGCTTGAATTTAAATAGAAATCGATTGTTTTGTATACAAAAAAAAAGAAAAAATATTTTTCTTTGTTTTTGTTTTTCCAAAATTTTGTTTTTCTTGTTATTGTTGTAGTTTTTATGGCTTTTACCAAAGTTAACTCTCCAGTAAAAGAGATACAAAAAGTTTTCGCTATTTCGTACGTTTAAGACAAGTTTTTACAGTTGAAAACAAGAAAGAATTGTTTAAATTAATGTAGTAAGGAAGAGTGTGAGAGTGTGAGAGAGAGAGAGAGAGAGAAATGAAATAAAACTTCATAAAAATGAAAACCGAAAATTTAGTTAAAAAGTAAAACTACTCTCATACATATGTATGTACGTACATACGTTGTTACTTAAGTTTGGCAAATAACTACGAGAATAACTTTTTAAAAATTTTGGCTGTGAATTTTAACTAAAATTTGGTTTAGAAATGTAAATAAGTAATAAACAGTTTTGTGTGCTTTTTGTTTTTCTATTTTTATTTGCAATTTTTTAGATACGAGATCAAATGGAATTATTAAAAATACCACCTGTTGATCAGTCAATTCCACCAGAAGATATTATGGGCAGATCATATTGTCGTTATCAAGGACCAAGAACGTGATTACATACTTATACAATATTTGTAAAAAAACTAATAAAACTAAAACAAAAGCAAAAACAACTACAACATCATCATTATCATCAATACTCAAATCATGGTAACCATGGAGAGTATCATAAACGACAACATCATTATTATTCTGATTATTCTGATACATTATTGTCTTTTATATTGAATATTAAGGCCATTGTAATACTTTCATATCCTTGTATTTATATTGAACAAGAACAAAAACAAAAACATAAAAAAATGCAACAACAAATTAAAGAATTAATAAAAAAATAAGAACAAACAAACAAACAAAAAAACTTGTTAAATATTTATTTATATTAAAAACGAAATAGTAATAAAAATAAAAATGAAATAAGAAATAAAAACTATTGATTAAATTTAATTTTGTATATTGTATATAGAAATAAATATAAGAATAAAATATAAACTAATAAATTTAAAATTTAATTCTAATAATCGTGATGTTCATAATTAAGACAGTTGTGTATACTCGTTAAAAAAACACTATGGATTAAAGGATAAAAAGGACTATAAAAAGAAGAAAAAAAGAACAATTGTTTAGAAAAACCTTTTTCAATAATTAATTTTTAATATTTATTATTACTCATCAAAAAATTCAATATTTTTTACCAAATACTTTTCCTTTTCTACATTTAATTTCCATCTTCTTTGTAATTTGTAATAATTTAAACGATAATGAAATTGCTATTTTGAAATTAAAAAACTATGTTATAATAAAATGAAAATTATAAAAAATATAATATTTAGTTATTTACTAAATTTCATCTTCAAACATCAATTTGGACACAGACAAGTAATTCTTAAATGCCTAGTAAAGTGGTTGAGATTTTTATTTCGCCTTTAGGTTAGTTACAGTGCACTCGGGATAACGTTAACTAATTAAAACCACGGAAGTTAAAGTTTATTAGATTGTTGACGTTTATGAATATAAAAATTTGAAAGAAAAAACATCGTCATAGTGTAGTTTAAAGTTAGAGATTAGGGAATAAAACAACAACTAGAGTAGCCAGATGCATTGTTTTCTGCAGCACGCTTACTTTTTTAGACAATGTACTGATTTCTGTATAACACCCTACAACGGCACGCTAAAGCACTTGTTTTAGATTTTCGTACTTCTTTTTGTTCTTTGTTTACGCTGAACGTTTTTAATAAAAAAAAAGTTTCAAGTCGAGAAAAACAGTAGTGTGAAACATCTCGATTAAATCTTTACTACGCTGTGCTCGTTTTTTTGCCGACAAGCAGGGCATCTAAAGTGCAAGCTTATTCGAGTACGCTGAATCTACTAATGCTAACTGTTTCTTGGGTTAGCTCTTGTTTTGGAGATATACTGTTATTTCGAAAATGAAGAAAGTTGCACAACATATGTATATTCGCATAACTCAGAAACGGTTTATTGAATAAATTAAAAAAAAAAACAACAAATTCGACAATAAAATTATTTCTAAGTAAGGCTAGAACTTTTTAAACTGCGCAGTCGTTAATGCGTACTTACTTTTCTTTGCTGAACTAATTATAATTTCATGTTATTTAATGCATGAAATGAAAATTTAAAACAATTTTTAAATTTTAAAAACCATATACTTTTTGACGTTAATTTTACTGCTGTTGTGCCTTTTTAGTCAACGGAATATCTTGTTATCCTAAGAGCAACTGAAGAGAAAAAGACAATACATATCAAGGCGAATTTAACAAGGTGCTCTCATTTTGTACACGAATACAACACTGTAAACAGACTTTAATGTTGTGTCAAGATAATGCAACACTGTAGTAAGCGAATAGTAAACAAATTAACTGTCTGTCAGATATATTTGTTGTAAAAAAAAGTAATGGCAAATCGTTTGCACATATAGTAACTTATCAGCTGTTGCTTACGTAGCAAGCCAAGGTCACCTTGATACATAACTAACTATATTTCCATACTACTTATTAGGGGAATTCCAAAATCTGGAAATTACATGTACGGCCATATGTATGTATTTCAACTGTCATTAAAATTTTGTTTAATTATTTATAAAAACAAAACACCAATTTAGAGCTTTGTGCCTTGATTGAGCTTTAAAGTGTACAAAGTTAAAAAAGGGTTGATGTTTTGGGATGTTGGTGAATCGAGTGCTGACGTTACCCCGAGTGCACTGTATAAATATATAAAAAACAAAAGTCGACATATATAGTAGTTACTTGGGAAAAATTTAAGAAAATTTAAAGCTTTACTCCCAATACGAGAAATAACTAAATAAAAGGTAAGAGTGTCGTTCTATTACGAAATTAGACAATTGAATCAAAATCGTGAAATCAAATACTTTCGATATTACTTTTATTTATTTGTGAGGATAATATATACTATTTTATGTAAGAGATCACTTTAGTGAAATTTTAAGTCTTGTTCTCTGTCAGTCAAGAGTAAAAACATTTAACTGAGTTCATACATGAAAATTTCGTTAAGAGATGTTTAATTACGTTGTCATTGCTTGTTTAACTTATTCTTTACAAGAAAATACAAAGACAAGACAATTATTTTAATAACACACACCTACTTTGTTATGTATATCGGAGTATATATTTTAAAAATTAAAAATATTCATTTTTTAAAGGAAATCTAAAAATATCTCATAAAATATATGAAAGAGTTACTTTAAACTAATTAAAGCAACAAAAAACAAAAGTGTTATATGCAGCATATGTGTTACGTTTACACATATTCCAATAAGGAAGTAAAAAAAGAAAATAAATAAATACAAACACACACGAAATATGTATGTATGTATTCATGCAAACAAGAAAACTTTATTTATTATATCAGATTATGCATGTGTGTGTGAAAGAGGAATGAAAGGATTCGGTTTTAGCACATGTTGCATACAGAGATCACCAACCGTTGTAATAAATTCATATCGATAAACACTCATGTACGTAAGTAAGTGAGTAAGTATTTATAGCAATAAACACACAAAATGCTTACAAAAATAATAACCAGTATATACATACACACTTATACTTCTATAAGTATTGTTTTTTTGTTTTTTTTTTGTTTGTATATTTAAATAAACATTTATAGGAGTAAGTGTGTTTAAATTTGTAATTTTGTTTATACAAGTTTTTGTTTTTAAAGGTATTAAAAAGTGAAGTAAACCTGAGTGAAATTAAAACCTTCAGTAAGACATTAAGAACCAACAAAAATTATCTACAAAAACTTATAATAACAAAAAAGCACACACACACACACACACAGAGAGAAAATTAAAGTAAAAAGTTTATCTTAAAAGTTCGACAGCAACAACATTGCTGCCTACAAGCTTACAGAGTTACAGTTTCGATAACAGACTATAACAGCAACAATGGCAGAATAAAGCAGAATAAAGATAACAAAGCTGACGGATATGTTGGCTTAAATCGTAAGTGTATGCATATTAGGGTTTTTTCCGCACTTTACGAGAATCCCGGAAATCACGTTACAAGCGTAGGGTAGGTTTTGACTTAATTTCACCACAAAAATCAGTCACAATACAATCATCAGTTAATAGGTATGTACACACACACATACATAATTCCCGCGACATCCCAAGTAGAACAAGGCGGAGACACATTGAAAGATACCTACAGTTTAGCGCCTGCAGCCAACTGCAGAAGCATTAGCTAAAGAAGTTTTTCATAGCGTAAATACTCATAACCAGTTGCTAGCGATGTTATGAGGTGATACTACTATTTTTCGACAAATTGTCAATTTTTCTGGCCTGGGATTGCACCGACCACCTTCTGGTTAATAGGCGGGTGTCTTATCCACCGTACAACAGCTGCACATATAGTTATGTGCTTGGCTTATTTAGTGCCTCCACCGGTAATTTTACTGGTCTTAAAACGTGAAGCATATTTAAAAAAAGTATATATTTTTCTATCCAAATGTTATCGATTACCGATAAAGCCTTATTTTTATGGACTTCTTTAAGAGAAGAAACCTTTCAGTCTACCGATTTTTGTAACAAAAATTTTTGTAACATAGCATTTTTCCTTAAACTTTTTCTAATTTTTTTTTTTTACAATTTTCTGTGTTAAATCTCTCAAAAACGTCATTAAAATGTTTACCACCTCCAAAGAATCTGACAAATTTACAGTGTTTCTTATATAAAATATCTACCACGACCAAATGTATGGATTGATTTAAACAGAAAACACCTTAAGCTAAGTTATCTTTCGCAAATTTCTTCCTAACTTTGAGTTCATGTATGTGCTTATACTAGGGAGATCGATTATTCGACTTTTTTCAAAAATCGGTTTCCACATAATTCGAAGTGATAATTTTTGAAAAAATTGCTTAACGGTTAGAAATTAAACAGATAACCGGTTAAGCGGTTCTGTCATTTAAATAAAATTCTCAACAACATTCCGCTTTTTTAGGGCTTTAAGAGATATTCCTTCCTCGACAACACAACGTGCCATATTTTACGTAGTGATTGATTTATGCAATAGTGTTATAAGCCAGCGTCTCGGAACTACTTGGTATAGAAACAAGTTTTCCTTGCTCCACAATTACGTCAATCTTATGGACATATTTAAAGTGGTTAATAAGCCCCACTATCGAAAAGCCGTGTATGGACTGTTCAAGGACGAAATAGGTTCTGAATCTAGGATGGAGTCTCTCAGAATTCTGCTAAGCTTTCTGTGCATTATACGTAAACGCAGACTCAGAACGTCAATCTTATGGACATATTTAAAGTGGTTAATAAGCCCCATCGAAGAGCCGTGTATGGACTGTTCAAGGACGAAATAGGCTCAGAATCTAGGACGGAGTCTCGTAGAATTCTACTAAGCTTTCTGTGCATTATACGTAAATGCAGATTTAGAATATTGGGACGTAACTTTTTCGGTGGCCTTGGTGAGGTTGCGTCTTATTTCTCTTAGTTTTTTTATAACATTTCTTGTTTCCGTGGTCATTGGTCACATTTCTTGGTTCATTTCAAAATGAACCTCTTTTGGTCTCTGGGTTGAGTGCACCACTTTCGCGCCTGTGTTATTTAATTGAACAGAATACATCTGAGGCTTGTTTTCGGAGTTATTACCATGAAACTATAGTTCGTTAGGAGTGTAATAGCGTAAAGTTAATTGTTGCTCAAGTGTGCATATCTTATTGATTTTATCATGGTTTTAACGTTCTTTGTGATTCGTTCGAGGTTTTCATATGTTTATATAAAACTAAAACGTTATATATTAAACTTGGAAAAATATCTTAGTTATGAGCATATATATACATTCTAAAATAACCGGTTATTCGTGTTAAGATAACAGGTTTATTCGGTATTCGATAAATGGACATTTAAAAAAACCGTATTCGACAAAACTCACAAAAACCAATTAAAACTGGTCGAATAATAATCGTTCGATCTCCCTGGCTTATACGTAATTATGGCGACTACAATTCACAAATAGTAATCATGGTACACCCTTTTATGCGAGTTTTTAATCGAGGTTTTATTTCAGCTGCTCCGATTTTATGCGATTTTATTACACAAATTGTTTTTGTATACGTAAATATTTTCATCTTCAAATGTTTAATCATATACGAAAGAATTCCCAGGTTTTCAACATAAAAATCCCGGGAAAGCGATAAACGTAATTAGTTTGACGGTAATCTCGGAAAAAACCCTAATGCATTAACATGTCTAAGCAAATAAATGTACATATATTATCACTTGAATATGTATGTATAGTTTTGTCTATATGTTATAAAGGTACGTGTTTGTCTGTGTTTGTATTTAAGCACTTCATTACAAAATCAGAGAGAAAAGAAAGTCAACACTTAGTTGAAGTACGGCTACATTCACACAAAGAGGTAAAGCAGAACAGTATTAAAGCATTTACAGCAAAAGCGAGTGTATTTGTCTTTATACCATCGATACACAAAACAATTACAACTACACTTACATATGAACATATTACATACAATACATGTGTATGGACGTGTCTGTTTATTTAAGATTATAAATGTATAACGGGATTTTGAAACAAGATGTATTACATGCTTATAATACATTCATGCATGTGTGTGTACTTAATTTTTAAATTTTAAGGGAAAATGTTTTCGTTTTCTTTTTATTGCAAAATACCAGCTTTAAAACTGGCCTAAATCTTTATTAACCAGCATGATTTGGTAGTGTCGTACCACTGTGCAGTTCGTAAAAATATTAATGCATATGTATATAAGCCATCATTTTAAAGGAAATGTTTTGTATCCACTTCTTGCATGAAAAACTTTTTTACTTTCCATGTAAAACTATAAACGAGTATTTACACGTATGTATGTGTGCTTGTATATGTATTTGTTTAAGTGTATTTGTGTATTCTGTGTTCATATCTGATGATGGTTTACTGATAAATGAAAAATTTCTTTTGTAATTGAAATAAAAACTTTTGGTTTCTTTAATAGATTTATTTCCAAACAACAACAAAAACAAACTCGATGAGTTGAGTAGAAAGCAAATAAAATACCTGTTAGTTGAGTACGTGGGTTGTTTAATAAATAAACCAAGTGGTTATGGATAATGTCTTAAAATGTGCAAAAGATATTCGATTACATTTTCAAAGACAAATAAAACTTAATTGATAACATGGTGCGATAAAAAAAGTACCTGGCAAGTGGTACTATTTTTCTGATGGGCGCTGTCGAGCAAAACAATCATCTGTTTTGGCAATTTTTGTTACATCTCTAAAATCTCGAGTTACGGGTTTATGCAATTATAAGCTAATAACTTAGCTGAATGTTACCCGATTTAAAGCTTAATAAGCCGTAAGTCTCATTTTATTCATAATTTAATATAATTCCTTAATTAAGTCATTAACGGTACGGTCCTGATATAAAATAGTGCACAAAAATGCATCTAAACTTTAAAAATGTGGAAAAAATTCGATGAAAAATATGTTTGCTTAAGAAATACACGAAGATTCTTCAAGGCTACTTAAGCAACATATAATCAATTAAAAGGTCTGTTTAATCAGCTAAGTTACTAACTTATAAGTACATGAAGGTCCGAAAAAGGAGTTTTTTACCGGTAACTCAATATTTTTGAGGTGTTTTGAAAATTCCAAAAACAGAGCCTTGTTCTACTCGACAGCGCTTATCAGAAAAATAGTACCATTTCTCGGCTATTTCAAAATCGTTCATTTTCATTTAATTGTCGTACCGTGTAATCAAAAATGTTGTTTTCAAGGTAATTAAGCGAATTAAAAAAAAAATGAAATTTTGTCAAATTTGAAAATTATAACAAATTAAAATTTCATTCGATTTCGGTTCACAGAACATACCCGATTATAAACCTGAATAAATGCTTAATGTTTTAGTTGCAAAATGTATGGCTATTTGATTATAAGCAAACTGCTGAAATTCTGTGATCCATACACAAGACATTCGCTTTATTTTGAACTTACGGTTGCGTAAACAACTATTTCTTTTTTTATATAAAAGCACTGAAATTGGCAGAATCTGAAATGATTTTCTTGTGATTAGATTTTTCTCTCTTTTTTTCTACGTGACTGCTTCACCAAGCATATTGGCTTTCCACAAAGCATTCATTACTTTGCATCAGTTTCAGTAATCAAGTCGATTTTCACGCTAAGTAGATGATTAATCTGCTGTGGCTCGCCTCCAAATATTTGTGAAGTGGAGTTGATCCTTACTTAGCATTGCATTTTTTCCCAGTAGGTGGCATTTTCTCCTGATGATCCGTCTGATATATTTCATCATCATCTGAAATGATTGGCCAAACATTATTAAAGAAACTGAAGAAGGGCCAACAAACAATACTAAATAAATTATAGCAGATGCCAACTAGTAAGTGTGTAGAAGAAAAGATAATTAAAAAATGATGACAAATTATTTTTTTAAATAAAATATACGAGCGTGTATGGTGCAGTAAATTCAAACCATTATTGTTTTCCTTTTTTTATAATTTGTTTTCAAAGATCGTTAAGTTTGCAATAAACTATATTAACATATACAGTCGTGGATGTAAAAAATTTTCTAAAATATGGACCACTTTGGTTTTATATTCTCACATTATGGCACACTTCACTGAATTACTCAGCTTGTATCGGGTGTTTTTTTATAGTTACACATGTTTAAATTATAATAAGGCAAAGTAATATAAATTGAATATCAATGAAACAGGCTGTGCTGGATAGAAAATTGTTTTGTCCTGAATGGCTGACGCGTACAAGGCGCAATCTGAAACAACAATTTTTACAAATTTTTCGCAGCATATGCGCCCGTATATCGAAGTAACCCTTCATATCTTGATTACCAGGTGTTTAATTGTCTCTGGTTTATCGACTTAGACAATTGACTTAACATAACCTCACAACAAATAATCCAATGGGGTTAAGACACACAATTTTGGTGGCCAACTAATTGGGCCTTTACATGAAATTACTATTTCATCAATAGTAAATCCATTGAAGTGCGCGCAGTGTGGCATATGACTCCGCCCTGTTGGAGCAAGATTAGCTTCAGCTAATTGAGGTGCGAAAAAATTTCTAATCATGTCGCTATACCGTTCACCATTGATATTAACATCCTGACCATCATCGATTTTGAAGACATATGGACCAGTGATACCGCCAGACCATAAAGTACGCCAGACATTAACTTTCTGTGGATGTAATGGAGTTTCAACAAAAGCTTGCGGATTATACTCACACCAAATGTGACAATTCTGCTTATTTACGTATCTATTCGACCAAAAATGGGGTTAATTGGAAAACGGAAATTTAATTCAAAAATTGCAATAATTTGCAAGAGTAAGCCTATCCACAATGAAATGTCAAACCAAGCCAAACAAAAAGAAACTGTCAGCTGGTAAATTGGTTGTTATATAAAGCAGTGATGCCAATTCAAAGTTATGAAATAACACCCGATAGAAACCTTCTGTATTTATTTAATTGATATGATGTTTTTTGACAAGTTTAAAGGTATAACAAAAAATAAGAAAACGTGACTATTGTCATTGATAATTGATATGGTAAAATGTCTACAATACTTTTTATATCTACTATTTTAATTTTTCTAATAGTCGTAAGCTTTGTTTGGATGGTTGTCAGATCAAACATTATTGTTAAAAAAATATGCAAAACATATCTTACGACCGCGGGAAGTTACAACTTTTGTCTTCCGACGTTGGCAGATTGTCACACGACCGAATCTTTAACATCAGGCAACGACATCATTATCAGAAAATGTCTTGTTATAGTGTGAACTGACAATATACATGGTGGCGAGAGTGTTTCATTGTTTGGTCATTGCCAGCAAATTGTCAGATCTGACAATATAGATCTTATAATTGTCTGAACAGAGTTTTAGTGAAGTTAGTTGATTTATTAAAGTCTAGAAATATTTTTAAATGAAAATGGAAAAGTTGTTTTAAAGTTACACAAAATTATGTAAAAATTTATTTTTTAAAATTATTATTTTCTTAAAACTTAATGCAGACTTAAACGTGTAATGGTAAGTTTTCAAAATTTTTTGCAAATAAACAACTCACCTGCAGTAGTAAGTAGTTTTACCTAAAAAGAGACCAGAGCAGTTTTTTCTTTAATTTACTTCACTAATGAACAATTGATTGTAGAGTAAAAGTAAGAAACTTGTTAAAATATTAAATTAAAAACAAAAAATCTCTGTGTATGTAAAAACTTAACATTCTTTGAAATTTTAATTTAATATTTAAATTTTTAGAAATTATCTTTCACTTCATTTACAGTCAATATATTTACGCCAACATTCGCTACATAATTATAGCCAGTATTCATATATTTTTTATTCTTGTGCAAAAGTTTATATATATTTTTTTAAATTCTAAAACTGTTTTTATCATATTAAAATAAAAAGAGCGTTCGACCTGAAAGTGACACGCTTAGGAATGTTACAAATATAATTAACTTCTAATTAATTATAAATTATTATGAGTGCATTTGAAAGTGTTACAATAATTAATATTTTTAATAAAAAAAACAAATAATCTAACACTTTTAATAGTAAGTATTACACAGTATGACAAAAAAGAAAAGTTAATATACATGTAAGGCGATACTACTTTTCTGATGGGCGCTGTCGGGTACAACAAGAATCTATTTTTATCGAGTTACTGGTAAAGAACTGGCTATTCGTACCTTCTTGCACTTATAATAACTAAGCTGACAACAAATACAAGGTATCTTAGAGGATTTAAAAAGGCCTTAAAAATAAAATGTGTCTTCGGTTTTAGAAATCCATTGGAAAGTGACGGGTTTTAGTATTAAATTATAAAATTTTTAGCAAATTTTGAAATTATATTTAAAAAAAAAGTCAATAATTTTGTAACAAGAGCATGTTTTTTTCATGAATTACTTTACTAAAAAAATTAAATAACTCCGTTGATTTCCAACGGATTTTTATACTTTAGACATATTTATTCACAACTAAATATAGTTTCTAAGTCATAAATGATGCGGTTCCTGCATAAATTTGTGCACAAAAATAGCTCTTAACCTGAAAAATGTACAAAAAATTGAATGAAAAAATAATTTGTTTAAAAAATACACACAGATTTCCTAAGGTTATTTAAATAACATACTATTACGAAAATAAGATTGGGCACCTCTGCGTTTATTACTTCGCTAAAATAAATAAACAAAAGCTACAAGAACAACTAAACATGTTGTTTATAAATAGCCAGAATCGACAACAACAAACATTAGCAGAGATAAAGTAAATGCAAGTAACACAGCAACAACAAAAACTAACAGCAAAGAAAACAAGTAACAGACAATAAACAAGCAACAACAAATACTAAGAGCTGAAAGAGGTAGATGTTTACATACGCATGGCTACAAAAGAACTAAAAAGAAATTAAAAGAGTGAAATGGAATCTACCTGAAATATCGAGAGGTTCGAGAGCTTTCGATGTATTGTTTACTCAGCCATATAAAATGCACAGCGATGCGAACAACTATCAGTTTAAGTAAAGTTCACACAGCGAACGAGTCTTGTTGGTTTGAAGTCAGCGTAAAGAGAGTTTAGAGTTGTTAATCTCTGTTCGAAGAGAATTCAAGTTGTGATCGAATCTAATTAATAACTACGATCGGGTTAGAAAATCTTTATGTAGAAAGATCTGTCGAATAATTGTTTTTGTTTACAAACTTGTAAACCGACAGAGTAATTAAGAATAGAAAATTGTTATTGCTTGTAAAACGGTTACAAGCAGTGGTGCACAAAATTGTGTTGAAAAAAGGATTTTTAATTAAAAACTAAACACAAGATTTATTTTATTTTATTTTAATTAAAATAAAAGGCCTTTTTTTGTGTTCTTTTGAAATCGGAAACTTAAGATCCGTTAATATTTAATGAAGTTATTAGCTTATAAGTGCTGAAAGGTATGAAATACCGATTGCTTACTTCTAACTCCAGATTCTGGAGGTATTCCAAAAATTTCAAAAACAGATTCTTGTTGTACTCGTCAGTGCCCATCAGAAAAGTAGTATTTTTTGTTGCACCGTGTTGTATTTCAAATAGATTAGGAGTCAGTTTCAAAACGATAGTTAAAGCAGATGAGTTTTATAGAAAGTTGCTGTAGCCTTAAAGGATTATTTTTCTTATGTTTTTGAAAAACAATGCAAGTTTTCTAAAGGGTGGTCTAACCATATTGCACGATGTTAATTGTGAGTCACACACCTTGCGTTTTGCTTGGATCTCCCTATAGTATGTAGCTGGCATATCAAAATTATAATATATTAAGTTTTGCTGAGCTTGCAGGATGCTGAATGTTATAAATTCAATAAAAATTGGAAAAAAATCTCAATATACGATTATCTATTCTATTAGACTAACTTTCTTAATTAATCACGTGCTTTCTGTTTTTTTCACGTCCTTTTTGTTTAACAAATCTAAGCTATTTTCAAACACAGTTTTTTTCTTGCAAGTCTTTCATTGCTGAAGTAATTGAACTTAGTTTTTAAATTAAATGAACGAATTATTTAATTTCTTTGAGTTAAAATAGCGGTAAAACACTTTATGCCTTTATGTTATATCTTAACAGATGCTATTTGTACATACATACACTAGGCTGCAAAAGTCAATGGGCGACAATAGAAACTGAATTTTTTAATATGTACCTACATATGTAACAAAAAATCTCCATGTTTTTTTTTATTAAAATATTTAATGAAAACCTTAAACGCACCTATTTTTTCAAAAAAAAAAAAAAAAAAAAAATACAGAATAAATGTAAAAAAATATTAAAAAAATCTTAAATTCCTTAGTTTACAAAAGCCTATGGACTACTGCATTAAACGTTGCTTTAAGAGTTTTCAATAAGTGGTGCAACTTTTTTTGAACTTTGGAACCTAAGTAAGTCTACTAGGTATCGAAAAGGTCAGATTATTGGTAAAATCTGGGGAAGCCTTCTGTCATTCCTTTGTTGGAATTGACTAAGGGTGCTGAACTTATTTTTATTAGAAATACAAGGTGTTCAATGAACTTAATTTCAGGAGATTGAAACAGATATTTTAACTATGATTTGACGTTATGCAGTATTCACACTTTTTCCAGAGGGTGTATATTAGGGAGATCGATTATTCGACTTTTTCAAAAACCGGTTATCGAATAATTCGAAAAGCAGCACTTTTTAAAAAAACGGTTTTCGGTTAATAATAATTTAAATAACCGTTTAACTGGTTCTGTTATTTATATACAATTGCTGCTAATTCTTGAAGCGCAAAGCTGTACCACGTCATTTTAGAAATAAGCAGAAGTTGACAGAGAGCTTAAAATTAAAGTGGCAATCAATACTAACAATAATTCTAACAAATCTCATAAAAACTCTGCCAAAACAGTGTGCCGAGGCCATACAAAATAAAGTTTATTACACAAAGTACTGAAAAATGCTTAAGTTTCGAACAGCTATTCAAGGAGCTAATTTCGTTTTTGTTGTATTACTTGGTAGAGAATATAATTAAAGGTTTGTTATTATAGTTATAATTTAGGTGCCTAAGACAACAAAATTAAATGTTTTACTTTTAATAAAGCTATTAGTAATATACGAGTCCCCAATAGCCTCGAGAAGAAAATTTGTTTAGATTGCGAGCAGCACTGTATGTAAATTTATGCACCACGTATTTAACAGTGTGTGTGTCACTGTGGTATGTTGGGTAAGAACCCATCTTCAAACCAAGAAGTCGTCGGTTCAATCTCAGGCCACACCAATAGCGATATCACCTCACACCATTACTAGCGACTGGTTGTATCTGCCGTTCGGAACCAGCGTTTGTGGGTTTGTGGGCTTTCAATGAGTCTAATTGATGATTTTCCATATAAAAATCAATATTTATTTACAGAAGATGAGAAAAGTATATTTTTGCTCTGCCTTGGTTTTTACGTTCTTTGTGAGACGTTCAAGGTTGTCATATATACAGAAATAATTAATTATACAAATAGTTAAACGATCAGCATACGAGTATTTTCAATAAAAAAGTATAAAAACGTATACAAATTATACTTATTTAAATTAACCGGTTATTCGTGTTAAATTAATCGATCGAAAAACCGTATTCGACAAAACCGGTTAAAACCAATCGATTAATAATCGTACGATCTCCCTAGTATATATAGTCAGTATCTAGAAACACCTCTTTGGTGTTAAATTAACCGGTTTATTCGATATTCGAAAATTAAAGATTTTGAAAAAATCGTATTCGACAAAACCGGTTAAAACCGATCGAATAATAACCGTCCGATCTCCCTAGTATATAGTCAGTATCTAGAAACACCTTTTTGGCGTTTGAACGAAATTCCTGTTTTTCTTTGTAAAATATCGAGATACATACACGCATTAATTTTTCGGTCTATGAAGCTTAACCTAGTAACGCCATTTGCCGACATGCACTATGTTTACGTATGTAGGGGTACATATGTAAAAGATAATATATTAGTGTTTTAGGGATAACATTTTTGCGAAAAATTTGAGAACTGAGAGTAATTATTGTAAAAGTAATTAGTCAGTGGTTATGTGAATATATATAAAATGTGTAAAAGAAACAAATATATATAGAGATTGAGCTGCAAGTATGATTTTACTTGGTTGACGGTGCGAATAAGTGTAAAAATAATAAATCACTTAAAGGTTAAATACAAATTGAAACTTTCCTATTACGAAAATAACTAATTTCGTTAAGCACCACAATTTATGATAATAATACAGATAATGCAGTATCTAATAGATTAATTCAATTTAATTTAGAGAAATACAAAAAATACGCTAAAAAAATATTCATTCAGTTCAAAAATTTCAAAATATAAATTTAAAATTAAAATTAAATGTTTGTTTAAAGTCCCTTAAACACACCTCTTGTTATGACTGTTCCGTCGCCGTGTTTGACTGTAGATCAACAATTTTTTTATAGCTAAGGCAAGATTGGATTCTCTCCATACTTTACATACATATTTCATTACTTTCGAAAACAAGCAAGTAATGCGTTCCCAGAAGTGCATAATGAAATTTAGCACCAATTTTTATAAATATATCGAAATTCATAGTCGTCCTTAGACATTTGTGACACAGTGTATATATACATATGTATATTCTACATTTACCTAAAATATATTTATGGCTATTCATACAAATATACATAATTTTCTTTCAATGACCAAGTTTTGTGCACATAAGTTAAACTAAATATTGTTAAAACTTCTTGTTGTTTAAATTGATGATGAAATGATACTCTTGTGAAACTGACCCTTGGAGTTGCAGTTTTATTGAAATGTAAATAAACGTACAAAAACTAAATTTAAATAAAAAATAATGATAAAAATACATGCAAACATAATATAAAAAAATAGTTTATAAGTTTAATTTTGTATGTAAAATATTTAAAAAAGTTTATTTATAAAACAAGCGCACAAAATTATGGTAAAAACAAAACTGAAACTAAAATAATAAAACAAATAAAAAAATTGCACAAAAAATTTAGCAACGATTTAAAATAATTTGAAAATTAAAAATAAAATAACAACAATAACAACAACAAAAAAATAGAAAATAGAGAAAAGCGATAAAATGGAAAATACACCTGAGATATATACATAAAATTTCTGAAGTTACAATATAAAAAATACAAAAAAAGGCTTAAAATTCATAAAGTACTAAAAGTATTTTTATGTTTAATGAAAACCAGCAATAAAATTAAAATTAGTTGTAAATTTCTCCATTTATAAGAAATCGATAAATTTTACTTAAAAATTGTTAAATCGAGTGGTTTAATTTCATGCACTTAGTTCACCCCTTAAGCTATAATTGTTCAAATGACGTTATAAGTTTATGTTTTTGCTATAATTATGGAAATTAAAAGGTACCCTTAAGCCATATCGTACGTAAAATTTAAATCGAAAAAAAAGATGAAAGAAAAACAAAATAAAATTAAAACAGAACCAATAAAATTATTCTAATTTATATATATTTATATATATATAATGATAACTATTAAAACTAATATTTATTTAATTATAAATTTAACGAAAACTATATAATTAATTTGTAGATAGTCAATGACATGCTATAAAAAATAAACAAATTATGGGCAAATAGAACTAAAAAACGAAAATAAAAATAAACAAATATTTAATTATATAAAAATACATTTTGTATTCGATTTTCTTCTATTTTTCTATTTTTTTAAATTAAATAGTATTTATTTAACCATAAACTTAAAAAAGAACAAAAACAATATTTGTAAAAGAAAGAGCCAAGCAAATATTTCCCAAACCCAGGCGAACAGTAGTGTAGAATATTGGCAAGAAGACTTAAGGCGAATAATTTTTTTTTCTTTTAAATTGCCTTTCAATACATAATTCCGAAATTTGATAACCGATAGCGACCATTTTGTTGAAATAACATCGCTGGCATTTATTCAGTATATTTTACCAAACCATCCTGAACGAATATAGCGTGCAAACACTGACATTGCTTTATCAAAATAGGTTTTCCTAATTTTAGATGAAAAAAATCCATCTCAGTGAAGGGGCTCTTTCTAAATAAACCTCTACAGGATATTCAAGAGTGTCCAATGCTTCAAAAAAAAAAAAAAAAAAAAAAAAAAAACTGCTTGGTATGCATTTTGAACTGGTGGCGTTATCAAGTTATATTTCTTTGACAAGCTAGCCCATTAAGGTCAAGGCCATGATACCGCTGACTTATATTGATGAAACTTACAGGAATAGAATCTATTGACATAATTAAGATTTAATGAAATTTAAAAGAAATTAATTTGGGAAAGTAAACTATTATTTTTACTAATTTCACATAAGACTACTTATAAATGACATCAAATTACTTAAGGAAATTACCAAAAAACTTGCAAATTAATTTTTTATAAATAAGAAAATATAACTAAAAATTAAAAAAATTTTATGCAGGTATAACGGTACTTTAGAAATCTATTAATACCTAAAATTTTTTGTATGAATAAGATCCTCAAGCACGTCAGCTGTATATTGACACAAAATTTAAATATAAGTTTGAATTAAAAAAAAAAGTCAAACGGTGTTAGCGTAAGACATTTTGTATTCGCAACGCTGGATCTTAATGAGTTAAGTCGGTTAGGCCACCTCTGTCAGCGGTGAGTGAGTATAACCAACTTTATTTAGCCTTGAACTGGATGCTATGAACACCTACGAGATGTGATTGCAACAAGACTACGCTAAATGTCACATAGATTATTTCAGATGGGACGTTTTGCAAGAATGATTTGAGAACCTGGTCATATGATTTGATCCGATTAAGCTTTTTATTGTGTAGTTTTCTTAAGCCGCAGATCTATGAGAATAAGCGACAACGACTCTAAATATAATATAATACATGCCATCGATCAGATTCAGCCATTTGACACTTTGGATGAGGGCCATCCAGTAAATGCCATACATAATGGCATCAATAGGCCTTTCAACCGAATATAAAATTTCTGAAAAAAATGTTGCACTTTTTGCCTTTATTTTTTGTGTTACTTTTCTAAAAAATTTAATACAACTGTGTTGTCCTTAATAATCCCTGATATTTCTTAATTTTTGACGACGTTTTATGGCAGAGAACAAAGGAAGTGTAAAATTTTTTGTCTGAAAAAAAAAACGTCCTACCACACACTTTGTATCATTTAAGTTTCAAATCGGAAGCCATGAATTGCAAATTCTGGCAGACTTTTGTTAGGCCATTATAGAGATTGCCTTTAAACAACAAATAGATTACACGAATGCTAATTTTGATTTAAAAGACATTTGCGTGGTCGTTTTTTTTCATTATTCCTCTTAGGAGCATAGGGCTTCCATAAAGCATTTCCAATTTACAGGGTTTACTGCTGTTGACTTTGCATTTTTGTTTTGCTCTTTTGTTTTAGAGAGCACATTGACTTTCCACAAAGTATCAAGTTGATTTTCAACCGTAGATGATTAATCTACTGTAGCTCGCCTCCATATGATTGTGTATAATGGTAAAGATCTTTGCTAAGTAGAAGTGGTGGTGATCCTTAGGTAGCATTATAATTTTTTCTCAGTAGGTGACGTTTTTTTCTGATCATTTGTCTGATGTTGGTCATCATAGCCAGAGATAACCAGGTCAGTGGGACTTCATTAGATGGATTTGTCTTGAGGCAGATTGAAGTCTCGTTATAAGCACTCGAAACCGCAATGCTCTGCTGGGATTTAAATCTGAGCCGCTGGTGTTGTATGCCTGCACTCTAACCACTACACCACGCCTCTCTTTGCCTTAGTTCTTAGATAATTGTGCGTCGCCAGATGTTTCTTGCTTGACCGCGTTTCCTTGATTCTTGAGGATTATTCCATTCAAGTACCATATTTGTAATACTAATGGGATTTTTTCTTAAGTTATGGCCGATCCATATCCATTTCCTTTACCTTATCTGCTTCAATATGGGCTCTTTATTTGTCAAATTCCATAGTTTTATGTTGCTTATGCTGTTATGACAGAATATCATGTATATGATTCTAAGGCACTTGTTGGTGAATAACTGTAATTTTTGCTTGATCTTGTTAGACACAAATCGAGTTACACTGCCGTAAAATAGATTTGATTTTACACATGCGTTGAAAATTCTGAGCTTGGTTTGCCTGTATATGTATGAGCTTCTCCATACTGCCAGTTGAGTCAGCCTGTTGTTAACGTCTGTTTCTGCATCGCCGTTTGTTGCCATTGTGCTTCTTAGGTACCTATCCACATACTCAATTGGTTAGCACTGTAACTTGATGTTTTCTGTGCTATTTTTGGTAATTCTTATGGCTTTGCTTTTCTTGATAATTTTCTCAAGTTTAACAGTGTTAGCAAGTCTTTCAAGGTCTTTTAATTTTGACTTCATGTGGGAGTTCTTATGTGAGAGTAGACATGTATCATTTGCATAATCCAGGTCTTCCAGACTCCATGCTATACCTTTTCTCTGTGAACAGACTTCTCTCATGTTCTCATCCAGTACGATGGTGAATAGACGAGGTGAAAGTGACATCATTGCTTTACTCCAGCGTCAGTGTGGAATGGTGACTGATACTCCCGTCGTGAAGAACAGAAAGTACTGCAGTTGTACATGGCTCGTATTATTCGTACTATTTTCCGGGTTACTTCTTTTCTTTTTAAAGCTTTCCATATGGCAGTCCATTTGATGGTATCGAAGATTTTTTTTAATTCGACGAACAGTAGGTATAGGGGGGTACACCTTTCTAGAAACTGTTCCATAATGATGCGTAGAGTGTTGGCCTGGTCTTGCAATCTGATCTGTGTTGTGCTCTGAAACCTTCCCTGTATCTTGTATATGGTGTTAAGCAGAGTGATTCCTCTCTTGTGTGATCTATTTAGAGTTTTTTTGAGTAATTATTTAAAGTTGTGACACATTTAATGTAATTCCATGAACTTAATCGATGTAAAATTGCAGCATTTTATATGCAAAACAGAATGACGTTACGGAACTATCTTGTACAGGCGAATGTAAGAAAAATATAGTTTTTGGCCACATGTCAAACCAACCTACTTATTTATTGTTACTAATGGCTAATATTACCTTAGTAAAGTGCAACCTTTTAAATAAAATAAAATTAAACTTTAATACTATCTTCTACTGTTACTGGGGATGATTTGAAATGCAACATTAATTGCACTTTGCAATTTAATTAATTGAATTGGTAACTTTTAATGTGTTAACACGTTATAGTGTTCAAAAAAGAAAAAATAAATAAATTAAAATAAAATAACACAAACAAAGAAGTATTTATTGAAATAACAACAAAGAATGGAATATTTTTGAATCTATAAAAATTAATTACAATATATTACTAAAGAAAAAACAAACAAAAGAGAAAAAGAAATGCAGAGCATTACTGAAAAAAAAAAAAAATAAATGAAAATTAAATTTAATTAAAAAAATTCTTTTAAACATTTTTTTTTAAATTTGTTTCTTTAATTTGAAACATGTAGTTTTGAACTGTAAAATTTTTATAAACAAATTATCGATACAAATTAAATAAAAATGAAAACAAATTCAAATAGAATTATAAACATACTATAGAAATACATAAACATAAATATTTATATGAATGAATTCATAAAATATAATCAAATGTAAATTAAATATTAAAAAATAAAACAAAACAAGTTAATTCCCGCCAAATGAAAGAAAAATTATAAAAAAATAATTCCAATTTGTAAATATATATGAATATTTAATTTTCTTTTATTAACTTTTATTTTCTGTTAGAAGTTAAAAAGAAACAAAAAAAAATTAAAAAAAACACTTTATATAAACATATATTTTGCAAAAGTGTGATGTTAAATTTAAAACAAGAAGTATAAAAAAAATTATGTTACAATTTGTTTAAAATATTTAAAAACAATATAAATTTTTTGTAATAAAAATTGTGTAAAAACCAGTTTTTCTTTTTCTATTAATAGAACGAAAATATATAAAATTATAAAAAAATATAAATTTTAAATAAAAAAATTGTTTAAGTTAAAAAAAACAAAACAAAATAATAATTTGTGAATATTATTGAGATAAAAAAACTATAAATTAGACATAAAAAAGTAAATAATGTTATATAGATATATAAACTATTATTATTATTAATAAAATAAATCCATAATAATAAAAAATTAATGAATAAACAAATCGATATGAAAAGAAGTGTAATTTAAAATAAAAAAACAAACAAACAAAAGAAACCTATAAATTGTAGGAGAAAAATATTATTTATAAAATTAAAAACTAACAAATAATAAATAAAAAAAAAAAAACACGAAAATGAATAAGAAAAATATTTAAAGTTTTATTATGAATTATTTTAAGTCATTTTCAAACTAATTTTATGGAAAAAACACTAAAAAATAAACCTAAAGTGAGTATGAATTTAATTTTAAACAGAAACTTGAAAACATAACGGGACAAAATACCAAAATTACTTTTCCCTCCCTAGACAGTTTAATTGTGATAAAAATTGCAATTTTACGGAAATAAGTTAACGTATAATGTTTGTCATTTAAGTGCATGATATATACTCTCTATCCAATTGTGGGCGTATATTATTCTCAAAATTGTTCGGATTGTTACGTTTTAACCTTTTTAAAGCATTTGGGTTCTTTTTAAATGCATTAAAATAATATAATACCACGTTATTGTTGTTTTACAGTTTTTATTTTTATAACTATTTTTTATAACTATACAGTCTCCTACTTAATTAAACACTTATTTCTGCTTAAACACAACTTTTTTATGACGGCAAAACGATAACTATCTCGACGTAGACAAAGCAAAATGGCTGATATGCTCTCATTTCCTCTATTTTACGAGGGCGGATTGACATTGAAGCTACCTAGCGCTAGATGACAGCACAAACACAAAAACTTTTTCTTTCTTAGAAATTACGATCTGTCAAACGTCAGCTGTTAAAATTTTAACCAAATTCATTGATTAGTTTATTTGTTGTAGTCGTTTGAAATAAGCAACTTTTTTGCTTCTTGGATAATGCCTTTGAAAGCCAAAACGGCGAAAGAGACAAAAGAAAAGCTTGATAAACATTACGGCGAATCTGCTCCGTCAGATTATATGGTAAAATATTGGTTTGCTGAATTTAAACGACAATACCATCAACAGGAAGGTCAAAAGAGGTGGTTACTGAAGAAAATATCAAGAAAATCCTCGATATCGTTATGAATGATCGCCGGGTCAATATCCGTCAGATTGCTGAAATGGTAAACATATCATATGAACGTGTGTTCAACATTTTGCATGAACATTTGCATATGAAAAAGCTATCGGCCAGATGGGTGCCGCGTTTGCTCAGTGTTGAACAAAAACGAGTTCGACAGATCACTTCACAGCGGTGTTTGGACAGGATAAAGCATAATCCTGCTGATTTTTGGCGTAGATTAATAACACTTGATGAAACGTGGGTCCACCACTACACAGCTGAAACCAAAAATCAATCGAAGCAATGAGTGGAATCTGGTGGAAATGCTCCGAAGAAGGCGAAGACAGCGAAATCAGCTGGCAAGGTTATGGCCACTGTATTTTGGAATGCACACGGAATATTGCTCATCGATTATCTTGAAAAGGGATCCACAATCACAGGAGTATTGTAGTGCATTATTGGATCAATTGGTTGATGAAATCAAGGAAAAACGATCACATTTAAACCAGAAAAAAGTGCTCTTTCTTCAAGACAACGCACCGGTTCACACAGCATTAGATATGATGCTAAAATTACGAGAAATTCACTTCGAATTGGTTGATCATTCACCTTATAGTCCAGATTTAGCCTCTAGTGACTTTTTCCTGTTTCTAAACTAAAAAAATGGCTCGCAGAAAAAAGATTCATCTCAAACGAAGAAGTGATTACCGAAACTAATGCTTATATTGAGGAGTTCCCAAAATCGTATATCGTTAATTTTAAACGTGTAAGATTGTGCTATCCAAAGATGGTCGAATTGGCAATGTCGTCAAATACACAAATCAGTACGGCAATACCAGGCGGTGTATTTTCTTTTTAGGACTTTTTATTTTCGTAACAGTATTTTTCGTTAGGAAAAGTTGTAAGGTGTGTACATTACATAGCAAGGCACTAAGTTTTGTGCAAATCCATTAGCTGAACTTTTCAGTGCGTCATATCGCGTCAGTATTTTTTTATCGTGCTGGAAGGTTAATAATGTAACACATATCCCTAAAAAGGGAAACTGAAAACGAAAACTACCGTCCAATAGCAGTTTGTGGATAGTGCGATCATCACCTCGCGAAGTGTTTGGAGTCCCACAATTTGCTAAGTAATCGTTAGTACGTCGTTCACCATTGCCGTTCTATTGGTGAACTGCTGAGGTAAAATAAGTCCATTCATGGATTTGGCGAGAGCAAAGTTGTATTTTAGATATTTCCAAGGCGTTTGATAGAGTTTGACTGGAGACGCTCATGTCAGTAGCAGGCTTTGCAACCCACTGGGTAACTCAATTATATCCACCCGGGTTTTATTGGGTATTATATTTAAAAAACTCGGGAGGGTTTTTTATTTAAATGTTTGCGAAGCTTATTTACAACAAAAATAAGTATAATTTACGTATTGGCAGTACAAATTAATTTGGTCCGTTATTTTTGGCTCAAAAATGATAATGAAGTAACAAATTAATCAAAACAAAAATTTGATAAATCACTGTTTACATTCTTTCCCAACTCTGGGCCAATTTCCGAGTCCCGTTTCAGAAAAACTTATCATCTTTTGAGGCGATCCAACAATCCAATTTTACATTTCATGAAAAGAAGTGATGCGGTGAAATGGTAAAAGATATTAAATCCGTGAAACAGCCAATAGTCAGAATAATTAGTGTGTGGAGAACAAGGTGGGTGCGGCATTTAAGCGTTTCTTACAATCGTTTAGCAACATTTTCGATATGAAGCCAAGCGTTGTCATGCAAAAAAAAGTGAATTACGTCTTTGTATTTCGGCCGTTTTTCTCATAACGCACGTTTCAAACGAAGTAATTGCAGTCAGCTTTAGCAGCCCATAGTACCCAACACCTCCTTGATCCGACCAAGAGTGCAAAATTGTGTCTTAAATACTAAAACAACGTAATTTTACTAGCAAATACAAAATATGAGAAACAGTTATAAAACCCAAAAAAAGCAGATATAACGCAGGGCTCTGTTTTTTCTCCCATTCTATTTCTAATATTTCTTAACGACTTTGTTCTTCTCACTTCCAATCCTTTCTTGATTTTTGCAGGTGACAGTAACATTTGTCATTCATGTTCCTTTGATCGTAGCCCTAGTCTTTTGAATATTGAGGCGAAAATGTGGAATTTGAATGACACACTTACAAGCGACTTGGCAAAAATTTTCGAGCGGGATCGTGTGAATTAACTCGATTTTAATCGATATTGATTTCTTACACACAGATGTGTCCTTTGTGACTATGGGTCACATCAAAATGCTCTTGATGTTCTGGGCATGAGATTTCACTGTGACGTTCGATGGAATGATCACATTTTACGAGTGTCGTAAGAAGCATTCAAGTGTCCCTATCTGACCTTATTAATATTTACAAGACCAATATCCGACTTAGGATAGAATAAAACTCTTAAGTCTGTTTTGTAGAGGACGAAGGTGCTTATTAATTACGGTAGGATAGACAACTCTATCGATTTGTTAGTGTATCTTAGCAATGTGGCATGTGTTACACTGTTCAGTCGATACTATAACGAAATGTGCTCTTCCGAAATTAGGGAATTTCTTACTAATAATCACATATTTTCCCTCAGTACTCGTTTTTTCCGTAGAGCACATCCCAATGATAGAGATGCATTCTTCATTTTTCGGAAACACCGTTCATTTGTGGAACGATATTTCTACAATTTATGAGCTAGACAAGTTGAAATCAAGCATCCGCTATTTTGCCAGTAAGGCCACAGTGCACTGCGTGAGTAGGGATTATTCCCCTGAATACTGGACTCAAGTTAAAGAAAACAAGAAGAAATTAGCTAAACATGTATCATTTAATGAAAATATGAACCAACTGAATTACAGCGTAAGATTAGACTTCAGTATGTTTGTTTAAATTGCTTAGGTTTGATGCTTAACTGAAACATTGTCTTTTTCATCATCAAGTCTGTTGTGACTTGTTTTGCTGTCGTATGTTTTTGCAGTCTTTAGCTGCGGAATATAATTTATTAACTATTTCTTAATAGTTTTTTTACATTTTCAAAAATGAAATAAACGGTCCGCCATCTAACGTTTTTTTTTTTTCAACTAGTGCTTATTTCGTGAATGGTAACACTTAGCTCATGTCTGATTTGACAGATAATTAGTTTCATCCTTCCGCTGAACGAATATGGTTGTGTATACCCTTGAACAACACTGGGAAATATTCCGACATTACTCTGAAAATCATGGTAATGTTGCAGAAGCAAAAATCATCTTTTCAGATGAAGCTAATTTTGATCTTGGCGGGTATGTAAACAAGCAAAATTGTCGCATTTGGGGCACGGAAAACGCGCACGCATACATTGAAAAGCCGATACACCCAAGGTCCAGTGGCATAATTGTACCATTTTTCTTCGAAAATCAGCCACAAGTGGCCGTTACAGTCAATGGCGATCGTTATCGGGCTATGTTGAACGAATTTTGTTCACAAAAATTGAAGAGGAGAATATTAGCAACATTTGGTTTCAACAGGACGGCGCTACGTGCCACACAGCCGAAGCTACACTCGATGTTTTGCGCCCTGCTTTTGAAGATCGCATTATCAGCCACAGAGCTGATATTGTTTGGCCATCTCGGAGCTGCGATTTGACACCGTTGGACTATTATTTGTGGGGTGCAGTCAAAGAAAAGTGTTACGCTAACAAGCTAGACAAGCCAATTAACGCTTTAAAGGACAATATTCGTAAAGCCATTGGTGAAATACAGCTGCACACAATCGATAATGTGCTTAAAAGTTGGATCGATCGTGTAGGCTACTGCATGGCCAGCCGAGGCAGCCATTTGAATGAAATTATTTTCCATTATTAACCGGAAGGATTGTACTTTAAAATAAAAAAAGAAATTTGAGAAAATATTCAGTAGATTATTAAAATTTATTTGGCTGACCCTTTACATAAATAAAAATATATATGTTTGTATGTAGTACTGTACTATGTACATAAGTACATACATACCTGGTGCGCCATCTATCGGTTCATTTCGTCACAAAATTCAGTATATTATCTCCACTGAACGAAATGAAGCGATTTGCGCTTGAACAACGTTGAGATTTATTTTCAATTTTTTTCCAGACAAAAACAATTGGTCGGAAATTGCACGAAAACGTCGTACAAAATTTGGTGGCAGAGAAGAACCAACAGTGGACGATATACGCAAGTTTATGTCTAAAGTTCGTGAAACTGGTTTCGTTGCTAATGCGTCAAGCTGTGGCTGGGACTGTGCGTGAGAATCCATCAGCATCAACTCGTCATCGTTCTCAAGAATTGAACATTTCCCGCACCAGTTTACGTCGAATTTTGCGAAAAGATCTCGGTATGACGCCTAACACAGTTCAATTGATTCAACAGTTGAAGCCGCATAACCATTCGCTTCGTTTTCGCTCCGCTAGATGGGCTAAAGAGAAATTGCACGATGATGTCGATTTTGCCAAACAAAAATTATCTTTTCGGATGAAGCTCATTTTCGTCTTGGCGAGTACGTTAATAAGCAAAATTGCCATACTGGGGCTCAAAAATCCCAAACGTGGTTTTACATAAGCCAATGCACCCATTACTAGCGACTATTTGGTGCTGCATTGGGAGCAGAGTCATCTTTAGCAAATATTTCTTTGAAAATGAGAATGGCGCAACCATTACGGCCATTGGAGACGCCTATCGCACCATGAGAACCAATTTTCTTGTGCCCGCTCTTCATGGTGTTGATGTGAACGATGTTTGGTTTCAACAGGATGATGCAACTTTCTACAAATTTCATTCCACAATCGATTTAATGCGTCAAACATTGGATGGCCGTTTAATTAGCCGAAATGGTGCGGCGCCGTTAAAGAGAAGTGTTATGCCGACAAACCAGACATAATTGAGCATTTGAAGGAACAACACCATACACTGGAAAAAGTCCAGGAAAATTTGTTCGATCGAATGGGGTGCCGTAAGGCCAGCCGAGGCAGCAATTTGAATGAAATTATTTTCCATTATTAACCGGAAGGATTGTACTTTAAAATAAAAAAAGAAATTTGAGAAAATATTCTATTTTTTTTTTTTTATAGCATTTTCAAAAAAAGTTATTTGGCGGACCCTTTACATTCCAATATTAAAACATTTACTTCTAATATAAGAAAGAAAATATTTGCTTTACTTGTTATTTGTTTTGCATTTGATCAATTTATCAAAAAAATTAAAATAATTTTATTAAATTTTATGTCTTTGTTACAGTGAAATAGAAATGTCGATACAGACCAATACAAAATGCTTTTACTCATAATATGCTAACAATTGATTGCATAAAATTTACTAAAAAGCAAAATCATGTTGGCAGCAAATCGGTTTAATGCAACAATTCAATATAATTTTTTTTTCTCTATTATTGCACAGCAAGAATTTAATCAATAGAAACATTATTTTGAACACAACAACTCAAAACGAACTAAAACTCTGAATAGAATTCAAGTTAACTGAACGAAAGTCAACCTATACAAGAGAGCAGAGAGAGCACTTTACAGCACTAAACCACTACAAATTTATGGACGGACGAACAAACTAACGAAAAGTTAAACTAAATCGTTTACAAATCATAAATTAAAATTATATTAAAAATGGAAGCAAAAAATAAAACCATAAAACCCACAAAATGGAAAAAAGAAAATTATATTCGAACCACCGAAATGATTTCCTGTGTTAAAAAAATGGATTAAGTTTGCCACCCGCATTATAATTGAAATTAATGTTTTCTGAATATGTGTGCTTGTGTGTGTGTGTGAAAGTGTATTTCTATTTGTATGAGTAGGTGAGCACTCACGCACGTTTTAGTAGATGATATACATACTCGTTTACTCACTGTATTTATTCTCATGTATATTGCGAATGGTGATGACGATCCCATCACTGATGTTGATGGCATTAGAGAGTATTTAAGGTATGACATGTTTTTAATCATGATGTGCCTGAGCAGTTTTCAAAAAAAAAAAAAAAAAAAAAAAAAATTCTCTCTTTTTTGTTATTCCGCACCATTTAAAATGTCAGAACGTTAAAAGCCATAATGAATAATTTTATAATTTGACTACAACAAAAATAACCTCAACTACTATTATAAAAAGAAACAACAAATATTTTTAAACAATTTTTTTTTAAGAAACAAATTTATCTTCCGAGCTAAGAATTAATGAGTAAAGTTAAAAGTAGAAAAACATGAATGGGACTCAAACTCCTAAGAACTGGATCAATGATAACAAGGGATTTCTATTATTGACGGATTTTTTTAGTTCCAGAGAAAGGTCTAAAAAGAATGTTATTCTTATGAGCCTATTGGAGACTTCACTTAAAATTTATTTTTGTTTGTTTCTCATTTATACTTTATTACACTTCCGAGTCTTAAATAAGACGCTTGAGGTTGGAGCTGTCAAGGGTTTCAGAAATGGATAGCATTTTCTTGACAGATAATAGAACACTTTTTGTGATTTTCTTTAGATTTAAGTCTAAGCTATAGCGCCATATGTTTAAGATATAATCGAAATACATAAAATCAGTTCCGATTAAGCCACAGCATTCGACTGTAGTATTTATGGGTGGAATTAGTTCTTACTTACTTAGGTGGCCGTCGCAGAGCGTTTGCTCCAGTGACCGAACATAGAAGAAATCTTCAAGCGCTAGGATCTTCTGCATTACTTCAGCAATTTTTATCACCAAGTTTCGAGATGTCTTCCTCTACTTTATGCTTCCATCGTAGTTTTTGTGTCCGCCTTCTGAATGAACCATCACCAGGTTCGCCCTCATATAACTTTTTAGCTGGAGCATATTCATTCATTTGCACAACATGACCTAGCCAAGGTAATCCTTGCATTTTAATACGTTTCACTATGTCAATCTTGGCATACTTATAGCTCATACAGCTCATGATTCATATGACATCGATGTTCTCTGCCAAAGCAGATAGACCCTAAATGTTACGAAAAACTTTTCATTCGAATACTCCAAGCACCCATGCTTTAGAACAATATAACAGCACGACTAGTAACAGTGTCTCGTATAGGGTAATCTTCGTTGTTTTTAAACTGATTGTTTAATCCAAAATTGCATCTATTCGCCAGTATTGTTCTTATTTTTATCTCAAAACTGATGTTGTCTGTTTTGTTTATGGCGGAGCTGAGGTAGATAAAATCGCTGACAATTTCAAGGTTGTAGTTTCTACCTTCCACTGTCTGCCCGATTCTACTAGACGTTTTGTGAGTTTTTTAGCCGTTTACTGCCAGATCCAGTTTAGCAGATTCTTTCTCGACTTTCTCAAAGGTGCTTGTAAATGCGCCAAATATTCGACCCATGATATTGATGTCGTTGGCATAAGCGAGTAGCATATGTTGTCTGGTGTAAAGTGTGCCAGCTATATTTACACCTGCGTCTGGTATAACCTTTTCCAGCAGCATGTTAAAAAGATAACACGATAGGATGTCTCCCGATCTGAAACCTAGCTTGGTACAGAAAGGCTCGGAAATGTTCTTTCCTATTTTAACTGAGGATCGCGTATGGGCTGGCGTCCTCCTACAAATCGTATTAATCTTGAAGGGATACCAAACTCAGACATGGTTAGAAACGCTGTAGTCGCAAGGCTGTAGTCGCAAAGTGGATGGTAGGTGTCAATTTGTTTTTCCTGGATTTGACGTAACGTGAATATTTGTTTGATGGTGGGCTTGTCAGGTCTAATGCTGCATTGATATGGTTCAATTATCTTATGGACTTTAAGTTTTAGTCTTTCACAATTGAAAATTAAGGTCAATTTGCAAAAATGTACACTGCGCAGAAGGTCAAGCCCACCAGTTTAAATAAACAACCACATTGTCCCCCAGAGCTCCGATGTTAAATATATGGGAATACATCTTAACCGCCAGCTTACGTTAAAAACCCACATAGATGCCATTTTGACACAAATGAAATTAAAGGCGATACAAATAAGTTGGCTGCTCAGCAAAAACTCTGTTCTAAGCTTGGACTGTAAGCTTCTTCTTTTTAACTCAATATTAAAACCAATCTGGTGTTACGGAGTACAGTTATGGGGCACTGCCTTAGCCTTAAATACTGAACGTATCCAAACGCGCAAAAAAAAATACTGCGACAGATAACAAAATGCTCCATTGGAATATAAGAAAGTCTAACATCCATAAAGACTTGAACGTGTCAATGGTTAGAGGAGAAATCGCATGGTATGTTAAGACGTATTTAGAGAAGATAGAAGTCACCCGAACCGACTAGCCCGTGCAATCCTGAATGCTATTGGCCACATCTAATTGAGGAGAAGAGACAGCGCTGACCTTATACGACAAAGAGTGAGAACAATGGCAGTTTAATTCTAAGAACCACCGATTTCACGTCCCGCGATGGCTATACCTAAATAGCATCATATTGGATTGAGTATAGTTTTTAAGATTTGAACACAAATTTTTAGTTCATGTTAGAGTAAGGATTCAGTTTTAATAAAAAATTGAAAAAAAAAATCTTTCACAGAAAGATCAGTATAATTTTGTATGCGATGGAAAGGAGACCTAAGCCTCTGTAGTTGGCATATACAGTCTTGTCTCCTTTTTATGCATGGGACAGAATGTGCTAAGTTTCTAATTGTCGGATATGAAATGAAAAAATAATATGTAAATCGCCTCCAGTCTTAAACGGTTCCGCCGGTAACCCATCGGCTCCTGCTGCTTAGCTATTCTTCAGCCGGACAACTGTCATTTGCATCATTATGGCTGGGCGAAGTGAGTATAATTATTAAAATAACAATTCTAACACTAAACCTACCATAACTGGGAGAATTTTTGTTAATTTTTTTTACCCAGAAATATAAGTAACCTGCCCTAACTGTAAGGTATAAGGTAAGTATAAGTTAAGTTTAGTGTTCAAGAAATGCTTATAAGGACTTTTATCACAATTTGGCCCACAGTTTCTCAAGGAAATAAAGTGTATGTTTTTCATTAATTTTGTTGTTGTTACTAAAGATTTTAAGGATTTTAATACTGTACTTTGGGTGCTGTTACTGTAATACAAGTAAAGCGTACTTGTCACGCTGATGAGCACTACTTTTGACGTTTTCGTTGACAGTTGGGTTATGTAGTGATTAAGCACTTAATTGAATCCATTATATACGTAAATATGTTGAAAGAAACGCAAAAAAAAACTTTGTTAGTGTTTGTTTTTTTGCCTTGCCCACATACACGCCTGCAGTAGTCAAACACATACAAGTACATGGTCTGAATCTTGTTTATGTATGAGTTTATTGAACATGCATGTATATAATATGTGTACCCATTAAAGGATGAGTAAAAATTTGTGTGCGTGAATAAGTAACAGCGTACGAAAAGTGTACGGGAGTATATATGTATGTATATGTGTGTCAAGTGTGGATAAAGCCTTTATAAATGCATACATATGTATGTACATACTTACACACTCACTCATACACTTTCCCTCTCGTTATTCTGTTTCTCTTTTCGTTTTATAAATTGTTTGATTTCAATGTTTTGCCATTCAAGTACTTAGTCATACTGTAGTTGTTGCCGCAGAGGATGCTCTACAAAAGAAAAGTGCTTTCAGACTGTAAAAAACAATTTTTGTCACTTGTTTTGGTTAAAATATCGTTTTTATGCTTGTTCTTACTTTATTTTTATGATTTTTATTTCATTTTTCTAAGCTGCTTAATAAAATACATGTGAGCACATTAAAATCAACAGAAGCAGTAGGAACAGCAGCAGCAGCCGCAGCAAACCAAGTTATTGTTTAAAAGGCTTTAGCAGTGTTTATGTATGTAAATAATACTTTCAAACACACGTACACTCGCACACACACAAATTTATACCTTGTCTTTTTGTATAAGTATAAATCGGCAAATCCATTAAACTTTACCACTCATAGTCTCTGAGTCTACCCAGTATGACTGGAGCCTGCTATATGGGATATAAGCCACATAAAGTGTTTTCCTATATTAATTGTTTTTGTTGACTCTTTTTTCCATTTCGCAGAGGTGGGGTAATACTGGTATAATGCTTTTCTTCGTAAGAGCTCAGTTAAAAGTTTTATGTTCTTTTTCCGCGTATTTATAGCGCAAATTCTCGTTGTATGAGATAATTATTATGTCTGCTTAAGGGTAAATTGACTATTTTTACTATAATTTTTTTCCTCTTTATCTTCAGTATTACAATATAGAGTGGTGTGAATACTTACCTACACATATAATATTTAGTATAACATATATACATATACGTACATATATGTATACATAAGCATGTATGTGGGGTATGTGATATCTTGTTTCTAATGTTTTTCTAAGTTATTACAATACCCTGTACCCATTCTAATTATGTTTATGCTTCTTTGAGCACTTGTGATAAGATATTCTTTTTCTTTTAATATTTTTTTATTTCTTCTTCTCATTAAGTGTTTTTCTTTGGTTAATTAAATTTTTCAAATAAAATTGATAAGCAAAAGAATTACAAAATTAGTAGGGGAACAGAACGTGATGTTTTGTATTCTTTGCTTTTGTATTTTTGCTGTATTATTTAATATATTTTTTCGTTGTTGCTGTTTGTTATTTTTTTTTTTTTTTTTTGCATAAATAATGTCATTAAATATCAGTGAGACGTGTTTAAAATGAACAACAAGTATTCATATGCAAAACAGCGTTAAACGGAAAAAATAAATTAATAAAACTCCCCCACACATTATGTACCTCCCATGTTCATTTGCATATGTTTTACCTTTTAAGCCAAGTACAATAAATAAGAATTACTGAAGTTTTCTTAAATTAAAGTTTTTGTTGTTGTTGTTAACATTTTCATTGGAGAAATTAGATCAAAATGAAAATAATGTGTTAAATATAAAAGTTTATTTGCAATTGTTTATGCTGTTTATCAGTTAGCCGCTGGTGGTTGCATTCAAGTTGACTATCTACAAGCGTCAATGATCATCGCAGTCCTAAATAATTTTATTGACAAGTGAGAAATCTGGCATAGCAGTGCTATATGTAGGCTAACACATACATATTTAAAAACAGGACTTTTTTTGTTTTTTTTTTTCTCCGTCACTCCTCTAGGGAGCATATTGGCTTTCCACAAAGCATCTATTGCTTTGTTCCAGTTTCTTTAATCAATTTAATATTTGAAGATAAGTAGATGATTAATCCGCTGTAGCTTCTCCCATATGAATTTTTTTGTGTCTGTAGTGGTGAAGATCCTTGCTAATTGGTGGTGATCTTAACTTTCGCATTGTAACTTTTTCCCAGTAGGTGGCGTGTTTTTCCTGATCATTCGTCTGATGTTTGTTATCATCGCCAGAGGTATGCGAGAAGGGTCAGAAGGGCTTTTTTCTTTATTTTTTATTTTTTAGATGGAGTTGTCTGGAGGGAAGAATTTGGAGCCTTTTTTTATTATTAAACATTCGAAACCACAATTAAATTTTTTCTTTGTCATGTCCTCTGCTGAGGGGCTCGAACCTGGGTCATTTGTATTGTTATGCGTGCGCTCTAACCACTACAACACGCCACCCCCAAAACAAGACTTTATAGAGCTCTTTAACTCAACTCTAATGCATGATCATGCCAATAAAAGGTTTTTGTGTTTTTGATTTTTAAAGAAACTAACGCTTAAAAGAATATTGATTTCTATTTTTGATCTGCAATATCACAAGATGAAAATATGGCCCTGAAAAATGGATGACATTTTTAGCTTGACATTACCCATAAACTATTTTTTTAACTACAGCAAAAGTGAGCACATGTTTAGTAGTTGAATTGAAAAGTTCCTGTAAAAAAACCAATACGTAACTTCACAAATTTATTCATTGCTAAGTTTAAAAAAAAGCATTAAGAGCTTCTTCTGACGATTTTTTCCATCACATAAAAAATCGTTGGCGGAAGCAGTCGTGAGATTATATATTTTATTTTGACAGCATTTTTTCTTACTCTCTCAATCGTCCTCTCACAATCTGTATGTAGTGTTACCGTACTTTCACTGAATTTTAAACATTTTTTAACAAAAAAAACATATGTTTTTGTTTTGAAGCGAAAAACATAAAGCAAAAAGCAAGGCAAACGTAAAACCAAAACGGGAAATTTACAGTATTTGAAGTTGCGGCTTTCGATTTTATTATGGGCCATTTTTTTTTTTTTTGACAGGGTTTTTGTTGGAAGTTGTGGACGTATTCTGTTTCATCAATAATGACAAGTATAAAATTCAAATACTGTAATGAATGACACTTCATTATATAAATAAGTACACATATAATCAGATTTGTACGTTTCGCTTAAATGGAAGGGACCTTATATTCTTAATACTCTCTTTAGAGCTTTTTTATTTTTCATTTTGAGAGCAAAAATCGTCAAGTCGTCATTTGGTTGTTTTTGGCAAATAAAATCGTCAAAATGACGATAAATCGTCACATCTATCAACAGTGAAGAGAAGAGAAGAGAAGAGAAGAGAAAAGAAGAGAAGAGAAGAGAAGAGAAGAGAAGAGAAGAGAAGAGAGACACCTTTTTAGATGAAAGGAGAAGGAGCAGAAAAGGCGTAAGATTGCGTCTGATTAAAGGCCAGCAGTCTTCTCTTGTAAATACGAAAACTGGTAATCTGGTTACTGATGCACAAGGCATACTGAGGTAATGTAGACAATGCTTCTCTACGCTACTACGTGGCGGTAACGACACCAATTCTGCCATTAGAGAAGTTGAAGAAGCGGTCTTAATCGATAATGATAGTGTGGGGCTTCTGCAGCCCAGCCATGGCAAGGTCAGTGTTGCGATGTGACGGCTGGATTATTTAAACCCAGTGTTGAAGAGCTGGTTAGGTGCATGCGGTAAAATATGGTTGAAACCTCAGTGCCCTTTCTCCAGACCTTAAGAAGAGAGACCCCATAATTTGTGCCAACTACAGGGGTATAAATAAGCCGTCTCCCTATCGCATACAAGATCCTTACGAGCGTATTGTGTGAACGACTGAAGCCATTCGCCAACGCACTGTTTGGACTTTAAAAGTGATGTTTCCACCCTGGTAAGTTTACCATTGGCCAAATATTTACACTCTGTCAAATATTGGAAAAGACTTATGACAATCAAGTCGACTATAAAGTAGCCTTCAATAGCCTGATAAGAGGTCGAATATATGCTGCAATATCTGAGCTTGGTGTTCCTGCAAATTGGTAAGACTGTGCAGAATGAAGTTGAGCAACTCCTGCAGCTCAGTTTAAATTGGAAGGGAAATTTCAGAAAATTTTAGACAAGGCGACCCCTTATTGTGTCACCTATGCAATTTCGTCATGGAGAGAACGTTCTGCGGAAGGGAGTACATCGCAGAGGCACAATCTTTTACAAAAGTGTCCAGCTCCTTGCATACGTTGAAGATATTGACATCATTGGGCGTACCGAGCGAGATGTAACTGCTGCCTTCAGTGCCATCGAAAAAGAGCCGACAGCAACGATGTTAGTGTGGAGATCAAGCGTATAAGCACTCTTGCCAACAGGAGGAGATGCTGCAGCCGAAATCTGATAAACGGGTTGTAAAGGTCAGTTATGCAGGTATGTACTCGTATGTTATATTTTTAGAGTCTACAACCTTTGCAAATTCCCAAAATTAGCAATTATTTTAGAAAAAAAAATACTTCCTTGATAATGTGAAAAATTGTAGTTCTTTTTTACAAACTTCCAGAGATTATTTTATCAAAAACTTTAAACATAAAAGGACATTTCGTAAGGGATCCATATCATTCTGTAGTCCATCGCAGTATCTAAAGATAATATTTAATGGCATAACAGCGACAAAACATTGCTATTTTTTCCTACTGCCCAGAATATTAATATCCAGACCAGCATATTTGCATGAGAAGATGTTATACTAAGAAATTTTGTTAAATTATTGTAAGACTAAGGGCTCAAACAGAGATGACATGCTATTATATTATATTATGAAAATATTTTCCAAGAAAATGTAAAATAACTCAAGGATATTTGCTATGAAGAGATCTAATAATTTTAAATAAAATTTTAAATTAGTAAAGAGGGTTTTTAAAGTAAGTTCGTAGAAGAAATATCAGAAGTATCCTGATGTATTAAGTATTTTATGAAGGAGGCAGATACAATACATTATAGTTTCATTTTTCACTTGTTTTTTATGGCAGTTATTCATATTTTGTTAAATAAGAATTCATTCTTTTCAATGGCTGTTTGTTGCATAGAAATTGTAAAAATAACTTTATTGGAGTTAAAGGAAGGATGGAACCATGCATAGGACAATACGAGAAACTCTTATAAATACATGAAAGGACACGTTTGTTGGTTGTAATTTAAGATTTAAGCAAAATATACAAACACAAGGACGTACATATATACACACATACATTGATACGCAGATATTTAAAAGTCGATATACTTTAAGGTTTATGCCTTGATTTTTATGTTTGCATAAGCTTAAGGCTTGTTTACACGATAATACTTAACGTACGTAAAATCAGAGAGAATTTATTTTAAAACTCCACCCGTATTTTAAAAATGAGAATAACAATCATACGACAGATATTTTTACGTTTACACGATACTTAGAAAACCAAACCGAAGTAATATGAAAGCAGCTGTTTTAAAAGAGACCAATAGTGCGAGCCAATACATTTGCTTTTTTCGTTGTTTATTTTATTTGTTTATAAAGGGTTCGCCAAATAATCTTTTATTTAAAAAAAAACTACTGAATATTTCCTCAAATTTCTTTTTTTGTTTGAAAGTACAATCCTTCCAGTTAATAATGGGAAATAATTTCATTCAAATGGCTGCCTCGGCTGGCCATGAAGTAGCCTACACGATCGATCCAATTTTTAATCACATTATCGATTGTTTGCAGCTGTATTTCACCAATGGCTTCACGAATATTGTCCTTTAAAGCGTCAATTGTCTCTGGCTTGTTGGCGTAACACTTATCTTTGACGGCACCCCACAAATAATAGTCCAACGGTGTCAAATTGCAGCTCCGAGGTGGCCAAACGACATCAGCTTTGCGGCTGATAATGCGATCTTCAAAAAAAAGGTGCAAAACATCGAGTGTAGCTTAGGCTGTGTGGCACGTAGCGCCGCCCTGTCGAAACCAAATGTTGCTAATATCCTCCTCTTCAATTTTTGTGAACAAAAATTCGTTAAACATGGCCCGATAACGATCTGTAACGGTCACTGCTTGCTGATTTTCGACGAAAAATGGCCCAATTATGCCTCTGGACCAAAATCCGCACCAAACAGTGACTCGTCTTGGGTGTATCGGCTTTTCAATATATGCGTGCGGGTTTTCTGTGCCCCAAATTCGACAATTTTGCTTATTTACATATCCGCCAAGATCAAAATTAGCTTCATCTGAAAAGATAATTTTTTTTGTTTTTGGCAAAATCGGCATCTTCTGTAAATCGATCGCAGGCCCAGATTCCCAGCGTTGTTCAAGCGTATACACAACCATATTCGTTAAGCGGAAGGATAAAGCTAATTATCTGTCAAATCAGACATGAGCTAAGTTTTTACCATTTACGAAATAAGCACAAAAAAAAACGTTAGATGGCGGACCCGATATAAAAATATACCTCTAATCTAATGAAATGTGATGGTTTTAAAAAATTTTGTAAAACATAGATAGCCGTACGACTGCCAAATATTCATCCGTATTTTTGCTCAATGTTGAGTTAAAACGATACTATCCGCTCTCTTCAGTGTTGCCAATTTAACGCCTTTCGCGCTATATTTAGTGCATGTTAACAACCGAAAAGTCGAATTTTTTCTCTTTAGCCTTTTTTTTCAAAAAACGCGCTAGGGTAGCGCTTTTCTACTTGCAATTTTCTGTATTTAATAAATTCAATGAACTCCTTAATTTATATAAACTATTGTTTTCAAATGCTTCATACTCTAAGAATTACGTAATTACGTGTTTTTGAAACATATCTCAAATCTAAGAGCCGATTTTTCAAGACTTATAAGTCATTTTAGAAATAAGCTAAAAATTTCAATTAAGCTAAATTTTAATCCTCGATCGCGTACAAGAGAGGGCGAAGTTTCTTATTAATGACAGTAGGGTAGCCAACTCTATCGATTCATTAGAGCATCGTCGCAATGTGGCGTGTGTTTCATTGTTCTATCGGTACTATAACTGAATGTGTTCTGACGAAATTAACGAATTAATTCCTAAAAATCATATATTCCTACGTAGTACTCGTAATTCTCGTAGAGCACATCCCTTTGTAGCTGATTGTCCAGTGAATCGCACAACGCATTATAGGGAGAATTCGTTCTTTGATCGCACTGTTCGTTTGGGGAACAATCTTCCTGCGAATGTCTTCCCTGCCACTTACGACATGAGCAAATTCAAATCGAACGTCCATAAACACTACTCACTCTAACCTCCTACCCACAACCTATTTTCCTAGTACCAGCACAATGCTCAGCATGAGTTGGGGTTAACCCCTGAGTGCTGGTCTCAAACAAAAAAGAAAAATCTGATATCAAGTCATGCTAAGGGCTGTTCTTTCAATCTGTCTTCTCTAGTAATGGGCTTGCCTTCCGATTCTTCTGTTTATCTGCGAGGTCCACTCAATGGGTAGTTTTACTAAGTCATAGTTTGGTTCCCTCAAAGTGTGCCCAGCCTATTCCCTTCATTACAAGAACTTGGTGTGATATAGTTTCTGGCCAGAAAATTTTCAAAATCCACCGTAGACAGTGGTTTATAAATGCTTAAATGAAAGAGAACGACTTATAGCAATCAGTCGGCCTAAATAGGTCCAATCGGTTCTGAATATCAGTGCTGGAACCTCCGGACGTTATGAGGACGTCAAAAAGACGGGACATCTCCCAAATTTCTGATTCAGAATTCGGAAGATCGTTGTGTTATTAGCGTTGGTTGATTCATATAATTGTGATTTTGAAGATTTTTATTCGCAAGCTCACTCTGTATGCTTCCGGTGGTATGGAGTCAATTTTTCATTGCATTTAGCAAAGAGGTAGGTGTCATCTGAGTAATCTTACAAGGTCTTACAGGTTGTCGAGTAACACAACTTGCCTAACACCAGCACCAAAAAATTAAGAAAAAGTTTTTAAGTCGTTGTTTTGTTCTAAATCATTATTAAATTCATTTTTTAATTGTTGAGATTCTTGAAAAATCTGTGTAAAAGTGGAAATTTTAATAGCAGAATTTGTTTCCTTACAATTTTGTTATATTTCTGGACTTAAATATGATTAATGCTTCTTTACAGCGCGTTTGGATTACGCATAGTTATAAAGATTATAATTTAGGGCTTTTTAGCGCCTTTTGAGTACTAGGTCTATGCGCTTTGGCAACACTGGCTCTTTTCTACACAAACGCTTGACATGTCGTACGACTAGTATAATCGTGTAAACACCCCTTTAACGAAACATTCATGAATTATATACTTAAAAAGGCATACACACTCACAAATAACTACTCTTTATCACTCTGGAAGAGATAATGCATACAAATAGGAGTAAGAAGCAGGGTTGTCAGATCCTTTTTAACCTTTTTCGCCAAATTAAATTTCAAAAGCTGCCAAAATCGCCAAATATTCCTGCTTTTACATTCTGACGATAAAATTTATATTTATTTAAATAATGAAAAACATTTTTGAAAATAAATAAAAAAAATATGTTTCGTTTTCCTAAATTTCGCCCAAAGTGGAAAAAAATTCGCCATAATATATGTTTTGTTAATTTTATTAACCAAAGAGTGTACAATGTATACTTATAAACTAATAACTGAGTACTATCTAATTTTAAGCTCTTTAGAGTATTTGGAAAGCAGAAAGGAAGACCTTTTGAATGATGTTATACTTAATAGCTTTGAGGTATACATAATTGCGAATTTCTCAAGCAAATACACTAATTTCTTTCACATTTTTCAAGTTTAGAGTTTTTTTTTCGTACCATTTATAAGCTTATTTCGCCGTCTGTTGTCGGAAATAATAACTTTAAATTTTTGTATTTTCTTTTATCAAAAATAGTCAACAAAATCGCCAAAAAGTCACCATGTAGCTAAACCGAAAATTAGGTCGCCAAATAAATTTTAAAATCGCCACGTTTGGCGAGAAATCCCAACATCTGACAACCCTGGTAAGAAGTTGTATAGGGTACATGTAATACAAGAGACAATTTTTTGTGCTACTAACTGTTTAGGTACGTAAATATATGCACGTGTGTGTGTATGTGTCTTTGCTAGGTTTAAAAATTATTAAGACTTTTTTAATAAAACTATGATTATATGTATTTGGGTGTGTGCTTATGTATTTTTTTATTTTTTTATTTTTTTTGGTACTATTTCATCTTTTCCTTCCATTTATCAGATTATTTTTTTTTAGCTTTTCATCATATTATAAGTGCTCATTGGAGAATTTTCTACTCAAAGCTGTTATTATTGTTACTTTATGATGGAATAGATAGATGATGATGCAACCATATACTGATGAAAAGTAACTGTAATGAATTTTTCACACATATATGTAGTACAACTTACCATCTATGAAACACCAACAACAACAATGGCAATAAAGGTAACACTATCCGAGTAACAATCGTTGTTGTAAAAAACAAAAAATTCAAAACATTTTATAAAATTATTTATTTATTCAATTTTTTTTAGAATATCTAAAGAAGAAGAAGAGATAGAGAGAGAGAGGGAGAGAGAAAGAGTTTTATGTTTAGATTGATGACCCTTTATACATACGTGTGCTTGTATATAGTCATGTTGCATTGTGTTGTGAATATAGTTTTTTAAATTTTTTGTTTTTTTATATTTGCAAACATCTTTGCCAATAAATTAACACTGAATCTCATTTTAGAACTACAACTGCGGGCAAGTAATTAGAAATATTATTTTTATTGTGATTTTTAAGATCAATGAAAATCAATTGTCATGCCACTGATGGGACAAATGAAAAATTTATTTTTTGTACCACCTATTTGCCATTATAAAGAAAATGCTTAGACAACGTTACAGTTTCCCTCTCATATACATATTTATTTATTGAAATATTTAACAATAAATAATATTTTTAATAGGCAGTACCAAGCCCACTCTTTCTGTGGCGTTAATTGTTTAACTTAATGTGCAGCTTAATAACACGGGATATCGAAATCGTAAGTCTCATTTTATTCACAACTTAATATAACTGCGTAGTGAGTTCAACAATAGTACGGTTTCTACACAAAATAGTGCGCAAAAACGCATCTTAACTTGAAAAATGTGGAAAAGATTGGATGAAAAATGTGTTTGCTTGAGAAATACGTACAGATTTTTCAAAGCTAAGAGGTCTGTTTCTCTTCTTTCTTAAACTGAAAAAAAACTCAAAATCGGGTATTATATAGCTAAGTTATTAGCTTAGCAATACACGAAGTTCCGAAAAACCGGGTTTTTATCCGTAACTCGAGATTTTGGAGGGTTTTTCAAATTCCAAAAACAAATCACTGTTCTACTCGACAGCGCCGCACTCTGTAATAGATTATTATATTGAAAGTTTGCAGACTCTGCCTTTTATAGTTCCCAAGATATTTTATTATCATTATCAGAGAGGTGGAGAGGCTAAAGTGCTGCGGAAACACTACCCCGAACAGTCTCCAGAAGAATTGCCTTAACCTTCCGGCTACGAATATTTGTCAAAGCCAAATATTCACAGAGTATATGCTCTGTTGTCTCCTCTTTCTCCCTGCATAGACAGCACACCGTGTCAGATACCACATTGAGTTCCTAAGATATACCGTAAAAACTACTTATTTCGTTGGAATGTACTATAAACCAAAATTTATATTTTACCCCTTATTAGTCCCTCAAACCTTTGTTTTCCCCCAATTTTATTTGGATATAAGGATTATAAGGATTATTATTCTGGCCAAATCATATAAATATTCAGTATCTGCAGAGACTTAAGAAAAACTAAAATTTGTCAAAAATGAGACCATACCTAAGAACTTTCTAACATTAAGGATTTGTCTATGTATTCGCTTTTCTTTTTCATGGATCTGTATGTATGTATTCGATGATGTATTTCAGATTTCGAATAATATCTGATTTCATAAAATTTCGTGCGGCATCTGCACCATTGCTGATTATTATCAAAGTATAATTGAGTAATCAACTTTGTAAGGTGATGGCCCTGGTGGTCTAGAATATTCCGCCAGATACTCTGGTCTTTGGTTTTTGGTATCCTGTTTGCAGTGGTTATAATATAACTACGACGGCGGATTGATATTGAAGCTACCAAAGTAGAAAAAAACATTTTTTTTTTTCAAAAACTATTCATTTCCCAACATAGTCTCCTTTTAGCTCAATACACTTAGTAAGACGATTTTCCAACTTTTTTATACCATCTGAATAATACGATTTTGGGAACTCCTTAAAATACGCATTAGTTTCGGTAATCACTTCTTCGTTTGAGATGAATCTTTTTCCTGCGAGCCATTTTTTCGAGTTTGGAAACAGCAAAAAGTCACTAGGGGCTAAATCTGGACTATAAGGTGGATGATCAACCAATTCGAAGTGGATTTACCGTAGTTTTAGCATCGTATCTAATGCTGTGTGAACCGGTGCATTGTCTTGAAGAAAGAGCACTTTTTTCTTGTTTATATGTGGTCGTTTTTCCTTGATTGCATCAACCAATTGATCCAATAATGCACGATACTACTCTCCTGTGATTGTGGATTCCTTTTCCAGACAATTGATGAGCAATATTCCATGTACATCCCAAAATACAGTGGCCATAACTTAGCCAGCCGATTTCGCTGTCTTCGCCTTCTTCGGGGCACTTCCACCAGCTTCCATCCATTGCTTCCATCGATTTTTGGTTTCAGGTGTGTAGTGGTGGACCCACGTTTCATTAAGAGTTATTAATCGACGCCAAAAATCAGCAGGATTATGCTTTATCATGTCCAAACACCGCTGTGAAGTGATCTGTCGAACTCGTTTTTGTTCAACACTGAGCAAATGCGGCACCCATTTTGCCGATAGCGACACACGTTAATATGATATGTTTACCATTTCAGCAATTTCACGGATTTTGACCCGGCGATCATTCATAACGATATCGAGGATTTTCTTGATATTTTCTTCAGTAACCACCTCTTTTGGCCTTCCTGTTGATGGTATTGTTGTTTAAATTCAGCAAACCAATATTTTACCATATAATCTGACGGAGCAGATTCGCCGTTATGTTTATAAAGCTTTTCTTTTGTCTCTTTCGCCGTTTTGCCTTTCAAATAATAGTGTTTAATCACTACACGAAGTTCATTTTTTTCCATTTTCCAAGAAACGACTACAACAAATAAGCTAATCGATCAATTTGGCTAAAATTTTAACAGCTGACGTTTGACAGATCGCAATTTCTAAGAAAGAAAAAGTTTTTGTGTTCGTGCTGCCGTCTAATTTTATTAAACAAATGAACTGTGTAAGGCGATTGTGTAAAATGCGATTGGCTGACCATTCTCCTAGTGAGCGTTTCTGAAACGAATGCTCTGCTATAGTTATCGTATTACAGTCTGTCTCTTTTTTTTTTTTCAAAAAATTATTCTTTCTAATTACTTAATAGCAACTGTAATTCTGTATAAGTTATTTAGAATGATGTTTATTTAGTATTAGGTGAGTGGATGTTTGTATGTTTTTTGCTGTTGCATCTATCAATTGCACTTTTGCCAATATTTGAAATTTTGATAAGATTTGGGAGCAGCTTCTTCATTTTCTTCTTAGTTTTGTTATAAATTATGAAATTTTATTTTTGTTTATTGTTTTATTTCTCCCTCAACATTTGTTCCATTTTCTTGTTCTCTTGAGTGGAATTTAAATTATTTTAATTTTATAGTAGAAAGGAAGAACAATAAAATGCAATTTTATTTAAAACAATATGTTTTTATTAAGGAAAACAAAAACTCACCAATAGAATTGATAGAATTGCATATAAACAAGTCTGTAATAGAAAAGTAATAACACAGTGCTGCAATATCGTGGAACTTAAAATTCGGTTCTAGGTTTTATTGAGAAAACGAGAAAACCTTTCAAATTTGGAGTTATCGCCTTAAAAAGACGTTTTTGCATTTGTCAAGGTTTAAGTACATCCATATTATATTACAATATATAGTTAACAAATTAGAACCCATGTGAGTATGGGTATTCGAAATATGTTTTAACACGGTAGTACCGTGTAATTGTGTTTTTAAAAACAAATTTAAAATTTAGTTTTTCGTTATTTATTACTTCTTTATTCGAGTTCATGATTGAAAATTTCAAAATTCAATTATTAACTCCTTCACATTCATAGGAAATTCTTGGCATATCCTTGTATAGAAAGTAAATAACGTTTACTTTGTATGTACATATGTAGGAGATGTATATGTATTGGAATTTTAGTTTATTTGTTTGCATTTTTTATGTACAAGTTAAGGAAACTCTTGTAGTTTATGAAATTAATTAAAAAACTTGTTTTTCTTTATGTTTTTCTTACCGAATATTTTTCATTGTAATTCACTCATGTTCGGACCGAAAGAAAAAATAAATAAATAAATAAAGTTAAACAATAATAACAACACTTGCAAAATAAAAATATAAATATTCTTGTAATATTATTAAGTTAAACATACACACACACATATATAAAAATATTCTCCCATATATACGATTTGCAAAAATGCGTCTGACAAAGTTTATATATTTTCTTCAGGTTGATTTTTGTTTTTTAAATAAAATTTATTTGTGGTTGACATAAATAAACATAAAATAATTAAGACTTAGTTTTAAAGAGAATATGAACAAAATGATAGAAATTAAAAAATGTTTTTCTCTTTTCTTTTTTTTACTAAATATTGTTTTATTACTAAATTGTATGTATTGTTTGGACTTTTTGCAAAATTTTTCTTTCTCTCTGTTTTTTAATATTTTTGTAAAATACTTACATTTTTTTGGTATAATTATTTAGAAATTTTATAAAAATGCCTTTTGTTTGAGTTTTGGTATAGAGAAGTAACAATTTTGACACCCACAACTGTGTGTTTTGTGAATGTGAATGTAAAGGCAAAGCGGTGATACATTGGCAAGCATTTGTTTGCAAACTTCGCAAATAGCCAATCGCATTCAAGGAAAAGTAAGTTAACCATGTCTGCGATTCGCTATTTGCGAAGTTTGCAAAATGATGAGGCAGGACACAAAGAAAACAAAAATATTGAATGTTTCGACCATAAATAAGTATAAGTGGCCTCAAAATGTAAATTTGAAAATTGTCAAAACGGTTGAATGCTCATGAAATTTGTCACTAAAATGTGTGATTTAAAGAGTTTTTATTGCCTGTACTGCAAGATATTAAAAACATTATTAATGTATTTCTTTTTTTTAACCGTTAAAGCTAAATTATAAATTATACAAGAAAAAAAAAATGCATAAAAGTGATGCAAAAAACTATAATGGCTGGTTTTTCTAACGCAATAAAGTATATGTATTATGTGGATCTTAATACACTCTATTTCAAAGTGCCGGGGCATGATTGTTAACGATCATCTGGGGATGATCTGGCAAATGGGTCTGTGAGAGCTTCGCTGAGCTTCTTCGTTGGATTAGAGAAGTCGTGCATGGGCAGGGAAAACTCTAGAGTCTCCAGACTGCTTTGGCCCAAGCTCGATCAATTAAGGATGAAATGGGTTCTGAATCTGAGTAAGGAGCCACTGAGAATTCTGTGTGCCATGATAAGGAGCCTGATACAGCGAAATGTTTGCCAATGTATCACCCCTTTAAGATTCATTTTAGACAAGTGACTCTTTTTCTGTAGAAATAAATTCTGCATATTTTACATTCAGCAAAATAATACAATTTTTTAAAAAGTTTAAAAAAAATATTTATAAATTATAAATAAGAAAAAATTTAAATTTTTTAAATTTTAAACTAAAGAATAACTTTAAAAAGGTAATATGCGACAATCCTGCTTATAAACGTACACATTCAACCACAAAGGGGCTTCATCGGAGAACAAAGTTTTGAATGAAAATTCGATTCACAAATTGCTTTAATTTGCAAGCGTTGCTCTGATGTAAGTCTATCACTAACGAAATGTCAAACCAAACTAAACCAAAGGCAACCATCAGCTGTTAAATCGGTTGCCAATTCAAAGTTATGAACCTTTTAAAAAACACCCAACATATATCGTCACCTAAAACGCAAACGGCCATATCTAACATTTTGAAAATTTTACACGAGAGGCAAAAAACTAATTACAATAAAAGGTATAGTTTTAATCAGCGAGATTTTTACCAATATTTGAGATACAATTTTGATATTTTGTTTCATTAACTTATAAACCAATATCGCGTTTTGACAATTGACAATGTTATGTATTATTTGCGTTTGCCATATAATCGCTTTTGTAGATAGGGCCGCTTGTTTATTGGTAGTGAAATCGCTAATTTTAGTCGGAAGAGTCCAAATTTATTTGTGGGCCTTTGTTTTAATGAAATACCTCAGAATTAATGAAAAAGTCGATTTTGAATATTTTGTTAGTTAGGGCCGTTTGCATTTTAGGTGACTATATGTATGTATGACTAGTGCTCTACTGAGAATTAGAATTACGAATACTACACTATGGTTTTTTCGATATTTTTTTTTTTTAGAAAAATATGCACAAATTTGTGTTTTATTTATGAAATTAGTTTATTATTAAATCTTTGCAAATATATAGGGTGGGCTATTGAAAAGTCTAAATTTAAAAATGCAATAAAACAAAAACGGTTTGAAATTTTGCCAAATTTATTTATTTTTATTTTTTTGTTGTGAATACTATTTCATTCATATGGCTGCCACGGCTGGCCTCACAGTGCCTCATTCGATCGGACCAATTTTCGCGAACATATTCAAGTGTATAGGGTTGTATATCTGCAATGATATCACGAATGTTGGTTTTCAATTTGCTCAATTGTCTTTGGTTTGTAGGCACAACGCTTGTTTTTAACAGTGCAGCAAATAGTCCAACGGTGTCAAATCGCAGCTTCTGCTTCGGGCAACTGATATCAGCAATTCAGCTAATAAAGCGGCCACCAAACGTTTGTCGCAATAAATTAATTGTAGCATTAGATTTGTGGCAAGTTGCAGCATCCTGTTGAAACCAAACATCGTTCACGTCAATACCATGAAGAGTGGGCACAAAAAAATCGGTTAACAATGTTGCGATAGGTTTCTCCATTGATCGTAATGGTTGCGCCGTCCTCATTTTCAAAGAGACGTGGGCCAATGATGCTTCCGCTCTACAAGCTGCACCAAACAGTCACTCGTAATGGGTGCATTGGCTTTTGTAAGACCACGTTTGGATTTTCTAAGCCCTAAATACGGTAGTTTTACTTATTAATGTAGCCACCAAGATGAAAATGAGCTTCATCGGAAAGGGTGATTTTTGAAATTTTTTTGCCTCTTAGCAATTTCCGGCCAATTGTTTTTGGTTTGGAAATAAATTTCCAGTAAACTCCAACGTTGCTCAAGCGTAAATCGGTTCATTTCCTTCAGTGGAGACAATGTACTGAATTTTGTGACAGAATAAAATGACATAAGTGTTGCCAGAATTGAAATAACCGATGGTTCAAATTTAAACCGATAGATGGCCCATCAGATGTTTGCTTAGATTATATATGTAATTTCCTTTCAAAATACGAAGTTTAAAACAAATAATGCAAATTTTTAAAACTTTTTATTATTGAGTTAAGAGCTCCTTTGTTTTCAATGAGTTAAAAAATGTATTTTTGAAACACATTTTTATAGATTTGCCGTATAATACGTTCTCGGTCGAAAACTTTTCTAGAACTGTGGTAGCACCATAATTGTTCTGTTATAAGTGCAGACCATTCCTAAAACCATTATCTAAAAACCACTTTTTAACAATTGATACCGTCCAAATGATGGCTTAATTATACTGCACACATTTTTGAACGTTTCAGATGCATATTACTCTACATTTTGGAGCCTACTGATAAGCCAAGACCCAGTTCACCAGTAAGCATTTGATTAATAAATGTCATTCTATTTTGTATAATTCTGATATTTAGAAGACACAAGGGCTACTTTCATAACCTTAGAATAAAACAGATTATTTCCAAGCGCTGGTAGGTAGGAGGTGGAACAGTAATTGATTGTCATGCATTTAATAATCAAATATTTGGCAACATGGTGTATACAATAAGGCAAATACATATATATTAGAAAATATTTTTAGAAAGCAAACTACGTTTAATATTACTGTCGTTACGGTAGTTAAAGTCTATAAACTTACTGCCGTATTCATAATGAAATCTAGCAAGTGTGTAGCATATAAAGGGGTGGGCAAATATGAGGTTAGGAATAAATTGGCTTGAAAACAAATTTTTTTGACATTCAAATTTATTCATACCAATATAAAATAGAAATATGAGAATTCATAATGGAATATGAGCGTCGGCAGACGTCCGCATTTTCAGAATATTTAGAACCACATTTTGCAATAAAGCTCCGGTTATTTCGTCAATGCAACGCTGAATTTCATCCTTTAGAGTGTCAGTTGCTTGTAGTTTGTTCCCGTAAGCCCGATCTTTCAAATGGCCTCAAAGAAAATAGTCCAACGGCACTAAATCACAAGAACGAGGCGGCTAACTGATATCGCCAAATCGAGAAATTAAGCGACCGGGAAATTTCACAAAAATTGGTTATCATGGTTACGGCGTTTCCTTGCTCATTTTATACAAGCTGCACCCTATGGTTACTTTCTTTAGATTTAATGGTTTTTCAAGGACTGTTTGTGAAAATTTTGAGCTCAATATACGAAAATTTTGTTCGTTTACATAACCGCCTAATTAAAAATGATTTTGTTGAAAAACGTGGTTCAAAATTTAGTGAAAAGAGCGGACGTCTGTCGACGCGCTAGAGGTGAACATTTGCTCGACATCATATTCCATTAATTCCCATATTTTAAACAGAAAAAGTTGTTTATAAGCCAATTTACTTCCTAACCTCAAATTTGCCAACCCTTTATAAGTATGATTTTTTATACACTTGCTGTGATGTGTGCTAAGCCAAAGGTCTTTAGGATCAAAGTCGTTGTAGAGTTTTTAAATATTGAGTGAGAATTCTCAAGCTTAGAAAATACTTTCCTGTTTTAGTAATACGAGTAGGACTGCTAAATTATTTTCAATTTTTAGAAATATTTGATAATATTACTTTAATTTAATTGCTTTCTTTTATTTCTGTTTCTAAAAATTAATAAAATTTTTTTTTTTGTAAGTAAATGAAGAAAATTGTACTTTCATTGCCTGTATGCCAATATGCCAATATACGACTAAATATCAGATACTTTTCACATTTTTTTTCATTTTTTGTTCCTTAAAAAAACTCAAGATAAATATTTTGTATTCATTTTACAAAGAAAATTACAAATCAACTGAAATTGAAAATTGATATGTAGAAAGTAAAACGAGTTTGAAATTATTTTTTCTTTTCATCTCTTTTCTTTTCTGTTGGTTTTTCTCATTATCCTGTAAAAATATAATTTGATCGTATTTATTTACGACTACAGCCTAAGATTGTGTCCCTTTCTCTTTGCTGTTACAAAAATACGAATTACGAGGCCTGTTGTAAATTTAATTTTTAACAAAGCTTTAATATGTTTACACTTTTTATTACAACCATTCTAATAAATAAACAGTGTTAACACACCGCCGCTCTCCTGCTCCCTACTTCTATTATGTTTTAATGGCGAAAATACGAAAATGAATCTTTTTACCACCCGCTTGAGCATAAGGCGAGTGAGTACAAGGCAAAATGTAAAAAGAATCGTTACATTTTGCTTTTGGTGTTCCATTTATGTTTCCTGAGCCTCTATGGTAGACAAATAAAAATAGATGACAATGACTGACGACAATGAGGATGACTACGAACGTGCTTTAAATGTTGTCTATAAGAAACATTAGAATTTCCTATTTTGACAAAGAGAAAAAGAAATGGAAAAAGTACAAAATGAGCCTGCCAACCTACTTTGTAATAAATATACAGTAAATAAGTCAGTGTGTCATTAGGTGATTCGGTTCGCTCGTTTCATGCATGCAAGATGGCTGTTTTAGAAACTCCAAAACAATTTTAGTTATGCTCTATTCTTTGTTGTAGTTTCTGTTGTAAAGGTGTATTCATATTTATGTATGTATTGCTTACCATGGAAAGCAATTTCTAAAGCAATTCCCCATGAACTATTTGGATTGGCAAGAAAATTAAATTTTGCCATCCCTTAAAGGTATTACTTGGTAGTGCATTTATTTATATGGAATTGTGGCCATTAAGTCGCATTTAGAACGATTGATCAAATGTTTCACTGGGTATGATGAGATTGAGGTCTGCTGATGGTGGCATATTTTTTACATGTTCCCTTAAATGAGCTGAACAGACTAAAAGCTGAATTGTTATTACTCAAGCATGTGTAGGTGTGTATGTGTGTGTATGGTGTAGTGATTTTATGCATTTTATTATCGGCCTTAGTCACGTTTCAATTTACGGCCCATTGACGGTTACAATTTGCAATCACGTTGCCCGACATTCGTACAACACAAATGAAAACAACTTTTGTATACAACAACTGTATGCCAATGAACCACCAACCAGGCAACCAATCCAATTGCCAAACCACCATACTATTACTACAACTCGTACTACCCAAAAATAAAACCAAACCAAAAGGTAGACATATAGACGTCCATGTTAACGTAGAATATTTACATTTAATATGGGCAGATATGTTGTTAGATTTTTGCCACAGCACCACTAGCTGAAGCATTTTTTATTTATTTTTTTGTTCATTCTACTCCCGCACTCTATTAACCAAAATAGTCGTTAAGAAGGGGTAACCAACCCAACGACAATTACAGTTTTGACAATCACTGTAGAAAAAAATGGGGCTATGACAGTGGGGCTTATGGTTTCAGTTTATTGGAAGAGTGATTTATGTTGCAATTATTGGTCCATAGAAAGTAATTCAGATTTAGGTTGCAGATTACAAAAAAACAAAATTTATAACAACGAATGAATGAATTAACAAAAATATTTAAATAAAGGTGGACTTGTGTTTTGAAAAAAAGGAAAGGTTCCAACCCACGATTTATTTTAAAATTGCTTTCTAGCCTGTGATATATAGTATTGTATGAAAAGTTATATCAAATCAGAAAGGCTATCTTTTTATGCTTGCCTAGCTTATAATATTACAAAATAAGAATGTTCGGTAGTGTCAGTGAGATAGCGACATTATCGAACCTTATTTTTGTTTGGACGTTTAGCCAATACCTTTTCGCCATAACGGTCACACTAAAGCACACTCACGTCTGCACTTAGTCAATACACAATGGATAGAATCATGGTCTTAATTTAATTTTTTATATCGTTTTGTGTCACGACCCTTTTTAGGTTTACAACTCGACTCAATTAAATTGAAATTTTAGTTGAAGTTTTACAACTGCTATTGATGAGTTGTATTTTTTTGTGTTATTAAAAGGCTAAAATGCTATTGATAACACCAAATTCTAAAGTTTGAACTGAAATTTCAATTCGACTGAGTCGAGTACTAGGGGCGTCAGTTTCATTAATCAAGTTAAGTAGAAGATTAATCTACTATAGCTCACCTTCATATGATTGCGTAGTAGTGCAGATCTTTGCTAAGTGGTGGTGGTGATCCATACTTAGCGCATTGTAATTTTTCCCAGTTTTTTTCTCATTGTTCGCTTGATATTTATCTTCATTGCCAGGGGTGAGGTGTATAGTCAGAGGAGCTTGTTTAAAATGTATTTGTTTGGAGAAAGGGACATAAAGTCAGCTGCTTGACGTGAGTATTCGACCTAGGACTTTAGCTCACGGTGCCAAAGCACGAGTAAATACAATGCTTGCACTAGCTCCCTCACCTATGATAAAATCGCCAGTGAGAATCAAATCGAAGCCATGTTATACGCACATGACCTCCACATAGTTCAGGTGTGAGAGATTATCTAAACTCCTACCAATCTATGGGTTACGGCACCCGGTTAAGAATTTAACCAACTAGACAGTAAGCTCTCTCCCGACGGGTCTAAACTACAACCACCACGTCGCTCCACATAAGGGCCTCATGAGGACCTGGACACCCATGGTACCAAAATTAAGCCTCCTGTCAGGCCTTGTAGCATATATGCTACTATCAGTGTAAGTCCCAAGCGACTCCGTACTGGTGGCCATGATGAAAAACAACAAAAATAAAACGGAGTCACCCTCACGGTAGAACTTAAAACAACATCGTGCGCCATGGACACAATACACAAGCACAATAACCACAACTAGTCAGAGTTGACCAATTACAGTTGAACACCATGGTCGGCAACAACACACTGGGAACGGCAATGACAGTCGAGCTGGCCAGAAGGCTGTTAAGATGGCGTTACGAATTCAACCTCCGCTAACAGTGCTGTCTTTCTACACTTAAATACTTTCAGAGCAAAAGCGCCCAACCTCCTAAGCGTACGATCGTCCAACAACGCTCTACTGAAATTCACTCTATCATAACGTCAGAAATAAATTCATATGTCATCCTTGTCACTGTTCGTCCATCTTGTTTGCCACCTATCTACAAGACACCTCTGCAAAACGTCCTTTAACCCATCTTTCACATTCTAGAGCTCAGAAGTAGAAAGTCAATCGTCCTTTTCAAGTGGCAGTCCCCTCTTGAACCTAAAGGGAATACTACGACTTACTGCCTCCAAGTTAAACAATGGTACACCAACAGGAACTTGCAAAGCGTCTGCAGAAACTGTTCGACACACCGGAACTTATGCCATGAGTGCAATTCTTTGAAAAGTGAGAATCTTGCGCTGTCCAACGACAGACATAACCGTCTTATGCCATACAGATACGCCATACGCACAAAAGCAACGAACAGCCCATTATATATGATACGAACGGCACGCCTGCTGAGTTCCCAATCATTTCCTAATATGCGCCTAACCTTTCTAACGCATACGCACACGGTTTGAATGTCAGCATGAGCTGCCTTAAAAGAGTATCTTTCATAAGGTTCCAAATAACCTTTCATAGAATCCAACAACACACGGTTTTCTATCCTGTAACTACGCCATATATTCATCTCACGACAACCAAGCTCAGACAAACTTCGTGGAATCAGGGACAGAGGAAGGAATCTCCTTTATTAAGCACTCAAAACAGCAATTAAATTTTTTCGTCATATCCTCTGCTAGGAATTTGAACCTGGCCGCTTGTGTTGTATACGTGCGCTCTAACGCCACACATGTATGTCAGGAGAAGGGGTAGGAATTGTCGCAGAGGTAAGGTTGTAGCTCAAATAAACTGTGAGGCATTCAATTAATTCTTTTTTGAGATTCAATGATCAATACTAATTCGAAATATATAGTTATAGGGAACAAGATTCTATATTTTATAGAACACATTCTTTTAAGTATCGGTGGAAAAGTTTAACAAATAGCGTACTAACTTCGTCAATTTCCAAACGACTTAAAAAAATCAATAGTAAAGTAAGGCGTACAAATATATCTAAGCTTGAAAACTTGTGAAAAAATTTTATAAAAATTGTGTTTGTTTCAGAAAAACTCATATTATTTAATTGGTCCGACAATAATCTAAGCTAAGTTATAAGCCTATAAGGTGATGAAGGTACAAAAAACCGGTTTTTTACCCATAATTCAATATATTAAAGGTGTTTAGAAAATTTCAAAAACAAATACTTGTTGTACTCGTCAGCGCTTATCAGCAAAGTAGTATCACTTCTCAGGTACATATTTCTACTTATTTTTTTTGTCGCATAGTGTTTTTTCTTGATTGTAGAGTTTTTTTTTGACGCATACAGTATAGAGTACCATTCGCTGTAGCTGTATAATTTTGGTTGTTGTAAGAATTTTATTTGTTTTTGTTATTTCGAAGAATTTGTTAAAGCTTTAAATAGCTTGATCATATTTTGAAAACCTGCAATAAACCTGTAATAAGTTCTAAAGAACCACGGTGTACAGTTTATTTTGGCGATCACGATATATCTTATTTATGGATGCCCCGATTGTTTGATATGTAGTGTTCTAGTTGTCAACTCGGAGTCGTAATTTTTTACCCGTAATTAAAGTTAATAAAGCAGGATTGGCAACCCACTGGGTAACCCAATTAACCCCACCCGGGTTTTATTGAGTATTAAACTTAAAAAACCCGTCTGGGTTTTTTTTAAGGTTTTCATAGTTTATTTACAACATAAATAATCAAAATATATGCATTGTGAGTACATTTTAATTTAGTTCGGTTTTTTAGCTAAAAAAGAAAATGAATTAACAAATTTGTCAAGATAAAATTTTATCAAATCAAAGTTTATTTTTTTCCCCTACCACTGAGCCAATGTCCGAATCCCGACTCAGAAAAACTTACCGTCTTCTGAGGCGACCGATTTTACAGCTGATTTAATATTGCTTCTAAGGAAGTAATTCGGTGACATGCCAAAAGATATCGTATCCGTCGAAACAGTCAATAGTCAGAAGGAGTAATGTTTGGATTAATGTTTGGCGGGTATGGCATTTGATCGTTTCTAACAATTGTTTGCCAACTTTTGCGACGTGAGACCGAGCGTTGTCATTCAAAACAAAAACTGTATCTTCTGTCTCTCTTTATGTTCCAACCGTTTTGCTTATAATGCACTGTTCAAACGAAGTAATTGAAGTCCGCTCCGATCACCGAGTTTTAGCAGCTCATAGTACGCAATGCCGTTTTGATCCAACTAAGAGTGCAAAATTGCATTACAAATACTAAAACAACGTGATTGTAGAAATAACAAAAAAAAAAAAAAAAAATATTGTCGACTTGAACGAAATTTGGAAGCATTTATAAAACCCAATAAAACTCAAAAAAAAAAAACACCAAAAAACCCAATAAAACCCGGGTTTTTGTCAACTATGTATTAAAGCGTTTCGAAAATTTCAAAAAGAGATACTTGTTGTACTCGTTAGCGTTTATCAGAAAAATAGTATCACTTCTCGGGTGTATCTACTTCTACTTTCTACTTTTTTTTTTGTCACATAGTTTTTAAATACTTTTTATTTTAGTGTCCTTTGACGCATACAATATAGAGTACCATTCGCTGTAGTTGTATAACAACTTTGGTTGTTGTAAGAATTTTTTTGAGATTTCTAAGAATTTTGTAAGGCCTCATCATGTTTTAAAAATCTGTAATGAAACCTAAGTTCTATGGAACCAGGGTGTACAGTTTCTTTGACGATCACAATATATCTTATTTATGGGTGCCACGATTGTCTGATATGTAGTGTTCTAGTCTGTCAACTAGGGGTCATGGTTTCGAGAGAACCAAACAGAGATTCTAGTCACTACGCCAAACACATGTTCTTAGTTATCCTGTTTCTAATAATTGTAATGTAATTTGTAATTCGGTTTTGATTAAAAATAATTGTATTTCATCTCTAATAATCAATTTAAAACACTGTTCAAAAGCTTCCTTTTTTTCATGATACATTTTATAATAACGATATCGGTTGTCTATAGTAACGAACTGTTCATGCAACAGAATTGAAAGTGGATAATGCAACCAACATTCACTGCATATTCTCGCAAGCAGTAAATACAGTATAGTATAGTATACAAAGAGTGTACAAAACCAGTAGACGACAGTGGTAGTTGACACTGTAATTGTCTGTATGATTGTCTCTGCATTAGTTCGCATCTTTATATTCAACGCTAAATACGTGGAGTACGTTTCTCGTAAATATACATGAACATTTAACAAAATTTATATTGAAAGGAAAATAAATGTATGTGAGTATGTGTGTATTTTCTAAATTTATAGCAATGTTGTGTTTATTTCCATTTTTGTTTTTGTTTTTTGCTTAACTTGTAAAAATTATTTCAAGTTTTTTTGTGAATTTTTTCATTTTGAGCCATAACAAACTTATACAAAAGGTAACAACAACAACAATGTCTGCTTCCGTTTCCTATAAGCAGAAATTTAGTTGTATAAGCAAAGCTGGCGCAACAACTTTAATATAAAAAAATAAAATAAAAAAATGAAAAGAACAGCGTCCATTAACCGTACAGAGAATGAGACAAATAGAAAAGGCCATACTATGTACTGTCGTCCATTGTCCATTCGGTTTTTTTTTTCTGATTTTAATTTTACTCGATTACAGAATAGATATTATGCCAGGTTATACACCTCTTCACACTTATTTAGCTGGTAGTTGACTTTGATTTCCTTTACGGCCACGTCTATTTCAGCCGTTTTTTTTTTTAATACTGCAACTGCTTTGTCCACAATTGGTAATAACAATGTTGTTACACCTGTAGAATAGTTCTTCTATTTTAGTTCCTCTCTACTCTGTTTCTATTTTATATTTCCTGGCCAACGTATTTGGTGTCGGTGTCGTACATTTTTGTGGCCTTAAGCCTTTAACACGTTTTCATATTGCCAGATATTCTCTCTTCTTCCCGTCATTCGTTGTGTAGACATGTAATGGCAAGGGAATTGGTGGCGTGTCGAATGGTGGCTGGTAATCACAATTTTATTTAGTGGGCTTTTGTCTTTTTTCTCTACTGCTGTTTGTACTGGTTGTCTATCTTCGTTTTGTTTTCTATTTTTTTATGTATTTTTGATGAATCGTAAATTTTAAGTTTTTATTACATAATTTCTGTCATTACGACTTTGTCTAACTTCCTATTCCGTAGCCATATTTCGTTATAAAAATCGGTTGTGTGTGTCACAAGAGTGTATTTTCGAATTTCTTGGCAATTTTCTCGATTTTTTGTTTGTTTCTATTCTTTTGTTAATATTCATACATCTTTCTTTAATGGCCAATGTGGTATTCGTTGGGGTTTATATGCTTCTTCTTTTACACTTTATTTTTATTTTAATTTTTTGTTGTTCTTGTTCTTGGTTTTGTTGTAAAGTAAAAGGTTTTTACAATTTTCGTACTCAATTTACCTTTTAGATGGTGATGTTTTCCTTAAAACACGTATAACTTTATACGGGTTTTCCTACACGATGCCATACAGAATGTTGTGTGGAGGTAAGTGTGCGGGGTTGGTACTTAAGGACTAGGAGTTATGTTAATTTCTAATGAACCTTTGAAATTTTAATGTATTTTTGTTTCAGAACAAAAGGTGGTAGGTAGCACTAAACCTGAGACATTATTTTAGTATTATTTCTGTTTAGAAAATATGTTCTATTTGGGTGGAACAATCAAAATGTTGCTTAAACAGATTTACACCAAATGTCTGCAATCTTTTACAGATAACTTATCGAATGTTTAAGGTTATGAAAGGTGTTCATGTAAGCTATCCTAAGACTCCTGGCATCCTGGAAGATATTGATATTTGATGTATATTTACGATGTGCCGGTTTAAATTTGAACCTGCGGTTATTTCGAATCTGGTAATACTTATATCATTCTATTCTATCACAAAATTCAGTATATTATCTCCACTGAACGAAATGAATCGATTTACACTTGAGCAACGTTGGGATTTATTGGAAATTTATTTCCAAAGCGAAAACAATTGATTGGAAATTAAAAGAAACAAATTTTTTAAATATAAAAAATTGCAAAAAATATATTTTCGGATGAAGCTCCTTTCCATCTTGGTTGGTACGTTAATAAGCGAAAATGTCGTGTTTTGGGCTCAGAAAACCCAAACGTTGTCTTACAAAGGCCAATGCACCCATTACGAGTGACTATTTGGTGCAGCTTCTGGAACAAAGGCATCATAGACCAATATTTCTTTTAAAATGAGACGGCCAATGGAGACACCTATTGCACAATGATAACCGATTTTTTTGTGCCCGCTCTTCGTGGTATTGATGTGAAGGATGTTTGGTTTCAGCAGAATGGATGCCAGACATCTCATACCGCAATCGATTTATTGCGTCAAACGGTCGGTGGCCGCTTAATTAGCTGAAATGGTGATGTCAGTTTGCCGCCAAGAAGCTGCGATATGACACCGTTGGACTATTTCCTGTGGTGTGCCGTTAAAGACAAGTGTTATGCCGACAAACCAGAGACAATTGTGCGTTTGAAGGCCAACATTAACGATGCAATTGCCGATATACGACCCCATAATACACTCGAAAAATTTCTAGAAAATTGGTCCGATCGAGTAGGATACTGTGAGGCCAGCCGCGGCATCCATATGAATGAAATAATATTTAATTTCTAGCCGGAACAATTGTACTTCACAACAAAAAAATTAATTTTGCAAAATTTCAAACCAATTTTGTTTTTTTGTATTTTTAAATTTAAACTTTTAAATGACCCATCCTATAGTACCCACACTACGACATTCGTCGATAATACAAATATTCTAAGAATCCATGTAAACTCGTAGGAAGCAACTTCTATTTTGCAAGAACATTGGCATTAGAAATGATTTGGTGGCTCAAGCCTGTCATCACCTACTGGCTCTGCCACTCTACTTTACGGTGCTAATATTTGCAGGGTGCGCAGCAGGCAGCTGTCCTTATCACCAGTGCACTCTGGTCCTCACTCACTCCAACTCTAACCAAAACCTTATTTGCTATACTTAAATGGCTCCCCAACGATCTTCTTTCGAAGCAGAGTGAGAAGCTGGTGGCAGTAAAGCTTAAGGCAATTAACTACTGGCCTAATCTGGACTATGGACACGGTGCGATTATTTGGAACTAAAGACACCTTCGCATCGATCACAAGGTGCCTCCTAACTATTTCCATAGGAGATTTGACTTTGGTATACCTACGAGAGAATTCTGGTCTGTTAAAAAAGAGTTTCCTCAAAATGCGCTTGAGGTCTATATTGATGGCTCTAAGATCCAGGGAAGAGTCGGTTGTGATATATTCATAGAGAATTTTGACTCTACACTGTTTTATATGTTGCCTGACCACTGCAGTATATTCCAGACGAAGGTCATGGCTATACTGAGGACCGTAGAATGCTTGTTATATGTCGGAATTTTTCCTGAGAATCTTCTGATCTTTTTGGACAGTCGGGCTGCGATTAGGTCCCTTACGAGCCACAAGTATCTGATTGCAATGCATGACGATAGACTCGGTGTCCTCTCGAATGATTTTTGCAGGAGTTGTGGTTCTGAAGAGGAGGAGAAGACGGATTACCTTTCACCTTATGTGTCAGTGTCCGGCCCTTGCTACCAGACGGCGCAAGCTTTTGGCCTCCCATTTTGTGCCATCTCTGTCCGAACTTTTTAGAATAAAGATCACTGCAATTGCGAGATTTATTTTTGAGCCAAATGGTTCCCATGGAGACTTTTTGATCCCTGGGTTAGCATCTATAGTGGGACTTCTCCCCTCTAGGGGGGGCTTATCACCCTAACCAACCTAACCTTGAAAGACCATATGGTGCAGTTAGAGACCTGATGTAAGCAATGGAGGATGAAGGTTAACGAGCCACACGTTTATACAAATAAAAATAAAGGCGATGCAACTAAATTGGCTAATTAATAGAAACTCTTTGCTTAGTTTTGATTGTAAGCTCCTTGCTTATAATACGATATTGAAACCATTTTGATGCTAAGGAGTACAGATATAAGGTAATGCCTCAGCTTTAAAAGTGTCAAATAAAATTTTGAGACTGATAACAAATTCTTCATGGTTTATAACAAATTTTAACAGCCATAAAGACCATGGCCATAGTTAGAGAGAAAATCAAGAAGTATGATGAGACATAACATTTCAAAAAGTTAGAGGTGCGTCCGAACCCATGCATTTTTAATTATTGCTGGCCCCATCCGATTGAGAAGAAGAGTGGGAATAACTTCAAATTACTTTCTAGTTTTAAGATTTGATTACATATTGTTATTTCACGTTACAGTGAGAATGCAGTTTAATAAATTTTGCAAAAAAAAAAAATAACTTGTTAATCATTTATACTTTTTTCCCAAGCAATTTATTATCAAATATTGCCTAAAAAGATTAAATACTTATCCATCTGGCAGAATAGGCTGTTATTCTAAAGTAAGACACTGAGTTCACATAATTTTCAATTTATCTACGCCTATGCTTACATTTTTGATCCCTAGCCATCCTATTGAGTTTTTTGCACTTATAAACGACCGACGTAGCCAACGAACCGACCATTAATTAAAGATTGTTAATGATTATAACGTCATTTAAAACAAACATACATAAACACGCACACTTTCACTCTTTAAAAAAAAATATATATATTTTATGCACACATACACAGGTACAAAACTATAATCACTGTACTATACCCTTTCTTAGGGATTTTATACATGCCAAGAAAAGGATGAAGGAAGGAAACAAAAAAACTATATAATGTTCATTGCTCATTAAAAGTTTTCTCTTCATTTAATACAAAATATTGGAGCACTAAATACAATTCAACTTCTTTTCTTTCATTATTTCTTTTCATATTAAGTACGAGGGTAGTTTGCTAATTCTGTTATTTTTTCGGACAAAAAACGTTATCTATTCTATAGCAGTAAGCTTAAGCTTGATATTGTTATGACCTTAAAATAGTATTGTGTGATTTTAATCTATTGGTTTGTGTCCAGGCTGTCAATGTGACACTCTGGTAATGCCATACTTATTTAAGTCTTCAACAACATTACCATCTTCGGGTAACACGATCTCACATTTTTTAAATTAACGGACTAAGTAGAAGATTTGAGAGAAAGGGAGAGAGAGAGAGAGAGAGAGAGAAAACTTTTAAACTGTAGGCATTCAGATGTATAAGTAAGCTGCTTACCAGTGCTGCCAATTTAGCGCCTTTCGCACTATATTTAGCAACTATTAAATACCGAAAAGTCGCATTTATTCTCTTTAGCGCTTGTTCCAAAAAACGAGATAGGTTAGCGCTGTTCTATTTGTAATATTTTGTAAGAAATAGAAAGTTACCAAATTCAAATAGTTATGAATTCATATTCAACTATTGACTTAAAATGTTTTATGCTGCCATGACTACGTTATTCCAGATAAAACTTGTTCAGAAATCAATTAAAAAAAGTTTTTTGATACGTATCTCTAATCTAAGGTCCCATTTTTCAGTATTATTTTAAAGGCTGGAAATTTTAATTATTTAACTACAATATTTAACTTGCAACAGAGGGCCATAACAAACGCTTTCCGTCTACGCCAATCTACAGCCAAAAATCTCCAAGTCGTAGTTTGGTTTCTATTTCCTTCTCACAATTTCCTTCATTACAGGAACTTGGTTGGTGTGAATGTGGGAGCGATTCGAAGTTCAATTCATGAAGTTTTGCCATTGTTTTGAGTAATCAATACGTTCTTGATTTTGGTCAACAGGAAGCAAACGCGGCGCCCATTTTGAGCAGAGCTTTTTCATAGTCAAATGCTCATGCAATACAAAGCCAGCATGTTCTTTTGATATATTTACGATGTCACCTAATTAATGCAACTTCACTTTCCAATAATTCAAAACGATTTTGTGGATTTTTTTAATGTTTTCTGGTTTGAACGCTTAATTTGAACGTTGATGTCACTACGACCATGTAGTGAAGGGGGGTGAAGTTCCCATAGCACCATTTTCAAGCCATTGCTTTGATTAAACGATATTTTTTACATCAAGATGCAGTATAGAATTAAAACGCGAAAGCGTTTTTATCAGAAAATAATAAAAGTGGCGTCACTCGAAGCGTAATAACTCACAAACCAATAAATAGAATATCATGAAATTTTAACAGCTATCTTCTGAAGGTTAGCACTTACTGAAAAGGAGATAAATCTACTAAAACTAGAGTCATCACACAATTTCATCATATGTTTAGTTATGGATATCATTTTGAATTACTGAACTCATCACACTATCCTCGTATTTCTAACATATACACACATATATGTACATATATACAGATTTTCTTATGGCTGTTGTTGACATTTTCTCTTTAATATATGAAAATAAAAGAGCTAAGCGAGCACCATATGTGTGTGTGTCTTTATAAATAAATTTTAAAAAAATTAAACGAAATCAAAAGAAACGTTTCTTTCTTCCCAATCACAATTTATATTTTCATTTTTGTTGTTGTTGTTTTTGTTGCTGTGGTGTCATGACACAATATATGATGTTATGATTGTGAATACTTTATAAAGCATAGCATAGAAAAGCAAGCTGCGTAGTTGTATGTGTATGTGTGTCTAAAGGTGTATTAGTATGACTATGATTATAATGATAATATTTAACCATTATATGGATGCTCCGGATTAGGGGGGGCAGGCAAAACTTTTAGTTTTAATGGTTTAAAATCATCTTTTATAGGTTTAACATAGTTTGGTGTGTGTGTCTGTGTGTGTGTGTGTTATACCACTATAAATTGTTTATATATTTGTGAATGTATGTGAGTATGTTCTCTTTATTTGTTATAATATCAACATTATCTTTTAATTGAATCGTTAGTTGTGTTGAGTTGCATGTTTGCTGCTTTTTGAACCTCTCTCTTGGCCAAAGCAATTAATTTACCAACAACCACAACAACAACAAAAGCATAAACAATATAAAAGTAAAGAAAAATCCTCTGATAAAATATTAAAAATATATTTCGTTCTATGTATGCGTGTACGCATATTCGAATGTACAACAGAAGGCATTACCTCTTTAGTTTTTTCTTTTTTCAAACACTAAGGTATTCCTTGGTTTAACTTGGCTTTTAATATATTTACCCATTAGACGTTATTTAATAATATTGCGCTTATAAATTGCCAAAAGATTTTAATTTCAAGTATGAAACTTTATTGAAATTTACATACACACATAGCACACTCATTTGGAACATTGTGTATGGAAATCTAATACAGTTTTTGATGTTTAACAGTTAATTAAATTTTATATTATATTTTAGTTTGAAATAAAGAGCAAAAGTATACTTGAAAATCTCGAAAAAAAATCATTGAAGGAAATACAATAGAGTTTACAATGTTTTGTTAAAGTGAATTTTTATACAAAATTGCCAAAAATTTTAAAGCGTGTTTTTTATAGAGGTATAGAACTTTAAGTTGGCATTAATTTTCAAAATGGCGACCGATTCAACAACTGTCAAGTGATTTATTCTCAGTTTGGCTTGGCAATTCATCATGAATAGACTCACGGCCGGCGTAGATTTGTCGAATGGGCCCAAAGCGAGATTACCGTTGTTCCGGATTTTTATAAGCGAATTTTGTTTAGCATTGTTTAGCATTTAGCATTCTGGTTGAATGGCTACGTCAACAAACAAAACTGTCGCATTTGGAGTGAAGGTAATCCGCAAGTGTATGTGGAAACACCGCTACATCCAGAAAAACTGACTGTTTGTTTGGTGCCCTTTATGGGCTGGTACATATTGGTACATATCCAATCAAAAAGTACATACAATATGTGTAATAACACACTAGGTGACAACACTGCTCACCACCTATTCGAGTACAGTGTGCTCTTAAAGTTGGGTTGCAACTAAACATTACATTAAGTCACGTCTAATTCCAGCTGTAAGGTGGTTGGTTATTCTCTTTCAATCCCATCAAACACTACACACCTGCTTGTTCACCTGCATGAACCTATAATTTTTTTTTCGGATAATATTTCACCCAGGTCCGTACTTTTTCAAAAACGATGGTGGCCAGAACTTTACAGTCAATGGTGATCGGTATAGAGCCATGATTACTAACTTTTGCATTCCTGAATTGAATAACCATGATGTCCAGGAGACGGCGCAACATGTCACACAGCTCGTGGCACAAGAGATTTATTGAAAGACACGTTTGACACGTGACCGCCTAATTTCACGTTTTGGACCTGTGAATTGGCCTCCGCTAGACTACATTCTGTGGGGCTATGTAAAGTCATTGGTCTGTGCGGTAACGCCACAAACGCTTGACCATTTGGAAGACAACATTCGCCGTGTTATTGCCGATATACGCCCACAAATGTTGGAAAAAGTCATCGAAAATTGGACGTCCAGTTTGGACTACATCCGCGCCAGCCGTTGCGGTCATATGCCAGAAATCATATTTAAAATGTAATGCCACAAGATTATCTTTCCGATAAATAAAATTCATGTCAATCGAATAATCCATCGTTGTTTTATTGCAACTTAAAGTTCTATACCCCTATAAAAAACACCCTATATAAGTTTATGTTTAGGAACTGAAATCTGATTTAGGAAAAATTATAATCTGCGGTTCCATTTTGCTCAGACCACTCATATACATCTATTCATCTAGATGTATAAAAGAGGACCATAAAGGCGTTGTAATTGATGTTCTCTGAAATGCTCCAACCGATTTTATTTTGTAAGCACTTGAATGAAAGGTGAAGTCAATACCAAGGTTTTTATGTATATGCGTTAGGTTGAACCCCTTTTTTTTGCATAACTTTTACTTGAAAAGTTTGTTACAGCATTTAAACTTTGTGTGACTTAGAAAATATTTTTAAGACTGTTTGTATCTAAAAAGCATATGTAGAAACCTTTCATTTGGTGTCTGGCTTCACTATTGTTTAATTGGGTCGTTGCACCACCCAACATACAATTTTACCCTAAATTTGGCTCAAATAATTTTGTGGTCAATACAAGTCATCAGCCAAACATTGGGCCGAATTGGATAAGTGGAAGTAGCACCTCCCATACAAGGTATATATTGATTTTTGTATATCTTGAAAACGCTAATAATGGAAGGTTCTGAATTTGCTTAAATAACTTAGTAGTTATTACACATCATCAGTCGAAATATGGACGAAATTAAATAAGTGGGTGTGGCATCTACCATACAAATTAAATATTGATTTTTGTATATCTTGAGAATGGTTAGAGTTAAAGTTTCTAGCTTTGGTTTAAATAACTTGGCAGTCAACACAAAAAAAAGAATATAATATATTGCGTGTGTAGAGAATGGTAACAGTTAAAGCTTTCTTTATCTATTCACATCTATCAAAAAGTAGATACAACATAAAGTCCCCCAGCAACGTGGGAGAGATTACTTTACTTTACTTTACATAAGTTTCTACATACGAATACGATCAATTTTTAAACCCAGCACTCTTGGACTTTTATTGCCATGCTCTTGAATACATACGGTATTCCGTTTACCATATTTTGTATATGGGTGATGACTATAAGTCTAGCTTTTCTTTCATAGTTTTATATACGAGATATCGTATAAGTAAGTACTTTAAAGCGTAAATTTTGTGCTATTTTAGTAGATGAAAATAAGTTTTTTAGTGTGGCAGAAATGTTTTTAATTATGTATCGGTTGTTGTTTTCAGAGGTTCATAACTTTCAGTTGGCAACACTGCTTTATTTCATAACCAATTTAGCAACTAATAGTTGCTTTTTGTTTATTATGGTTTGATATTTCATTATGGATAGACTTACACCAAATCAAAGCTTGCAAATTGTTAAAATTTTTTAACAAATTAATATTGATATTGAATTTCCATTCAAAGTTTAGTTCTCCGATGAAGCGCATTTTTGGTTGAATGGATACGTAAGTAAGCAGATTTGTCGCATTTGGAGTGAGAATAATCCACAAGCTTTTGTCGAAGCACCATTACATTGAGCGATAATGGTCAGAATATTACTATCAGACTGTGCCTTGTACACGTCAGTCATAATGGCCACATATTAAGAGATTAATGTAATAAAATTTTTTATCCAACAAAGCCCGTTTCATTGATATTAAAAATATATTTCTTTGAAAAATATATTTTCTTTGAAAAAACTTGTAAACGATGGCTTAAGCGATTCAAAAGTGGTAATTTCGACACAGAAGGCAGATAGAGAGAGAGCATTACTCGACGTTGATTGCTGTCAAACGCAAGAACAACTTGCATTATCATTGGGAGTCACACAAGAAGTCATTTCTCTACATTTACAACCATTGGGATTCATTCAAAAGCAAGGAAATTGGGTTCAATATGAACTGAAGACGACAGATGTTGAAAGACGATTTTGCATGTTAGAAATGATGCTTGAACGCTACAGAAAGAAGTCATTTTTGCATCGTAATGTTAGTGGTGATAAAAAATGGAGACATTACGATAAGCCCAAGTGCAAAAAGTCATATGTAAAGCCTGGCCAACAAACCGAATTAACGCTGGAGCCGAATATCCATGATGCCAAGGTAATGCTCTGTATTTGGTGGGATCAGAAGGGTGTTTTCTATTATGAGTGGTTGAAATCGGGTCAGACGATCAGAGGGGATCTGTATCGAACACCGTAATCTTCCATCATGACAGCGCTCGGCCGCATGTTGCAAGACCAGGTCAAAAACTATATGGAAAACAGTAGATGGGAAGTTTTGGCTTACTTGCCTCTCCTGACTACCTTTTGTTTCGATCGATGGAGATCATCCTTATTGTAATATGCTTCACTTCAGAACAGGGTATCAGAAATTGGCCTGATTCATACTTCACCTCAAAACCGGATCATATCTTCGGGCGCGGAATCCTTATGCTACCAGCAAGATAGGAAAAGGTAGTGGCTAACGATAGACAACGATTTGAATTATGTATCAATTTATGATATCAATCAATTAATCAATTAATAATAAATATATTATGAGCTTTTAGCTAAAATTATCTGCAGTAATTAAAAGTGCTGCCAATGCATGGATCAGTTACTTTATGTGTTATTTTAGACCACTTTGAATTAACGTCGAAAAATCGAAGATTCGTGTCCGTACTAGAACATCCTCAAATAAGATAAAACACTATAAAAGGCGGTAAATTGCGGCTGGTGAGTTAGTTTGTGATCAATTGGCTGTCAAGAAGTAAAGTGCGTTTAAGGCGCAAATAAAAAGTGTTGTAAAAGTGAATTTGGTGTATTAAGACATATTGTAGTTAAGTACAGTGGAATTAATAAAAAGAGACAGATAGTAAAACAACCAAAATAAAAATAATGGGTTATTTTATTTTTAACGCAATAAAAACGAACTCGAAAGTTTTAAAAAGATTAAAACGTAACAATACTATAAATGCATTTTTCAAGCAAAAATATCGACATTATTAACTTGTATACCCAATAAATAATAATTTTTGAGTTCACATTAATTTGTTTGAAAATGTTTTTCTCATCTCTATGATTAAAGTATAACTGCAGGACTTATTTCAAAGCCAAATTCAAGGGGTTTCTTCCATTTTCTTACAATTTATGAAAAAGTCCTTTAAGGTTTTATCAAAAAAGTAAAAAAAAATATGCTCAAGTTCATATTTACTTTGATAAGCCTATGACTCAATGAACTGTAAGTTTATAAAATTATTTGTTTAGTCATCTTGGAAAAGCAAATCATATTGCAACTCTACTAAATAATATTTATTCATTTCAATTAATATATGATTTATATTGAATAAATTATATTTCCATTAGAAACAATATATAAAATTCAATGACTTGGCAATAAAGGAGAAGTATTTAATATGAATTTAAAAATGACAATAACGCATAACTATAAAGATACATGACGAAACATTACTTGAATATACCAAATTTAATATTTACAAGATTATTTATTAATTTGGACTATTTTATTATTACAAACATGTACTGGTAATACCCATACTCGTACATACAAATGTATATACACGAACGGATAGATACATTAATGGTTATTTAAGAAATAAGAAAAGAATCTTTAAATGATTTATTTTCTCATATAAATTTACATAAGAAATCTTATTCTATGAACTATGATAAGTACAACAAAAAAAGAAATGGGTAAATGTTTATTAGCAACCTTTGGGATGCTATTAAATAACCTTTGAACTCAGACGTTATAAATAAAACAATAACAATAAAGATGTTGAAAGCAGCAAAGTAATATAGACATTCAAGTCAACAATACTTATATAAGAATAACATATTCTGTGTAATGACAATAATAATGATGACGATGCTGATGATGGTGATAATGATGAATGATAACGTTAATAAGCAATCAAGTAAGTGGCCAATATTAGAGAAGATTTTAATATGGAAAATTTCATTTAAATTCATTTCTCATATGACTGACTGCATTCATATAATTTTTGTTTGAACTCAGCATTTTGGTCCCCAAACGCATCAATACAAATTAAATGAATATTTTTGAACAGAAGGTGCGGATATCTAAACCAGTATTTGAGAAATAACACTCATGTCTTAATGGCTCTTGATATCTGTGGCAAAAGAATGATGAAAAGTATGGGAAAAATGAAAATTATTCTAAAATTCATGAAAATTTATATAATTTATGGCTCCCAATACAGTAATAAAGTGTGAATATGTAACCAAATTACACATACAAACTTTTACATTGATAATCTTAAATCCATTCAGAGAGATGGCATATCTCGAATACTCACAATCAGTAAGTTATTCATAATAATTGTATACATACACTCGCATGTACTACTTTGCTGGTATGTATTACTTAGAAATTCAATTCAGTTTTTGGTCATAAATAAATACAAAAACCAATTATAAATACAGGCGATAAATTATAACACCATTCATAGAAAGGGCATATTTGTAAACATTTTTACAAATTTCATGATAAGCCATAAAGAGAAATAAAAACGTTGTCTTTCATTTATTTTAAACTGCATCTCATTTGCCTTCTATCTGTTGAAATGTTTACTTAACTATTAATAATTTAAACAGATATTCAGAGATTTTAGTCTTGGCTTTCACTAAAACATTTTGTCATATTTTATGAAGACTGTCGTAGAAGTGACAAATCTAAGTAGTATTGTCAACGTTAGTTAATAAACATTAATTAGAGATATGACCATATTGACTTAGCCATATACATATATATGTGTATGGCTGTGTGTGTGTTTCGTTTAGTGTATTGGTATTTGCTTTTGTTACTTCATGTCACTAAATAATATTATGAAAACGATATTCTGACATGGACATACTCGTATATGCGTTTATTCTGTTGCCAAATGTACATATTCTGCTGAGCATTTCAAAATAGAGTTCTAAGAGAACAAGAATTTCATATTTCATTGTATTTTCATCGTTAATTACAACGAAAATTAAAAAGCTTGTTTCGTTTGCTGTTTAAACCTAACTTTTAATATAAAAAAACATTACTTAACCCTTAGAAAGGCTTTTCAAATACTTTAAGAAGCACGCACCATTATCTTCAATCATTATTCTTATACTTCTATCCTAGTAGAACCGATGCAAAAGGTCTTCAGGTCAAATAATCTCTCATCAAATTAATGAAATGCGTTGGATCCTTATAGATTAGATTTTCCCTTTTTAAGTAATCATTAGATTTGAAATAATTTGAAACCCTAGTGCCAAATTTAATAACACATGGGCTGATAAGTCTCGGGTCTAACACATAGATGGCGCGAATTATATTGCATTCACCTCTTCTTCAGTTAGTGCTAACCTTTAATAGGTGACTGTTAACGTGTCATGATATTCACTGAATTAGTTTGTGAGTTATTGTGCTAAGAGTGACGCTACTTTTTGTTATTTTCAAAACAATGGATCAAAAACAATTTCGTATATGAATTCTAAGCTGCTTCTTGATGGGGAAAAATACTGTTCTGCTCCATCAGATTTCAAACGTGGTCGTAGAGACACCGATAATGCAGAACGCAGTGGACTTCCAAATGAGGCGATAACACCAGAAAACGTCAAAAAAATCCACAAAATCGTTTTGAAAGATCGGAAAGTGAAGTTGCATGAGTTAGCTGACATTGTAAAGATATCAAAAGAATTTGTTGGCGGTGCATTGCTCTTGATGGAAATAACGTTGATAATGAAACCTATTTTGAACAACAGCCCAGGACTTTTCAGCCAACGTGTTATATGCTGCTTCTAATCACTGCAAATATAAAAGGGATTGGTATATTGAGACCATATTTGCTATAACGAGGAGCAATTGAAAATGTTTTTTAATTTTTTTTTTAGAAAAAGCGAAAAACTTTTTAAATCTGCTTTTCAAACATTTAAGAATATTTTTTCAGCAGTACTTTATGAATTTACCCACTCGCCAAGATGTGTGCATTTGCATAAATACAATATATGACAAATGCAATCAAATACAAGAGCAAAGGGTGAAGGCTTTGTTTTTCTAAACATGCTTTGTATCGGCGACAAACAATAGTCCAAATATGTCAGAATTATATGACAAATGAATTGGTTGCATCTTGGCCATTGTCGATTTACAAAATGGCAAGTAGTTGCTGTTATTATTGCATCAGTTATTGTTGCTGTTATTTGTGTTGCTGGCTGGTTATTTTGTTATTGTCGTTGTTATTGTTTTTTTATGTTTTGCTTATCAAATATTAGCATTGATAGAAATGCCTGTATTTGACAACAACAACAGTAACTAAAACAAAACTCCCACATAACGATAATATTCATAAAACCAAAGTTCACAATGGAATGCAATGCAACAATAATAACAGAATTGAGGACAACAATAACAACAATACAACACTGGCAAGTACTCGTAGTTATAACATTTGACCACTTTACAGTCATAACTAAAAGTAATAACCAGACAAATATCAATACTATCAATTAAACAAATATAAGAGAGAGAGAGAGGGAGAAAGACAGTTCCGCACACACACATAGCCACACACATGCACATGCACTGAAAGGAAAGCACTTATAAATTTAAAATATGAAATTGCAATGAAAGGCTGCTAAAAATTGGAAAAGGGGGCTTATTGATGAAAACCATTTGCATGTGTAGATACCCACACTCACGCATACCATTAAAAATATTCTTTTATTTTCCATAAACAGTGAAACTTCGATATAACGAATCAGAAAAGGATCGAAAAATGCTTCGTTATCCACATGTAACGAAATTTGAAGAAATACGAAAAAATTCGTTATCGTTATCAGGTTTTTTTTATTCAAAATATTTTACACGAAAATAGAGGGTGTCCAAAATAGAGGTATCATTTTAATTTTAATAAAAAACGACTCTTTTTTAGATATAAAAAATATATTTATTTAAGTAATTTTTAATAAATAAGGTTTCAGTTAAAAATTAAAAATTTTGTCGGTCAAGTGACTCGGCAGGCTCCCAATCTTTTACCAAAATTATCAATCACATTTTCCAATAAACTGTTTCAATGGTTGATATCTGCCTGTTAATATTGGTTTTAAGCAGAGTAGGAAGAGAGAACGATTCTTCTTCAGAGCCGAATTTTAAAAGAATTCAAATTACGACTCGTGAGAAGAATCAAAAACAAAAAAAATTTTAAAATAACCGGGTTGAAACGCATCAAAAGAGTTGAAAACGAGCAAATGTTTTTAGTAAATGTTGTTTGTGTACTACGAAACATGCATGTGTGTGATACTTATTGGTTGCTGCACATAAAATATACATACATACCTACATACGAATGCATGGTATAACGCATTTAATCTTACACAAACAACATGGTTTGCAATAAATTGCTCGTCTTTGACGCTTTTTTGTTCACTTAAAATTCGTTTGCAGTATAAAATTCGTGCTCACGAGGTAAAGAACAAAATTCGTAAGCACAAATTTTAAAAACTTAAAATTTTTCTTAAATTTTAAAATTTTAAATTTGTGCTCACGAGTTGAGCAAAAAATATGATTCGTGCTAATGAATTAAAAAATAAAACTAACGAGCACGTGTCATAAAACGAGCGAACCAAAGAAAATCCTATTCACGAGCCGAGCTTTTACGTACTCTGGTTTTAAGCTCCTTAACTGTTGTGGGATTATTGTTGTAAACTTTCGATATCAAAAAACCCCACAAAAAAAGCAAAACTGTTAAATCTCACCATCTTGGTGCCCAGTTTACTCCTCCTCTACAAAAATAATGCGATTTTCGAACTCTTTTTTCACAAGATCCATTGTTACACTTGCTATGTAACAAATGGCATTATCCTGTGAAAACCGCCACAAAACGTTTCGGACCATCTACCTGTAGCGATTTCCATTGACCGTAATCGCATTTCCATTTTCGTTTTCAAAAAATATGGTCCAATAATTTCTCCGGACCAAATTGTGCTTGTTGACGTATCCATTGAGCAGCAAATGGACTTCGTCGGTGAAGATTATATTGTTAAAAAAAATTGTCATTTTCTCCTTGTTTTTCGATGACCCAAGAAGCAAATTTCTGACGGTATGCGTGGTCAGCTGGTTTTAATTCTTGGGTCGGCTGGATCTTATAAGCCTCTATTCAAAATGTTGAATAATGTAGATCGTTTGATGTTTAATTGCTGAGAACGGTGACGAATATCTTCAATACTTCTGGTCACAGCTGCTATATTCTCGGTTGAGAAACTCCATTTCTATTATCATGAACGGATCCAATTTCTTCAAAATTCTCAGCCATCAGCTTGATGGCAACATTTTCAAAAATTGTTTTAATAATAAAAACACGTTGTTCCTATGTGTGACGCTCTATATTTACCAAACAGAATATTTTATAGAATCAGAGAATAAAAGTTTGGAATAAAATTTACAAGTAGAAAAAAAAATGGTAGCAAATCAATTTGGGACACACATTACTAACAAAAAACTCTCTATTCTCATATAAATAAGTTGTCCTATGTTCGTCGTTTTAAAGCTCGAGAACCACAAAAACTATTTACAAACCAATACATGCGTTGGAAAGGTGTATTTTCTCTGATGGTGCCACGCCCATTAAAGTTTTTATTTATATGCCTATATGTGGTAATACTAAGAGTTTCAAAATTTGGTCCAAATAACTTTGTGGTCAATATAAATCATCACTCAAAAATTGGCGGAATTAAATAAGTGTGAGTGGCACTTCCCATGCAAAGTAGATATTGATTTTTGTATATCTTTGGAACGGTAATGGAGGAAGGTACTGAATTTGGTCTAAAAAACTTCGTAGTCAATCTACATCATCAATCGAAATATGGGCGAAATTGAATAAGTGGGTGTGGCATACAAAGTAAACAATGATTTTTGTATATTTACAGAATGGTAAAAATGTCAACTTCTGAACTAAGTAGGTCTACATGACTTGTTAGTCAGTACACATCATTAGTTCTAAAGCACCCCTTTTATTTTTTCTTATGAGGAATAAGTTTGGCAGGTACAAAATACAAAGCCTCTCAGCTACGAGGGAAGGGTTACTCTAGTAAAATATAAGACAAACAAAATAAAAGATTTTAATAAAATTTTGTGTAATATTTGTTTATTTACGCAAGTTTAGAATTCTATCATCAATATTTAATTTAAATTTTCGTTTAAAATTTAATTTGCCTTCACTGTGAATTCGTTGTAGTCTTTTAAATAAACACTTCTTTAAATAGAGGTTTTGGAGGAGCATCAGCAAATACATTTATATTTCATTGCCTTAAGGTAAGAAATTTTTTCCTCTTTAACTTCATTCCAAATTACTCATTGTACAGAGACTTTTAAATGAATTATTCGTTATATCGAGCAATAACCGACAAAAAAACGTAAACGCCATGGTTATCAATTTTCATTTTGTTGATAAAAAGTCATTCGCATAATCACGCAAAATGTTTTAGCTCTAAAATCTAACTTTCTGACAAAAAAGGCTTATGTACATACACTAGAACAAAAAAATATTAAGAAAATCTTCTCCAGTAAAATTTGTTTTTTGTCGCTTACGTCTTTTTGGCAGTTATAGCTCGATATAGAGGTTTAATAGCTCAAAATTTCTTCGTTGTTCTATAGTGCATTTTGTACTGAAAAGTTTGCAATAAAGATGGTTTTTTCAAAGGACTCAGAACAAATTCGGTTCTCTGCTGCAATGAAGTTCGTTATATCGAAGTTTTACTGTATATTGAAATGTATTTTTGTATCAGTAAATGTATTTTAGTTATGTACGAGTTTATTGCACGTGTGCCCATAAATTTCCATTATTCCAAAATCTTCTTTTAAATTTATGTTGTCCAGATAGCTTCAGAGTCCACATTTAGTTTTTCCGATTCTATTTTGTCTTTGTTTTCAATTTCAAATGTATTCTTGTACCTCATGTACCTTTTCTTCTTACTTTTTTTTTAATGTTTTATTCTTACGTTTGCTTTGTAATTTCATGTTGGCAATTGTCGTCGTATGATGTCAATTTTAATTAGATGAGGTGTACTGTGAATTGTAAGTAAGTTTGTAAGAACCATACAAATGTTCTTATTGAAGATCAAAATTGTACACATCCATCCATAGATTAATTAATATCGACAATTTTAGTACATGTGTTGGTGTATGTATGTGTGTGTCCGTGTGAGAATTAATGCATGCATGTATGTATGCATGTCTATCTGAATGGTGTGTAGGCCGTATAGAATTGTGTAAATTTCGATTTGTACATACAATTTTACATGAATTTTCAAAGAACTGACTTGAATATGTGGCCCATAAATATGCGCCTACACACACATACACACAAATAGAGGTTTTAAGAGTTTTAATATTCAATCATATACATATGCATGTACTCGCATGACATAAATATTTTCTTTGTTGTTGAACAAATTTTGTCTAGAAATTGAAAAATATTCCAATATACAGGGTTTTAAAAGCAAATCCTCGAACAGTTAAGATTTTGTTTTTAAAAGGTGGATACTCATATTGGTTTAAAAGGAATCGTAATATAGTTTCTATTGTTCATGATAGTTCAGTTAACGTTTGGTAGTTTCTGGAAATGTCTCTCAAGACCCTCAAAGCAAACATTCATATGTTGCCATTATTTGCTTTCAACTGTCAAAAAAAAATGGCTTTTATTTTGGACATAGCGTTTAGGCACCCTGTGCTTCAGTTGGTGTTTGCATGTTTCGAAATATTTTTTTATTTGATCATTATTAACTCTTAAGTACTGACATGAGCACATATTTTCATTCGAAGCTTAATGTTGACAATTGTTTGACTATCTCTGGCTTCATAAGTGTGTTGGTCTAAATAAAACTTATATTCTGGTACGAATTATTAAAATCAATAATTTTTAATTAACTTTTCTTCTATTTGACCAACAATTATCGCATCAATAATTCAATAGTTAAAAATCTTAATATCATTGCTTTCCTTTACTTTCGTCATTATTTTATTATTCAACATTGATAAGTATTGATTTACTTATTAGTAACGATGATTGTGAAACATTTAGAAAAATATTCAAAATAAAGTTTAAGACAAATTTATAGAATTTAAAGCCAAAAATTAAGAGATTTTTTAAGCAGTATTGCAAATAAAATTATAAATTTTTAATTATTCTCTGGGGTAAATGCAAAAAAAAACTAAATAAATAAAAAACACATTTCAATGAATGCTGCAAGGCATTTGTGGCATTAAATATTTTAAATATTTAAATAATTTCTATTTTTTATTTTAATAGCAAATAAATATTGACGGTTAATGGCACATCAGTTGGATGTTTTTGATTTAATTAATTTGCCTGCAGTGCTAAAATGTATATCAAAATTAAAAATGTAAAAATAACAAACTGAATGGAATGCCATTTATGTATGACTACTACATAATATATCAATCACAATTAAGATTTTAATAAATTAAACAATTTAAGCGAACGCAACAAATAAAGAAACTTAAAAGCCTCATACTCATGAAATTGATTAAATATCGCAGAAAATGACACATTAAATCATATGACATGTTGTAAGATTTTCATTACATTATTGTAATTAAAGAAATTGTATTGTTATCGTATGTATATGTAAAAACAGCACTGTCCAAAAATATAGCACACTTTCCATTAAATTTATGAAACAAAAAAACAAAAATTACAACTGAATTAAATATTTTTGTTATATATAGCCTGGCCAACAATGTCGAATGTTATCGTTTCGTACGACAAACAGCTAATGCTTTCTAGTCGAAAGAAAATGAATGCGAACGATAACGTAAGCATTTCAATACAAAATTGCGTCCCACTATGTCATGTTTCTGATGTTCGTACTCGCTTGTTTTTTATTGTCGTTTGTGTCAGAAAATGCTCACTGGTGCGGTCTTGTATGCTTTTTCTTGTACCCGGTCTCCTTCAGTTTGTAGCCCTAATTGCATAAAAGATGTAAAAATTATTTTCATAATTTTTATTTATTTGTTGATTTGTTTGCTAATTTATTTACAGTATGAAAAGTCAATATTCGTACAGCTTTTCCAAAACCATTAAAAAAATAAATTAAAAATAATATTTTATAAGATTCAAAAAAACCAGAGGCGTTGTTTCTTAAAAAAAATAAATAAAAGAGGATGTTTCAATTATTAATTTTTTTTTCAATTATAAAGAAATTCAAGTCAATAATTTTTTAAGGTTGTACGAATACGGATTTTTTATACTGTATTTTTACCGCCAAGTTCTAGTGGTGCCACAATTACATTTTTCATAGTAAAATTTCTACATTTATGCGTTTTTTTGTTGTATATTGGCGATTTATTTGTGGAGTTACTATATGGCAATCCAGTTATTTATTTGGATTACGTTTGATTACATAAAGCAAAGCGAACGATAAATCGTAAGATAGTGCGCCGCTGCTACGAAAGGAAGTGGGAAGTGGCAGTGGCTTTCGTTCGAATAAATTTTCTTTCGACATCGTAGAGCAGGCTAATTAATTTATTTGTTATGTACCTACATGATGATGTTACATGATGTTTTATACGAAATGTGTCTATCGCGTAAAAGCAGGATTAGGTGTTTTTAGTTTATAAGCATAACAAAAACATAGCTGTTAAAGTATAGCAAATTTGCAATGATTTTTGTGTTGTAGCAAAACATGATAGGTTTGCTATGTCTGTGAGATTTGCAATGCCTGTTTACAACAGAGTGCCATTTCCCCTAATGTGGTGTAAAAAGTAAAAGCCTATGAAATGCTTCGCGTTTCTAGAAAATATATTTATAATGTAGAGTTGAATGTTTTTGATAATAAACTCACAAATAAAGTAGTCAGCAACGATTAAAATGCACAATATGCACAGAAATTCGCCATTTGTTTTAAATCTATAGTCGAAATCGAACAGCTAGCAGCCGTCAACTTGTTTCGAAACGGTGTTCAGTGATTGGAATGGCAGTTAGTGCCAACATAATTTCCAGAGGCTTATTGGCTACGGTCTGAAATCCTTTATATAAAAACGTCGTTAAATTGGTGAAACAGGTATGTAAATTGGCTCGATATGTATTGAATAAAGTAATTTTTAGCGACGAGTTGCACTTTGTTTGACGTTTGTTTGACGTGTAATATAAATAATCATGTAAATAATCAAGCATTTTGTTTTGCAGCAGAAGCTCAAGATACCAATGTTTTATTCTTTCATAAAGGACGTTTAAATATTGGAAGGTACACTCAATTATTCTCTGAAAATGTTCTTCGTATAGTATCTATTATGCACCATGAGATGAGGCGAGGTTTTTTTTTAGATGATTTTTGCTTACAATTGCTGCGCTATATTTTCGAACAGTGCTTTATGTATTACGTATCAGCAATATTTTCTTTTTTATATTGCTATTACATATATTCAGGGAAATATGTTCGTTCACATTTTTAATCTCAGATAAAATTTCTTTCTTAGCAATTTTATATTTGAAAATGTTAAGAATTTTAAATATTTTGCTGCTTCTTTCCAATTATATCTAAAAAAATTAAATAAAAATTATAAAATCTATCAAACATTTTATTAAATATCTAAGCTCCACTAAAAAACGAATAAAAGGAAAAAAATATGTTTAAAAGATATATAAAGAGCATCTTTATATATATTTAATACCGAATAAAATTCAAATCATTTGTAAGCCATTAAACTTGAAAAAGACTAGCATAAGTTCGGTATTAGGGAAGTAGCAAAATATGGAAAAGAGAAAATAACAACAGCTTTGACAGTAACAACAAAATCTATATTAAAAAAAAGGAAAACTGAAAAGCAAAATATATTTTTACAGTGGTTTTAATACACTAAGCTTGATATACCTTGTATTAGAATATCTTTTAAAAATTGTTTATTTCTCAACATAAGCTCTTTTAGTCTCCACACGTTTTCAAAATATGCCTCCATACTGACCTAAATCGTTTTGCATATTGGAATTACTATGACATGCTCCTTTTTTTCACGTACTATACTCAATACTGGCTCTAAGCATACATACATATTCATTGATAAAAAGGTATTTCTATTACTCAACCCACTGTGCAAACTTATGGTTGCTTAATACTTGTCTAGGATTACAGATACAAACAACTACAACAAATATGACAAAAATTAGAGAAAAAAGCAAAAATCATTATGTATCTACATACTCGTACATACATATAAAGGATATACGTTTTTATTCTATTTTCCATACAACAGCAGTAATAATAAGGAGGGAAAATTGAATAAAAAAAGTTAAAAGCCATATTGACAAAATATTAGAAGAGAAAGAAAATCAGTAAAAAATGCCAATATTTGTCCAAAAATTGTTTTTCCATTGCTATTTTGTTTTTTTTTTTTTTTTGGTGAAAATAATTTATCATTTGGCAATAAATAATTGTTTTTATCGTTTCACACACACACACACACACTTTTCTACTAATTGTAGCAGGCAAACAATTGGGTCTCATATGTAGCCACAGATACGAGCACCTTTTTTACTTCTTTACCTCCCACTATGACTTGTAATATTCTTGTAAACGATAAATAGGGATTTCAAAAGCACTGTTGCCATGTCATAATTTAAATCGTAAATAAATTATTAAAAAATTTAAAAAAACATTACAGATTGTCTATCGATGGTAGAACAGTTGAGTTATATAAATTGTTATACAAATATCATCAATACATCGGGTGTTTTTTTAGAGTTACATAAGTTTAAATCATAATGAAGCAAAGAAATATATCTTTAAAAAGGGGTGTTTTTTTATAAAGGTATAGAACTTTAAGTTGCAATAAAACAACGATGGATTATTCGATTGACATGAATTTTATTCATCCGAAAGATAATCTTGTGGTATTACATTTTAAATATGATTTCTGGCATATGATCGCTATGGCTGGCGCGGATGCAGTCCAATCTGGACGTTTAATTTTCGATGACTTTTTCCAACATTTGTGGCCATATATCGGCAATAACACGGCGAATGTTGTCTTCCAAATGGTCAAGCGTTTGTGGCTCTACCGCATTGACCAATGACTTTACATAGCTCCACAGAAAGTAGTCCAGCGGTGTTAAATCACAAGATCTTGGAGGCCAATTCACAGGTCCAAAACGTGAAATTAGGCGGTCACCAAACATGTCTTTCAATAAATCTATTGCGGCACGAGCTGTGTGACAAGTTGCGCCGTCTTGTTGAAACCACATCTCCCGCAAATCATGGTTATTCAATTCAGAAATGAAAAAGTTAGTAATCATGGCTCTATACCGATCACCATTGACTGTAAAATTCTGGCCACCATTGTTTTTGAAAAAGTACGGACCAATGATTCCACCAGCCCATAAAGCGCACCAAGCAGTCAGTTTTTCTGGATGTAACGGTGTTTCCACATACACTTGAGGATTACCGTCACTCCAAATGCAGCAGTTTTGTTTGTTGACGTAGCTATTCAACCAGAAGTGCGCTTCAGCGCTAAAAAAAATTCGCTTATGAAAATCGGGAACAACGGTAAGCTTGTTTTGGGCCCATTCGACGAATCTACGCCCGGCGTAAGTCTATTCATGATGAATTGCCAAACCGAACTGAGAATAAATCGTTTGACAGCTGTTAAATCGGTCGCCATCTTGAAATCTAATGCCAACTTAAAATTCTATACCTCTATAAAAAAACACGCTTTATAAAAGAAAGGGCCTTTGTTGATTAGAAAAATTTATGTTATCAACGTTCCAATATGATTTCAGCCATGTGATCGTCAATAACTCTTCGAATGTTAATTTCCAGGCGTTCAATTGTCTCCAATATATCGATGTAGGCAAGTGACTCTACATAACCCCAACCAACATAATCCAATGGGGCTAAGTCACATAATCTTGGTGGCCAATTAATTGAACCATTACGTGAAAATACTCTTTCTTCAAAAGTTTCTTTGAGTACGTCAATTGCAGCACGCGCTGTGTAGCATGGCGCTCCGTCCTGTTGCTACCACATGCCAGCAAGATTAAAGCCATATAATTAAGGTACAAAAAAATTTCTAATCATGTCCCGCCAGCCCATAAAGCGCACCAAACAGTAATTATCTATGGATGTAATGATGTCTCGAAAAAAGTTTGCGCATTGTCCTCACTCCAAATGCGACAATTCTGCTTATTTACATACCTATTCAACAAAAAATTGGTTTCATCGGAGAACAAAATTTTGAATAAGAATTCAATTAAAAATAATTATAATTTTTCAAGCGCCGGTCTGTTGTAAGCCTATCCATAATGAAGTGTTAAACAAAAAGCAACTATCAGCTGTTAAATCGGTTGTCAAATTAAGCAGTGTTGCCAACTCAAAACCATGAACCTGTAAAAAAACTTTTTATAGGGAAAATGGCTTAAACTTGAAATCTCTTTGTTATTTATTTCGTCGACAAATGAATGTAATAATCATTTGTGGTATTTCGCTTATGAGATATTTTCTTGTGTTGCAAATGTAAAAAAATACCGCACAAAAAACAAAGAAAATAAAGCAAATAAGACAATCAAAATATCTCATATACAGTGCAAGATATCACGCAATTTTGTTATTTGATGAATACAATAACATGAGTGTGAGAGAATTCCTTACAAGACATATTCTTTAGAAGTTCAATAGAAAAAATTTAGCTCGTACTTCCCTGAAGCACATTTAAAACAAGAATCGTCTAATATCATGAAGTAGTTCTTAAAGGATTTAAAAGTATATGTTTCAATATAAATTCAAACACATAGTGTTTATTTGCAAAAATGAATGAATTTACTAGCACGAGAGCCTAACAAAGCAAACACTACGAATTTGGGACAAATTTTCTTTTTGCTCGATACACTTTTTCTAGCGATATTTCATAGCTTCAGAACTCTATTTATAGTGAGAACTGCTTAGTTCTTTACAATAGCTAGCTATCAAACGCAGGTTCCAGCTCATTATTGTTGATAAATCCTTTACCGCCATATTATTTTTTTTCAAGTTTAAAATTAGAAAATGGTCCGAAGGAGCTACAACTACCTCTACAATGATACATTTGCTTTTCGCCATTTAAGGCCTTCGTTTCTGTTTTTATCATTCATTCATTCTTTCATTCATTTAGTAATTTCAATGCTTCCATAAGTTATCAGAATACTTGCCGCTGGTAGTTTCTTCATAGTTTAAGGTTACCAATACGCGTATTCCAAAAAAAGCGCTATGACCGTTCCTGCAGATAAAACTGTGTTTGCCATAATTGTATACGATTTTTCCAATCCAGTCCTCCGACTCATTTGACTCATGTTCCATGTGTGAAGTAGTGTTCTCATGTTTCATTTGCGATTTGTAATCAAGGTAAATACTACGTTTTATTCCCAATGAAACATCTATACGACTCTGTTTTCATTTCATTGTTAGCCACCGCGTGACCCATCTTCTCCCAATTTTGGATCAATATATAAGCAATAGCTCATATATCTTTAACCCACGACCATCCAATACAATTTTGGGGTTTCTATTCACTATTTCTGTCTTGAAAACCGTAATTGGGCTATCCTCCGGTATATATCCTGCTAGCTCGTACGTTCTTGTTAAAATCTGTCAGCAAATAATACTGTGCTAGTTGACAAAACCCGACAAGCGGGGCATACGGCGGTTAAGCTAATTGGATTACGCTGAATCCAGTGGTGCTAACTGTTTTTAAGATTAGCTCTTGTGTTTGAGACATGCCATTATTTCCAATATATATTGACTATTTTTTCAAATTTCTTTTTTTATTTGAAAGTAAAATCTTTCCGGGTAATAATGGAAAATAATTTCATTCAAATGACTGCCTCGGCTGGCCATGCAGTAGCCTACACGATCGGTCCAATTTTTAAGCATATTATCGATTGTGTGCAGCTGTATTTCACCAATGGTTTCACGAATATTGTCCTTTGAAGCGTCAATTGTCTCTGGCTTGTTGGCGTAACACTTATCTTTGAGGGCACCACACAAATAATAGTCCAACGGTGTCGAATCGCAGCTCCAAGGTGGCCAAACGACATCAGCTCTGCGACTGATAATGCGATCTTCAAAAACAGGGCTCAAAACATCGAGTGTAGCTTAGGCTGTGTGGCACGTAGCGCCGTCCTGTTGAAACCAAAAGTTGCTAATATCCTCCTCTTCAATTTTTGTGAAAAAAATTCGTTCAACATGGCCCGATAACGATCGCCATTGACTGTAACGGCCACTCCTTGCTCATTTTCGAAGAAAAATGGCCCAATTATGCCTCTGGACCAAAATCCGCACCAAACAGTGACTCGTCTTGGGTGTATCGGCTTTTCAATGTATGTGTGCGGGTTTTCTGTGCCCCAAATGCGACAATTTTGCTTGTTTACATATCCGCCAAGATCAAAATGAGCTTCATCTGAACACATCGCACACATTCTGCAACATTACCATGATTTTAAAAGTAATGTCGCAATATTTCCCAGCGTTGTTCAAGCGTATACAGAACCATATTCGTTCAGCAGAAGGATAAAATCAGACAAACCATTCGCGAAATAAGCACTAGCACGTTGGATGGCGGACCCGATATATATATTTCTAACATGACTGTTCAGATTAAGACAAAGTTGTAGCTTTATTTCCGTTTTTTTGTTTAGTTTATTCAATAAACTGAACCATTTTTAAGTTATCGTATATCTTGAAAATAAAAGCTGAGCTAAAAAAATGGTAAGCACCACTAGATTCAGCAAACTAGAATTAGATTTACCCGCCGGGTGCCTGGATTGTGGGAAAAAAATTGTCAAATTCGAACACACTGTTATTTACAGTCGTAAACGAAGGAGAAGACTTCCCCAGATTAGAATAAAGCTCAGCTTTAAAATTGGCTACACTGAGACCTTTCAAATGATCGTACTGAATTACACAATGTTAAGAAATTTTTTCTAAGCTTTTTTTTTCATATAAGACCAACACCCAGGGAATGGCCCATACTCATGCAGTGCATTGTGCTGGTACTAGGAATATAGGTTATTGGAAGGAGGACAGAGGGAGTAGTGCTTATTGACGTTAGATTTAAATTTATTCATGTCGTAAGTGGCAGGAAATACTTTCACTGGAAAATTATTCCACAACCGAACAGTGCGATCAAAGAACGAATTCTCCCTATAATGCGTTGTGCGATTTACTGGACAATCAACTACAAAGGGATGCGCTCTACGAGAAATACGAGTACTACGTAAAAATATATGATTTTTGGGAATTAATTTCCCTTAATTTCGTTAGAACACATTCCGTTATAGTACCGATAGAACAATGAAACACACGCCACATTGCGTGGGTGCTCCAATGGATCGATAGAGTTGGCTACCCTACCGTCATTGATGAGCATCTTCGCCCTCTCCTGTACGCGGTCGAGAAGCTCCAAAATAGACTTTGAAGCACCGGCATATACATGAGAGTTATATTCCATTTTGGGACGGATATAGGTCTTGTAAATATTAAGGAGATCAGATGGGGTGAAGTATTTCTTGCACCGTCTCAAAAAACCAAGGCACTGAATGCTTCTTTCGACACTTGAAATATGTGATCATTCCAACGAACGTCACTGCGAATTCTCATGCCCAGAACATCAAGAGCATCTGATTCCTCAATATCCACATGACCCATTGACACAGATGACAGCACACCACCACGCCTGTGTGTTAAAAAACAACATTGAGTCTTACGTGCATTAAAATCGACCCTGCTCGCACGACCCCACTCGGAGACCTTCACCAGGTCACTTGTGAGTGTAACGTTCATATTCATCCTTCTTACCCCAACCTCCAAAAGGCTCGGTCTACGATCAAAGGAATATGAGTGACAAATGTTGCTTTCATCCGCAAAAGAGTAGATAGGATTAGAAGTGAGAAGAAGAAAGTCGTTAAGAAATATTAGAAAAAGAGTAGGAGAAAGAACAGAGCCTTGCGGTACCCCTGAGTTTACCCCGAACTCTTATAGAGCGATCTCTGAGAAAGCTCGATATAAATCGAGAGAAGTGACTACCGACACCAAAAGCATTAAGTTTCGAAATGAGAGCCTCGTGCCAAACTCTATCAAACGCCTTTGGGATATCCAGAGCCACTACCTTACTCTCGCCAAAACCATGAATGGACTTGTTCCACTTCTCCGAGAGCAACGCCAGCAGGTCACCAGTAGAACGGCCCTTTCGGAAACCGTACTGACGATCGCTAAGTAAATCGTTGGACTCCATATATCCCACAAGGTGGTCATTAATCATACTCTCCATAACCTTGGAGGGTGTGGAACAAACTGCTTGGGTGGCAGTTCTCAGGGTTATTATCCTCGCCCTTCTTGGGGATTGGAAAAATACCGGCGCGATATGACGCACTGAAAAGGTGAGCTAATGGACGCGCAAGCGTCAAAGAGCACTGCTTCAGGACCAATGCTGGTATGCCATCCGGCCCAGAAGACTTGTTAACGTTGAGATTTGAAGCTTACAACTTCAGTAAGGCTGTTTTTGTTTGATGACCCTTCCCTTCTCTTTTAGAAACCAACAATCATTTCGACAACAATTATACATAAAATCTATTAAGCACTAAGCGTAAAACTTTTCAATCCTTGTACGATTCAATCGTTGGACGATAAACATGAAGGAAAAACTAAAAATATCGTTGTAAAGATGATAACGTTTGTTTACTGCCACCAGAGTGTTGCAAACAGTAAGATTGGTAAACGAATTGTGCATGTAAGCAGGATTCAATACAAGGATACATTTAACCCTTCTTTTGTAGCATATTGTTGTTCTTTTTACAAGTATTTGTAATGCAACGTAGCAACAAATATCATTGATTTCGTATTGACTTCTGTAGTAAAAGCATAAAAAATAAGAAAATTGTAACACGCAATCTATTTGAAAGCAAATAAAAAAAAGAACAAATTTTATATGAAAGAAAAAAATAGGAGAAATACAAGAAATTTTTTATTTCAAGTCCAATTTATAATGTTGCATAGGAAAGTGTATCAAAAACGATACAGTAACGAAACCAATATTATGTGCAACACTTGAACTGGCAATATTTTCCTTGTCATATGCTTAAGTTTTTACTTTTGCTTGCATTTTGAAATATTTTGCGTTTGTAAGCAGGTTTCTATAATTTCTGATGATTAGAACGAAAGTACGTAAGTACATATTTTACTAAAAATAAAACATATACTCGTAGTATTTGTTTAGTTATATTAAAGAATTGTTTTTGACGGAAAACCTTAAACACATATACATACATATATAGGGTGTTTTTTAGAGATGTATAGAACTTTGAAATGGAATAAAACAAAGATGAATTTTTTTAATTGATACGAAATTTACTTTATTCGAAAGATAGCTTTCCGGCATTATAATTTAAATATGACTTCTGGCATATAACTGCCACGGCTAGCTCAGACGTAGTCTAGTCTGGAGATCCAAATTTCGACGACTTTTTCCAACATTTGTGGCCGTATATCGGCAATAACGCGGTCAATCGTTTCGGTCTTATCGGTGTAGACTATCGGCTTCCTATATCCCCACAGAAAATAGTCTAGCGGCGTAAAGTCAAACGATCTTGGTGGCCAATTCACGGGTCTGAAACGTAAAACTATGCGTGAAACTAATGTTTCTTTCAATAAATCAATTTCGACACGAGCTGTGTAACACGTTGCGACGTCTTGTTGAAACCACAGCTCCTACACATCATGGTTGTTCAATTGATGAACGAATAAGTCAGTAATCATGGCTCCATAGTCATCACCATTAACTGTAACGTTCTGACCAGTATGGTTTTTTGAGAAGTAAGGACCAAAGATTCCACCAGCCCCTAAAGCACACCAAACAGTCAGTTTTTTTTTTATATAACGGTGTCTCAACAGACACTTGAGGATTATTATCACTACAAATCCGGCAGTTTCGTTTATTGACGTATCCATTCAAACAAAAGTAAGCTTCATCGCTAAACACTAATCGTTTATGAAAATCGGGATCAACGGCAATCTTGTTTTGAGCCCATTTGAAAGCATGGTTCAGGCGTGAGTCTATTCATGACGAATTGCCAAACCAAACTGAGAATAAATCACTTGACAGCTGTTAAATCGGTCGCCATCTTGACAAGTAATGTCAACTTAAAGTTCTATACCTCTATAAAAAACACGCTTTATATGGATATTATTAAATAAAAAGGTATATAAAAATAGAAATGAAACAAAACTTGATTTGTTAAAGTCTCAATTAAATGTAATATTGCATTTAATCGATGCTGTCAATTTCAGAGAAAAAATATTCAATTTTTATTTTCACTCAAAAGCCAAGAGTGATGAATGCAAGTGCAGATATGTATAGATGGGATACTGGAAATGATACTTAATAAATATTCATAAAATGAAACCTTCATTTCTATTCACATAAAAACGTATGTTCCAAAAATGATATGGATTTTACTAAAATCACAGTAACCATCATCAAATTAAAATTTTTTTTTCTTACTAAACCATTATTAGCAGTTGATAGGTCATAAGACAGCTGTCAAAACGTAAAATAAATTTTGTTTAGATGTTTCATTCCTTTTTTTTGGTTTAAAGAATTTAAAAATGTTTTCAAACCAAATATGTAATATTTCCATTACCAATTGTTTTCATTACCATTTCTAAGTACCCTTTACATTTGCATATATAGTTCATAGACGAGTGAGCACATACATAATCAGTCCATTTGAAAATTTTCTAAGAATACATTCTTCCCAGTTACAGTTACTGTCATTAATATTCGGTTTTATTAAAGAGATATGTTTAACTGATTCGCCTTAAGCTAAATGTATATCTTTTTCAACATTTTTTTCTTTTCATTAATAGTTTATTTAGACACTTGAAAGTTCACATTTGTATTTAGAAAAAAGGAATAACAATATAACAAAAAAAAACTAAACTCATTCAGGTGGCATATAATATTGCGCGTCAATAATATTCGGTTTTCTTTGAAAAGTAACAGATAATACATTAGAAAAATGGTTTTATATAAAATTCAGTATTTTGTTGGATAACCCTTTAGTTTTATAACTTCCCTTAGACGGTTTGACATGTTTTTTTACTATTTTAGCTGTATAAGCTGCAGGAATACGATCCCATTCTTCTTGAAGCTGCAATTTCAAGTTTTCAATAGATGTTATTTTGTAGTTGCGGATTCGCCGGTTCAGCTCATCCCATAAATTCTCAATCGGATTCAGTTCTGGGGATTGTGCAGGTGGATGGAGAGCTTTAGGGCAGTTATAGAGCAACCATTCTTGAATTAAACGCGACTTGTGCTTTGGGTCGTCATCTTGGTAGAATAGAATCTTAAACGCCCAGCTCAATTGCACTTTCTTTCAAATTTTGACGAAGGATATTCAAATATGATTCCTTATTCATAATTCCACTGATAATAACTAATTTTCCCGTCCTTTTAGCTCCCATACAACACCACACAATAACATGTCCATTTCCATGTTTTACGGTTGGTTTTAAATTTTGTGGTTGTAGCTCCACATTTGGCTTCCGCCACACCATTACACGACCATCGGATCCAAATACGTTATACTTGCTCTCGTTCGCCAAGTTTCAGGCTTCTTAATGTACTCCATGGAAAAACTCAAACGAGCTTTTCGGTTGCGTAAATTAACCGATTACTTACGACTTGCTACTCGGCCATGAAAACCTTTTTTGCTTATGGTTCTTCGTATAATAGATGCAGATATTTTCATTTTAAACTCATTGAACACCTTTGTGACTAATTTGGGAGCACTTAAGCGTGGGTTAGATTTTATTTTTCGCACAATTGAACTTTCTGCCCGCTCGGTCAATTTTTTTGGCTGACCTGTCTGCTTTATGAAGTGTATTCTTCCTGCATTTTTGTGCCTTCTGACAATGTCCCCAACTTGGTTTCATATTCAGAATTTCAGCAATATCTTTGTACTTTTTACCTTTTTCATAATGGAAAATAACAAGTTTTCGCTGTTCTAAAGGAGTGTTTTTTCCTTTGCGCCACATTTGTATAATTTGCAGTGAAGTAGAATTTTGGACAGACAAGAAAGGAAGTGCTATGCACTTTTATTAAAACGTATCTCTATATTGCTGGAAAAGTAGCTGAATAACATGTTTTTTTGCAAATAGCATATAAATAGGGGAAAAACCGAATATTAATGGCGCTTAGTAAACAGGGTTAACAAACTTTGATCGATTTATCACGGTTGCAGGGTTACCATAGAGCCATTTTTTCCATATATTTGAATACTCATACTGACAACATTTATTTAAGTTTTTGCTATTCTTCTGATTACCTATCCATTTCGCTAATGTCTGGGTGTTATTATCGATAAACTTAAAAACCGAATATTAAGGACACTAACTGTATAAAATCCTTCTATTTCAAACAGCCAGTGAGAAGGAATTTCGGGAAAGGAAATTTCGAATTTTCAAGTTAACATTAACAAAATATTTGTATGGCATATTTTAGGGATTTCAATTAACAATTTTCTAACCCACATATGATATTGAAATTTTATTAAATTGATACCTCCAAATACACGTGACGAAAACTGATATAATTTTTTTTTTGTGTTTTCAATGTGTTATAAGTCCGTCATGCGAACCAACTAATACTATGTTTGCACGAGACTTCGGATTACTTTGTTCTCTGTTTATATTACTTGATTGGATTCTACCGTTCACAAGGCACAATTAATATTAAATTGCAATGTTAAATGTACAATTAAAACATACTGATTAAGGGCTAATAAGTATTGATCTGTTTTATAAAAATTAGAGATGACACTGATTTTGAATTAATACGAAGGGTAATAGGAATAGAATTTTTTACGATTTGAGTGATTCTCTTTCAAGATATTGTCTGAAGATTTATGTAATTAATTTCATAATCGGCGGTTGTATTATGAATGAGAGAGCCAATGACGAAAAAACGGTGTCGGGAAAACATATCATAAACTGATTTTGTTGAACACAGAATCAGCTAATAAAAGTCCAATAAGGTGTTTTCTCAAAATTCGGCCTGGGAGAGGTTAAAATTAGGAGAAAACATTCGAAATAAGTAACTTTTATTCTAAAGTTAAATACTTTCTTTTGTAAAGAAAAGATTCTGGTTTTATAACGCCTTCATCATCCACCAAAAGGTGTTATTCAAACGTACATATTCAAATGCTGCACTTTTAGTGACCAATTAAGAGATAAAAGTAAAATTTGGGGAAATTATAAAGCATAGAGTCCCCAAACTTACGACTTGGTTTTTTATTATTAAGGTACACATTAGGTTATAAAATGAACTCCATAGAAAAATGGAAAATAATATTTATTTAAAACTACTTTTCCCCTACTACTAATTTGATATTTTCAAGTATGTTGACTTGTGCAAAAAAATCATTGGCTGTAATGTACTCTTGAAGATCGCTATTTTTGCAAATAGAAGGCTACAAATTTTTAAACGCGTTCGCTGTACAATTATCAACCAAAAACTCAATTTTGAGTTCTTTGGTTGTTGGGTTGTTTTTGCATTTTAGATGAATATTTTAACAAACATGTGGTTTTTTAAAGATTCTAGGAAAATTTTGAGTGCGTAAAGCCAGTTTTTTATAGAAACAAATGGAATTATTTTAATTTTTAGAACAACTCTCTTGTAATTAATATTCAAGGGAATTTATTCGCAAAATTTGTCATCACAATCACCCTTTAGTTGACTTTCATAATACCTACTTTTTTTCCCAGGGTAAAATTATTCAATTTCGAAATTGCAGAGGGAAATATTTCCCGAGAAAATGTCTTTAAAAATAGGGGAACAAGGAATATGGAAAAAATCCAGCCAATCATTATTCAGAATTGGGCTGAATATGTAAGTATTCTGCTTTGTAATGGCAGGCGTATGATTTATCAAGAAGTACTTTTATTATGTTCATCATACGCCACAGCAATGAATAACAATCAGAAAATGGGGAAAAACAAAACAAAACAAACAAACACAACTTAAAACAATATCCGTCAGGCCTGTCCATAAAATACCCTTCACTGCAAACTTTTTCATTACTGGAAGAGTTTCGTGAACGAGAGCTAAAGGCGGACCTAATTATCTACATACATATTTTTCAATTGTTTGACTAAATCATTTCTTTTTTTATAAATTGGTTTCAATGATATTTTCTTTTCATTTAAAAGAAACAATATAACATGAGAAATATATTTTTTCCATATAAAAATCTCATATTGCTTTTGTAAAACAACTTTTTGTGTCTTTTGTTCAATTACAATGAACCACAGCTTGCCACAGAAACAAGCAAATATGATATAAAACAGACTCAAATACGCATACAACGCATATTTAATAAGATTTTTGCAATAAAATACAAAAAAAGGGAAAACAAATGAAAAGAAATAATAACGAATTACCACCAACATCATCACAGATATCATTACGTTTGTAGTTACAATTGTAATTGAGAGTAGTGAAGAGAGCATTGTAACCAAATAATAATATGAACATCTATCTCAGTGTACAAAAACAAGAAAAACAAAAAACAGCAACAGAAACATAAAAACCGAAGCACTTTTTTTTGTGTCCAATGAACATACACCAATATGTATATAAAAAAAGCGAAAATAAGGACAAAGAAAAAAGAACCTACAAAATCAAAGAGTAGAGAATATGGCTGTACAGAGAAAATATCAAATTTCAATGAATCAAATTCAATTTGTACGGTTTTTCTGTTTTGTTTTTTTTTTTTTTCTATATTCTATAGCATGGTACTATGCGTTGTAATCATTTCTTTTTGCTCTTATTGTTGTTCCCTAAAAGACGGCAACAGAGATATATGGGTACAATACACTCAACACTTACAAGCATGTACTCACACACATACATATTCTGGTTTAAGTTTTTCAAGTGAATGTATGTATGTGCAGCATAATGTTCGTTATAATACTCGTTCATGGTTGGACTGTATTTGTCTAATATTTTGTTGTTGTTATTGTTGTTGTTGTTATTGTTTTTGTTTAATAATGTTACTGGAATAATGCGAGTTTCATGTTGAAAGTTTTGATGTGAACCGAAACAACAATGGAAAAAATAACTGAGACTTGCTCTCTTTCGTAAACAAATTGTTAAACTAAAGAAAATAAGTATTCGTTTAAGCAATATGAGAGACACTCTGCTACTACAACATTACTACTGCTACTACTACTACCACTACTATTACAAAGACACTTGAACAAGCACACACATATTAACAATAACAACAGAAAAGAAAAACAACATGTTTTTACATGTTATATGCGAGTATACATACTTGTGAGCTATTTCAGTGTGTATGCATAGCATGATTTACAGTGTAGAAAAAAACAAGAGCACAACATGAGTTTAGCCAGTATTATTATTTACCAGATTTTAAGACACAAGAATAATCAGCAGCAAATGAAATAGCCCAGTCTACGGCAATCTTGGTATCTATTGACAAAGATTACAATTTGCTATAGTGTTGTCCATAACTGTTTATGTGTTTGTTTGTGTGTGTTTGTAAGTATTAGAATAATTGTTTAAATGCTATGGATGAGGTTCCATTGCATGGTTGAGAGCATGAAGTAGTAGTGATTTCAGTACCAATATCAAATAAAGTAAATGGCTTTCAGATTATTGGAACATAGAAAAAATAGTTTCGAACATATTTATGTCTTTTGTATAGTTAAGATAACACCTACATATGTAAGTGTTTTCCTAAGAGTTGGTACGAATTGAAAAGAAAACTTTAACCTATAAAAACAAAAGAAATCATTGTTTTCCCTTTACAAATACAATAAGAATGTTATCAGAGTAATGTATGTTTTAGTAATTGAGTATTGTTTGGGGAACGTTGGACGGTAAATGTTAGTACTTTTGCTATCAAACAATTTAGTTATGATTGTATTTGTGTTTTTGATTGTTATCACAATATATTTATGTGAGCTGAAGTAATTTATTGTATTTATTTTACTTTCAATATATATATGAACGTGAAAGAGAGCAAGTAGCACTCGAGAAAAAGAAGAAAAATTAATATATAATCGGAAGGGAAAGAAATACTATTTATTGCTACGAAGCATAAAATAAAATGCTTTTAAACAGAAAATCAAGTTAAAACTTTAACAAAAAAAAAAAAAAATAGAACAAAAAGTAAATTTAATAAAACAAAAAATAAAGAAAGAAACCAATAACTAGAAGCACTTAATAATGGAACCTGCTTATCAAAGCATATGTATGTATGAGTATAGAGGGTGTGGATTTGAACAGCAAAACAACAAATTGCAGTTCATTTGTTTCTTTACCCATACTGTCTAATACTAACATGCCATTAATCGAATGAACCATTGCCATCAAATATCGACAACAGCACTAACAGCATCACAACAATGGGAACAATAACATACTTTTAGTTGTACTCAATATAAATACCGTTACAAAATTCCGATTGCAAGAAACGAAAGAATGAAACTAAAACGGGTTAGCAAATATCCTGCAAATCGCTATATAAATAAAACAACACACACACACATACACATACACATACACATACACATACACTTACAAATGCATTCTTTACTTTCTATGCTCTCTTCTACGATACACAATAACATTTTACTTCAAGGGTTCTCTTCGCTGCCTTTGTTGTTCTTCTTGTAGTTGTAGTTTGTTTTTTGTTTTTTTTTGTATACATTTTTAGTTGTACCAGAGTGCGAGTAACAAATAGAAAAAGCGAGAAAATGCCTTTTGGCTTTTTTCTATATATTGTTATTGTAAGTTTTTTCCACTTCTCTCACCCGCTCTCATTCGTTCCCTTTTATAGTGTGTATAAGTCAGCGTTCGGCAAACTAATATTAATGTATTTTACAATTGTGTTAGTAATTGAGAGTCTTTCACTCAGGGCACTTTGCAGTATGAATTTCCACTTGTTTTCTCTTTACTTCTCATTGTTTTTTTTTTTCTCCGTCACTGCTCCAGGGAGCATATTGGCTTTCCACAAAGCATCTACTGCTTTGTTTCAGTTTCTTTAAACAAATTGATATTTGAAAACAAGTAGATGATTAAACCGCTGTTGCTTCCTCCATAAGATTTTTTTTGTGTGTAGTGGTGAAAATCCTTGCTAATCGGTGGTGATCTTTACTTCAGCATTGTAATTTTTTCCCAGTAAGTGGCGTGTTTTTCCTGATCATTCGTCTGATTGTGTGTCATCATCGCCAGAGGTATGCGAGAAGGGTCAGGGGGCTTTTTTCTTTATTTTTTTTTAGATGGAGTTATCTAGAGGAAAGAAGTTGAGGCCTTTTTTATCATTAAACATTCGCAACCACAGTTAAATTTTTTCTTCGTCATGTCCTCTGCTGGGGCTCGAACCTGGCTCGTTTGTGTTGTTATGCGTGCGCTCTAATCACTACACCATGCCACCCCCAATTGTTTATTTTTTGCTTATTTTTCCCTATGCGTGTGATTACGTACATATGTGTGAAAGCAGAAGAGTAGCTCTTTGCCGAAATCTGGAAGTCCGAAGTCTATGATTCAAACCTTGTTTATAAATATTTTATTTTTTATTCTTGTCTTTACTTCTTCTCTTCTTCTTTTTTTTGCTCAATTTATTTTTGTTGCTGATATTGCCACCGCTCTTTATGTTATTGCAGTATTTGTAATGGTAATAGTCGTATATGTTGTTGTTGTCGTTGTTGTTATTATTATTATTACAGATATTTGCCATTGTTATTGTTGGGTTCATTTATATAGACGCTTAAGGACATAATTTATTTGTGGCTGTATTTTATTGTTGTTGATTTTGTTATCAATGAGGCAAAAGCTCTACTTAGTGTATATTTATGTTTGTCTGTGTATTTATTTATTTATTTATATGTATATATTAATGTCTTTATGTATTCGTTTATATACATATATTGTATTTATATTGTTTATTTATTTTTATAATATATACGAAATAGTGTATGTACATGCAGTTGCAAATAATTACATATACGAACAGTGTCTATTTAAATTCGAAAAGAAAAGGCTGAATAATTTTTAAAAAATGTTCATATCAAAATACAAAGATATGTTGCAGAGATTTTGGAGAAAATAGATTTTTGTGGCGACTTGTAAGACTGCAATAACTGGAGAGGAATGACTCTGCTTAATGCCATCTATAATATACTAGCAGTCATAATATAGGGAAGAATTCATATCGAAATAGAGAACATATATTGAATCGAATAGGCAGGACTCCGGCCAAATAGAAACTGCGTACACCAGGCCAACACTCTACGTAGCATAATAGTATAGTCTCTTTGTACCTACTATTCATCGACTTCAAGAAAGCCTTCGATACCTTCAAGCAGACTGCCATATGGAGAGCATTCAGAAGTAAAGAAGTGTTTCAGAAAATAATCCGAACAATAGGAGCAGTGGACGAGGATGCTGAACTTTCTGTTCTTCATAACCAGAGCATCAGTCAACCATTCCATACTAATGCTGGAGTAAAGCAAGGATGTACACTTGCATCTCTACTATTCGTCATTCTACTGAATGACAACTTAAGCGAGGTCTGTTAACAGAGAAGAGGTATAACATGGGGTCTCTCGAGGATCTAGACTATGAAGATGATCTCTAACATATATTCAAAATTAGAAGACCAAGAAAGGCTGGCTTGCAGCGTTTGACTTGAAATAAATATCAATAAAACCAAAGCCATGAGAAGTAATAATAACAGCACAGAAAACTTGGCTTGTGTCTAGCATTAGTTATTCAGCATATGCAAGATGCAAGATTTCTGGCTTAACATCATAAGCAACATAGAACAATGGCATTTGAGAAATGAAGCGCTCATACTGAAGCAGATAAGGCAAAGAAAGTAGAGCTGGGTCGGCCATTCCTTTAGGGAAAGTCCCCATAGTATTACAAATATGCTCAAGCATGCAAGCCCAATGCTCAAAAAAAAAAAAAAAAAATAACAAAAACAAGGTTTTTGTAAAGGGTCCGCCATCTAACGTTTTTTTTTTAACCAGTGCTTATTTCGTGAAAGTTCGTTACAAAAGAAAACAGACTCGAGCTCGTAATGGTATAGAATTTTACAGTCAGTGTATATAACGGGTTCGCCATCTAACGTTTCTTTTTTTCAACTAGTGCTTATTTCGTTAATGGTAACACTTAGCTCATGTCTGACTTGACAGATAATTAGTTTTATCTTTCCCCTGAGCGAATATGGTTGTGTCCAATGCGTTTTCGCTTCGCTAAGTGGTCCTGCGATTGACTTACAGAAGATGTCGATTTTGCCAAAAAAATCATCTTTTCAGATGAAGGTCATTTTGATCTTGGCGGGTATGTAAACAAGCAAAATTGTCGCATTTGGGGCACAGAAAAACCGCACGCATACATTGAAAAGCCGAGTCACTGTTTGTTGCGGATTTTGGTCCACAGGCATAATTGGGCCATTTTTCTTCGAAAATGAGCAAGAAGTGGCCGTTACAGTCAATGGCGATCGTTATCGGGCCATGTTGAACGAATTTGTGTTCACAAAAATTGAAGAGGAGGATATTAGCAACATTTGGTTTCAACAGGACGGCGCTACGTGCCACACAGCCGAAGCTACACTCGATGTTTTGCGCCTTGTTGTTGAAGATCGCAATATCAGCCGCAGAGCTGATGTCGTTTGGCCACCTCGGAGCTGCGATTTGACACCTTTGGACTATTATTTGTGGGGTGCCGTCAAAGATAAGTATTACACCAACAACCCAGAGACAATTGACACTTTAAAGGACAATATTCGTGAAGCCATCAGTAATACCTACTATACCGAACACAGTATTACAATGAAAGTTACCACACTGCAAACATAACAAATCGTTTACGAAAATCGAGATCAAATCTTTAAAATTGCTCTACCTTTTCTGGAGTGAAAAAGACTTAAGTTTTTATTTTTCTTATCCACTGTAAAATTTTGTACTTATTAAAATCTATTTATACATATATATGTATGTATTTATATAGCGGTAGTATTTGTTGTTTGTATTTATCTTATTATTCGTTTATAGGTTTCCACTCTCATGTATTTTTTTGGACTATATTTTACCACTATGTGTGCAGCATTTGCAGTTGGTTTCATTTCAATTTTTTTCTTTATTTTTTGCTATTTTGGATTTTTTGAAAATAATAATTTGGCAACAGAAAACCATTACTACAATAACAACTACAACAACTTAACAGCAACAGCAGCAATAATGGCATTACCAAACAACAAAATCGTACATGTGTAAATTGGTATGTAGCATGATGATGCCCCCCAATTGGGAACTTATTATGGCATCAGTATTAATGTGATGTTGCATGTAATCAATGACCTCTAAAGAAAGTGTTATAACCGAATATTATGAGAGATTTTATATGAAAAGAAGTGAGATTTAATAGACAAAAGGTAACATTATAGAATCAGATAATTACAGAATCAAATGTTGCATTTGGAACAACAAAATTAATCAATTACTTACTTTATTAAGTTAAGCTATTTATGTAGTTTAGTAAGTAAAGAATTTTTCAAAATATTATATAAAGTGAGTGAAGTTATTGAAAAATAAGCCTTAAACTTAAAAATCTTAACGAACCGTAAGTATATTTTATTTAATTTTATTTTTATTTTTTTATTTTTATAAATATTGATTTAAACTTGGAACCAAGTCATGAAATGTCCCACACATAGAAGTATTTATTTGGCATGTAGGCTTTTTCTGAAATCATCATCATCATCATCAAATAATTATAAGCATGTGACTTAAGTAAACTTCTTAAATATACACACATACATACATACGTATATAATATTTATCCATTAGTATAAATGCGCATATAATGAATACGATATTTTAGAGAGACTGTATTATCTACATATTCATACATGTGTGTATGTATAAAAAGTTAATATTTTGAAAATTATCTAAATATATTTGCAACATATATGACAGGAATATTATAAGAAACAACACCAACAACAAAGAAAAAAAAAGCGAAAATAATTTACCAGGCGTCTACCACTTGAATATCAACCAAGAAAATTTCCTTTAAGCCTGACAGAAAGTGAAAGCCCATAAATAAGAGAAACGCCTTATACACAAACACAAAGAAAATGAGCAAAAGATTACAAACATAACCAACAACAACGTACAACATGAACATGCATTTGCAAGCAACTATAATTCATATTTAAACACAGATTATGCATATTGAAGAATACAGTCTATTTTATTATTTCGAAATTTTGTTGCACAGTGTTTTATTAGGAGAAGGTTATAAAGGATATTTGGCTGAGTGCTTGCCTGCTAGCCTTTCTTCATTTTTGTTTTTGTTCCTTAAATCAACATCAATGGTATTTAATGTTTAATGTTGAATATCTTATGATTTTCATTTTTTTTCACTCAAACTGCTGCATGCAATTGATTTTTCTTCCTTCCATTTTCGGTTTATTTGCAAGACCATGTAAATTTACATGTTTCTCCTTTATTTTCTTCTGTTCTAGGTATACACATACATACGTATAATATTTTGTGAATATGTTTTTGTCTTGTTTAAAGACAAATATTTTTTTTTTTATTAATTTTTCATATTTGTTTTAGGTTTGAACCATGCGAGAGAAATGAAATTAATTAATTCGCAATTCATTGCGTTACACAGGAGGAATCAGAACTTGGATTCCTGACTGGTGATTGAGTGTGACCTTTTGGCGAGAACGAAACTTTACATGCAGGGAAGGACATGAAGTTGTGTTGCAACCTATACTGTTGGTGGTGCTGTAGAACTTTAGATAGCCTGAGGTAATGAGGCAGTGTTTCTTGTGGTAGAGTCTCCAATATTAAGAACGTCTATCTGTTGAGGAACACATGGAACATTGTTATCAACAATTTCAAAATCAAATTATATTTCAATACAATTTGGTTTTGCTATAAAAACAATTTTTATATTAAAAACGCAACGCATCACCTAAATGAATTACAAAATAAAGAGCGAAATGTTTTTTTATGTAGTTTTTTCCGTTATTCCTCTTGGAAGCATAGGGCTTCCATAAAGCATCTCCATCTTACAGGATTTGCTTCTAATGTTATTGCTTCTTCCCATATAAGGTTGTTCGCTGTTTTTTTTCCGTCACTCCTCTAGATAGCATATTAGAGCTGAAAAACTAGCGATAGTCGGCTCATTTAATAATTTCGATAGTTTGCAAAAAAACTATCGATACTATCGAGTGCTTTTAAAGGCTGAGTACAACGAAAGACTTTGCGCTATTGTCAAACTTTAGATGTTAGTTAGTGCAAACGTATCGCAGCAGCCAGTTCATTCAGCCATTTATTGTTAAAGTAATGCCAAAGTTGACATTTGCAACGTAAAAATCAAAATTCTGTAGACTTTCTACGTGACAATGAAATCGTAAGCAGCAACGTGCTTTGGTTATGTAGAGAATCTCACTTTGCGGTATGTCATAAAATTGGATGTATTGAAGTTTTTTGATGGAAGAGTAATCCTTATATATAGCGAAAACTGTTCAGACCACCAAGTGCTCTAAAACTAAAGTAATTAATGAGGTCCAGTGAAGAAAACTGCACAGACTATGGGAAGAAAGCGTGAAACAACTGTCAGTTTTGATAAACTTTTAATTCGTACTTCGAAGATTAATCCCTTCAAGTCATCTAAAAGCCTCAAAATGAACTTATTCTTCTGTTTCAAGTCGCACAATAAGAAAAAAAAAACTTATGGAAGCTAGACTTATGTGTAAGAGTCCTCAACATGTATCTGCACCGTATAGGTAGAACAACATGCTATGGTCTGACGAAATGATGATTTTTAGTTTGGGTTAAATGCAAAATGTACGCACGTATTTTAGTTAAAATTTATACTTTATTACCAGTTTAATAAAAAAAAATTTAGGAGACTGTTAAACTGTGTCTCTATGTAACTATACGCCTGAAAACCTGCGTCGAAAATTTTTTTGCAAATGTGACTTTGACTACGTTTAGTGGCCTCCATATTTACTCATAGAATTAGAAAATAGTATCGATAGTGAAAAAAAAACTATCGATGGTCAGCCAAAAACAAAACTATAGATAGTACTATCGATTGTTTTGCAGCTCTATAGCATATTGACTTTCCACAAAGCATCCATTTCTTTGCTTTAGTTTCAGTATTCAAGTTAATTTTAAGTTAAGTAGATGATTAATTTATTGTAGTTCGTCTCCATAATGGTGGAGATACTTGCTAAGTAGTAGCGGTGCTCATCCTTACTTAGCATAGTAATTTTTTCCCAGTAGGTGGCGTTTTTTCCAGATCATTAGTCTGATGTGTGTTATCATCACCAGAAGTAAGCAGGTAGGTCAGGGGTCTCTTTTTCTAACACTCGAAACGGCTATTATTTTTTTTCGTTGTGTCCTCTGCTGGTATTCGAACCCGAGCCGCTTGTGTTGTAAGCCAGCACTCCAAACATTTCACCACGTCACCCTTTGCCCTATTTCTTAGATAATTGTTCATCGGCAGGTGTTTTTTGGTCGATAGCGGTTTCTTGATCCTTGAGAATTCCACTCAAATGACATCCTTATAACACTGTTACAGAAAATAGGTTGGGCACCCCTGCGTTTATCACATTGTTAAAAATAAATAAGAAAAAGTCGCAAAAACAACCACGTGCCTATGAACAGATTATTAAATCGACAACAACAACACAGGTAAAAATGTTTACAAATAAAAATAGACGGCAACAGCAAATACATGAAGAGTAGAAAGCAAATAACATACAATAAAGAACAACAGCAAACAGCAAAAGCTGAAAGAAGTAGATGTTTACATTCGCATGTCTACATAAGAATTAAAAAGAAAATAAAACAAAGAATAGAATCTACCTGAAATATCTAGAGGTACGAGAGCTTTCGAAGTATTGTTTAGTGATGAAACTTCAAGCAAAAACGCTTAAAAAAAAGATGGACCATAATAAAATCGAGTTTTTATGTTTTTATTTTATTCGCTTCAAACCAAAATCATATGTTTCTTGTTTGCTAAATGCATTCAATGTAAGCACTGTAACACCACATACAGAATGTGGGAGCACAATTGAGAGATTACGAAAAAAACGCTGTCAGAATCAAATAGATTCTATCTCGAGACTGATTTTGCTGACGATTTTTTATGTAATTTTATATGGAAAAAATCGTCAAGTCAAAGCACATCGGTACGAACAACAATCAGTTTATGTAATGAACCTTAGCGAACGTGTTATTGGTTTGAACTCGTTGTTAAGACAGTTTAATGTGGTTAAACTCTGGTTGAAGAGGTTGTGAGCGAACCTAAGTTATAACTACGATAGAGTTGGAAGATCTTTAGGTAGAAATATCTGTCGAGTAATTGTTAATGCTTACAAAGTCGTCAACAGACGGAGTAATTAAGAATAGAAATTGTTATTGTTTGTAAAAAGGTTACAAACAGTGGTGCACATAACTGTGTAAATAATGGATTTTAATTAAAAATGAAACCCAAGATTTATTTTAATTTAACTACAGTCTACGAACTCATAAATACACGTTTTTGAAACAACAATACTTGGTAGTTTGGATTTTTCGTTAAGATATCGCCGATCCATCTCTATTTTGTCTACTTTGTACCTTCATTTGTTAAGTTCCATAGTTGTGTGTTGATTATGGTGTAAGATCAGAAAATCTTGCATATGATTCTAAGGCATTTGTTGGTGAATACCTGTAGCTTTTACGTGATGATGTTAAACACAAGTCAAGTCTCACTGCCGTACAACAGAACTGAATATTGCCTGGATATATATGGGCTTATTCCTGCTGACTGCAATCGTCCGAATGCTGTTCCTGCTTTATTGAGCCAGTTGTTACCATCTGATTCTGCACCGCTGCTTGTTGCCATTGTGCTTTCCAGTTAGCAGAAGCTATCTACGTCCTCAATTGTTTGGCCCTGTAGCATAATGTTTTCTGTGCTATGTTTGTTAATTCTTATGGCCTTGGTTTTCTTGATATTTATCTCAAGTCCAGCACTGCGTGGCAGCTTTTGCATTTCTTCTAATTTTTAATGCATGTTGGAGATCTTGCGTGAGAGTAGGCATAACACAGGTCATCGAGTTGTCGTGAGAGACTGCATGTTATACCACTTCTCTGTGAACAGACCTCGCTTATGTTGTCATACAGTAGGATGGTGAATAGCGTTAGCATGGAATGGTTAACTGATGCTCCGATTATGCATCCTCGTACACTTCTTCTTTTATTCGAATTATTTTCTGAGTCACTTCTTTCCTTCTCAATGCTCTCCATATGACAGTCCGCTACTATTTGCGAATAGTAGGTACAGAAAGACTATTCTATTAAGATACGTAGAGCATTGGTCTGGTCTGTGTAGCTTCTATTTGGCGCAAGCCTGCCTATTCGACCCAAAATATGTTCTCTATTTCGATATGAATTCTTCCCCATATTATGACTGATAGTATATTATACATGGTGTTAAGCAGAGTGATTCCTCTCCAGTTATTGCAGTCTTTCAAGTCGCTGCAAAAAAACCAATTTTCTCCAAATAAAATATTGTGTGAGAGCAGACAAATAATATCTGCCTAATACAGGTCCTCGAGTTGTCGTGAGAGACTCTATGCTATGCCTCTTCTCTGTGAATAGACTTCGCTCATGATTTCATTCAGTGCGATGGTGAATAGTAAAGATAAAAGTGGACATCCTTGCTTTACTTTAGCGTTAGTATGGAATGGTTGACTGATGATACCGTTGTTAAGAAAGGAGTGTTCTGCTTCCTCGTACATTGCTTTTATTATTCGCCTTATTTCCTAGAGATTTCCTTTTCTTCTCAATGCTTTCATATGTCAGTTCGTTTGATGGTATCGAAGAACAGTAGTTACGGGAGATAGCGCCATTCCAAAAACTGTTAAATTATAATGCCTAGAGTGCTGGCCTGCTCTACGCTGCTTCTAGTTAGTCGGAAGCCTACCTCTTCGACTCATAATATGATCATGATCATCTATATTTCTCTGAAGCCTTCCTTGTATTATAACTGATAATATTTTGTGTATCCTATTAAGCAAAGTGATTCCTCTCAAGTTATTGCAATCTTTCTAGTCATCACTTTTTGGTAGCCTCACGATGATATCTTTCTTCCATGTTGATGGCAGCCTCCCTTCCTACCATGCTGATGTGATAAGAGGCTGTAGTAAATCAGGTACGGTTGCCAGTAAACCGTCTTCTTATCTTCTTTTTTATGTATTGGATAAACACAAATTAATATAGTTCGTAGGGTAAAAAAATTCCTTGAATATTATTTTTATATCATCAATTTCAATATATCGACAAAAAATAAAAGAACAAGAAAAACAAGAAATCAAACATTGCCTCTAGTAAAATACGAAGAAATACTGAAATAATACAAATTCCAATAGATGTTGTTAAATATCCAAAACAGAAATGCTTTAGCGAAAATGTGTAATTAAAATATCTGGCCATATAACAAGGCATTCTAGCCAATAATAAAAATTTAAATTAATAAGAACTGTATTGACTGTATTGTTCAAATCAAATTAAAAAAAAAATATGTAAAAATAAAATTAACAACAACTTGGCTTATATTTACAATCCAAAATTAGATATTTCTATCAAAAAACGAAGAAAACTTGTTTAATTATTTGTTCTTTTCATTAAAGTACTTTTTTTCTGGGCAAACACAACATTCCCGGAAGCTTAAATCTCTCAGTATGTTATATAGATATGATTTATTTCATACTATTATGTAAGTGAGACCTGTGGTTATTGAAACACTGAGACCATTTTATCCGGCATTAAAGTGTCTACTACTTATTGTTCGTACACGGTATTCCAGTATAAATACGATTGTAAAGGCCAAAGTTTTGTTATTAAAACTCATATTATAACTTTTATTTTGTTCTCATTGCTTTTGGCTGGATTTTGATTAGACGAAAAATGAAACGAGAAAATGCTTAACAAGAAATGAACAAATATTAACGATAATTTAAAAAATATAAATAAATAAACAAATGAAACATGAAAACAAAACATAATAAAGTACGAATTGCAAGTACATATCGTGTAGTAACTGAAATGAAATGAAAAAGGTTGTAAATGAATGGAAAAGTATACAAAAGTGTATACAATTCGTATTAATATTTACTTTGTACGCTCTGAGTAAACAACAACAACAACAACAACAACAGCAACAACAACGAACAATTCGCAATTGTATGGTTTTTCTATTTCAATTTTTCTTTCTTGAGAAAAACAACAAAAAGAAAACGAAAACGAAAACGAAAACGAAACAGCTTTCTGAATAGCACAAAACTAAACAAAATGTTACAAGAAATTAAACGACAACATGCAGAGCACAATCAAAAACTAAATTCTTGTAGTTTCTGCACCAGAATGACTGATGTGATTTGTTTTTTTTTTCTGTTTTATTTTTATTTTTTTATTTTTTTATTTTTTATTTTTATTTTTTTTATTTTCGGTTCTTCTTCTCATTTCATTACGTCGTTTGTATTTCTATTTCAATGAAGTACGTGTACAACAATCCAATTTTAATACAAAAAGCTGTTGGCAGTAAAACAATATCAACATCATCAGTAACAGCTACATCAGTAGTACAAAAATAGCAACATTAGCAGCAGTAGCGGTAACTTGCATGCTGCGTTGAATGTACTCTCTTCCTGGACGGTAGGAACATTAATAACTAAAACAATAAAAACTAAATGCGTATATTTATTTCTAATATAGTTGTTGTTTTGTTATTATTATTGTTACCAAATCACATCAAATAGAAAAAAAAAGTAGAATGAAACACAAAGAACTGAATGAAATTCAATGATCCATTCAGTAGATTAATTTATTACCAGTTTACTAAGCGTTCGAAATGTATAAAGGATGGTCGAACCAAAACGCACGATATTAATTGTAAATAAAACAAAAAATTTCAGAGATTTTTCTTAATATTTGTTACTGTGACTGATTATATGTGAAACAAAATATGGGCCAAATGCTCGCCACTTCTTCGGTGACTTACCTCTATACGTCAGTCCATACTTTCAATGACTCTGAGACATAATTCAAATTCAATGTCGTCAATGTTAATCGCACGTCCGTCCTTTAGCTCTTGAATTGTTCTTGGCTTATTGACGGACACTTTTCTTATAATATCCCCAAAGAAAGAAGTCCAACAGTGTCAAATCACATGATCGTGGCGGCCAATTAAAATCGTCACGATATGAGATAACTCGGCCATTGAATAACTCGCTCGAAAAAGCCATTGTTTCGTTGACTGTAAGGCAAGTGACACAATTCTGTTAGAACCACATATCGTCGAGGTTCTCATCCTTAATTTCTGGCCACAAGAAGTCCGTTGAAGATGTTTAATTGTTGGGCACGAAGACGAGTGTAGGTTGGTGGCTCTTATGCCGCACTCTCACGAACAACAGCAATCTTTTCCGCAGAACGAATTGGGCGTGCACGCACAGATGTTTCCACATTTCCTATATACAGAACAGCACATGTTTGGTGGCATATGCTGATCGAAAAAATCATGAAGTGCACGAATTAAGTCCGTTGAAGATGTTTAATTGTTGGGCACGACGACGAGTGGAGATTGATGGCTCTTCTGCCACACTATCACGAACAACAGCAATGTTTTCCGCAGAACGAACTGGGCGTGCATGCACAGATGTTTCCACATTTCCTATATACAGAACAGGACATGTTTGGTGGCTTATGCTGATCAAAACGGTCATGAAGTGCACGAAATTAATTTTTATTCCAACGCCCATTTTCATAAAAGGCTTCAACAATCCTAACGCGCTGCTGCTTTGTGTACCTCTATATGGCTAAATTTGTCAAACACTGAAACAAAGAAATGTCAAATTAAGTTTGGCAAAAAACTTGACGTTAAGGTTTGACTCACAATTAACATCGTGCATTGTGGTTGGACCACCCTTTATTTCCTTTAATGGATATATCATTGGAAGAAAGTCCTTCCAGTAAATTTTTTGAAAAAAAATTTTGGGACTGCGTAAACGCAAAGTGGGTTATCTTGATTCCTCCCATTTCGATTTATTCTAAATTTCATGTAACCCTTGACTATGTCAATATAATCAATTTCTCAAAGTTTCATCAATCCAACACAGCGGGGTCATAGACTGGACCTTAATAGGTTAATATGACAAATAAAGCATACAAGCATACATATTTTCTTTTGTTTTTACTTATATATGGTGGGCCGTCTATTGGTTTAAATTTGAACCAGCGGTTATTTCGAATCTGACAATACTTGTCATTTTATTCTGTCACAAAATTCAGTATATTATCGCAGCTGAACGAAATGAAGCGACTTATGCTTAAGCAACGTTCAGAAATTTATTTGCAAAACAAGGAAAATTGTTTGGAAATTGCACGAAAATATCGTATAAAATTTGATCGCAGAGAAGAACCGACAGTGCCCGGTATACGCAAGTTTGTTGTTAAAGTTCATGAAACTGGTTTCATTGTTGATGCGCCAAAACGTAAGCGTGCTTGTACAGTGTGTACACCCGTATATATCGTCCTCAAGAATCGGACATTTCACGCACCAGTTTACGTCGAATTTTGCGAAAAGATCTCGGTATGAAGCTTTACAAACTTCAATTGATTGAAGAGTTGAAGCCGCATGTCCATGCGCTTCATTTTCAGTGCGCTAGATGGGCCAAAGAGAAACTGCTCGGCGATGTCGATTTTGCCAAAAAAAATCATTTTTTCGAATGCAGCACATTTTATCTTGGTGAGCTCTGAAACGCAAACGTGGTCTTACAGAAGCCTATGCAGCCATTACGAGTGACTGTTTGGTGCGACTTGTGGAGCGGAGGCATCATTGGCCCGTATTTCTTTGAAAATGCGGACTACGCAACCATTACGTTCAATAGTGACACCTATCGCACCATGATAACCAATTTTTTTGTGCCTGTTGTTCATGGTATTGATGTGAACACTGTTTCTTTTGAACAGGATGATGCAATTTGCGTCAAACGTTTGATGGTGATTATAGTTGGCCGCCACGAAGCTGCAATTTGACACCGTTGGACTATTTTCTGTGCATCGCCGATAAAGGCAAGTGTTATGCCAACAAAACAGAGACAATTAAGCACTTGAAGGCCAACATTACTGATGCCATTGCCGAGATACGACTCCATACACTCGAAAAGTTATTCGAAAATTGGTGCGATCGAGTGTGGTACTATCTCATATGTGATAATATCTCATTTCATTTTACAACAACAAAATATATTTGGCAAAATTTCAAACCGTTTTTGTTTTATTGCATTTTTTCAATTAAACTTTAAATTGGACCACCCTATTAAAAAAAAAAATTGTCCAAAAATAGTTTCACTTTCACTAAAAATTTGTACTCTAGACGACCCCTAGTTTAACTAAGGGTTCGCTAGTTTTTCGCGTTCTTCGCAAAAGTGTAATAATATATTGAAAAATGGGCCTTATTTTAGTGCTCAGGAGGTCGAAACCTATAAGTCTACAACTTTTCGATAAAATATAAGATAAAAAAGTTCTGGGCGTTACCGAATTAAAAACAGGAGTTAATAATTAAATTACATTCACATACTACATATTTGCTTGTTGCAACACATAGTAGTGCATATTGGAAAAAGACAAAAAGTTTTTATTTGTTGCTTAGTTTTTGTTGACACAGATTACTTGATCGAACTTTATACTTAAAAGTTTTTACAGCTTTTCCTTCTGTATAATTCTAGAAGACAAAATTATTTTCAATTGGGCAGAAACTAATTTCTTCTTAATTAATATTAACAAGTATTTATATACAGAAATATATCAGTATATGTATTCTGAAAATAAAATATTACTTCCTTAGAAATATTTCAATAAATTTGAATACTTGTTCAGAAGAAAAAATCTACGCATTTCTATAGACATATTCTCAAGAAAATATTATGAAACATATACAATTTACACTTTAAACCATTTTTCTTGTTTTTGTAATTTATTTTTTTGGTGTTGTTGTTACACCACAACAATAGCAATAACCGAAAAAAGTACAGCAATTTGTTATAGATATGAGAGAACAAAAAAAGCAGAGAAACAGAAAAACATCATAAATATGAACATTTATTTTCCGACATGTTAATTTTCACCTTCATACACATACCCTGTCACATGCATGCACACATACACATATTATTCATATTATTCATATGTATGTATGTATACATTTAAAAACTGACATGAAATTAAAAAAAAGTACGCAAACACACACACACACACATAGTTTTAGTCATAATTCTCTGATATGCACACATCGAGTACACAAGACCGAGTACTTAAACATACTCATCATACAACTCCACCTCTCATATTTGTGCATGTTGAAGTGCTAGTGGTTGTTGTTGGTTATCCAATTGCTATTGCTTTAGTTATTGTTGTTGTATTAGTGGTACATTTGGTTTAGTAGTTCGTTGGGAAAAGCCCTGTCCATGTTTTTGGTTTCGTTTTAAGTGTTTTGGTTTTATTGAGGAAACCATTACTTTGTAGTTGTACTACTACTACTACCACCACTACTACTTGTTGTTCTTGTTGTTTTTGCACTTGTTATTATTGTTTATGTTCTGTAAACTATAGGGAAAATAAGAGAAATATTGATCGTCATCATCATCGTGTTCATTATGTTGATAATAATTATTGTTATTGATTATGAGTAAGAACGAGAGAGAGAGAGAGAGAGTAACTTTGTAACCAGAGACCACTACAGTCAATGTTGCCAATGTAGCGCCTTTCGCGCTATATGTAGCGCATTTTAACTATTAAAAGGTCGCATTTTTTCTCTTTAACGCTTTTTTTGAAAAACGCGCTAGTTTAGTACTTATAAAAAATTAAAAAGCCTCTAAATTCCATAAACATATTAATTCATATAAACTATGGACTTAAAATGCTTCATACTCTGAAAATAACGATATTCCAGATGAACATTTTCTAAGGGTCCATTTTTAAAGAATTGTAAGGTATTTTAAGTAAAATATGAAAAACTAAATACGTTATTTTAGAGAAGAAGGCTAGAAAATTTATTAAATAATTACAATACACGGAATGCCGCATAAACAGGTTTATGATCACTTTGCCTTATATCCATAACACTATCATACGACTATTTGATAATGCGTGAACCTTTCCACAAAATGCGATCACAATAAGCAGTTGCTATTTGTTTCTCACTGCTATCGTAATTATTAGTGCCAGGATCATATTTATAGGTAGGACGGAATTTAATGGAGCATTCAGTATAGCCCTCAAAGCATTTACCTTTAAGCATTGCTTGGCGCAATTGGTCGAAAGGCAAAAGCAAAGCCGAACGTAACATGGGTAATTTTAAACCAGGTGATTCTTCTATGCGACAATTTAAATCGCCTAACCAAAATATATAGTCATGATCATTTATGGTTCTCTTCAATTCATCATCAAACACTAAACTCTCAACAACTTATAGTTGTTATTATTAGATCCTTTAAAGATACCAAGATGATCATAAGGCCATAGCATATTATTGCCATCTACGCCGATCTAATCAGGCTCCAAGTCACTCTGTGGGAAACAGTTTATCTTTCAGTCTGTCTTCTCTTGAAATGGGTTGGCCTTCTGATTATTCCGCTTCCCTGTTAATTTCGTTTAGTAGCCAATTCCTCTAAGTCTAAGTTTTGATTTCTCAGAGTGTGCCCAATCCATTTCCTTCACAGAAGATTTTCCAGACATATTTTCAAAATGCGCCATAGACAGTGATTTATTATTGCCTGCATGCAATTGACATCAATCACAGCCGCATTTCATAACCCGCAACCATAACAAAATAGACTTCACACGGCATACTACCGTCAGAGCAAAAACACGCTGTTTCTTGCAAATTTCGTTGTGCTATTAGCGAAGATTCGCATAACTTTGGTTTTGGAGATGTTTATCCGAAAGCAATATGTTTATTCAGCCTGTATAGAATTCAGCTTTAAGTGCATCTCGTAATATCTTCAAGCTTCGAGATAGATGTCATCTGCGAAATATAGGTCTTTCAACTATATGTTAAGTCCCCAGGTTATACTACGTTGCACACAATCGAGAACAACTTTAAACAGGAGTGGAGAAACAACCTAACCTCTCATTAAACCTCTGATAGGTAATTTTTTAATGTTACATCTGAAGTCAAGAAATTAAGAAAGTTTTTCAGTTGCTCTTTTGGTCTATACAAATCGTGTTTAATTTTGTTTTTAAGCAATCGTTCAAATTATAAAAAAAAGTCTTTGAATGGGAATTTGTTTCTTACAGCGCGTTTTGATTACAAATAGTTACGTAACATATAACTTAGCGCTTTTTAGCGCCTTTTGAGTAGCAGGTCTGCGCGTTTTGCTCGTAAAAATTTGGCAACACTGACTACAGTTCTTTTACCACCAACCAACACATGTTATTATATCGATGATGTGTTGTTACAGCATATGTTGCATATCAAATGAGAAATGTTTCATGTTTCTTGTTATTTTTGTTTTGTGCTTTTCTTTTCCTTTTTTTTTTTTTTTTTTAATAAATAGCTTGTCTTTACGTAAGTATGTGTGTATATTAGTGTGTATACATTTTGTAATATAGACAGTTTAAAAGCATCTTAGAAGGATTGAAAGGATTTGTTTTTTCCTTTGTGTGTGTGTGGAAGTGTAAGTGAATATTAAAGGATTATTGGAACACTCGTAATGTAAAAAGGAAAAAACGAACTTAGAATGTATTTTTTGTAAAAGAAAATCTCCTGTTAAAATATAATATTATCTTAATATATCAAATGAAATCACTTAAATTGAAATGAATGTCATAAACATATGATTATGAAAGTTGTCGATAAAATGTCTGTAAATTTATTATATTATTTACTGTTGCAGGCACTTTTTTAAAGTAATTTAGTGTCAGACTTACAATAATTTTTATTTAAATACTTATATCGAGAGAAAACAATTCAAGTCGAATGTAAAATATTCATCCGTTTAAGGAGTTTTTATAAAATGGTGGCATCGATTTGTTAGAGCATACTTATGCATATTTTGCATATTTCATTTATAAGAGCATATTTCCAACAGTTTTTCGAATTTTAAAAGCTTTTAATTTTTTTTAGAGCATATTTTGATTTTTTGTGCGAAAGAAATTTTTACAGCAAAAATAAAATTTTTACTATAAATTTTTTCCAAGTCATTGCATTTCTGAAGTATTTGTTATTTGGCATCATACCGGACTTATAAACACAAAACAAATGAAGAATAATCTCATTGGCAAAAAAAAAAAGAAAAAATTACACAACTTTTAACGATTCTTAAAAGATATTGAGATATTAAATAAAAACTGAGCTTTGCTATCAGACGCAGCTGTGTATATAGTAAAAGCTGACAAAGCCATAAAGGTCTTCTGAATTGAACTAACACAAATTGCATGGATTACTCATGGACAATGCAAAAACGTAAAGAAAGTGTCTTTAAACGATCCAAAAAAATCGAAATTTTTTATGAAATGTATCCAGATCTCAGATTAATTGAGCAGTATGCCGTGTTAACTGAGAAGGCTTAAAATATTGGCCAGATAGATGTAAACTTAATAAAAACTGGAAGAAGTTATAGCAAAAAAAGAAGAGCTTTTGATGCCTAATGCATCTTCTTCAAATGAAGTTTTAATATAAAACATTAAGGAATTGTTATCCTTTAAATACTTATGCTCTCATTACATAAGTAGACGTGTATCGCTGTGGTATAGTAGGTAAGACACCCGCCTACCAAGCAGATGATTCTCGGTTCAATACCAAGCCAGACCATCTGAATAGAAGAAAAAGTTTTTCAACAGCGGTATCACCTCAACATTAACTAGTAACTGTTGAAAACTTTTCTAAATGTATTTGCCGTTCTGAGCCGGCGTTAAGCTGTAGGTCTATTCCAATGAGCCTAAAAATAGAATCGTGTGGAGCTCATTGACTGAGAGGAGTCCCCGTGTTCCTTCATGGAATGTTATGTTATATATTATATATAATATATTATATATATTAGTAGACATTGGAAATACATTTTCGATGTATAAAAGTTTGTTCAGACGTGACAAACAACGCTTTGAGGTAGAATAAGCCTGACGTTGTCGTAAAATAACGTATTAGCTGTTAGGTTTTAGTATATGGGAATCAATGCAAATACTTACTAAATTGTATGCTATATTCACACGAGACTTCGAATTACTTCATTCTCTATTTGTATTACTTAATTGGATTCTACCGTTCATACGGCACCTTTTAACAGCCAGCATATGAAGTCAATGCAACGAGCAGCCATTGTTTTGCTTATTTTATTTTTTTTTTAAGTCTATAAATAAAACATTTGACTTTGATTGAATTTTATAAAAATTAGAGATGACACTGATTTTGAAGTGATACAAAGGGTAATAGAAATAGAATTACTTACAATTTGAGAGATTCTCCCTCAAGATTTTGTATGGAAATTTATGTAATTAATTTCGTAATCAGGGATTGTATTATGAATGAGAGAGCGAATGACGAAAAACGGTGTCGTGCGAAGATAGCATTAATGTCACGTTGGTGTAACTAAATATTCTGTAGAATATAGAATTTCTCAATGGTGTTACGTGAAATTTGTAAAGCAGTGATGGGACGTTTGTATGTTAAACTATATGGTGGTATTTTTGCTCTTTTTGTGGCACTTTTTTCCACACAATTAAAGAGAGCAATTTAAAACAATTGAACAAAGCAATTTATAATAGATTAGGTTAGGTAAGGTAAGGTGGTGAACCCCTCTAAAGGGAAGGAGTCCCACTTAGGCCAGTTATTTGGCCCATTGTGATGCCACATGCATAAATTCCAACCAGGGGATCAAAGAGTTTTCATAGAAAATCATTTAGACTTCAAAATAAATCTCGCAATTGCGGCCATCTTTATACTGGACAGTTAAAGTAGGCGTTCAAGAACCTCCCTCTCCTGCAGAAAGAGCCGGAAATCATTCGAGGGAATGCCAAGTCTATCGGCTTGCCATCCGATCAGACAGTGACCCGGTAGGGCATCAATAGTGCGGTGTATGGTCACCTGACCTAGGGAGAGAAGACATTTAGACCTCTTTTCGTCAAGGTTGGTAAAGCAGAGCCTGGCCATATCGCACGTGCCATCATGCTGCCAACGATATTAAGTGTCGACATAAACTGACTGGAGAATACGCAGCTTAACCGAGGCAATCGGGACACCAATGATAGGCCCTTGTTCGAAAGTATCGAGCTCAGTATCCATCCTGGCCAATTCGTCAGCAACGCAATTACCGACGATATCCATGTGTCCCGGAACCCATATAAGAGTTACCTTCGAATGAACCGAAAAGCAATTTATAATAGTTTGGAAAAATTTAAAATATATTTTAGAAAATGTGTACCCAATTTTAAAAAATATTAATATTTTTTAATACAAAATAACTTCCTACGTATATTGTAAAGTGAAAAAGGAAGAAATTTAAAAATTGGCTTTAATAAACCTTCGTAGGTGACCAGCAAACATTTTTACGCCAATTATAGCTAAGTAATTATGTATGTATGTATGTATGTAATTCTAAGATCAAACCAAAAAGAACTTTGGATCAGCATTGACTAGGTTCCGAGGTGTGGGTCACTTAGTTTCAACATTTAACTGAGTAGTATTTTAAAATTTTGATAAACAAAAAAAAGAAGGATAGCAGGTAAAAGATATTTCCAATGACTTTGATTTGATGTGCAAAAAATTTGATTATATTGATCCATCGTGAACCAGAGAGAAAGAATCTCTTTTGTATAAAATTGCATTTATTTGATAAATAACTTTGTACTCCATAAAAGCATTTTTGTGGAAATATTTTGGTATATATTTCGTTGTATTTTATTTTTGTAAATGTGTACAGATATAATTAAGATATTTTTATATACTTAGATAAAAAAATATACTATATAAGCATATTTGGTACTTTTTTCTAAGCGTACACAATTCGAACATTTCTAATACCCATCACTGTGATTTAAACAGCTGTTTCTCTTCCATTTGCAATAATTTATACATATACACACATTTGACAACAACATATGACACGTTTTTAAGTATTCTGTAATCGCATAGACGTTCTTACAATACGCTACGTTACATTAAGTCTACGATAACATTCGACTAACCAGACCTTTACTTTTGAAAATTTAAATCAATGCTTTATTGTTTTTGCAACAACAATTCAAATTTTTAATATCGTTCTTTCAGTATACTGTTACGTTTTAATCTTTCTAAAACGTTTAAGTTTTTTAAAAGAAAACGAACCGAATTTTTTTTATACACTTAACTTCCATTGACACTGACCACTAGATAATAATAAGGTTTATAGCTTTGAACAATAACAATACCTTCATATGATATCCAAAAAGCTTTAATTTATATTTCAAAAATTTTTCAGAAGAAGCAAAAATCGTCCTAAAATTGAAAAAAAGCAGAGTAGGAAAAAAAGTAAGAACGTTGGAGTCCGAAATAGCGCATCATAATCAAAAAGTCGCTTTTGAATTTTTTTTTTTTTTTAATATAAGGTTTTTTGGATTTTATATGACGATATGTATGTACAAATTTGTTACAAACTATATTAAATTGCAAAATAAAACTTTCTTCTGTTAACCAAGAAGAAACGTTTTCCTTTTTAGAGTATATTTTAAAAATTTTTTGACATAATTTTGGATTTTGAGTGCATATTCTGATCTCCCCTGGTTTCTGGCTTATAAAGTGTGTTTTTTATGGAGGTATAGAACTTTAAGTTGGCATTACTTTTCAAGAAGGCGAGCAATTTAACAGCTGTTAAGTGATTTATTCTCAGTTTGGTTTGGCAATTCATCATGAATAGACTCACGGCCGCCGTAGATTTGTCGAATGGGCCCAAAACGAGATTACCGTTGTTCCGGATTTTTATAAGCGAATTTTGTTCAGCGATGAAGCGTACTTCTGATTGAATGGCTACGTCAACAAACAAAACTGCCGCATTTGGAGTGAAGGCAATCCTAGAGTGTATGTGGAAACACCGTTACATCCAGAAAAACTGACTGTTTGGTGCGCTTTATGGGCTGGTGCAATCATTTGTCTGTACTTTTTCAAAAACGATGGTGGCCAGAACGTTACACTCAATGGTGATCGGGATAGAGCCTTGATTACTAACTTTTTCATTCCTGAATTGAATAACCATGATGTCCAGGAGATGTAGTTTCAACAAGATGGTGCAAAATGTCACACAGCTCGTGCCACAATAGATTTATTGAAAGACATGTTTGGTGACCGCCTGTGAATTGGCCTGCATGATCTTGTGATTTAACACCGCTAGACTACTTTCTGTGGAGCTATGTAAAGTCATTGGTCTATGCGGTAAAGCTACAAACGCTTGACCATTTAGAAGACAACATTCGTGTTATTGCCGATATATGGCCACAAATGTTGGAAAAAGTTATCGAAAATTGGACGTCCAGATTGGACTACATCCGCGCCAGCCGTGGCGGTCATATGCCAGAAATCATATTTAAAATGTAATGCCACAAGATTATCTTTCAGATAAATAAAATTCATGTCAATCGATTAATCCAGCGTTGTTTTATTGCAACTTAAAGTTCTATACCTCTATAAAAGACACCCCTTTATATGTGCCTTAAACAATAAATATAAATACATATGTATAGCGCTTACAAATATTTCTTGTCAAATATTTTAGAATAAAATTTGTTTTTGAATAAATTTTACTACACGATTTGTACAACTTACGAGTAATTACATATGATTTAAATTTTAAGATTCTATAAAATTACTAAATACTACGATAAATTGCCATTAAGAATTGTTCCGATTGTTCCGATGTATAATTTGTAATCATTTGCAATAAAATAAAACTCGCTTTAGAAGTAGTTATTTTAGGACCAACTTAAACAGAAGAAATATTCTCAAAACAATTTAGAAACTTTTTTATTTTGGTGTCAATAACAGATTTTTTGGTTACTTCATTGGAAAGAAAAAAAAACACATTTTCGTTTTTTTTTTTCAAGATTAATGAAAAGGTCATGAATAAATAATTCATTTTCTTTATATTAAAACGTTTTTAAAAGAGTATCAACCTCATTAAGTTTTCCCTCTTCTGTATAACAACTAAACACTTTGTAAAACGATAAAGCTGCTGTGTAAACCATTGTATGTACACCCTCCCTGCTTAAAAACTTCGAATTTATTTTTCATTTTCATCTATTATTTACGAAATATTGTACATTTAGATTAGACAACAGAAACAAGAAAGTATTGTGCTTCCCATGATCTTTAAAAGATGATTGATGTGACAGTTATTTGAAATTCATACGAATCAAGAGAAATCATATAAAATACGATTAAAATATATTTGTTTATGGGACGTCAAATGTAAATGTAAATTGAACGACATACCAATGCTTTTTAAAGAGCAAACGCATTATTTTTATTATTTAAAGTAAAAGAATTATTTTATTTTGTTTGTTAATTATTTAAACCCTTGTTTTCTTAGTTTCTTGTTTGTTTATTAACTTAAGGGCTTTTGTTTCAGAAATTGATATCATTTGTATAAATGTTTTCATTATAATTAAATTTAATCAAATTTTAACATTTCCCCTTCCTTCACTTTAATGGCTGCTCTTCGCACGTTTTTAATGTAAATTTTATCATTTTTTTTACACATTTTTAATTTAATTTTTTGTTTTTTTTTTTTTTTGTTCAATTTTTACTGGATGCTTGAGAGCAAAGAAATATTTGGGTCATTCTTTTGTAGAAGCTTTTGCTGAAAAAGCTTTATATAATTACAGCAAACAATGTTTTAAAATACCACACAATTAATTAGACGAAACGAAAGGAATAAATGGAAATGACTGGTGTTGGCTGTATTGGTTGGTTGGTTGGCTGGTTGGTTAGTTGGTTGGTGTATGCGCTTGGTTATGTGTGTTTGGTAGGGAAAAGTAAAGGTATACACACCATATTTTATTGTTAACAAAATAATGGCTGAACGTCAATGCTGCTATTTTTGGGCATTAAAGGGATGATTTCGTCTATTATTATAATTGATATTTTGGATATATAGCAAAGATGGTATTTTACCCCTATTAGGGTCTTTATTATATTCGTAAATATCTGCCAATGCAAATTATTAAAGATGTTACGAGAAAAGGCAGTTATATTTGCCTCAACATTAAGCATTAATTTCTCTCAAGCTAGGATCACACTATTGTCGCAAATGTACTAATATAACACAATTTTAATTGTGCTTTAAAATATCAAATTGTCGTAAAATATCAAAATTATCCCAAATTATTCTGTGAAAAAGGAAATATTAAAATTGAAATATTGTTACGTATTGCCAATTTGGATTGTTACAAAAGAACACAATAAATATTGGCGCATTTTGATATTTGGGTTGCCCTATTATTAACTATTGAACGCTCACACGATTGCCGCACCAATAATTGATGTGTTTTGACAATCATGTGATCCAAGCTTCAGTTCTCACAGATTGCAATATCCAGTCTCTCTAATCTAAGACTCATCCCAGTGATGGGAAATCGAATTTCGTGCAGTATCAAAAAAGAAAAGAAAATGTGGGACTACTTTTTTGACACCAACAGTAAGAAAACAAAAAGATTTTTTCATGAGTTGCTTTACAAAAAAGAAGTAGCAAAGTAGCATTTGATTCTTAACTAAACATTGGTTAGATTAGGTTAATCTACTCACTTGAGTACAAATTTTAGGTGCCGTCGTGTTACCATGTGCCCATTACCATACCATGGTCCTCGCAGCTCCTGTCTGGCAACAGTAAGCCCTGCAATCGCCAAAATGAAAGCAAGGATTTAGTTCAGATTTTACTGAATGTCTCAAATTGTCCAGTTCTGGACAGTGGCAAAATAGGTGTTCCGTACACTCCTCCTTCTCTTTATCACTGCAATTTTTACTACGATAATTATATGGAATTCCTATCCTTTGTCAGCGGTCAGTAATAACCGATATAAGGTTTATCGAATGTATTCTGGGCAGCTTTAAGAGCTTTTTGGTAACCCAAATCTGGCAAGATTCTCTTGGTCTCAGAGCAGATGAGTTGATTTACCCATCGTGTGCTCGCCATTTGCGAAATTTTTGTACCACCAGACGTCTATTCTGATTAGGAGGAGCACCGATGTTATCAATCGATCCGTTCAGATTATATCCGTCATGCAGTTACATACATTCAGTGGCCTCATGTCAATAAACACATATAAGGTAACCGTCGAATATTTCACTATACCATCGAGGGACACCCGGGACTTATAAAAAAATCCCTACATGTTATCCTCTTGAGCCATATGTCTTTAAATTACCGTTATTTATGACACTTAGCGACATTATTGGGTAGCTGTTAGAATTGTATTTATTGGTGTAGACACCAGAGTTTCAAATACTTTCAACAGATGGCATTTCTAACGAAGTTATCGCCATTTATTTTTAGAATCGGAGTATTTTAATTTTTTTTCAATAATGACCAAAAGGAAACGATATATAAAAAAATAAACTGTTATCATAATCGCTTCATGTTCAGGTCTCAAGAGGTTAAGCACACTCTCCAGGTATCTTATGTAAATAAGGAGATAACCCTTTGGAATATCGGACAAGCCACGTGACAGCATTTACATTGCTTCTCTTTCCATATTATAAACTTAAAATCGGTTAATACTCAGCTAAGTTATAAGCTTATAAGTACATGAAGGCAAGCAGAACCGGTTTGTTATCCATAACCCATAAATTTGAGGTGTTTTGACTATTTCAAAAGCAGATTCTAGTTGTATTCCCTCGCATTTCAACTTCATTCAATTTTGTCTAATAATGTAATCAAGTTGTACTAAAAATGAATGCAAACCGGAAAACGCTGACACAATGGAATATATTAAATGTATGAATGATGAATATTTACACATGAGGGAATCAAATCTGTTAGGGGAGTACTATGGTATTTTTTGAAATTAAATAGTATCAAAAAAAAGTACGATCGAATCAACTTTTTCATTACTGACTCATCCTTACTATCACTAAATTTCACTTTAATTTTCAAAATAAATTGTTTCTTCATTAGATTTTTTCCGATATAAAAACGATGATTCTGATGACTATGTATAGCTCTTGAAGGTAAAATTTCTATTATCTTTTCATACAATTAAGCAATTCTATTAAGTGACTGATATTAGCCATTCATGTGGGAGCCTTAAAAGAAATTTTTTAAAGTTAAAAAGAGGAAAGTGAAACTTGAAAATTGAATAAAATAAAATCGAAGAAAATGACATTTTTTATGCGGGTGGTTTGTTGGGTGTTGTTTGCACATGCAACAAATACTTTTTATGTATATTTTTTGATATATTTTTATTGTTGTTGTTGTTGTTTTAAATACATTTTTAAAGGTAATGTAAAGGCTTAGAAACTTTGTTACTTTGGAACACAATACACTTTATAAGCAATATCTCAAAATAACCACAGCTTTTCTGCTTTTCTTTTAAACACTTTTGATAACAAATGAAGGAAATGAAGGAAAATGTAAACACACACTCAGCTGTAACCAAATTAGAAACGAGGCCTTCTTACACGCGGTACATAGCTACCACAGCGAGGAAAACCAAGTGGTGGCCTGACCATTTGCAAAGGGGTACCAACTTGCATAATGAGACCCATGCCAATGGCCAAATGCCATTCGTAGTGGCAGTGCATTAACCAGAAACCTATGAAAATGGAAATTGAAGACAAATTAAAAGTCGTTATAGAAAAAGGAAAAAAAAATACGCAGAAAAGCATGTAAATCACTTATGCTGATGATGAGCATGACGATGACATTCATGTCGCTAACGATGACGATGATGATGATGGCGGTAGTGAAGCCACAACTATAGAAAAGCCAGGCGAATATTTAAAATTTAATGTGTTAGTGACTGTGAGTAAATATGTCTGTACGAAATGCTATTTCGTACTTACCCGGATTCGTTGCTCTAAAGCGTACGACAGCATAACCACGACTGGGTATTGATACTGTGTCTTTGAATGGAGGGCGAGCATTAAAATAATCTCTTGGCAACATGCGGTTACGTTCCATTTGTTTAGCTCTCTGTACACTCATAGGAATACCAGCCGGATGCTGTCCCAAACCAGTGACCATAAATCGATAACCATGCAAATGGAATGGATGATGCATACGACCTACATCTGCGGCAAGCAACAGAAATTCATTTTATTTTTAAAGGAAGGCAACAAAAAAAAAAAAAACAACAACAAAACAAAAAGAAAGAAGAGAAACATAAAGTGTCTGTCAGTGCTAAAATAACCATTAAGATAATTTTATTTAAAAGCCACTTACTTTCACTCTCATCCACAATAATCAATTCGACGATACTGTTGCGTCTGACTTTCAAGCGATGCACACAGGGACATAAACGATTGCCCTTGCAATGCTCCGGCCAATGTAAATCATCACAAAACTGTGACTCATCTATATCCAAAGGCTGTGTGAGAGGTGGATAATCGGGAAAAACTAAACTGAGGTTATTAATGGCACCCACTATCGTTAAATTACCATTAAGATCTATGAGCAGTAAGAAAGAATTTAATAGAAATTGAATAGAATTTAAATATTTTTCACAAACAAAAAAACTTACTGGAAAAGTGATTGTAATGACCGGGTTTAAATATTTCCTCATTCGATACGGGATAATTGTGAAAGGCCAAAAAGAATTTATGATCTGGTATAGCATTACGCAGAGCGCTATCTTCCTCCACAGCAGTTAGCTCAGTAATACAGTGATCATTTTCACCACCCCAGCAGGTAGCATTGGGATGATTTAAAAACTTTAAGAATTGAAATTAAAACAAAAACCGTTTTCCCCTACAACACGTATACTTACTATGCCTGGAGGATAACATTCATCATAGCTTGGTAGGGGAGGACGTTGCCAATTACTATCCTGCACCACTTCATTAGATTCGTATCTCAACAGAGCAAATGATTCAGTGGGATTAATAGCACAAACACCCATACCACGAACACGTATCCAAAAATCACCCTTCGTGTGGTTGGCTTCCAAAATGAAATCGTAACGTTCGCCAGAATTTGAAACTAAAGTGTCAAAGGGGCGTGGCAGCACATTATATGAATCGGAAGCAATTATGGTGAGATTGTGTTTTTCAATCTAAAAACATAAAGCGAAGAAAACAAAATGAAAATATTTTTTCTTTTTTCTTGGCAAAAACACACAACAAACCTGTATTTGAAAAGGGCAGGCATGACTTATGGAATTGATTAAACGGAAGCGATAACGTTTGCCGGGTGTAACATAATAAACAGTTGGTGGTACTTTGGTTTGTTGTTTTGTTTTGGGCTAAAATTTAAGGCAAAAAAAAAGAAAAAAACACTTTTTAAAATATATTTGAGAAGGAAAACAAAAACAAAAAACCTACATTGGTATAGACACCACGACCATTAATAAGCACAGAATCGGGAAATATGCCTCTTGAGCTAGGCAGACCTGGAAAATACTGTTCTCCATAGTGATGCATCCAGTCGGAGATTAATATGTGATGCTCTGGCAAATCATAATCATATAATTTGCTATGGTGCTCTAATTCCTCAGGTTGACGTACAATCAAAGCACCATATTGGCCATTGATTTTATGGTGACCTAAGCAGATACTTAATTACCCTCAAATGCTAAAGTGATTAACTTGTTTCGTGCCACCCACCTGAGTGAGAATGATAGAATTGAGTGCCAGCCTCGGTGGCATAGAACTGATAACGGAAAGTATTGGCAAATGGTATGGGGCATTGGGTTAAGAAAGGCACACCATCCATATACGGTGTCTGTTGCATATGCAGACCATGCCAATGCAAAGCAGCTGCTGAGCCATGAGCATGATTATGCACATCGATTATAAGAAAATCATCTTTGCACACTTGTATAGCTGGTCCTGGCACTTGGCGATTAATGCTCATTACACCCTTTTCCACACCATCACCCACAATGCATTGCGGCTTATTGCAATCCTCTTCAACACCTTTGCCGCACTTGCCACACGCACTAATTGAGTTTTATGCACAACGAACAAGAAAGAAAGAAAAAAAAGTTACAAATAATTTCAAAATTGTTCTAACTTTGTTAAGAGACTTGATAATTTTGTTTGGTTTCTTCAATTTGCTTTAGCCAATTAAGAGAAACAAACAAGAAAAAAGAAAAGATAGAATATAATAGAATGGAAAACCAAAACAGAACTTACACTCCCATGGCTTGATAGTATTCCAAGGTGAATTCAAAATAACATACACGTTGCTCACCCTTTGCACACACACGATTACAGAGCTCACCAGGATATTGGGATACATTCAAGTAGAGTGTAAAGGGCTCTGGAGCCACAATGCGAGTAGATAGTGTTGCTTCAGCTACAGCACCAGTAGTAGCCAACACTTCATTATCCACTTGATTCGAGTATTCATTAGTTGTGGTTGCTGATGCAAAAGTTGCATCAATTAAGTCCAGGTTGTTATTTGCCACTCCATCATTGCGAGCGGCTTCAACACCCTCAGAAGAACATCCGATTATGTTGATGGTAATGCCAATCAAGGCAACAACAACTACAACGGAAATTCGATTTAATCTTTGATTTAGAAAAATTATCATATTTTTTTCCTTCTATTTTTGCTCCTTTTTGTGTTTCTTATTCCTTTCAATCTGCTGATGTTTCTTCTGAGTGCGTGTGTTGCCTGCGTTGTTCGATTTAAACGTTTCGAAACTTGAATGTCTTCTGCTTGAGCAACTTATAAATGATTGGGCATTTGTGCTGGATTTTCTGCTCTCATCTCGTAGCTTAATAGTGTTGGCATTTGTAGTTGAGACATCAATAAAAACGACAAAACAAAAAACAAACATGGAAATTTAAATTCTTGGAATAGACTAGACATAGCGTTTGTTTTGCGTTGTTTTTTTTTTGTTTTTTCTTAATTATTTTCATTCCACAATATGCAGATATTGTTTACAACTTAAATTGGAGCAATCAAAGGCATTTAATCTTTGCACGAATATTAACACTCAGAGTGAGAGAGGTGGTTGCAAATTTTTTTGTTTTGTTTTTTTATATGAATGCCTTACATTTATTGTTCTTGAGAAACACGTCACTGTTGCAATAATAAAAATTATATTTATTTGAGTTTTACAACTTTGTTTTTACAACAATATTATTTGCCACATACATACATACATACAGACATTCCGACAAACAAATTGTTTTAATAGTTGCGATGTTAAGGCGAGACGGAAATTTATTACCGAACTCATAAAATAATATACGGAGAAGATCTTTATGGTTTTATTGTTATTAGAGAAGTAGTTTTGAAATTCACTTTTAATATTTCACTTATTTTTCATGGTCAACAAAGATTCTGGATGATATTCCATGAATTCGTTAGAATGCACGTGTTACTTCTTGGAAAATAAGTCATAGTAGGAAGGGGAAGGAACCAATAGTGCTTATAGATACATATGTCATTTAAATTTATTTATATATGTATATATGTACACATATGTATATATGTATGCAGTAAAAAAAAAAAAATATTTGCGTAAAAAGATTTTTCTACAAACTAACAAGGCAGCTAAAAATCATTGCTTTTTGTTATGTGTTGTGCTACTACTAGAGTGAGTATCCACTCGATTATTCGTTGTTCGCTTAATCGATAAATTTTTTTGGTCATGATTTGATCGAATAATGAAAATAGCCCATCTCGACTAACAGATAACTCGAACAATGTGTGTCAATTAATCGGCAACTTTTATATGTAAAATTTGGGGTGAAAAATAGCAAATGCTTATGATTATTTGGTTTTACGCTTATGTTATACGTTATGTTTTTTTGATTTCATTATACACTTTTCAAACATAATTTTGCTTGCTTTCAGATCAGCAAAATGTTACTGGTTTGCTAGACAATTTAAAATCAACCTCAATTCTGCAAGGTTCCCCAATAGCGATAACTTTTAAAATATATTTCAAAAACCAAAACAAAGGAGTTTGCAATCAAATCATACAATGGATTGTTTAATATTGAACCTGACCGAAATGTACCATATGATGATTTCTAAGAAGAAGATGTGGTTCTAAACGAAAACAATCTTCTAGACGAACTCGACACAACAATACAAAGTATTGCACATTTTAATAAATTTAATACAAAAAGTATCAGTATAATAGACAATCAGAAAATGTGTGCAATGTTATCGCACCGTAAGGTTCTGTTCTTTCTCCTATGCTATTTCTCATATTTCTTAACGACTTTCTTCTTACACTCAATCCTACCTACAACAACAACATTTGTCCTTCATTTTCGCGTAGGCCTAGATTGTGGCAAAAAGTAAGAAACTGAACGACACACTCACAAGCTATATGGCGAAAATCTCCGTGCGGGATCGTGCAAACAGTATCGATTTTAATGCAAGCAAGACCCAATGTTGTTTTTTAACACTTTGAGATGGTGGTGTGTTGTCATCTGTGTCCATGGGTAATGCAGATATTGGGAAATCAGATGCTCTTGATGTTCTGTGCATGAGAATTCTCTGTGATGTTTATTGGAACGATCACATATCTCCTGTCTCGAAAGAAGCACTTAAGCATTAAGACAGTGCAAGAAATACTTAACTCCATTTGATTGGAATACAACTCTCATGTATTGGTCGGTGCTTCAAAGTCTATTTTGTAGCTTCTCTATCGCGTGCAGAAGACAGCAAAGATACTCATTAATGACGGTAGAGTAGTCAACTCTATCGATTCGTTAGAGCTTCATAGCAATGTGGGGTGCATTTATTGTGCTATCGGTACCATAACGGAATGTGCTCTGACGAATTAATTCCAAATAATCACATATTTTCACGTAGTACTGTTTCTCTCGTAGAGCGTATCCCTTTGTAGTTTATTGTCCAATTAATCGCACAACGCATTACAGAAATAAGGTCACTTACGATATAAATGAATTTAAATACTACTCCCTCTATGCTCCTTCCCATAATTTATATTTCTAGTACCGCCACAGTGGACTACATGAGTAGAACCCAACCCCTGAGTGCAGGACTCAAAAAAAAAACAACGACCTCGTTTTTAAATAAAAAGAGCACAAAACACACATGTTTGTTCACTTTTTTCATTCGACTAAATTTTATTGATAATTTTTTATTTGTGCGAGTTTTTCGAGTTATTCGAACAATTTAAAATCTTAATCGATTAAACGAGCAATTTTAGAAGTTTAAATTCAATTAATTTCTTATTCGAACAAGAGTAAAAGTCAGTTAACAATTCTAGCAACTACACAATAAAAGAAATCCGTTCATTTCTTACATAATATTCCGTTACAAAATCGGTAGAGCATTACAATATAACCAGGGAACGGAAAAATATGCTCTTAAAAAGTCTTTAATGCGTGTAAAATAATCAGTAAAATCCGCCAATATGACCTAAATATTATACAAATATGCTCTCAAAAAAATCGAAATTTTCCAAGTTTCTCAACGAGTTATAACAAGTTCAGGCGGCAATAGATAGTCTGCATACATTTCTTTTGATATTTCAACTCTGTTTGAAGCATTCAAGCATACTTTTCTCATTTTCGCAATAACTTTGTTTACATTTTCGTATTGATCTTTATATGATCGCTTGAACGATGAAGTCCATGAGTATTGCATGTAACATGCGTTAGCTTAGGGTAAAACAGCTTTATGTCTTTCGAAGCGCAGCGATTGTCACCAATAACAAAAATTAAGTTTTTATTAAAATTAACATACAATTTCTTCAACGAATCGTCAAAAAGTTGTGCAATTATGCAGCGATTAGTTTTGTCCAAAACAACTGCGTAAATTAAAAATATTTTGGCTGATGCTTCTTTGTCACCATGTCGAACAACTACATTTGCACCATTCTGTTCCAATGGCTTCAACTACTTTATCTAATACTATGTCATTTAAGCATTCCTGGTAAATATTTTTGACATACAAACATATTTTAAACGTTAAACGCTTTCTGATCGCACTTTATAGTTTATATTTTCTTCCAAAAATTGTTTTATGGCGCAATAAATTTCCTTGACAAATTATTCAGAAATGTCATCACTTGGTCAGAATTTAAACCGAAAATTTTGTTTTCGCTATAAAAATATTTTAGAGCACAAAAAATCAAAATATGCGCTCAAGAGCCTCAAAATGATCTTTTAATACAAAAAAAAAAAAAAAAAATCGAAAACATGCTATTAAACCTGAAATAGGCAAAAATATGCACTAACTAATTAATCCGACTTGATAGATTGCATGAGAAAAAACATGCAATTGCATATTTTTGGTTTCCCTGATTACTACCTTGATCAAAAAGTTTCCGGAATAAACTACGTGTGACGTAGTTCCGATTTGAGTTTTTTTTTTTCGTTGTTAAGTTGGTACATCTGTTAAATTGGTAAATCTTAGCATCATAGCTTGACATTTGCAAAAGCTACATAGCCAAGAGTACATCTATCACTATGTGTGTTGGCGATTTTTTACAATTTTAGAAACTTCTGCTGAAACGTAAACTCAAATCGAACGATGGGGGGCTATTATGGAAACGTTCACATTCCTCATTGATGTCCAACTGTCACTAATAAGCACCTTAACCCCTTAGCATCTTCGAAGCAATCAAAAAACTTTTTAATTGACTTTAAGACACATATAGCAAAGTAATATTTCAATATTGGACATAAATTCTTCTTCTAACACCATAGAAATATGCTAATTCCAGCAAACATTGCCGTAATTTTTCATGCTTTAAAATAAATAAACCAAATGTAACTTAAGCCCGCTTAAGCACATACATTTTGCACTCAACTAAAACTAAACCTACTCGTATGAAGCAGTACCCTTATAATGTAAAATGAACATCAAATAACGAACGTCATAATAAAAGTATGTTTATGACAATACACATTTAGTTGTCTGTTCAAAAAATAAAACTAGAAAATAAATAAAATGCAACAAAAAATTTAATAAAAACATATAAAAATATATACAAAAAAAAAAAACGAATTTTTACGTGTGTTTATGACATAGACACATACATTAGCGTTTTATTATATTTTCGGGTGAAAACAAAAAATTAATTTCGAAGTAAAAACCAATTAAACTGGACAATTGCAAATTTAAATTATTTTGTCATGGAATGATTAATAATTATTGTAAAATTTAAGAGAAACATACTAAAAGATGTCACTGTAATCACAGCGATTATTTCACTTTTATATCGCTGAATAATAAAATAAATTTTTTTTTGGTAAAAAACTAAACAGCCTTACACATTCTTCCCCCCCACAAAAAAAAAAAAAAGAAAACGATACTACGAAATAAAAACCGAAATGAAATCAAATAAAAAAATCGCTAACACTTAGCAATGATGTTGATGGCACTCAAAGGATCTAGTTTTTTACGAAATTTTGAATACCAGAAAAACGTGTTCTTGTTTCAATGGCCATATACACTAAAGTCTAACGCCAAACACACTTAAAAAAGAAACCAACGAATTCTATTGAATTTGTGAAATTAAATCACTATTATTTGTATTTCATCATACCATTTCTTTCAGTGTATTTTTGTGTGTAAAGGCATATGCATTAATGCAGTATAGATGTATGTAAGTATGTGTATAATTTAAATGAATTGAAAACCGTTAAATAACAATAAAAACAATTAATACAAAGATTAATGCCAATTGTTAACAATGCCACGCATTGTATTCAACAACTTTCAACGAACAACGGGCATTATTTTAAATGCTAAAAAATATTAAAACTCTACTATGTGTTGCAGACAAGCAAAACAGTTTAAATGAAACAAAAAACAACAAAAAATTAAAATTAAATGTAATAATTTTATTTCATTTACCATATTCGTTTATTTTCAAATCGCTATTTTTTGTTTTGTTCGTTATTGATTTTAAAAATACAATAAAAAACGATGACAAGTTTAAATGGTTTATGAAAGGTTTTGAACTGCTTCTGTGCATTCAAAAGGGAAAAAAATCAATAAAAAAACACCAATGAATGGAATTAACGAAATTGGACTAAACTCATACAGAGCAAATAGTATATTTCTTGAACGATTTTAAAATACAGGGAGTGTCAGCTGCCTGTGGCTTGTTCACGTAAGCCCGGTTTTTCAAATGGCCCCAGAGAAAATCATCCAGCGACGTTAATCTAAAAAAACGAGGTGGCCAATTGACATCGCCAAATCGATATAATACGCAACCGGAAAATTTCTCATGCAGTAACTGAATTGTTTGGCTGGCTGTGTGGCTTGTGGCGCCGTCCTGCCAAAGCCAAAGGTAAGTGATGTCAACATTAGCCAATTGTTGCCACAAAAAATTAGTTATCATGTTTTGGTAGCGCAGAGAATACACGGTGACGGCGTTTCCTTGCTCATTTTCGACAAAATACGGTTCGATGATGCCGCCTAACCACAAATCGCATCATACGGTCACTTTCTTTGGATGTAATGGTTTTTCGAGAACTGTTTGTAGATTTTGTGAGCCCCATATGTGATAATTTAGTTTGTTTACATAACCGCCTAATTGAAAATGGGCCTCATCACTAAAGTTGATCTTGTTGGAAAATGCGTTGTTTTCGTTCAGTTTTTCAAACAGAAAATTTTCACAAATAAAATTCTTTGTTCAAGACTGTGGCGTTCCATAGTTAAAATTTTCCAATCTCTTACTAAATAAGTGTTAAAGGTTGACAGCTCAATTCCTGACATTTCGTCATTTGACAATCAATTTACTTCGTGAATCAATTTTAGGTATACGAGGAAGCATCTGCGTCGCACTTTGACTGTAGAACATCGAGATACCGATACTTGGGTTGAGATGAGCACATCAATTTTAAATAATATTTAATCCAGACATTGTACTAGAAGTGGAAATGAGAATGTAGTTGTTTGGCTCTTTTTCTCTTGAGACCAGCACTCAGGGAGCAGCAGCCATTCATGCACTGCAATGCGATGATACTACTGACGAACGCTTAGCAAATCTTTGGACTCCAAATTCCTCACAAGGTGGTGATTAATCATACTCTCCATTAACTTCGCCCTTTTTAGGGATTGACGTTACGTTAGCAACTTACTAGCAAGATGGAACAATACCGGCGGCAAATTACACACTGAAAAGGTGAGCTAATGGCTGCGTTAAAATGTTTGTCTTTTCAACCGGTTTCGTGAATGCTTCATCATGTTTTATAATGACAGGAGCCGAGAAATAACGCGATTTCTTAGCTTTTTAACAAATGGCCAAGAGTTTTTACTTCACCCTGAAAAAGTAGGAACTTTAAAACGAATTCGCTGCTCGTAGAGAGTATTTTTGCATGTATTGTTTTGGTGCCCACATATACACTACATATGTGTAGGTTCATTCACTAATTGCGATTGTGTGTGGCAAATAACTTAACGTATTGGCCCTCTGGAGTTGTGCGGACTGGATGGCGTAACTAAGACGATTTATGAACATTGAAATCGATATGGAGTCGGAAAGATAGTCGAAGCCAGATGATGGTAACCTCTCATCCAGTGTTTGTAGCCTCTTAAGTTGACTTAAGTTATTTTTACTTACCGACACAAATTTATCATATTTAGAGACAATCTCGAAAAAATCTAAGTGAACTCACTTTCCTTTAAAAAACTCTAGTCGTAGCCGATGTTCCCTTTTTCGTAACTTGTCTTTTATCATACAAATCTGTGTCAGTAAGTAAGAATTGCTTAAGTCGACTTAAGAGGCTACTCTTCCATATTGACGCAGATATACACACACATACATATATACATACTACACATATTATAATATAAAGAAGGCATATAACGGTTTTAAAGAGCCCCAGACAACACTTGATATGCTGCAACAAGTAATAAAAAATTAGTCCTATTGCTTGGATTTACCTACAGTATAATACTGGCGGCTAACAATTTTATTTCTTTATAATTCAGAATGACAGTATCATCCTGTCAATTACTTAGCTTTCGTAATAAAAAAATACCTGGATTTGCGAAGAACCTACATTATAATTAAAAAAACTAAGCTCAACAGTTTATTTACAAATTTTTATATATTTTTTTAAATTATAAAACTAAGTTTGTTATCTATAAAAATTACAAAGAAAAACTTCGGATTGTTCAAATGAAAATTATTTTGATAAGTAAAAAATACATATAATAGTCAAACAAATGCTTGATTAATATATTCTTTTAAATTTAATTAAAAAGAAATATTTTTAACATTTATGTACAATCTTTATCAAAGAAAAAAAAAATTATATGAAATGGCTAATATGCAGTAGTAAATTTTAAAGAATAAATTGTAAGTTAAATTCTAATAAATTACAAACAAAAAATTAACCCTATGTTGAGTAAGGCAGCCAGACAAGAACCATAGGAAATTTTTACCAAAATGTCTGTAGAGGAACGTCTTGATATGAAGAACAAATTGTTTGTTTCAATTTCCAGCATTTAAATTAATTTTATTTTTTTTTCTCTTATGGGTTAAATATTTCTATTTATGTCATGATAAGAGCAACAAATAAATTTTAGAAATTAAATAAACAAAAATATTTTATTATTTATTTTTCTTTTTATAAAATGATGATGAATGGTTGTATTATGTTTATATGAATTTTGCTTTATACATACAGTTGTGGAAGAAATAATAGGGACACAGCAAAATATTCTTAAATTTAAATTTTCTTAAATTTTTATTTATCGTAACAAAAATTATACCAAGAATGCATGGTAGAGGGTCCGCCAAAAAAAAATTTTTTTTTTTGAAAATGCTATAAAAAAAACTACGGAATATTTTCTCATATTTTTATTTTTTATTTGAAAGTACAATCCTTCCGTTTAATAATGGAAAATAATTGCATTCAAATGACTGCCTCGGCTGGTCATGCAGTAGCCTACACGATCGTTCCAATTTTTAAGCACATTATCGATTGTGTGCAGCTGTATTTCACCAATGGCTTCACGAATATTGTCCTTTAAAGCGTCAATTGTCTCTGGCTTGTTGGCGTAATACTTATCTTTGACGGCACCCCAAAAATAATAGTCCAACGGTGTCAAATCGCAGCTCCGAGTTGAACAAACGACATCTGCTCTCCGGCTGATAATGCGATCTTCAAAAACAGGGTGCAAAACATCGAGTGTAGCTTCGGCTGTGTGGCACGTAGCGCCGTCCTGTTGAAACCAAATGTTGCGAATATCTTCCTCTTCAACATGGGCCGATAACGATAGCCATTGACTGTAACGGCCACACCTTGCTCATTTTCGAAGAAAAATGGCCCAATTATGCTTTTGGACCAAAATCCGCACCTAACAGTGACTCATCTTGGGTGTATCGGCTTTCGGATGCATGCGTGCGAGTTTTCTGTGCCCCAATGCGACAATTTTGCTTGTTTACATACCCGCCAAGATCAAACTGAGCTTCATTTGAAAAAATGATTTTTTTTTTTTTTGGCAAAATCGGCATCTTCTGTAAGTCGATCGTAGGCCCACTTAGCGAAGCATTGTTCAAGCGTATACACAACCATATTCGTTCAGCGTAAAGATAAGACTAATTATCTGTCAAATCATACATAAGCTAAGTGTTACCATTCACGAAATAAGCACTAGAAAGAAGTTCGTTTCTATTATTTCTTCCACCTCTGTATATATATTATTATCGTTGTTGTTTTATTATTAAAATATTGTTTTAATAACAGCAATAAACAGATATAATTGTTACTATGTATGGATGAAGTTCATATAATAAAAAAAGAATTATTATTAAAAAATATATTAAAAAAAAAATTAAGAATAACAAATTTTACATTATTTGTTTACAGTGAAATATTTGTATGAATAAGAATGATAAACTATATTAATTACCATATTTGTAAAAAATGAGCAAATGAAAACCTACAAAATATGCACGTTAAGAAATATATGAGGAAATTTCTTTCAATCAAATGCAATTATTTTGTGAAATATTTTGAATATGCTATGAAAGTCATCTTAAGAATTCTCGCCAACCAACCTTCAAATGGTTTTTTAATAACTAATCATGGGGTTTTATATAATATAGTTTTAATTCCACTAAAAATAAACTTTAAAATATTTGCTTATCGTCATGGATAAACGGCTTTGTCACATCTTTTCATGCTGTGTATGCAATCAGTGTTGCCACAGCTTCCAATTTTTTGTAACGAAATTGCAATAAAAGGTAAACAAAGAATAACCAAAATCTTAAATCCTAATTTTAATACAAGAAGCATTAAAATAGAATTTTATATACGGATTTTAGAGCAGTATTGATTGAATTTAGACTTTTCCAAAAACTTCGTACAATAATTGATTGGACATATTCTCCTATTTGTGCTGAACTTTTTAACTACCTATGTATCATATGTATTAACAAACTTCGCACAAGAGAAAATATCGTTCTCTCATATGTTTGGTTATGATCCCCATCTTAAAACGTATTGTGGATAATTTAAGCTCAATAGCCCTTACTGACAGATATGTACGAGTATCTTAATAAGCCGCGAAAAGCCCCAAACCAACAGTGGAGTAAAAGTGAAATATGTCTGTTATTTATTCTCACTTAGCCATTGGATGAAATAGTGTAAGCAACGATGTTTTTTTGCTTTGATTGTTCACCAATGCTTAGCGTGAATATGTTCCATCGATCTCAACATGCGAGAGATTATTTATGCAATTCAGAAGTGATGATTTTGGCATGAGAAATAAAGACCGCTCAGGTCAGGCAAAAATGTTTGGAGAGGATGAATTGAAGGCATTACTCTATGAAGATTATTTTCAAATTCAAAAGGCTACTCAAACAAAACATTTGAAAGCAGCAGAATTAATCAAAAAGCAATGGAATTAAGTACCGCACGAGTTAGTGCCGAGAAATGTTGAAAGACAAAATTTCATGTCCGAAATGTTACTAGAAAACCATGAAAAAGGATGTCGCGGCATCCAATCATTACTGGCGATGAAAAAAAGATCCAATAGGAAGGACAACGCTAGGTCCAGTGCTGCAAGATACGTTAAAATTATTTAGAAAATAGTTCCAGCCGCTTTATAATCCAGACCTTGCCCGTCCGACTACCATTTGTTTCGATCTTAGTACATTTCACTTTAGAACAAAAAACGCAAAATTGGCTCGATTCGTTTTTAGCTTACGAAATCCATATTTTACCAGAAAGCGTAATAGCATACTCACAACAAAAGTTTGCCAAAAAATTCAGTTTTTTACGCGGATACACTCAATAAGACTCTGAATAAATGTCAAATCTTTCTTTTTATATCTTTACCTCAATAAAAAGCAGCCAAAATAGAAAAAAATACATATCTAATTCCAATTTTGGTTAAAAATAACCAAAATGGCAACACTGTATACAATTTTTTGGGAGGTTTTAGGTTACCGTAAGAAGAGATGTTTTTCGTAGCCTATAAAAAATAGACATAAGCGATATTTATTTTGTTATCGCTACTCGTTTTGGGAGCATACGGCTCCCAATAAGCATGTCCTTGTAACACGGTTTACCTCTGTTGATTTTGTTCTTCCCATGTTAAATTGTTCTGTCTTAGTTCCTGGATAATTGTGCATCTCCATGTGTTTCTTAGTCGTTCACGATTTCTTGAGCCTTGAGGTTTCCACTCGAGTGACATTCTGGTGATACTATCTGGGCTTTTTCTGTTTCAGTATAAGTTCCTCATTAGTTATGTTCCACAGTTCTTTGCTATAATGACCAGAATATTATGCATATGATTCTGAGGCACTTGTTGACTACCAGGAGTTTCTGTGCGATGTTCTACCAACATATAGCAGAACTGATTTAACACATGAGTTGAATATTCTGAGCTTATACCGTCTGGATATATGTGAGCTTCTACATACTGCCTTCAGTCGTCCAAATGCCGTTCTCGCTTTATTAAACATGTTTTCTACGTTTGCCACCATTTCTGGTCATTGTGCTTCCTAGATAGCAGAATGTATCTACATTCTCGACTGGTTGACTCTGTAGCATGGTTTGGTTTTCTTAATATTTATCTCAAGTTTAACATTGCGAGCCAATCTTTCTCAGTCCTCTAGTTTCGACTGCATATTGGAAATCTTAAGCGAAAGTAGTAGACAAATGCTATTCGCATAGTCCAAATATATGAGTTGGCGTGAGATACTCCATGTTATCTCTCTTCTCTTTGAACAGACTTGGCTCATTATGTCATCCAGCACGATGGTGAATAGCTGAGGTGATAGTGGGCATCCTTGTTTGACTCCAGAATTGGTGTGGAAATCGCTCTAATTATTCGCATTATTTTTTGGGGTACTATTTTTGTTCTTAGTGCTCTCCATACTGCAGTTCAGTTGATGGTATTAAATGCTCTCCTGAAATCGACGAACAGTAGATGGGTACGCCATTGTATAGATTGTACAATGATTATCCGCAAAAGCTTTTTTTGGTTAAAAGTCTGCTATATGTTTGCTATGTTGCTTTGAAGTCTCCCCTGTATTATGACTGTAAGCATCTTATATATGTTGTTAAGTAGAGTAATTCCTCGCCAATTATTACCGCCTTTCAAGATGACTCTTGTTGGTATCTTTACAATTATGCCTTTCTTCCTACCATACTGATGTGACGTGAGGTGGTAGAAGTTTAGCTTTGGTTTAAATGTCAACCCGTATAATTTCCGCCGGTATTCTATCTTCGCCTGACGCCTTATTATTTTTAAATGGTATTATTAGACTGATACCTTCATCGCTGTTCTCAATCTTTAACGTTACTAATTTCATTGAAATGTTCTCTTCATCTCCGTATTTGTACATCATTGTTCGTTAGTAGTATACTATTTCGATCAGCAACCTCTATTGAAAATTTTAAGTCCTGACGATTTTTCCAACTAGTCGGCACGCTCCTTTTGTATAAGTGGTTATAAAACGCGAATTTTTTCGAACGTCTTTCTTGGATGTGCTTCATTGAATTCTGAAAATCCTTTTTATAAAAACTAATTTTTTCAGTTTACGATGCGTACTATTTATATTTCGGGAATAGCAAATAATAACAAATATTTTTAAATGAAAATGGCTTTATTGCTTATCAAAATGTTCCTCTTGATGATCAATACATTTGTGCATTCGTTCAAGCCATTTCTCAAAGCAGTTTTTCCATTCCTCTTGAGACACCTCCAAAACTTGGTTTTTGAACGCTTCGTCTGCTTCTTCGTCGCTCGTAAATCGTTGACCACGCAGCTTACCTTTGATTTTCGGGAACAAGAAGAAGTCGTTGGGTGCCAAATCTGGACCGTACTGTGACTGTTCAAAAATGCACCTGTTTGACGAGATATATGAGAGCTCGTACTGTCATGATGGAGAATGATTTAACTTCGGCGGTTGATGGAACAGTGGCCATATGAAAGATTCAGCCGAAGAAACAGGAGACCATTTGCGTCGTTGTGCTTTTTCTACGAACAACTTTTATCGGATTTAGTTCGTTTTGGAATACCCACACGCTTGATTGCTGTTTTGTTTCCGATTCATACGTATATATCCATGATTCGGCACCACGGCCGAACTTTTCGATCAGTTGCTTACACCAATCGATGCAAGACTTTTTTGAGCGATTAATAAATTATGGGGTATCCTACGAAAACTATTTTTTTTTTTTTCAACTAAGTGTTCGTGCAAATTCGAATGTATTGAAGTAGAAGTAATGTGCAAGAATGCCTCTACCTCACAATATGATACATGATGATCTTGCTTAATCGATTCACGCCGCACTACATCGATGTTTTGTGGCACAACAACGGATTTTGGACGAACTTCGCGGAATTTGTCAGCGACCGAACTACGACTACGATTGAATTCACTATATTAGCGATATACTGTGGTTTTTGATGGTGCTTTACCACTATACAATGAACTGAGTACATCGACATACTTTTTGTTGATAAGAAGTATAAGTGAAATGTGAGAAATAATCCAACGAAAACCTTCTCTTGAAATTTCAATTTTTGGGCCAAATAGATTTTCTTAAGTCACTGTAAACAAACGTTGTGAGTACGTTTATGCTAAAAGATATCAAACTTTATTATGGTGCTGCCAGATTTTAGCTATTGACATTAGTGCTACTAGATCCCGAAATATAAATAGTACTTCTCGTAATTCGTCCTGGATCTTACTATTGAGACCATAACAGAATTCATATTCAAAACTCAGTTACTTGAAGTTTCAATTATATAGGATTGCCACTGGTTTTCTTTTCTTTTTAACTAAAACTTCATTAAAATTTGATGGCATTTTAGTTTTGGGCCTGCGATCGACTTACAGAAGATGCCGATTTTACCAAAAAATTCATCTTTTCAGATGAAGTTCATTTTGATCTTGGCGGGTATGTAAACAAGCAAAATTGTCGCATTTGGGGCACAGAAAACCCGCGCGCATACATTGAAAAGCCGATACACAAAGACGAGTAACTGTTTGGTGCGGATTTTGGTCCAGAGGCATAATTGGCAATTTTTCTTCGAAAATGAGCAAGGAGTGGCCGTTACAGTCAATTGTTATCATTATTGGGCCATGTTGAACGAATTTTTGTTCACAAAAATTGAAGAGGAGGATATTAGCAACATTTGGTTTCAACAGGACGGCGCCACGTGCCACACAGCCGAAGCTACATTCGATGTTTTGCGCCCTGTTTTTGAAGATCGCATTATCAGCCGCAGAGCTGATTCCTTTGGCCACCTCGGAGCTTCGATTTGACACTGTTGGAGTATTATTTGTGGGGTGCCGTCAAAGATAAGTGTTACGCCCACAAGCCAGAGACAATTGAAGCTTTAAACAACAATAGTCGTGAAGCCATTGGTGAAATACAGCTGCACACAATCGATAATGTGCTTAAAAATTAGACCGATCGGCAGCCATTTGAATGAAATTATTTTCCATTATTAACCGGAACGATTGTACTTTCAAATAAAAAAAGAAATTTGAGAAAATATTCAGTAGTTTTTTTTATAGCATTTTCAAAAAAAAAAAAAAAAATTATTTGGCGGACCCTTTATTTTACGTATTCGACACTCAACATTGTAATAAAATTTTTTCAGTGTAATTTCTAAAGATTTCTGTATTTGATTTAAATGAAATTATCTTTGTTGCTGCAGTCTGATAATATTCTTACTTGTTTTTACTTTAGAATTTTGTCTGTCCATCTGATTGCGTAAATAAAAATTTAAAAAAAGGCCTTTTGTTTGTTTTTCTTTGCTTATTAAAATAGGAAATATGCATATAAAAAAAATGAAAATGAAATAGAAAAATACGAAAATGAAAAGCAAAAAAAGGACCAGAAAACCGTTATAAATAAAGATAAAACACACACTTTTTTCAAATAAAAAAAAAAAAAAACAAAATAATAATAAAAATTTTCCCACGGCTGGCTAAGTGACACTATTACAGATTAAAGATAAAACAATTAAAATGTGTGACAATAAAAACAATAAAAAAAATTATTTGAATTTAATTTAAGCTTTAAAATTGAATTGGATTGTATTCCATTGAAATTCTACTTCTAAAGATAATTATAATTTTTCTTTAGGAGATTGCTGAAATCGTAAATGCGTAGCTTGTTGCTGAACAATTTGAAATTTTAAAAATATTTTTCCTCAGAAGATTTAAAAAGTTTAGCATTTGCTTTTGGCTTTTCTTTTATAGAAATTCTGTTTTAATCAGTATGCCTTAACAGGTTAATTATTCGCAAAATTTTAAATCCACCATTAAGCTGCTTAAGAGCTAAAGATCTCTATTCATTTATATTTTGGTTAATGTATGCCTTTATTTATTTATATATAAACTTGGCTGGTTCTTTTGGTAAACATTTACAAATATACTCATCGTTCTTTGCTTTTGTAATATCTGTCTGTCTGTCTGTTTGTCTGTCTGTTTGTTTGTCTGCCAGCCTTTTGTAGGTTTCAGTTTACCAGAGTCACGTACAGAGTATTTTAATTAGCAATTAACACACCCACCGCTTTTTTTTGTAAAGTATTCAAATATAAATACATTGCGGCCGAAATACATAAAATAGAACCAACAAACAGCTATAAAAAGGATATGCTTTATGACTTTTGTATACCCTTTTGAGAGGCTAAAGCTCAATATCTTTTTGTAGTTGTGTGTGTAAGTGAATGAACGTTTTAACGAGCCGCTGATAAAGAAAAGAAAAATATTTTCATTCGAATGTTTTAGAAACAAATATTTTTTGGCGGCATGAAAATATTTGAAAATCTTGAAATTGAAAATCTGTTTTGTCCAAAGACCACAAACAACATTCCTGTACAATTTTATTTGGGTTTGTAGCAAAAACAACAACAACAACTACTACAACAGCCACATTAATCATTATACGAAAAACTTAAACGTTTAAAAATTTTCATTTAATTGGGTAAACGAATTAATGGCTGATTTTTTCCTCTTTTAAATATTTAATTGGTCGCATACAACCACAGACAATCGAAATTAAAGAAAAATGTCAAACATGAAACGTTACAGGAATAAATAAAAGCAAACAGAAATCTGTATAGACGTTAATGAAAAAAATTGCATTAATAAAATTGCCATAGTAAGGGTATTCACTTAAGGTCTTAGATCAAACAAAGAAGAATTTTACATTTTCATATATGAAAGCAGTATGATAACACGTTGCTACAGCAGAAGAAACCTGGGAAGTGATATTATTTTTCTGATAGTCGCTATCGAGTAAAACAAATATCTGTTTTTGGAATTTTTGAAATACGCCCAAAACCGATTTTGTGTATCATAATGCACTTGTCAGCAGCTAACTTAGCTCTCTTGTGTGTGGCAAAAAAAAAATAGCTTTAACAGGGTGACAGATTACCAGAGTACCCCACAGAGCATATATGCAGTTTCATATTATTATAGTATTCATACGAGTATATATGTACGAAAGCTGCATGTTAAAAGGCGAAAAATGTTATTGTTTAGTGCAACACAAATTTAAATACGTAGATGCAGCTTCGGAAGCATCTGATGCAGAGCAAGAGAGATGTTTAGAACCTAATGAGTACTCATACGATTTTAATGACCATAAAGATAATGAAATTAACAATTAACTTTGTGGTAAGGGTGGAAACAGATCCTTAAATCATAATTTTACGCGAAAATAATACGAAAGAAAAAAAATACTGATGAATAGAACACAAGCTTGTGGAAATAAAATATCAGAATTCCTGTGAACGTCCACCAAACAAAGTATTTGTACCATTTTCAGGAATACTTATCTTTTGCGGAGTACATAAATCAAACTCTGTGCAGCTATCAGAAATATGGAAACTAACCACTTACCAATGTTTCGTGCAGCAATGACCCGTGATAGATTAAGTCAACTTTTACGCTTTAACAAACTCGAGGAAAGCGTGTTGAAATTGATAAATCTGCTGCCATTAGAGATATTTGACCATGCTTTACTATTTAAAAGTTACAAGCCAGGCGAGACTATTACTGTTGCTGAACAATCGAAGCCAGAAAAGTATGGCATTTAAATCTTTCGTGTTGTGTGACTGGAGAAAAAAGCCAAATTTATATGTATAAGCCAGCTGATGCTGAACGCTAAAGGAAATATGGGCGAAAAAATTAGTCTTAGACTACTAGTCAGTTTATACAAAAACTCTGGCAGAAATACAGATCATTTTTCACTTTTAAGCAACTTGCCAAGACCTTAAGTTCATGGTACCTTAGGATATTGGTGGAAACAGTGAAAAAAAAAATATTTCTGCCATCAAATATGCTGCCTCATAAAGATAGCTAAGAATAAGCATGTTTACTCATTTTTGTAAGACTATAAAGCTGAATTTAAACACATAAATTCACATTTTTTCACATTTTTTGTGTAATGGTACCCGGGTATCCTGTCACCCTGTTTTGGGTGTAAAATAGCTGAGACACAAATGTCTTCAATATAAAAAAAAAAACTGAATATAAACAAATGTTAAGAGCTCTCAGGAAGTTTCAAGCATCTAGGAATTCTAAGTACAAAGAAAACTGCAATTAAAATACAAAAAGGTAGCCGGGTACCCTGTTACACACATAAGGGTTAGCTAGATATTAACCGAATTTAAGTTTCCGAGTGGACAGAACTGTTTAATAATTCCTCAAGGTTATATTTATAAGAGTGTCCCGAAATGAAACAAGATTTTAATTAAATAGAAAACACAGTTTTTAGTACATAAAATAGAATTATTTATGGAATAAAACATCGGGGAAATAGCCTCAATGGCTTCGCAAGAACATTCGCAATCGTTTGTCAAAGTTTTCCAGGACCATTTCGTACAAAAGTGGCTGAATTTCGTAGATGCAGCGCTGAATCTCCTCCTTTTAACGCGGATAATTGTGGGCTTGTTGCCAAAGACCTGTGATTTCAAATAATCCCATAAAAAGAATTCTAGGAGGCCAATTCTGATCACCGAAATGGGGGAGTACACGACCTGGAAATGTCTCATGCAGTAATTGAATTGTTTCACGGACTTCTTCTTCGTCTTGTTGAAACCACATATTGTTCACATCAATATCATCCAATTTCGGCAGAAAAAATTGCATTATAATGTCACGATATTGAGTAAGAATCACTACTTGACCACCCTCATAAAAAAAAACTAATGTGGACCAATTATGCCTTCAGCTCTATGGTATGGTAGGTAAGACACCCGCCTACAAACCACAAGGTTGTCGGTTCAATACCAGGCCAGACCATCTTAAAAAAAAGACAAAAGTTTTTCGACAGCGGTATCACTTCATAACATTAGCTAGTAACTGGTTATGAGTATAAATACTATTGAAAACTTCTCTAAATGCATTTGCCGTTCGGAGCCGGGTCCCTTTCAATAAGTTTAAAAATAAAATCGGGTGCAGTTCATTGACTGAGAGAAGTCCCCATGGTCCTTCATGGAATGTTATAGGAATTAATAATGCCTTCAGCCCTAAATTCACATCAAACAGTGACACGTTATGAAAATGTGCTCCATTGCTTAAGATAATTTTGCTCGAAAAATCAGCATTCATTTTGTGACGTTCAATAATCCATTCCACGAACTCTTTTCCATGTGCATGGTTATTAGGCTTCAGTTGTTGTGTTAATTGTGTTTTATAAGCATGGAGAAACAGATCTTTAGCGAGTATACGCCTTCAAAAGCTTCTTGAAATTTCTAATTCTTGTCCACGATGCCGAATTCAGGTTCTTGGATTGTCATCGAAACTCTCACGTACAGTTTTTGGACAACCAATGCTTTTAACTTTTCAACGGATCCAGTTTCCCTGAATTTTTCAATTAATAACTTCACAGTTGACGAAGTTAAAACACTATTCCGACCATATTTTGTATGAAATTTTCAAACTGCAAAAATGCCAAGATTTCAATATTTTTGAAATATTTTTCAATACTGAAGACACGTTGTAACGCTCCATTTTGACTAACCCCAAACTGTCAGCTGTCGAATTGTTTTTTTAGGGTTGCCAACACTTTATTGCACAAATGGCTACAAATTCAAATCTTACGTTAATTGCTGGACACGCTTTATAGCATTTAAAGGTCTGTATCTCTTTCGGAAGCTTAGTAGTCAGCTTACAAGTGCATGAAGATACGCAAAACTTGTTTTTTACCTGAAATTTAAATTCTGTGAGTATTTCGAAAATTTCAGAAACAGATTCTTGTTTTTGCTTGATAGAGTCCATCAGAAAAATAGTATCACTTTTCAAGCTTATTAACTTCGTTTTCTTTTATAGCAGGTAGTCTGACCCCCAAAAACTTTCTTATCTCAATAACTATATTGTTCTCTCTTAAGCTCAAAACATTTAGCCCAGTGGTTTAATGATGCCTTTTAAAAATGGTTCTTCGATGCACTCAAAACAGCCATTTGTTTCAATTGCAGCTAAACATTACCAAACACTCCTATGAAGTAACTGGTTACTTGATTGCGGTTATAGTGGATTGCTAGCAATCACAGCAGTAAATGTGTTTATTGAGTTTTCATATTCAATTACATTTCTAGTTTCTGAACGTCTGATATAATTTCTGGCAACCCTTTTCGCGCTACAGAATAGCTAAATAAAAAACTCGCTAATTTATTATACAAATTTCTACAAACATTTTTTAATTCTTTTTCGCATTTCCATTGTTAAGTGAATACTTCTGTGAAATAGTTGCATAATGTTGCAATTGTGAAACATATTCGATTTAAAGTATTTAATGAAATTAATTAATTAATAAAAGAGAGTATTTTAATGTAAATAATTTTAAATCACAATATAAAAAGCGGTATTGTTTATTGCTTTTTTTTATTAATTAAACATACAATTAAAATGGCATCGCTCATTTCTTAAAAAAATTATATTAAAAAATAAATTAAAATATTAAAACAGGTATTAAAGGGATGAAAAACATTTGCTTACATTTTGCTTTAAAATTAGCTGCTTTCATTCATATACCTTTGAGAGAATATTTTTTAAAATTTTAAAATATTTTTTATAAAAAATAAAGGAAACTAAAAAGCACAACTGCATGCAAATGTAGGCAGAAGCTTACACCCAGCCAGCGTTTTTAATAAATAAAAGAGGAATAATCTTATGCCACATCATTTGCAAAAAAAAAACCTAAAAATTAAGTGGAGAAATACATTCGAGCAGGCATGTGGCAGCCACAAGTAAACAATATTTAAGTCTATAATTTATTAAATTTATGTGATTTAATTTTGACTCCTCTGCGCGATTAAAAAGCTGGAATATGCGCTTTTTTTCTGATCAAAAAAGACACTTTTGTCGGAAGTGAATTGCCTCTAGCCGCGACTCCTATTAATGAATCATTTATGAGCCTTTTTCGTTGTTAGTTTAAAGTCATTTTCGACCCCTTTTCTAGTAGTATTTAATATTCACATTTGAAACTTTTGGATGATAAATTTGCGATTGCTATACAATTTGTTTTTAACAGGTTTGGCAAAAACCCGGGTTTTTTTTTAAACTCAACTCACCGGGTCTTATTGGGTTTTTTGACGGTTTTTTTTTTGGGTTTTATAACAATTACGTTGTTTTACTATTGACAATGCAATTTTAGACTCGTGGTGGGAGCTCTATATAAAATTCGGTGATCACAGTAAACTGCAATTACTTCGTTTGAACCAAGCATTATAAGAAAAACGGCCAGAATATAAGCACACACGTGATTAAAACAATTACTGGAAGCGATCAAATGCCACTTCCGCCATATTTTCCGAACATTGCTCCTTCTGACTATTGGCTATTGGCTATTGCAATATACTCATATCTCTTCATATGGCTTTTCCTTATACGACATTCGCTTTCCGGCTCAAATTACCACGTTCTACGGCTAAAAAACCGTAGGTTTACCGCTTTTTAACAAAAAGTGTAAGATAAGCAAGCGCAACACCTATTCATCTAATTTTACGGCCTACATATTCAGAACCTATCTAGGCCGTATAAAGAGGTAAGAGTTTATCTGCAAGCATGTTACCAATTCACTTCTTTTGAAGAAATATAACATCGACTTCAAAGTTTACGCGCCTTAAAAATCGAGAATTTTTTCCGAGACGGGATTTGGATATTGGCGCAGAGGCGAGCGAATGATGTAAGCAGTGATGTAATAAATTATTATTTTGGCGAAATTGCTAATTCATTCTCTGATTTGAGCTAAAATAACTGATTGAATTAATTCGTAGTCGCCATATGTAAATTATACTTATTTGTGTTGTAAATAAACTACGAAAACCTTTAAATTAAAAACCCTCCCGGGGTTTTTTTTTAATATAACAGCCAATTAAACCCGGGTGGGTTAATTGGGTTACCCAGTAGGTTGTCAACCTTGTTTTGAATCATTAGCGCGAATCATTTTCAAGTCATTTATGAATCGTGTAACTGATTAATCAGTTTTAAATCAACAAAATGACTCGAAAAAGGCTCAACATAGTGATCTGTGGAAAAACGATCATCAAATTGCTAGCTGGGCACATGAAATATTCGTAGTTGTATACGCTCCGTTGTATTCGGCTTGTATGTGTTGTTTTCTCATTTTTTGTTTGTTATTGTGTTTATTCTTTTAAGGTCCTTTTTAGTTTCTTTTTACTTTGTTTCAATGAGCTTGGCCTTTACTCGCTTATAACCGCTCACATAAAGCGTAGTGGTTTGTCCAGTTTGAATGCAAAACTGTTTGCCTCTATATGAGCTCACCACTGCAAAGAATAGGAACATAAATAACAAAAAATAACTAAAGATTTATATTTCTATGTCGAGTGCTGCCCATGATTATTTCTTTTGTGGCTTTCATTACTGTCAGAGCACTAAATCAATGGTTTTTGGTTTAAAGTATTGTTTCTTTCCATGAATATTATAAACGAAACATGAAATGTAATACATTTAAGATTCGCTATATTGAAACAGACCCATTACCAGAAGATATTTTAATTAAACACAGAATTATAACGCGAAGGTAACCGCCAACTAAAATAAAAAAGCATACACACACACACGCGCACACATATACATACACATTTTTTGGCACACACTGAGTTTATAATACTGACCGGCGGCAACCACTTAAGCCTCTTATAGAGCCTCTTAGGTTGCCGTAGAGATAAAAACGCAACATGAACAGTGGAAATGAAACTGATAAAATGAAAATGAAGAAGAACAATAATACAAATGAAACTGAAAAATGAGGACACAAATAAATGTATAAAAAGGATATGGTGTAAATCCCTAAAAATATGTCTTCTCTTACTAAAGCATAAAATAATAGCAGCAGTAGCAGCAGCATCAGCAGCAGTTGCCGCCAACACCATATATATTTAATATATTATAGATTCCAATGTTGTTTACTTGTGGCTGCCACAGCGTCTGCTCAAATATATTTCTTCACTTAATTTTTTACGTTTTTTCTTGCATTTAATTTGGCTTAAGTTTATTTGTCTTCTATTCTTATTTTGCCCATTGCTTTCTCAGACCATAACTTTATTTGCTTTTATTGTATGCGATTGTTGAACATAATTTGTTGTTGTTGTTTTTCACGTATTTTTCTTTGTGTATACGTTGTATGAGTATCACTTATAAATTATTTAAGTTTCTTAAATCAACATTATTTAACTGCTGTTTTAAGTAGAAACAACAAGTGGAACGTAAAGAGAAGCAAGTTTTAATAATAAGACCAAAAGCCAAAGCCAACAGTGAATGATAGAACAACAAAAAGATAAAGAAAGAAAAAATATGTTGTCTTGTCATGTAAATACAATGAAACAACTACAACAACTACATAAAGATCATGTTTATTATATTGTATATAAATAATAATGATAAAGAGGATTTTCGCCAAGATATGAAAGAGGAGGAGAGGGGGAGAGTAAGATTATTAGCGTCAGTATTGTCAACTTTTTATATTCAAATCTCGCAGAAATGCTACCCAAAAGGCGCTCAAAAGCTCTATATTATAATGTCGTTCAAAATGATAAGGTCACCTTAATATCTGCTCAATTCAGCCAAACTATAAAAAATTACGTATGGTCACCTTATCCAAAAAAAATTTACGTTCAAATAAGTGAATAATAAGCCGGTTTCGCTTTTAGAGATGTACCATTATATCATATTTATTTAAATTTATGTAAATAAGTGCGAAATTCAATGCGTCAAAATGATAAGGCCAGTGATTCATGTATACAAACTTTTTTTTTATTTATGCAGTTCGCATTTCCTTCTATTGTCTTAAAAATACGGGATGACATCGCTCTTACTAAATTGTCCAGAACGTTGGAGCAGATTTCGCGCCAGCTGTTGCAGATTGCCACTTTTTATTCATCTTTTGTCCGGTACTGTTTGTTGTCTGTATAAACATTACGCACAAGCAGTCCCCACAAATTTTCTTTCCATGAGGTTTAAGTCGCGGGAACGTGCTGGCCAATCAAGTACTTTAATATTGTGCTCCTCAAACCATTGTCTGGTTGACTTGCTGACATGAATTGCTGCGTTATCTTGCTGAAAAGTGAAAGTTTTGTTAGCATTTTGGGCCAAATAAGGCAGCAAAGCAGATAGAATGCCTAAACTATGCATTTGAGTGGAAGGAAAGTAGAGTTTCAGGGTACCATATGAGCTAAAGCCACCCCAAACCATCAAACTGCCACCGCCGAATTTCTGTTCGGAAAAAACAAGAGTTCCTTCCTTAAATCTCTCCAATAGCAATTGAAACCATCTGGTCCATCCAGGCTGAATTTTTTCTCATCAGAAAAAATTACCTACAAACCCCAAAATGTGTGGAATATCTTACAAACTTTTTTAAAAAAATGTTTACCTGATGCCAATTAGTTGCCATGTTGTTTTTCGCAAACTCCTTAGCCAGACAGAGAATTTTTTTTTTAATTTTGCTCGAATAAGTTTTGGCTGGGCGTTGATAGCTCTTAGAATTGTGCTTTTTGAAGCTTGTAATTCAATTCCTATTTTATTGTTACCGCACTTTGCATGGAATTCGAGGCCTTTCGTGAAATTAGCAGAGTTTCACGAGCAGTCAGGACCTTTTCTCTGTTTTTGAGAAAATTTTGCACAACACACAAACAAGCTTATAAACAACTATGGGCCGTTATGGTGACAACTATAAAATTTTTTGTAATATATTTTTATTTATTATTTAAGTTTAACCCTTCAAAATAAAATTATGTATGTTGTGTTCAAAGATATGATTTTGAAATATTTTTATTTTTACCATTTGATTTCACATTAAATAAAATATCTTAATTAGGTCGATAACAACTTAACTGTTATGTTTTGTGGCTTTTCCTATTCTAGGAACTACAATTAACTTATTTACTGCGTAAATCTATTAGTTGGTCCCTTTTTTACAAAAAATAAACGAATAAATCTTAAAGTTGCTTATAAACAACTTTGGGGACAAAAGGGTTAAAATGCTCTAAATATAGCGCAACACTGATATATTAGTTATTTTCATCGCCGATAAATTAAATATTACTTACACGCTACAGCGTTAAGCTTCTTTTTATAAGACATCCGTAATAATTTAATTACAATCATTTCAGTTGCAAAATTAATAATCAAATTCATTATTTCAGGTTCATCTTTATCTTTATGGTATTTTCACATGGTATTTCAAAACCATACAAAAATTGATTATGAAATATTTGCAACCTTAAAGTAAAGGGTCCGCCATCTAACGTTTTTTTTTTTCAACTAGTGCTTATTTCGTGAATAGTAACACTTAGCTCATGTCTGATTTGACAGATAATTAGTTTTATACATCCGCTGAACGAATATGGTTATGTATACGCTTGAACTAAGCTGGGAAATATTGCGACATTACCTTGAAAATCATGGTAATGTTGCAGATGAAGCTCATTTTGATCTTGGCGGGTATGTAAACAAGCAAAATTGTCGCATTTGGGGCACAGAAAACCCGCACGCATACATTCAAAGGCCAATACTCCCAAGACGAGTCACTGCTAGGTGCGGATTTTGGTCCAGAGGCATAATTTGGCAATTTTTCTTCGAAAATTAGCAAGGTGTGGCCGTTACAGTCAATGGCGATCGTTATCGGGCCATATTGAACGAATTTTTGTTCACAAAAATTGAAGAGGAGGATATTGGCAACATTTGGTTTCAACAGGACGGCGCTACGTGCCACACAGCCTAAGCTACACTCGATGTTTTGCGCCTTGTTTTTAAAGATCGCATTATCAGCCGCAGAGTTGATGTCGTTTGGCCACCTCGGAGCTGCGATTGACACCGTTGGACTATTATTCGTAGGGTGCTGTCAAAGATAAGTGTTACGCCAACTAGCCAGAGACAGTTCACGCTTTAAAGGACAATATTCGTGAAGCCAATGGTGAAATACAGCTGCACACAATCGATAATGTGCTTAAAAATTGGACCGATCGTGTAGGCTACTGCATGGCTAGCCGAGGCAGCCATTTGAATGAAATTATTTTCCATTATTAACCGGAAGGATTGTACTTTCAAATAAAAAAAAGAAATTTGAGAAAATGTTCAGTAGTTTTTTTAAAGCATTTTCAAACAAAAAAAAAATATTTGGCAGACCCTACAAAAATAAAGTCAGTCAAATACGAATAAGCGCTACTTTTCTTATACAACAAATTATTCTTGGGAAAATCTAGTCAAAGTGGTAAAATGAAGGCACAAATTGCCACTGCTTAGGGACAATTAAGCCCTGGTCAACTACAAGGTGAAAGCCTATTCAAGTCAATTTTTCAAATTTGTGCAAATTTAATTTTAAAATTGCAAAAAGAAAAAACTTTCTTCTTGAAACAAACATTTATGTTTTATTCAATGTTATTGTACAAACAATAGTATTAATACGTTATATTTTACAATCTAGAGTAGTTTAGAGTATAATTATGAAAACCATTAATTTTTTATGTATAATTTTAATGAGACCTTTGCTACGTACCATTGAATTAAGAAATTTATTTCCTTTATTTCTTTTTCTTTTATTATAATTAACGCGTTTAATTTTATGTAGAATTCATTATTAGAACGATAAGCCATAAGCTTTCATTACTGTTTGATTTGCATTTTTTTTTTAAATCTTTTTATACTTTTTTCTTATTTCTTCGCTAAATATTTCACAAAGATTTCATCTGTACTCTGCTGCTCTGCTTTTCTCCACCTCGTTATAATGTCTAATACAATAGAAGAAACACAAAACCTTATAAAAACGTATTTGAATACCAAAACTTGAAACGTTTTATTTTCTTAAAATTATAAAAACGGAAAAATAGAAGAAAACAAATTCCGAAAAAAGTTCAATTGAAATTACGATTCAATTTATGCGTTTACCCACAGCATTGTATTGTAATGTACTTATACATGAGCCGCTTTCCCCCTCAACAAAATACGTAATAAAGGAATTCATTACAATTTATATTTCGTTTTACCGTTTTTCTATTGATGTTTATTATTTAACAGTGAATATACATATTTACACTCTAACACCTGTGAATGAACTCAAGTCAAAGGAATATGACTTTCTTTTCACGATTTTTCTTATTCCTTGTTGTGTATTGGTATTTGCTTAGTAACTGATATATTGAGATTTTTTTTCTAAGGTTCTCGAATCGTTGGCACTTCATACTTACCCCCCCCCCCCCCCCCCACATACTTTAACTTGTTAACGATATGCGATCAGACTTAAGAAGGTCTGTGTGTATTGTTTTTTGAAAAATTTTATTTCAAGATTTCAGTTCTTTTAAAAGCAATAAAAATACACAAAATATGCTCAATATTAAAATGGGTGACAATTGTAAAGGGAATAAGTTTAAAAAGAGTATTAAAATGCTATTTACTTGCTTTAATAAATAAAAACTTATTTTAAATTCATGAATTCTAATGCAGTAGTTCTTAATATATGTATAGAGTATAGCATCTCTTGCCGATATTTTTTTTTTTTTTTGTGACGGTCAATAATGTAAGTATGTGTACTGAAAGAGAAAGTGTATGGTTACAAAAATGTAATCAAATAGATAGCTAGAGTACCGCTCAAGTGCACGAGTATAATCTGCTCTGTGTATGTCTGTACAATCGAACGAAAATGAAAATATTCAACAGAGAATAACAAATAAACAACAATTTCATTCAGTTGTGTGACACATTTTGACAAAAGCAGACGTATGATATTTTGGGTATTAATTTTGTTTATTCTTGTTGTTGTTTACTTTATTGATTTTTTTTCTTCAACGCACACTGCAAAAATTTACTACTTCTACTACTACTACAAACTCAGTTAACTCTTTGGCCAACCTTGATCTAGGCAGTACCAGTGTGTTTGCATTAAATGCTTCACATAAAAATTGTTGAAGACACTGCGGAATACTAACCAAGTTGCCAAAGTTTTTAGAGTTTTTAAAGCATTGTTTAGCTGGGCATATACAAAGGAACATCATTGCTATAATTAAACTCTACTCCAAGAAAGTTGTGTTTGGCAACGATTGAACGTCGAAGAACTTTTAGTAAAGAAACACTGTGTTTATCAAACAAGAAACACCGTTTGACTACTACTACTATTGCTAGAATTTGGTTTTTATTTTATTTGCATTTTTCTAACCCATTAAAAAACATTTTTAAATGTTATAGAACTAAGGGTTTTAAGCTAAAATTGAGTACAATGTATAGTTGGCTACCAGAAGTGCTGAGATTCAATGTTGACTTTAAGAAACGGAAGTTCAAAGTGAAACATATTTGTATAGGTAAGCTTAGGTTAAGTTATCAGGGGCCACCGGATAAACTTCTAGCACACTAAGGCTCGATAGAGCCCATTGTGATATCCCAGCTTATACCCAGCGTGCTTCGTTAATCCTATCTTAATTATTATAGAGTTTTTACCTTTTTACCGCATTTATCCCGCTACAGCCTTTTAAAAAAAAACACAAACCCATTTTGATATAGATTTTACCCGCTAGGCTTTGTGCAATACCCGATCTTTCCCATCTTTTCTGCTTATTGGCTTATGTGGATGGACAACGAAGCTTTTACTTTTACCATTCGTGCATATACAAAATTGCATATTTAGTACGAATGAAAGATGCTACGCCTGCTTACCCAATCTTGCCCACTTGTTTACTGATGATGCTGACGATACATCCAATTCCGGCCATTTTTTGATTAGTGATTTTTACAGACCAAATTAAGAAAAACTTCAATTTTGATCGTTCCAAAGATATACAAAAAACAATATTTAGTGTGTTTGGGAGGTACCATGTCAAAATACCCAATTCCGGCCATTGTTCAATTGATGTTTTGTACTGACTTCGAAGATATTTGAACCTAATTTAGAGGCTCTTACTATGACTATTAACATTCTGAAGATGTAGACAAATAAATATTTCTATGGGCGTGGCACCACCTCTTAAAAAAACCATTAGTGCAAGTGGAACTATCAAGCTCACGTATTGGTTTATAAATCGGTTGAGTGGTTCTCTAGTTATTAAATAAAGAACAAAGGAGAACTTATTTTTACGTACTATATGGACATTTGCGCGAGAATCAATTTGTTGTGATTTTATTAGTAAATAAACCAGAAAATTTGTATTTTATGGTAGCAAACATACATATATTTTTAATAAGTGTTGTAGCAAATTATTTAATTTAATTTTTGTAGCAATAATTTATTAACTTACTCTGTCCATAGAGACTGTGCACGAGTAAACATGTGTAATATTTTAACACGGGTTTTGCCAAGTTAATTGTCTGATTAGGAGGAGCTCCCAATTAGCTGTCAGTTTTGTTGTCAATTTAAAACCTTTTTGTATTTGAAATTTATTAAAATTTGTAATAATTTTCTCCATCAGCCTTAATTATATTTTATATTTTATAAAAGAAAAAAGCAATAAAAACAATGAGATTTCTATACAGGCTCTAAGAGCGTGTAAAGACATGCAGCATTAGTGCAAACCTGCATTAAAGAGAACTAAAATTAAAGAAAAGCAAACAACAAATAAAAATCAGATGTTGTTTTCAGATGTTGTTGTTGTTTTCAGATGTTGTATTGTTTTTTTGTTCTGTATCCTTCCTATGATGCGACATTCAAAATGATTTACAACAACACTCAGAGATATTCAACATTTCCCACGAACAACTGAGGCAACCTACTCTCTATGCTACACATCTTTACAAGAAATAGAATTTGTTGTAAGTGCGTGTAAGTGTGTAAACTATTATTTATTGCTTGATCTCTATAACGTGTGTCCTTCAGAGTCTGATTTTTTGCATGTTAGAAATGTCAGTCAAGTACTTAAACACTCATATTTCTACATACACCCCTGTATTCGGTTGACACATTTTCAATGCATCGCAATGAAAAATAAGACTCAAAACATAATCGCCATTAAGCTGTCAACGTTTTTTTCATTTATTTCTTATTCAGATGCCCTGGGTAGTCTTAGGGTGTTATCTTCTGCCTTTCCATTCTAAATTAATTTTCTTGAGAAGCCTTAAGGTTATTATGCACTGTTGCAAGTAACCAGTTTGCCCTAGGTCAGAGGTCAAGTGTAAGTGTTGTATAATGAAGACTTACTTGCAAAATATTTTATTTAAATTTAAACTTTAAAAATATTTAACAAAAACAAAAAAAACATTTGTTAAGAAAATATAATTTTTAATTATGGTTTTATTTCACTGTACAAATTGTATATCAAGAGAATGCTTGTTTTTTGATTACAAAGGTTTTGAAAATAACTTCTCTGCTGATACATTTCTCCTGTGTAAGAACGGTTTTTTTTTGTGAAAATATAGTGCAACACCAGTATGAATACATGCGAGTGTGTTTGTGTCATGTGCTCACTTGTAAACAACTTTAAATTGTCACTGTTTTTTCAGATTTTTTCTTTTTCACTCATTTCTATTTGCTGTTGTTTTTGATGCCACCGTGAAATTTTTTTTCTATGATCCATTTCATCTTGTATTTGTTGTTGTTTCGTGTTGTTTTTTAATTTTATTCAGTTTTCTTGTTGTGTTTTTGTTGTTGTTCGTGCAGGTGTATATCCTTGTATAACTGGAAGTCAACATAGAACACAATTTTCAGTTGCCGCAGTGTATGCAACATAGAAACAGTCACAGACAGACTATCATAGTCACACAAACATATATAGGAGTATATATGTAGGTATGTATGTATATAGGGTTATATCGAATATGCAAATAAGTTTTTATTTTCATATTTTCACTTGTTTTTCTTGTTGTTTTTCACTCTATTTTATTTTTACCTGCATATTAAGTGGAAAATAGTTAGAAAAGAGGTTGCATCCAATATGAACATGTTGTTTAAAGTTGTTTATATGTATGAGTATTCGATATGACTTTTTTGTAGTTGTTGCTGTTTCTGCCCTTCTAACTATCTATACAATATTTTTTTTTGCATATTTCGGTATTAATTTAAAATTCGTTTCATTTAAAAGACTTTTTATAAATTTCAAATACATTTCTTGATATGCTTTTAAAATTATTAAATTTGATTTTTGCTAAAATTTTATTTATATTGAGCGCATTATGAAAGAATTTTTTTTATTTTATTTAAACATACATTTTGAGAATCATTTTGTTTGACTTTAAGTTCATCTATAAAGAAAATGAAATCTTAGAAGTGTAATATGGTGAATACTAATTTTCGTTTATCATTTTGGTCTAGATTTTTGCTTTGCTGCTGTTTATTTCTCCTTTTATACTCAATTTGAAATAAATATGCATAATGGAGAGTTTTCCTGTGTGAGTATGCTTGCAGGTTCTTGTCTTATTTAGTTTTTTATTTTCTATCAAAGTACTCCAGTTAAAGTGTACTTTAATATAAATTTTACTGTACTTGTGGCAGAAGAAAGTGCTACTAGAAGATGCCAGCGTAGACATGGGTTATTACTTTCGTTTTGCTTGAAAAACTAGAAACTTATGTATATGCACTATGGGTTGGTTTATGCAAAATAATATTTAATTTTATCATTTTGTCTCTTAAATGAGTTTTTCGAAAAAGATAATCAAAAGAAATCTACAAAGACGAAATCGACAAAAAGCTGACGTTACAGAAATAATTAATAAAACTCGTAGATGTATAGTTAGAGGATCGTAGAACGAAAATGATTCAGACTGTAAGCATCTCAGCCAAGCTGGTACATCACATATATAAATAAATATTTTAATAACTAATAATTTAAAAAAAAAAAGTTTTGGCCATGTTCGGGCACAATATGCAGCTTTATACTTGTGGACGCATTAGAAATGTATCACAATACAACAGAGATTAAAGCGTTACTAAAGCAGATGACCGTACATTAAAGAAGACAAAGGTAGATATGTCGGCCTTTTAAATAATAGATTCCGAACTAACTCGATAGTACAGGAGCCAGATTTGTCTTGATACAGAGCATGTGGGTACATTTTCCCACCGTATTTGTGCCCTGCCCAACATGTATCACGGAACTAGAAGTCAAGGCCCTCACCTATGATGAAAATCACCAGTAAGTACCAAATTCAAAGGTACATGTCCCTGTGTTAAGGACATGTCCCTCACACATTGGTAAAGTATCCGAGGCTATCTAAGCTCCTACCGATCTACTGGCAACGTCACCCGGTTAAGAATGAACCTCACACCAAACTGGCGCTCTCCCCCCGATTTGGGTATAAACCACAGCCACCAAGGGGGCTCACCATAGCCAGGTAGTGATCGAGGTCCTTGGGGCCACTGACTCCCATGGTACCAGAATTATGCCACCGGTCAGGCTTCGCAACATAAATGCTACTACCAGTATAAGGTCTGCAAGAGGAAAGTGTCATCCCAACTAGATAGTTAATCTCCTCTTTACTACGGAGAGAGAGAAAAAAAATATTATTTAAAGTTTTGACACATAATTAATATCGATCAGAAGCGGGAAAATTACTGCTTCGTCCAGTCACCTTTGCACACTTATGTTACATATCCTTAGGGTTGCCAGATTGTTTTGATTTCGCTCGATTTGTAACAATTTTTATAGCTTTTGCAGAATCAAGAAAAATTGATGGCTTCTGAAGAAATTCTAAAGCACAAAAAATTGGTACGATTTCATTTAAACGCACATACTAAATTGCCTATCAGAACGCCACAGTAGTTTTATTTTAAATTATGAATTGATCCACAATTGTTATTTATCACTTCGAGAATAAGATTTGACAAACCAAATCTCAACTCTTCCTGAGCTTCTTCGATGGCCAACTGGAATTCTAACACAGTTTTGTATTTAAAGACAGCGAAATTCAAACTGAGTGCTATGTGCCACTATTTATATGTGTCGTTTAGATTGATAACTTTTTGCCAAAACTGATTCAATTGCGTTTAGCAGGACCTTACGGAATTGTAATTTACACCCCTAAGAGAGTTCTGCGAAGATCGAAACAAATGATAATCTGAATGTTGAATGTCGGAACTATATGGTGAAAGTATCAAAACTTCTCAGTCAAGCTTTCTACCATAGTATTTAAAACTTCGGTTCGAGAGCATAATTTTCTTTGGTTCGCTCGTTTTATGGCTCATGGTCGTAGGTTTTAATTTTTAATTCGTGAGTATAGATCATATTTTTTGCTCGACTCGTGAGCAGATATTGCAAATTTTTTGTTGTTGTCATGTTGTTTGTGTAAGAATGAATGCGTACATTTGTATGTGTATCTGTATGTATATTTTGTGTGCAGCGACCTATAAATATCACACACATTAATGCTTTATAATACAATAATAACATTTACTAAAAACAATTGTTCGTTTTTATTTCGTTTTTATGCTTTTCGACACGGTTTGTGTTCCGAATTTTATTTTTAAATTCTTTTATTTTTGATTCTCCTCACGCGTTGTATTTTAAATTCTCTTAATATTCGGCTCTCAAGAAGAATAGTTCTTTACGAACGAATTCAATTCGAACACCCTTCGTACTCTGCTTTCTAAGTTGCTATTTAGTCAGTTTACACATATGTCGTGTGGGCCATCTATCGGTTTAAATATGAACCAGCGCTTATTTCGAATCCGCCAATACTTATGTCATTCTATTACGAGTATGTCACAAAATTCAGTATATTATCTCCACTGAACGAAATAAATCGGTTTACGCTTGAGCATATTTTGGATTTATTAAACATTAATATCCAAAACAAAGACAATTGGTCGGAAATTGCAAAAATATCAACAACAAAAAATCATCTTTTCATATGAAGCTCATTTTCATCTTGATAAGCGAAATTGCCGTACTTGGGGCTCTAAAAACCCAAACGTGGTCTTACAGAAGTCAATGCACCTATTACGAGTGACTGCTTGGTGCGGCTTGTGGAGCGTAGGCATTATTGGCCCATATTTCAACTATTACGGTCAATGGAGACATCTATCGTACCATGATAACCGATTTTTTAGTGCCCGCTCTTCTTCACAATCGATTTATTGCATCAAAAGTGTGATGGCGGTTTAATTAGCTGAAATGGTGATGTCAATTGGAAGCCAAGAAGCTGCGATTTGACACCGTTGGACTATTTTCTGTGAGGCGCCGTTAAAGACAAGTGTTGTGCCGACAAACCAGAGATAATTGAGCATTTGGAGGCCAACATTCGTGATGTCATTGCCCGATCGAATAGGGTACTGTGAGGCTAGCCACGGCAGCGATATGAATGAATTAATATTTCCTAAGCAATTTTACTTCACAACAAAAAAATTAATTTGACAAAATTTCAAACCGATTTTGTTTTATTGCATTTTTAAACTTTAACTTTTAAATGGCCCGATATGTGATCTGTCTTTCCTATTGATCAATTCTAGACATTTTAAATGAATTCCTTTTCAATCTCATCATACACACACCTTTCTTGGGTTCAATTCTGTCTTTACCACCATCTATGAAGCTTCTTCACCTTATCGAACTACTTTTCGTAGCCCGTAATCATTCGAACTTATCAAGTAAGTTATAGTGTTGCCTGATTCAATTAATATTACGAGAAATATGAAATTAAAGATCAATTTAACGAAAAATTGTAACCAAAGTCTTTCGAAGATCTAATTTTTGTGTCTGCCCAGATTTGTTTTAAATGTAATTTTTTTCTATTTTGCAATATTGAATCTGGTAATCCTACATACTCTCCAGATTTAGCCTTTTGTTAGTATTTAATGTTTCCAAGATGATGGGAAAAAACGAAAAAACACAAACTTTTTTAAGGTTCTTGAGAAATTTCGAGCCGAAACTCTCCTCTTATCTAAAGTATAAATGGCTATGATTTTTTAGATATGTAAGTAAGACTCGTATATAAAAATATTGTTTTTCTCTTTTGCGTTCGCCATTTTTCTTTATATTTCGTTACAATGTCAGTTACTGGTTGCATTCGTTTGTTTACTTAAACACTTGACTTGATAACAGACCTCTTGGTTATGGCTACACATCGTTACTTTCTATTTGTATAGAGGAAAGAAAAAAAATGTATAACCATTAGATATTGTTGTTGGCGCGGCAGCATAATCAACCTGTTCAACTTTTTCAAACAAAAAATATTGTTTTTTTTTTCTACAAAAGGCAACAATGTTTTGGCAATTTTTTATTGGCAACTTTTGAGTAGTTTTCATGGCTTTTCAACCATATTTTCAAACGGTTTATCTCTTCCCCTGCATATATAAATATTTTATTTGTAGGTGAACAACAACTGTGGAGTTTCCAAAACTATAAAGGCCCTCGTTTAGATTTGATGAAAACTAATAGATAATAAATAGAATTTTTATAAAAAATAAAAAGAAAACAAAAAAGCAACAAAGATTGTGCAACCAATAGTAGTTACTGTTACACTAACTGCAACAGAACAGATGTTTGTTGGCCGTCGTTTACTGCTTAAAGTCAGTCATTTAGTTGGTTGGATGGTTAGATGGTCGGCTGTATTGGCACTTGGTAATGGAGCATTTCCATTACGTTTATTTTGTATTTATGCATTTGTTTATACGATGTTCCTTAAAATAAAATGAGCCTTTAAATGGTTATTACAGATTCATACTCTAACGATTTTAGTTTGGATGGTTTAATGTTGCATGGATGGATGAATGGCTGGATGATTGGTTGCATAATAAAAAGGGTGGTCTGTTAAATGGCAGGCAGTTTAGATATATAAATAGTATGGATGGTTGTATAATTTTATGAAATACTGAATAGCTTTTTGGCTTTTGTAAAGGTTCTTATGAAGCTCTCTTTGTTGTTGGATGCATTTCGTTTAGAGAAGAGATATAATATTTATACGTTTTGTGGCCAAAAAATAATTGCCTGTAATCTATTCATATTAACTTAATCAAAAGGAAATATAAAAAAGAACAGGAAATGTGTAAACCTTTAATAAATTGCTTTTTTAAATTAATTTGGGAATTAAATACCAAATAGTTTTAAATTTCTTAAAATCATATATTTCTTTTTAGTTTTATAGACTTAAAATTTGAATTGATTCTGTTTAGAAACATCTTTTACTTCCTGCAAATTGTAAACGCTTACATCTGTTTTGTGTAAATTTTATAAAACTTTCTTTTTGACTTCCCTTTATAAGAATGTATGCGATTATATCGGTTTTGTCGTTTAATAATTTCAATTGCAGATACACGATTATATTGTGTATTGCTCTTATAAAAATTTACATAAATTTCAAAACTATGTTGCCACATGAATTTGTTGCACAAATTCAATACAATAAACAACAATATGCCCGACAATACAATGTTGTAAAGAGAAAATATGAATAAAAACAGATAAAATCTAAAAGAATGAAATCGAAATAAAATAAAACGTATTTCAGTCAGTCATACATACGTATGTATGCATGTATGTTATCATTATTCAAGTAAAATTCCATATGTTAAGTTAAGTGTAAAATATAAAGAAAAGAAATATTCTTACAATTGCATAAAATGGAAATGGATATGCAGAGCAAGTTTCTTGAAAGGTTTCAGAAACACTCACAAAATTGTTGCAGTAAAATAATTTTTTTTTTAATAAAGGAAAGCTCAGGTACTTATACACTTTAAATGATGCATTTCACCACATAAGGTCGTAAACAGTTTGAAATTTCAACCTTTTTCATCACCATTTGCATCAGTTTATTGTAAAAATTCAAAATGTTATTCTTTCCAACCAAATTTATTTGAGTTTCTTAATAAAAAGAATCATTTGCAGAATTGAATAGAAGTTGATTCTAAATCGCGTTTGTAAGGTAAGCCACAGGGAAACTGAATTAAGCTAAGCTATGGTGTAGAAACTAGCAGAGTTAAGAGAATGATCATGATCATCAATACTTTTTTAAACCCGTTGCAATTCAACATTAATTGGGGATAGAGGAGAATAAAACTGCAAAAATCACACTTTAAAGTTGACTGATAAAAATGCTCAGTTAAGCGAACATTCATTTATCTATAGGAAGTTGTTTCGTAAGTATGCATTAAGGTTTTTTCTTTCGAAAAGTCCAACTAATTTCATTTCCGACTTTCCCAGGCTTTTTATGCGGGAAACTCGGGAATATTTCCATATGCAATATTTTGAGTAATAATACTGCGTATTTGTGGACCAGCTGAAATAAAATTTCTAATAAAAACTCGCTTTAAAGAGTATTTGAGGAATGTAGTCGCCACAATTACACGTACAAACATACAATATGGTTCTAAATTTATGAAGAAATTTGTGAAATAAAACAACAAAAATGAACGAAGCTGAAATACCTGGTATATGATACTACTTTTCTGATAGGCGCTATCGAGTAGAACAAGGATCTGTTTCTGCAATTTTCAAAACACCTCTAAAATTTCGAGTTACGAGTAAAAAACCCATTTTTTGGACTTTCATGCACTTATAAGCTAATAACTTTGCTGAATATTACCCAATTGAAAGAAGAGATATAGGCCTTTTAAATGATGTATATGTCGTTTAAGTCGCCTTGAAAAATCTGATTTTCATTGAGGTATAAAAGTACTGCGACCTCTCGATCTATTGTACAGCCCTCCATCTATATAGGGTTTTCCTATAATATCTCCCACAACCTCGTCGATCTGACGAAATTCGGAATGTTAGTTGATACCAAGCGCGCTAACTCCCTACGTAGCATCTGATAGGCACGTAAATAAATTTGGCCGGTCATTGGAGGCTAAATGGACATCTGAGTAAAATAGGAATAGTCTCAAGCCCAATGTGCAGATTCTGTGATGAGAAAATCGAATCACCAGTGCACATACTAAATACATGCGAGGCATGAGCGCATCAATGTGAAAAGAAAATCGAATCACCAGTGCACAGACTGAATACATGTGAGGCATTGATGCGCACATACCTGCACATTGGACTTGAGACTACCCAAAAATTTCCCGGAATAATCACCGTTTGGTGGTCCCATCGTTCCGATTTGAGTTTTTTGTTTTTTTTTTTTTTTTTTGTTAAGTTGGTACATCTGTTGTTGATATTCCCGCTGAATCTTAGCGTCATAGCTTGACATTTGCAAAAGCTACGTAGCCAAGAGTACATCCATCTCTATGTGTGTTGGCGATTTTTTTTACCATTTTAGAAACGGCTACTAAAACGCGTTACCCGCAATGGTTTTTTAACTCGATTGAACAGAAAGAAGTCACAGGGAGCCAAATCAGCTAAATTCGATGGCTGTTGAACGGTATTTGTTGCATTATCCGTCAAAAAATTTCTAATAATGATGGCACTGTGCGACGGTGCATTATCATGGAGCAAAATCAACGAGTTCTCTGCCACAATACTGATCTCTTCTGCGAATTGCTTTACGTAAACGTCTCATAACGCCCAAATAATACTCGTGCCTAGCCTTCCGGCAAAAATTCATTGCCTTCTTTTTCAATTGAAATCGACGTCGTTTTTTTGGTCTCGGCTCATTTGGTGAACGCCATTCACTTGCCTTATATCTAGATTGCGTGTCGTACTCATAAGCCCACGTCTTTTCTCTAGTAATGATCCTTACAAATTATGTCTTTTGCTACTTTTTGGGAATGTCAAGCTATGATGCTAAGATTTAGCAGCAATATCAACAACAGATGTAACAGCATAACAAAAAAACTCAAACCGGAGCGATGGGACCGCCACACGTGTGTTATTCCGGAAATTTTTTGATCGAGGTAGTATTCCTATTTAGCCTGCAATGACCGGTCAAAAGTCCAATCAGTATCCTCAGGTTGTCTCTGGACTTTCCTATGCAGGATTCAAATCTCCTCCTTTTATAGTTACCCAACAAAAGCTTAGATAGTCTCAGACCCGCCTCTCATTAACCTCATTTTTGTTGAGTATACACTTCCAGGCCCACCTTCACAGCCTACAAAGGGTTCTGGCCACACAAGTTCAGTGGTAGCTCCCTTTCTGGCCAGTTCATCGATCCTTTCATTCCCCGGAATTCCAACATCACCCGGGACCCCTGATTCTCTCTGCTCAACTGAAACAGTTTACCCAGACAATCCCAAACTAGCTTTTAGTCAAACTCATAAGAGCCAAGGTTTCGAATGTCGGCCTGACTATCGGATATTTTGACTATATCCTGCCCCATATAGATATTTACTCTGCAGGTTAAATTGAGCACATCTCTCAATATAATTTAGTTGAATGTGTTTTCTGTCTAAGTCACGTCATAAATTTGGGAGTGGAAGAAACTTTATTTAAAAAAAATTTGTTTTTCTAGTGAAGAAGTACATAAAAAATCCATTATTGAAGAAACTATACGTTTTTTAAGTATACTTCACGGTTTTAAAACCATTATAATTGCTGGTGGAGGTACCGAGTAAGCGTAGTACAAACCTATTAACTTAAGATACTATTGTGATTGCTTTTTATCATGAAATTAAAACAAATCCTTCCTCTATGGGAAGCGATGTATCACTTCGCTTGTGGTTGTATTCTCGGGAAAATAATTTTTTCCCCGTTTTCACGGGAATGGAAAGTGCGGGAGCAAAAACCCTAGTATGCATAAAGGTGCAGTAAGCATGTGAGTTGTTTCACAATTAAAATGTTGAAATAAAAAATTATTTTCGATCAATTTATGAAATGGAAGCAAAATATTATTTAAAATTAATGAAAAAAAACTTAATAAACAAAAAAGTGATTTGTAGCAAAATAATCCATTTATATCGTTCTATGTATGTCAGAGTCCGACATAACATGACTCTGGGCAAACTTTCTCTTTTTTCTCACAAGTAAGTACTCACACGTATAGGCAAAAACTAAACAGAGATTAACGGATTAATACAGTGCGAGGAAAAATTTCTAATTAATGATGTTATTAAACATTTTATTCAACATTTTTTTTATTTATTTATTTGAAATTTCTTTTTAATTTAATGTTTTCTTTGTTCCCTTTTGTTTTCGTTTTTCCTTATTATATTCGTAATTACTTTTTGTTGTTTTTTGTTATTTTGTTTTGTTTTTTTGTGTTTGGACACAAACATTGGTGTAAGAAAAAATGCAATTTTTCCTTGCAGTGTGGTTAATGACTCTCAAATTACGACCACAATTGTATAATGCTCTGACATTAGTTTGCCTGTCACTGATGTATGATTATATTTTATATGTACGAGTACGTATGTACGTATGAGTTACATATACATACATACATCTCGCGTGTATTTTTTAAAGTATTTTGTTATATTGAATTAGATTTCATTTTTTTCAAGAGCAAAGAAAGGATAGTTTTTTTTTCTGGTTGAAGGAATCTTCACAATGCAACATTCTAAACAACACAAAACAAACAAAAATTAAAGAAAACATGGAGCTACGATGTAAATAAAGCAAACAGACAAACAATGTTAAAATCCAACACAGAAACAAAGTTTTTTCCAACCTAATGTTACTAAGTTGCAATAATTTATTTTATAAATTTGTGCAATCAGCTGAATCACAAAACGAAAATGTATGCAAACACATAAATGTAATCAAATACCTACACTAGCTAACTCTGCCTATCATCTATCTCTTTGAGATGAAAAAAAAAAATCGGAAATTTTTTTGAAGCTAACAGTGAGTGATAAGTTAACTTGTGACTAATTTCGCTCTGGATAAGTCTTTCTTGGCCTTTTATAGCTGAATGAAATTAAATGATGATACTTCCCTAGCTTATTCAGCAATTTTGATAGAAATTCCAGATTACATTAGGCTGTGATACAAATTTTGACGTAAATTGAATAGAATTCGTTGGTATGCAACCTCAATAAGAGCAATTAATGGTGTAATTTAACTCCCTCAATTACTGTGGTAAATTTGATTAGCTTATCATCTCAATTAGTAAGTTATGGAATAGAGTATAGGATTGTCGGTATTGATCGACTTTAACTTTTCTATTTGTTGTATTTTTGTATGCAAAACTTAGAAGCTATTTGTTGAAGTGTTTGTATGACAATTTAAGCAATAAAACTCCTTTACTTGTTACTGTGAGTGTGTGTGTGTGTGTAATCGCATTAGTATTTATGGGTGAAAATGTTTTCATAGAGATTTGTTTAAAACCAGACAACAATGGTTGCAACAACAATAATTACAACAACAATGTGCCTGATTTTATACTTTACGTACACTTTTGTCATGCAACTTATTTTCTAGTTCTTCTTACTACTTCTACTCCGTAGCATATTTGTTAAAAATAAAACAGTTTTATTGCCGTTTTCTCTCTATAAATTGTGAAAATGGCAATGACAAAACATTCATTTGCTGGAACTATTTTATAGTTGCATGCGCATACACATGAACAGTCAGAAACGGACAAATGTGCGTAAATACGCATAAATTTATCGATAAAAGGACAAAAATAAAAAAGAAATGGTTAAAAGGTTGTTGCCACATAAGCGAACTTAAACATTTCAATATCTGTGTGTATGTTCCTATAACAAAATAAAATCAAACTCTTTAACCAACTATTACAATAAAATATAAAATACTTTTTCATGTCACGAGTCATTAGTTATGAGTCGTAAGTTTCTTTAGGTCTAAGGTTTCTAAGTGGGATTTAGAAGTTGCTACTTCAAAATCTGAGACTACTGCAGGGTTTGTAAAATTGAGGTTAGGAAGTAAATTGGCTGTCTAATGATGAAATGTCAAAAATTGAGCTTATTTAGTAAAAAAAAAGAAATTTTAACTATGGAACGCTACACTCTTGAAGGAAGAATTTTAATTGTGAAAATTTACTGTTTGAAAAACTGAACGAAAACATCGCATTTTTCAACAAAATCATCTTTAGAGATTTTTTGTCATATGGGGCTTACAAAATCCACAAACAATCCTCGAAAAACCATTGCATCCAAAGAAAATCACCGTATGGTGCGGTTTGTCGTTAGGCGGCATCATCGGCCAGTATTTTTTCGAAAATGGGCAAGGAAACGCCGTCACCGTGAATTATCTGTGGTACTAAACCATGATGACGAATTTTTTGTGACCTTTGGTCGACACCACAAGCCACACAGCCAGCTAAACAATTCCGTTATTGCATGAAAAATTTTCCGGTCGCGTAATTTCTCAATTTGGCGATGACAATTGGCCGCCTCGTCCTTTTGATTTTCTTTGTGGCCATTTGAAAGACCGGAACAAACCACAAACAACAGATACTCTGAAAAATGAAATTCGGCACAGCATTGACGAGATAAGCGAAGCTTTGTTGCAAAATGTGGTACAAAATTTTGTGAAAATAGCGGTCGTCTGCCGACGTACTAGAGGTAGTCATTTGCTCGACATCATATTCCATTATTAATTCTCATATTTCTATTTCATATTGGTATGAACAAAACTGAAAAAAAGTGTTTTTAAGCCAATTTACTTCCTAACCTCAAATTTACCTAAACACATAGTCCCATAATCTAGATACATGGGCGCCTAAAGTCATCTTGGTTTTTATTTACATTTTGGGTGCTTACAGCCTCTGTCACATCCGAGATTTTAATTCTTCAATCATCTAATAACGTTTCATAGATTTTAACAACTATTTCTGACAAGATGACCGTTGGGACCATGACATCTTTTGGAAGGTACGGAGTACAGCCTGTTCTTCATGAATTGATTTATTTACTTAATTTTCATTACGAGTATTCTATAGACAAACCATTTTTTTGACACTGTCTTCTGTCCTTTTGAAGTCTATTTAAAATTCACCTTTAGATCTGAATCAATGCAACACCATTGACTTTGTAAGTGGACACAAACAAAAATCGTAAAGAAGAGGCAAGAAATTAAATCAATTTCCTAAATGAGTGTCAATCTAAAGCAAGTGTTTGTATAGACAGACATATTTACACAAACACACATTTACGCTAACACTGTTGCAATTACACATACATACATGCATACATACATACATACATACATACATACATACATATTAAATAAAAGTAGACAAAGTTTTGAATACTTTTCGTTCGCGTTTATTCGGCACAATTTCATTCAATATTCTTGGGAAAATGAATAAAATTGAATTGAAATGTGCTGTTCAAAGTCAATTCCCTAATGTGTGTTTGTTTCGTCAGTTCAGTTCAGCTCAGTTTAGTTTAGTTTAGTTCAGTCTGTGCAAGAAGTAAATGTTTATTTGGATGTGCAAATGCCCTGTTTAGTAGAATCTTTGTCGTTTTATTTCTGCCGTTTTTCGATTTTTTTATTTGTGTTTGGTGAATAGCACAGAGTTTTTGAATGAGTTTGCCGTTTTCATATCGAATCAAAAGAAAGAAAGAAAAATTTGTAAAAGTTTGTTCATGCATAAGTCACTTGTGTGACATTCATCTGTATCGTTTAAAATTACTATTGCATTTTATCAGTCAGTCAGTTTGCCATTCTTTACTACTATTCTACTACTACGTCTTCTTTTGTTGCCACTTCTTTTACTCTGCTGTTGCACAACCCACATACATATGGAAGAGAAAAATACTTTTGTGAAATGCATGAATAAATGACTGTTTTTTTTTTTGGTAAATGTTGTGCAAATATATTTGTATACAGACAGACCTACATATATGTAAGTATGTGTGTGTGTTTTATACGTTTATGCAATTTTTGTCTTGTTGTTATATTTGTTGTGTAATGAATTATTTTTATTTATTTTATTTTTTTTCTATGGTTTAAACCATTCTTTTTGTTTATACGTATGAGGCTTGTGTGTATATCATATACTTATACTCACATCATGAATAAACACACAAACACATTTCTTGTAAAAATATTATTCTCCTTTTTTATATGGTCTTTTCTTGGCAGTAACGCATGCAGATTCATTTTAGTTTCTCTTCTTCTTCTTTATATATAAATTTATATACATAAATACATAAAAATTATATCTCCATCTTCATTCGTTCATTCATTCATTCATTCGAAATTGTATTGTAAGTATTCAACATTTGCAAATGTCACGTTGCATGTCAATCAGTTTGCAATGAGGCTCAATGTAACTCAACCAAAAATATTATTTCATTCACAAGCACATGTACACATGCATACATATGTAGCCATTTTACACTGACAACTTCAGTTAATGGAAAGTGCTCTGAATCATTTACAAACTAGATAACCGGCACTTAAAGTTGTAGTCAATTGTATTAAGTATTAGCTGAAAGCATAATTTAATTATTATCTTAACTACTAAATTAGTTCTATTTTTTTACCAAAAAATAGCCTATAGATTAAAATAGCCTATAGATCCTACCAGAAATACACTGTAGATTCTGGTATTTAACTGTATACAGTCTTCAAATAAACACACAAAAATGTTTATATAGTAATTGTATATAAAGGATGGTCCAATCAGAATACACGATGTTAATTGGCCGCCACGATCATGTGATTTGACACCGTTGGACTTCTTTCTTTGGGGATAAGAAAGTGTGCGTCAATAAGCCAAGAACAATTCAAAAGCTAAATGATAAGATAATTCAGCACATTAAAGACATTGAGCCTCAATTATATCTCAGACATTTGAAAATATTTACCGACGAATAGAGTTATGCCACCGAAGCCGTGGGGAGCATTTGGCCGATATTTTGTTTCACATATAATTGTCATGGATCCGTCTATCATAATAAAAAAATTTTAAGATATTTTTTCCTGCACATTTTTTGTTTTATTTACAATTAATATCGAGTGTTTTGGTTAGAACACCCTTTAGATTTTTTTATTTTTTTCTCTTGAGACCAGTACGCAGGGGATAACCACTACTCATGCAGTGCATTGTGCTGGTACTAGGAAAATAGATTGTGGCAAGGAGGATGGATAGAGTAGTGTCTATGGACGTTATATTTAAATTTGTTCATTTCGTAAGTGGCAGGGAACACATTCGCAGAACGAGTTCTCCCTATAATGCGTTGTGCGATTCACTAGACAATCAACTACAAAGGGATGCGCTTAACGAGAAATACGAGTACTACTTAAAAATATATGATTACCAGGAATTAGTTCCTTAATTTCGTTAGAACACATTACGTTATAATACCGACAGAACAATGAAACACACGCCACATTGCGACGATGCTCTAATTAATCGATAGAGTGGGGTACTCTATCTTCGCCATCTCCTGTACGCTTTCGAGAAGCTCCAAAATAGACTTTGAAGCACCGGCCCATACATGAGAGTTGTATTCCAATTTGGGTGGGATATAGGTCATGTAAATATTAAGGAGATCAAATGGAGTGAAGTAATTCTTACACCGTCTTAAAAAGCGCCGAGGCACTTGAATGCTTCTTTCGACACTCAAAATATTTGCTCGTTCCAACGTCAAAGTGAATTCTCATACCCAGAATATCAAGAGCATCTGATTGCTTAATATCTACATTACCCATAGATACAGATGACAACACACCACCACCTCTGTGTGTCAGAAAACAACATTGGGTCTTCCGCGCATTAAAGTCAACCCTGTTCGTGCGACCCCACACAGAGATTTTCGTCAGGTCGCTTGTAAGCGTGTCGTTCATACTCTGCCTTTTCGCCCCAATCTCCAAAAGGCTCGGCCTACGACAGTCTTTATCTGGAGTGCTTTGCTCAATATCCATTGATCCAGTACTTCCAGCTTTTTGGTTAATGTTATCTACATTAACATTAGCGAAGCTTTAATTGCTGTTCTTTACATACATATACTAAATTCATTATTTAGTATAAATGGAAGCTGCCACATCCACTTATTCAATCTCAAAAATTTTCTTAGACCAAATTCAGATATTTATGCTTTAAACGTTCTCAAGATATATAAAAATCAATATTTCGTTTGTATGGCAGATACCATGCCCACTAGCCCTATTGTTCCCACTTTTTGACTGATGATATGTGTTAACTCTCAAGTCATTCAGGTAAAATATAAAAACTTTAGCTTTAAACGTTCTCAAGATATATTAAAATCAATATTTACCTTGTATGGAAGATACCATACCCACTCCTTCAATTCCGTCCACTTCGCATTGACTATGAATCTTCTTGGCCAAATTTAGAGAATTTTTCTGTTACCATTTTGAAATATATACTTTGTATGGGCGTGGCACCGCCCCGTTGGAATTTTTAAAGTTTATAGAGCCTAAAGTTCATTTCAGACATACAGGGAGATACTGTTAAAATTTCAAGAAAATCAGTTCAGCCGTTTAGCTGCCTATGTGGCACAAACAAACGAAAAAACATACATACATATACAAGCACACATTCACTTGTATATATAATATGTTTTATGCTAAAAGTAGGATCACACGATTGTCGTAAGGCATCAGTAATTAATCAATTTTATATGCCAATCGTGTAATTACACAATTTATTGGCTCATACGGCAACCCACAATATTATTGCGCTTCCTAAGCCGTGGTGCGACAATCGTGTGACAGCTTTAAAGACAATTATGCAACAATATATATGACAACAATACACCAATATTTACTCTATTCTTACTCACCAATTTTTTATTTAGAGAACAAATTATCTTTAGTTTAGAGGATTAAATATAATTTGTAATTATATTCCAATTTAGATAAATATTTTAGTGAATTTTTTTTTTAAATTTATTGAAATGTAAACAAAGTAAAATTTGCAATCTAGTACAACCGCTGTTTCAAATATTTACTAGAACAATCGTGTGACAAAAAAGCGGCAATTTTTTCCATTTAATCGTTTTGCGTAATTTGCGACAATCATTTTTACTTAAACGGCGGCAATCATGTGACTGCAGACAATTTGTTTTGAACAATTTCTTTATCGTGCCTCAATACTGCACAATAAAGATTGTTTAAAATTGGTGTATTGCGACAATCGTGTGATCCTACCTTAAGACATAGATCTAAATTTTCTTCATAAAATTAAAAGTAAATGCAAAAGTTTATGTCAAACAGTTTTGCATGTGCTATCTGATTGATAATATCGAGTTCTCAACCTTTTATTCGATTCAATTTAAGCAGATCTAAGCTATCACTTCTTTAAATTGCTTTGCAAAATAATATTTCGTCTTTCAATACGGACTTCCGGACTTTGACAAATGGTTGCAGTCATATTATTGGGGCTACATCCAACGCATTGGCTGCGATCACCTTTTGCGCTAATAAAGCCCATTTTTAATTTAATGGGTACGTTAATAAATCAAATTGTAGAATTCTGTACGTTACTAAACCACGTGAGATATAAGAGTGCTTAAAGCATCTCGAGAAAGTTATTGTTTGGTGTAGATTTTGTTCTTATTTGTTGACATCAAAATTAGTCAGACCTAGACTTCTTATGGCCTGAACATCAACAACATATGTTTGCAACAGGATGAAGCTCCTTCACACATAGTAAAGAAGCGTTGAGTATTTCAACGGTATACTAATCTATTTATACCCTAAACCTATGAAAAAGGTTCCAATGCAAGAAGCTAATACTGTATGAACAATAAAAATTAAAGGGAAGAACAACAAAAAATATATTTTATTTGGCCCATAAGTTGATGGCACACATTCAAATGATTTCTCCATCAAGCCTCTGCATATCCCTGCAGCACATTGGAACTTATACTCTCTTTTTCTCTCGCTCTCACTGCCTTTCTCTCTCACCCTTTTGTATAATTCGCATATTCGATCTCTCGCAAGTGGGGAGCTTTTTTGTGTTGTACTTACATGACATTATTTTATGGTGCATTGTTGCACAAAACGATTCAGAAACGATTCAGTGTAGTAATGACGTACAAACACCCACACACTCACTCATGTATGGTATCTCTGTATCAGCAATAAGAGAATGATTTCATTATTTTTGCTCCTGTTATTGTTTCATTTTCATTTTCATTTTGCTCTCATTGCCGTTGTTGCTGTCTTGGCATACATTTTACATGTTTAAGTGGTGTATGTATATCTGAAAGGTTGAAAAAAGAGAGGGAGAGGGAGAGGCAGAGCGAGAGTGTGTATGCTTGTGTATGAGTTAGTGTAGTAGTCGCAATAGGATAATTTAAGTTTAAATTTCCTTAAACGGCTATTAAGCATGTGGTTTGTTTTTAGTGTAAAATGCTTGCAAATGTGTGTGTGTGCATATGAAGTTATAGATGATGGCAATATAATCGTGCCTTTTATTTGTTATTGTTGTCATTGCTTTTGCTCTAAGTGCTAATGTTGTTATTGTTTTGTTGCTATTTTTACTGTTTTGTGCCCTTATAGTGTTCTTTCATTTTACAACAACTGCCTGTATGTTGCTTGCTGTTGTTGATGACGATGATGGAGTGATATTTGTTTCGTTTGTTATTATTATTGTTGTTGTTGTATTCGTTGTCGTACTATACAACTTGACACGCTTTGGCTTTTGAAATGTAGACAAAGATAATTGTATTGTCTCCGTATAAGAGATATCAATTTAACTTATAGTTTATATGCTGGTATATATGTATATGTGTGTATATCAATACCACCATACACTGTATTAATGTATATATATATATATGTATAGTGTGTATATGTGTGTGTGTGCGTGTATATGTCCTGGTTTGAGTGTATTCAATAAAGTCAGTAGTATTTGCTTTGGAAACGTGAGCAGTTTACATGACATCGATATGTTAATAATGTTTTCCTTCATTCTTTTCCATTTTTGCTTTAGATTTATCCTATTTTTGCTTTTCTGTTCTATTTTTTCTCTATTATTTTCTTAAAAATGCTTGTGTAAGCAGAAAATTGAAAGAATAACTATTATTTTTATATTTCGTTTGCGCTTAAATCAATACAAAAATATCCAGAGAACAATTGCATATTAAAAAATAAAATAAAATATAAAAAAAATAGTACCAATCAATTATTTTTTATTTTATTTAATATTTATTTAATTTTTGTTGGTATTTTCTGAATAATTAAAAAAAATTGTTTAAACATTACATCCAAGAAAAAGTACTTTTCGATTTCTGCTTTTGAATTTAGGGCTTTTTAAGAAAACGTTTTTAGCAGTTTCTTAAATATTTCTCAAATTCTTCTCTAACTTTATTAAATGACGAATAGTTTTGTGAAATTGCATTTAAATATTTACAAGTCATGATTAGCTGAACTAAATAAGTGTACGTGTGAATATATTACTCAAAATATGGCGAATTTTCGTTAAGAAAACTTTCAGAAATTTACTAAGAATCACTTTATTTGTAGTTTCGAAGTTGAATTTTTGCTAAAAAAAAGTGTACTTTTTTCAAACTTTATTACTCAACTTCATCACTCTGGTTATCGCATACAAAAGCGTAACTCTATTTTCTGCTGTATGTAGTTCTTCAACTTATTTTCTACTACTTTTAGCTATTTTAGACGATAGTTTTTAAAACTTGACATGACACCTACTTGTGGTTGTGGTGTATGAATATGTGTGGAAAGGCTGTTGGAAAATAATGGCAGATAAACTTAAATAAAGTGAAGAAGACTCTATTCGCGTCTTCATTTTGAAAAGTTTGTTATTTTTTTTTTCTCAAGAAACAAAAAACTATGCAAATATTTATGTTCCCCACACTCATATCACTTTTAAATATATGAGTCATTTCATGCATAAATAGCAAAGAAAGAAAACCTATCTTCTACCATAAAATGTCGCTTTATTTATGCTGTCATATGCACACACATACATACACACAAGTATGTTTGCCTCCGTATGCCTGATTTACATTAGTGGCAATGTTAATGGCAGCAGTGTGTGTGGTGCATAATATTATGTTAGCACTTCTGCTGATGCTACTGTTACTACAGTGCCTTTACGAAAAGCAACAATGATGATGATGACGAAATGATGCTACCGAAAGACGACGTGCAGTTTTCTTTTCCTTCGTTTATCTAATACATACATGTATACTCTTAAAGACAGCTGTTGTATGCTAATTAGTAACAAGTGTTTCTAAATTTATAATTATATATTAAATGAAGGCCTGTTGTTGAGGTAGTTACCACAGGTAGCCAGACAAGGTCCAATTCTGACCCCACTGTGTTGTCCAAAGTAGGTAGCGTCCAAGCGGCCTTACATATCCACATACCGGTCCGAACCGAACCAACCAGAGGCATGCACAAAAGAAGAAATTCCACTAATACTCACATCAGCCAGGTCCGATATGGCATGCAAAAACGGACTGCCAAGGAAAACAGTCAAGTTATCCGAAAGATTTGGACACAGGCACAAGATTAAATTTCATCGAACGTTAGACCTAGTCTTTTAGCATACGCACCAGCCACCCAGGGCCCAGTTATGACAGCCATTAGGAATCGTAGCCTATGTCGCGGCATCCCCATAATAGACTCTGAACGAGCCTAATCGTACAGGGGCCAGATTTGCCTTGGTACAGAGCACATGGGTTCATTATTCCACCTTATCTGTGTCCTGTCCAACATGTACCACAGAATCCGATGTCTGCAAGAGGAAAGTGGCATCCCAACCAAGTGGTCAAACTGCACGTTACCAAAGACAGAGCCCACATAGTTCCCCCGGGTGTCAGAGTGACCCCTTACCAAGATAATATGCAGGTCTGAATATCTCGCCATCTCGTTCAGAGATGTCCGGCATTCACACACCAGTCGCGATGTCTAGTAGACACCGGAGGGTGCCCTGATCGCAGCGTGACTGTCCGTACAGATCCGGATATCAACATCATATACCTCCGCTTGTAGGATACTGCAGTGGTCCGGCAGTTTAAATGATACTCTCACCCCATATGCAGAATAAAGACAACGCTCCCAACCCCTTCCGAGCATTGCAATCCATTCGTGTGTACCTCAACAGAACCGGGTCCAATTAACAGCTCTAGTGAGATGCACACGAAGAACATTCTATACAGGAAAGGTTTGGGTGACTGCAAGCCCATAATTCTTGTCACACAATGCTCTCGCCGTCTTCAACCTTATCGCGGACATGGTCGCTATCTACTTAGCCATCAGATCCACTGGAAGCGAGTTTAGTAGTACAAACAAGGCCTGCTAAGGAGTGGACATGAGTTCACCTGTAATCATCAGTGCCGCCCTTCGCAGAACTCTGTTAAAGATCCTGCTATATGTGGACTTCACAATCGCGCCATACATAAGTATGGACTTAAACACCGTGTCAAAAATTCGATTAGAATTCCTAGGATTTAGATCCCAGGACTTTACAGCGCAAAGTTATCCCTCGCTGCCCTCACACATGTATTCTGTACCCCCACATACCTTGCGCTATCCAACAGCCCTAGTTCAACCCCGTGCGGGGCCGGTAGGAAAAACGACGAAACTTTGTATCTGTGTCCTTCCTACTCGTGTATGCCAATCTGATAGATTGTTTTGATAATTACAATCCATATTTCTCATTTTTTGACATCAGCTATAGGGCACGTACACAAACGGATACAGTGAGTATACATATATAATAATATAATATTCCAATTTACACTAAACAATTTGTTTGTGTCATACGTGAGCAAAACCATGAATTTCTTTCTTTCTTTTCTCGCTTTTATCTTCTCTAGTGGAACTTTTTCCTTTTTTAATAAATATTCTGTAACATTTTATCATTGTTGTTTTTGTTGTTTCTTTTTTGTGTTCTTTGGCAACTTACAAGTTGTTGCAAGTGGTAAAAGTACGAAAGTACTTAGGCCATAACAAAAGATGTTTAATTTTAGCAATTTAAGCAAGTCGCAGTTGTTGTAGTTGCATTCTACGTGTTATTTGCCGCAGCTGTATTTGTTGCAGCCACATATGTATGTACGAGTATGTGTAGTAGTGGTTAAAGTTCAAGTACAATTACAAGTAAATGCATGAAATGTTTGTAACTACACATGTTAAAAAAGCAACAACAAAAAAAAGATATTAAATATTATTTGCTAAGAAGGCTTAATATGTAACAACAATTAAAGTTATTTTTACATTTAACACCAAATTATGGTTAATTAACTTAAACAACTACTGCAACAGCAATAGTAACAACAATAAAAGTAATTTCTGTACTTAAGTAAAATTAAATAATTTAAAGACAGAGAGATTGCTTTGTATATAAATAAACGAAATGCTGAAAGAGAAAATTGTAATAAAAATAGATTTCCTTTTCAGAGGCTTTTTTCACATTTTAATTTCTATTTTTATTTTATATAATTCTCCCTTTTAGTTGGTTAATTATTGCTAAAAGAAGTTCTAAATAAAAAAATGTAATAACGCACGACATGAATTGTGGGTTACACTTTAACGTCAAGTCTTTCGTCCAATTTAATTGGAAAATCAACCATGGGGAGGTACACAATTGAGCAACGCCTTAAGATTGTTGAAGCCTTTTACGAAAATAGGCGTTTAAGTTAAAATGCATTTCGAGCACTTCGTAATTTGTTTAGTCAGCATAATCGATTAAATGTGCGTAAAGGTCAGCAAATCGGAAATTTGGAAACACCTGTGTATTAGCGCGATCGATTATTCGACTTCTTTTAAAAACCGGTTTTCAAATTATTCGAAAACTTACTATTTAAAAAAACCGGTTTTCAGTTAAAAATGTATTAAATAACCGGTTCTTTTATTAAAATAAAATTCTTCGCAATTCTTGTTGCAGTATCATATAAAGTTGATAGATTTTTGTACCAAGTTGTAGTTTCTAGCAAGTAAGCATGCTAGAGCAACGTTCGGCTTTTTTAAAGCCTTAACGGACATTTCTCCCTCGACGACGCTACATCCTAATATTTCATACAGTGATTTATTTTTTACAGCGTATTTTATAAGAGTTTTACTTATTATAGAATCATTTTTTCCTTGATGCATAATAGCGTCAACCTTATAGACGTATTTAAGGTGGTTAATACTTCCTGGTGTCAAAGAGCCTCTTCAGCTATTCAGTATTTTTTTTTCTCCGTCGCTCCTCTAAGAAGCATAGTGGCTTTTCACAAAGCATCTATTGCTTCGTTTCAGTTTCTTTAATCAATTTGATATTTCAAGCTAAGTAGATGATTAACCTGCTGTAGCTTCCTCCATATAATTCTTTTTTGTGTAGCGGTGAAGATCCTTGCTAAATGGTGGTGATCTTTACTTTAGCATTGTAATTTTTCCCAGTAGGTGGCGTGTTTTTCCTGATCATTCGTCTGATGTTTGTCATTATCGCCAGAGGTATGCGAGAAGGGTCAGAAATTCGAGATATTCAATGACCGTATTATCTTATGTCGTGTCGATGTTAACTGACCAACGATCATGTGATTTAACACCGTTGGACTTCTTTCTTTGAGGATATTTAAAAGTAAAAGTGCACGTCAATAAGCCAAGAATAATTCAAGAGCTAAATGATGAGATAACTCGGCACATTAACGGCACTGAACCGCAATTATAAATCAGAGTCAGTGAAAATATGGACCGACGAATAGAGGCATGCCACCGAAGCCGTGGCGAGCATTTGGCCGATACTTTATTTCACGCATAATTGTCATCAAACCTTCTATCATAGTAAAGAAATATTAAGATAATTCTCTGAACATTTTTTGTTTTATTTACAATTAATATCGTGCACTTTGGTTGGATCACCCTTTAAAAGGAAGTTCTGTTAAGAATATATGGCACGGAGATAAATCATTACCTTAAAGTGTATAATCATTACTTTAAAAAAATCAAACAGCATTTCCTTCCACACTTACATTTATACACAATATGACAGTCAAGTATACTACTCTTTCCCACTCAAAATGTTGATTTTTAAAATATAAACGACATGCAATCAAATATTGTTTAAGACATGCCAATGTCAAGACCAATACTAAAGCAACATATAAGCAGGACACTGCTAACACACACATACTTATTAAGGATGGATGGAAAAGAAAACGATTAAATGAAAGAGTGAATGTGGAATGTTATCGAAATGATTCCAACGTTATATAAATATTAAAAATTCCAATCATGACACAGGACACGACAACTATGCATCCAGTGAATGACTACAGACAGTCACATTCATTCACTCGTTCATTTAAACATACAAAAACTCCATTAGAAACTTGAACGTATCACATGACAGGCTATCGTGTCGTATCTCATCGCAATCCATCTCATCTGCTATTGGAAATCGTTTGCTGTTGCTGGTGCAAGTGTGGCTAAAGTGGCAACAACTACAACTCAAGTTAATACCAGCCAGTGCTTAGAGAATAGAAGACGTGATTGACTTGATAATAGAAAAAGAAATTATAAAATACAACATCGCTTGGCTTATCAGTCTCTAAAATAATGAATTCTTTTATTTTTTTTTAACTAACTGAAGGCATTTTTGATATGAACGGAAGAGTCCAGTTTAGAAGAATTTTGATTTTTGAATTTTTTTTTTTTTTTTAAGAAAAAAAAACAAACCTTTTTGTGTCTCGCATGACCTAAATAATATCTGAAAAATTTTAAAAATATTCTTCATCTTAAAACTGATACTGTCTGGTAATAACAAATATGAGAGAATAATTTTCAATTTCACAAATCTTCTATTCTAATATGTTTTAGAATCCTTTTCACAAAGATTACCTCCACCGATAAATTGCCCTGAAGTTAGTAAATCTTTCAGATTTCTCATTGGACAGAATTCATTAGATGAATAAATACCTTCAGGGATTTCTAAATACCTTTACTAAGTACACACAAACACTTACACATAAAAGTAAGCATACAGTTTAGCAAAAGCTAAATGATGATGACGATTATGATGGCAAGTATGAGTTCAGAACTGATGACAACCACAACACATACACAACAAACGTTGAGGACATTAAGAATACTCTGTTAATAATAAAAAATAGAGAACAAATAGAGAGAGAGAGAGAGAGGGAGAGAGAGAGAAAGATAAATATTTTCTTGTTTTTCGATGTCAAGTCGTTACAACAAATAAACAAATTACAGCAATGTTAACAAAAACAACATTAAAACGAAACACAAATATGATTGTTGTACTTGTCTTATCCTTCATTCTGAATCGTTTCTAGAACAAACAACTACACAAACGTACCGAACCAATGAAAAACTAAATAGAGGGACAGACTATATATTTACGCAGATAAATGGTGATGACGATGATGATGAGCATGATGATGACGATGATTAAAAGTGAGACAAGAGTAAAGCAAACAATCAGCAAATAGACAAACAATATTAATTTTGTAACGTATTAATGTTGGCATCTTTTGTGTTAAGCACTTAACAACAACAACAACAATAACAATAACTTAAAAAAATATGATTGATTGTATTTCTTTTTTTTTCGAACACATCAATATGATTTAAGAACTCAGCTTACAAAACCACATTTTCATATTCTAACTGAAGGACTCTCTACTATTTACATGCGTATAAAAAAGAAACCAAAAACGAGACTTAAACGAATAAATAAATAAAAAATGGTCATGAATATTAAAAAAAAAAAAAAACAAAAAAAAAATGAATCAAAAGGCCTATAAATAAATTTAAACACTCATTCATGCGTCTTTTTTTGGACTTAAGGTAAAAATCATTGAAATATTGAATAACTACGACACTTTGAATATCATCAACACCCACCCAACAGAATATTGCAGATAAGAAAACAAAATTTAAATTTTAAACGCATTTTCAGTAGACGTTAAATTTAAAGCATACTTTAGGGATATTAACAAAACTCTTTGGTAGAAAGGTGAGCTGCCAGATTGGCCGACTATTGTCTCCTAAAACGTTTTACGGTTATGCTTACGATGTATTTGTACAAAGTATCAAATTGTATGGGTAGTGATATATTAAAAAATATGTATATTCAAACAAAAGAAAATAGTTGTTAGTACTTAGAATCTACTAAACACATATATGTGTGTGTATAATACATGCTATAGAAAACCTTGTTTTTACTTAACGACGGCAGCTTATGATTTGATACGGAGATAGAAAAATATGACGGAAATCTTCTTTGATTGTTTGAAAAGCTACTTCTTAAAGAAAACCTTGTATTATCATGCAAGTACATCGTAAAATGACTCCTATTTGGGAAGTATTTAAAAGTGAACAGATGACACTATGGAATATAGAATTAATTTAATGCCAGGGGACGAAAGTTGACGATAACTCCTTTTAGAGTATGATCTCAACAGGTGATATACTTATCCGATTATATTATCATCGGTGTTTGAAGTAAATCTCTAGTTCTAGAACGTAAGATAATCCTATGAGCGTTGAAACACACATTTATCCATGAGAACACTCTACACCCTAAACAACTTCTATCTCACATTAATATGCTGAAAAAATAGTTGAATAAATACAAAAATAAAAACAACTACGTCCACATATTTCTAATTATGTCTCTTCTTCGACGAGGCTCATTTCTGGTTGAATCAATACGTCAGCAAGCAAAATTGTCGTATACCGAAAAATGCGCTGTTTGGTGTGGATTATAGGCTGCTGGCATCAATGGACCGTACTTTTTCATAGTCAATGAGGGCCGGAGCGTTACTGTGAATGGAAAGCGCTATCGTGTAATAATTATTTTGTTTTTGTTTTGGCCAAAATGGAAGAAATGGAATTTTCTGACAAGTGGTTTTAACAAGACGGAGCCACATGCCACACATCACGCGAAACAATGGCACAATTGAGAGGGGAATTCGGTGTGCAGCTTATTTAACTTTAGGGACCGGTCAATTGGCCGCGTAAATCGTGCGATTTAATGCATTTAGACTATTTTTTGCGTTGCTATGTTAAGGCTCATGTCTATAGGCACAAGCCCGCAACGTTTGACTCACTGGAAGCCAATATTGAAGAACTTATACGTGAGATGCCGGACAATATGTTGGAGAGAGTGCGCCAAATTGGACTCATTTTATGATCCATTTAGATGAATTTATGCATTTCTCTAAATTGAGTTATTTGTAAATCAAATCCGAAAGCTAAAAAAATCATCAGATGTGAGTGTTTCTCTCGTCTGCAGAATGTAAGAGAAAAATACGGTCATATACATACTTAAGAAATGAAGTGTTTTCTCTGAACATGGAATTCTATTTGATACTAATTTTAATGCAAAACATTCCACACAAGTACGGCCCTGGGATTTATAAGACATTGCGCGTAAAAATTTTCAGATCTGTACTAGACATAACAATTTCTTACTAATATATAATTACTTACTGGAATATAGATCAATAATTTGAGATCCAACTTATTGAGTTCATAATGATAGTGATAGTTTTGTACAAAAACAAGTCTTGCAATTATTACTTAGAAATTTACTTGCTTTTATAAAGCTGACAACGCTCAAAAGTTGTAGAATTATATAAAACATTACATTCGCTTTGAATTTAAATGAGGATATATATCTAATTGCACAATTAGCAACATATCTTTTAACATTTCATATCGTTCCACACATCAATTTTATCTATCTTCGTTTTTTCCGAGGATTTGAAGAATAAATTAACTTTAAATTTGAATACCCTTAGCTGATTATAGTAGTCTGTAAGGATCCTGCACATATGAAGTTGGATGAACAAATATGGACCTACGACACTGTATCTGAGAAAAAGTTTAAAATGTTGTAGTAAAATTATGATTTTTCACGAGTTGATTTTTCATTACATAATACAATTCCTTAATTAATGCATCAATAGTATGGTTCCTATATAAAATAGTGCTCAAAAACGCATCTAAAGCTGAAAAAATTGTTTTCGCTTGAAAAATACACCAAGATTCTTCAAAGCTACTTAAACGGTGTATATATATCACTAAAGAAGCCTATATCTCTTCTTTCCAAATCCGAAAAGAGACTTTAAATCTGGTGATATTTAGCAAAGTTATTAGCTTATAAGTTAATGATGTTCCAAAAACCGGTTGTTTACCTGTAACTCGAGATTTTGGAGGTGCTTTGAAAATTCTTAAAACAGATTCTTGTTCTACTTGACAGCGCCTATCAATAAAGTAGTATCATTTCCCAGGTATTTCAACTTAGTCATGTATACTAAAACAGAAAATACATGCTGTGTCAATGATAGTTTACCATTGCCAGCGTTTGTCATGATGATTCACTATAACGTTCACCACCGGATAGTTGTTATTTATGGCGATAAAATTCTTCCATCTGATTTCATATTTAATTATTAAATGATATAAAAATACAACATGGGAATAAAACATCGATGTATCGATTTTATAACCGATGTCTTCATGAACGATGTTGCATCCCTAGATAGAAGCAATGTTGCGAGGCAGAAAATTCAACAAGTCAAAGGCTTACAGTTCTCCACAAATTGAGGCAAATATTTAAAATATAACAGTCTGGCAGCACATGCATTAAATATAACCAAAAGCTAAAAAAAAATTATTTGTGCAAAATTGCTTAACGAACGACAACAAACGACAAAATCTTTTTAGCATTGACAACAATACATACATACCAACTAATAACAACAACATAAAACAAACTAATATCGGTATTATCATCGACAACAACAAACAGTAACAACATTGATAACGACCTAAAACAACAACTTTTATACAACAACTAATCAATTTTTATGACTGTAAGCATTACTTTGCCAAAAAAAGGGAAAAAATAAAATCAGAAAAGAAATAAAAAACAACAGAAAGAAAGAATGAAAGAAAGTGAGAAACGTTTAAAGTTTTTGTGTTTTTACAAGTGCCAAAATAGATATTTACCCAATAAACTGATTACTTTCGATATAAACTTGCACTCACACACACCTACAAACACGCAAATATTTATATATAGACGATAAGGATTTTGAAATACTAACCAGCAAGCAATTGTATAAGATATCAATGGCTATTGTGGAAACCGGACTTTTGTAAAATTTAAATTATACAGTTAGTTATTATATTCGGTCATTAATATTCGGTTTTCTTTGAAAAGTAACAAATAATACATTAGAAAAATGGTTTTATATAAAATTCAGTATTTTGTTGGATTACCCTTTTGTTTTATAACTTCACTTAGACGGTTTGGCATGTTTTTTACTATTTTAGCTGTATAGCTGCAGGAATACGATCCCATTCTTCTTGAAGCCGCAATTTCAAGTCTTCAATGTATGTTATTTTGTAGTTGCGGATTCGCCGGTCCAGCTCATCCCATAAATTCTCAATCGGATTCAGGTCTGGGGATTGTGCAGGTGGATGGAGAACTTTAGGGCAGTTATAGAGAAACCATTCTTGAATTAAACGCGACTTGTGCTTTGGGTCGTTATCTTGGTAGAATTTGAAAGAATCTAAAACGCCCAGCTTATTTGCACTTTCTTTCAAATTTTGACGGAGGATATTCAAATATGATTCCTTATTCATAATTCCGCTGATAAAAACTAATTTTCCCCTCCTTTTAGCTCCCATACAACCCCACACCATAACATGTCCATTTCCATGTTTAACGGTTGGTTTTAAATTTTGTGGTTGTAGCTCCTCATTTGGCTTCCGCCACACCATTACACGCCCATCGGATCCAAATACGTTATACTTGCTCTCGTCCGCAAATATAACGTCATCCCACCAAGTTTCAGGCTTCTTAATGTACTCCCTGTCAAAACTCAAACGAGCTTTTCGGTTGCGTAAATTAACCAATGGCTTACGACGTGCTACTAGGCCATGAAAACCTTTTTTTCTAATGGTTCTTCGTATAGTAGATGCAGATATTTTCTTTTTAAACTCATTGAGCACCGCTGTGACTAATTTGGGAGCACTTAAGCGTGGGTTAGATTTTATTTTTCGCACAATTGAACTTTCTTCCCGCTCGGTCAATTTTTTTGGCTGACCTGTCCGCTTTATGAAGTATATTCTTCCGTCATTTTTGTGCCTTCTGACAATGTCCCCAACATATTCAGAATTTCAGCAATCTCTTTGTACTTTTTACCTTTTTCATAATGGAAAATAACAAGTTTTCGCTGTTCTAAAGGAGTGTTTTTTCCTTTGTATCCCTTTTGTATAATTTGCTATGAAGTAGAATTTTGGACTGACAAGAAAGGAGATGTTATGCACTTTTATTAAAACGTATCCCTATATTGCTGGAAAAGTAGCTGAATAACATGTTTTTTTGCAAATAGCATATAAATAGGGGAAAAACCGAATATTAATGGCGGTTAGTAAACAGGGTTAACAAACTTTGATCGATTTATCACGGTTGCAGGCTTACCATAGAGCCATTTTTTCCATATATTTGAATACTCATACTGACAACATTTATTTAAGTTTTTGTTATTCTTCTGATTACTTATCCATTTCACTAATACCAGGGTGTTATTATCGATACACTTAAAAACCGAATATTAGTGACACTAACTGTATATGATTTTCAAATTTATAAAATATTAAAAATTTATCTTCTTAATACTTTTATGCTTGACACTGTATATTTTCTTAAAAAAATTAAAGACGTGAAATAAATACGTAGTCTTAAAATGTTTGCTGGGTTGTATACAGACATAAATGACGCGTGGATAAGTGAATATAAAAAACAAGTGAGAACAAGTAGTTTCATGTTTTAGGTGTTTCTTTAAAAATGGAGTGCGTATAAGTTGTGAATATATTTTTTGAAAACGATAATGATGACAGCGATAGCTGCTGTTATTATTACAGTAGCAGCAATGGGGGTAATAACCATCAAATACAAGTGCTTTACAATATCCGTATTGTTGTTACTGCTACTGATTGCTGTAATTCTGTAATTTAAACTGATTTTTTTGTTGAGATTATTTTTTTAAATTTTATGTTGCGAAATGTGAAAGTTTGTTGACTTAAAAGCGGTTTGTTTTATGCCTACATGTGTTTATATTTTCACTCTGAACGTTAGAGAAGGCAACACATGTACACATTCATTTTTCTGTTTTCTACAATTTTCAAAATAATTTTTTTATTCCTCTGTCATATCCTGTTTTACGAAATCTACTTCACATCATAATGATTATTGAACGAGGGTCTTTCTTCTTAAGCCTGTTTCTCCTCTCGCACTTCTTCAATTTATTTTAAGTAATAAAACAGTTGATTGTCGTTAAGAAATTAAGAAGAGTAATGAGGATGATATTCACTTTCGTTGAATGATTATCTTTTAACAATGATAATGAAAAAAAAAAAAAAAAATGGGAAGAAATCCTTAATGTTGATGAGTATCTGTTACGAACACTTGTATTTTTGTTTTTATTTTTTTGTCGTTTATCAGCTTGTCATGTTGAACAAGGTATGTATAGCAGGAGACAAACGATTACACTTGCATTTTCATTGTATTTTTTCTTGTTCTTGTATTTTCTTTTTCGAAAAATTTTCTGCTTTAATACTTTTAATCTTAAGTGTTATAGTATTTTATTATACCAACACTTATGCACATCCTACATGTGTGCGTGTCTGTTATACATGTGTAACAGTATTTTGTATAACATCTTATTCTCACAGCTTGATTTGCAGATAAACAACGACACCAGCAACGACAGCAAAACAAAATAAATAAACAAATAAATATCCTTGTACTAGTTAGTCTTGTTACACATAATACATACACACGTACATGTCTTCACAAATCTTCGAAATGCATTTGTATTCCAATTTTGTTTGTTTGTTTATAAATGCAATTAAATTCTAATGTATGTGTGTGTGTGTGTGTGTGTGAGAGAGAAGGTACATATTCTCTTCGTTTATTGTTTAATGCTTAAGAATGTATTTTATCAAATTAATTTCGTATATTGTCTTAAATGTTTCCTTGTTCAGAACGAATTCTTAATGTCTTTTAGCAGATGAGCTATTCAATGTGACAGCCATTCTTCCATTTATTTTGTTTGCAACATCAACAATAAGTAACTTGACACATAATTTCAAATGAAAATCTTAATAAAACTATCGCACAATAAAAAAGACGTATGCAGAAGGGAATCTATTAAGAACTAATCCTTTTATTTTATTTTTATTTCTGTAATAAAAATGGATTTACATCAGCAGTTGGATAACTTTGTTATTTTGAGTTAAATATTTGAAAAACAAAAAATACTTACATTTCTTAAAGCCTTCAAAATAGCAATTTCTTACATGATGACTTTTTTGGAAACGGAAGAGTAATCACACTCGGCTTAATATGAAAGAATGCTGGATGAGGTAGCAATAAATGCATTTTCTTCAAAGTTAATACACGTGTGTTTAGCCGCACCTAGTCGTCAAAGAACTTTACATTTTTTTTTTTTTGTTCAGATGGTTATCTTACACGGTGCGACAAGAATGAACGAAGTTAAAATACCCGGCAAGTTACACTATTTTTCTGATAGCGCTGCCGAGCAAAACAAGGATCTGTTTTTAAAATTTTCGAAACACCTCCAAAATCTCGACTCACGGGTAAAAAAAGGTTTTTTGGATCTTCATGCACTTATAAGATAACAATCGCCGGACTTATAAGTAACTCCGACAATTTTCAATGGATTTCTAAGCCTTAAGTCTCATTTTATTCATAACTTAATATAAGTCCATAATTATTTTATCATTAGTATGGTTCCTTTATAAAATAGTGTGCAGAAGCGCATCTAAAGTGGAAAAATTGGATAAAAAACACATCCAGATTCTTCAAGGCTACTTAGGTGACATATATACTTATAGCCTTTATCTCTTCTTTACAAATCTGAAAAAAAAAAACTTATTTACTTATTAGCTTAATGCATGAAGTGCATGAAACCGTTTTCTTACCCGTAATTCGAGATTTTGGAGGTGTTTCGAAAATTTCAAAAACAGCTCCGTGCGGCTTGGCAGCGCCTAGCAGAAAAATATTATCACTTGCCAGGTATTTTTTTGTCGCACCGTGTTATTGCTTCAAATCCAAGTTGAATTTGTTCAAAACTTCCGCGTAATATTTATTGCTTATTTTTTACAACTCGAGGACCTGGATTATGCAATTGATATTTGTCTATTCTCACACAAGATCTAGAAGACCTGAAAAGACTGGCTCGCAATGTTTGACTTCAGATAAGTATCAAGAAAACCAAAGCCCTAAGAATTAACAACAATAGTATAGAAAACATAATGCTACAGGGCCGAACAATTGAGTAGGTAGATATATAGCTTTTGCTATCTGGGAAGCACAATTGCAACAAACGGCGGTGCCAAAACACACGTTAACAGCAGGTTCAGTTAGTATGGAGAAGATCATACACATCTAGGCAAACCAATTCTAGAATATTCAACTGATGGGTAAAGTCAGTTCTGTTATACGGCAGTCAAACCTGGCTTGTTTCTAACATCATCACGCAAAAAAATACACGTATTCACCAACAAGTGCCTTAGAATCTTATGCCAGGTGTTAGGCAAACCATAAGCAATATAGATCTATGGAATTTGACAAATGAAGAGCTCATACCGAAGCAGATAAGGCAAAGGAAGTGGAGATGGAGCGAACATACCTCAAGTAAAAATCGCCGTAGTATTGGGTTGATTTAAAAAAAAACACGTAAAATTTAGAGAAATATATGAAATCTTTATTTGAGTCGATAGAACGGTCTAAATACTTCAATGTTTAATGATGATTTCATGTAAATGTTGATTGCATCTACGCCTCAATTGGTTCATACGCTGGTTCCAGTTTTTCCATACATTCTCCATCATATCGGCCCTTATCTCACGAATAAATCCTTCAATACTGGCTTCCAGTGCGTCAATCGCTGCTGGCTTTTCCCTATGGACATGAGCCTGAAATTAGCCCCACAAAAAATAGTCTGAAAGAGTTAAATCGCATTATCTAGGCGGTCAATTATCAGACCACAAACGTGCAATAAATTGTTCACTGAACCTACCTCTCAATTGGGCCATTATTCCGCGTACTGTGTGACGTGTGGCACCGTGTTGTTGAAACCACATGTCAAGCAAGTCTAGCTCTTCCATTTTGGTTAAAAAATTTGCCATTTACAGTAACTTTCCTGCCTTCGTCGTCTTCGAAAAAGTACGGTACAATGAAGCCACTGACTCATAATCCATATCAAGCAGTGCATTTTTCTTGATGCACTACAATTCTTGCAATGCTTCAGGCTGTTTTTCATATCAAATGTGGCAACAATACCTGTTCATGTATCCATTCAACCAGAAATGAGCTTCGTCGCTCAACACAATTTTTCGATAAAAAAATGGATCTTCACATAATCTGCAAGCGTTGTTCATTTGTAAGTCGATTCATGGTTAAATTGTACATCAAACTGAACATGTTTGACAGTAACATGTTACACGAAAACAATCACTCGATATTACAAGAATGGCACTTGAGTAGAATTCTCAAGGATAGAGAAACTGCACTGGACTAGGAAACACCTGGCGCAAAATTATACAAGAACTAAGGCAAAACAGTTTTAGATGGGAAGAAGCATGGCAACGGCATCAAACCGGCATCAAAAGAAGTAACGGAAGAAAATATTGTTTTCCATTTATAATGGCATCGACGTGAATGACAACGCGTGCATTCCAAAAAATTTCGGCCATGATGTTTATCCAAAGGTTGCTAATATTTTAGTTCACCTCTAATGTATTTAGGATGCACGCACATTTCTTGTTCGATTTCTTAAAAACGAATAAATTTATGTCAAATTCGTGACTATAATTTGCCTTTTCTGTCAGTTTTCGTTAATAAACGTAAACACCAACTTATTAAACAAAAGCTTGCCTGGCGATGGAACTAATTTTTCTTTGTTAAATATAAACATCAACAAGCAAAACAGCCGAACATGGAGTAAAAAATTCAAGATTATAACACGAGATACCATCTTACCCATAAAAATTAACTGTTTGGTGTCAATTACCATAAAAGCTAACGAAATTCTTTTGGCAAAAGTTCGAAGAAGCTTTTACAGTGAATATGATACTTTAACGTCTAATGCTAATGCAATGGACCTGTTTAATGGCTTCTTAGAATGCACAATTTAAGATCTCTTGATAAGTCGACAGCTTCGGATTAAATAATGCAAAAGGCATCACGACTACATTTGATGCCAGCAGCAGCAGAAACAGCTGAAGCCAAACTTTTAACACAATTAATGATTGAAGTAAATTTGGAAAATTTTGTAAGAGTCATTGTACCTGAAATACTCTGAACGTCAAAATAAAATGTAGAACCCTATTCTCTAGAATTTAGTCTTTATTTAAGTCTTTTCGAATACGATTGTTTAAAAATCTTATACTTTTTTAAAACTTTATTTAAAGCTTTACAAAATTCTGAAAAAACAACAAAAGAATTCTTACAAAAACTAAAGTTATACAACGAAAATGCAAGGAACTCTATTTTGTACGCGTCAAAAATAAGTGTACTATGCTACAAAAAAGAACGACGTAGAAGTACCTGTGAAGTGTTAGCATTTTTCTGATAGGTGCTTATAAGTTAATAATTCAAGCGCTTATAAGTTAATAATTTAGCGAATTATCCGATTAAGATTCTTGGTAGATTCGGAAAGAAGAGGACAGACTTATGGTGTATACTTTACTTAAGTAAATTTAAAGAGTCTGTGTATATTTCTTAAGCAAACACATTTTTACTTAATTCACGTTTTTACGTTTATTTATATAAGAACCGACCTATTTTGGGATTTATGAAAGTTGTATGTTTGGTTATGAATATTTTAAAAATTATTAAAAGTTATCAAAATTGGTAAAAAAAATACAGATACAAATTTTAAAAACATTAACGTTTTTTTCTTTTACCACAAATTAATGTAAATTAATTTCATTTATTTAAAAAATAATTCCAATTTTACAGAACTAATACATAAATTATATGGAAATTAGCTTTCAATTGATTAATTGCAAGATTGATTACATGATTGATTAAAAAATAACAATATTTTTTAAATTTGTTTATTAAAAGAACAAACGAAGTAAGTCGTAAAATACGAGTAATCAAATATTATTATAATTTCAAAATTTGACATTCTTAAGCTAAGAACCTGTTACTTGTAATAAATCTTCCCATCTTCATTGAAAACATATGCATATCCCTTCGTGACGACCACACCTGTCACTGCTTAGTTTTATTGCAATAATTTATTTGAAATTTTTCTTTCAACAGTAAACCGTATTAGAATTACACACGTACATATATACTCATACCTTTTGTTCTATATTTAATACGAGTATTTTGTTTATTAAATATTTATTTTATTAACTCCTGGCATTTGTTTTAAATTGCCAACTTAAGCAAACAAAGACAACAACAACAAGAATAGGAATAATAGAAAGAAGTAAACAAAATAAAGCATAAGTGTAAGTATTTAAGTACCCACATTGAAAATGTTTTGTATCTTCGTGAAAAGAAAACGAAAAACAAAAACAACAATACAAAATAATAAAAATGAAAAGAGAACTAAATGACATTGACATTTTGAATAATGACCGTTATTTATAATACAACAAATGTTTCAACAATCTAAGCCTCTCACCTCCCCTACCAAACGTAAATTCAACAATAGCAGCAGCAACAACAACAACAATAATAACATTTAAACACTTAAATGTTAAACTTATCCGCACAGATACCATAAGACACCCAGAGTCCTTTTCTAAAAAGGATATTAAATGAGTTGAAGAATGAGCCAGCAAGCAAGCCAGCAAGCAACACACTTTTGCAACAACATGCATTTAATGAAAGAACAATAACAAAACGAAAAAAAAGAAAAATTAAATTAAATGAGTACCCAGCTTCTATGCAAAGAGAGTAGGAGAGAGGGAGAAATAATAAAAAAAGATGCTTTAGTTGATGAGCAGAAATTAAATTTGATACAAGAACAATAACAAATGACAACTACATGCAATGACACTTCAGCATTAAAGTAAAACACTTACAAGAACACATTCAACGACTCACACTCATACGAACAAATGTACACTTCAACTGCTGCCACACCGACAGCAACAACTACATTAACAATTTATGTAAATGCAAGAAATGTGAAGTATGCTCAATATTATACAGTACCTTAAAAGAATACAGTGATTAATATTTTACTTATTGATATAATCGCAAGAATTTGCTTTCTTGCTTTCAAGAATTTGTGCAACAATAAATGCGAGATAAATGCGACAAATGCGAGAGTGAAAAAGCTCTTAACAATCATCGCTTCATGCTAAGGTTCTTACTTTTTCTGGGCATTCAAGCACTGCCAGTACTCAAAAATTTATAGTGACTATGTATATACTTTTAAACTCGAGCGGTGAAAAGGGTTCTTGCAAGTCTCATCGTTAACAAATCTGCTAGGCCTGATGGCATACCAGCACTGGTCCTTAAGCAGAGGTCTTCGACGCTTGCGCGTTCATTAGCCAACCTTTTAGTGGGGCATATCGCATCAGTATTTTTCCATCCTGTTGAAAGGTTGCTAATGTAACACCAATCCCTAAAAAGGGTGAGGCTACGAACATTGAAAACTACCGCCCAAAAGCAGTCTTTTCGGCACTCTGCAAGGCTTACCATGTTGTGAAGTACTTAGAGTCCAATGATTTGCTAAGCGATCGGCCGTACGGTTACCGAAAAGGTTGTTCTACTGGTGACCTGTTGGCGAGAGCAAAGTTGTGGCTCTGGATATTTCTAATTTGATAGGGTTTGGCAAGAGGCGCTAGTATGAACACTTACTGCCTTTGGAGTTAGTAATCATTTCTCTCGATTTATATTTGTCAGAGATCGGTCTATAATAGTGGTTATAGATGGGATCTCATCCGATGAGTTCAGGATTAATTCAGGCGTACCGCAAAGCTCCGTTCTTTCTCTCACTCTATTTCTAATATCTCTTAACGACTTTCTTGGAGATTGAGATAAAAAGCAACTTGGTGATAATCTCCTAGTGGGGTCGGGCAAAAGGGTCGATTTTAATGGGTAGTTGTGATGTCCGATGGAACGATCATATTATCCGAGTGCTGAAAGAAGCATTCAAGTGCCTCGGTTTTTCAAGACTGTGCAAGAAATACTTCACTCCATCCAAATTTCACAATATAAACAAAACCTAGGTTAGGTTAGGTGGTGGACCCCCCTAAGCCAACTCGGGGATCAAACAGTCTTCACAGGAAACCATTTAGCCTACAAAATAAATCTCGCGATTGCTGCCACTTTTACCCTGGAGAGTTCAGTCGAAGATGACAAAAAGTTGGAGTCCAAGAATCTCCGCCATCTGGCAGCAAGAGCCGGACACTGACACATAAGGTGAAAGACGGTCTCCACTTTCTTTTTCGGAACCACAACTCCTGTAAAAGTCTTTCGAGGGAATGCCAGGTCTATTGGCATGCCTCCCAATCAGACAGTGACCCGTTAGGACCGCACCAACTTAGGTAGAGAAGACATTTAGTCCTCCTTTCGTCGAGGTTGGTCCAGCAGAGCCTGGCGATACCGCACATGCCCTCATGATGCCAACGATATTGAGCGTCGACATAAGATAAGGAACTAGTTCCTAGTAATCATATATTCTTACGTAGTACTCGTATTTCTCACTGAGTACTTATTTCTCATAGAGTGCTTATTTCTCTTTCATGCCGTGGAGTTAGTAAGGAGCATTGGTGCTCTTACTATTGACATATATATCTTTTCAGCTATCAGATCTCTTGCAGGTGCGACTTTTAACTATAGGCTGGAGGAGGGGACTTCTTACCTATTAGGCAGAAGTATAAATTAGATACTGACAGATCCTGTACAGAGGAGGAAACTTACTTTACTACTAGATTCACCTATCATAGATTAGATGGGAAGCGTACCAATCAACTGTTTGAGCTGGATCGGGGCAACATGTTCTCCACTGTATCTATTCTCACAGGTCATTGTACAATAGGTAGGTACTAGGAGAAGTTGCGCTTATCTGAAAATGATTTGTGTCGAGGTTGTGGATCGATTAAAGAGATAGAGAGCATAGTAATCTCCTCTGACTCTACGTAGACTTCTCACAATCGGTTCTTACTTTCTCACTTTCATTACGTTGTCAAGTTGGTTGCCGACTTAAATTAGGGAAATATGCTTATACGCGAAGCCTCTGTGTTAGCTGTCAAGACCGGTTATTCTGGACTAGGTGACCAGTTCGGTAGCATCATCTCATGCGATATAGGACGATTTGTATGCTACAGAAATTAAACTGCCAGCAATACGCTCTTTCAACGATCTGCATAAAAGTTAAAGTGGTAAAATAAAGACAAAAGAACGACTTGGTTGAACAAATAAAATAAAAAAAGAAACTCAAAAGAAGAAAAGAAACTTATTTCGTTTAATAATAAAAAAAGAGAAGGAAAGTAAATGGCAATTTTAAAATATTTTTTTTTGTGTCCTTATGAAACATAATAAAACATAATACGAGAGACAAGTAAAGAATTGAAAAAAATGAGGGGGAGGTTGTGAGGTTAAGGAATGGCCTCATTATAATGAAAATGTTTCATATATAAGATGTTGCCTCTTTTTACAATTATGAACATAAAAATTAGAATGTGTTTGTGTGCTAGTGCTAGAGTTGGTGTGTGTTTTTTTTTCTCTTACCTGTAAGGACCCTTTAAAAACCCTGTCTAAGTGTGAAGGATATGATTATGAGTGAGTTTTTTTTGCACTCTCTAATGCTAATGAAGCAATGTCAAGGTGTTTTTTTATTATTATTTTGTGTTTTTTTACATTTCATTTGTTTTTCTCTTATTCTTTGTTTCAAGTCCCTTGGCCACAGTTGCTGCTGTCAAAAGACAACAGCAAAGTGTCATTAAAATCTCAGCAAATTATGTGTTTAACTTTTCTCATCTTTCTAAAAGTAGTCAACGTTTATTTAATATCTTTTTCTGGGCTTAACTTGTTTTTTTTCTTCTTTTTTTAATTTTATACATTTTTTATTTCATTTATTTCGAAACCGGAACCGAAATACAAGCCACGTTGAAATGAGAGAAAGTAAATTATAAATTTGAATGATGCAGGATAGAGAGGAAATTAACCCATCAAAACTTTTCTCGTTTAAAAGAATGGGTTATTAATTATAATCAAAAAATCTCTTAATGTCCTTTTTGAAATATGTAACAAAAATATGCGAAACAAATTTATAAAAATTAAAACTTTTTATTTAAAGTAGCTTTTTAACACGATGTCCAAGATCATTTCTCAAATCTATTAATATTTGAGTTAATGTATCTTACGATTAATCAAAAATGTTTCTATTTTTTTTTTTTTGCAATATTTTAGCAACAATTTTCATTCTCAAAATTATTTTCAAAATTTATCTTCTCTGGTTTTTTTGGCAAATTAAGGCTCAATTTTTCCAATATACTCCTATCAAATAAATTTAAATATGTTTTAGTTGTGCAACTGTAAACTTTCTTAAGCTATTTTTTAGCTTTTGGCCAGAGTAGTTTGGATGTACTTTTTCTATGCTGCTTTTTCGTGTATCATCAGTTAACAGTTGCTAGAAACTTAACTTAAGAAAAAAAAACAAAGAATAGTAATTAGTTTTTATGACCTCAAGGCTGAAAAGAAAAGCAAAAATATATTCTTAAATACTCATAAATTTAGTTTATTCGCCTTCTATTAAAAAAAAAATGAAACATAAAATTAAAAAAATTCAAAGTCACTTTGAAAAATTATTCAGACCCCACCATAATTAGAAAAAGGAAAAAAAAAGGAAAAGATGTGCAAATGAAATGGCTAAAATTTTGTGAACATTTCTGATGCAGGAGAAGGTATTCCATATTTTAAAGATCTACAATTTTTGTAACATCAATAGTACTAGAAAGTATAGTTGCTTTCAGACGAACTTTCTTCGGTGAGTTAGGTTAGGTAAGGTAAGTTAATGGGCTCTCCTGGAGGAAAGCAGTTTCACGTAGGCCAGATATTTGAACCATTGTGATACCACAAGCAAAAAAGCTAACGGGGATCAAATATATTATTAATTCCCATAACATTCCATGAAGAATTATGGGGACTTCTCTCAGTCAATGAGCTGCACCCGGTTCTATTTATAGGCTCATTGAAAGGGACCTAGAGTTTAACGCTGGCTCCGAAAAGCAAATGCTTTAGGGAAGTCTTCAATAGTAGAAATACTCATAACCAGTTACTAGCTAATGCTAAGAGGTGATACCGCTGTTGAAAAACGTATTTTTTTTCAGATGGTCTGTCCTGGTATTGAACCGAGGACCTTCTGGTTGGTAGGCAAGAGTCTTACAGCGGCACACGGTACCGTGATCATTTTATCCTCATGAAAAACCATTTTGAGTCCAAAATAAATCTTGCAATTGCGGTAAACTTCATTTTGGAAACTTCAGTAACTGCTGTCGTCTGATAGCAACTGCTGAGCATTGAAACATGATATGAAACACAGTATGCTCCTTCTCTTCAGAACCACAACTGCAAAAATTATGCAATGGGATGCCGAGTATAACGGCTTGCCTCCCAATCTGGCAGTGACCCGTGAGGACAGCAAAAGTGCCTTTTATCGAGTTCGATTTATCAGAGCGCATGCTCTCATACCGCCAACGAGATTGAGCTTCGCTATACAGCATAACCGAGGCAATCGGAACATCAATGATAGATACTCGTTCGAAAATTGCGAGCTCAGTACCCGCTCTAGACACTCATGCAGCAACTCAATTGCCGACGATATACTTGTGTCCCGAAACCCATATGAGAATTACCTTCGAATGTGCCGAGTTTTCACTGAGACAAGGATAGACGTAGATGTGGCGCTTGCAAGGAACCTGATCGCAGCATGACTTCTATGCAGTGGTCAGGCAACCTATAAGACATTCTAATGTCAGAACTCTGCACAGAAGGCTCTTACTTAGTTTCACGTAATTTAAAATAACGGAATTTCGTATGCTAATTAAACTGGGCAGTCTGTCAGCTTGCGGATCGTGGGTTTTGTTCCCACCACTAAGTCTAATCGCTTATCTTGTTTGTAAGAGTTATAACATATTTGGTAATTGTATTCTTATTTAAAAAAAAAAAAAAAAATATTTTTTACGTGAAGAAAAACATCAGCAAAAAAAAAAATGGCCTGAATTTTGTCGTGATCACGACACTAGCACAAAACCCATAGAAAGATACTGCACGATAGGAGAGTAAAGATGCGTGAGATGGTGGAGGCTGTAGTCATCTCAAAAGAGATGTATGATCACTTCAAAGAAGTGTTAGGCAATGCAAAGGCTCACTCGAAATTAGTTTTTCTAACGTATTCCAACTGTGGGAATAACGTGTATTCATCACACATGCCGCCACAGACTTGGCAATGCACTTAACGCTTGACCATGTTAAAATATATGAATTGTGCTACAAATTACAATCTCATCCAGCATATTCTCGTGATTTGACGTCTTGCAAAATTATTTAATTAAAAAAAAAACTGTTTGGTTAGAGAAAGTTTAAGCGTTGCTTTATAGATAAATTATATAGAGCGGGACACCTTCCCTAACTATTTTTCTTTTTAAAGAAATATTTAACATTCGTGTGACTTTTTCGCTTTTTTAAAACTAATTTTTATTTGTATGTTGGCGGTTATTTCTACAGTTTTTCAACATTTATTTTTATATTTTTTGGTCATATCGTACACTAATAAACACGTTTGTTTTCACTACACCTTTGTACTTTACCTCTGTTTTTTTTTTCATACTGTCTAACGAATGTAAAAAAAGGAAAAAAATTCTCATTAAGATCTCTAGAGTTGCAGAAGAATGTTCGTAAAGTTCATAAATGTGATAAAAGTAAATCTAAAGATGGTTGTAAATACACAGTACGAATGTCATAAAGTTTTGTGTTAAATGTCAACCCTACATACTATACAGAAACTACAGTAACAAGTACCTTGTTCTAGTACTTTTTCATTTTAATTCGTTACTCCACCTCTTTGCCTTTTAATAGTTCATAAATATTACGAGAAGGAGATGGAAACAAAAAAAAAGTGAATTATATGCGATCCTCAGACATGAAGTCAAGTACGAGTATTATAAATGGAACTTGAAACTTGCATATGCACATAAAAATATAACGAAAAAAGAAAAAAAAAGAAAAAAATAATAATAAAGATTAAGTAAATATGACGACTTCTAAGCAGCAAAGGTAAGAAGTTCTAATTATAGTCAAACTCAAGTCTTACGAGTAAGTCATTATTACTCACCTTCTCTCTGTTGAAAAGTCCTTAATATCCTTTTGATGATAGACTGGAAAAGGGTGGTAAAGAGAACAAGTCATTATTGTTTTAAGAACAAGAATAAATCTTTTAAAAATATTAGAAATACACCAGAAAAATGTATATGTACATATACATTTACCAGCTGCACCGGTATAGAATAAGCCCTCACAAAAACTTAAATTTAAACAGATTGCATATAAAGGGTGAGCCATTTAAAAGTTTAATTTAAAAAATGCAATAAAAAACGGTTTGAAATTTCGCAAATTTATTTTTTTGTTGTAAATTAGAATGTTCCGGTTAGAAATGATATATTATTTCATTCATATGGCTGCCGCGGCTGGCCTCGCTGTACCTCATTGGATCGGACCAATTTTCGAGAACTTTTAGATTATATAGGGTTGTATCTCGGCAATGACATCACGAATGTTGGTCTTCAAATGATCAATTGTCTCTGGTTTGTCGGCACAACTCTTGTTTCTAACCGTGCCCCACAGCAAATAGTCCAACGGTGTCAAAACGCAGCTTCTTGGCGGCCAAATAATATCACCATTTCGGCTAATTAAACGGCCGTTAAATGTTTGACGCAATACATCGATTGTGGTATGAGATGTGTGGCAAGTTGCAACATCCTGTTAAAACCACACATCGTTCACGTCAATACCATGAAGAGCGAGCACAAAACAATCGGTTATCAATCGGTGCGATAGGTATCTTCATTGACCGAAATTGTTGCGCCGTCTTCATTTTCAAGATGATATGGGCCAATGATGTTTCCGCTCCACAAGCCGCACCAAACAGTCACTGGTAATGAGAGCATTGGCTTCTGTAAGACCACGCTTGGTTTTCCTGAGGCCCAAATACGGTAATTTTGCTTATTAATGGACCCACCAATATGAAAATGAGCTTCGTCCGAAAAGATGCTTTTAAATGATGATACATTTCCAATAAGTCCCAACGTTGCTTAAGTGTAAATCGATTCATTTCATTCATTGGATATAATAAATTGAATTTTGCGACAAAATAGAATGACATTGTAAGTATTGCCAGATTCGAAATAACCGCTGGCTTAAATTTACACTTTTTAATTGCCCACCCTATACAATAAAAGACGGTGGTGGAAATCTCATGGTGTGGGGTCAGAATCGACACAAAAATGACTGGTGAGTATTGTGTTAACTGTAGTGCTATGATGGGCGTGGGGTACCATACCTCTCAAGTAGAGGTATGTGCAAGTTCGCAAAAAACTTTTTTCAAGAAAACTTTATCGAAATACTGAAACGAGCGGCTGAAAGCACCGATCTGAACTCAGTGGAAGACCTGTAACCATACTAGAAGACAAAATTCCATTGAAAAATCGGATTAACATTAAACAATTTGAAAATAAAAGCAAGCCGAATGAAGATAGATTCCTATATAAATTTTGACTTTGAGAGGTCATAGTTAATAAGGTGGAGCTACTAAGTTCTGAAGACTCTGGTCTACAGCAAATAAAGGCTTTAAATAAGACTATATGGAATATAGTGATTTTAATGCGCTGAATTCCAGTTCGTTTTCAGTTTTTTCGCATCGGCCAAAAATTTTTTTTTTGGGCGTAGAAAATTTTTCGCCCAAAATATGGTAGTTATGTCAATATATTTCATCATAACTTGAAAGCGAGTTGACTGATTTTAATGCAAGTGAAGCAAATGTTTGGGAATAAAATTTCCTGTAAATCACCTGAATAACATTTTTTTTGTATATTCAAGAGTTTCGGAATTATTTATAACTTGTATGCAAAAAAAAAAAAAAAATTATGTCGCGCAAAATTAGAGCAATTTTTTTAAAGTCATAACAAATTTTTTTGACTGAAAATTTTACATTTTAAGCGTTTAAATTAAAGCTTGAAATGTTGAGAATAAAATAAGCTATAAATCATGACAATCGGTTGGATATTGCTGATTTTAGTCGAAATTAAATGCAGGTATCTAACTTAGCGGAAAATTTTTTTTTTTACAAAATTAGTGGAATTTTTTCTTTTATATCCAAGAAGTTATAAAAGAAATTCTTAGAATATAAATTTTACATTTTAAGCATTTATATGAAAGGCAGACATGTTAAAAGTAAAATAGCCCCTAAACTCATACTGTGCACTTTATTTTGTCCAATAGTGTACACACATGCTGCAGTATACATATGTATATGTGTGTAAGTAGTTATATTGTATTAATATGTTTTATAGAATAATAACTGAAGTATGAGCAACTCTTATTATTTTTATCAGGGAAGCCAGAAATATGCTTTAAAAAAGGTGTTCTATGAGCATAAAATATGCGGTAAAAATCTGAAAATATGATCTAAAAATATAAAAACATTTGCTCTAATTTCTTCTTTGTTAATAGAAAAAAGTTTATTGAACAATTCAATATCGTAACAATACAAGTGGAATCAAAAACAAAAATTGTAGTTTAATTTCTAAGGAGATCTGAATACATAACTTAATATATTTGGTAAAATTAGGCAGAATTTGTTTATTACTCTTGACTCTATTTTATCGACTTAAGTTTTTAAATTTTAAGCGGATTTTATACATTGGAAATGTCATTTCAATGTTTATGATATAAGAGGGGCATATTTATAGAATAACGATTCCATAAGATCATATTTTAAAATTTGATTTAAATAAGGTGCGCTAAGAACTTTTGTTAGATATTGTCGTATAAATTTTACTGCTTCAAGTTCCTCTACTTTTGCTTTAATCTATCTTAGCTTAGTTTAAATATTAAGTTTTGTCTTAAAATCTTTAAACTTAATATATATCTGAATCGTATCAATTAATATCGCATATTGCTCAACTAATGTGAGGCCATTGGTTTGTAGTTTTTTAAGTAACTTTTCAATGAAACCGAAGTTTGCAGCAATCAAACTCAATTCACTTCTTGTATTTGCGTTTTTTAGTTCATCTATTGCCATTTTGGTACACTAAGACGGCGCACTATTTAAAACGCTAAGAACTTCTATGAATACATTTATTTGAAAACTTCAACTCTATTTGGAGCACTCTAGAACACTGTCTTTGCGTTTACAATGACTTTATTTACATATTCGTATTGATCTCTAATACGTTCGAATAAACAACGCAGTCCATGGACAATGCATGTAACATGTGTTAGTTTATGATAAAGTATCTTTATAGCTTAAGCAGCTTTTCCTGTATGAGTATTTGACGCAGCGACTGTCCCATAGTGCAAGATCAAATTTACGTTTAATATTTTTAACGAATCATCAAAAAGTTGTGTAATTATGAAATGTTTGGTTTGGTCCAAAAAAACAGCTTTAATTAAAATTTTTTGGCTTTTGATACTTCTTTTTCACTATGTAGCACACCTATAATAATATTTGCAACATTTTTTTCAGTTTCTTCAGTTAAAATCCACTTGGAATGGTGTTTAATGCATTGGCATATGTCATCCAAACATTTTTGGTAAATGTTTTTGACATACAAATGTATTTAGGGGCAACTGCGCTTGGTTGTAAGGCCGTAGAGAAGTCTAAAGGGAAGTCCACTAAGGTTAAACCTGCTAAGACAAAGCCGGTCAACGAAGCTAGGGGCAAGACTTATACAAAGTCAAAGCCGATGATTACCGGGGATGACAATCGAGTAGCAATTATTGACAGATCTGACACCGAAGGGAGAATCAGTGATGATCGATGGTTGCTGGTAGAAGATCATCTCGGAGGTATCATTATCTCTGGATCGGGCAATAGCGGCAATATATTCTTTGGCAGCGAGTTCCTCTTAAGGAGTATCAAGGTCGTTAACTGCCTCAACAAGGAATCCAAGGATTTTCTTGTGCATGCGGTTAATGACCTGGGCCATCTTTGGGATGGAGCCAAGCTTGTGGCAGTATCTATTGCTGATATCCCATCCAGAAAGGCGATTTCAGAATGGGTGCCTCCTCCAAATGCGAAGGCGACAGACATTCTGACACTGCTTGAGAGGCTAAATCTTAACCTGCGTACAGGTAGTTGGAGGATTATCATTCAGCCGCCTGTACGGATAATGGAGGACTCGATATTAAGGTACTAATCGACAACGAGGGTAAAGCCAATCTACAAAATTGTGGGGGAAAACTGAACTTTGGTCTGGGATGGATTCGATTCCTTTTTGCATCATCTACAGCTCAGTAGGAATATCAGACAGCAAGTACTGCGCATAAATCTGCCGCTGCTGAACTCCTAATTTCCCTCACAAATAGAAAAGTTAACAGGGTCAGCGGGCTGAACGATGTAGAGTATGGCATCTTTGCCACCTCGAGCGGCTATAAGGTAAGGACTTGCATTATTGATAGGTAGAATCTTAATTTTACTAACGTTAAACATTAGTGATCGCACTTTATTGTTTGTATGTTCTTCCAGAAATCGTTTAAGACCGATAATAAACTTAATTGAGATCGAAATGGCGCAATAAATTTCAATTGACATATGATTTATTTAAAACCAAAATTTTGTTTTTGCTGTAACATTATTTTAAAATGAAATATGTCGAAAACATGCTCCTAATATTGAAATATGCAAAACAATGCTGTTATGAGCAAAATATGCAAAAATATGCACCAAAAAATCTATGCCAAAATTCATAAGAATATATGAAACGGATAATTGTCTTACGTCAAAGTTGATAGCAATTGCAATTGCATATTTCTGGTTTCCCTGATTATTATTACTATTATGAGATCCATAATTACTATTCTAAAAAATGAAATATTAGTTTCTTGTATCTATGTATGTATGGATGTATAAAGAAAACTTTAGTATTTTTCATTTACTTGAAATTAAATAAGTTTTGCTTAATTACATTGCGTTTGAGAATCATGCTCATATTGCCTTGTATAATATTTAATAGTTGCAAAAAAATTTCCCCTTTTTCGTAATATTATTTTTTTAAGTTTTCTTTCATTTGGGAATTATTACAAAAAACCAAAAGGAATATATTTAACGTTTACTACTTTCAAAAAAGTAACAGTGAGAGAGAGAGAGAGGTAGAGACAGAGAGAAATTTCTTTTTGTACCACATTCATAATTAAAATATTTCATTCGTTACTTTTAACCCTCTCCATTACCCTCTTTATTATAAATGAGAAAATATAAAAATAAAAATGAGCTTCTTTTTCATTTAATTTCTCTTTTTTACCATAGTTTTTAGATTTACAACAATTATTTTTCTATAAAAAATGGCTGCACGGGAATTTCATTTTTACCATACATACAAAGACAGTTGCCATTATTTTTATTTTCATTTTTATGTATAAGTTTTCTATATTTTAAATAAAAAGAAGGGAAAAAATGTGTAATAAAAATGTTAAAATATTTTGTTTGTTTTAAAAACATAACCAAAAATGAGAAAAAACGCAAAAGGATGAGAAGTAAAAGATAGAGATACGAGTAGACAATACAAATTAAACCGCCAACATCAACATTATTAAATAAGTATCATTATCGTGATAATCATTAGCGCCATTCATATCATTATCATTATTACTTGAGTCCTGAAAAGCTCAGGAGAGACTAAAATATATTAAAAAAATGTTTCATTATTTTATCGACACACACCTACATACATATTTTGATATATGCCTTTACTAACGTACAAAAACACACATGTACATATATTTTCAATACATATGTACATATGTATGTAAGTATAAATATGTATGCTTGTGTGTGTTTGTGTACCAGTATTTGTATCATGAACAAAAACGCGTTCTTTGTCTTTTAACCGCCAAATCAATTATGGTTTATTGTTATTAGCTTTTAGTGTGTGCGCTGTGATTGTGTGTTAATATATACCAGGCATAGGCAGAAGGAGTAAGAGTGAGAGAGAGTATTGTTAAGTATGTATTTATGGTTTACATCCGTAGTACAAACAAACGATATTCATATAATACACACGCAGCCACACAATCACAATATCTGACATATATATATACAAGAATTAAATATGTACATACTCGTACATACATATATACATGTATGTTTATAGTGTTATCGCTATTGTAAACACGGCTGCTGCTCAGCATGTAGTAACAGGCGTGGATATTTAAATAGTCCTTGTCAATAAACATTTTTTCTCTTTTTTGGTTTAACTCGAATGTTTATTAAACCCTTACATGAGTGACAAAAAAAAAAACACCTTTAGCAGAGTGACAAGGGTATTTGTGTTCGGGTAAGTATTGCGGGTTCCTTTCTTTCTAACAATATCTATTGATTTGTGTAACGGTTCTTTTATAAAAACATTAATAATATTAAGAGACAAAGAGCTTAGTAGGATTTTCACTTGTATGTAGTCTACAGAATATTTTTTTTTTTTGGCTACCAAGGTACCCTGTCATTCCGGTAAGGGTGTACAATAAAAATAACTCTGTTGCGCCACTATCAAAAAAACTATGGAATAGTAGGTGTTCTCAAGAAGTTTTTTCTAAAGGGTTAACAAACTTTTCTGCAGGATGCATACTTTTAGAAATTTGTATAAAAAAAAGTACTTAAAACGAGTATTTTTTTAACATTAAAAAGACGGGAAGCGGTCTTTTGATCCATTTTCATATTTAATCGCCAATAATTTTTTTTAGTCATGATTTATCACAATTGATATTTCGTGAATTTCATTAAAATTGAATCAAATTAAGTTTAAAAATATTTCTATTTTATTAAAGTGCTCCAAATGCAAATAAATAGCACAACTATCTAGAAAGACGAATAGCAGTCATTTGACCCATTTGCTTATTAGGGCGCCAATATTTCATTTATCAGCTTGATTTCAAAATTTTTTTAGTTACAGCCTATCATGAAATTGACGGTAAAACGACATATTTAACAGCTGTGGCTGTAAGCGTGTATATATCGTATCCTATGGTTCCTGGGAGGAACAAAGGGCCGCAACATACATCTTTCATTCGATTCTGTTTGAAGCATAATATATGATTTTTTTCCAATTTCGATCGGTTTGCTTGATTTTGAGTTCAATTTGTCGACTCCGAGTATGCAGTGAGCACCAACTTAACACGTTTATTCCTGTGGATTCGTGCTATATAATCATCTGACCATCGAAGCGTGTAACCAATTCAGCGTTATTTGCGACAACCTCCATGTGAGTTGGACGTTGACTAGATTATTACCACATATTCGCCATGGTATTTGTCAGAAATACATATTTCCAATATCCTATGAAGACATCTATTGATGAATACCTGGATAGCGTTGGCATTGCAAGATGTTGTATTCCTGAACATACATCCGTATAGGATGGCTAATTTTACGTATGAGCTGAATGTATTTAGTTTCGTCGATATGGAGATCCAAAACATTACTGTATCGCTACAGCCACAAGTCTTTGTAAGAATGCAGTCAAGGTAGCAGAAATTACTAACTTTTTCAACTCGATATTATGTATTCTGTGTTTTGTGTTGTTAGGGGTGTTGCATTAACTTATACCTATTAATTTTGGGCCTAAATCCCGCTTTTGTAGCCTCACTCTCCAGAGATTTAAGTTCAGTGGAAATGTGACGATTGCTGTGTGATAAGAGGCAAATATTATCGGCTTATTCCAAACTCTCCAAGTATTGGTTAATACATAAATTATGCCCCTGGTGATTGTTGTAGCATTGCGAACGATAACAACAAGAGCTATTTATATCGATTACCAATGGTGATAATATGCATCCCAGTAGGTCAGCTGCTGACACACAGAAGCTTTTGTTTCTGAGCGTGTATGCAGTTTAATTATATTGTTATGTTTTAAGCTTTTTAAAACGTTTGTGTTCTTTTAAAGTGCGTAATATTAAATAAATAAATTAAATTATTTATCTTGCACTTAATACACAAATTTACCCAACACTTTTATTTTCGCCTTAACACGACTTTACTTATTGTCTGCTAAACTATAACTGACTATAACTAAGAGCAATGGGCTACCCTTTACAGTAAATTATCATCAATTTCGAATGTTCTTGTAGTTGCTACAAATTTCTATTTATCTATGTTAAATTCAAAGGATGTATGATTATAATACTCAAAAAGATATCCAATTGGCAACACCGTTGAACACGCAAGTGGTAGCACTGTTAATAACCCAAGTAATTATAGCAATGACAGATACTTTGAGAGCCTTGACACAAACCAATAGAATGAATGTCATAATAAAGTTTATAGCTAAAACTACGTTACCAATTTAGTGCTTCTTTTCTTTAGACATTGTTTCTTTTCGTAACAATATGATACCCCGATTTTATGTAATAGAAAATTACGTGATTTATCTTCTTGATATATATCAGGCAAGAAAGCCGCTTTATAAAGCGGTTTCACATATAATTATGTTTATAATTGCTCTTCATTGCTTTGACGGTTGCCACACCAATTTCGAAATTTTTACTAATTTTTAAACGCCTCAATTAATTAAAATCATATTCACTTGCCTTAACCCAGCTGATGAAAAAGCAAATTACTTTAACTTATAAAAATTTTATAAAATTTAGTCTGTGTTCGTTCTTAAAAAATTATTGAACTTTTTACATTCAGAAAATGTACGTGTATAAAACTAACTTTTCTATTTATTTTACCTCAGCTGTTTGCTTACGCACCCCAATACACAAACACAGATACACACATGCGTACGCATAGATTATCCATCCAATAAAGGACTTTTTGCATCTTTGATAAACATAATTAATTATGAATCATTTTCTTATGGCAATCAATTTTGAAATTATTGTTATTATTCGTGTTGTTATTGCTGCTAATGTTGTTGTTGTTTTTGTTGCCATTGCTATTATAAGTGTTATTGTATACTTGGCAATCGAACTTGGTATGTATTTAATAAGAATTTTTAAACAAAGCCACACAGTCATGCAGTCAGTCAGACACTTTAGGAGTGGATTTGTAATATTAAATTTTATATAATAAAGAACGACGACAACAACAACAACAACCAATTAATATTAATAATATAATCTCTCGATATTGCTGCTGTCAATATTTATTCACAACAACAGCTATAGATCATTACAGTGATGTCAATAATGTTGTTGCTGTTGGTGTTGTTGTTGTTGTTGAAGATGAAGATAATGTTGATGATGAATTGTTTCATATATTATGCTGATGTTGTTTGTTTGTGTTGTACTTATACTGTTATTGCCATCACAGCTAAAAATTATATTATGCTGCCAGCATCAGCAGCAATATTTGTCAGAATCATCGACATCATCATCATCGTTATCATCATCACAATTTAAATCATCATAAGCATCATTCTTATTATTTTTATTATCAAGATCAATATAAACAATGCGAAATGAAAAGAACTGAAATAATTATCATCATATCCTCCATATCCTCCTCATATTACTGTTGTTGGCAACATCATCGACATCGACAACATCGCCACCATCATCATTATTATTATTATTGTTGTTAAATTGTAATTATTACAGTTGAATATAAAGATTTATTGCATGATTCACTTCTACTTACTTAAGAAACTCATGACGATTGCTTAGGAATCGATTTTCAGTTGAACAAAACGTTATTGTGACAAGACAAGTAATGACATGTTATAGCGGTATTTAATATTACCGTTACTATGTCATCGATAAGTAAGACCAGTATGACAGTATTAAATGGAAAACCAATCACTACTGAATTAATTATCTAAATCGAAAAGCTTTTAAGGACATATGTATTATATCTTATCACTAATTTAAGAATAGATGTGGAAATTTTAAAGAAGAACAATTAAGTGAATTTAAAGATAGAATTGTAGACCAAAATAACCTATAATTTATTCAAAAACGTGAAGAATAGTCACATGATTAACTGAATTTCAATAACTACTTCCTTAACGTTTTTTCACGTATAATATAATCTATTACGCTGGAATTTGAATACGTGATGTACGATAATATTGAATACTAACTAAAACCCACCGCGATTCGCTATCCCCATATTATTTTATTAAATGCTATCTTAGTTACATGTTTTACCTTTTATCCTAATTTTGTCCCCTTCCGGCCCAAATTAAATCATTTCGATAGCCGATAGCTCCGTCCACAATAACAGACATTTTCGTTGTTTACCAGATTCAGGCAAGCAGCTGCTCTTCTCTTCTATTTTCACACGAGTGTAGTCACACGCATAGGGAAAATATAAACAAAGAGAAGTAAAGAGAAAACAAGTGGAAAAATACAGTGCAAAGTGGCCTGACTCTCAAATTACTAACACAATTGTAAAATGCTTTAATATTAGTTTGCCGAACAAACACATGTTCATTTTTATTTACGAATATATATAGTATATGTACACATATACCACCTTGATCAAAAAGTTCCCGGAATAACTCCCCCTGTGGCGGTCCCTGCGTTCCGATTTGAGTTTTTGTTATTTTTTTGTTAAGTTGGTACATCTACTGTTGACATTCCCGCTAAATCTTAGCGTCATAGCTTAAAATTTACAAAAGCTACGTAGCCTAGAGTACATCTATCTCTTGTGTGTTGGCGATTTTTTACAATTTTAGAAATGGATTTAAATTTGCAACAACGAACTTGCATTAAATTTTACGTAAAAAACAGATTTAATGATGCACGAACGTTGGAAATGTTAGGAAAGTGTTTCAGCAACGATTCTCTAAAGAAAACGGTCGTTCACGAGCGGTTCAAAAGTGGTCGTAAGTCAATCGAAAACGATGAATGCAGTGGCAGACCATCAACATCGAAAACCGACGAAAACATTAATAAAGTCAAAGAAATGTTGGTCAATAACCGCAAATTAACCATCAGAGAGATAGCGGAGGACTTGAGCATTGCCTATGGATTCGTTCTAGACGTTTTTGTTAATGAGCAAAGTTGGTACCAAAAGACCTCAATTTCAGGCCAAAAAGAGACTATGTTGAAATCGCAAAAGACATGATTTGCGAGGCTTAATCCGATCCCACAATTATCAAAAGGATCATTAGTAAATGGCTTCCACTAAATGAGCAGAGACCAAAAAAACCACGTCGTTTTTAGTCAAAAAAGTAGGCAATGCTCACGGTTTTCATGGATTACAACGGTGTAGTGCATCAGAAATTTTTTGTCAAAAGGCCAGATTGTAAACAAAGAGTATTATTTAGGCGTTATGAGACGTTTGTGTGAAACAATCCGCCGAAACAGACCAGAATTGTGGGCGGAAAACTCGTGGATTTTGCATCATGATAACGCATCGACGCACAGTGACATCATTCTTTGAAATTTTTTGATGAAAAAAGTAACAAATACCATCAAACAGCTATCGAATTCACCTGATTCTTCTTTTTGTTCAATCAAGTTACAAACCATTATGGCGAACGTGTTTCAGCAGCCGAAAGAAAATAATGGAAAAATCCCATTAAGCACTGATTGACATACCGAACACCGAATATAAAAAATGCTTCGAGGATTGGACCAAATGTTGCCAATATAGATTTGTAGGGCCAATATAGATTTAGATGAACAAAATTGTGTTTTGAATTTTTTGAATAAATTTCAGAAGCTTTTTGATGAAGGTGGTGGATAGCTTTCACCCTGTGTGCATTGTTCAATATCTGCTTATCTAATCTTTACCGCATTTTCTGTTCTCTACATATGAAAACTTCAATATATAGTATGAATAGAAGTGACGGATGATGTTTATTGGTCACGACGTTGTTTGAACCTATTTTAGGAACTCTACTATTCCGTTCTCAAAATATACAGAAATCAATATTAGTTTTTATGGGAGATATTGCGCTAGTTTGTTCCATTCCACTCACTTTTCCTTGACGATTTGTATTGACTACGAAGTCAATCAGACCAAATTCTAAAAATTTAGTTTTTACCGTTTGCAAGGTATACTAAAATCAATATTTACTCTGTATGGTAGACGTCACACCCACTTGTCTAATATCGCCCACTTTTTGATTGATGATCAGTACAGATCATAGCCGTGAAATCACTTAGAACATATACTTTTACTTTAGCTTTAACCGTTCGCAAGATATAATGAAATCAAATTTAGTTTGAGTTGGATGTAGTACGCCCTCTTGTACAATTCGGTCGACTTTTTCCTCATAATTTGTATTGACTATGAAGTCAATCAGAAGAAATTCGCAAATTTTATCTGTAACCGTTCTCAGGATATACAGAAATAAATACTTAGTTGGTATGGAATGTACCATGCCCACTTGTCTAATTCCGCCAAATTTTTGGCAGATGATTTGCATTGACTAGTAATCTATTTGAGCCATATTTAGAAAATCGTTCTGTTACCATTTTAAAGATATAGATCCTTGAAGACATACAGAAAGATACAGCTCACAAACAAAGAAATGTATGTATGTGTTTGCCATCATATATAATTATTTCTTTTGCTTCACCCAAGACTTATAGACACCACCCACAAATACTCGTTAATATTCGTTTATAGATTCAGTGGTTTTCGATTTACTTGAATTAAAACAATTATGAATTATTTACAATTTTTTGTTTTGGTTTTTTTCACATTTTCGGTTTTTGTGGTTTTTACACAAGAAGAGCACTAAAAGCATACGAATTTTAAATGTCTGGTTTATGTATATTTACTGAAAGCTTTACAACTGTTACTTGCCGTAGTAAGCAGAAGCGGAACATACATAAATGGGTGTTAGTAGGGTTGAAAGGGTCGTCTAGATATAATGGGCTTCATACTCAATGTTACCGCATACTGTGGCAAAAAAGAGAAAGGAAGGAGGGGGAGAGATATAAAGGAAATTAATGTGTTCATTGATAATTTATAATGCCAACAACTTTTTGCGGTCGACTAAGACACAACCACTTACACACTTATAAAGACACATAAACACACTATAAAATCTGTTTTATTGGCAATTTAATATCAGATGTTTTATCAAATAATTTATAAATACAAATCGAAGAATTGAACAATAATATTGAACATTCATACATAAATATGTATGAATATGAAGTTAAAAGTTAAGTTATAAGATGTAAAGTTTAAGTCTGTTTTATATTTTTCTTTATTTACCAGAAAGGTCTTTAAGATGTAATTTCTGAATTAATTTTATTGTAAAATAACTAAAATAAATAAAAATAATTTACAAAAATTAATTTTCTTCAGCAATAAAATCAATTTTCTTCGAAAAACAAAATAAACTACGCGTAGAATTGTGAATACAATCAAAACACTTAACTGAGCTCAAAACCATATAAACTGTTAGCAGTTATTGTCAGGGCTGCCAGATGAAATTTGCAGAAAATCGTATCTTTTCCGATAAATTTTAAAAATCGTCAAAGAAATCGTACCCATATAGTATATATAATTAATTACACATTTGTAATGCCTGCTTGAAGTTATGTACAAAACAAACCTCATTTGCCAAATGGATTAACTCCACTTTTAAAATTTTATTAGATGGTAATGCGAAATACTATATACTATATATGTAGTTTAGTATGCATTTCCTACACAATTTGGTGCTTATTTTGTTAGAAAATTCGTATATTATTCTTGAATGATTCCCTAAGTTTTTATTGAGGTTATTTGGCAACCATATAGACAACTTCAATAATCTGTTCGCGTTATTTTTATTTTTTTTTTTTTGCTACTCTACTCCCCAGCAAAATTTATACCGCATACATTTTCGATCCAAGATCACATACAGTGTAATGTATGCCTGCCAATGCCTGTATACAATTCCTATTTACATTTACACAGCGATGGCCTAGACCGTAGAGCTGCAAAACAATCGGTAGTACTATCTATATGGTATCGATAGTTTTGTTTTTGGCCGACCATCGATAGTTTTTTTTCACTATCGATACTATCGTCAAATTCTAAGAGCAAATATGGAGGTCACCAAATGTACATAGTCAAAGTCGCATTTGAAAAATGTATTTGACGCAGGTTGTTAGCCGTCTGTTAACTTCTATAGTTAAATAGGGACACAGTTCAATAGTTTTTGAAATTTCTATTTATTAAACTCAAATAAAGTATGAATTGTAACTAAAATATGTTCGCATATACGATTTTGCATTTGTTCCAAGCAAATTAATCTGCATTTCGTCAGATCGTAGCATGTTGTTCTAACTAGCAGATGTTGCTTCCGTTTCCTGAGAAACAGTACATTTCGAGGACTTTTACTCATAGGTCTAGTTTCTACAAGTTGTTTTCTTGAAACGGAAGAATAGATTCATTTTTGAGACTTTTTGATGAATTGAAGGGATTAATCTTTGAAGTACGAATTAAAAGTTTATCTAAACTGACAGTTGTTCTACGCTTTCTTTTTATAGTCTCTGCAGTTTTCTTTCCCTGGATCTTATTTATTACTTTGGTTTTGCAGCACTTCATCGTTTGAACAATTTTCGCTATATGTAAGGACTTACTTTCCCATCAAACAACAACAATCTTCAACATATAAAATTTTATGACATACGGGACAAAAATAAAGTGTCCCTATTATTTGTTTCAACACTGTATATTTTATTATTTTTATTCTTTCCATTTCACTTAAATTCTAATATGGTTGCCACAAGTAGCACTCAAAAGAATCCGATAGTATCGATAGTTTTATTGCAAACTATCGTAACTATTGAGTGGGCCGACTATCGATAATTTTGCAGCTCCAATAGACCGTCAAATGGGTCCAATGGTACAGATATTGCAAGTGAAGTTTAGATGGGTCCGACGATACAGACATTGTATTGTAAGTGAAGGTTGCATGGGTCTAATACTACAGACATTATAAGTGAAGGTTGGATGTGTCCAATGCTACAGATATTGTAAATGAGAGTTTATTTATTTATCGCAAATTCAGCAATAAAAATCAAGTTTATAGGCCATAATCGCTTCCATATAGACTGCTCCATACACCACACACACGATTAGTCCACTTGCACTTCTAAAAACTCTTTCCATTTAAATCGGAAAATGTAAAAAGAACATTTGAAAAAAATATAAAAAAAAACAAAAATTGCAATCGAAACTACAATAACAAGTTAATGCATTACATACCTATCCAAATCGGATGCTAGTGCAATGACTTTTTACTTCTAATGTACATTTCATTCTACAATATATTGGGAATGAGACTCAGTCGAATCGGATGCTAAATGTATGGCTTAAACATTTTATTTCAATTTTTCCTATTGACATAATAGTATACAATCGGATGTGTTTGATTTGTAATAACTTTTGTACTGCTGGGTCATTACGTCGTCAGCCTCAGCTACTACCACAACTACTTTATTCTGTTCCAAGCCTTACTCTTAAATAACAATGAGCTCAAGCTAAAATCAGAAGAAGTAAGCTAGTTGTCTCACCTACAAAGAGCTATTTATACTTTTAGAGGTGTCAGTTGTCCATTTATAAAAAATCGTTATTTTAGAGGCAAAAAACGTCAACCGTCACTGGCAAAATTTTGTTAAAAAATTGTCAAATCTGGCAGCTATGGTTATTGTTTAAAAAAAACATTCACAATAGCTCGGCTTAAAAACGCTAAACGCTCTCTCTTTGGTGGTTTTCTCTTTAAGACAGTCTCTTTTGAATGGAACTCCTCTCTTAAGTCTTAAACCAATAAATTGGATCGTTTTTTCCAAAGCCTATTCATGACTCACAGCTTTAGAAACATTCAAACGAGCTCACACACACACACACTCAAGCCTTTTTACTACGATCAGTGAATGGGTAGACAAATTTAATGGGTTTTTGGTAACACTACACTACCAACAGTGCTTACATTGTGTTTTTCTGGTTGTTTGATTTTTAAACTTATTTTTAGACGGTTGGGAGGTTTTTTGGCAATATGTACCAACAATTGATTAGAAATATGTTATAAATAAAATACAACAACAACAATACATGAAGTAATACGATTACAAAGAGAATTTTTTTTTTTTTTAAATAATTACTGGAAAAGTAAACAAAACGTAATAGGCAATAGGAATAAAAACAACGACGACTTAAAAAAAAAACTGGTTAATGCCGATGTGTTTGCTTAATGCAACTTCTCAAGCAGGTTCATGTATTTTTATTTTATTTTTGATATTTTGCTGTTTAATGAGAGAATCTGTTGACGTTTGAATTAACCACAACAACAAAAGCAGCAACGTATTGCAACTTAAATAAAATGCATTTTAATGAAAATAAAAGCAAAAACAAAAACATCTCAGAAACCTAAAACAACCAGACTGACTGACAGAAGTTAAATCAACCAACTAGATACTCGTCTTACCTATACAAACACCTATTCATGAGTATAATTTTTCATATATAATTACATACATATGTAGTCGGCGAAAACATTCATTTTTTTGCTACCTAGTTAAGCGGTTTTGTTGGTATTATTGTAGTTACTGATTTTTGATTACTATTATTTTTTTTTAAGTCAGTAAGACTGAGAAGCTGCGATTAAGTTGGTATTGCTGTGGCTGACCCATCATAGTATCAGATATTTGCGTGCTACAATCAGTCTAGATCCAAACGTTGCCTTAGACAGTCTTAAAAAATACTGTCAACGCGGAAGAATATTAAAAATCGAACGAAAATAATTAAAAAGTTATTTTCTAATTTAAAGTTAGTGGCCTTTTATTAACTAAAAAAAATAAAAATAAAAAAATTTAGTTAAAAGCAAATGATACCTATCAAATAAAGTCATACAATAAAAGGTGTGTGAGAGTTTTGTTTAACGAAAATCGTGTTTAGAATAAATTATTTCTTTAAAGCTCATAAATTTGTTTGATAAACAAGAAAATAAAATCTTTAAGCATTTAAACAAGAATTGCAAAAAAAATATCCGCCAATTTGAGCAAAATAGTCTAATAAAACTCTTAAACTGGTTAAACGTGTACAAATTATAAAAACAGAAAAAAAGATAGAATATAAAAATAAAAAATAAAAAATTGGTTTATAAAAAAAATTTATTAGAGGCTTGTTAGAAATAACAAGAGTAAAATGTAATAAAAAGAAATACAAACGGAAAAATATTGTACAAGGAAATAAACAAAAAAAAAAAAAAAATATTTCTATGAAATTATTTTTTATATTACATGTTAAATAAAAGTTATACTGGTTATTTAAGAGAAAAAATTATATATTCCTTTTCAAGGATAACGTTTTTTTTTTTTCATACACCAACGCACACAGTCTATACTTCACATATACAAAAGAAGCATCAGAATTCAAGGTACGTTTGAGATGAAATGAATACGAAAAAAAAAAATTAAATAAAATAAAAAGTGAAAGGATATGGCAACAGCAACACACAACCACTGTAGTCAGTCATAAAAATAGGGCATCTTTGTACAATTAATTTTTATTTATTTAGTTAAAGCATTTTAATCCATTGCAGTTACAGTTGTGGACAGTTAAATAGTACATGCGATAGACAGTTGCTGGCAAAATTTCTTTACTTAAAAACTATTTATTTCGCCTGTGATTTGTTACAAATTAAAGTCAAATACATATCTAATATCATGTATGTATGTGTATGAGAACTATAATAATAAATCTTTCATTTATATAATTTCTAGAAATCAACCAAACTGTGAGACTGTTTAAACGTCTCTTGCTTAATCCCTTTCGGTTATTCTATGTCATATGGCAGAGCCCGTATTTTGACAGAAAGCTTAAGGATACTTCTTTTCCTTATTATTGAATTATGTCGTGGTTTTTTGTAGAAATGAACGGGTAAAATATTTGCATTAGTGAGCCCAATAAAAAAAATAATAATTTATAGTTAAAATCAAAAAAGAAGTACCGAAATGGTTAAGATACCTCCCTAATATCTCTCTTGCTTAAGTGACATTTTTCAAAATAAGATCCTAAAGTCATTAAGTATATAATACAATAGTCCAATTCGGATTTGTGTGCGATCTTATGTGCCGATGTGGTATGGTAGGTAAGACACCCGTCTGCCAACCATGAGGTCTTCGGTCGAATACCAGACCATCTGAAAAAAAGAAAAAAATTTTTACAGCAATATCACCTTATGAAAACGTCTCAAATGCATTTGCCGTTCGGAGCCAGCGTTAAACTAAAGGTGCCTTTCAATGAGTCTAAAAATAGAATCGGGTACCATGTTCCGTCATGAAATGTTATGGGAATTATTCTTATTATTAGCGGTTCTTATAGATCTTTTTTTCAGTTTGTCACGTTTTTAATTATAGATTAGGTTACAACCCTCCTTGACGGATAACGTGCCATTTAGGCAAGAAGTTTTGCCGATTGTAGTATCTCATCAAATCAGGTCCTTTCATAGCAGTGACTGGGCCTTAACACACAGATGGTAGATAGTGTCACCTACCTCTTCAGAGCCACAGCTCATGCAGAAGTCTTGTGAGTCTATCGACATGAGTCTTAATCATGCAATTTAAGGAATATAGGCAGGAATAGGCTCAGCACAATCTAGCAATACCGCACGTGCTTTTATGCTGCCAATGAGATTGAACCTCTCTATACATCGACTAAGAGATATTCAATTTAACTGAGGCAATGGGAACACCTATGCTCGATTCCTCCACAAGCACTGAATAGTCATCCGAATGAACATGACCTGTGACGGGACACAATGCAGTGATCGGGCAACCTATACGAAAGTCCAATGTCAGATCTCTCTATGTGTATGTCACAGTATACTCTGCTCAGCACTTTGGAGACGTCAGTGCAGACCTCATTGTTCTGATAGACCAAAAGTCCCTAGTTATGGACTAGTTGAGGAATCATGTAACCGAACCGATTAGACCGTAAAGCAGAGTACGTTCCACCACGGTTCGATAGAGCCAATGGGTGATGACAAATCGTGCCTTCTTTACCCTGACCATTACATTCTCCCCTTTGGAGATTTTAGGGTCTAAAATAACACAGGCAGGTTTGTTATAGCATCACTTTCGTCTTGTGAGGATTGACGTCAAGCCCACACGATAAGCACCATTTTGTGACAAGTTTAAAGGCCTAATTAAACCTTAAAGAAAAAGTGTGTGGATCAATACCTGATACAATAATGTCCAGTTGCAATTCCTTCAACAATCTCTTCATAACGATGTTCTACAGCAAGGGTGGGGAAACTCTCCTAGCAGAATGCCATACAAATCTCACTATGCAGTCAATAACTTCCATGTACTGAAAATGCTATCAATCGCCACTTACTGAACACTGTTGAAAACCCCTTCCATTTCAATGAAGGCTGCCAATGAGAACAGCTCATTCGTTAAAGCCTTCTCAAAGTAGCCCACCACGGAACTTCGTGCAGGCTTGATGGACCTACCAAATGTGTACGCGTATTGAGCACTGTTAGCAGGAGTAGGAAAGTGTTTGAACCATATCTCGCCGTATAAAATTCTATCCAAGGTTTTTAGAATTCATGAGGTCATACTTATCATGAGGTCATACTTCGCGGTGGAGATTTTAATAGTTTCTTTTTCTCCATATTTTGTGTCATTGTTTTCTGTTTTTCATTGCTTTTTATTATAAAATTAAGTATTGCAAGCACGGGTGGCTTGGTGCAGTGGTTAGAGCGCACGCATAACAACACAAACGAACCAGGTTCGAGTCCCAGCAGAGGACAGAGGACGAAGAAAAAATTTGATTGTGGTTTCGAATGTTCAATAATAAAAAAAGGCTTCTACTTCTTCCTCCAGACAACTCCATGCAAAAAAAAAAGAAAATAATAATAAAGAAAAAAGCCCTCCTGACCCTTCTCGCATACCTCGCCACCTACTGGGAACAAATTACAATGCTAAAGTAAAGATCACCACCAATTAGCAAGGATCCTCACCACTACAAAAAAAAATCATATGAGGAGGAAGCTACAGCGGATTAATCATCTACTTAGTTTTAAATATCAACTTAATTAACTGAAACTGAAACAAAGCAATAGATGCTTTGTGGAAAGCCAATATGCTACCTAGAGGAGTGAGGGAGAAAAAAAAAAAGTATTGCAAGCATGTGTAGCAAATAAATACTACGCTTTTGAGTATAATATACTTATTTACAAAGCTATGGCAAGTGCAAATGGATATAATATGCTGCTATAGAGTAAAAATATACCAAATCAATTTGCAAATGCTACGATGCAAGACCATATTCAGAAGATCTTGAACCGTCCTAAAGTTTAAAAATGAACATCTTCAGTTGTTTAAGTATTTTTGTTATTTCAGGCTTTAAAATTGAAAAACTTATGTTCTTTTTAAATAAATATTTCTCAATATATAAACCACAAACATACAAATATTCACACATAGATTGTATGAAAATTCGTTAACTTTTTAATAAAATTTCAATTTAAAATGTATTACTATGTATGTATGTGCCTATTATTCAACTTTGACCTATAAAATTTATTTGTAATGTATTTTGCTTTCCAATAAAATACTCATTTATTTTATAACACAAATTAAGACCAATATTGTGTTTAAAATTTGTAATTTCCATCTACGATTTTATTATAACAGATCACATAATTAATTTGTTATTGTTAAATATAAAAAATATTGTATAAAAAAAAAATATTTTTTAAAGAATAATAGAATTTCAAAACGAATTTCGTTACACGTGTGCTGCACACTGCAGCATTGCATAAAAATTAGAGAAAAAGCTGAAAACTGTTTTGCTTTTAAAACTGGGTATCTGGTAATACTATCGACCAGTCATAAACGGTGCAACAATGAAAATTAACATATTGCGTATTTACATAATAATTGACTCTAAAATTATAAATAAAGAAAAAAAAAACAAAAAACTCACTCTTACGAGTATAACCAACAAACCAAATGCTGCTTAGGCTGTAAACAATTTGTGAAGAAAAAACCCAAAAAATTCCAACTGGTTTCTCATAAACTTTTTCTATTTTGTAATAGAATTTTGCAATTTCCCAATAATGTAGCGCATACACACATACAAACACACTCACAATGCGATACGTATATATTAACTCACATACAAGCATTTAATATTTGTATGATTATATATTAACTCACATACAAGCATTTAATATTTGTATGATGCTCTAGCTATTCCCACAACTGTAGTTGAGAGAAACATTGTGTGGTTGTGTGTTAAAATTTATATTTTTTTTTTTTACAAAATTGCATGGAAATTCATGTGTATGGGTGGAGTATATGGTAGGATGTGTAAGTGCATTTCGTTTTTAATGGCCTATAAAGTGTAACTATGTGTGTGTGTGTGTCTATCACCAGCATTAAATGCCTAAAAGTATTTATCGTTTGTGATTTTGTTGTTGTTTGGTCGGTTGATCGGCCATCGTTTGGTGGCTGTAATTCTGTAACAGTTTTAAACAGTTTTTGTAGCATCACGGTTATCTTTATTATTCAACTGAATATTGTTGTTGTCTTTGTTCTTTTTACCATAGTTGTTATGGTATTCTCTTCGAACTGTAAGCGTCATTTTTTAGTATGTGCACAAACATATTTATGCATGCATATACATACATACATACATACATACATACACACAATGTGTACAAAATATTTCACAATATGAGAACTTAAAATGAAAAAAAAATGGAAATAAATGGAAAAAATGCTTCATTTATTGCTTCAATGACTTGACTCTCCGTTTTATTTTTTCTCTTTTGAAGTTTTCATATGTATTGTACTGTGTTACACTTCCATTGAAATGGAGCTCAAGGTCATGGTTTTTTACATACTGGTTGGTTATACACACTTGTATCAAAAAGAAACAAAGAGGAAAAAAACCAACTTCCATATAAACATACAACCAACCATACACTTGTAGACCCACATTTAATTGTCTACGTATGAATGAATGTACGACTGACTGACTGACTGACTGACAATATAAAACCAAAAACAGAAACAAAACAACAATTCATGAAATCAAAAAGTAAAAACAAAAAATCTCTTCTTAAAATGTTAATATAGCCTCAATGAAAAATAATTTACAGAAAATAAAATCATATAAAAAATATTAAAATACATACCTAGCTAGTGTTTTTGCTTTTTACTTTTCAGCTCGTTAAAAAATTACAACAACAATGTACACAAATAATGGTACCCTATGCACACATCCATGTGTATATACATATGTATATGGTACATAAACTTTTATTATAAACTTGAACTTTTTTTAAAGCATTTGTATTGACGTTTTACCGCACCAAGATGTCAAATGCTTTTTAAACGCTTCTTTGCATACGCTGGCCGAAATATTTACGGGCATGTTATTAAAGTTGAACCCGTTGAAAAGACTCAATTAAATCTCTGTTAAAAACGAACAAACACATAAAGATCTTTAAAAAAATTATATTGTTTGTACACATGTATGTTGTATTCATATTCAATGAAAATTGAAATAAAAATACATCTTTTTAAAGTAATTTATTAGAGAGAAAAAAAAAACAGAATTATTGACATAAAAAAATAAATTATTTTCTTTTAATAATAAAAAATATTGACGTTTATTTAAATAAAAATTCATTTGATTTTAACAAACCCGAATAAAGCATTGAGAATCAATCTATTGAGTCTGAGAGCATTTTTAGAATTCTATAGCAAATACAAGTACATTGTTTTTTAAAGACTATTACTAAAATTTACATACATACTATATGTATGTATGTATGTATGTATGTATGTATGTATGTATGTATGTATGTATGTATGTATGTATGTATGTATGTATGTATGTATGTATGTATGTATGTATGTATGTATGTATGTATGTATGTATATATGTATGTATGTATGTATGTATGTATGTATGTATGTGTGTATGTAGTCGTGAAGAAAATTTACATTTTAATATTGCGGGACATAACTTGAAATTCCTTTGCTGCTTCTGTCTATGGGTTAGTATTTTGATTCTACGGTTTCCCGGTGCGTTACATTCAAAGTTCTTATTCGTTATGTCTTTATAGGGTGCATGCAGGCTAACAATCGATCTATTTTTGTTTAGCCTACGTTTTTAGCTCTTCATGTGTCCTTTGTCATAACTAATGATCCGATAGCTATGTATGTAAATTGATGTTCCCTGAAATGTACCAACCGATTCTAAGCCCTTAAACGAAAGATGAAGTCAATAACAAGGTTTGTATGTATATGCGGTTTTTGTAGGTCCATTGTTTCGCGAGTTATTGACATTATAGTGAACACTTTTGTATTGCATGAGTTTTACTGGAAAACGAAATTCGTTACAGCATTTAAACTTAGTGTTTTAATTAAAAACTATTTGTAAAACTGTGTATAAAAAAAGCATATGCAGAAAGCTTCTACATTTCGTGGGCGGCGCCACGCCTATATAAAATTTGTATTTATATGCTTATATCTTAAAAACGGTAACAGTAAGTCTCTAAATTTGTGGTCAATACAAATTATCCATCAGAAATTTGGCCGTATGAGATAAGTGGGGATAGCAACTCCTATATAAAGTAAATATTAATTTTTGTATATCTTTGGATCTGTAATAGCGGAAAGTTCTGAATTTGATCTAAATACTTTCGGCCAAATTGAATAAGTGGTTGTAGCATCTCCCATACAAATTAAATACTTCTTAGATAGTACAAACCATCAGTTAAAAAGTGGCCGGAATAGGAGAAGTAAGCATGGTACCTCCCATAAAAATAAAACAATTACTTTTGTACATATATCTTGAGAATGGTTAGAGTTGAAGATCCTAAATTTGGTTTAAATAACTTGGCAGCCAAAACAAACCCTCATATAACAACATAAATATGGAATTTTGCATGTGTAGAGAACTGTAATAGTTCAACTTTTCTTTATCTATCCACATCACTCAAAAAACAGGTACAACACAAAATTCCCAAAACCGCTGGAAGGATTACTCTCGTCTATATACATATATATGTACATAGAAATAAGTTGTCCTATGTTCGTCATTTTATAACTCGAGAACCACTAGGCCGATTTACAAACTAATTCATGCATTGGAAAAGTGTACTTCTTCAAAAAGGACGGTGCCACACCCATATAAAATTTGTATTTTTCTGTTTATATCTCTAAAACGGTAATAGTAAGAATAACTTTGTGCACAACCATCAGTCAAAAACTGACTGACTGGTAATAGTGGAAATTTCTGAATTTAGTCTAAATAACTTTGTAGTCAATATACATCATCAGTCGGAATATGGGCGAAATTGAATAAGTGGTTATGGCACCTACCATACGAAGTTAATATTGATTTCTGTATATCTTTCGAATGGTTACGAGTAGAATGGCAATTTCTGAACTTGATCTAAAAGACTTGGTAGTGCATTTTTTTTAATACATTTTTTTTATTTTTCTTATGAGGAATACATTTTATAGGTATACAACACAAAGCCTCCTGGTAATGCGGGAAGGATTACTCTATTTGTGTATAATTATATTTTTTTCAGCGTTGAAAAATGCTTGACTATTTTCTATATATATGCAAATGCTTAACTAAACTTAAGGAAAACTACTCAAGAAAAGTAAAAAGCAAAAGCATAAAGATAACATTATTGCTTTGCTTCAGTTTTTAGTTTCAAATTAAATAACTGTTTTGCTGAATGCTTATTGAAAACTTTAAAATATAATAAGCGAAAGTAAAATAGTAATAACTTGCTCAGCAAAACAACTAGTTTATCAAAAATTGCTTTTGCTGTAAGCAATTAGCTATTGTTTACTTTACTTTTACTTAACTGCTTACTATAACGTGGGCGTATTTTGTGACTCTGTCAAGAGTAACATTAAAAAACAATATTTAGAAACCAGAGTTAATTTTACCTCCATGAAACGACAAACGAATATGAAATTCAGGCAACAGCAACGAAATCAAGGAATAAGTAGTAAACAGTTAAGTAAAAGCAGACATAAAGTAACCAACCACTTATTGCTTATAGCAAGAGCAATTCTTGATATTGTGCTTGCTTTGCTCACTGCTTAAGCAGAGAACATAGGCATAGTAAACTAAGCAAGTTATTTACTATTTAATTTTTTTTGCTTTTGCTTATTATTTTTTAAAGTTTTCAGTAAGCACTCAGCGAAGCAGTTGTTTAATTTGAAGCTAAAAACTGAAGCAAAGCTGAATTTTTAGTGCTGTTGCCAATTTAAAGCGAGCAATATAAGACCTGATTTTTTTTGTTTATATTAACCCTTAAAAGCATGTTTTTTCAAATTAAATTTATATTAATGCGTTGTATGTAATATAACAAATTATTTAACTGAGTCAGAAAAGTCCAACTGTGCATGGGACTGTGATCTATAAAGATCTCGTGAGCCTATAACTTAAGCAATGTTGCCAGGTGATATTTATTCAATTACTTTAGATTGTAAGCATACTATGCAAATTAACACAGTTTAGTAATTGCAAGCAAAAATTCAAATTTAATGTGCGGTATCAAATTTGAAACTTCAGTCATTTAATTTTTTATAGTATAAAATTAAATTGGAATCTTATCTTACTGAACGCTTATTTGCAACAACCTGTTTGGAATAATTATTTATTTATTTATTTTTTTGAGTTTTAATATAAAACTCATTACTGTACAGTTCAAAAGCACTTGTTATCGCCATTTTGAAAATAATAAAAATTCACTTTTTTACATAATTGTACGAACTTAATTAATTATTGTGACTTAAACATACATATGTTACAAAAAAAGTCTTTTTAGATATCAGTGATATGTTACATATCTTTTTGTATTCTATTTAATGTCATTACTTTACTGTGCAATCGATTCCCCTCTAAAGTAATATTGACAAAACTTTGCATGCATTTTTGTCTCGATTTTTTTTTCTTTTGCTTTGACGTCACGTAAAAAAGTCATAAGAAAAACAAAATTTATTTAATGCAATCGTACTGCTTCGATATCGAGAAAACGTTGCCATGTTATTTTTTCGAAAATTCTTACTTTAAATAGATTTATAATTATAAACAATTTCATGTCTACTATGACGTCACAAACTAATACAATAATAAAAAATGAAAATTATATTATAGGATATGAGATAAGGTAATGGAAATATTTAATAAAATTTCCATGTCTACTTTGTAATAATGTTTTGTAGATTTACTAGTGTTTACTAGTATTATAATAACGCTGCACTGTCATAAGTACGTTTAATAATGTCAAAATATTCTAAGAGAATAAACAAACTTACTACAGCAGTACTGTTTCTACTGCTTTTAAAATATGCCATTTTAATGCCAATTTTATAAATTTTTGCTTATTTCAATTTAATTTATTAAATATGAATATTTATTAGTTAATTATATTATGTTTTGATCTTTAAGTCACTATAATATTAAGGTATTCAAATATAATATTGAGCCCCACTTTAAAACGTCAAGTTTTTTTTCTCAACTTAATTGGACATTTCTTTGCTTCATTGTTTGACAAATTTAACCATGCAGAGGTACACAATTGCGTAGCGCGTTAAGTTTGTTGAAGCCTTTTACGAAAAGGAGCGTTTAAATCAGAGTAATTTTAGCGCAATTTGTGATTTTTTGGTCAGCATAATCGACCAAATGTATCCCCAATTGGGAGAATTGTATGCAAATTTCAGCAAACCGGGTCTGTAGGAAATGTGAAAACACCTGTGCATGCTCGCCCAGTTCTTTCTGCGGAAGACATTACTGTTGTTCGCGATAGTGTGGCAGAAGAGCCATCAACATCGATTCGAGGTTCAATTGACTCAAGAGCTGAAGCCTACTGACCGTTTCAAGCGTCGTCAATATGCCAAATGGTTAGTTGAACAGACAGTAAGTAAGTCACTGGCTTACGTGGGTATTCGCCGTGCTGGTACACCTCACGGTGCTCGAAGCACGGGTGAATATTATGTCCACCAACGCTCCCTACCTGTGATAAAATCACGAGTGAGTACCAAATTAGGGCACAAAACCTTTACACTTTGGTGAAACCCTGGAAACCATCCAAACTTCTGCCGTGATATGGGTCACGACATCCGCTTAAGAGTGCTACACCAAACCGAACTCACATTCCGCCTGCATTTGAGGTTTAAAACCACAGCCACTACGAAGCATCCACAAGGGGGCCTATCTACTTCCAGTTTCAGCCCCATAAAGACAGAGTTTCAGTTTCAGTTTCAGAACTACAGCTTTTTGGTTCCAGTAAAGTGATTTTATGCAGTTAATTTCGTTACTGACTATATTAATAGTTTCCAATACTATCTTGATCAAAAAGTTTTCGGAATGATCCCCGCGTGGCGGTCCCATCGGTTCCATTTTTTTAAGTTGGTTAACATTTGTAAAAGCTACATAGCCAAGAGTATATCTCTGTCTATGTGTGTTGGCGATTTTTTCCAATTTTGACGCTAAGATTTAGCAGCAATGTGCCAACTCAAAAAAGAATTCAAATCGGAAGGATGGAACCGCCACACAGGGGTTATTCCGGGAACTTTTTAATCAAGGTAGTATAGCGATTAATTTGTCGTGTTGGACATCCTCGCGGTTTTGTACTAAAACTTAAATACTAAAAAACATTTCGCTGGTGCCCATAGCTTCCCTGAATCTAAACTGAAACTAACCCATGTGTAATTCACAAGTTTAATAAGTAGATTGATTGATTGATTGATTTACATTTCCTTGTATTATTCCCTTTCGGTATTGTAATAAGTGTGCATTTTAACCACTTTTGCGAATACACGCCAGTATTATAAACAGAGTTAAAAACTTTTTCAAGAATTTGTTTACCTTTTTCATTGGCTGGCAAATCGTCACAACCTAAGTATTAATTATTTTTCGACAAACGAATCGCATTAGTTATTTCCGATCTTGTTATAGTCGCCTCCTGTAGATTCGATATTGGTAATTCAAAGATGTTTGATGACCTAGAACCATCAGAGGTTTCTAAGATCTAAGATTTCGTCTGACTCATTTAAAATAATATATGAATTCAATTTATTTCTAATATTGCACAGCTCCTCTATTTTATTATTAAGATGTAAATCGGCATGATTTATTTGAAGTTTTTCGATTTCAACACACTGTTTATCTATCCACACGTTCTTTTTCTTCTGATGGGGCATTGTAAATGATAATATTCAGGACTGACTTTATTTGTGTACCTCCTTCGTTCATCCATCAAAGAAAAATTAAATATTATTAAAATTAAAAATTGTATTATAGTAGTTTTAGATAATTTAAGAAAATTATTAATAAAATTAAGACTAACTTTTTGCTTTATATTGTTCTAGAAATATTGAAATATTTCCCAAAATTAAAATATTATTACGAAAATAAAAATGCCTAAACAGATAATACACCACATCAGCGACTGTATGGTGAGATTTTAGCTATAAACTTTATTTGCTTGTGTAAGGCTCTTGTTATCTGTGAGTTATCTTAAGAGTGCAACCATTTGCATGTTTAATTAACGGTGCTGCTAGTTCGATTCCTTTTTTTGTGTATTAAAATTTTTACATCTTTTGAATTTAACGTCTATAGATTAAAAGAAATATGCAGTAACTGCAAGAATATTCGCATTGCGTTTGGTGAGAGTTAGTTTTCATTTTGCAGTCATTAAGTAAAGTCGTGTTTCGGCGTAATTAAAAGTGTTGTATAAACGAATGTTAAGTGCAAGATAAATAAGTTGCTGTATTAGGATAAAAGAATAATTGTGGAAAAAGTGTACAAATAAAAAAGAACTGTACTCGTATAAAAAACCAATTCGCTGCATTATTTTATTTTGCGTAATTTAAAAGAACTCAAACATTTTAAGCCGGTTAAAACGTAACAATACTTTATTAATACTTAGAGAATTGATTGAAATTTTAAATCTAAAAAATACGCTTTTTGGCTAATTTATGCATTAAAGGAGACTTTGGTATTGTTTTTGGAAAAAAATTGAATTTGAAACTGTTCGAGACCGGCTTTAAGCAAATAAAAAAGTAATTTTTTTCGTCTTTAAGAAGAAACAAAATAAAAATTTAAATTTAAATTTAAATTTAATATATGCCAAATCACTCAAAAACACTATAGAAGAGTATGATGCTGCTCAAGTTTAAGTTCAATAAAAAAAATTAAATATTCAATCGCCTGATAAACAAGGGATTGCATAAATTTTGTAAATATTTTTTTTCTTTTTTTGTTCTTTATAAACAACTTAAATATGCAAATAAATGTGTATGAATTATTATAAATCATCAATTGAAATTAGATTTAACTGTACTTTGCATTTATTAATGTTGTCCTCTTGTTATGGAGGTGTTTCCAGCGGTGGAGTGTATGTGCATTGTTATCTTTATGAATTAATTCAACTGCTAAATAAGTTTAATGTTATTAAATTGATAATAAATGTTATTTCAAGGCTTATGAAACTAAGATGTCTTGTCAAAAACCTTTAAAACTGTCTTTTTCTAAAACATCTTTAACTCCTTTAAAGATTTCTAGTGATCTTTGTTTTTACGAAAATGTTCTTTTTATTTAAGGAATTAAAAAAAATAAATAAAAAATTTTGTTCGACCTTGAGAAATCGAGTTTGATCACAAATTTTAACAACTGAAATTTTTATTTTAAAATTTTTCACTTTTGAGATCTTAGTGAATAGAAAACTGTTTTTTCCAATGATTTATACAAGAGAATTGACAATCTTGAAGGAATATGCAACAACAACACCAGCAGAACTAATAAATGTTTTCGACCCCATATTCATTTTCTAGAACATCAACTACTTAACTCATAGTTCCCAGAAATTGTATATTGAAATTACCAATTTCTATGTAGCTAATGAGTTAGTCGAAGTCCTTTCATCACGTTCCTTTAATGTCATTCTCTTTTTATCATAGTCTTGTTCTACCATCATACTTCGTCTGATAGATACAACAATATTATGTTATGGCTAAGGAGTTACAGTTCGCCGTAGCTCTTGTTATATAAATTTTTGTTCGAACTTATGATCTTAAAAGTAAAAAATTTAAAAATAAAAATTTCAGTTGCAAAAAAAAAGATGAATTTTATTAACTCCGATTCAGTTTAAAACCGCATATGGAACGATTTCTGCGTTCCAGGAGATCAAAATGTTCCTTAACAAAACTCTCCTAAAGTCAACAGGGCGTACATTAATAATTCGTACAATATCCACGTCCATACAACAGTCTATTTTGTGGCATATGTGTCAGTTTTTGTATCCATGTGTGTGTAATTAATTAAAACTTTATATCGGTTTTTGGCCAAAAGGGTTGATTTTGACTCAAAAAAAAAGAAAACAATACAACATATTTTTTACCTAAAAAGGAACGACCTTGTTCGTAGTGAAATACATGCATTTTTGCATACTCGTAAACATATAAATGTGGACACTGGTTTCATATCAAGGCTGCATAAAATTTATATCTGAATGTCGAATCGGTTGGCTGGTGTATATGAAAAAATTAAAAAATAATTATTATATTAAAATAAATATATCTGTATATGTATGTAGGTATGTATGTATGTATGTATGTGTGTGTGTATATATATTTATGTGAGTATTAAAATAATTAAATTACCACAAATTTTCAACCATGATTACAACATGCCGCTACTATAACGCGGTCTTTCTGGCTATTCTTGCTAATACAATTTTACCCATACACACATACCATATGAGAGTTTATATGTGTATGTAAGCACATCCTTTTAAATATGAATATATTATATATATTGATATTTGGTTATCCTACATTGCTTTGTACATATGTGTGAGTATGTATGGTATGTATGCATAACATCGTTTTGTATGTTTGCTGGCTTATGTTTGCCTTTGATATATGCATACAGAACATTTTGGTGTTACCACAGCGGCCATAGCATTTCAGATTTAATAAAACATTTTATTTTTGTTAAATTAATGCGAAAAAATTACAAAAGCAAAAATTCTACTTTAACAAAAATATGTATAGATTTTAAGGACCTACATATGCATTTGCACACTCACAAGTGCACATATTTTGTGTGTTTGTCTATCGTTAGACTACAAACTGGTGTTGGGCTCAATAATTTTTCAACATTCGTTCATGTAAAGCAAGTAAACCATATTGGCATACATGAAAATGAAAATTAACTCAGTTATTTTCAACATTTCAATTGATCTTTAATAATAAATAAATTAAAATTTACAAAAAGAAAAAAACAAAAAAAAAAACAGAAAATAAAACTAATACAGCCACAACGACTTCAAATGACAGTGAGGCTATAACAGAAAAGGATCAAATGGGCTATAATTAGAGTTGCCAAATTCCAACATTGTAAAATTATTGGTCTTTATAGAAAAAAATATTGAGAGTAAAATCTTCTGTTACAGTGTATCGGTAGCCGGCCCTAAAGGCTAGTTTACACGATAGTACTTTACGTACGTAAAATCAGAGAGAAAATATAAAATTCCATTCATATTTTAAGAGTGAGAATACAAATCTTTCGACAGATTTTTTCAAAACAAAGTAAGATGAAAGCAGCTGATTTAAAAGCTTGCTTTTTTCCTTGTTTATTTTATTTGTTTACATTAAAATATATCCCTGATCTAAAGAAGGGTGATGGTTTTTTAAAATAATTTTAAAAACCAAGAGAAGCCGTACGACTGCCAAATTTTCATTCGTATTTTCTCTCAATGTCTTACGCTCTCATTATATAGTGAGTTTACACTATACTATCCTTCTACACAAAAACTTGACATGTCGCACGACTTGTATTATCCAGTAAGCCCCACTTAAAATGTATTTGCATCATGTAACACCATCGCTTGTTTGATTGGTCTGAATGATTACGGTTGATGAAAAGTGGGTTACGTACGATAATAGTTAGTTGAAGTAGGTTGGTTGAAGTTTCACAGACGGTGGCAAAACCAGGATTGACATGAGGAAAGGAAATGCTGTGTGTCTGGTTGGATTGGAAAGATATCGCTCATTATGAGCTTCTACAACAGTATTGTCCGAAAATAAAAACAAAAAATTGTGTTAGTGAGAAGATGAAAATTATTCTCTGAAAATTGAGTTGAATGGATAATTAATTAGCATTATTAGTATCCGAATTTTTTGAAAAATTTAAGTATAATCGGAAAAAAATAAATAACGCAGTTAAAAATATAAAGAGAAATCAGCATACAACCGCTACGCATGTTCACTCGTCGCTGTTTCATTGACGACTAAAAAATAGCAAGAGCGTAAGAATACTAGTGAATTGAGTGTCAACAATTGTTGTATGAAATGGTCATAACTGTTTTGCAACCTTGTCAAGTGAATAATTCTAGTCACTACTGTCAAATATTAGCCAGAGTTAATCAACAGAAAAAATGTTGTGTTACATCATAACAAAGCTAGACTACACATATCTTTGATAAAGTAGCAGAAAGTGAGAGAACTTGGCTGGAGAGTTTTAATGAATCCACCACATAGCCCGGACCTTGTAGCTTCAAATTATTGTTTGTTTCGATCTCTGCAGAACTCTCTCGGCTGGGAAGTTTTTATGAATCCACCATTTATACCAGGCATTGCAGCTTTAGATTTTAATTTGTTTAGATCATTGCAGAATTTCCTTAACCATGTAAATTTAAATTATGTAGAGGCATACAAAACACAATTGGATCAGGTTTTCTTTCAGAAGCTGTGAACTTATAGAATTATGGCTGCTTTACCAATAAAATAACTCAAAGTTACTGATCAAATGGTACATACAAGCTTGCTATTAATTCACTGAATTGTTTCATAGCTTTTGACGAAGGTTTGTGCCAGGAAAACCTTAAAAATCTAAATAAACCATATGTTTTCCTGATTCGTAAGAAGCTGTAAAAATTTGTGTAAGTCAAGCGAAATTAAGGCCATCTGACAAGCCTTGCTATAATGTTGTTATGTTTCGATGTTTTTAAAACGTTGAAGTTCTTTTAAATGTGACGTGAAATAAAATAAATGCATTGAATTTATGTTATTTATTTCCACACTTTTTCCTTATACAGCAACTTCCTTAACTTCCACTTAATCGATAATTACTTAACATATTTACGAACGCCTTAACGCGACCTTATTTTATGACTTTTAAATTACAACTTTACACAATGACTGCCAAACTATAACTGAGCTGATGCAGGCAAAGCAGCGTTCCTTATATACTTAAATGCCTACAGCTTAGAAAGTTCTGAAGAGCCTTATGCCTTGTCAAATCTTGTATTCGTTCGTTAATTTAAAAAATGTAAGATCGTGTCAACGCAATGCTGTGTCGAACTGGCAATGCTGTCAAATACAACACTCAGTATGGCATTACCAGGGTGGCGCATTGACAGTCTTGACACAAACCAATAGTTTAGAATCACACAATATAGTGTTCAAAAGAATGTTGTTGTCCCTTCTTAGGCATTGTTTATTTTCGTGACAATATAAAAAATTCTTATAACGATGTAATGAAATTTTCTTAGACATTTGGCTTTTAAATGCCTTAATTCGAAAAAAATTTATGTAATTATTGGCGGTATTTAATGTTGAATTTTGAAGAAGATTAAGTGTCTTATAGAAGCTGTAACAAGCTGTTTAAGCAAATTAAATTGAAAACTGCAGTGCTAAATGGCCAACTATTGTCGCCATTTCAAACGAATAATTTTAAGTTTTTTTTTTTCATTTCATACACTTGTTAGCAAAAGATGGTAATGCAAATGTGCAAAATATTTACTACTGTGTAAAAATATAAGAAAGACTTTACTTATAACTTTCGAAATCTTTATTTATTCATCTGAATCTAATTCATGCCCCTCAAAATAATCACCCCGGAATGCAATGCAACTATGCTAACGCTTTTTTCAATTTTCAAAACATATTTTATATTCGTCTTCCGGAATGGTCATAAGTTAATTCTTCGATTTGGTTTTTATCTCTTCGATCGATTCAAAACCTTGTCCCCAAAGTGGTCATTTGAGTTTGCTGAACAGCAAACTGCATACGGTGGTTGCGGAACGGTATTGGTTGAATTTTTGATGAAATGGTTTCGAATAAATTGAGTGTGGGTTTTGGCACCAATCGAGATTTGACTTTTTCAGACACAAAATGTTTTTTTTTCAAATGGCGTTGACTGATCCATTTGATATTCCAACAATATAGGCAAGCTCTCTAGTAGTCAATCGACGATTTTGCAGCACCAACTCTTTTATTTTGTTGACCTGTAGCTCATCAGTAGATATTCATGGTCATCTTTGAACAATTTGTGCCAATCAAAAACACTTAATCTTGACATTGACTTCAGACTCAAGGCCTTCTGCAACATTTTGAACCAAAGAAGTCCAATGGTGTAGAATCACATGATCGTGGCGGCCAATTAATATCGCCACGACATTAAATAACACGGCCATTGAATTTCTCAACCATGGTTGCATTGGCTCTGTGGCAAGTGGTACCATCCTGTTAGAACCGCATATCGTTCATGCCCATTTTCTCAATTTCTGACCACTAGAAGTCTGTTATCATCTCGCGATAGCGAACACCATTCACAGTGAGTGCTTGACGGCTCCTCTGCCGCAGTACGAACTGAGCGAGTATGTACAGGTGTTTCCTCATTTCCTTCAGATCCTGTTTGCTGAATTTGAGCAAAATTGTACCGATTTTTGACATATTTGGTTGAATCACGTGTGACTCACAATTAACATCGTGCATTATGGTTGGACCAACCTTTACAATTTCTTATATAAGAAGTTATTATTTTATGTTGATTTACATTTTTTTACTTGTGTAATTGCTTACCATAAAAATACACATTTAGCCAAACAGAAACCGATTCAAACGCAAATGTTCGAACAAATTAAATTAAAAAAAAAATAAAAATTTCATAATGACATGTTGTGACCATAATTAAATAAAAATTCTGGGTTTTTAATTGAAAATTTTTGATATAATTATTCAATTTTTAATAAATACCATACAATACAAAAAAAAAAAAGACAAAGTGGCTCAATATTTAAATATATTATGTACAAAGGAAGAGCATTAAATTTAAATACCAAAATCAACAAGAAACAAAGTGTAAAAAAGCCACTTAAAAAATGCTTGAGCCCCCACTTCCACTTCCAACACAGCATGGCTAGCATGGCTTCTTACAGAAAAAAGGACAATTATTCATACAGAATGAATTTACATAATCTTTTTAACTATTCAGCAAACACAGATACACACACACCCATACACATATACAATTGAATTAAAGTACAAATACAGATACAACTACAGGCATTCACTATGGTTCCAGTTTAATGTTTTATAACAGAGAAGAATAGAAATAAATAAATCAAATGAAAATTCGCTTAAGCGACACTCTATGTCACCCTATAATACACTTGATCGAATAATTAGTAGCCTTAATTAACAGCTATTAAACGATTGATTTAATTTGCTACGTTAGCTCTTTTGCCATAGACTATTGCAGCTAAGCTTTACACCTTCTTCGGGTTTTACAAGCTACTGATTGGGAGTATAGGGTATAGAGTATAGGGCAAAAAAATGTAGCAACTTCATTAGCATTTTAAACTGACAGATTCTACATCAAAATCATTTTGCTTTACTTTTCTCTCAATAGTAGCCAACACCATTTTACACGCTTTGTTTCCCTTTCGTACAAAGCAGAAAAATTGACAGAATAAGATATAAAATAAACATTAATTCTTGTTCTTCCTATTTTGGATATTTTTCGTTTTCTTTTTGATTTTGTTTAAGAAGACATTAGAAATAAATTTAGTCGAAAATAGTTTTTTTTTTCCAACAGCGAAAACGATGATGATGATAATGATGATGATGACAATGACAATTGTATTTTGATGATGACTAAGGCAATATATTAAAGTCGTATTTGTTGAATTGCAGCCGATAGATAACACTATGCAACAAATGGAAATAGGTTTTCTGACCTTGGATAACTACTATATTTTTTTGATACGCTATGCTGGCCTAACTTCAAAAATCATTAACATTTCGTATTCTATGGATTAGTTTTGTGTTTAGATTTTTTTTTTTTTCTCTAAAATGCGAGATTTTTGAAGAGGCTGCTTCATATATCTTAGAATAAATTTCAAATGACTTATTCGACTTTGTTAAGTCATATGTTAAAAAATTCCAAATTATACCAGCTTTGAGTGTTTTTTTTAGAGGTATGGAACTTTAAGTTGCAATAAAACAACGATGGATTAATCGATTGACATGAATTTTATTGATCCGAAAGATAATCTTGTGGCATTACGTTTTAAATATGACCGCCACGGCTGGCGCAGATGTAGTCCAATCTGGACGTTCAATTTTCGATGAGTTTTTCCAACATTTGTGGCCGTATATCGGCAATAACACGGCGAATGTTGTCTTCCAAGTGATCAAACGTTTGTGGCTTTACCGCAGAGACCAATGACTTTACATAGCCCCACAGAAAGTAGTCTAGCGGTGTTAAATCACAGGTCCAACCCGTGAAGTTAGGCGGTCACCAAACGTGTCTTTCAATAAATCTATTGTGGCACGAGCTGTGTGACATATTGCGCCGTCTTCTTGAAACCACATCTCCTGGACATCATGGTTATTCAATTCAGGAATGAAAAATTTAGTAATCAAGGCTCTGTACCGATCAACATTGACTGTAACGTTCTGGCCACTATCGTTTTTGAAAAAGTACGGACCAATGATTCCACCAGCCCATAAAGCGCAACAAACAGTAAGTTTTTCTGAATGTAACGGTGTTTTCACATACACTTGAGGATTACCTTCACTCCAAATGCGGCAGGTTTGTTTGTTGACGTAGCCATTCAACCAGAAGTGCGCTTCATCGCTAAACAAAATTCGCTTATGAAAATTGGGAACAACGGTAATCTCGTTTTGGTATAATCAAAATTTTTGCGAAACAAATTATAAAAAAAAATCTTTTCTGGAAAAATTATGATATTTTTGATTTCTAAAAGTACACAAAGACAAAAAAATTCTTAAAAAACTCATTCTTAGAATCTGAACTGCCGATGATTTTTGAAGTTAGGCGACGACCACAGCGCATCAAAAAATATATTGAATATCAAAGTTATTTTTGCTTGTTGCATAGTGTAATAAAAGCAAAACAAAAAATATTATAAAAAATAAAAGCATAATATTTAACATTTTTTTTAAACCTTTTTTGTACTATTTTTCCAAAAATTCTAAGTGAATGCAAGACCATGATTAAGCAAAAAATATAGAAATAAAAAACGTAAATTCTTATAGAGCGTCATTCTAAAGATTGTGTTGATGTTATTATTTAACAAATATTTTAAATTTATTTTTCACTTTTAAGCAGAACAACAATAGCAACGTTATTGTAAAGAAAATTTGCAACTTCTAACAACCTTTGCCTTTTATACCATTCAAGCAGTGGTTCTTAAAGGTTTTCATACAAAATCTTTCAACATAGTCTACTCTCAGCTCGAAACATCTACTCAAGCATTGTGCTGTGTATGTATGCAAATTGCTAAATCTAAACAACCTACTTATTTGAATAGCAGTAGCAGTAGATGAAAGAACCAAAAGCTCTCAACAGTATTCGTCGGTGGGTGGCATGGTGTAGTGGTTAGAGCACACGCATAACAATACAAACGGCTCGGGAAAATGTAATTGTGGTTTCGAATGTTTAATAAAGCCAACTCCATCTAAAAAATAAAGAAGAAACCCCCACCTTCCCGCATACCTCTGGCGATGATGACAAACATCAGACGAATGATTAGGAAACCACGCCACCTACTGGGAAAAAATTACAATGCTAAAGTAAAGATCACCACCAATTAGCAAGGATCTTCACCACTACGCACAAACATATGGAGGAAGCTACAGTGGGTTAAACCATCTACTTAGTTTGTAAGATCAAATTGGTTAAAGAAACTGAAACAAAGCAATGGATGCTTTGTGGAAAGCCACTATGCTCCCTAGAGGAGTGACGGAGGAAAAAAAAAGTATTCGACGGTGCTCATTTTACAATTTCTCGTTGTTAAGTTATTTTAATAATATTTGTTATCCGACATTCCAACCTTAAACGCAAATGTTAAAGAGCCACTGACAAAAATAAATGTTTTTCTAGCAAAAAACCGTCGGATGATTTGTTAAACTCTACAGAACTACTATTGCGTGTCATTAGAGCATTGATTGTTATACACAAAGCGAAAATAAATAAAATTTATAAAAAATAAAAATAAAAATAAGTAAGAAAGAGACAGAAAATGAAAAAATAAAATTCTATTTACTTACAATTCAACTTTTCTAACAAGATTCTGTTGTTGTTGCTATTGCTATTGCACTTGCTATTGACGGACGAGGGGTCCGGGTTAGTTTTATTGCAAAAAATATCTGCTTAACTGTAGTAATTTGCCCAAAGGAAGGTGGAGTTGTTTGTTTACCATTGTGTTAAACAATTGTTGGAATTCTTTCTACACCCGTTCTTTTTTTTTTTTTTTTTTTTTTGTTTGTGTTGTAGTTTAGTTTTTATAATATTTTTATAATGCAAAACAAAAACAAATCAAAAAACCAACAACCAACCTATTTAATAAGGAAGAAAACTACTTCAAGAATTTTTGTAAAAGAAGCAGCAAAAAAGTGGGTCTGTCATCGATAAGAATTATTGGTATTTGTGCTGTGAAATATTTGAAATAACTTTGGCAGAATTTATGTTTTCTTCTATATTTGACCAGTTTTATAGGTTTGTAAGAGTATTAGAGTTGGTCTTGTTTAATTGCTGTCTGTTATTTTTGGGGCACAAATAGAGTATAATTAGGGATTGGTATTTTGGTATTGCTAAATAAAGTGGAGTGGAATCCACTGTGATGGCGACAAAAGTTTGATCTCAGGGAGGCTTGCTCACCATGCTGGCACGCTGATGTTCACATTATAACAATACTTGGGAATTATGAGAGTACATTGTGTGACCTCATGAGAACGGACCTGGGCGAGGTGTCAACTTGGTGCACTCAGGACGGGCTCTCGGTGAATACCTCAAAAAAGTTTGTTGTACCTTTTACAAGGATATACAAGTTACAATGTGACTGTATTTCTTTTATGGGTACCACCATCAACTATTCTAAGGAGGTTAAGAATCTAGATGTGATTCTGGATAGGAGGCTTAATTGGAGCTCTTACATTTATGCCGTCCAGAATATGGCGGTAAGAGCCCTCTGTGTAAGTTGCTTCTCCTACAGTAAGACATGGAGTATTTTGCTGAGAATAACACTGATATATACTGCTATTATTCGACCCATTATCACTTATGCGGCAATAGCTTAGTGGAGAAAAGCAGAGACTCGCCTGCCTGGGTATAACAAAGGCAATGAAAACATGTCCAATAGCGGCCTTGGGTGCCTTGATTGGTTTAACACCGCTTCACATCTACGTGTTGAGGGTTGAGTCATGTTAGGCGACAACATTTTTCGCCATAGGGTGCCAAATTTGAATTCATATAAAACAAGTTAAAATGTTAAGTTGAGTGGCTTGTGGGCTAATGCGGCACGCCTATCCCCAATGAAATCTGCCTAAAATTTGCTACAATGAATTTTTTTTTTGCTACAGAGAATATTTGTGGTTGGAGTTACTACTCAAACTTTAAAAAAAATTGTCCCATACTTATGTAGCAGTCGTTACAAATTTAAAAACAGCATGAGATTCGTGCAGCTGTATGGATGGTTACAGGATAAACTGGCCACAGTAGATTCGTAACGACGGCTTAATTTCTATGTATGATTAAGATCCAATAGCCGTTGAAATTCGGCAAGGAAAATAGTTCTGGATTGATCAGATCCATCACAGCAGATTCTCTTATGAAATCCATAATGTGTCGCAGATTAATGGAATTTTAAAGGACTGTCTTGAATACAAGTAAGACATCTAGCGCAGGATGGAACCAGTGAAAGAAATTGTATGAATATAAATAAAATCTGTATCGAATAGTGAATATTTCCTTTTGTGTGTGGATTCATTAGACTATATTTGATTAAAATAAGAAAAGTATAACACACACACACAAGTTGAAGCACTTCTGTGTCAATTTTTTTTCTAAACCTTAAGTTTTCAAATTAAAATAAAATCCAATTTCTTTTTATAATAAAATTGTGCCATTTCTTTTCAAGTGTGATAAGCCTGTCGTAAAAATAATTGCAAAAAAATTTATTGCGTAATTTGTTTGGAATTTCAGAAATAAATCAATCGTTAAAAAAGTACATCTACAGTTGTGTGAATTGTTTCTTTATTTGTAAGATGCAGTTTTAATACCCACTGAAATATTTTGGACTCCCACAAATACTTGTATGCGACGACACCAACGTACTGACTGGAAGTGATTGCTTGTCACAGATGTTGTGAATATTTATATCCTTTTTTGCCCTCTTAGACTTCAAGGGACGTAGAAAAATGCCCAAATACAAGTAATAAAACTTATTATTACTTTCACTACGCCACTGTTCTGAGTTTTATTTGTAAAAGTGCTGCTGTTGCTGCAGCTGTAGCTGCTGCTGTTGTTAAAATTGATGATGGAAATTTACAATTCTTTTGTACTCCAACTTTTTCACATTTATTTTACGTTTTCGTTTTTATGCCGTTGCCCCTATTTTTGTTCCTTGGTTGTACTTTTTTTCCCATTTTTTTCTTTTTTTTTAATTTTGGTAAAAATTGTTGATTTTCTGCAATAACTCTCGATTTGTTTATTTGTAAGACGGAAATGTGAACACCGTGTTTTTTTCTTCTCCCACTCTTGTTTACTATCGCCGCTACTTGCTTCTGTTCTTCTGTTTTGAAAAAGTTTCCAAATTTATACCATATAAACAGTCTATAGAAAATTTACTGCATTTGATTGTCATTGCCAAAAGGGATGAAAATAAAAATCAAAATTTATTCTCAATATTACTATTGACGTTTCTATGATTCCTTGTGTATTTTTAAAACTTTTTTTTTAATATAGTGGGACAAGTGCAATAATACTAATACTACTCAAGGTCATAGCATGGTCAATATTTCAAAGAGATATGGAAGGTGCTACTACCACTTTTCCAGTCTAGCTCAGTTAGTGACTGTTAAGGTGTATTGTCCACGACGTTGTTTTAACTAAACTTATAAACTTTTAATTTACCGTTTTTACGATATACGAAAATTAATGTTGACTGTGTATGGGTGATGCCACGCTCACTTGTTTTTAACTGATGATTTGTAATAACTACGAGTCATTTAAATCAAATTCAGAAACGCTCTCAAGAAGTACAAAAATCAATATTTACTTTGTTTGTTAGGTACCATGACCAATTATCCGTTACAATATCTTAAATTTATATGTTCCTTCCAGATATACAGGGAGATACTGTGACAATTTTAAGAAAATCGGTGTAGTCGCTTAAGGTGTCTATAAACTGCAAACAAACATACGAGTACATACATACATACATTTAGTTGCAACAATTACATACATATACATACTACCTTGGACAAAAAGTTTTCGGAATAATGCCCGTCTGGTGGTCTCATAGTTCTGATTTGTTTGTTAAGTTAGTACATACGCTACATAGTCATGAGTACATCTATCTCTATATGTGTTGGCGATTGTTTTCAATGTCAAATGTCAAGCTATGACGCTAAAATTAAGCGAGCACGCCTCCCTATGTGCTTTGTCGATTTTGTTAGATAAATGGACACTGAGCAAAATAGAACACAGGTTGACCAATATCACCACTTGTAGAATATTCAGAATGCTTTAGACCTCTCTTTCTTTGGAAAAGACTAGGTCTTTTCTTGGGCTTAAAAGATAATCGATCGGGGATTCTTTCGGGCATAATTACCAGGCATTGTATGATAGGCCACATGTCGGAGCGCATGGAATGTCCTAGTCATGGTTACTACAGGAGCTGTTAGAATGAAGAGGAAGATGAATCGGTGCAATACCTTCTTTGCCACTGTCATGCTCTATGTGAGTTTAGACTAAAGTACTTCGGTGCATGTCACTTCTATGATCTGGACTGTCTTAGGGTTGAGTCACTGTCGAAGTCGACTGACTTCGTCAAGGGTACCGGTTGGCTCAAATGAGTAAAGTGATTTTTTTGGGTCTTTAGGTGCGGCTGCTGAGGGTATCACAATGGGCCAGAGAGCTTTCAAGTGAACTCGCGAAATGCGGGTGACCCATATAACCATAAGCTAACTTAAGAGTTGCTTAAGTTTCGAACATATTGTAAAAGCTAATGACTAAGCTAAATATTAAATGATTTTAAGCAGATTTAAAAAAAAGAAAAACAGATCTTTTAAATAATGGTGTATACTTGACTTAAGTAGGCTTAAGGATTCTGAGTATATTTGCCAAGTAAACACATTTTTAACAAATTCTCCAAGTTTAGAGACGTTTTTACGCTTTATTTTATATAGAAACCTTCTTAGTTTTTGACTTAAGTAGGCTTAAGGATTTTGAGTATATTTGCCAAGTAAACACATTTTTATCAAATTTTTCAAGTTTAGAGACGTTTTTATGCTCTATTTCATATAGAAACCTTCTTAGTTTTTGGACTTATTAAAGTAGTAAGTTTAGTTATGAATAAAATGACAATTGATTTGTTAAAATGTGATAGAAATTGACAGAGTTATAGCCTACTTGGTACAGCATAAAGGCGTACGTACACTTTATTTTGACGCTCTCAGTATACAATATAAATTTCTTCATACTATGTGTGTGTGTGTGTGTATGAATGAAATATTTTTCAATAATATGGGTTTTAATTTTCAATATCACTTTTCCTGAGATTCTCAGTATTTTAGGTGCCGCCATACTGCAACTACACACACATTACTGTATACTGTCGGCGAATTTCATATAAATTTTTTTATTTTTATTTATTTTTTTATTATTGATTAAGTATTAATAAAAAACAAATTTATTAAAGGATTCATGCTGAGGTTATAAATGTTTTTTTCATACTTTTTTCATATTTTTTTCATATTTGACTTTGGTTGGGTGTTATTGTGAACCCCAACCGGATATTCAGGACTTAACGACAAATGTTAAAAAAGAATAGTTCGGAAATTGTGTTTGCATATATTTGTAACATATTTTATGAAGGATTATGAAAAAAAGGGATAAAAGGCTTTTAGTTAAACTAATAACTCTATATGTGCTTTGGATTCCAAAAAAAAGAGAAAAAAATGAATTTATTAACTAAAGGCGGAAAGAGAAAAAAAAGAGAAAATCAACAATAAACAAATTAAATAATACTTTCGAAAAAAGGAAAAAAAATTAAATACAATTCAAGCCATGATTTATGTTATAGCATAAACATAAATAATTTTTGCTGTTTTGTGGCTTTTTTTTTGCTAAATTCAATAATAGACTTGAAAAAAGGAAAAAATTTAATAAACTTGGCCTTCATCTTGAAATGGAAAAAACCTCTTCTATTTTTACATCTTTTAAACGTCACTTGCTGTTTGTTTGTCTGTTTGTTGTGTTCATTAAGAACCTGTTGGTCAGGATATATCTCCCAGCAACTTTAAAGCAAACCTTAAACCACAAGGTCTACATCTAGTTAACCTTATACGATTTCTGTTTCATATTAACTTGATTGCCTCTGTTTATTTCGTTTTCAATGGAATCTCGTTAGTCATCCTTTACTTCTTTCTTGTAAATTCAAAAATATTTTAACAGGATTTGTGAACGTCTTTTTGGGAAGTCTTATAAGTAAGTTTGTGAGTTTATTTTTATTTAATTTAACGACTTTCTAAAAATATTTTGCTGATTTTGCTTATGAATAATGTATTAAGAAATAAACAATTCCCTGCCTATAAATAGTAAAAATATTTTGAATCTTTTTAAAGGACCTTTGAAAAGCTTATATTTTTAGAAATCAAAGTTTGGTAAGATTTAAAAGAAAAATCTCCTTTAGCATACCACTTAAATTATATTCTGCAAAACCGTAAAATTATTTAATGTAACACATGCTTATATGGCAATGCTTTCAGACTTAAGCCACCATCGAACGGAATAAATAATTAAAAAAAATACTCAATAGATTAAAAAAACCCCCCAGAAGAGCAGAAGTATAAAAAAGCACAAGTATTAACTTGAAAAATTCATTAAACTTCGTAAAAATTGCCACTTTTGTAGAACAGCAGATATAAAAGAAGTAGAAGAAGAGAAAAAAAAAAACGCGCAAACATTAAAAAACCAGTCATTATGGGTAAAACCAAAAACATCAACAAAAATGTATAAAAATAGTTAAACGCCAGCCAAGAAAGAAGACTAAATTTACCGCAAAAGACATTGAAAACATGTTCATAAAGAGAAATGATAGAAAAACATAAAAAATAAAAGAACTTGGAGAACACGAAAAAACACCAACAACAAAATAGAGCCGAAGAAAAAAAGATTCTCGACTTCGACTTTAAATTGAAAATTAAAAATGATGAGCCATCAAATGATGTGGCTAGAAAAACTTAAAATGACCAAGTAAGTGAGTGAATCGGTAGAGTAAGTGAGTGGAGCAAAACATTTTAAATGTTCTTTAAACGCTTTCGAAGCAAATTAAAACGGTTTTATAATATTAGAAGACTTTAGTGAAAGAGAGTGAAAAAATGGAAGAAAAGTACGATAATGAAAAGAACCAGTAAACTTTGAACCAAAAGAAGAGCAGTACAGCAAAAAACAAAAACGCAATAATTAAAAACTTAAGGGAACATTTAAGCATAGCTTGCTCGTACGTTCACTACTTAGTCGTTGTGTCTTCGTTGAATAGAAATTTAAACAAAAGCAAGAATAGAAACAAAAACAGTGATAAACAACTAAAAACATAAAAGTACTTATGAAAAGTTTAATATAAAAAGCAAACGAAAAAAAGAAAAAAAAAATTCAAAGTAAATCAACCAACAGAACTACAAAAAAAAAATGACATTAAACTCAAGTAGTAGAGTGTAAAATTGTAATAATAAAAGCATAAGGAAAATATTGAAAACCAAAAACCAACAACCAACTTCATGCATCGGATACAGTGATACAAATAAATATTTTATAAGTATGTATGCTATGTATGTACGTACTCATACAACAATAACAACATCAGCGTAATTACCCAAAAGTGCAAAATAATTAAATATCGCTAAATATCGTACATACCAACAACATCATATACAAAAATACAATATAATATGGAGTTATTTTTCTTACTAAATACGAGTACATGTACTTACAACATAAAATATTATTTTAAGGCATGAGTCGTCTTTTCCCCGTTCTTCTTCTTTCTGATAAATACATACTTATGTACTTCACCATCACCATTACCATCAACACCATCATTCATTACTACTGATGGGAGTCGAAAACGTGTGAGCGCAATAGCAAAACTATTTCATGGCAAATTGTACTCACTGCACTGTGTCGTCAGTGGCAGTAATGGATGGTAGTGTAGTAATGCCTTTAGTTGGTCAGTAATTTGCTATTTTTACACAGCGAAAAATTTAAGACCTACACCACCACGAAACTTATGCTGTAAGAGAGATTTAAAGATTTGGGAAACAATTTTAGATGGAATCTATATAACATACATACTTATGTATATAAAAAAGAAGGCAACTTTAGGATTAAGATCAAATCATTATTCAAAAAGTAGGCGGATTTGGACAAGTGGGCATGGTACCTCCCATATAAACTAAATATTGATTTTTGCATATCTTGAGAATGGCTATGGTGTAAGTTTCTATTTTAGTCTAAGTGACTTGGCAGTCAACATAAATCATCAGTTTAACCCTAAATTTTATTTTTAAATAGAAATTGGTTAAGGAGAGAACTCCTATAATTCTATTGTTTTAGCTTTTTAATATTTTGGGAGTGCCACAGCACAGAACGCCTTAACGGAATTGGTCTAGAAATCCGAAATTGTAATTGTGCACCTTAAAAGGTGTGACAGGTTACTTGATTACCAAAAAAATATATATATGCTGCTGTTACGTACATTTGGAAGCCATACTCTTCCATTTTTATTACGAGCTTCGCTTCCGCCATCCTAATTATTTCCTTAAATGCTATGTTATGTTATGTTATGTTACATTCTTACCTGTTATCTACCTCTTGTCCTCTTCTGAACCAAATCAAAACATTTGATACAGCTTGTGCAGAGTTAATTCCAAAAAGACACAAACAAATACATAGCTTTTAAGCAGTGTGCTTTCTGCAATATACTCATACGCTTTTTGGCTAACGTTTATCTGTAGATAACGCTACATTAATAGTTGCCGTTCTCCACATATACAAAATGCAATATTAGTAGGAATGGTTAGCGCTACACTAGAGCTGTAAAACAATCGATAGTACTATAGATAGAATCGATAGTTTTGTTTTTGGCTGACCATTAGTGTGTTTCTGCACTATCGATACTACCGTCAAATTCTAGGAGTGAATACGGATATCACTAAATGCAGTAAAATGACATTTGCAAAACTTTTATATTTATATACGAGTGTATAGGGACACAGTTTAACAGTTTCTTAAATTTTTATTTGTTAAAGTCAAATAAAGTATGAATTGTAACTAAAATATGTTCATAGATTCGATTTTGCATTCGACCCAAACAAATTAATCTTCATTTCGTCAGACCATAGCATGTTGTTCTAACTATTACGGTGCAGGTGTTGCTTCTGTTTGCTGAGAAATTGACTCTTACCCAGTAGTCTCATTTTGGAGGCATTAATCTTTGAAGTACGAATTTAAAGTTTTTCAAAACAGACAGTTGTTGCATTAATTACTTTAGTTTTGAAGCACTTCATGCGCTGAACAACAATATATAGATTGCCTTTCCATCAAAAAACTTCAATACATTGAATTTTATGACATACTGGAAGAAAACAAAGTGCCCTTTTATTTGTTTCAACTCCATATATATTTATTATTATTCTTTCCTTTTCACATTCTAAGGTTGTTGCCAAGAGAATCCGATAGTAGGTCGACTATCGAAAGTTTTGCAGCTCTACACCACATCCACTTATTCGATTCGCCCATTTATTGGCTGATGCTGTGTATTGTTCACTACTTCATTTGAACCTAATTTAGAAACTTCTACTATTACACTATGCAACAAATGGAAAAAAATTTTCTGACCTTGGATAACCACTATTTTTTTATTTTTTTGATGCACTCTGGTCGCCTTACTTCAAAAATCATCAGCATTTCAGATTCTTTGGATAATTTTTTTTTAAATTTAGTATCTGAAATGCTGATGATTTTTGAAGTTAAGCGACCATAGCGCATCAAAAAAATATAGTGGTTATCCAAGGTATTTTTGGTTGTTGCATAGTGTTACCGTTCGCAAGATATACAAAAATCAATATTTACTTTAAAATCGTTCAGACGAAATTTGGAAGCTTTTGATTTAGTTGTTCTTAAGATATACAGAAGGTCTGGCCGATTGCATCCACTTTTTCACTGATGACTTGCATTGACCGAGAAGTCAATCATTACAAATTCTAAAACTTTAGCTTTAACCGTTCTCAAGTTATACTAGAATTAATAATTCCTTTGCTTGGAAGGTATTACACCAACTTGTCTAATTTCGCCCCCTTTTTGAATGATGATTTCTATTGACCATTAATCCATTTGGGCCAAATTTTGAGACTTTCTCAGTTACTATTTTGAAGACATAGAAAAATAAATATTTACTTTGCATGGGAGTGGCACCGCCCAGTTGGATTTTTGAAACTTATATTGCCTATAGCTCTTTCTAAATATACAGAGATATACTATAAAAATTTTAAGAAAATCGGTTCAGCCGTATAGCTGTCCATAAGACACAAACAAACCAACAATCAAACCAATAAATAAACATACAAACACACTTTAATTCTTATATAAAAGATTATTTAAATCAAAGGATAAAGGCTCTTAGTCTATTCCGGTATACCTAAAAACTTCTGGGTACCCGTGTACTCTTGTCACTCTGTTAAGGGTATATTTTTTCGTCATTCATGTAAGGGTTAAAAGTGAGCAGAATTGGATAAGTATACGTAGCATTTCCCAAATAAACTAAATATTGATTTTTTTATATCCTGAGAATGGTAATGGTAGGAGTTTCTAAATTTGACTGAAATAATTACTTGTTTAATAACTGGCAAAGATTGGATAAATGGGCGTGGCACCTTGAATTCACACTAAATATTGAATTTTGCATGTGGGGAGAACGGTAACAGTTCAAGCTTCTTTATCTATCTACATCAACCAAAAAGCGCAAAATATTGGATAAGAGGGTATTATTTTTTTATAAAAGGATAGCAAGGCACACGGGGCAAAAGCTGTCTATATATGTATGTATGTAGAATATATAAGAATGAATGTATTCTTTAATGTATGTGTTGTATGTAAATATGTATTTTATTTATTTTTTTAAGAGGATGGCGGTCACATGTTTGTAGACTGTGTTCACAGGCATCAGTGAGAGGGGAACTCTTATTGTGTAATTTGGTGGTCTTGATAGGTTTACAGGGAAATGTTTAGGGACACATATCAACCACTGTGATTTCAGATCTGCTGGTGTACCTTAGGAAGGCAGCAGATCTGCTGAACACACTATAGACTGGAAGGGGCAAAATAGATCCCATGTGACGGAATATCCTGCAGTAATGCTTGGACAGAATGACGACAATAATGATGATATATTGTACATATTCGTACATACATATGTATTTTTGAAGTCTAAACAATTTTAATTTCATTTCAATTTAAAATTGTGTGAAAGCCATATTTAAAACTTTTATTTAAATTTTTAGTTTTTCTGGATTTATTTGTGAAAAACAAAAATGTCGACTTAATAAACAAAGCTTAGGAATATTTTTACATTAACATTCTTAATATTTTTTATTTTGTTTTTATTTATTTTAACATATAATTGACAAATTCTTTTTATTTTTTGTTTTATTTTCAGGTATTTTTTTTTTACTAAGACATCATTTACATCATCATTGTAAGAATGTGATAAATATAATAAAAATAGCAAATTCTAGAAAGACGTTTTAATTTTGTATTTTAAAATATCGAATACAAATAAATGTACAAAAAACTTGAAACTGGTTACTGAGATTATAAGGTAAAAGTAAAATATTAAGTTAAAAGGTGAATATTTCTTTTGAAATCTTTTTTAATAAATAAAATTTGAATTAATTGCGTTTTAAATAAACAATCAAAATATTTCTTTAATTCCGAATGTCTCAAACAACTTGATTTTACTTTTTTTTCTCACTGTAATCACAAGTAGTGGTTTTTTTAGTTCTTATTTATGGCTCTTGTTTTATGGTGTTTAATTTTTAATATTATTTTTTCTTACTTTTTTACTAATATTTTCGTTAAATATTCTTTAAGGTCATTTTCTAAAACCCACTAATGAATTTAATTTCATTATATTGTACGTTTTCGCAATTTTGTTTTTAAAATTAGCGACTCATTATTTACTTTTTTATAAAATATTAAACTAAAACAAAAAAAAAAAAAAAATGAAATAATAATAGATAATTAACAGTGAAAATATATTTTTTATTTTAAGCATAACGATTTTTAAGTTCCAACACTTGTAAAAATGCTTTCAAATTAATGTTTGGTAAAATGTGTAAATAGTTTTTAATTATTGTTTATAAAAATACAATAATACATACATATGTATATCTGTATGTATATAAAAAATAATATTTTATTTCATTTTGTCTGTTTTTGTAACACAATTTATTATTGAAATAATAAAATACTGCTGCTGCTGATGCTGCTGCTGCCATACTGCAATCATGCTGATTGATTACCTTTTGCTTAACTAATATCGGCCTTATAAATAAATACTAGAACTTCAGATGGGAACCTTAAGGGGGAAAGTGATATTTTCATTGTAAAATGGAATTAAATTGTGCTTAAAATATTTTCTAAATAATATTGGAATTAACTTCATGCCATTTACAAATCAAACTAAAAAGATTGATGTTGAAACTTGTACGAAGCCATATAGGATATGATATATACAGTTATATATATATACATATGTATGTATGTACAAACATTGCTCGCCACTTGATAGCACACCCTATGTAATTTTAATAAATCGTCTTATATCTCTAAAATTATAACCGCAGTAAAAATATTATCAAATGTGGCCTTCCATGCATTATTTACCGTTACAATTTTTGTTTTGGTATATTGTTTTTTGCCCATATATTATTGTGAAAAAAGGCGCCACATGAATCGGTCAAAATATTATCGTTCAGATTAATAAGTTTGCTAAATAGGATTGTTTTAATAAATAACAATTGAAAACGAGGAGTGGAAAGGTTACAAGGATATGGGCTATTTAATCGCATTTAGTTGAGTGACTAGCATGTTTTGTAGCTTAAATAAACTCTGGAACTCTCGACTATTGCCTCCTACTCTCATTAGCTTCTTTGGATAATTATCTCCATACATTTTCGATTATATTTTAATCAGGGAAATTTGGGGTCAATTTAAAATTCCAATACTTTGCTCCTCTATATAACTTTTAATGGGGGAGGCGTGGTGTAGTGGTTAGAGCGCACGCATAACAACACAAATGACCCAGGTTCGAGCCCCAGCAGAGGACATGAAGAAGAAGAAAGAAAAAAAATTTAATTGTGGTTTCGAATGTTTAATATAAAAAAACTTCAACTTCCCTCCAGACAACTAAATAAATAAAAAACAAAGAAAAAAGCCCTCCTGATCCTTCTCGCTTACCTCTGGCGATGATGACAAGCATCAGACGAATGATCAGGAAAAACACGCCACCTGCTGGAAAAAAATACAATGCTTAAGTAAAAATCACCTCCAATTAGCAAGGATCTTCACCACTGCACAAAAGAAAAAAAATCATACGGAGGAAGCTACAGCGGATTAATCATCAAATTGATTAAAAAAATTGAAACAAAGCAATAGCTTTGCGGAAAGCCAAAATGCTCCCTAGAGGAGTGACGGAGAAAAAAAAAGTTTACAATGTTATGACAACCTAGTCAAACGATTTATTCTGATCTCTACAGTCAACAATTAACGAGACTGAAGCAATCATTGGATTCGAACGATCAGAATGAAAAAGGAACAAAAAAAGTGTTCTGTTCGTTCCATCATGACAATGACAGACCACACACATTTGTGATGACCCGGCAGAAACTGACTTAAACTCCCGGATCCGCATGCGATCTTAAAGTCCATTGCTTTCACTCCTTACATACTACTACCTTGATCAAAAATTTTCAGGAATAACCCCCGTGTGGCGGTCCCATCGTATCGATTTGAGTTTTTTTTTTTTTTTTTTGTTAAGTTGGTATCTGTTGTTAATATTCTCGCTAAATGTTAGCATTATAGCTTGACGGGTTGACGGCTGTGACGGCTGTGACGGCGTTCCATTAACTCGATTAAACATGAAGAACTCACAGGGAGTCAAATCATGTGAATTCGGTGGCTGTAGTTGATATTTGTTGCATTTTTCCTCAAAAAATTTCGAATAATGACGGCACTGTGCGACTGTGCGTTATCATGATGCAAAATCCATGAGTTACCTGCTCACAAATCTGGTCTCTTTCGGCGGAAAGCTTCAGGCAAATATCTCATAACGCCCAAATAATACTCTTTGCTTACTGTCTGGCCTTCTGGCAAAAATTCAAGCTGCACTACATCGTTGTAAGCCATGAAAACCGTAAGAATTTCCTTCTTTTTTGACTTAAAACGACGTGGTTTTCATTCACTTGCCTGAAGTCTGGATTGCATGTCGTACTCATAAACCCTAGTAATGATCCTTTTGATGAATGTGGAATTGGATTCAGCCTCGCAAATCATGTCTTTGGTGACATCAACACGATCAAAATTGTAAAAAATCGCAAACACACATATAGATCGATATTTTGCAAATGTCAAGCTATGACGCTAAGATTTAACGGGAACATCGATAACAGATATACCAACCTAACAAAAAAAAAATAAAAAATTAAAATTAATCAAGTTAGTGTTAGGGTTTTTCATGGTTTCCCAAATATGTATTTTTCATATTACTTTGGTTACATTCCGAATTTCCACTTAAATGTTCAATAGTTTATTTTTTTACAAGACTCTGCGTAAGGAAAACTTGAAAAAATGTAGTCGAAAAAAGCTTGACAAACCATATTTTTTCTTGATTCTTGATAAGCTGTATTAATTCTAGTAAATCAAGCGAAACCTTCAAAGATCATCAAACTAGTACGAGTAGCTAAGCCCATTAGGTATTAAAATTGAAAATAAATTTAAAATTGAATAAAAATTACCTTTTTTGATCTAAGAAAACTATATGACGCCACTCTATAATTTTGGTCATGTGTTTGCAGCAAAAGTTAAGCATTTTCCTTTGGGAAATGTATCAAGAGATACTTTCTTCCCTTAATTTTAATTCTCGTCATAACACGCCTGGGCCTATACTTGATTTTTGGTGTTAGACAACACACTATACGAGTATGTATGATCCTTCATGTTGTTTCAATATGTGTAGCAACAGATATCATACCAAGTCCTTGTGATATTAAATTCTTTTCTATTTAACGAGCCGAACCGAAATAATCTTAATGACAAAATACTGACTGATAACTAAGTTTTAATGAGAAGCTCTATTCAAGTGGCGCATTTTTTTTTACAATAATTTACCGCAATTATAATTTTAGAATTATAAGATGATTTTTTGAGACTTCATAGGGTGTGCTATTCAAGTGGTTGTGAGTAACTGAATAAAGAATAAGAATTTATATTTGTGTGTATAATTATTCGTCGTGAAAATAAACCATTTCACAAAAGATATCAAATTTCTTATATTCAATTCGTTAACATTAATGTAATCAGTTTACAAAATAACTTATCTGATATATGTACATACGTACATACGAGTACAGTACTCTATGACAAAAATACCTGAAATAAATAAAAACCGTAATAAGAATGTTGCCTTGATAAATGTTAGTTTAATAGTTCCGTTAATACTATATATCGGAAATGGTGTAATTATTTATAAAATATTAGATATGTATGTATATTTATCAATAATATTTACATATATATGTGCACTCAGTGAAGCATTATGTTTTGGAGGAGGAGTAAGAGAATTCTGAAATTCTTAAAAGTTTCTCCAGATTGTTATACGAAATACACAAATAAATAGATAGACAAACATCGAAATGAATTTAATTGAATAGTAATTGATGATAATTAAATATTCATTTAATTATTTATTCAATCACTCATTCAATCATTCACTCATTTATAAAGAAAAAATTCCTTAATTCACTCTTAATGTCCGTTAAATAGTAACCCTTTCGAATTGGCCATCCTCAAGTTAAAATTCTTACTGACTGATTGTTTTTAACACGATTTTGTAATGATTCAGCAAAATCTCGTATGTCAGAAAAAAAAGTTATGAAGAAATTGTACACATTTTAGTTGCAGCGTAAAGTTGTAAAACAAGATTTTGTTGACTTTGAAATATCAGTGGCATCATAACGCAATAATGAATACGGTAAAAATGGTTTTTGTGGAAATTTTTTATTTTTATTTTTTTTAATTATTTAAAAAATATTTAATTTATTTAAAATTAAAACAAATTAAAATTAAAACAAAAACTCGTTAATATTACCAACATAAGGTTAAAACGAGGTCATCATCGTTAGCATTTACTATTATTGTTATTATTAAATAATGAAGATTAATCTACATATGTATGTATGCATGTTTTAAGTAAATTTTATTTCATGGAATTAAGAGTATTAAACTCATTTTTTATTCCTTAATTAAAATCTAGAATAATTCATGATTAAAGTAGTTTTTAAATAATTAATCACGAGCCTGTTTTTTCTGTTTTTATTTCAATACTGCAAAGTAATTCTGATTAACTGTCATAGTTAATAACAAATACAATAAAAAAATTATGGCAAAAAAAAGAAATAATTTAAAGGACATTTAAAAACAGTAGCATTTCGCTAAAAACTGCTTGTGATTATTATTTTTTTTAAATAAAAAAGTTTTATTCTTTGATTGCTAAGCTTTGGATTTTTTAGCATCAGTATGATCCCTACCCTATTTATGTTAGAAGAAAATCGAATCTAACTGGTCCGCCCTCTAACGTTATTTTTTTCAACTAGTGCTTATTTCGCGAATGGTAACACTTAGCTCATGTCTGATTTGACAGATAATTAGTTTTATCCTTCCGCTGAACGAATATGTTTGTATATACGCTTGAACAACGCTGGGAAATATTGCGACATTACTTTGATCGATCGATTTACAGAAGATGCCGATTTTGCCAAGAAAAAAATCATCTTTCCAGATGAAGCTCATTTTGATCTTGGCGGGTATGTAAACAAGCAAAATTGTCGCATTTGGGGCACAGAAAACCCGCACGCATACATTGAAAAGCCAATACACCCAAGACGAGTCACTGTTTGCTGTGGATTTTGGCCAGAGGCATAATTGGATCATTTTTCTTCGAAAATGAGCAAGGAGTAGCCGTTACAGTCAAGGGAGATCGGTATCGGGCCATGTTGAACGAATTTTTTGTTCACAAAAATTGAATCGGCGTGCCACACAGCTGAAGCTACACTCGATGTTTTGCGCCCTGTTTATGAAGATCGCATTATCAGCCGCAGGGCTAATGTCGTTTGGCCACCTCGGAACTGCGATTTGACACCGTTGGACTATTATTTGTGGGGTGCCGTCAAAGATAAGTGTTACGCCAACAAGCCAGAGACAATTGACGCTTTAAAGGACAATATTCGTGAAGCCATTGGTGAAATACAGCTGCACACAATCTATAATGTGCTTAAAAATTGGAACGATCGTGTAGGCTACTGCATGACCAGCCGAGACAGCCATTTGAATGAAATTATTTTCCATTATTAACTGGAAAGATTGTACTTTCAAATAAAACAAGAAATTTGAAAAAATATTCAGTAGGTTTTTTATAGAATTTTCCAAAAAAAAATTTATTTGGCGGACCCTTTATAAGATTTAAAATCTATATCGCAATTATATCGCTTTTTCATATTTAGCTTCAGAACATAGTATATACAGTGACGACACACCAACAAAAATAACAACAACCATACAACAAATTTTACTACAGAGTATGGGGATACATGAGATAGTAAATATTAATAAAAAATAGCTAAACAGTGTTATAAAAAACTCTCTTGCAAATTTAAATTTTGTTTTCATTTGATATTTTGATGTAGCAAACGTAACACTGTTGTAAACAGCTGATTTTGGCTTTATTAGCTATGGTGTCGTCACGGTGTACACTGTGCTTCAGATTTCAGTTTCATGTGACTGGCACAAAAATTAACAAATTAGAGTATTAAGAAAAATATAAAATAATTATTAAATCTCTCATGCTTGATATGACTGGGGAGTTTTTAAGAAGCTAATCAAAGGCAGGCTTATGTTGAAGGTGGAAAGGCAGAAAGACAGCACAGTTTCTGAAAAGCGAAATTAACATTCGGAGTATTCGGAGATGCGTTAATAGACGTGGCACAGGCTCAAAGAGGGAATTATACATTAGACGCCTGAAATGCTTTTAACGGCTTATAATGTAGAAACATCATTAGGGCATTAAAAATTTATTTCAGAATCCCTGCGCAGAGTCCCTTCAGCAGAACATCTTCGAAAGTTACACTAGTGGTCGTATATTACTCTACGAAACAAAGTGCGGGTTATGCACAGATCACTATACTTGCTTCAATAATCTGAGGTTGAAAAGGCCCGATTACTGTCATCTGGTGTGTTATGCAGACAATGTAGCAGCTTCATTACTGGTAGGAACAAAGAGGATGCGAGAGGCAAACTGAATATTATTTCGATTCGGAGTAAAACATTGTTGGAGCAGCATGGCTTGAGTCTCGCCGCGGAGAAAACAGAGCTAAAAACATGCTGACGAGGAAGCATGAAATTTACAAATTAAACATGGGGCATGTAGACTTAGTAAATTAAATTCCTCCTAATCGGAATGGAATCCACAAATTCTGTGATTCTATATGGCAGCGAAGTGTGTGACACGTATATCTAAATGCATAAAAAACGCAACACACTATTGGCAATACGCAGAATATTGACTCTAAGAGTAGCACCGGCACATATAACAGCCCCAGAAAACTGTTTGTATAGTAAACAGTAATATTCCTCTAGAACTTTTAATTGAGGAGAGAACGTTGTGAAAAGAAGACGGACATCAAAACTAATACCCAGGATAGATGAATGGTACAATAGGAAAGATGATTACTCAAATGCACTCAGGGTACTGATATTTCCGGAGATACCTCTTTGAAATAGGAAAAGCTGATGCATCATTTTTTCTATCAGCTTTCATTCTTCAACAAAAAAATGAAATCGGAACTGGAGATTAGGTCCGTAACAGGTAGAAATTTAGTTTGCAAAATGTTTCGCGGAAATGAAAATTTGAAAAGGTGACAAACTGCTTGGAGTTGTCCTACAGATGAAAAAGGTTGACCTAGATAGGATAATACAGAGTAACGCCTGGACGTAGACCGTAGATGTCTGTAGCTAAACCGCCCTGAACCTCTATCCCATGCTCACATGATTCTGGATGTAGAAATTCTCTGAAAGTCATAGGTTTTTAGTGAAATCACTACATACCGAAGGCGACAGCATATGACAATCCGAAGTAATTTTCCGACCTCACGAAAAAAAGTGTTATTTTAAGTCTACTAAATCTGCTAGATTTTGGTAAATTTTTTATTAAAGAAGATTTTTCTTCGTATGGAAAACTTTCATAAAAGTGTAAATTTTTTTCTTATTTTTTTTATATAAGACCAGCACCCAGGGGATGGCCCTTACTCATGCAGTGCATTGTGCTGGTACTAGGAAAATGGGTTTTTGAAAGGAGGACAGAGGGAGTAGTGTTTATGGACGTTAGACTTAAATTTACTCATGTCGTAAGTGGCAGGAAGATTATTCCACAACCGAACAGTGCGACCAAAGAACGAATTCTCCCTATAACGCGTTGTGCGATTTACTGGACAGTCAACTACAAAGGGATGCGCTCTACGACAAATACGAGTATTACGTAAAAATACATGATTTTTGGGAATTAATTCCTTAATTTCGTTCGAACACATTCCGATAGAACAATGAAACACACGCCACATTGCGACGGTGCTCCAATGAATCGATAGAGTTGGCTACCCTATCGTCATTGATGAGCATCTTCGCCCTCTCCTGTAGGCGGTCGAGAAGCTCCCAAATAGACTTTGAAGCACCGGCCCATACATGAGAGTTGTATTCTATTTTGGGTCGGATATAGGTCTTGTAAATATTAAGGAGATCAGATGGAGTGAAGTATGTCTTGCACAGTCTCAAAAAACCAAGGCACTTGAATGCTTCTTTCGACACTTGAAATATGTGATCATTCCAACGAACGTCACAGTGAATACTGATTCCTCAATATCCACATTACCCATTGACACAGATGACAGCACACTACCACGCCTGTGTGTTAAAAAACAACATTAAGTCTTACGTGCATTAAAATCGACCATGTTCGCACGACCCCACCCGGAGACCTTCACCAGGTCACTTGTGAGTGTGACGTTCGTATTCATCCTTCTTACCCCAACCTCCAAAAGGCTCGGTCTACGATCAAAAGAATATGAGTGACAAATGTTGCTGTCATGCGCAAAAAAGTAGATAGGATTAGAAGTGAGAAGAAGAAAGTCGAAAGAAAAAGAGTAGGAGAAAGAACAGAGCCTTGCGGTACCACTGTAAGCTACAAAATATTTATACAGGCCACTGCATAGCACAACAAAACGCATTGACAAAATGTGAGTAATGAAATTATGCAGTTTTATTGCATAACTTTGTGGTAATACTACTTAATGGTGTATAAAAAAATGTATAGCTCATGTTAACAGTGATGCTCATAACTGGATGTTTCTAAAAAATAAAAATACTTTTTAAAGTGCGTAGCTCAACGTCATCCCCTGCTTAAAAATACCTTATTCTGTTTGCTAAAAACTAAAATTTAGCTCAGAGGAAATTAAAAAAATGAATATTAAACTCAATTAAAAGTGGTATTTGATTTATTTATTTGTTTTTATTTGTTTTTTGTTTTTGTATATATATTTTTGGTAATTTGCAATTTATGCAAAATAAGTTTTTGTAATCAAAATCCAAATAATTTGTTAAATAAAAATTTGCTTTAAATAAAAAACTTGCTTATTTATGCTGGTGCAGGAAAATAAATTGAATTTCAGACTTTTCCATGACAAAAAAATAGAAAAATAAAAATTGAAAAAATATATGGAAAATTATATATTTTTATGCTGCTAATTTGGCTCTAACCTTGACTTAAGTTTTGTTTTTGTTGTTGTATATTTTATTTTTTTCGGAGAATATTACCATTTAATCCCAAGAGTACATACATATACTAAAATACATACTTGCTTTCATATGTATATGTAGGCTCGTGTATGTATGTCATTTCCTTTTTCTCCCCTTTAGCATGATTTCACTGTCATTTCAATTTGAATGGAAATTTTTAATGATTTTTTATATTCATTATGATATCATCCGGACAAAAAACAAACAAAATTAAAGGGGGGATTTGAAATATTATTTAATTTTTTTTTAATAATTCATTACAATAACTGCTAATATACGGTATTATCCATGGATACTGGCACTTAAAACAAAAGTAATGACAAAAGCAAAAAAAATAAATAAATAACAAAAAATCGAGCTTAAAGGTAAAATAATATTAAAAAATACCAAAGAATTTCGAATGTATTTTATATTATAAATACTTTAATGCTTATAAATAATTAACAAACATACTCGTATACATTGTTTGTTACCTGTCTAGATTTTCTAGGAGCTTAATTAGCCTCTCAGGTTAAATATCATTTAACGGAAATTTCAATGAATTCATTCAAATACAAATTACCGGTTTTTAATTATTCTCTTTAGTCTCTTTTTTGTTTACTTATTTATTATATTTCAGTGTTATTGTTGTTAATTCAAAAAAAAAAAAGAAAAAATAATAATAATTCATATGACGTTTTTAAAATATTCCTGCATAATTACTGATTGTGAGGAAAATTACCTGTTTTGTCGAGTACTAGAAAGCAAACAAATACTCGTACGGCATGAAATAGAGCAGCAGCAGCACATAAATTAAGTTGTCACCTTAATGAGTTGAAATCTTAACGCATGATTGAGAACATGTTGAGTCATGATTTTTACAAAAAGAATTCCCTTTAGACATACATTTGCATAAATCAAATAGCCGACATGTACTCGTAGTACGTGATAAATTCATTTCAAAGCATTTTTACTTGTTATGGTAAATTGTTTTATTTCTTTTTCTATTTTAACACATTTAATGGTTAATTGAGGGGATTTCTAGTGAATGGAAGGTATCAAATTGAAGTAAAGAAAAAATTATTATAAATAATTTATTACAATAAATTATTGCACTTTTAACCTGACATACATTGCAGGATACAAACCAATTAAAATTTCTAAGAATATCAGAAAATGTATATGGAAAAATGTGAAATAAATAGTAGTAAAAGTAAAAACTTGTAATTACAAAAGTCATTTGTAATTGCTAAACGACACTAATTGTTGTTAAAGAAAACAAATCTCTAACTAACTACTCGTGTACTAAGAGTCAAACTTATTTTATTTCTACCAAAAACCAAACGAAATACAATAAAAGAACAAAAAACATTTTTTGTTGCAAGCAACACATTCATTCTCTGGTTGATTGTTTCGCTGTAAGAACGAACATTTACCACGAGAATGAAAATAAATGGCAAAAAAGTAAAACCTGCAATCGATTGCAAAAATAATTGCCCAAAAATACAGAGACACCAAAAAAATATTCTGCCGTAAATTGTATAAAAAAATACAGTCACACAGATAATAATACGTACCCTCAATAAAAATGGTTTTTAAGAAACACTTTATATATCTAATCGAAGGCCTCTAAACAAGCCATAAAATGTCTCACTAAGTACGCGCTTAACAACACAGATAATTATACGTACGATGTGAAAAGATACTACTTTTTTTTAAGTTTTACAAATGAATTTCTATATTGATCTGGTCCATGGCAAATTTGTATAAACCGGTAAAAAAATATAATATTTTTACCCAAAATGAGCCGAAAATCGAAGGATATTTGTATTACAATTCGAGGGCAAATAATAATCTTAAGAAAAAGTGGGAATTTGTTAAATTCAAATGCTAAATTTATTGGTACTGCCAAGTCCACAGTCCAAACAGTTCTGTAAAATATTTCTGTACCAAATCTGTACCAAGCAGGCTCAAAACTAGCCCAATACATAAAAAGTGTTGTGGATAAAACATCTAAAACAACAACGGTTCAAAATCGTAATACATTGGATAATGAGCACAATATTAATGTGCATTCAGAAACTATTTTGAGAAAAAAAAACGGTGTCCATAGTAGAGAACCAAGAAATAAACCTTTTATAAGCGAACTCAACAAAAGAAAGCGACTGGACTTTGCACTGCAGCATACGGACAAAAAATCAAATTTCTGGGACAATGTGATACTGAGTTATGAGATCAAAATTTAAGTAAATTTAAAATCAAACAATTTTTAAGGTGTACGTAATATTATCTGTGTGACTGTATGTTATATTAAAAAGGAAATATATATACAAAAAAACCTTCCAAATATTTGCTAAAGTAATAGACGTTTTGGATATCCTGGCTTTTATATTTTACACCATTATTCAGAGAAGGATAGAAGAAATTGTGAAGCATTAAGAAAAGATTATAATGAAAAAATGTTTAAGTATTCCGATGTAAAAGAATTTAAAATCAATTGTCAAATTTTTAACAGAGCTTTTAAATAGTTCGTTCATAAATAAAATTATGATTTTATGTTTAGCTTATATTACAATAAACAATATCACTGGATGATACTAAGCGTGCAGCATAGGATTGTGTTACACACAAAATTAAAAATATGCAACTTTAACTTGAAGGTTTTTGTTAGACTTTACGAAGGTTAGACTTTAAAAACATTAAACACACTTTGATAAACAAAAGATCCTTTAAGTCGTGGTATGTATGGCCTCAATCAATCATAATCATAATAATGTTATGATAGATCTTGTAATGTTTTGTTATAAATTTCTAAAATTTCCAAAAAATTCTTTTTTCAACATTTTGTTCTTTTAAAGAAATAAAATCAATGAATATGTTTGGTTTCTTATACAGCTAATAGTGAAGCTTAAATGGTCTGTCGGCCGGTCGTTAGATCTTTTATTTATTCATTCATTACCAGCTGTTGCTGATACCATTATAACGGAAAGAATGCTGCAATAGTCAAAGTCTAACGTAGGCAGTGTTGCCATATTTTTTTTTAAGAACTGAAAATTTACAATTGAAAAAACTACAGATACTTAAAGAAGTAAAAAATATACGTAAACGGGTATGTTCTGTAAATCGAAACAAGTAAAAATCAAAAGGATTACACTTTGAAAGACAAATATAACTTAAATGCGCCAATCACCACTTTGATCCCACAATTTATTCAGAAAATTAAAAACACAAGTCTATTCATCTAAATCTATATTGTTCCCTTCAAAGTAACCCCCATCGACTGCAACACACTTGTGCCATCGCTTGATCTAATCCTCGAAGCATATTTTTTATTCGGTTTTCGGTATGTCCATCAGTGATACTTGCTATTTTTCCATTATTTCCTCTAGGCTGTTGAAACGCGTTCCCCGTAATGGCTTTTTAACTCGATTGGATAGAAAGAAGTCATAGGGAGCCAAGTCAGTTGAATTCGATGGATGATATTCGTTGCATTTTTCGTCAATAAATTTCAAATAATGATGGCACTGTGCGATGGTGCGTTATCATGGTGTAAAATCCATGAGTTTTCTGCCGACATTTCTGATCTCTTTCGGTGAATTACTTCACACAAACGTCTCATAATGCCCAAATAATACTCTTTGTTTACTGTCTGGCCTTGTGGCAGGATTTCATGATGCATTATACTGTTGTAATCCATGAAAACTGTGATTGTTGCCTTCTTTTTTGAGTGAACTCCATTCACTTGCCTGATGTCTGGATTACGTGTCGTACTCATGAACCCACGCCTCATCTCCAGTAATAATTTTTTTTATTCCTTTCAAATCATATTTTTTGCGATCTCAACACGGACTCGTCTTTGCATGAAATTAAGGTCTTTTTGCACCAACTTTGCTGCTACCCGACGGAAACTCAAATTATTAACCAAAATGTCTTGGACGTATCCATAGGCAATTTTCAAGTCCTCCACTATCTCTCTGATGGTTAATTTGCGGTTATTGATCAACATTTTCTTTACTTTATCAATGTTTTCGTCGGTTTTCGATGTCGATGGTCTGCCACTCTGTTCATCACGACCATTTTTGAACCACTCGTGCCACTGGTAAACGACCGTTTTCTTTAGAGAATCGTTGCCGAAACAATTTCCCAATATTTCCAACGTTCGCACTCGATTAAATCCATCTTTTACGCAAAATTTAGTACAAGTTCGTTATCGCAAATTTAAATCCATTTCTAAAATAGTTAAAAATCAGACAACGGATACAGACATAGATGTACTCTTGGCTACGTAGCTAAGATTTAGAGGGAATATCAACAACAGATGTAGCAATTTAAGAAAAAAAAACTCAAATCGGAACGACGGAACCGCCACACGTGGGTTATTCTGAGAACTTTATGAGCAAGGTGGTATTTTAAGCTTCTGATAACCAGGGAACGTAATTAAGTGAATTAATTAGCAAAAGTATCAAAATTTCACTCTATTTCGGCTTGCAGAACCTACCTTATAATTTATACCATATCATAGAGTATTTTTTATAAAGTTTAACATGACAATTTAAAAGTGATATACATAAATTATAAGATATAGTGATATTGTGCTCGAATTTGATACTTTTTTCCGACAAGCGCGGCATGCAGCAGGAAAACCTACCTCGCTGAATCCAGTGGTGTTAACAGTTTTTTTCGGTTAGCTCTTGTTTTCGATATATTTAGAACTCAAAAGTGTTTAGTTTAAAAATTGAGATTCTGCAATAAACCTTTAATTAAGGCAACATTTTTTTTTTAAATCTGCGCAATCGTTTTAGAAATATATGTTTATATTTAAGGCAACTTTCTTACACCTAAATGTGAGTATCAAACACAGTGTGAATTCCCTCTTTCTTTGTGATCAGTGGTGAACAAAGGGATAATTATATTGTTGCATTGAAAATGGAAGGAATAACACAAACGTCATCACTATTATATTAACCAAACGGGGTGAAATTTTTGCTTCATAAATCGTAACTAAAATAACGGAATTGAAATTAAAAAAAACTAAAATATTAAAACTTCAAAATCTGCACAATTTACAGAAAAAAATTTTGCACATTTGGCAACGCTGAATATAGGCTAAAAAAAATCGATAACAATATGTTTTTTTTTTTTTTTAGAAGACAACTCTAAAGTTCTTGGTCTGGCTCTTAACATTTCATAAAATTTTAGATTTTATTGTTGGTGTTTGGTGTGCGAACGGCTTGGCCTTTAAATCAGCACAAGCAATAATTCTGTTGCTCTAGACAACTGCAACAATTGCAGCAATACCTACATATAAAGTGTTGAGATTTTCATATTTGCTTCTTTCTCTCTCTCTCTCTCTCTCTCTTTTGCTGATTTTCTATAAAATTCATATTTTCTATTTTTACAACACTTTCGTTCCACTTTTCTTAAACTGGCCAAAATCTTTTTCTCTTCTTTATTTTTCGTTTTCATTTTCTTTTTCTTTTACTTTGGATGCTTAATGTGTTTGGCTGTCTGCTCTTATTTTCAATTACTACCAATGAAAATATCTTTTCTTAAAATCCGTGTCAAGTAAGAAAAGAAAACCAAAAAAAAAAAAAAATATTTAAAAATCCAAAGATATAGAAATCAGTAGAGGGAATAAAATAAAATAAAAATACTGCTGACGTTTTATACTTAAAATCCCATGAAGAAATGGAAAACAAAATCAACGAGCAAATAGAAGAAAAGTCCAAAAAATGAAAATAAAAAATAAAATGAAAAAAATGTTGAATAAATGCATTAGTAAACAGTGGCAAAGTTTCTCTGTGTGGCACACAGTTGTAGTGTTGATGCAGCTTTACAAATTCGTTTTACTTAGAAACATATATTTTCTTAACAATTTTTTTTTTGTAAAAAATAACCAGGATTCCTTTAGATTTCTATATGAACATACTTATGTATACTAAGTACCGAAAACATCCTTAGGACAACAAAGCACAATAAGAACAACGACAACAACCACAATAATGGAACTACACAAAACACTAAAGCAACATTTAGAAACATTTTTTAAAACTGTTTATGTATGTATGTATATGATGGTATGAGAGAGTCCTTTTTTAAAAGGATATACATACATTATTTAAGGAGTAAGTGTGTTGGTAAAAATTCAATTTAAGTAACGATTTTGCAGTACTTAGAACCAACTAATACCGAATTTTTGTTTTTTGATACCACTTTCTCAAGGAAAAAATCAAAACAACATGGAAGGAAGCAAAGCCACCGAAAAGATGAAAATCAAAACGTATAGAAATGAATAAAATTTCTTAAACCCTAACACAACAGCAACCACAATTCCTAACTAAAGAGAAATAATGAAGATGATAATGAAGATTTGCTTCACAAAAAATTTCTAGTAAAATATTATCTTTTTCTTTCCTACTTTCTAACAAATCAAATACAATACAGGTATTAAATTGCATTTAAAATAAGATGGAAGAGATTAAAACTTTTTGCAGAGAAACATAAAAGCAAAATAAATTGGGGATAATCACAGTTTAGGCATCAACTGAAGCATAATGAAGTTCTCGTAAATGGCTTAAAAGGTATTTAATTTTCATTAGCTTTTTTACTGGAAACATTTTACATTTTTTTTTTTTTTTTTTTTTTTTTTTTTTTGTATAAAATACAATTTTTGGCAGATTTGTTTGTGTAGACAAACCTAATATAATCCCTTTTTCAATACAAAAAAAAAAAAAATTTTTTTTTAATGGAAGGCATGACTTGATTTCTAATAAATATTGAAAATTTTTTTCAAATATTTCTTTTTTTTTAATTCTATTAATTATTTTTTTTTTTAATTTTATTAAAAAAAACATCATTAATTTTAATATTTTGAATTCGTCACCATGACAGTAAAGAGAAGTTATGTTAAATGTGACAACAGATGCAAATACAAATTAAAAAAATATCTTACAAACATTGACTTTTTGACCTTTTAGGTTCAGCATTGGCAGATAATATGGCAGACTTACAAACACTTGTCCAAACAATAAGCAACGGGAGCAGAAATTTTGGCTTGAGTCTTAATGTAGAAAAAAACAAAAATTTTTATTATTAGTCGTACGAATACTTACCTTGTAAAGAGAGTTCGAAGATTTCTATATCTCGATACAGTCTTACATGAAAACAGGGACTCTGATATTGAGATAAGGAGATAAAACGAAATGGCTATACCTACTACACCACCTAGACCAAATATAAAAATACTCTAGCAAGTCAAGAAAGCGCAGTGCAAAGTTTGAACTTCTGCAACTAATAATAAAACCAAAATTTGTAAAAAATCAAAAAGTTTTTAGAGAATTATCTTAACATTACCTATTATGATAGCGGGATCTATGATAATTATGTGTGAAACAAAATATCGTCCAAATGCTCGCTACGTCTTCGGGGGCATACCCCTATCCGTCGGTCAATGTTTTCAAAGATACTGAGACATAATTATCTTATCCTTTAGCTCTTGAATTCTACTTGGCTTATTGACGTACACTTTTTTTTAAATATCCCCAAAGAAAGAAGTCCAACTATGTCAAATCATATGATCGTTGTGACCAATTAACATCGCCACGACAAAAGATAATACGGTTATTGAATTTCTGGCGCTAAAGAGCCATTGTTTCGTTAGCTTTGTGGCAAGTGGCACCATCCTATTGGAACCACATATAGCAACAAGAAGTCCGTTGAAGATGTTTAATTGTTGAGCAGGACGACGAGTCGAGGTTGACGACTCTTCTGCCACACTATCACGAACAACAGCAATGTTTTCCGTAGAAAGAACACAAACCCGGTTTGCTGAAATTTGCGCACAAATTACCCGATTGTGGACACATTTAATCGATTATGCTGACCAAAAACATCACGAAGTGCATGATATGCATTTTGATTTGAACGCTCACTTTTGCAAAAGGCTTCAACAATCATAACGCGATGCTCAATTGTGTACCTCCACAAGGTTGAATATGTTAAACACTGAAACAAAGAAATGTCATATTAAGTTGGGCAAAAAACTTAACGTTAAGATGTGATTCACAATTGATATCGTGCATTTGGTCGGATCAGCCCTTAGGAGGACGAATAGAAGGCATAATGCCAATGTCTTGGCTAAGGAATATAAGAAATTGGACTGGGCTAAGAGCAATTAATGATCTAGTACACACAGCTAGAAATCGGGAAGCGTTTAATGAGATAATTGACAATTGAAATTTAATTATTTTAATTTTAATTATTTATTATTAATTACGTATGTATGTGACCGTATATATTCAGTAATAAGAGAAGAAGAAAGAGTTTTTGCTAGAAACTGGGCGTTCACCGTTGTTATTTCTTTAAGCTATACATTAAGAATATGTCTTAATGTATTTTTTTCTCTCTTGAGATTCTTCGATGGAGGATAGAGAGAGAGTGATATTTATAGACGCTCGACTTAAATATACTCATGTCGTAAGTGGCAGGCAAGACATTTGCAAAAAGATTGTTTAACAGACTAACTGTGCGACCAAAAACAAATTCTCTCTAAAATGTGTTGTGCGATTCAGTGGACAATCAACTACAGTGGGATGCACTCTACGAGAAATACAAATACTACGTTAGAATATATGATTGCTGGGAATTAGTTCCTTAATTTCGTCAAAACACATTCCATTACAGTACCGATAGTACAATGAAACACACGCCACATTGAGGCAATGCTCTCTACCTTACCGTCATTGACCTTCGCTCTCGCCAGTACGCGGTCGAGAAGACCCAAAATAGGCTTTGAGGCACCGGCCCATACATGAGAGTTGTATTCCATTTTGGGTCGGATATAGGTCTTGAAAATATTAAGGAGATCAGATGGAGTGAAGTAATTCTTGCCCCGTCTTCAAAAACTTTGTCACTTGGATGCTTCTTTCGACACTCGAAATATATGATCGTTCCAACCAACGTCATCGTGAATTCCCATACTCAGAACATATCTATGGTATTTTACACATAAACACAGATGACAAAACAACGCCAGGTCTATGTGTCAGAAAAGTATTATTATTCTAGCTGAGCAAAGCAGCAGAAGATGCAGTAGACCAACGACAACGCGGCGACGAACAGAAAAAAGAAAGCTAGAGACCTGACCACAATGAAAACTGTTGTCATGACAGTTTTAGATGAAACAATCATGTCGAAGGCTTATGTTCCCTGAAAGGAAGATAAGTCATAGATTATACGTCATGTATTGTAGGCTTAATTATTATTTTCTTTTAATTTACTTTGTTGCAAGACTTTGAGATTTTTCAACAGGATAACGCTGCCATTCACATTTCTAAAGAGTCGTTGAAATGGTTTGAAGAGCACAATATACTACTAATTGAATGGCTTTTATGTAATCCCGTCAGTCAATATTCATGGCCAAAAAGCTCAATAATTGCTTCACAACATTGCATTAAAGCTTCAGTTGGTTTTTAAGGAAGCTTAGGATGATTTGGATCATCAGTTGCTGAAAACTTTAATGAAATCTGTGCTCAAATCGTACTTTGAAAGTAAAGAAAGAATTGTGAATTAATTAACTATTGAAAATTAAATAGCTGTGGTGTTCCCATTGGAAATTTAAGCGATTATGTACCAATTTCTGGCGGTATTAAGAGACTGCAATGAAAAAAAAACTTTTTTTCACTCAATACAAGTACCATTAATTCAGTGAACAAAATGACTTGGAACTTGTTTCGAATAGTGCTTTAATAAGAGAGAGAGAGAGAGAGAGAGAGAGAGAGAGAGAAGGAAAATTAAAATTAAGAGTGTGTTTATACGAATATGTGCCACTCACTGTACTTGTAACGCCTTTAGGGTACCCAATAATTCTTCTATGGCTCCAATAACAAAATGTTTCAATTTATTTGGTCTATTGCAAAAACTAATTTATTTTGTTTTTGTGCACATGGCAAAAAAAAAAAAATACAAAAAAATGCTTGCAGATAGTGTTGCCACAACTAAACTGTGGCAAATTGTTATTCGTCCTTTTTTCGATTTTGTATTTTTTCATCATCACTATTGATATGATTTGAATATCGAAAAAATGGTTAAAAACCTACTGTTTTATTATTACAAAAATGTTAGACACACTCATTCTACATGCAACATAGAATCCAAACAAAGTTTATTATGCAGCACCTTTGCATATGTGGTTGTTGTGCTGTGTATGTGTTTGTATGTGTATTGAAATTACTAAATATAAAGTGAGTACACGAAAAGTCATAGATTGTATTTGCCGGCAATAATTTTAATGCCAATACATTTCAATTATGAAACAAATCAAATACATGTTGACCAAATGAATGAAATCGTTAGCTAAAGTCTGAAAAGTGCTACAATACGTAAATACAAGGAGGACTTCTCTCAATTAATGAGCTGCACACGGTTCTATTTTTAGACTTATTAAAAGGGACCTTAAGTTTAACGTTTTCATAGCATAAATACTCGTTACCCGATGGTCTGATCTGCTATTGAACCGAGGACATTTTACATGGTAGTCGGGTGGTGTCTTACCTATCCTACCACAGTGGCACTAGAGTAGCTAAAATCTTTGCGATTTTTTTATAGTTTTTCTTCGTTATAAAGAAGAAGATAAACAATTTTAAGTCGGGAGCCCTCTTTAAGTGAACAACAACCTATTACTCAAAATCAGTTGGCTTTTTTTTCATATTTGAGTTATTGAATTTTCAATATTTTTTTTCTAATTTTTTTTGTTATTTCTGTTGTTGTACACATTAAAAACAAACACATGGTTTATTCGTATTGTTTTACTTTTTCTTTTTGTTTTCGTTACATTTTGATTTGGTTAAACATTGTTTTGTTTTTCATAGATGAAAAGGAACAAAGGGGAAAAGAACCAACAAACATATTCGCCAATTATTTTATGGTTGAGAAAATTTTCAAAAAATATATTTTTTGTTTTTTTTTGTTTTTGTTTTTGAATAAAAAATTTGCCACATTATTTTGTTGTTGCACAAGCATATAAAACCTATAAAGCCCCAACCAAATATGCAACCAACCTTTGCACATACAACACAGCCAGAGTAATATGTTGCTGCAAGTGTCTACAAACATATACCCTACATATATAGACATACATATGTATGTGTATGTTTACTTATTTATAAAAATTTGTAAATTTATGTTATATGGCATGTGTTGGTGCGAAATGTTTGTTAAGCGGACCAAGAGTTGGAGAGTATCAGCCGAAATTTAGTAAATTTCGATAGTTTATCTTTATGAATGCAAGTGAGCTCCTTTCCTCTCTCTCACACTCTCATTCTGCCTTTCTCTCTCTCGATTTTTATGCATATGTGTGTAAGTCTCTGCATTTGCACGAGAGATAGTGAGAAATAGAGTAAAACAGGCCAGTGTATATGTTTAGTATCTGTGAATATATTTTTTTCATAAAAGTGGTAAATGAATTGGACATTGGAGAATATGTTGGCGATAAAAATGTATCTAAGCTTTCAGTATATATTTTTTTCTCTTTCGATTCTCCTCCTTCAGCTTTGTTTTTACTGCTTTTATTGCGACAACAATTTATAATAAATTGCACAAATTGAACACTCAGGTTTTTTAATAATATCAGGACAAACATTTACAGTTTTTTTTTGCCCAATAAGATATATTAATATGTTTAAAAAGTTATTGAAATTGAGGTCAACTAAGAATCTCGCCTAGATACAGATTCCCAGGAGTTACATTTTTAATAAAGCTTTCGGAATTTTCGCAATTTTGATTCTTACTTTTGCCATTTCATAAAATAAAAAAAAATTCTAGGCTTTTAAACAACATGTACTTGTTAGATTAAAGAATAGTGAACTCTGGCTTAAATAAAAAATTGTTAGTTTTCAGAATTCGTTAAACACTAGAAAGACGACTGATTTTGGATTATTCTTTTGGTAGCGAAAAATTTATTATTTGAATCTAAAAAGTGTTCATCTTCCTGCAAAATATCACAAAAATAAATAAAAAATAAATTGGGAAGCAAATACACATTTAACAAAAAAGTTACGTATTGTGTAAAACCGTCTTAAATCAGGCAAGAATATGAATAAAAGTTAAGTGCTTTTAGATAAAATCACTTTATTAAATTGCTGACACACTAACAAACGAATGCCGAGTCAGTCATGATGATACTCTGAGTAATAGCTTCTGTGTGACAACTATAGTTCTACTCCTATTCAATATAGTTTTTGATGTTGGGAATACGCCATTGATATTTGCCTCTTAGCACACAGCTATCGTCCTATGTCTAAACAACCTAAATCTCTGGAGAGTGAAGCTACGAAGGGCGGACTAAGGCTCAACATTGATAGATGTAAGGTAATACGCTGCAACAATACCAAATCAGGTTTCTGCTACAATGGTAGCATTCTGAAAAAAACTCGTGGCTGTAACGACGATCGCTATCACGAAACAAACTAAGATAATTATCATCATTATCATACCGACCAGGCACTATTGGAGGATACTGCGACCTATGGGATCTATTGTGCTCCTACCGGTCTATAGTTTGCTTAACAGATCTGCTGGTGTTCCTTAGGAATATGTCACCCACGGAGACCCTATATTCACCTAATAATTTCCACATCAATCTATCGAGAACATCACATTCACATAATATGTGTCACGCTGTCTCTGATGCCTGTGAGCACACTCTACAAACATCCACATCTGCGACCGCCATATTCTTCAGAGGCGCTTTTAATCTACAGTCGCCAGTAAGAAAATCCTTTATGAGTTCAAGTCCGACCTGCCATACTTGAGAACCTCAGAGCGTCGTCCAAACTGTGGACTGATCGCGCTTAACTAGAGTGGCGAAGTTGCCTTTGAGCATTCCAGTGTTCTAAGCATCTGGCAATTTCCCAATCTATGATTAGATTGAGGCTGGTAGCAAGTGGTGCTGTACAGTAAGGTTCGGGACTGTATTATATTCAACTGTTACGCAAAGTCAGCCACTCTTTATGGATGAGTTTACTGAAATTTAATATCACGCAATGTCAACGCACTCCAAACACCAATACTATTTTGTGGGAACGATTAAACTAACTTTCAATTCACATGTAGATGCTCCATTGCAAATGGCGTTGCATTGGTCGCAAGCTTCGAGGACTACTGCTATAGACTGGAATCCAAAGCTGGAAAAAAATATCAAACATAATACTACAAACAGGACCGAATGAAAGGAGTAGTTTTTTGTTCCACCTTGAAACCATAGAACATATACGTTCACAAACACAGCCACCGCATTTAACGATTTACCGTCAACTTGTCGATTTACCGTCAACTTGACGATTATTGCAATGAAAAATATTTAGAAATGTAACTGATAAATGAAATATTGGTGGCCAAATAAGCTAATGGGTCAAACAGGACCTATTCGTCTTTCTAAATTCGAATAAAAGTCACGAAATATGAAATCAGAAAAAATATAAATAACAAATATTGGTAGTCAAATATCGCACTCGATCAACAAGAGGGTATTGACTCAAAATTTTTAAAATTTCACTTTTTGCAAGAAATGAACAAACAATATCAGTATCTAACTACTGAAAAAAATTCAAGGTTTTCCGATTACTCTTTCATCTCGAAAACCACATTTGAGACCATTTTCATAATAGGGTGGTGGCTACCTTTATATCACCAAAAAGGTATTATATTGAAATAGAAGTGTATCGTATACATACATTATGATGTATTCGTATTTTAAAATTCTCTTAAAATATAACCACAAACAGTTTTTCACTCTACTGAAAATTTTAAGTTTTTAAATTAATACCCTCTTGTTGATCAAGTGCGATATGAAAGTGAGTCGAATGATACTTGCCCATCTTTTTAGTGTTCAATTATGAACGTTTTTTTGTAATACATTTTTTATGAGTTACATGCGAGTACGTTTAAGGACCTGTTCTTTTAGGTGTTAGAAAATTGGGAAATTAGTATTGAAAATATCTTACATAAGTTTTTTTTATTTTTTTTTTAAATAATTTTGAAGAATTGACAGGAACTTATCGATTTTCCATCTGCTAACGTAAGATAAGAAACTTTGTTTGAGTATTGGTCAGTGTACTCTGACTGCATAAAAATTAATTAATTAATGAATTTTTTTGACGATATTTTGAGGGTCTCTCGGAAAGAAAAAAAAAAATTATTACAAAAAATGTCTTTACGAACTTATAGCCTTTCTTTCTCAAAAGTAAATAGAGAGACAACTAGAGAATTAAATTTGATTTCAAAAATATTACTTTTAATTAGTCAACCACTCTTGTTTTGGTACCAAAACTTACTAAATCTTAATTAATGTTTCTGACTTAATATTCCATTTATACGGGCAATGTATTCATTTTATTTCTACATGTTCTGGTCATAGAAGTTGTGCGAGAGCTTATTTTCATTTTGTGTATCGAAGAAATTCAAAACATTTCAGTTCTAAAAAAATACTAAAGATATGAATGAATAAATAAATATTGTGGTTTTTTGGCAATTAAGGTGTGTGGATTTTACTAAAATATGTTATGCTTGTTCTTCTTATTATTATTTTTGTATATTCTGTAATTCTTGCTGTTGTTTTTTTTCTCCTATTTAGAGCAAAATTTATTTAGAAATTATTTTAACTTGAACACAAAAACCAAACAGATATAGAAAAACTAGTAGAGAGAGAAAAACTTATGGTTATTTGTAGAAGGAAAGAAAAAACAAGAAATATGTGTTCATTTTACAAAGTCATTCTATTCATTTAGTCAATTTAACTAAAGTTGACCAAGTAAAATAATGGTTAAATAAACAGACTTAAATAGATGATAAAAAATCACAATTACCAATTACAACAATAACAATAACTATGACAATGACAAGTGAAAATTACTAACAAGGCTATTTCGGTTTATTATCAAAAAAAAAAAAAATAAATAAAATAAAATAAATATAACAAAACAACAAAAACCACAAAAAATTAAGTAATAAAATAATACATTTTTTTATTTCTAAAGTTTAAGAAAATTAGAATAGAAAATCGTATTTATGTATGTGTTTAGGTATATAGGTAGGTAGAGATGGCGTGTTGTGCTACCACAATCCTGCAAATTTCTCTTCTTCCGATTTCAGCAGTTTAGCGATTCTAGTGGAATGGTAGCAGCCGAGGTAACTCTTTTCTTTTTACTCACTACACAAAGCTGAGCGTGTCAGTAGTAGGTGATGAATTGTGTCCTCTTCGTTCCTGCAACATCTGTGAAAGTTAATCCCCAGTCCCATCTGCCCGGCTTAAAATCCCAGTATACAATGCCTGTTTGCTTCATTCTAGGTTGTGCAGATTTGCACCTCTATCTTGCCCTTTTCCAAAGTTAATTACCTCATTGCGCACCCTAGCGCTCGAATTTCCTACGGTATTCCTAATGCGAAAATTCGCTTCTCCGCAATATCATTGCGACTCGGTATCCAAATAACATGAATGTTGTAATGCCAAGCCATCTCGTTGAGAGATTCCATAACCACTTAGCCGTCGAGTCTGGCTTTAGGCGGGGTATATAATACGTTTTTTTTTTGCTGCTTTGTTCTTCTGAAGTATCCTTACAGCGGCAAATATATGGACAGAGATACACAATTTACTTACAAATGACAAATAGCAACATTAATTTTGCTTTTAGTTGTGAACTGATATAATCGCTATAAGCATTAAACACATAACCGACAGAAAGCAGCAAATAGCAAACTGTCAAAATTGAAAAACACACGTTTATATGAAAACAATTATATTAAAGGAAGCTCAGTAAAAGCCTAGACAACAACCTTTGCTTTTCTATTCTATTTTTTTCTATTTTTTTAGGCAGCAAAACGAAAATTAGTGATACCAATACAATATATAATTAAAAAAATAAAACGTAAAAAGAATTATTTTTTATTTATCAGAAAACAACAGTATAAAATTGAAATATTGTATCAAACAACATATATGTTCATAATTAAATGTTCTAAACACATAACTCCCTTAATTTTTATATTTTTGAGTAATGTTTTAAAAAAGCGATTTTATTTTGTTGGCTTTGAGTGTCACCACTGAAATATATTTTTCTATAACAAATAAGTTTATTTCTGCTGCTGCTTTCGAAATATTTATGTTCTCGATAGCATAGCAGCAAATGCTGCCAACAACAACTTGCTGCTTGCTGTTGTCTATGTAATTAAAGCAATAGTCATTGTTAAGACACAGTGTGTATAACATTTATCGGCTAGGGGGATAACAGTTATCAAGGCAATCTTACTTACGCTTAACTATTCGAAAGTATGCATATGAATGTATGAATAAGCTGCATTCTCCAGATACGAAAGAGAAATAATTCTGCGATATCTGGTGTAATCAATGTTATCAAAAGACTCCAATTTTGTTAGAATCTTGAACAGTATTTGATCTGTGCCATCGTTCAGTCGTCCATAAGTGCCGACTCGTGCTAACAGTCAAACCTACAGTCCAATATTAATAATAATTCTCATAACATTCTTAGAGAATAAGATGATACCGTTTAGGAAAATTTTTCTTTTTCAGATGGCTTTGTCTGGGATTGAACCGGGGACCAGGTCCTGAGTGGCACCCATACAAACAAAAATAATGATTTTTACATATCTTGGGAACGGTTAAAGTGAAAGTTTGGTCTTGATGACTTCATAGTTAACACAAATCATCAGTTAAATAGTGGGCGGAATTGAAAAAGTGGGCATGTTACCTCCTAAACCAAATATATAGTAATCTTTGTAAATCTTGAGAACGGTTAAAGCTAAAGCTTTTGAATTTAGTCTAAATGATTTCATCAATACATATCTTTACACAAAAATCGGTGACAATGGATAAATGGGCGTGGAACCTTCCCTTCATACTAAATATGGAATTTTTTATATGTGGAGAACAACAATTAAAGCTTCGCTATCTATCCGCATCAGCCAAAATGCCGCTTTTTTACATATATCGTTTTTTTATGTTTATAACATTGAGTTGGCAACACTGCTTTAGTTGACAACCAATTTAACAGCTGATAGTTGAATTTTGCTTAGTTTGGTTTGAGCAACGCTTGCAAATTGTTAAAATGTTCATCAAGACAATGGTTCTGTTCGTCTAACTTCAAAATTCACAATTTTGTTTACCGATGAAGTCCATTTTTGGTTGAATGGCTAAATAAATAAGCAGAATTATCGAACTGAAGATAATTCACAAGTTATTTTGAAAAACCTTTATATCTACAGAAAATTACTGTTTGTGTTTAAAACTTCTGTAACTGTAAAACAACACCCGATACTATATAAAAAAAATTAATATGCGTTTACTTGCAGACTGTTTGTGTCTCTCTGGAGGGACTCTAGGCTGTAATATATGTTTCAATTTGAAGCGGAAGCGATTAAAATGTAGAAAAAGGGTAACAAATTATAACTAAAATATTAGTTAAGATAATATTTAATAAAGGGGTAGCGAAGCACAACAGGTTTTAACAAGTATTTTTATATACTAACTGCCTTAAATTAATGACTTAAATAACAGTTCACAGAATCCATAAAAAAATAGTTTTCCAACAAATCAAATATTCTCTTTAAACTTGCCATTAACTCAACATGCTATTCAATCGTTGTATGGTATGTAAGTATATCGAGCTTAAAGTACTACTCTCCTCAGTAATACTCTTATTTGGTATCATTAGAAAAGAGTACGATTGTACGAAAATCATTGTGATTTATAAAATTTGGAAATCATGAAATTTGAATAAGATGTCAAATATCAGAAAAATATATATAAAAAAAACATAGAAATAAAATAATATGATCTGATGATGTGCATATGTCCGTTTAGTTTGCTTCTGTTTCTGCTATTGCAAGATGTTAGTCACGACATAAATATTTCATAAAAAAATGATTTTTTTTTGCTGTTTTGTACATGAAATGCAAGTGACACAGACATATTGACGTCTTTGTCAGCATAAGTGCATACAGAAACACACGCACATGTTTGTATTGAAGCAACATATTGTTGATATTTCGTTACAGTTTTGTCGTTGTTGTTGTTGTTGTTGTTTTCTCTACAGTCAAACTGTATACCAAAAACTCAAAATGAGCAATTTCATGGAAAATATTTTACAACAATAATATACATACATATTATATGAACACTCCCACAGTCATGTTTAAAAAACTAGCAACGTTAAGATAAAAAGTAAGAATAACGAAAATACATACTAAAAAATTTATTACACAAAATTTTATTTTAAATTTTTTTAATTGCCTTATGATTTTGTTCTTTTAATATATTTTCTTTTTCATTTGTCCACTTATGACCAGCACTGTCTATACGAAGTTAAAAATGCATAAAGTATTTACATGCATATGTTGTTGAATCGAATGGAAACATTTTCAGAAGAAAAATTATGAACAAAAAAATAAACCGACAACTTAAAGGCAAAAGCAAAGAACTTTTACCAATAGAACAGAAAACAAGAAACTATTTTTGTTTGGGTTTTTTTTTTAAATTTTTCTTTCATTCGAACCAGAAGTACAAGTAAAACAACATAAAACTGGAAAAGAAAAAACTCAAACAATATTCATTTTGATTACATTTCATATTCCTCATACACTTTAATAATATTTTTGTATTTATTCCCTTTTGTTCTTCTTTTTTACAGACTACCAGACCAAAAGTCCTGCCATTGTATAGCCCTTTTAACAACCGTATATGTTGATATTGTTGTGCCAACACAGAGACAATTGGATTGGCCTGCTTAAATGCAATTGCAGCAATAACTTCAACACTTGACAAGACAACATAAATGAACACAAGAAGTAATACATTTGATGGTACAGGAAAACTAATATAAGCACAGGCTGTAAAACAGATAGACATACGAATAGACGAAATAGAGTAGCAGCCAAGCAAGCGTGTGACAACGATTTGGCCATAAAGTTTTCTTCAAAACAAAGAACAAAAAAGATCACAAGCATCAAGTGGAGTTGGTAGTGGAAAAAAAAATCAACACTGTGTGGTAACAAAATACATGTTGGAGCAAAGTTTTGTTACATTTGTATGAGAATCATATTTAATACGCAATACTCTGTCTGATTTATAGTCAGAGCATACAACGAGAGTAGCAAACAATTAAAGGGACTACAACTACATTTTTAGTAGAAAAGGATATAAAACCAAAAACGCCTGCGGATATACTTCATATATACAATTTGGTTTTAATTTTATTTTTACAACAACAACAAATAAATAAAATATGGACGCTGAATCCGAAGGAGTTCAACCCGTTCAGCCAGCAAGTGCTGCTTCAAATCCAGAAAATGATTTGGCTGCACGTCGTCGCCTATTTATGTCGCAGCCATCGACATTGGCCTCAAGGCGTCAACAAGCCGTTTGCGTACGTCGCGCCCATAAAATGTATGGCAGTACGAAGAATCCTAATGTTGTGCTCGATGGTCTTAATATGACAGTACAGAAAGGCTCCATGTAAGTAATCATATTCAGTTTTTCCCCCCTTTTAAACAATTTAAGCAATTCAATGATTTTATAAATTTTAAACAAAAGAAGCCAAAGAACAAACAAAAAAGTTTTAGAGGGAAAACAGATAAATTTTCCCCCTCTTTTATTTTAAAGTTTTTTTTAAACTGCCAGAAAGAAGTCAGGCTGGGGAGAATAGCATTAGAAGCCAAGTTAAGTATTGTGGTCATATTGATAAATGGGGGAAAGAGTTTTCACCCCCCCCCTATTAAATGGCCATCAGTTTATTTTATGTATGGAAATTTAATAGGGGTCCACAATATTTGCTCTTTTTTATAGTCTTAGGGAACAACAAAGTAAAACATTTTTACATTTTTTGCTATTCCAATTCAAAGTAAAACTAACAACAACAAGTTTAAATAGTTTATACATTTTAAGCAGCATATTATTGCTTATTGGTCTTTAGAAGTTTTACTTATTTTCATCATTATTCTAAAAAGTTTTAGATAAAATACAAAAAAGGGAAGGGGGAACCGAGTATTTTTTCGTTTGCAAAAAAGGAGCAATGGGGAAAGCAGAAAATTAAAACCGATAAGGGGACAAAATGAATATTTTTTTTAATATAATACTGCTTGGACAACTTTAAGTCAATTGTACACTTACTGACCGGCAAAATACAATTTAAAGGAAACTAAATTCATCCGTAGCCCTTGCAAATTACAAAGGAACAGTGTGGGCTAGTGTAGGCTATGTGCATACGTTGCAGTTCAACCTTTCCTTAGATTTTAAATGTTTAGGCTTTAAAATCAGTTATTAAGTTTTGCTATTTTTTATTTTAGTTTTTTTGTTATCATATGAGTTATTTTTTAATTATTTTATTAACCTGAATATGAAATATGAACCCGACATTAAATCAATAAAATTAAAGGTTTTTTTCACTACATTTAATTCAATGTTTCAAGTGATAACGTCATCATCGTTAATTTAAAACGGTAATCAACACTAATATGTATTATGATGACCTTTTAACACAAGCATTTCTAAGAGTTTCAATTAAATACTCATTATTGAGATAAAAAAACTTTAAAAAAATTAAAAAATTTCAATAAAATTCTATTCGATTTGTATGACTCTATTTGTCTACATTTTAATGCCAACAACGTGATAATTTCGTGTTTATTTATTTATTTTTTCTATTTTTTATATCTACAAAGAAAATGAATGCCAGTTTGATAAAATTATTTCTAGTTTTTATATTGAAACTATTAAACATTCATATAATGGCATATGAGATATAAAATAATTAGTTTCTACACAATTATTTAAAACAAAAAACATTCAAACTATTGTTACACAAATCAAGTAATTTGTTAAAAAATTTAAACGACTCAATACAAAATAGTTAAGATTTATTGAAGGCAATCATCTCTTTCTGCCTTATATGCCGGAGGGCGGCTTGAAAATTTCATACTTTTTTGTATTTTCCGTGAATATTTTCAGCAGCGCAACTCTAATGCTCTCAGTATTACTTATGTATGATCATCTACCAATCATTTATATACATTTCGAATAAAAATTTCCTTTTAAGATTCTGTAGAGTCTTTAACCCATTATTACCAGGTACCCGCAAATACTAATCATTTTTAATGAAACTTTGTGCGTAAAGGTTCTTAAGTCTAACTAACATATACTTATTTTAAGTTGGAAGAAAAGTTAGTAAGTAAGCTTACTTACCAGTGGGTAGATATGTTAAATGTCAACAATCAAATTCATATTTTCGAATATATTGTTACGAAAATAAAAATGACTGAAAAAAGAAAATACACCACATCAGCGATTGTATTGTGGGATCTTAGTCTATTGGTTTGAGTCAAGGTTTTGAATGTGTTATCCATTCTTACATGTTTATAATTAACGGACATAAAATAAAGAGAATGCGAGAGCATTTGAGACATTTCCAGAACTTTTCAAACTGTAGGCAATGAGGTATATAAGGAAGCTGCCTGCCTACGTCGATATAGTTATCGTTTTACAGTCATAAAGTAAAGTCGTGTTTAAGCGTAAATAAAAGTGTAAAATTAGTTCGAGACTGCATAGCATAATTGAACAGACAAGTTCTTTTAAGCCTTATTTGGCTGAGAATTATCTACAGCGCGTATGTATACAACCGTACGAAAATGAGCAAAAAATAAAATAAAAATAACAATTTTATTTAGTTGTGGAATAGATCTGAATGGAAGTGGGCGTTTGTCGTTTTGCTTTTAAAAATTGTTTGTTTGTGTTTTTGTTTACCTTTTTAGTTTTTTTCTTTTCACTAACACTACCACACAAAAAAAATTTCTTTTTATGGTCACCCTTGCCGTATAGTCATAATTGTATACTGTAAAGTGAGGAAACAAAACTGTAAAACAACAAAAACGTGGTGTTTATTTTATTTTGACGCCATTAAAAAGAACTCTAATGTTTCAAAAAGGTTAAAACGTAACAATATATTTATTGAGTAGTAAAAAAATTTTTTTAAAATGAAAATTGTTTGCTTTTATGTATATTTTTGATGTAAACGCACACTGCATATTTGGCATTCATTTGAAGTTTTGATATTAAAAATCAAACAGCGTTTTGGGTTCACAGAACGTCTCGAAATAAATGAGTGGAATTGTTTTGTTGAGGATTGGCAATTGCGATGAATGGTCTCTTAATGGAGAAAATTTTTCACCTCCTGGCGGTGTTGTACAAGTGAGCAGTTCATTGTAACAGCTGCACGATACTACTATGGTTTGATACGATACGACTATGGTTTGATTCCTTCTTTTGTTTAAACCAACACATAAAGTTTCAATGCATTTACCATTATATTATCAAATCATACAGTAATTCTGTCTATAGTTATACAACGGAATGTCATCTAGATCCGCTCCACCTCATATGATTGTTGGTACGATGTAAACAAGTTGTCAAAGAATATGGTATGACTTTACAACTGAAAACTGTATCACCGCCAAATTCCATAGAGTTATGTACGCCACAAAGTTATGTACGTTTGATGAAGTTACACACCATGCCTTCAATTCAATACGAATGGGTTTTCCTTTAATAAACATTTTAGAAGAATTTCTACGGGAAAATGGAATCATTTCTCCATCGATGGATAATCTGTGAGCAAATACTGCCAACTGTACGAAACGTTAGTGAATTTGTCCGTTGGATCAATGTTGTTATTGTCAAATAATTAATTGTATCGCTTTATTATTTCGGCAGAATTCTTTAATTTGTTGGAAAAGCGTTAAACGAGATTACAACCGCAAAGAGGGGTCCTTCAACCAGTATAGAGTCTATTCTGATAATAAAAAAAATCCAACATAACGTTTTACATCATACGACTTAACAATAAACGTTGTATTGGACAAATAATATGAAACAGTTCATCATCAAAAAGGTAATAAAATAGTTCAATTGGGGACTTAGCCTGTCCACAATATTGCGAGCGCAGTCTTAATTACAATATTAACTGGTGTTCTAACGAACAATAATGTTTTTCTAAATTTACGAAATCTTTTCAAATAGTGATAGTGTTTCAAACGTTTAGTTAAACTCATGCAAAATTTTTCTTTCACAAGTCATGAAATTATTGCTTAGAATCAGTGGACTGTTAGCCAATTGCATTTTTTATCTAATTTTTATACTTATCTAAAAATGGATCCATGGTTTTTGGAGGTTTACAAAACTATTTGCCAGAGGCACATAAACAAAAAATATATGTGCATATCCTGCAAATTGTTTTCGAAAATATATATTGCTTAGGCTTAGAACAGCTGAAGGTGCTGGTAAGTCAAATCAACAGCCGAGCACCAATGGGTTAATTACAATATAATTTGTACATTCATTTATTAACTTTTGACTTTGATAATTGCCGACAAATAATAAAAGGAAAAGTTCTTTCCTTAAATGCTTAATTCTTGAAATTTCCAATGATTTTGAAAAATTTCATTTCACATTGGATTTTGTGTAATGGCAATAAATTGTAACAAAAGCCATTGTTATAAGGAATTATGATATATTTTGAGAGTAAATCTTAATTGCAATAATTGCTCAATAAAATTCTACATAGAAAACACATTAAAATGCAATAAATTTTAAGGCAGCTTCTGAACGAATTAAGTTACAACATGAACAATAACTCACAGACATAACTCTAGCAAATAGGGCAAAAACGTATTGTATATAGATTTTGTTTATTTAAGTAAAACTGAAGCTTGCAGACAGCTATTTACTAACACGAATTGCCTTTGAAGCACTACTCCTCGCATGGCAGTTAAAGTTCCATACCATACATTTACCGTCTGACCACGTTTATGACAATAATTATTTAATAATTCAATTTTACTTATTTTTACATGTAATTGTTGTTATTATTAACAAATAAAGTTATAATTACAACAATAATAATAATAATAAAAATAATTACATAAAATTCTCTCGGCGATTGCATTACCTAAAGTGCTATTGCTATAATAAAAATCGATATTAAACATTTTAATGATGACGGAATATGATGATTTTTAATTAAAAATAAAACAAGAGAGAGAGGGAGAGACATTTGTTTTATTTATTATTTATTTTATATTTAACACTTTTTGTTTGAAGGAGTTTGGCCATTTGAAACCTCTAGAGTATAGCAATTTAATTTAAATAAAAATAAATATTATTCAGTCATGTAATAAACTACATAAAATAATACATACGATAGTGGACGTTGAAGCTACCTAGCGTTAGATGGCAGCACAAACACAAAAACTTTTTCTTTCTTAGAAATTACGATCTGTCAAACGTCAGCTGTTAAAATTTTAGCCAAATTCATCGATTAGTTTATTTGTTGTAGTCGTTCGATGTCAGCAACTTTTGTGTTTCTTGGAAAATGGAAAAAAGTGAATTTCGTGTAGTGATTAAACACTATTATTTGAAAGGCAAAACGGCGAAAGAGACAAAAGAAAAGCTTGATAAACATTACGGCGAATCTGCTCCGTCAGATTATATGGTAAAATATAGGATTGCTGAATTTAAACGGGGCCGAACAAGTACTGCAACTGAAGAAAATATCAAGAACATCTTCGATATCGTTATGAATAATCGCCGGGTCAAAATACGTGAGATTGCTGAAATGGTAAACATACTCGTATCTTATGAACGTGTGTTCAACATTTCGCATGAACATTTGCATATGAAAATGCTATCGGCAAGATGGGTGCTGCGTTTGCTCAGTGTTGAACAAAAACGAGTTCGACAGATCACTTCACAGCGGTGTTTGGACATGATAAAGCATAATCCTGCTAATTTTTGGCGTAGATTAATAACTGTTGATGAAACGTGGGTCCACCACTACACAGCTGAAACCAAAAATCAATCGAAGCAATGGGTGGAAGTGTTCCGAAGAAGACGAAGACAGCGAAATCGGTTGGCAAGGTTATGGCCACTGTGCTTTGGGATGCACACGGGATATTGCTCATCGATTATCTTGAAAAGGGATCCACAATCACAGGACAGTTCACCGGTTCACACAGCATTAGATACGATGCTAAAGCTACGAGAAATCCACTTCCAATTGGTTGCTCATCCACCTTATAGTCCAGATTTATCCCCTAGTGACTTTTTCCTCTTTCCAAACTTGAAAAAATGGCTCGCAGGAAAAAGATTCATCTCAAACGAGGAAGTGATTACCAAAACTAATGCGTATTTTGAGGAGTTCCCAAAATCGTATTATTCAGATGGTATAAAAAAGTTGGAAAAGCGTCTTACTAAGTGTATTGAGCTAAAAGGAGACTATGTTGAGAAATGAATGGTTTTTGAAAAAAAAAATATATATTTTTTCCTTCTTAGGTAGCTTCAATATCAATCAGCCCTCGTAATGAAATTTTGGAAAATACTTATAAAAAAGATTAAAATTGTATGTCCATGTGGATACCAAAAAGAATAAAAACACTGTGATGTTGCTCAAAATCGAGTCACTTTTATTTCAACTTTTTAAATAAGAAAAACGTTTTAAGACTTTAAGACAAAATAGTTTTTTTTTCTTTTCTATAAGTTTCTACACTAACAAAATAAAAAATAAAAAAAACTAATTATTCAATGCTTAACATTTAAAATTTTTATAAAAAAATAAATATTTCATCTGCTTTCGGGTGTGAATAAAAATAGTCACCTAATTTTGTACCTTAGTATTTGGTAAAAAGCCATTATATTTTATCACAGCTAAGAAACGTCTTAACAGTGAGTCTACAAGTTTTTGACAAGTCTCAAGCGGAATATTTCCCCCTTCATGTTTAATACATGTCCATAGTTGGTCCCTGTTAGATGGATTTTTTTCTCCGATGACTTGTTTTGATTTTTTGTTTTTGCCATAAATTCTTAATAGGATTTATGTCTGGCGATTGAGAAGAACAGCTCAATATTATTGTCTTTAAACCATTTTTTCGCTCGCTTCGATGTATGCTTTGGCAGCATTTACCACTCAGCATAAGGCTTCTTACATTCTGGGTATGAGAGACAGCACCATACCATACTATTTCCACCACCGTGTTCGACTGTTTTGGTGATATATTTGGGACTGAATACGGTGTTGGGAGGTCTTTGCATGAGAAGGCTACTTCCGTCAGAATTAAACATATTAACTTTTGTCTCATCTGGCCACAAGATGTTTCTACACTTGTCTACAGACCAGCTCAAATATTCAATATTTTTCAGCAAATTCCAATCTTTGCTTTGTGTATATAGAACCTTCCGTGCGTTTTTTGTCATCAAATTGTTTTTGATTAAAAACATCAACATTTATTTCTTTTTAGGGGAAAATGGGGTAACAAAGTGCTCCTTTCTTATATAAGAATATTTTTTTTTTAGAATATTTTTGTCATCTTCTCTTTCAATTCAGTTTTATGTTTTTGGAGGACCAATTTTCGATCGAAACGCAATTGAATGTGAATGCGGAGACGTAATCGAAACGCGGAATACAAGTGTATGAATATAAAATTTTCAGAATCTTAGTCGACAATAGGCAATATAAAGTTATTTATGTTCAGTCTGAGCAGTTTTAACACTAAACCTATTCTTTGACCGATCAAATATATCGCGATTTAAGCGGTCGTTTCTTGAGACACCAGTTATCTATTCCGCTTTAAAGAGCTTCGATGTCTCTCATCAATTGATAAAAATAAGAAGTGATAAAGAGTACCCGTTAGATAATCCAGAGATCTCCGACAATCATGAACAATTTTCTATGTCCAATGTACATTGTCTGTGGATCTTATGGCTGTTTCTTCCAGGTTGAGATTATTGCCGTTGACATATGTGCGGAGACCAACCTGGACAGTGGGCTCAAGGGTAAGACCAGTAATATATTCTCTGATAGCCAAGCTGCCTTAATGCATTTGAACCAAATTGTATGACATCTAGACTGATCAAATATTACTACAATACGTTGCAAAAGCTTTCACTTAGAAAAAAAGTCCAATTGTTTTGGGTACCTGGACATTGTGTGTCCATTTTTCTCTTTAAATAAGCGGTTTTTTTAGGTTTCTTTCCTCTGGTTTCGGGTTTTTATTGGTACTTCACAGCTATATCCCGATAACTTCCCATCATTATAAAGTCTTTTTTTATTAAATCCCTTAGTTGTTAGCTGCAATATATGCCTCTGCCCATTTTGTACTTAGACTACTTAGAAATTGTAATACTAGGATATTGAACCCAACCTTTATTTAAAATTGAAAGCAATTAATAGAATATAAATTCCTGGCTCTGTTTTATGGAAGAGCTCGCTTCTCTTGAAATCAATGATACAATAATTGTAAAAAAATAACGCCATTTTATCTATCAGGGAACCAACAAAAATAAATGCAATTGAATTTTTACACTTAAGTGTTAGTTTACTGGATTTTAATATAAAAGTAACTAAGAAATATGTGGCTCTATTTTGAAGAACACCACTGTATAATGAGTGTAACTACATACTTATGTATGTATCCTTACTATGAAATCTGTCTACGATCTATTAAAATTTTAGTCTATAAAATGATAAATCTGATGATAGCTACCGATAAATTCCACTGTACGTGTTGTAAGCAGCAGAATGCAATGTGCAAAAGTCAATTCAGAAAATAGTTCAATATCACATTCACCTGTTTGATTAAAACCTTGAAATAATTTTGCAAAAATAAACGTGCTTCGCAAATACAACATCTTTACGAGCGTATTCGCCGCAAACAAGACAAACAAACTAAAGTGAATGGCATTGTCCTAACTTAAAATTTAAAATGTATGTCACAAAGATAACAAGCGTTAGCAACAACAAATACCACAAAATTAAGTTCCCCCACTTATGTATCTTGAATTAGTTAACATCAAATACAAGGCTTTCTTAACAAATTGGTGACAAACAAATATTAAAAATAAAAGAAAAAGAAAAAATCTATGAAATGAAATGTTAATGAATGAACTAAATGGCCAAAAGCAATTAACACATTTAATCCCGCACCCCAACACAGAGTAAAATCATCGCCCGTCAAAACATTTGAAGATGCCAAGAAAACCATTGAAAGGAAGATACAAAATAATCAAATTAAATTAAACAAAATGCTTTTTAATCAAAATTAAACTAAAACACGCCAACAGAAGATACATACATTCCAGCACAAAGATAATCTCAGTTGATGCTACAACATACTACGAGTATAGAAACAATGCGGAAAGAAAAGAAGAGAAAAGGAGAAAAAAAGAGTAAATTAATCCCATTTTAAGTAAATTAGTTGAAGACAAGTAGTATTAGTAGCAACAGTTTTATTTTTACCAAATAAAACAAAAACAAAAAGCGAGATAATATTTAAACAACAATATCAATAACCATACAAGAGCCAACAGCAGCATGATTAGCTATAGAGTAGCTCTAGCTGTAGTAACAGCAGTAACAACACCAACATTTCTTTTCTTTCTTTGTTTACATTTGAGTCTAAGCAATGTGGGTCAATGTCAGCAGCAGTTAATGGCTTAAATAAATTTTGTTGTAATAATACCAAAACATAAAGAGTGAGAAGTGAAGAGTGTTAAAGAGAAAAAGAAGGCCAAGACCGAGAGAAAACCAAAACCAAAATCATAAAATATATAGTAAACCAAGCCAAAGAAGACATCATCTGTGCGAATGCTGCAAAACATTGCAGCTGTCGCGTGATTTTAAGTATGAGCTTGTGGTGGAGTATTTAAAAAAAAAAAATCAAATGGCAAAAATGGTTTTAAGTAGCACGCTACCCTTAGAAGGCTTTAATAATGATTACAAGTAAATTCATGGAAAAGTAATGCATACGCTGGCAAAAATTCTTTCAAAAAATTTTTGAATCGAATCCAAACTGCTTTAATGTAGGGGACCTTTAAATTCGCTGTGACCTGTTATATTTACAACAAGTGCATTCTACTGCCATTTTTATTTTATTTTATTTTATTTTTTTTTATTTCTCTGCTAATATTTTAACAGTAACAGCTGATTTAGAGCAGATGGTCATTAGAGGAAACATTAAAAAGCGTCAGAAAAAATAGTTATTGCGTTGAGGGAAGTTATAGTAGAGGCAGCAGTTGTTGTTGCTTTTTGTTATTGTTGTGTTATTGCTGTTATTATTACAGTTGCTACTGTTACACGACAATATGTTACATTTCAGCAAAATAACGAATACATGTGTATGTGTGCGTGTATGTGTATAACTGCACAACATCATTAACCATGATGAGGTTGTTGTATTTAACTAAAGTTGCATGCTACACACACATTTTAGTTGCGGGAACAAAATTACTAAAACATGCACTTTGCAAATTATTGCACTTGAACTAAAATCACAACAACAAAAACAAAAACAAAAAACAATTTATAACAAATAACCGACAACGTTTAGATGGATAGCTGGTTAAAAGGCCGAATGGCTAACTGGATAACAAGCGATCTGTAGTTGTTTTTGCTTTTGTTTTGTACACATAACACATGGGCTGAAGAGTTCCGGGCCTTACAAAACAATAAAAAAGACACTTTTATATGCATCAACGTAATCTCAATCAAGAGCAGCTCCGCTGTAACATTTCAATACCATTTTTCTAGAACGATTTGTCTTTTGCCTCAAAATAGGTTTTAGTTTCAGCGATAACTTCTTCATTCGTGCGAAATTTCTTACCGGCGAGCATTTTTTTGATGCATGCGAACACCTAGTAGTAGCAGGGAGTCATATCTAACGAATACGATGGATGTGGGAGGAATTCGAAGTTCATTTCATGTAGTTTTGTCATTGTTATGATTGATTTGTTTTCGATCAACAGTGAGCAAACGAAGCACTCACCTTAAACAGAGATTTTTCATAGTCAAATGCTACAACACAATCTTTTGTTATCTTTATGATGTCAGCTAACTCACGCAACTTCATTTTTCAATCATTGTTAGCGCCTCATTTTGTCGTCCAAAGTTTTATTGCTGTTTCTGATGGTGCTTTTAAGCCATTGATTCACTTGAACGGTATTTTTTTTCCATTAGGAAGCAGTGGAAAATTAAAAATAACAGAAATTAGAAATAACAGAAGTAGCGTCACCCACAATACGGCACAATAACTCATAAATTAATTAAAAGAATATCATGAAATATTAACAGGCCCGGGGCTTTTTAGCCCATGTGTTATACTCCGTTGATTAAAAAGTTTCCGGAATAAGCCCTGTGTGGTGGTCCCATCGATCCGATTTGATTTTTTTTTTTTTAATAAGTTGGTACATCTGTTGTTGATATTGCCGCTAAATCTTAGCGTCATAGCTTGACATTTGCATTTTGATATTCGGTTTTCGGTATGTTCATCAGTGTTTCCTGCGCTTTTTCCATTACTTCCTCTCGGCTGCTGAAATGCGTTCCCCGTAATGGTTTTTGAACTCGATTGAACAGAAAAAAGTCACAGTGAGCCAAATCAATTGAATTCGGTGGCTATTTGATGCTATTTGTTGCATTTTTTGCCAAAAAATTTCGACGGTGCGTTATTATGGTGCAAAAACTACTAGTTTTCTGCCCACAATTCTGATCTCTTTCGGCGATATGCTTCACGCAAACGTCTTCTAACGCCCAAATAATACTCGTTGTTTACCGTCTGGCTTTCTGGCAAAAATTCATGGTCCATGAAAACCGTTAGTATTGCCTCCATTTTTGACTGAAAACGATGTTTTTTTGGTTTGCGCTCATTGGGTGAACGCCATTCACCTGCCTGATGTCTGGAATGCGTCTCGTCTCCAGTTATTATATTTTAAGGTCTTGCGGTTAAAATTGTAAAAATTCGTAGCTTTTGCAAATGTCCAGCCATGACGCTAAGATATAGCGGGAATATTAACAACAGATGTACCAACTTAACAAAAGAAAAAACTCTAATCGGAACGATGGGATCACCACACGGGGCTTATTCCGGAAACTTTTTGATCAAGGTAGTATACTGTTGTTTACAACGCTCAATATTCTAATCTGTCTACTCTATGGTCTGTATGGTTTCTAATTCTACAACTTTATCAATAGTAATTGTTGACCGGTTTAAATAGGCAGCGTTAATACTGTTGTTGTAGTTTTCATTTACTAGTTTACCTCATTCATTACCACCTTAATTTTGAGCTAATGACTGAAAAAAACAAGCTATTTTTTCAATACTTAACAACAATAACGTTGAACTTTAAACCAATTGAAAATGTAGTCAACATTTAACTTGTAAACAAGCTCGGAATAAAGAAACACACACACATAGTGAGAGAGAGGAAGAGAGAGATGTCAAAAATAATAATTTGTTGTTAATGTTGTTAGTGTTTACAAAACATTAATTTATTATGTTTTTAGACACTAAAAAAAATCAAGCAAAAAAAAATCGCTAGAAAATGTTGTTTCTGATAAGCTAAGCAGTTTTTTTATTAACTTGTTTTCCGACAAGCGAAGAAAAAAAAAACCGCTGATGCTAACGCCTTATTAACTTGACCATGAAAATATTTTGTGTTATTTTAAGCAGGTTTAGATTTTGTGATGGTTTATGTAGTTGTTGTTTTTGTTATTTTTTTTTTTTGTTAAGTATTGTTGTCATGAGCAACATGCAAGTTTTCTCACATTTTTTATGTCATAGCTTAGCGTTTTCGGCTTAATAACCGACATTCAGTTCAAATGCATATTCAAGTTGAATTTTTTTTTATCACTTATTTGAACTTATGGTATACGATTTTGGCGTTGGAGTAACAAGTTTATTGTATCTGGCAGTTTATTTTCGACAAGTTGTCTATCAAGTTTGTGTTTATTTTTAGTTGCTAAACGAAAAACATGTGCTTAATCAACAGATATACTCCCATGTTTTTACAAACTATAGAATAAACTTTTACAAAGTATGTCTAATGTTATGCTAAAGAACTGGCAAAAAACTAAAGAAAAGTTGACTAAAATGTATTTCCTTATTTATGTATAACATATCTTGTCTATTCTTATGTGAAAATAGAACACAAAAATGACATTTAGAAATATTTCGAAATTTATTGTGTTCATTTAAAACTTATTCAAACGTTTTCTTTAATGTCAAACACAATTGTAAGAAAATATTTAAAATGTTAAGTTTAACTAAAAGGTAATTTCCTTTTTATAACGGGTGTTTTTTTAGAGTTACACAAGTTTAAATTGTAACAAAACAAAGAAATATATTTTTCGTATCAATGAAACGGAATTTGTTGAGTTGAAAATTGAAATATGATTTCGGCCATGCTGCCGCCATGGCTTGCGCGTATAAGGCGCTATTTGGAACACCAATTTTTGCAAACTCTTCGCATCATATGCGGCCGTATTTTGCCAATTCGAATGTTGATTTCCAGGTGTTCAATGGTCTTTGGTTTATCGACGTAGGCAAGTAAGTCAAATTTTAATGTGAGTCTCCCAGGCTGGCATACCACATGGTGTTAGACGCACGAGTGTTGTAGAACACTGTGACTCGTGTGCTTCATTGTGCCCCTTATGGTCTATAGATTGTTCAACAGATTAGCTGACTTCTTAATGAATACCTGCAGATTTGAAATCGTTAACAGTCATCCAATAGGTGTTCCGCTGACTCTGATGCCTGTGATCTTAGTCTATAAGCATCGGCATTCTCTTCAAAAACAATCTTAGTCTACAGTGGCCCGTAAGATATTTCGTTAGAAGTTTCAAGACCGGCCTGCCATACTTGAGAACCTCAGAGCGACGCCCAAGTTGCGGATTAATCGCCGCTTTAGAGTGACGAAATCCCCCTTGAGCATTCCAGTGTTCCAAGCATTTAGCAATTTTCCCACCCTTGATTAGATTGATAAGTGGTGATGCATAGAACCATGTCATCCCATAGTGTCCTGGCACCCAAAACAACTGGACCTTATTTCCTAGCAGAAGTTCTTGCAAAGTCTAGATATCATACAGTTCGAACTAAGTGCGCTTAAGGCAGCTTGATTCTCAGAATATGATCTATGATAATGGTCTTATACTGGAGTCCACTGCCCAGAGTGATCTCTGCACATATAGCAATGGCCGTGATCTCAGCCTGGAAGACACTTAGTGATCTTCCCAGTGGAATTGACAAGTTGGGTCATGGACACCAACACTGACACATTAATTCATTTTTGAACCATCGGTATACCAGTTTAAATCAAACTCGATCCGAGCTAAGTCTTCATTAGGCCAAAATTTTCTGTCCGGAAGTTCAACCCTGAATCTCCGACCAAAGCACAGATCAGAACATCCAGGACCGAAGATGGTTCTCCGACTACCCTGCGTAGAATGGACAGATTTACCGAAGCATTTCGGGACCCTTTAGCGAAAATTTTTGTCGCTAAACATGCCACGACTCTTATTAGCATTTTATATTCATAAGTGTCATTCTCGGTGAAAGACTCTGTGACTTAGCGTAGAAGGAGCAACTTGGCCAGAGGGCCTTTATCGCCTTATTCTGGTCGGCACTAATGTGCGCATTCTAACTAAGCCTCGTATCCAGAATGACACCTAGATTCTTAACTTACTTAGAAATGTTGATGGTGGTACCCATAACATGCTAACTTTCATCTCCTTGTAAAGATACAACAAACGTTTTTGAGGTATTTGTCGAGAGCCCTTCCTGAGTGCACTAAATTGACACCTCTTCCTCATAAAGTCACACAACGTACTCCTATATTTCCCACATACTCTTATAACGAGGTCATCAGCATAATCAATTATACTGACACTCCTCTGTGCCAATATGGTGAGCAAGCCATCAACTGCTGTAGTCCATAACAAGGAAAAAAGTACTCCCCCTTGAGGGCACCATTTTGACGACATCACAGTGGATTCCGCCCCATCACGAGACAGGCTGATGATCATGCTCTTAAGCCTGGAACTGATCCAAGCTATAATTGATGTCTCCACACCTCTTCTTTTCAACGATCAAGCAAAGGAGTAAAAGCCTGTATTTTTAAAGGCGACCTGAATATCTAAGAGGCAAAAAGTCCATCCACAATGAAATGTCAAACCAAACTAAACAAAAGGCAGCTACCAGCTGTTAAATCGGTTGTCAAATAAAGCAGTGTTGCCAATTCAAAGATATGAACCTCAAAATAAACACACAAAAAACACCCGATATCATGTTGTTTAGTTTATTTTGGTGTTTCATTTTCATAAGAAGCCTTAAGAAGCCTTAATTGCCATTAACTCTTTATAAATTTGATTAATGAATGTCAAATACACACAACATTTTAAGCAATTTATTAATAAACTTTAATTAATCAAATTTGGGTGCACTGATAAAGAAAGATAAAGAATTTAATTTGATTTTTTGCGAGTAAAGAAACATTTCAAATATTTTATGTTTAAAATCCTAAACTTAAAATTGCTTTCGAAATATGAATAATTTTTGATGAGATTTACTAGACTGTAAAGATTTTAATTTTTTTTTTTTTTTCATTTAGGAATTCATTTGAAAAACAAACGTTCACGTATTTCATTTATGCAAATGATACAAATCTTAATTAAGTCAAATTTAAATATTTTTTATTTCTTTGTTTCAATTTTTTATTTTTTTTGAAACATAAAAAAATAACAAACAACTTCATTTGTAAATGACATAAATACGTGACCTCTGGGGTACATTTATTTTAAAAACATAAACTTGACCTTTAATTTCTATGAAAAAAAAATGTCACTGCTTGTAGGCAAAAGCGAAATTCCCTGTAGTAAAAGTAGTTAAAATTTACTTGTAAATGTTTATCTCAACAAATTGTCTATTTTTTTTTTCTATTTTTTTATTTCAGTTTTATTTAATTTACCTTTGAGTTTATGTGTGAAACTATAACGTTTGCATGTTTTGTTGTTACACATGTGTTAACAATTAAAAAAAAACAAAAACATATTTTCAGCGGTTTGAATGCCACGACATGTTTCAATTTCATTCAATTATATTTACGAGATATTGATGATGCAAATTGTTGTACATAAATTATTTAGCAGAAATATTTGCTTGTCTAAACACTATAACAAATACAATGCAGTGCAAAAAGTCAGTGACAAATTTTGACAAGAAAAAAATTAATTATAAATTGTTGCTGCTATTTGTAGTGTTGGTAGGAAGCCATCTAATATATTTGAATAAATTTTATAATAAAATTTAAAATATGAAATAATATTTCATTAAAACTACAAGAAAAATAAATAAAACGTATACATGTACAGTTGCGAGCAAAAGTAAGCACATGTTTAGGAATGGAACTGAAAAAGTTACTGTAAATAGATAAATATACAATCAAATAAAAAAAATTTCATACATTTATTCATTGTTATGTTCCTTCAAAAAAAAAGTATCAAATTCAACCTCTGAAATGAGAGACAGTCCCTTATATAAAAGAATCCACATATGCTTAGGTTTTGCACGTTTCCCTTAAATGTAGAGAAACTTATACTTTGAATACCCATTTTAGAGCACGTTTGTGTTGCTCTCAATGCTTCTAGGCATACTCTCGACAATATTATCTAAAACAAAAAACGTCGACAATTTGGTTTCAATCGTATTATATTCGTTGCCTTACTTCCAATATGTTCCCCATAGCCCAGTGATATTCTTCGAAGCATTTTTTGTTATTGTATAAAAATTCTCCATTGGAGCCGGATTATGGTTTTATGCTGGCCAATTCATCACATGAATTTTTTTTGCGACAGCTATTCTTTACCAATTATACCGGTCTTTCTTGAACCAAAATCTTACTTTTTCTTCTGGGTAAGGGTTTATGTCTCCCAAAATAATACCTTGGCAGCCAAACATGCCACAAAACCATTAAATAAGAAAATCAGTAAATAGACCACGGTCTGAGTACTTCACTGAAGTGGCTACAAAGCAACAATCAGGCCGAAAAACCGACCAAAAATATGAAGTCAAGCCTAAATTTTCTACAAATTAAAAATATTAAAGAAATTAGCAATTTGCTTAGATGAGGAAAATATTAGTCGTTTTCAGTTCGACAAAATAAGCTTTTGCTGGCGCAGACTTATAGAAAATATTCAAAAGCCTTTCGAAGAGTCAACTATTAAATATAGAAAAACTATTTTTTGATTATTTGTGGAAGATTCGAGAAAAGTGGACTGTTTTTGGCTTCAGAAATATTTATTTTTTCGCTTTTTAACTCTTCAAGCTTTCAGCAGCCCCATCTCTGAGTTTTGTATTCCTATTAAAATGATAAGATTGAGCAGAATGATCATAACTGATACGAGATCAGCAACTAAAATAAGAAAATAACTTTCCGAATCAATATTTAAAGGGGTTTCAGACAAGGTGATATTTTACTCGAAAAGATCTTCTGCTTTTAACACAAGCGGCATGATTTGCACCAAGAGCCACATACTACTCACATGTGCCGATGACATTGATATAATGGGTCGAACACTGCGAAATGTAACTGCTGCTTTTGCGAATATTGAGAAAGCATCAAAGGAAGTGGGACTGCCAGTGATCGAGTTGTTGGTTTCAACGAACAGGAAATCCGCAAGACGGGGTCACCATGTGAATGTTGATAGCTACGATTTCAAGATTTCAGAAGAAGTTATCTATCTTGATACCGCCATAAGCAGAGATAACACGTTTTACTTTGGTCTGCACAAACAGTTTAAAAGCAAGTTTCTCTTGCTTTTATATGGCATGGATTGACCTTACTAATCGAAATATTTTTCCCACAAGAATATTAAGAAGTAGCATCCACTAGTTTTTTTGTTTAAAAATTACGCTGAAAAATGGCTATGCCATATGACATACGAAACCGAAAGGTTTAAATATTTTACAGGCTAATTATTGCAAAATTCCTATTCATGAGCCCTTGAAGAAGTCATCTTTCAGTAAGATGGTAATGCAAGATATACCGCTAAAATTTTCAAAGAACAGGTTGACGGATTGGCGAGTATAAATCACTAATACCGATCCAAAGGGAAATTTGCGGACAGTAACAACAAAATTCGTGGAAAAATGCCATTGGGACTCGGGGAACATGTTGGAACTATGACTACGAATATAAAACAAATTGAAACAAAATTCTCTAACATTTTTGGATAATATTGTAGAGAGTATGCCTAAATGTATTAAAAACACTACAAGCAATAACGAGCTATAAAAAGAGTATTAAAAATATACGTTCCTCTGCATTTAAGAGAAACGCCCAAAATTGAACATATGCGGACTTATTTATATAATAGACTGTCCTCATATTCCAGTAGTTGATTTTGATATTTTTCGAAAAAACCTAAGAATGATTTAATGTGTGCAGTTATTTTGTACATGAACTTTTTTGTGCTAAATATGTGCTCACTTTTGCTTGCTACTGTATGTTCAATAAATATTTGTATTGTGTGCGTGTGTATGTGTGTGTGCTTTATTGGTTTGTGTTACGATTTCTACAACCCTATTAAAATATTGCAAAATAAATGATTACTTATTAATAATTGTTAGTGAAAATATGTTGCAAAAATTTACAATTTCATTTCAAAAAATGTTTTTCCCTTAATAACAAGTACGTACTGTTGAATTGTGTATTGTTTGCTTTTATTCATTCATACGTATAATTATTTGCCTGTAGTAACAGTATTTCGTTCTGTAATTTGAACATTTTATCAAAGTTTTTTCTAACATTTTATTCATTACACTTTATTCATTGCATTTAGTGTCTATACCGTATGATATTTTTGCTATAACTTCTAGGGAAAATTAAATAATTATTAAAATTAAAATTTGCTTTAAATTCCAAGAAACAGTCAGTTGTTATTATAATTGTTATAGAATAACCACTAATTATGGAATACAAAAAATAATAATAATAAATAAAACAACTACAGTAATATCTCTTAATGTTTTTTATATCAAACAATGTACAGTGAGTGGTTCCTGCCGTAGGCCAAATGTAAAAAATCAATGTCAGCTCTTTTCTTCATATATGGCTTTACTATATCCAGATAGAACAGCAGCCAGATAGTTGCAGCTTGTCATGTGAAAAAACACACGAGTCAAAATGAATATTGAACGGGGAGATGTTTACTTTAATTTATATGTCCTTAGTAATAATAATAACTCCCTTAACATTCCATGAAGAAACACTGGGACTTATCTCAGTCACCCGATGCTATTTTTAGTCTCATTGATAGGGACCTACAGTTTAACGCCGGCTCCCAACGGCGAAAGCATTTGGAGAAGTATTCAATAGTAGTAATATTCACAACCAGTTACTAGCTAATGTTATGAGGTGATAGCACTGTTGAAAAAACTTTTTCTCTGTTTAGATAATCTGGCCTGATATTGAACCGAAGAACTTCTGGTTGGTAGGCAGATGTCTTAACTACCATACCACAGCGGCGCAATGTCCTTAGTAAATGTTTGTTAAAAAATGGTTTTACCAGTGATTTTTTGATTTTTTTCTGGTAAATATATTCTAACTTCAATAAAAGTTTTTGTTGTATTCCCCCCGGAGTCCTTCAATCGGACTTTTTTATTATTATTAGCCGATGCCTTAAGATTCTATGCTGTTAACACAGATACAATGTTTTTGATAGGCATAATCGACTTAAATAAGAATCTATTTTTGAAATTTTCGTAACAGAGTTTCAAAACCTTGAATTACAGGAAAAAACCGGTTTTTGGAATCATCATTCCTTTACATTCTAATAAATAACTTGAATATTAAAAGATTTTGGGTTTCACATCACATTTAGAAAGAAGACGAACAGACTTTGGAATAATATATTTAGGTAACCTTGAGGAATCTGTGTCTGTTTCTCAAGCAAACAGATTTTTTGTCCAATTTTACCCACACTTCTTAAGTTAAGAGAAAAAGTTATGTTTTTACCTTTTTAAAAACGTGTATTTATGAGTTCGTAGATTGTAGTTAAAATAAAATAAATATTGTGTTTAGTTTACAATTAAAATCCAACAACTTTCTATTCTTAATTACTCCGTCTGTTTACAACTTTGTAAACAGCAACAATTAGGCGACAGATCTTTCTATACAAAGATCTTCCAAGCCGATCAATGTTACAATTTTGGTTCGATCACAACCTATACTTAACTCTCTTACTGAGTTAGCTCCAACTAAACTGGTTTTTTACTTCACGATTCACTTCACGAGTTTACTCCTTATAAATTCTCTTCACACAGAGTTCAAATCAACAAACTCTCTTCACATAAACTGTACTCGCTGAGTTTACGACACATAAACTGAGCGTTGTTCGCATCGACGTGCTTTCTATATAGCTGAGTAAACAACACATCGAAAGCTCTCGAACCACTCGATATTTCAGGTTGATTCCATCTTTCTTTTACTTTAGATTTAGTTCTTATGTAGCCATGCGAATATTAACATCTATTTTTCCAGCTATTAGTATTTGTTGTATTTTAACGATGTAATAAATGCAGAGGTGCCCAACCTGATTTTTGTAACAATATATTTAGGAATTATCATATGCAGAAACTGAACTTATAATTAATTATTGAATTAGTTATTAATAGTTTTTAGAAATCCGTTGACCATTGATGGAGTTATTGAGCTTTTTAGTAATGGTATGATATGGTACGATCCTTCAGATCCTATATACCCGGGCAACAAAAATAACCAAGAAACAAAAAATTTATTCTGTTTTCGGCTTAATGGACTAGATATTATCCTTTGGTGGAAGGATGACTTTTAACATTTTATAACATTTTCCGATTTATTTTTAATTTGTATAAAAAAAACGTAAAATTATCTTCTCACGTTTTCACTTGCGAGGAAAGAAGTGAACATAAGAGGGATATATTTAGGTAAAAACCATACTTATTTTATTAATAAATAACTACCAAAATTGAATAAAGCAGTGAACAAAGGAATATAACATGGATTTAAAGCGGTGTTAAGCCAATCAAAGCCCATAAGACCACTATTGGACATGTTCTCTTTGCCCCATTTATACCGAGGCATGCGAGCCACTGTACCCTGCCTAATTAATTTGCGATGGTAGTTTCTTCTGCTTTTTTCCACCAATATATCGCCGCATAAGTGATAATGTGCAGAATAATAGCGTTATATATATCCATAGTGTCATTCTCGGCGAAAGATCCCATATTTTACCGTAGGAGGAGGGACCCAAAAGGCCTTTATCACTTTTGTCTGCACGGCAGCAATGTGCGAATTCCAACTAAGTCTGTTATCTAAACCAGCTTTCTTATGGACCTAATTGCCTACAGTTTAGAAAGTTCCAGTAATGTCTCAAGCGCTCTCATGTCTTCTATTTTATATCCGTTCATTTTAAACATGTAAGATTGTGTTACGCATAGGTGGTCAAATGGCCATCAAACACACAAATCAGTACGGCACTACCAGGCTAACACATTATCAACCTTTACACAAACCAATAGACAAAAATCCCACAGTACAGTTCCAAAGACACTAATGTGATGCATTTTCTTTTTAGGCGTTTTTATTTTCGTAACAGTATATATCGCTTAAAAGGTATATTTCTCTTCTTTTCAAATCCACATAAAAACTGAAAATCGGTTAAGACTCCGCTAAGTTATTATCTTATACGTACATGAAGGTACGAAGACCCAGTTTATTATACGTAACTCTCGATTTTAGATGTGTTTGGAAAATCTCTAAAATAGATTCTTGTTATTCTAGACAGTTAATTTCTTGCACCGTGTTATTTATTACAAACATAAAAGAATTAATTATTAAATGTAATTAAAATATTGTTACTTTCACAAAGAAACAATTAATTATCAAAGGGATTGATAATTTAAATATAGGAGCTGCAGTTGTAGTAAATAAAAAGAATATAATATTTAAAAAAAATTTAACAAGAGAAGTATTATTAACAGAAAAATTAAAAAAAAAACTAAAGAGTGTGCCATCTAACGTTTTTTTTCCACTAGTGCTTCTTTCGTGAATGGTAATACTTAGCTCATGTCTGATTTGACAGATAATTAGTTTTATCCTTCCGCTGAACGAATATGGTTGTGTGTACGCTTGAACAACGCTGGGAATCTGATTTTGCAAAAAAAAAATCATCTTTTCAGATGAAGCTTATTTTGATCTTGGCTGGTATGTAAACAAGCAAAATTGTCGCATTTGGGGCACAGAAAACCCGCACGCATACATTGAAAAGCCGATACACCCAAGACGAGTCATTGTTTGGGGCGGATTTGGGTACAGAGGCATAATTGGGCCCTTTTTCTTCGAAAATGACCAAGGAGTGGCTGTTACAGTCAATGGCGATCGTTATCGGGTCATGTTGAACGAATTTTTGTTCACAAAAATTGAAGAGGAGGATATTAGCAACATTTGGTTTCAACAGGACGGCGTTACGTGCCACACAGCCGAAGCTACACTCGATGTTTTGCACCCTGTTTTTGAAGATCGCATTATCAGCCGCAGAGCTGATGTCGTTTGGCCACCTCGGAGCTGCGATTTGACACCGTTGGACTATTATTTGGGGAGTGCCGTCAAAGATAAGTGTTACGCCAACAAGCCAGAGACAATTGATGCTTTAAAGGACAATATTCGTGAAGCCATTTGTGAAGTACAGCTGCACACAATCGACAATGTGCTTAAAAATTGAACCGATCGTGTAGGCTACTGCATGGCCAGCCGAGGCAGCCATTTGAATGAAATTATTTTCCATTATTAACCGGAAGGATTGTACTTTCAAATAAAAAAGAAATTTGAGAAAATATTCAGTAGTTTTTTTTGTACAGCATTTTCAAAATAAATAATAAATAATTTGGCGGACCCTTTATATATATGAATTCCCATTTAAATATTAAACAATTTTAAGTCTTTTTACATTTACCTTTCAATCTTAAAATATCTCAGATTAAATCCTTAATAAATGAATACATAATCTTTTATAGCCATAATTATTTAAAAGTCTTAAACTGTAAATACTATCGACCTCATTTTATATATATACTTGAGATTCTAACCACTTAATTGTAGCAAATTTATTGTAAAATCTCTTTAAGATTTTAATTTAAATTAAAGTTTTAATTCTTAAGCAAATATCTCTACTTGACCAGTCTCTAATTTGATAATTTAATTTCAAATTCAATTTCAATTTTAAAATTTGTTACATTATGTGTAATAAACCGAACATGTCAATGAATTTAAAACCAATAATTCTTTATCCATTCAATAGATAGAGAGAAATGAGCAATAAAATATGATTTCAAATAAAGTCTCATTAAATTGAACAATAGTTGTTGTTTAATACACCATACATGCAACGTTCTAGAGACAAACACCTGTAATGGATATAGAAATACTTTTGGACAATTAAATGGCCATAATTATAATATCGGACAGATGGGTATGCGCATAAGTAAAAGAGAAGGGCAGACAAATTAGGAGAATAGAGTGCTTTAACTTGTCACAAATGTATGTTGCAAATAAAATAGAGAATTTCTGGCCACAAAATTGTGTTAATTGTTGTAATTGCTCATTGAATGAGTGGCATATATACACATACTTATGTATGTATGCACATACACCGATACAAACGAATGGGAAGGCAGAAGGCAGGATAGTTTACGAGCATACAGTTTTGAAGTGAAATTGCTGCAACTTCAAAACAGTTGCTAATAATAATGAAGGTATTGGATAAGGGAAAAAGTGATTTCACTTAACTGTGTAATATGTACAGTAATGGGTGCCTGCGAATGGATAGACTTATCAGGTAATTGCTAGTGGTTAACATAAGTTGAAATACTTTGGATGAAAAAGGATTACAATTTAACAAAAAATGGCAAAACTATAGTTTAAAAAATCAAAAATTTGTACAAAATGCTCAAGAATGTAATATTCTCAAATAGTAACTAACTGCACCTTAGACTAAGTAGTCTAGAGTTACAAAATCTTACTAACATGGATCTGCGAGATGTTCAATTTAATGTAACAAAGGAAATGTCTCTCATATCACAATCATATTTCATGACTTCCATTTTAGATATACTTCGTATATTTTAGTCAAAAAAGATAAGATTTCTTCAATGTATCCATCTATTAGAGATCAAAATATAAAATGGTAACATTAACTACCAACATGTGTCTCAGAGACACATACAAAATATTGGGCATACAAGTCAATAATGTCGATTTGGACAATATATGGCATAACTATTATTTATGGTTTGTGTCAATAATAACAAATATGTTATTTTGGAGGGTAATCATTTGTTATTATAATTCATTATTCGAAAGACGTCAAAAGTGCAAACACACATTTTTTTCAATCGGTTTGTGCCAAAAAAAAAAAAAAAAAAAATATATGTTTTGAGGCGAAGTCTGATAACCTTCTTTCATTTCAAGAAAATGACTGCTGAAAGTTATCGATTGTTAGTAGAAGCTTGCGGTCAACATACACCAACTCAATAAACTTGTGAACGGTGGTTTGCAAGATTCAAAAGTGGTGATTTCGACACAGAAGACAAGACAAAGTTTGAAGATGAGGAATTGGAAGCATTAGTCGACGAAAACTGTTGTCAAACGAAAGAAGAACTTTCATTATCATTGCGAGTCACACAATAAGCCATTTCCCTATTTTTAAAAGCATCGGGATCTATTCAAAAGCAATGAAATTTGGTCCCATATGAACTGAAACCGAGAGACGTTGAAAGGCGATTTTGCATGTCGATAATGACGTCTGAACGCTAAAAAAAGAAATCATTTTTGCATCGTATTGTTACTGGTGATTAAAAATGGATACATTGCGTTAACCACAAACGCAAAGAGTCACATGTAAAGCCCGGCCAACCAGCCAAATCAATACCGAAGCCGAATATCTAGACGCCAAGATAATGTTCTGAAGAGTGTTTTGCATTATGAGCTGTTGAAATCGGTTTATACGAATTAATTCGTTTGAAGAGAGCACTCAACGGAAAACAACCAAAATATTCGACCAGACACGATGCCATAATCTTCCACCATGACAACGCTCGCCCACATGTTGTAAGACCGTTCAAAAACTATTTCGAAATCAGTGGATCGTAAGTTTTGCCTTATAGCCCAGACCTCGCCCCTTCTGGCTACCATTTGTTTCGATCGATGCAGAACACCCTTACTGGAATACGCTTCACTTCAAAACAGGGTATCGAAACTGGTTTGATTCAATCTTTACCTCAAAGCCGGAGCGGTTTTTTTGGCGGGGAATCCATATGCTACTGGAAAGATGACATTTTTTTTGTGTCCTTGCTAATTGGTGGTGATCTTTACTTTAGCATTGTAAATTTTTCCCAGTAGGTGGCGTGTTTTTCCTGTTATCATCGCCAGAGGTATGCGGGAAGGTCAGGGGTGCTTTTTTCCTTATTTTTTAGATGGAGTTTTGTCTGAAGGGAAGTTGAGGCCTTTTTTTATTATTAAACTTTCGAAACTACAACTAAAATTTTTCTTCGTAATCTCCTCTGCTGGAGCTCGAACTTGGGTCGCTTGTGCTGTTATGTGTGCGCTCTAACCACTACACCACGCCATTATTATAATACAATAAATGCATTTTTAAAGCAAAAAAATCGAAAAACAGTTATCTTGCAAAGTCAAAAGCTAGTCTCTATATCGCAATCATTAGCTTTATTCTTTTGGTTTTCTTTTAGACAATTTTTGCATAGTAGGCCATACAAGTAAGAGCTAATAACTTAGTGGTTGTGTGACAGCAGGGCCGCCCACTGAATGCAATTTAGGAAAAATTAGTAACCAAAAAGGAATGTATCAAATACAAACATTTGTACATCAAATGAACGTAGAATATGCTATTTGCGTGATCCAAAAGAATACCGTATTATAAAGCAAGCCTCTTAAAATGTTCTGAATAAAATATATCTTAACCGACATTTGATTATAATTTTTTTATTCAATTTATTAAAATGCACTTAAAAAGAGTATAACGATTTCTATCGCAATTATTTTTCTTAATTCGTGCTGAAACTGTCGCATAATATTGTATTTTTACGCAATATGTTTTGCAAATATATTTTCCAAACGATTTATTATGCCTGACACAATGACGGATGATGGAAACGAGCATTTGATCTGAACCAATAAAGCCATTCAAGCTCAAACCCAAACCTATACACACGCCTGTACAACTAAATACAATCGTTTGTGAACACAATGATCAGTCATGTATATGTGTTAGTGCAGACACATTTGAATGCACAAGAATTTCTAAATATATTTGCGTAAATAGCCATTTATATGCGTATATAGATATGTGTTAATGTGTGTCAGTGTATGTGTGTGTGTGATAGTGTTTCCAAACAACATACAATTAAGGTATAAACAAACTAATGCCACTTTAATTATATGTTAAGAGGGAAAACTTTGTACAAAATATTATTCGCATACACACAATGCACTTAAACATAAGTACATACACACGTATGTACATTTGTATAAAAATATTTTATAAATTTTACTTACATACTATATATATATGTATATATTCCTTTGTAATGAGTTAATAAGTATGTGTATGTGAGCGTGAGTGTATGTATTGTGTTTAAGTAAAAGCCTATTTATCGATTTCCTGTTTATAATGCAATATAGCTTTGTAGTGAACTTTAATGACACGATAACAATTAATCAAAATGTCAAAACACATCTACACATGTAACCGCAAACATACACATACACATACACATATGCATACATATTATAGTTATACATTGCATAGTATAACGAGGTTAGTTTTATATTCTGGTTAAGATGGACAACAGCTATATATATGCTATAAACACATTTAAGGCCACCAACCATCGACTACACGACTACAAAAGGAGCCAAGTAACCAGCTACTTAATTATTTTAACGATTACAGCTACAAAATAAATGTAAACAAGTCGACATATAATTATTTCTTTTCAGTGGTGTCACATATATTCTTTTCGCGTTTTTAATGTATATATTCAATGTATGGCATTTTTAAAACGCCTATTTCATGCATTTTATTGTATGGACAGCACTAAGCTGTTTGTTGTCACCAAGAAAATTAGAAATTAGCCTAAGTTGGCTATGAACTATAACTGTAGTCATACGGTCGGTAGCCGTGCTGCCACTAAAATAATTATTCTCATATGCACACATGTATTTCATTTTTAACAACTTGTAGTCGATGGTCGGTAGTCTTGAATGTGTTTATAGCATTACTCGACAACTAACTGTTTCATTTAGGGCAAAATTCGTCTTTAAGTTCGTTTTTTAAGGCCATTGAAGGTAGACAATCCAATGTGCTTAATATTTTCCTGCATCAAGTATACAAACATCAGAATTTTTTTGATGAACCTGTACCACAGGCGATTTTGGATGCGTCCGACAGCCAACAAGATCATGGCCACGGTTTTTTGGTTGAACACGAAGAAGAAATAAAGAAAGTCCGCAAAAACAAACTCCTTTGTGAAGAAGGAACAAAAAAAATAATTAAAATACGCCAAACTAAGTATATCAAGTTTTTAAAGAAGATAATTTTGTGAAAACAGAAACACTTTTTTGCTTTTCTGTTTTTCAAAAAGAAATCACTAAATTATTGAACCACCCTCGTGCCTAATGTACACGCATATATATGGGTTTGCTTTTACAACATAATTACAACTGTATGTGTGCCATTTTGGAATCCTCTTGATAGAAATGAAAAGTGAAATTATTTTCTTCTCTGAATACTCCTCCACCCTCTCCATCCATTTACACAGTTAACAAAAATCAATTTTATTTTATTTTTTTTTGATTATTTTGTTTTTTATTTTCATTTTATTTATTTATTTATTTTTTTTGACAATAAAACTGTGTCTATGGACTTGTTTTCTACTTAATATTGTTCAATTTAATTTTTAGATAAAATTATTGTTTTTGGAATATAACAATGACTATGATGATGTGGATGATAACGTTGTTGTTTTTATTGTAACAATTGCTGACGTCTGTGACTCTATAGAATTGATGCAGCCCTCTACCGATAGTAAATATTTATTTATACTCGTCCATGTCAATTATTTTATTGAGCGCATCAAAATTAAGTAAATTTTTATATGTTGATACCGATAACACTCGTACAAAAGGGCATGGATTCCGTTTTTCGTTTTGTGTATTTTGTTTTGTAACTCAATTTTCGCTTTAGTTTTTATAACTCAAATAGTATTAAATGCGTCCAAGTAGTAATAATAATACTCAACCATAAATATTTATATTTATGTTTATATATACTAAATACACACATATATATAAGTATGTATGCCCTGTGTATATGTGTAAATATGAAAACGTTTTTATTAACGTTGTTTAAGAAGTTTACTTGTAACTGATAACTGGAATTACAAGTTGAGTTCGGTCATTGATTTGTACAAAAAATTTTAGGCTCTTTTTTTTGGAAAATTTTGTGAAATTTTCTTTTCAATTCCTATAGACTTATATGTATGTGTGAGTAACGTGTAATAAAATATATTTTTTACCAACATTCCCAATATTAAAACTGTTTCATTACTTGTGATAGTCGGATTCTGAATCGGAACAAAAAATAAAATTCAAAATTGAAATATTTAAGACATTATCTAATGGAACCAGCTAACCAGGTATACCGGTACGAAATGAGTGCTTTTGTGTGAAAATAAAGGGTGAGAAAATTTGAGATTAGGAAGTAAATTGATTTAAAAACGAATTTTTTTTAACAAATTCAGTTTTATTCATAGCAACATAAAATAGAAATATGAGCACGTTGGCAGACATCCGCTCTTTTCACAAAATTTTGAACCACATTTTTCAACAAAACTATCGTTAGTGATGAGGCCAATTTTCAATTGGGCGGTTATGTAAACAAACAAGATTGTCGCATATCGGGCTCACAAAATCCACAAACCCTTCTCGAAAAACCATTACATCCAAATAAAATGACCGTATGGTGCGGTTTGTGGTTAGGCGGCATCATTGGCCCATATTTTTTCGAAAATGAGCAAGGCACGCCGTCACTGTGAATTCTTTGCGCTACCAAACCTAGATAACCAATTTTTGTGGCCTCAATTGGCTAATGTTGACATTAGTGACCTTTGATTTCAGCAGGACGACACCACAAGCTACGCAGCCCGAAATTTCCCGGTCGCGTAATTTCTCCATTTGGCGATGTCAATTGGCTGCCTCGTTCTGGTGATTTAACGCCGCTAGATTATTTTCTCTGGTTGTGTCTTTTCCACAGACAACTGACACTCTGAAAGATGAAATTCGGCGCTGCATTGATAAGCAAAGCTGTGTTGCAAAACGTGGTTCAATATTTTGTGAGAAGAGCAGACGTCTGCCGATGTGCTAGAGTTGGGCATTTGCCAGACATCATATTCCATTATTAATTCCCTTATTTCTATTTAATATTGGTATGAATAAAACCGAATTTGTGTTTTTAAGCCAATTTACTTCCTAACCGCAATAAAACACTAATTTTTAATGGGAAGGTTAGAAATATTTTATGCAAAGTATTGGACATTGCTGGCTATACATTTTTCGCCTCTTTCAACAATTTGTGGTTTCCACGCCAATAAAACTGTTTGTCTTTTAACGCAAACCGATTAGTCACTCAATTGTCGACTTTCTCGTAGGAATCGGAATCGAAGTGCTGCCAAGCCAATGGGTGTCGCTTTGGTGAAAGCAAAAAGTAGTGGGAAGAGGTAAAGTCTGGTGCACTCCCAGTCTAATGCTTTGATTGTTATCTGAACCGATTTTGCTTTGTATGCAGGCGCATTTTCATATTGCAAAATTACCTTACTGAGTCTTGTCGATAGTAATCTGTTTTAACGGTGTTACCAGGTTTTTAGAACTCTGGTCTACCTTTCTGGCCCCACATACAGCATTATTTTCATGCCGAATCGATCTGCTTTGACAGCTGAACTTGATAATTGTCCCGATTTAATCCATGATTTTCTCCGTTGAGAGCATAATCACCATGTACCTCGACAAGCATTCGGTATGACTCAGTAGCACTTTTCTTCAAATGTGAAAATCATCATTTTTTGATACAACATTCAGCATCTGTGACACTATGAAAAAATATGATGTTGTTTGTTGACTGATTTTATGTTTACTGAATATGATTGACAGATGTCATTGCCAACACAAAAAAAATATAATAAAACTCGTTCGCAATAAATGTTTCCTATGGTGACATATGTACCTTGATGCTCACTTCATACCAGTACACCTGATACACCAACTAAATTGAATCGAGATTATAGATTAAAAATGGGCATTGAGTTTAATTGCTTAACCTGCAAAGTCCAATTGTTTTTTTGTTTTTTTAATAATTTTTGATAAATATTTTAAGAGAATGAAATAACAGATTAGAAGAACAAATTGCATTATTTCATGTAATAGCCCAAAGAAATTTTGTTTAGAAAAACTAAGTTGGTCGCATTTTAGAAAATCAATTCGCAAAATGTAAATTATACATGATGAACAAAAAATGTCTGAGCCTATAGAAACATATAGAGACTCATCGTACATGCTTACATACTCGTATGTATATGCCCTTAAATACTAAATACAATACTGTTTGCATATAAATAAATATATTTACATACATATGACAAATAATACAAAAGGAAGAAAAAAAAGGAGGCAAAAGAGAAGTACAAACTTGTTTGTTGAAAAACAAAAAAAAAGGAATACATGTGTACATACATAAGTACATATTTACACAATGCGAGTATTTGGGCTAAAAGGGTATACATTTTAAATATGCATATGAACATGAGCTTGTTAAAATAAATGCCTAAGTAAAGATTTTACTCTTTTTTTATCATCTTTTTTTATTAAATAAACTAACACACTTAACTATACATACAAGCAAACAAGGACTTAAACTAACACACACCTAAAGTGGATATAAAAAAATAATAAATATTTTCAAATATTTTCATATACCATATGTAAGTGTATATGTGTGGTGGGTTTAAAGTAATTATTTTACATATTTTGCATATTTATTTAAGAATCATAAAATATATTTGGAAAAAAACCAATTTAAACAAACATATTGATCATATGACAGTATAATGTTGTTGTGCATAAGATGTGTTGCAATATCAACAAGAAAAATCAGAAATTGTGTGCATGCCAAGGTGTAGCATTTGAATTTGAACAGAACTATAGCAGAGAGACAGACAGATAGAGAGAGAGAGATCATCAAAGGCTATTATGCATATTAAAAGGTATATAATTATTATTTTTTTTTTAAGCAATTTTATATTTCTTTTATTAAAACATTGAAAATTTTGAAATATTTTTTGCATACAAAACCATACCAGTATGTATGTATTGAGACACCTGCAATACGAAAAACAAGAAGAAAAGTTTTAAATTAAAATGTTATTGGGACTAAAAATGAAAAATTTTTGTGTTTTTTTTTTAGAAAAATTTATTGGTTATTTACTAATATTTTTTTATTTGCCTTTTAACACAGAATATTTGTTTTTTTTTTATTAAAAAAAAAATAAAAAGAAATTTAAATGAAACTAGAAAATAGCAAATATGCCAATGAATTCTAAAACACTGTTTATTAGAAACTGTTAGTTTTTCATTTTAATATCTATTGAGTTGGCAAACTTAACTAAATTGAGTATTTGTCTGTGTTGGTCAAATACAACCAACACTAGCACTGAATAAGGTAGAGCCATCTACACACACATCTTGCATACATACATGCCATTGAAAAAACCACTTAATTTTTCGAATAACGAAGGTTGGATGACTAGTTAGTTGGTTGGCTGGTTGGTCATTATGTTGACTTTATATTCAATATTCACACACACACACACACACACACACACATACAACTACAAATGATAAAAATAATTTGCTTTTTTTTCATTAGAACCAAATAACCACCATTACAGGGAAAGTGATTTTTATGTGCCCACCACAAATGGACTTAAGCACATTCATACATACATACATACACACATATGTACATACCATATATTAACTCTTACACACATGTCTACATACACATACATATGTATACCCTAGTATAGTTAAATAAATTACTATATAAGCAGACATAATAAAAAATATTTATTTATTTGTCTGTGTATCTATTTTGTTTACAGCAATTTATACCAAGAATACGTACATGTGGGTGTGTATGTGGAAAAAAAATTTGAATCTAAATAAATGAATGATTTAGAATATATGTACGAAAAAGTGGGTGAGGGAGACAGTGCTAGTGTATGTATGTACTCCTATGTATATGCAACATATGTTTTTATTTATATTCTAAATACTTCTTCCTCCACTCACACAACAATAATATTGAAAATTATTTTTTAATGTATGCCATTACGAGTATACACACATACATACATACATATGTAAGTGTGTGTATCAATGTGATTGTCCTTAATAACTACAGTTATGCATTGACACATACCATACACATATGTATGGCGTACATTTATGTATGAGTGTGTGTTTGTTTGTTTGTTTTTTTCTATGTCTATTTAGATTTGTACAAATTACCATGATTTGCTTGTATTTGTATTTGCATTTGGGTTTGTTAGTTAAATTTGTATTTGAATAAAAATAAATAGAAAAATAACTTCTGTGTGTGTGTGTGTGTGTGTATGTGTCTCCTACAAATAAACGAAATGAAAATAAATTTTTATTTTATTTTCAGCTCGTATTTAGTATTTAAACATAATATTTATTTATTTTATGTGATTAACAATAAGGGGGTAATTACTTTGCAAATCTGTCATACGACCTTCGTTAAAATAATAAAAATAATGTATAAGTAAAATAGGTGACAGAGGTATTTTTGGTGTCCAGATATTCTTCTCAGTTATTATGTTGTTACAAAAGTAAACAATAGATAAAAAAGGGATACACCACATCAGTCCTTCAAACTGTATTGTGGGATTTTGGTAACATTGGGTTGTGTCATGATTGTTAATGTGTCATTCTGGCAATGCTACAACAACAACGAGCTGTTTATTTTATTTTGACGCAATTAAAAAGTTTAAAACTTAATAATATATTTTGGTTTGCTAATTTTCAGTCAAAATTTTTTACGATTAAATTTGTTTGTTTAGAATGACTTGCATTAGCTTAATTTGGCAACTTATTGTTTTTGACTACTTATTTAGTCTAAAAAAATATAAAAACCAACTGAAAGCAAATCTTTTAGAATAAATGAAATATATAGAAAAGTTCAGTTTCTATGACTTAGCAAAGTCTTCATATATTTTCATTTAGATTGCTTGGCATGTTTTAAAAATTGTGTAATAATAGTCAGACATATCCTCATATCCGGGTTTTATCCCTATTTCCTTCTCACCTATTATTATTAACTTAGTCGGAGAAGACCAACTGGCCATGTGACTGCAACCTAGAAATATCTATTGTGCCCAACACTACGGGTTCAGACCCTCAAGTGGAATAACTGTAATGGAGGGTAATCACTCAGTAAAAAGCCCATTCAATCCTCCAACGAGTCAATATCTATGGGCTTATTGTAGTTGTCCGCTCTGTCCGGAAACACTAATCGGAACAGTCTATAGAAGAATACTCTCCACTTTAAGTATGAAAGCCACAATATCCACAATGGATAGCTGACGAACCTGTTCAGGCACGATGAAGAGCTGCAAAGCAACACATTCATAGAGAATATGCTCTCTCGTCTCTTCCTCCTCATTTTTATCCTCATTTTATTCCTTCCTTATATTTATCATACCCATGGGCGCAACACCCTATTATAGGTGAAAACTTACATCAGCTTCGCTAGTTTCAAATCCGAGTATTGTGCACAGTAGGACAAGCGGAGTTCATGTTCCGACTCATCAATCTTTCCCCTGGCCATGGTCTAGCTAATAACTCAGTACGGTTATGCTCCAACAAGCCTAGGGCCAAACCCCGCATTGCCAGTTCATCAGAGATCTCGTTTCCCATAACACCAGTGTTTCCAGTAGGTAAGAGCCAATTTTTTTTGTAAAGTTTGGGTTGTAACTCCCCCCAAAAATGTTCGTGATTGAAAATTTTTGCCATGCAGCAATGCGGCATAAGTGCGGCAAATGCATTGGAAAATGTTGTTTCATATGAATTTAACATATTTCGACAGCTTGTAGGTGGATGCGGCTCGCCATCACTTGATGCAGTATACCTAATACATATGGGGCCTATCCTATTGTTGGCGGATGCGGAACAACTTTTCCTCAGTTTTTGCCTACGGGGAAAATTTCTAAGAGGAGTTACAGTGCACTTTTGCATTGTAAAATTGGGTCCATGGACCCAACGAAGTGTAACCTTATTCCCCAATACCAGGGTGATTCTTCTTTATCTAGTACCACAGCAAATAAAAGTCAGTTTGACAAAGGCAACCATACTCTTAATTCGAACATGAATCATTGCATTTGTGTACATGGCTTGAGTAACCATTAATTGGTCTTCGGAAACACATTTTGCTCTTAGTGCGAGCCATATAGCTTCCTGTGTATATGATATTTGTATATGAAGACTAGTTAGAGTGTTGAGCACCGCTCTTTTGACTATTACATCACTATTCTTAGAGTGTTGTTTTGATCGAAACAATTTCTATTCAGGCGAAAGTTGTTTTCCAAGTTGTTTTTTTTATATATTTCAGTCGATATTTTTAAAAATAATTATCTATATAATTAATAGGCTAAGAAATTGTTTTGTTTTTTTTTACGCCTGTTCGACTCCATCGATATTGAAATGATAAATATGGGCTTAAAGCTTTCCTGTGAAGATGCACAATATCTATTGGAAAGAAAAAAAAAATTATTTTGTGTATACACGAATAAAAAAGAAAATATGTATGTGTGTATGTATATTCTTATACGACTATTTTTGGAATAGTTTTTTACTTTATATTTTTAGACTTATCTATTGAAAGAAATTTTTTGATGAAAAATTTGAAATGAAATGCATTTTACATACATACATAATTAAAATAAGTGTTAGATGCTAGAATGCGGCTGATTTGGTCAACCGCTACGTTAACTAGTAATTATTAATTTTTAAATAATTTGCTACAAATTGTTTTCTCAAACATGTTGCGCCCTAATCAATTAGAGACTACGAGTAGATTTTCTAAATCTACTGTATTTTAACTATTAAACTATTTGTTGTAGTTGTAGTTGCTAAATTAGTATAAGTAAATAATAATTATACTATACGAGACTAAATAGTATCTATAATAATGGAACGTGACCCGGCATAGTTTTATTTTAAATCCGAATTTAATATGTACAATATAACTACAGCGATAATAATAAAATAAAAATAGAAAAACAAAATGAAAATAAATAATAATTTATTTAATAAAAATGATTAGTATTGTACGAGTATTTCGAAATCTATTGTAGTGATTTCCATCATTCCAACACATTTACGCATAACACGCAATTAGAGGGTCTACGAGTATGTGGGAATGAACGTCTAATTGCAGAGTGGAATGCCTAAATGGTTGTGTGTATGGTTTCCTTCTTATTATTATGCCTGTTTTTAGAAATTTTTCTATAGTCATCATGATCATCGTCATTATGTGTTATCGTTATCGTTATCGTTGTTCTAAGGAATAACATGCAATATTGATGTTGGCCTACAAATAAAATAAATAATAAAATAGGAAATAGCAACAGTACGTCAATTAGTGTTGAGTCTGATGACTAAATTGTTTTTTTTGAATCAAGTAAAGGTGTTGTTGTTGTTATTGTTGTTTTTGGTCATAATGTTTGGATGTTATTCTTCTGATTTTGTTTTTGAAATATTCAAATACACGCGTACTTTTGTTTAAAGTTATTTAGTTTTTTTCTAAAGTACTTGTGTATACTCGTCGTACATACACCCTACATACGTAGTATGCATACAATATGTATGTATGTATATGGAAATAAGTTTTACTATGTTCGTCATTTTACAACTCGAAAACCACTGTATGCGTTGGAAAGGTGTAGTAGTTTCACTGATGGTTTAGCCTAAACTTGGCGGTGGGATGACCATATAAAGTTTTTATTTATATGTTTATATCTTCTAAACTTGGCCCAAATAACTCTGTGTTCAAAAAGTGAGCGGAATTATACGGCTGGAAGTGGCACCTCCCATACAATTTAAGAATTGATTTTTGTATATCCAGAGAACGGTAACAGTTAAAGTTTCTAATTTTGGCCTAAATAACTTTGTGGTCTATACAAATTATCAGTAAAAAAGTGGACGGAATTAGAAAAGTGGGAGTGGCATCTTCCATACAAAGTAAATATTGGTTTTAATATATCTCGATAAACGATTTGGTTGTCAATACCAAGCATCAGTGCGCAAAATTGGATAAGCGGGTATGGTAAATTCCGTACAATCTAAACGTTGATTTTTGTATATCCTGATAACACTTGAAGTGGAAGTTTCTGCTTTGGCCTAAATAAATCGGTAATTAAAGTGGGAGAAATTATACAAGTGGGTGTGGCATCTCCCATACATATTAGCTATTAATTTTTGTATATCTTGAAAACGGGCGTGGCAGCACCCATTCATACTAAACATGGAATTTGGCCTGTGTGGGAAACGCTAACTGTTAAAGTTCCGTGATCTATCCGTATCAGACAAAAAGCGAGAGAGATTGGAACAACGGGTATTGCACAAAGCACACCGGTTAAAAGCTATTTATATATGCACGTATTCTTATCTATACATAAACAAATAAGTTGTAAGGAATAAGTAGTAAACATATATAAAAATAAGCCTCCCAGCAACGTTTCAAGGATTACTCTAATATGGTACGAATTTGTTTGTTGTTTTTGTATAATTATTGTTGTATTTATAAGCTGCTTATTCATAAACATGGTAATGTAGCAAATTTGTAATGTTGAATGTTTAACAAATTTATTAAAATGTATCGCGTGTCACATCTCATATATAACATTTTGTGAAAAAAAAAAGAAAAAAATGTAACATCGCCGTCATACAATCTGTAAATGAAATGCGAAGAAAAAACACCAGCCACGAATTATTCTTTTTTTTTTAAATTCCTATAAACAAAAATATATTATTTTTTTTTTTTTGTATTATGGCTAACCTGTAATACCAAATTGTGTGTTTTTTTTTTGGATTTTTTTTATCAAAAAACACATTCACAGTCATTGAGGTTGTTTTACAGTGATTGCTGGAGAGCGATAAGAGAAAAGCGACAACTTGAGACCGAAACGAAATTGTTTATAAAATCAGCCCTTTTTTGTTAATGTTGTTTAGTAAACTGTAAAAATACCGTTATTAACAATTTAACACATGCATTGAAAAAAATAAAATAAAATACACACATACATACATAAATAGAAACAATATTTGTAATAAAAATTAAAAAAAAAACATTTCTCCTTTCATGCACATTTATTGTTAATATTTATTAAAATCGCTAAAAAAAGAGTGTTTTTTTTTAAATAAAAGGTTAAAAATATGCAAATAATTTTTCTCGTTTATGTCAAAGTTTAAATGGAGCTTAACGTTTTAATTTTTTTGTTGCTGTTTTGTTTCCAATGCACAAAAGAATGATTTCAAACCAAATTCACAAATTATTCTTAATTAACCGCAATGCTTTAAGCGGATTTGGGATATCCTATGATGATAAATAACAGTTTATGCAGAAATTTATAATAAACTTTTTAAATTCAGGAGAAGAACAAAAGAAAAAAATATAAAAAAATCATCAAAAAAATATGACATTTTTTTTAGAGATTTATTTCAATGTAATTTTAATTTGTTTGCTTTTTTTTACACAAAAATAGTGGTTATTGAGACACATTCCGTTACATATTCATCAGATTTCTGTTATATTCATCCGTAAATTTGTTTGCATTCCCTTTTGTCCATTATTTCCACTAAAAATGCCGTAAGAGCCATAATGTTAAGTGTACATAGTCATTTTTAGCACACAATCTATCCATAAATGCATAAAAATCATATATTTAATTTTCAACATTTTTTCATTAATGTATTTTGCATATTGGCTTTTCACAAAGCATCCATTACTTTCAGTTTCAGTAATCAAGTTGATTTTGAAATTAAGTAGATGATTAATCTACTGTAGCCTGCCTCCATACAATAGTTTGTGTTGGTGATCCTTACTTTGCATTGTAATTTTTTCCCATTTTCTCCTGATCTGTCGCCTTTTTTGTATTTGGATTTATCTCGCGGATTTATCTTTCTCTTAACGCCGCAAAAAAATAATTTTCTTCTAATGTGTTCTGCTGGGTTTCGATCCGTATGCCTGCGCATTAATCACTATATCACGCCGCCACAATTTTACATTTTTTTAAATATGTCAGATTGCAGCAGTTAACAGAAAGGGTACAATTTGCTCCAGAAGACATAAGCTACTAGAATATGCTGATTATATTGATATCATTGATCGGATATTGCAAGAAGTGACTGCCGCTTTATAGAATAACTATCGCTAAAAGTGGGTCTGGCAGTGAGCGAAAATAAAACCAAGTTGCTAGTTTCAACGAACAGGGCATTCCACAAGACTGGGTCAAAAAGTGAACGATTTTAACTATCTCGGTACAACCATAAATAAAACGAATAACATCGGCTTGTAGATAAGGCTTAGAATAACACTTGCTAGTAACTGTTATTTTGGTCCCAGCAAGCAGCACTCTCTGGCGATAAACGAAAATCACACTGATACTACCGTGTCGTTATATGGCGCAGAAGCATGAGTACTTGCGCAAACAACTGAAGCTGTTTTTGGAGTAGTTTTCAAATGGCAAATATTACGTAGTACTTATGGCTCCTTCTGCGTTTGCGGCGAGTATAGACATCGAATGAATCACGAAATGCATGAGCTTTATGCTAACATCGATGTCGTCAATCTTTGAGTCGGCAACACGGCTTTATTTGACAACCGATTTGACGCCGAATGTGCTACAGCACAAATTAAAATTGATATTGAATTTCCATTCGAAATTTTGTTTTCCGTTGAAGCCCATTTTTGGTTGAATGGGTACGTAAATAAGCAGAATTGTCGCATTTGGATGAGGATAATCCACAAGATTTTGTCGAAACACCATTTCATCCACAGAAAATTACTGTTTGGTGGACTTACTGGGCTGGCAGAGCCACTGTTCCATATGTCTTTAAAAACGATGATGGTTAGGGACATGATTAGAAATGTGTTCATATTAATCTTACTGACACATGGTTCCAACATGACGGAAAATTTGGGTACCCGATTGCGCCTTGTACGTGCCAGCCGAAATCATATTTAAACATTAATTTCAGATAATGTTCTATCCCTCAAAGCCCGTTTCTTTGATGTAAAAAATAGATATCTTTGCTTTAATATGCTTTAAGCTGTAACTGTGTAACTGTAAAAAACATCTGATGATTGAAGATGCTCTTGCTAAAAGATCTTTCGAGTCTATATCCGAGGGAAGACACAGAAGAGGACGATGGAAAGATCAGATTGAAGAGGAACATCGTACACGATCGAAGCGCTGGGAATTTCATTCTAATTCAAGCTAAGGACCAGAGGGTTGTTATGTAGACACTAAAGATCATAAATTCGGGAAAATATCATGAATAAACCCCTTATTGACCGACGGCACTTAAAAGTACCACTACTTATTTTTGTGCCTTACTTTTTATATTTTATATATTTTTGCGATGTATAACAATAAGAAAATGTTGTATTTTATTTTATTGTTGCTCATAACATCAATTATCCTTCAACAGTTCTAGCGCTTAGAGTTGATTATGGATTTCGATTTTCGCTTAAATGAATTGTTTAAAATTGGAAAAATGTGGAGATAAATTTTTTATTTTAATATATAGAAAAACGCTGCATATACAAACGGTAATAAAACACATTGTGTTTCTAAAAAGTTAAATAGAATGAAGATCTATTGGCCCTCAATAATTCTGAAGATCTATTTAATAGTCTTCCCGGATTGGCAAAAATATTGTTACGACAATAAGGTTGCGCACCACAGCGTTTATAACACCGCTAAAATAAATAAACAAAAGCTGGAAGAACAACTATACGTGCTGTTTACAAATAACCAAATCTACAACAACAACTATTAGCAGAGACAATAACAATAATTAAGCAGTGAAGAAAACGTGTAACAGACAATAAACAAGCAACAACAAATACTAAGAGCTGAAAGAGGTAGATATTTACATAAGCATGGCTACAAAAGAACTAAAAAGAAATTAAAAGAAAGAAATGGTCTCTACCAGAAATATCGAGAGGTTCGAGAGCTTTCGATGTGTTGTTTGCTCAGCCATATAAAAAGCACATCGATGCGAACAGTAATCAGTTTATTTGGTGTAATCTCAGTGAACAAGTTTTTTTGTCGTAAACTCAGCGAGTGCAGTTTAAGTAAAGTTAACTCAGCGAATGTGTTATTGGTGTGAAGAGAGTTTATAAGGAGTAAAGTCGTGAAGCTAGTAGTGAAGTAAAATCCAGTTTATTTGGAGCTAACTCAGTAAAGAGAGTTAAGTGTGGATAATATCTGGCTGAAAAGGTTGTGATCGAACCTAAGTTAAAACTACGATCGGGTTGGAAGATCTTAAGGAAGAAAGATCTGTCGAGAAATTGTTGTTCTTTACTAAGTTGTAAACAGACAGAGTAATTAAGAATAAAAATTGTTATTGCCTGTAAAAAGATTACAAGCAGTGGTGCACATAACTGTATTGAATAAAGGATTTTTAATTAAAACCAAATACAAAATTTATTTTATTTTAACTACAATCTACGAACTCATAAAAACACGTTTTTTAAGAAGGTAAAAACGTAACAATATGAAACTTTTTTGCGCTTAAATTATGTCAAAAGCAAAGATTCTATGAAAAAAGTAAGAGATTTCCCACGATAAAGGGTCTGAGGCAATAAAAGGTTAAGTATCAACTTTTTAAAGTATTTTTTTTTTAATTTTTCTCACTGTATAGGCTTACATATAACAGTTATACCCTGTTTATACCAGCAAAAATAGTTCTATAGCTTTACCCCCATATTCATAAAAATATTTTCGATATAAAACATAATTTGTATGAAAATTTATTTTATAAACGAAAATAATTTTTATGAATATTGGGGTTATTATTTGTAATATTTTGAGTTTAGTTTTTACTTTTAGTTTTATTTAAATAAATTATTTTATTGATTATTAATTAAAAGCAAAAACGTTTAAATGTCTATAGCTCCTTAAGAACTGTTTTTTTTTATTAATTTATGATTTGAAATGATTTCATTTAAATGAATTTAATATCATATTTTATGTACAAAATTCATTTTTAACAGGTACGGGAAAATAATAAAATAAAATGGGTTAGAAAAAGTATTAAAGGTTTAATGAAAATCTGTTTGATTATTTCAATTAAATGAGGGAAATAAAAGTATTTTTGGAAATGTTAACAACTTATTTACAAAATAAGTATTGAGGCATAGCGTATCACATGGGTCGAACTATATTGCCATTTCGTTAGAAGTCTATTCATTTCTTTTGCTTTTAAACTGCAAATCATTCATTTTAAAGGTCGAAAATTTTTATATTTCTATTGTTCACAATAAACAGGCTTGCGAAAGAAAAAAAACTTTGCTCTGAAATACTTACAGATTTTCCAATATATCAACTTATCAATTATTTATATAATTTTTTTTTCGCTGTATATTGATTCAATATATCAACTTATCAATTATTTATATAATTTTTTTTTTCGTTGTGTATTGGAATGATTTAAATTAGAGGTTAATAAAAAATGAATTAACCAACTTTTACATTCATTCGGAAATGCGTGAATTTTAGAATTTTTGTTAGAAAAACTTTTTAATTTTTTAAAAAGAGTTAAGAAAAATGTTTGCTTTCTTTGCATAATTTAATGGAGTTTTGTAACAAATTTAGCCTTTTTTATTGTTATATGATATCCAAAAAGCCCTAAGTTACATTTCAAAAATTGTACAGGAAAAGCAAAGAACTTTTCGAAATGTAATAATAAACCATGCAGGGTTGGCTTAGAATATTGTTAATAAGAAAGTTGTTTTTAATTGTAAAAATGTAAAAATTCATGGTAATATTTATTACGGAAGCGTACGAGTACATCATAACCAAATCAAAATCAAAAAATCGATTTTGAAGTTTTTGCAACTTAGAGCCTTTTTGATTTCATATGACCATATGTGCATATATGTCTTTGTCTTAATCCGGCCTAATTCTTAAAAAAGAGTTCTGCGTTTTACAGCAAGTGTCGTTTGACTTCTTTTAAATCTTCAAATTAAGCTTATTGAGGCGGCTTTCTTTTAATACCTCATTTCGAAACTATCAAGCAATTAAGGGCACTGCATTAAAAAAACAAAAAATCTTAATTTACCATTAAAAGCATTTCATTAAAATGCCATTTAAGATATTAAAAGAAAAAAAGAAGAACAAATATTTGCGTGTCATTAAACCATGACTTGCATTCACTCGCTATTGTTAAAATGCAATGAGTCTCACTGCAAAGAGCAGACGGACATCACACAGATCACCATGCTGACTGGACAAATGAATGGATGGATAGACGGATGGTTGTCCTTTTATTCAGGGCATTTAATGCCACCCCACTTTAATGCGAATTATTTGCATTATTTATTTTATCTCTTATTCTGCAACCAAAAAGGATGTTTTATAAGCAGATTGCCAGTTGATGGGATGAGTTGGACACAAAAGAACATGTTTGTTATTCATATTCGTATGGTTGTCCATTTACTGATAACAAAATAAAGAGAAACAACTTTAAATGGTTGTTGAATGAAAGACTGCTGTTGGACCATAATTACCATAAGCAGATTTTCAAGTAAATGGACTCTGTAGAACATTAAAAGCTTAAATATTTGTCTGTTTATTTAAAAACCATTTTTGTTTTTTCTGCTTAAATTTTCTAGTTGTTTTGGTATTATGGCTGAATAAAAAGAAAAATGAAAAATGAGGAAAAAACAAAGACAAAGTAAACATGTTAAATGAATGAACCACAAAATGTTAAATAAAAAACATTGACAAGCAAACCGAAATGAAATTTTATTTTTTATTTACCAACTTTTTGCTCTTGACTGGGCTGTCCCTTTCCCCTTTCACTAAGCTTGTTGTTTTAATTCGGACACAACTGTAAAGGACATAATTTGTTTTAGTTGTAAAAGTTTTTCTTTCACTTTTTTTGTTTTTTTTTTGCCTGTGTTCATGCATTAAGCTTTCATAGAATATTTGAATGAACTGGTATACTATACACGAAAAAATTATAACATAAACACAGACAACCATTTTGAAAAGAGACCGACGCATAAAAACAGTTTTAAATACAACTGTAAGTGACTTATTTCAGTTTTATTTCTTCATTTATTGTCACTCTACCTCCTTCCCTTTCTCTCTTTACACACTTTAAATGGTTCTGCTTACTGCGTTTATAGTTGTTTAATAGTCTATTTTATCACATCATCTGCTAAATAATGAATTCTCTCTGTCTCTCTTAAATGAAGTGTATTTGTAATGAGTGTGTGTGTGTGTGTACAACATATTCATATAAAAAAAGATCAGCTTTAAGCAATTCTTGTAGACAATCTCCTTTCAGTTGTCCATCGTTTAGTCTCAACGAATACATTTTCTTTATACTTTTCCTTACATTTGAAAAACTCTTTTTCCCTCTTCAATGTGCCTTTTCGTCCTTTTTGTTTTGTTTTTTTTTTTGTTCTATCTTGCAACTTGTTGTACAAATAAAAGGCTGTCATAAGCATACATACAATATTATGGATAAAAATTGTATAGAAAGAATGAATAGAAAATGAATGAATCCTTCTTCTTGGACTGAATAAGTTTTGCTCTTACAAGTAATGACGTTGATGCTAGCGACAGTGGCAAATTCAAGGAAAGGCGCGTCTACAACAAAATTGGCGAAGACAGATGATGATGATGATGGCGGCGTTTGTGGCATTTGCTCAAGCGTTAGCAATGTCGACGGCATCAATGTATTTGAGTTGTTGGATTGTAATGTGTTTGTGTTGTCGTTGCTGTTGCTTTTATTGAGATTGAATATATTTTGTATAGACAAGTAAAGGAAAGATGAAAAATAAAAATAAAAAAAACCCAAGAAATAGACTAAAGAATAGCTAAAGGGCCCTCTAAACAACTTTTGCTCTTTATTTTTTCATTAAACAGCATCAATTTATTCTGTTGGCTTTAAGTAGCCAAGTTAAGCCATTTACACCCATGGAAACCCACAAGTCAAAAGTAGAATTTAATTTTAATTTCTGGCTTAGAAGCGAAGCATATTTTTCAAAAAGGTCAATTAGTACAGCCAAAGTTTGTATATTTTTGAATAATGAATCTTATATGTATAGAAATGAATGTGTGTTTGTAGGTCTTATTGTAGGTTTGTTTATTAGTTTGTGTCTTATGGACAGCTATACGGCTGCACCGATTTTCTTAACATTTTTACAGTATCTCTCTGTATGCTTGCAAGGAACTAAGGGCTGTATAAATTTCAAAATATTTCAACTGGGCGGTGCCACGCCCATACCAAGTACGCCATTTTTAGTCCGATCATAATATTTTATTGACGTGGTAGTAAAAAACTATGAAAGACAGAAATATAGCCCTTACAGAGCCATGAACAACGGTATACAAAATATTATGAACAAAATACTAAAAGGGCATAATTTGTAGGCGTGGCAAAAAAATGAGAAAAATATTTTTGAAATTGTTTTTACATTATCCTTAATCCTAGTGGGTGACTGGCAGATTTTTTTTGTCGAACCACTACAGTACATTAATGACGCAATCAAACAGATTCGCGGCGGCTTTCGGCCGCTTTGCAAACGAATGACGTTGGTATTTATGTATATTTGTTTACATATGTGCTTGTAATTGTACATATATATACGTAAGTTTCCAAAATGTGACCACGACAGACTTATTTTCGTACAGTACACTGTAAATCATATTTTAGAGCTCATGCTGGTTTAGGTCTGCCATTTAAAAAGAAGAGTTAGTAAAAAACTGTGGCAATATCGCAGCTAATCTGTATAATAAAATGCTTAAGAAAAATTTTAATGAATGCACATTACGCATTGTAAGTAGAGCTGTAAAATAATCGATACTACTAACGATAGTATCGCTAAAATTTGTTCGATGCAGGTGTCAGCCGTCTGAAAACTTTTATAGTTACATATAGGGACACAGTTTAACAGTTTTTTCAATTTTTATTTTTTAAGTTCGAACAAAGTACGAATTGTAACTAAAATATGTTCACACATGTGCTTTTGCATATCAGGCAAACAAATTAATTTTTATTTCATCAGACCATAGCACGTTGTTCTAAATATTGTGCATGAGCTGCTTCCGTTCGCAGAGAAATTATATATTTCGAGGATTCTTACCCATAACTTTAGCTCCCATTAGTTTATTCTTATTGTGAGACTTGAAACAGAAGATTAAATTCATTTTTGAGGCTTTTTGATGACGCGAAGGGATCTTTGAAGAAATCTTTGAAGTACGAATTAAAAGTATATTAAAACAGACAGTTGTCCCACGCTTTCTTCCCATAGTCTCTGCAGTTTTCTTTTACTGGATCGCATTAGTTACTTTAGTTTTAGAGCACTTAACGGTCTGAGCAATTTTCGTTATATATAAGGATTACTCTTCCATCAAAAAGTTTAATCAAAAGAATCAAATTTTATGACATACTGGAAAAAAATAAAGTGACCCTATTATGTGTTTCAGCACTGTATATTTATTATAATTATTTCTCTTTCATTTAAGTTCTAATATTGTTGCCACAAGTAGCATCTAAAAGGATCCGATAGTATCGATAGTATCGATAGTTCTATTGCAAACTATTGAAACTATCGAATGGGCCGACTATCAATAGCTTCGTAGCTCTAATTGTAAGGTAATATTTTGAAAATAATAAAACCCAAATATGGTAAAGTTTGTCATCATGATCAAATTCGAATTCTATTGATAAAAAATATCCCGAAGTATATTAAAATATCTTTTAATAGTAAACTTAAAGTCATAAGCTTGTCAACAAGGATACAGAAAAAATAAACAAGGATACCTTCAGAAACATTAGGCGAATTGGTCAATAGTATACCAAACCGACTTCGAGGTGTCATTAAAAATAAAAAAGGTACACGAAACAAATAAAAAGTAGTTATAATTTTATGTGGGATTTGATTCAATCTAATTTGTTTGATTTTTATACTTTATTTTGTCGCGTGCGAAATATTCTTTAATTTATACAAAAATCCATAAAAATTTATATTTTTGCTATGTTGCATATATCAAAATTGGTTTTTATTTTTCAGATGCGTGACTATTTTATATTTAAAATGAATTTTGGAAATATCTTAAGTGCTTTTTAATTCTAAGCAAAATGATCATATTCCTTAAAAAGGTATACTTTATTTTGTCGCATAGTGTATGTATATAACTTACATATAAAAAAATAAATGTGTGTTTGTTTGAAGACTGTATATAGCTATACATATAGGCTATCTCCACAAAAGGTGAATAAGTGTGAAAAATTTAACTCAAATAACATTGAGATAATAATTAAGATTGTGGTAGCGAAGCAAGCCAGGTGTTAGCTAATTGCAAATAAAAATATCCTATTTAGTATATGGAATTGGCTTAATTCAAATGGTTTTAGTTTTTCTATTAACATTTTAAAACGAGTGTTTAAAGCTTTAATAATGAAGGCTTTTTAACTGGCTGTTGGCTGGCACTGAATGGTTATTTGACTGACTAGTTGGTAGCTGCTACTGTTGTCTGTAAGGCTTTGTCTTCTTATTTTTCTGCTTGTTGTTGTTTCTCATTACTTCCTTTATATTTGTATGATGGCTTATGCCCATTTGGTATTTGTCTAAGAATAATTAAATTTATATGCATTGACTGTTTTACTTTCAAGCTGCCACAGTAATAAAAAAAGAAACCAACAGAGAAAAGAGATCCAAGAAGGAAAATGGAAGAAATCCAAAGTATATAAAAAAATGTAAAAAATAAATTAAAAAGAAAATTAAACAAAATTTAAATTAAAACAAAAAAAAAAAAACATTTTCCTCCCTATTAGACAATTTAAGGATAGTCTTTAAAGGAATGTAGAATATTCTTAGAAGAGACGTTTTATGTCTCCAAGAATAGTAATTATTGGTTAATCATTGGCCATAACAACAAATTTTATTTCAGCTATTAAAAGAGCGAAAGACACTCCAGCATCAGTACTTTCCATCAAGTTGGCTATTTTTAATACAACAATTAGCCGAGACTGGTCATCAACATGAATATGGTGGAAAGAGGAGCGAGCAAAGTCATTAAATGGCCTCTATAGTTCTCCATAATATTAATTTGAGACTAATTTAGATAAAATAATATCTAAATATACTCATCTCATAGGAGTTTTTGTTGTTGTTGTCTGTTTTTTTTTTTATTACATTTTTGCTTTTCATTGTTACAAAGCAAAAAATCAAAATTAAAAAAAAGTCGAAAAATTCTCACAATCACTGCCACCGTCGCCATATAACCAAGCCAGCCAGTGGCAACTGCTTTCTGTATAGAAATTTATTTTGGCTGTTGTTGCTGTAGTTGTTATGGAAATTTATAACCAAAATTCAATGACAATACGAGTAAAATAATTTCCTTATTAAAGGATAATTATTATTATTAGGACAGTAATAGGCATTAGTGGAGCCATTTAAGTGTGAAGTAATAAAGAGCGATTTAAAGACACTCGTATAAGAATTAATTAATTTACAAAATTATTATGATTATTAATGGCATTCATTTAATTTCATAAATTTATTTCATTAATTTTATTTTTATGATTCACAAAAAGAAAATGTGAAAGAAATTAGGTCAAGGAATTACGAACAATAATGATTTGAATAATTATCGACAATTACGTTGTCTTAATAATTTCAAAGTGATTGGTTTTGGTTTTTAAATATTATGGGGAAAAAAAAGGAAAATTTGCACAAATTATATTTATAATTATAAATTATATTCATAATTATAATATTAATACCCTACACAGCTTTAAAGGGTTGTTAGAGACTCCTAAATGTGCCTTGTATTTGCTACGAGACGTTATGAGAAGTTATTTCCTCTTTCTCAACTTTACAGTAACCAATGTTTCTTGTATGAGCCCTATAAGGCAGGATAAAATGTTGTGCAACTCTTTTGACACACTTACGTGTGAAGTAAATCTTTGCCTTAATCGAGCTAAGTAGGACTATAAGCAGCACAACAGTGTACTTATTCCCAAGACACTGTTGCCAAGACCCTAGAAGCATTACTTATCCCAAATCTGACTAGTCTGAAGGTGACATCCCATCGGCGTGGACACCGCGTTTACCATGCGAAGGAACCATAATGGCGACTCTGGACCTGTCGGGGATGTTTGACGCGGCCAGTCATGCCATTCTCTTTGAGGACATACCATTTTCGAACCTCTTTGACAGTACGAAGATATGGCGAGTGAACTATTTGCGTGGTAGACAATCGTTCGTGGAGTTTCGAAACAAAAAGTTCAAAACCCGTAGAAGCAAATAAGGACTCCCGCAGAAGGTGTACTATCCCCAATTTTGTGTAATTTATACATTTAGAAACTTCCGGCACCACTAGCGGGACAACTGCGCTATCTTAGCAACAGGCATGAATCTCTATCTAAGGGACTTAATAGATTTCTTCGCCAGAAGGAATTTGGAAGTTTAATCGTCCAAATCCTCGACCACGCTAAATGCAACATGGGCGAAATAGGTCAGAAGTCAGAAGTCTTAATATCGGGAATTCCGAAGGTGAATTACTCCAAAATCCTTGGCGGCACGTATGACAGCATTTTTCGGTCGACGACGCATGCCACTGTTATTAGCAATAGGGTGCAGAGTAGTCAACACTAATGGGGAAACCTAGTTGGCTACAGACAGGACAAGCCTGTAATAAGCCCAACGTACAGGAAAAATAACGGAGATGTCAAACACCAAACACCATCACGAAGAGTCGAAGATCTTAACAGTCAAGGAAAATAATACCCTGCTTACAAAACAAATCCGACTGGGTTGCTATAAGAGAGAGCATCTGAATCCTCGAATTACACTCCTTAACGCTACCCCTAGGAGTATGAGGGCATATCTTTGCCAATATTAAGGGGAAATCCAACGATATCTCAGGGATCCATTTGATCAGGACGCATATAGGACATCTCTAAAAGACCATTAATCGTATTACTATTGATAGGACTCTCACTAGAATGTCGTTCTTGGAACCCTCCCATTCTCCGTGGAAAATGAGAATGATCTTTACAGAGAGACCAGAGTGTCCTAGCACAACTAAGATATGGCTCACTGCACAGAACTCATAACAGTAATTGAAGAAGGAGGGGAAGAAGCTGCTGCAACGACAATAACAACGAATTCACCTCATCGGCTCTTGTCAACTATATGGCGCCCTACTCAGAGTGAACTCATGCCAGGTATAGCTATTTGATAAAACTCTAACCGCCTACTCTTTACCAACAAGAATCTGTACGCGTATAGTGGTATCTTGTGATGGTAAAAATAAATTCATACAACTTTTACCCCCCTTCTCAACATCGTACACCATAATACCATTGAACCAACAGAAGATTTGCTTAATTAGGATTCTCAGCTTTAAAAGATTCCATTATTTTATTGTTCGCTTTGGCACCAAACACAATTACTATCCTGGCATTATTTATTTAATGTTTCTAAAAGAGAATAAAAAAACTACTTCAGTATCTACTTGAACTATTATTTGAGAATAAATTTAAACTTTCATTTCATTTGTTCCAACCGCCCACTATCAAATTCACTGCGACAGAGTTGTAGTGATAGAGAGTGATTGCCTAATTATCTCTGTTTTATAAGTTTCTTTTTTTTGCCATTAAATTCCATTCAAATTAAGCAATCAAGCAAAACAGTTCAATTAATTTCATTTTCTATTATTGTTTCAAAGCCAAACTGAAATAGTCACACACACACACATACATTCTGGTAAACGCCCTACCTCACATACAGCCACACAAATAACAAAAAGGAGGAAATAAAAGAAAGTAAAAAGGACTTGCAGTGTTATTTTTAATTTTCTCAACATGATGGCAGAGAAGGTGAGAGTGTGAAGAGTGAAAGACTTGAGAGGTCATTGAAAAGAAAATGAAATACAAATCAGTGAACGACAAACATGTTTCTGAGAATGAAAGCCACTCGGCAGGTGGGTGTATGAGTATGTAAGCGAATAGATTCAATTTAAGCGTTAATTAGTGCAAATTCACTACCAATCAGTTGGCCATTGTTGTATTGAAAGTAACGACAACTATGGCAAGAGAATATAAAAATGCATGAGCATGTAGTATAGGAGGTTGTTAAACACCATCATAGCAACTCGTATATATTGAGCAGAACTAAAATAGGAAGTTATTGCAACGTAATTACTGCCGCAATTTCAATTCGTTTCCGGAATAACAAATAAATATAAGTTGTACGCTAAGACCTACACACAACCCTGCACACGATTTTCTATAAAAAAGGAGTGTAAAGTGAACGTGTTTACAAGACTATGACCAGGATTTCTAGATGTCCTACGGCTTTTCTAGTGTTTTTGTTTTACCTCTCGCCTCGGACTCCATTTATTGTTGGAGTCGCTGTTTAAAAGTGTAATATTTTTTGCTTCTTCTTCTTCTTCTCCTTCATATTGTAATTGCTGACTCAAACTGTTTCTGTTGTACTTGTGCTAAAACCAACTTATTTTTAATTATGGATTCTGTTGTTTGCCGGGCAGTATGCCTTTATGCCTTTTTGTTCGTTTTTGCTACATTTACACTGTTTTTCTGTTTTTTGTTTTTAGTTTCTTTTGTTTTAATAAGAGAATAAAGAGTCCAAGAAGAAGAAGATAAAAATTAAAAGAAAATTAAAAGATCTAACGAAGCTTTCATTTTGCTGTGGCTGTTGGTTCCTGTAAAGTCAGCCATCTACTCGGTTTTCCTATCCTCTCTATGGCTTTGTTTGTTTTAATTTATAAAAAATTAAATGAAAACAATAGTTTTTAGTTTCGTTCTTATTTTAATTTAAACTTCTTTACTAAGTTGCTTGCAGTTTGAAAACTTTCTTGCGTATTTTACTTAAACGATTTAAAAAAGTGTTGGAGGTTTTCTTACTTTTGTAAGCATACAAAAATTATATGGGGGATTATCAGTTAAGCTTCGATTCTTATCTAGACTTGTAAGAAGTGGAGGCTTTTCTTAACTAGCAGGTAACAATTTACAGAAGTCGAAGGGAAGCTTTTTGATTTTTAAATTTTTTATTTTCATATGAAGGGTAGTGGAAACGATAAATTTGAATCTTTCTTTCATTTCAAAGTATTAAATCGAGGAAGTTTTTAAAAGAAAAAGAAAAAAAATATAAGTGATGAACAAACAGAATATACTCGTACAAATTAACCCTTTATAGCCCCATGTGACATATCTGTAACAAAATAAATAAAATAAAATTTGTTTCTACAAATCGTTGTAACAGTATGGAAACATGTTCTTTAATAGTGTTGTCTGATTTGAATACTCCAGACGGCATCATTAAGAAGTTATAGTAACCGATTTTAAGTTTCACCTCGAATGATAAACAGACCTTTCAAATGATATATATGACGTTTAAGTAGTTTTAAAGAATCTGGGTGTTTTTCCCCAGCAAACATATTTTTCACCTTCTTCAAGTTTAGATACGTTTTTGTGCCCTAAGTTATATATGAACCCGTACTATTTATTTATTTATTAGTTATAATATTCAAATACAGTACAACAAGAATATAAGTCCTGTTTAATAGTACTGGGCAGATAAAGGATGAATAGCGGTGATAAAAAAATGCCTTTCGGATATTAGTCTATAATAGCCTATTGTGTTTATTCTAAGGGGTTTTTTCATAGAGGTATAGAACTTTAAGTTGCATTAAAACAACGATGGATTGATTATTCGATTGACATGGCATTACATTTTAAATATGATTTCTGGCAGATGACCGCCACGGCTGGCGCGGATGTAGTCCAATCTGGGCGTCCAATTTTCGATTACTTTTTCCAATATTTGTGGCCGTATATCTGCAATAACACGGCGAATGTTGTCTTCCAAATGGTCCAGCCCCACAGAAAGTAGTCTAGCGGTTTTATATCACAAGATCTTGGAGGCCGATTCACAGGTCCAAAACGTGAAATTAGGCGGTCACCAAACGTGTCTCTCAATAATACTATTGTGGCACGAGCTGTTTGACATGTTGCGCTGTCTAGCTGAAACCACATCTCCTGGACATCATGGTTATTCAATTCAGGAATAAAAAAGTTAGTAATCATGGCTCTATACCAATCACTATTGACTGTAGCGTTCTGGCAACCATCGTTTTTGAAAAAGTACGGACCAATGATTCGACCAGCCCATAAAGCGCACCAAACAGTCAGCTTTTTGGATGTAACGGTGTTTCCACATACACTTGAGGATTACCTTCACTCCAAATGCAGCAATTTTGTTTGCTGACGTAGCCATTCGACCAAAAGTGCGCTTCATCGCTAAATAAAATTCGTTTATGAAAATCGCGAACAACGGTAATCTCGTTTTTGGCCCATTCGACGAATCTACGCCTGCCATGAGTCTATTCATGATGAATTGCGAAGCCAAAGTGAGAATAAATCACTTAACAGCTGTTAAATCGGTCGCCACCTTGAGAAGTAATGCCAACTTAAAATTCTATACATCCATAAAAAACACGCTTTATAACCCCTATTGGTTCTAGAAAATTGCAGTCTATTGTAAAGATAAGCAGGTTGTCTAGTATAAATAATCTTAGGCAAAAAAATGAGAGAACGACATTTCAAAAACGGCATATTATAAATTCGCCTTGAGAAATGGGAAATACTGTCGTGTCTATCTAATCCAAAAATATATCTGGCAATGTTATTATATGTAACAATGTTATTATATGTAAGTTTCCCTTTGCTGACCGAATCTAGACCCGCAAAAATTTCACATCCATATAAAAGACTAGGAATTAGGTATGTCTTAGCCAAAAGTAAACGTATACTCGGAGGTGTAAAATACTGAGTCCTCAATAAATTCCTTAACATCCTGTATGTCCTACCACATATAGAATTAATATGGTCAGTCCATGAAAGTCAGTCCTATGTACAAATTCTATTGGTGAGTCACCAACGAGAAGTGATGGCAGTATATTCGTTAAACAGCCCATTTTCCCTATTACAATAGCCTTTGATCTCCTAGCATTCAGACAAAGACTGTTAGCCGCTGCCCAATTGCATATATTGTCAAGGTCATGATTAAGTCTAATAATACAGTTGCCAATGTCGGTCTTATGACAGCTAATATAGAGTTGAACGTCGTCTGCATACATTTGTATCCTGCAATGAGTGATCTGAGAAGGTAAGTCGTTGGAATAAATTGACTATAATAATGGGCCGAGAATCGAACCTTGTGGAACACCTCTTTTTATCTAGCAGCTCGCTGATCTCTCATCACCATAATGAACTGCCTGACTCCGATTGCACAAGTATTAACGAAACGGTTTTTGTTAAATTTGGTTTGACATTTCACTCTGGATAGACATACACTAGATCAACGTTGACAAATTGTTAACATTTTTTTTGTCAAAGTATTGATTCTATTCATCGAACTTCAAAATTCAAAATTTTGTTCTGCGACAAAGCCCATTTTGGGTTGAATGGGTACGTAAATAAGCAGAATTGTCGCATTTAAAGAGAGGATAATCCACAAGCTTTTGTCAAAACGTCATTACATTCACAGGAACTTACTGTTTGGTACGCTTTATGGGCTGAGGGAGTCATTGGTCTATATGTCTTCAAAAACGATGATGGTCAGATTGTTAATGTCAGTAGTGTTAAGCTGGGATCACACGATTGCCTCAAATTCACCAATCTGATACAATTTTTATTGTGACATATTAGTGCATGTCCCAATTAAAAATTCTGTATTCACACGGTTGTCTTATTTTATACAAAATTTATTGTCACAAGATGGCGCCAAACGATATATTGACAATAATTGTCCCAAGGTTGTCCCATGATTGCTCTAGCCTACGGCAACTCTGTGAATCAGTTGTTGTGGTAAATTTAATTAATTAATTTTGTTTTGTGTTCAAAATGGTTCGTTTCTCTTTATTTATATAGAGCTCGTTTAGTGATAAAATAAATTAAAAAATGCGAAAAAAAGAAATGAAGTGAGTGGATCAGAGATTGGCTCACAAGAAGGGCGTTGATAGTGCATATGCTAAAACATTTAAATAAATTTAAAAAAAGATTAATTCACTAAAATATTTATTTATTTAAATTGGAATCTAATTACAAATTATATTTAATCCTCTAAAGAAATATTGAAATATTGTTTTCTAAACAACCCGAAGAGTTTACTCTTCTAAGTCGACTTATAAACTCATACACTTACACCAACGCATACTCTCACATAAAAAGTACTTTAGTGGTAAAAATTTCCTTTTCGTTCTGCTTTTTTTTTGTTTTGTTTTTGGTAAGAAAAATTCAAAGCCTTTTTTCGAATTTTTACTAAAGAGAAAAGACTTATATGAGTGGCCACAAAAGTTAATTAAAATAGCAAAACGCACTTTTGAGGTAAGAAAAACAAAAAAGAAGAACAACAACAATATGATAAAACTAAAAGAAAAAACAAAAACAAACCGAAAAAATTTAAGTACTTTTACATACAAATGAAACACATTTCATCTCATATTCTCTGTTTCTGCAGGTACATTTTACTCCTTAATATTTTGAATAAAAAATCTTTTTAACCATGAATGGCAGAAGAAGCTTGTTTTTACTCCTTATTTCTCATCATTTTTGAAAAACAAAACTTGTGGTCCAAATGTGATTATAATTCCTTCGTTACTTGTACTCGGAACCAGAGAAAAAAAAACTGAAGCAATTTTAGCAGCCAGTTGGGATACTCTTTTGGTATTTCAAAGATTTTTCTTTCATCATTTGAAATTTTTTTATTTTTCATACATATTATTTGACGAACAACAAACAATAAAATTGTTTGCATAGTTTGACAAATTTTCTATAAAATTGTATACGAAATCTCAAATGCGAGTATATGGTCCTAAAATAACCCATATACCCACCTTTGATGCCATTGTCTGTGACTGAATGTCTGTCTGATTTGGGTTGGTTGGTTATACGTTTATTTGATACAAATATTTCCATGTGGAATGGTATTCTTTTTGCTTTCAAAACAATATTCGTATGTGTGTGCTTGTCACTGTGTTTAATGTTTGTTTATGGAGTACAAATCCCAAGTATTCCACTTCACAAAAGCCAACTACACAAAGTTGCTTAAAAAATACAAATATTTCATACTTATATTCGTAATATAAAAGTAGAAGGAAACATAAGATTATAAACCTTAAAGGACAAAAAAGGCTCACTTTAAATCCAAAAATGAAAAGCTTGCATTCACAGAAAGGGTTAAGCTTGACCATGGTGATACTATAATAAATATATAGAGGGTGGGCAAATTTGAGGTTAGGAAGAAAATTGGTTTAAAAACAACTTCATTTTTTTTGACAAATTCAGTTTTATTCATACCAATATAAAGTGGAAATATGGGAATTAATAATGGAATATGATATCGAGCAAATATCCACCTCTAGCATGTCAGTAGACGTCAGCTCTTTACACATTTTGCAACAAAGCTTCACTTCTCTCGTCAATGCAGTGCCGACTTTTATCTTTCAGAGTGCCAGTTGTTTGTGGTTTGTTTACGTAAGCCCAGTCTTTCAAATGGCCACAGAGATAATAATCCAGCGGCGTTAAGTCACAAGAACGTGGCGGTCAATTGACAACGCCAAATCGAGAAATCACCCGACCGGAAAATTTTTCATGCAATAAGAAAATTGTATGGCTGGCCGTGTGGCTTGTCGTCGTCCTGCTGAAACCAAAGATCACTAATGTCAACATTAACCAATTGTGGTCACAGGAAACGTGTTATTATGGCTTGGTAGCGTAAGAATTCACAGTAACGGCGTTTCCGTGCTCATTTAAAAAAAAAATACGGGCCGATGTTGGCGCCTAACCACAAACCGCACCATACGGTCACTTTCTTTGAATGTAATGGTGTTTTGAGGACTTTTTGGGATTTTGTGAGCCCCATGTGCCACAATTTTTTTGTTTACATAACCGTCTAATTGAAAATCGACCTCATCACTAATGATGAGTTTGTTGAAAAATGCGTTGTTTTCGTTCACCATTTTAATAGTAAATTTTTACAATTAAAATTCTTTGTTTAAGAGTGTAGCGTTCCATAATTAAAATTTCCCAATTTTGTACTAAATAAAGGTTGACAGCTCATTTCTTGAAATTTTGTCATATGAGAGCCAATTTACTTCCTAATCTCAAATTTGCCTATCCTGTATATATACGAGTATATGTATAAATTCCACTCGACCCTGTAAGGAGCATAGGGCTTGAACAAATGATCTCTAGTTTGATCCCTCATGGCCATATTTTTAACCACATTACAGCTTTTCCTCATCTTTGCAACTTCTTTTTCGACCTATTTTTTCCAGGTATAGGAGGGCCTTATTACATTTTCGGTTTTATTGATGTATGACCAATTCAGTTCCATGTCGATAGGTATGTGGCTGGTTTCGCACCATATCACACTATTTGGTATCGTCTTGGGCCAAAAGACTCTTATATCCTCCGCAAACATTTGTTTCTGAATACCTGCATAACGTTGATGTCTCGAGGTGCGGCGTTCCAGGTCTCGCAGCCGTACAAAAGTATTAACTTAATATTCGGTGAGAGTGAGGACGGTCTTCGAACGTTCGCCAATCGCCCAAATTTTTCCTTCGCAAATTTTATATTGAGAATCGCATTGAGGAATTACCTGAGTTAGTTATAGTGCTACCCAGATAGCAGAAGTTGTCTACTCCCTCAATACTACTCTCGCCGATTGTAAAGGCTCTGTATACATCACTGTTCTCATTACTTTTGTTCTTTTCACATTTATTCTCAAACCTGCTCTTCTTGTGGCCTGGATAACACTGTTTAGTTTCTCAGACATGTCCGTGTGGTTGTGAGATATCAGACAAATTTCGTCGGCATAGTCCAAGTCTTTAAACGACTATTCAGCCACTGTTTATCACCTCTCTACAGGTACCTCTCGCGTGTCTATGTCTAGAACAATATTAAAGAGCAGTGGTGACAAAACGCAGCCCTGCCTCACACCCTTAAGTACTGGTATTCATCGGCTAAGTTTGTTTTAATGAAGAATCCGACAACTTGTTTCTCTATATGAGCCCTTATAAAGTTAACTAACTTCGCAAGGACGCCTTTACACTCCAAAGCGGCCTAGATAAATTCGTGCGAGAGCTTATCGAACGCCTTTTCAAAATCTCCGATTATTCTACGACTATTCGTAAGGTGTTAACGTGGTCTGGGCTCGATTTCTGTAATTGGAAACCTGCTTGTTCTCCTCTCAATTCTGGTGAAACTATTTTGAATATTCTGTTCGCGATAATGCTCGCGACAATCCTATTAATAGTGCCTAGCAATGTTATAACCTTTCAACTGCCTCCCATTTGTTTGGTAATTTAACGATGGATTCCCTCCTAAATTTCGTCCAGCAATTCTCTATTTACCCAGATTTCATGGGTAAATCATATGCAAACTTATTTTAGCACTTAATAGTGGATCGGCTTTAAAGGGGCTATAAAGCTGTATTAAAAAGGAAGACTTAAGAAATAGAAAAGGATTCATTAAGAAATTAAAACAAAAATTAATTTTAATCACTAAAGTGATCTTAAAACGGCTTTAAAAAATAACATCTTCTCTCCTATCTTACTTGATATCTCCTTCGCAGAACTTTATTTTTTTTAATACAAAGAAACCATATCACGTATGATACAGCAACTGTCCACCAATATTTTTCAAGTGTTTAATTGCACGTTTTCACAAACTTGTTGCAACAGCACTTCAAACTTTGATTCAAATTTACTCGTTTTGTATCCAAATAGAATTTCAAAATTGCCTTCAGATATTTTTTTAACTTTGTCTCTAAAAAAAGAAACAAAAATTAATTGCTATTGACACAGTTCCGTTTAACATTCAATATGTTGCCATTTATGCCAATATTTCCTATTTAAGGCCCTCCTCCCTTAAAGACACTGAACTCAAGTCCAGTTGAGTTTTAGTCTGATCTAATATTTCGTGTATTAAAAAACCTAAAAAATGAAAAACAAAAACTAGGAAAAAACCAAAATATAAACCAATTTTGTTTTCATATTCCCTTTTTGTTTTCTTTTTCTAAGCCATTATTTTGTTAGTACTGGTGGTGTAGTTGTTGTTGCTGTTGCCATTATTATTGATGTTGTTGTTAAGAGTATAAAGCTTATGTGAGCCATCTAGTGTATCTATTCTATAGCAGCACTATAGTACTGCGGCTGGTGTTTGAGGCTAAACAAGACAGAAAAAAAATGTTAAAAACAATCGTTAGTTTTTCTTAACAAAAAACGACTCTACAGCAACAATGGTAACCATATAAAAGAGTAGCAGAAAAATATACGTCCCTGTTCTGTATTTGCGGAATTATAAAAAGACTCGTATAAACAAATTTTAATTTCACAATTTATAGCATTTGTGCAGATAATATGAAAAATAAAAGAAAACTTTTCAAATTATGGATTACAATCGATGTTTTAACCGTTCACGGAAGTTGTATTACGAAAAAACTTGATTCAATTTGATTCCACTAACATTTTCCTACACGAAATAAAACGAAAAAATTTATTCGGAAACGGAATACAGAACAGCTAAGAAATATTGATTATTCCGATTCCGAATAAAATCTTTCTGATTCGAAATACAGAACAGGACTGATATAAAATAACAGCAGAAATGCTTAAATGGAAAAATAGTAAGGCAATGCTGACTAAAGCTTCCCTTAACAAAAGAGAGAGTGTGAGCTTATAAAAAATCTACTAAAACAGCCAAGACAAAAAATGACAACAAAATTGCATAAGTGTTTGAAACAACATTAATATGAAAAAATAATTTGAAATAATGTCCTTCAATGTTATGAAAATATTACAAATTAAACTCTTTTACGTAACTGACAACATCAGACACTTATGAGATCAAGAACCTTGGTAATCGTAATTTATAAGGATCTTCTTATTTATTATTAAACAATACAAATTAAGCTTTTAACGAACAAAAAATAATATTTAAAACCGCCAGCTTAGGTGTAGGTGTTTATGAAGAACAAAACAGGTTCAGATAAAAAACAAGAAACTCAGTCGGAATATGAGATACCTTTCGCACACATACTCACAATTAAATTCCCGTTTTAAATACTCGTATATTCCTCTTTCATTTTAAACTGAATAAAATTTTGGTTTTCTTACATCACTGTATTCCGGTATACAAATTTCTATCGATTTTAGAAAAATCGCATTTATTTTGAAACAATCTGTAATACTGAGTTCATTTTCCTTCCTGGTGAATCCTTCGAACATGGTCGCTGTACCTTTTACAAGAAGATACAAGTTATCGTGTGACTGTATTTCTTTTATGGGTACCACTATCAACTTTTCTAAGGAGGTTAAGAATCTATGTGTCATTCTGGATTTTTTTCTCCGTTACTCCTCTAGAGAGCATATTGGCCTTCCAAAAAGTATCCATTGCTTTGTTTCAGTTTCTTTAATCAATTTAATCTTTCATGCCATGTAGATAATTAATCCACTGTAGTTTCCTCCGTATGATTTTGCGTAGTGGTGAAGATCCTTGCTAATTGGTGGTGATCCTTACTTTAGCATTGTAATTTTTTTCCCAGTAAGTGGCGTGTTTTCCTGATCGTTCGTCTCATGTTTGTCATCATTGATAGAGGTATGCGGGAAGGTTAGGGAGGGTTTCTTCTTTATTTTTCAGATGGAGTTGAAACCTCTTTATTAAACTTTCGAAACCATAATTAAATTTTCCTTCGTCATGTCCTCTGCTTGGGCTCGAACCTGAGCCGTTTGTATTGTTATGCGTGTGCTCTAACCACTACACACCGCCATCATTCTGGGTAGCAGGCCTTAATTGGAACTCGCACATTGATGCCATCCAGAATAAGGCGATAAGAGCCTTCTGGGCAAGTCTCCGAGAATGACACTAGGAATACATACTGCTATTATTCGGTCCATTATCACTTATGCGGCGATAGCTTGGTAAAGAAAAGCTAAGAAAACTACCACCTTGGTAATAACAGGGGCAATAAGAACATGTCTAATAAACGACTTGGAGGCCTTGATTGGTTTAACACCGCTTCACATTGTTTGCGGCATGTTTGGCGACAATATTTCTGCTAGAGTCTGTCCGTTCTATACAGGGAGAACCATCTTGGGAACTGGCCTTTAGATCTGTGCTTTGGCAGGAGATTTAGCTTAAAATTCGCGAAGTGGGATTGTTGGTCTAATGGGGCCTTAATTCGGAGTTCGGTATACCGATGGCTCCAAAATGGCTGAGTCGGTGGTGGTGTCCATGAACCCAACCAAGACATGAAGATCGCTAAGTATCTTCCTGACCGAGATCTTGGTCATTGCTATATGTGCGGAGATCAACCTAGACAGTGGAATCAAGGGTACGATCATTAATATGTTCTCCGAGAGCCATACGAATCGTATGATATCTATACTGCTCAAATATTGTTACGGTACGTTGCAAAAGTTTTCTCTTGGAAATAAAGTCTAGTTGTTTTGGGTACATGGATACTCTGGGATGGGGATGGTAGCAGATGCGTTGGCCAAAAAAGGTTCCATGGCACCCTAAATCTGTCCGAAACTTTGCTGTGAAGCACCACTTACTACCATCCCCAATCTTATCAAGGATTGGGAAATTGCTAGATGCTTGGAACTGTGCAATGTTCAAAGGAAGCTTCGTCACTCTAGGGCGGTGACCAGTTCGCAATTTGGGCTTCGCTCTGAGGTTCTGAAGTACGGCAGGACGGTCTTGAAACTCTTTATTGCGTTTCTTACGCGTTACTGTAGACTGAAGAGGATAGCGGTCACAGATGTGGATGTTTGTAGACTGTACTCACAGGCATCAGAGACAGCGGGAAACATAGTGTGTGAATGTGTGGCTCTTGATAGGTCTAGGTCACTGATGTTCATTTCATAGAAGAATTGTTCGGGTTCAATTTACATGTATCTTTACGCTCTTGCTTTAGTTGTCAGCGAGACACCGACAAAAGCACATGTGCAGAGAATATTTTTTTAGGCAGAGAATATGCTTTTAGTTGTCACTGAAACAGCGACTAATGTGCGGCGGATGCTTATTGATTTTTTATTTTTTAATTTTTTAAAACATCAACTTTACTTCTCTGAGAAAGTAATTTTCATGTTCTCACTAACACAACTGCATTATCACTTTTGCACATGCCTGGTCTAGGTGGAGGTATGTAGGTGGACATATGGTCTCATATATCCTTCATTATGGTTTCAGATCTGCTGGTGTTTATTAGGAAGGCAGCAGATCTGCTAAACATACTAAAGACCGGAAGTGGCAAAATAGATCCTATGGGTCACAGTGTCGTGCAACAGTGCCTGGTCGATATGATAATGATAATAATAAACTCATTGTCCAAAATAATTTTGTATCACTGTATGTATGTTGCTTGACCACATGTAATGAACTTAAAATAAGTAAGTATCCTTTAACTTGCTCTTGAGTATATTATCCTTTTGTCCATTTTAATTGACTTAAATTAGTTGTTTAAATAAATTCTAATTATAAATAAAATCTACATATTTTGCTCTTACCAATCTCCTTATCCTTATACAACCATTTTGTGTTCTCATTAAATGACCTCAGGATAGTTTTTGTAGTAAAATACTAATTGAAAATAATATTTTAAGAACTTCTTGGAAATTTATAATATTTTTCTGTTGAAAATTTAATTATAATTTGTATTAAAGAAATATATTTTCACAACCACAAATATTAATTAATCTCTTTTCTCTTTTATAAGTATACATATGTATATGTATATGCATATAGTATGTATGGATGTATGTATGAATGTATGTATGAAATGAAATAATGCATTAAGAAAAATAAAAAAACTAAAATTTAATTGAAATAGATTTTATCTCATTTACTTTCTTTTAGTTTTTCTCTCAAATCTTTTGATTTCATTTTGGTAAATAATTAAAAATAATTTTTCTTTTCATTTATTTTATCTTTGCTTGCAGATATGGTCTACTGGGTGCCTCTGGCTGTGGCAAAACCACATTATTATCATGCATTGTGGGTCGTAGACGTTTAAATTCTGGCGAAATTTGGGTACTGGGTGGTAGACCAGGCTCAAGGGGTTCAGGAGTGCCAGGTCCCAGAATTGGTTATATGCCACAGGTAGGTGTAAATTGAGTATTATTGCCTGTTTGCCACATACATATTCAAATTGCTTGCCTTGCCGCAGTTATTGTTATTTAGAACACTTTTCCCATCAACTATGGAATTCATTAATTCAATAATTTTTTTTTTTTTTTTTTTGTTCAATCCTGTCAACATTATGCTTAATGACAGCAAATAAAACCACATAACAATGAAATATTTAATTATTTACCTTTTTTGTGAGTGATTCAATATGAGCAAATTAATAAAAATAAAAAAATTATATTAAAAGTAGATAAAATGAAATTAAAAATGTATTAAATGTAATACATATCGTAATATGAAATCAAAAAAGTTCTAAGTTATAAAAAGTAGAAATACAAAATTTAAAATCGACTTTTTTATTGATATAATGCAACCTTTCGATATACTCTTTCGTTATTTTTACGCCATATCTCACAATGACATTTTAAATATTTCTAGATTCGGTTGGGCTTATCCTTCATATATTTTGTTGATGTAACATTGAAATAGCAAAAATCCTAGGAATCCTAGGAATATATAAAATGCGTTGTAATTAATGTCCGCTGAAATGCGCCAACGAAAGTTGAAGTCAATGCCAAGTTTGTTATGTATATGCGGTTCTTGTAGGTCCCTTGTTCCACGAGTTATCGACGTTAGAGTTAACCCTTTCGCATTGCATGGTTCATAGTACATCAACAGAAAAAGATTAGCCCAACTTGATGAAGAAACATTCAAAAAGTCATTATGTCATATGGCATTAATTTACCAAAAGGGTTAATTGTTAAATAAAAGGAATTCTTTTGGTTGGTTAAGATCATTTAAAAATTTTAACAAAAATGAAACATCGTATTCTTATATTCGAAACAAGCTTTACATGCGGTTTTTATCCATAACCTTGTGTAATTTTTGGGGTATAGCCATTATTCCATCAGTATAGATTTTCTGGGTTTTCTTAGCGAAAAACTTATCCTATTACGCTTTAAGCTTCAATCTCGTCAACTATTGACAGTAGAGATCAGAACTAATCGTTTGACCAGGTTGTAGAAGCTTATGACGAACAATTCCTTTCCAATTCCACCAGGCACAGAGCATTACCTTTCTTAGTTTCAATCCTCGCTCTGCCACCGACTGCGAAGCTTCCCTTGACTTCGTCCATGATCTTTTTCGCACATTATTGTCGTACATGATTCACTTTTAAAGGCCCGCAATCATTAACTTTAAAAATGGTTCGATTTTATTCCATTTTGGCAGTGAATCGCAATTGGAAATTCTGTTTATTAAATTGTTCATTGTTAATTCCTGTGGTGGCACACAAAAATCGAGCTTATCTGTTTATCCAGTGGTCTTCAAATGATTGATAACTGTTTGATGATAAAGGCCTAGTTTCCTAACAGCATCCACGCTGCTTATGTGACGATCTTAAGCATTAAAATATCAGATCGAAGACGAGCAAACCGTTCTGCTGCTGTTTTTCTAGTTACAGCATTGCCTCCGTAAACTTCACAATTTTTTTTTTAACTTGACTCACTTACCCCTACTCATGCAGTGCATTGTGCTGGTACTAGGAAAATAGGTTGTGGGAAGAAGTAAAGAGTAACTGGCAGAGAAGATTTTTGCTATAAGATTGTTCCACAAACAAGCAAGTGCGATTAAAGTATAAATTCTCCCAACAATGCTTTGTGCGACTCGTTGGACAATCAACTACAAAGGTATGCACTCTACTAAAAATACGAGTACTATGAAAGAATATGTGATTGTTAGAAATTAATTCCTTCATGTCGTCAGAACATATTCTGTTATAGTACTGATAGAACCATAAGACAAACGACACATTACTACGATGCTCTAACGAATCTGTTGAATTGCCTACCCTACTTCATTAATAAGCACCTTCGCCCTCGCTTATAAGTGGTCGAGAAGCTTCAAATTACACTTTGAAGCACCGGGTATACTTCTTTCGTTCGAAACAGTTTCTTGATTAAAATAAGATAAAGTTATTCTATACATAAGATTTATATCTACATTGAGTTCTTCCCTAAAGAGGTTTTGATCTGTAAAAAAAAGTTTCTGAAATAAAATCAATCGGGTTTTAAAAAAACCTAAAAAGTGTTGTACGCTATATTTATTTCGCAGGGTAATATATTTACGAGTATAAGCATGTACTGAAAAACGAAATTCGCTACAGCATTTAAATTTGTGTTTTAATTAGAAACTATTTTTAAAACTGTACATATAAAAAGCATATGTCGAAAGCTTTCATTTGGTGTGTTACTTCTCTTTGTGCAACTGGGTGGTGCCACGCCCATATAAAATTTGTATTCATATGTCTATATCTTTAAAACGGTAATAGTAAGAGTCTCTAAATTTGGCCCAAATAACTTTATAGTCAATATAAAACATCAGTCAAAAACTGGCAGTAGCTCCGCCTATACAAAGAAAATATTGAATTTTCTATATCTGACGAACGATTAGAATTGAAGGTTCTGAATTTGGTGTAAATTTCAGGTAAAAAGTTGTCGGAATATGATAAGTGGGCATGGTACCTCCCATAAAAATTAAATAATGATTTTTGTATATCTTCAGATTGATTAGAAGTGAAGTTTCTTAATTTTGTTTCAATAACTTGGTAGTCAATACAAACCGTCATTAAAAATAAAATGAAATTGTGCATGTATAGAGCACGGTAACAGTTAAAGCTTTCTTTATCTATCCACATCAGTCAATAAGCAGCTACAAAACAAAGGCTCCCAGCATCGCTTCTCTAGTATATTTTTAAAATATGAAAAAGTTGAGATAAGTACCGCATGGGTTAAAAACAACATATTTATCAACAAAATTCTAAAAGTCTTAATTTTCTTTTTCTTTCATTTGATCAGTTTGCTTAAATAAGCAGCTTGATATAGTGTTCAGTGTGAACTTAGAGCGCTATTATTACCTTTCCATTTATATAGAGTTTCTCTGTAATATATTCAAGAGACGCGTCGATCTGACGAAATTCCGGATGTCGGTTGGTATCAACCGGTAGTTAACTCCTTACCTAGAGTGCAGCAATGCCTCACATGTACCCAGTATCTGCTCCGGTGATTCAATTCCCTGATCACAGAAACTGCACATCGGACTTGAGACTAATCTCATTTTACTCAGATGTCCATTTAGCCTGCAATGACCGGTCAAATGATAGGTCAGTATCCTCAGGTTGTCTTTGAACATTCTTATGTAGGATTCAAATTTACTCCTGTTATAGTTACCCAACACAAGTTTAGATTGTCTCAGACCCGTACGACTAGAGAAGAGTAATTGGCTCTTATTATACTCATTTCTGTTGAGTATGCCCTTCCAGGCCCCTCTTCACAGGGTTCCCGTCTCATTAGTGGAATGAAAGCTCTTTTTCCGGCCAGTTCATCGGGCCTCTCATTCCCTGTAATTCCTATATGACCCGGCACCCAGCATAAGCTGACCCTATTGTCCTTGTATAGTTGGTTCAGTTTACCAAGATATTCCCAAACTAGCCTTGTGTCAACCTCATAGGAGGTAACTGCTCGAATGGCGGGCTGACTATCAGATAGTATTACTATGTCCTGTTCTCTATACTTCCTCTCCAGGTTAAATTGAGCACATCTCTCAAATGCATAAACTTCCGCCTGAAATATGCTGGCGAGTCTTCCCATAGGTTCCGAATTCTTCCTCCTAGGGCCAAACACTCCCGTGCTTGTACCATTTTCTGTTTTTGACTCATTCATATACCACAAAATGGTCCCTTCTCTAAAGGAGTGTGCGGTTTCCGAACTTTCCCACTAACTTCTATTATTCAGTTTTGCGGTACAGTATTTGCCAAAGTCTTAAAGTTTCATGATTCTGTCCACAGGACAGCCAAATAGGGAGTAATTGACCACTAGGCTAAACGGGTTAGCATGACCCCCGCATAACCTCTCACCCAAATCACCTCCCATTATCCTCATCATGGTCTCTATGGCTTTATTTCTCACTGCCAAATGCAGGGAACTAAGGTCCAATCGAATCTCTCCATCTGCCACGATGATTTGCTAAGGTTTTGACTTGGTTCCATGTCATTCTAAATTCTTGGTTCCATGTCATTCTCTCGTTGTTTTCAAATCCATGTAGGCAGACTGGTCTTTGTTGCCACTTCGGATTTCATTCTAAGACTGCACGCGCAATTTATGTCGGTGATTTTCTTAGTGTGTGTTCTATCCAGCTTCATATGCGTATATTTTTCTCATACTCGATTTCAAAATTTTTTAAATACCTTTAAAATCTCGAGTTATGGGCAAAAAGCTTATCACTTATCTGAATATTAATTTATTTTATGTTTCTTAGCGTATTTGGAACGAAGAGAAATAGGCCTTTTAAATCATACTCGTATATGTATATTTGTAACTTAACTTTTTCGATTTCAGAAAAAACTTAACACGTTCGCCACTTATCAATTTTTTGAGGTTTCAATAAAAACTCACGAACAACATGAGTTTTCCAAACAATTTTTTTTAGGAGAAACTGAGTGTCACGTATTTGTGTCATACATAAACCCATGCAACGAATTATATATATACTTTGGAAATAAAGCGGATCTTTAGTCCAAAACAGCCTCATTTCCGGCTTTTTATTAAGAGGCATTACAATACACAAAGCAAGTGCCTTTTTTATTTCTTCAACGGCCACATCTTTCCATATAAGAAGGTTAGGTTTTCCCCCAAATTTTTTATTTTTAGACATAAAATTAGCAAGTGCGTTTATCCAAAAAACTACTTTTTTCACTAGCTTGTCATCAAATATCTGCTTAAAATAATCTATTGGTTTTGAAGTAGATCGTAATTCGATCGATATTTTCTCTTCATCAGTAAATTCAATATATTGCGTTTCAAGCTCCACATCAATCCATTTGTAAAAATTCCACCATGATATCAACTTCTAAAATATTATCGTTTTCTAATCAATATCTTTCCCAGACTCTTCACCATCACTATCTGGAGCAAAACTGCTTCCAGAACCTTCAACATCCACATCAGAATTTCATCTTCACATATTGGTTGTTTCTAGGACCCTTCATTCTAAAAAGGTACCCTAAAATTGTTAATATCAAAAAAATTTATATCCTTTCACAAAGTAGAACCTTCAAGTAGAACGTATTTAAACTTAGTTTTCATATAAATTAATACTTAGAAATATTTCGGGGAATACCCCTAAGAAACTAAATTTTTGAAACAGTTGCTTAGAATATCCACAAACTGCAGCACTGGTATATATCAGACACTTTGCCAGAGACTAAAACATACTCGTACAGGAAACTTACTTCCTATAAACGTTTATGAAATTAAAGCTCATGAGTTTTTATGAAAACTTCCACATCACATATATGTGACGCTGAGTGGCGGACGTGTTAATCTAAAAGGCATAAGTTTCATATCTCGAAAAGTAATACACAAATCGGATATTATTCTTGAAATATAGGTTCCGCCAAATAATTTTTTTTTTTTTTTTTTTTGAAAACAGGGCGCAAAACATCGAGTGTAGCTTCGGCTGTGTGGCACGTAGCGTCACCCTGTTGAAACCAAATATTGCTAATATCCTCCTCTTCAATTTTTGTGAACAAAAATTCGTTCAACATGACCCGATAACGATCGCCATTGACTGTAACGGCCACTCCTTGCTCATTATCGAAAAAAATTGCGAATTATGCCTCTGGACCAAAATCCGCAGCAAACAGTGACGCGTCTTGGGTGTATCGTTTTTTCAATGTATGCGTGCGGGTTTTCTGTGCCCCAAATGCTTGTTTTTTGCTTGTTTACATACGCGCCAAGATCAAAATGAGCTCCATCGGATAAAATGATTTTTTTTGGCAAAATCGGCATCTTCTGTAAGTCGATCGCAGGCCAACTTAGCGAAGCGAAAAAAGCGTATACACAACCATATTCGTTCAGCGGAAGAATAAAACTAATTATCTGTCAAATTAGACATGGGCTAAGTGTTACCATTCACGAAATAAGCACTAGTTGAAAAAAAACGTTAGATGGCGGACCCTATACAAATTCTTTACCAAAAACTTATTTTCCATTTTATAAAGTTGTTTGCTTCTCCTGTAAAATTTTTAATGTAACTTAGAGCTTTTTGGATTTCATATGACGATATAGTGAGAGAGAAAGATATAGAGTTTAAAACGAATCGATTTCGCTATAAAATGATATTAGAAAAAAATTTCAGTTTTTCATATGTGTGTAGCCTATCCTCAGATTTTTTTTTTTTAATTTATAGGTATAAAATTGTACATATTTTTTTGTGATATAAATTGATTATAAAATTCTTGAGGTATTTAATGTAGACATTTAGGGTACTCGAAACAAATAAGTGTCGCATATATTGACATCTGAATAAAACAATTAAAAATAATAATGAATTTAATATTATTTTTATTTGAATAAATATTTATAAATTAAACATGATATTCATTGACGATAATGTTAGTGGTCAAAAATAATTGAACTAAATTGGAAATAAATTTTAATTGTTTTTCACGTTTAAACAATAATAAAATAGATTATAATTATAGACATACATATATATGTATGTATGTATGTATGTATGTACGTATGTTTGCTTTTAAATTTTGAGGTGAAATATTGAATAAATACCACTGGAAGTAAAAATATAGATAAACGAGGTCTTAGAAAAATTGCTCTCCTTTTGTGAGTATATACGAGTATATTTAAATTGAAATAAAACAGCGTGGGCGAGTCACTGAGATATAGTAAAATTTTTTATTTCTTTAAAGGCCTATCGATATTATTATGTATTGAAAATAACATCGTGAAAATATTTAGCTTTAGGTGGGCATCAGCTCCGCGGCTTGTGACTTATTCGTTTAGATTTCTGGCTTAAGACCACTGCACATCAAAAAGCCTAATTGGATCAAATCGTGCGATCTAGGAGACTAGCACAAAAAATCCCCATGTAAGATGGAATGTACCGAGTGTGAAATGTAACATGTTCATCCAAGTCAGGTCAAAATAAGATGGTAGACACCAATCTATACACTTCTCCGCTGACGGTGAAGGCCTCACATCAAACAGTTACCTTTTTGGCGCTTTGATAAACTGAAGAATCGGTTTTTAATTGTTCCAAGGCCCATTCAGCTCAAATACGTTGTTGTATAGGGTAGAGTCACAACGTCAAATTCAACAAGCCATGGTCGTTCAGTACCAAGCGATGTTTCAGACAAGGAGACAGCCTTTCGTTTGATCTTTTTAACATCTTGCTGAAAAAGGTTATACGGAACGCAAGTGTGAATGTAACTGATACATTTAACATCAGACAACACATGCTACTCGCTTATGCCGACCGGAACGACATCATGGGTCGGGCATTGCGAGCATTTACTCGTACCTTTGAAAAAGTCGATTGGGAATCTGGGTCTGGAAGTAAACGGTGATAAAGCGAAATTGTAGGTACAAAACTTCCAGTGGACTCGGCAAACAGTGAATTTTGGAAACTACAACTTTGAGATAATCAGCGATCTACCGCGGTTCCGCCATAAATAAAACAAACAACATCAGTTTTGAGTTAAAAAGAAGAACAATACTGATGAATAGATGCCATTTTGTATTAAACAAGCAGACTAAGAACAAAGCCACCTCAAGACAAACGAAGATTACCCTATACAAGACACTGATACTACCCGTGCTGTTATATTGTTCTGAAGCTTGAGTGTTTGCGAAAGCAGAGGAGACAGTGCTTGGAGTAATAGAGAGAATAATTCTCCGCATTGGAGGAGAACATCGATTCGTATGAATTATGAGCTATACACCTACATTTACATAGTTAAACGTATTAAAATCCAACCATTACGTTGGTTAGGTCATGTGAGAGTGGCTGAACATGTTCCAGCTAAGAAATCATTTGAGCACGAATCTGGTGATGTTTCACGCAGAAGAAGAAGACCGAAACTCTGATAGAAGAATAAAGTAGAGGAAGAACTTCTCGAGACTTGGTGTCAGAAATTGGAGAAGAAGTATAGATTATCGTAGCGCATGGAGATCTTTTTTATCCTCATCCCATGGGGTACTCACTCTGTGACGACCACCTAAGTAAGTAAGTATGTTCTGAGAAAGTCCGGGATCTTATGAGCGACGAAAAAACGTCGGCATCGGATTCTCCTACATATGCTTATACAGAACGACAATGTTTTCCGCAATCTTGTGTTTCGTTATGGTATAGGTGTTGGTTTATTGTTTACAGTACCAGTTCACTGAAATTTCTCTACTGCACTACGAAGGCAGTCAATAATACGACCGCTATAAAATGTCAAAGTTTGGAATTGTTTATAGTCTATATGCTGAATGGCAATTATCAGTATTACATTGCAAAAAAAGATAATCATGTATGAACTTGTAGTACGTATTTGGTCATATCAAACACAAAAAAACAGAAACTTCGAAATTAGATTAATGGGAAAATGAGAAAAGCAGCTAAAAACGAATTACATATGCGTATAATGCACCGCAAACGAGAGCACTTTAGGAGGCAAAAAAGTGTTAATTTTAAAAATATTATTTTCTGAAACTAATTGTCTTATTTCGCTATATAGAAACTATAAACCGATATGCGATAATATAACCATCAGATTTGAATAGTAGACATGACCTTACAAAATCATATTTCCTTACTTCTTTTATCGGGTGTTTTTTAGAGGTTCATAACTTTGAGTTGGCAGCACTGCTTTATGTAACAAACGATTTCATAGCTGATAGTTGTTTTTTTGCTTACTTTGGTTTGACATTTCACTACGAATAGAATTACACCAAAGCCATGCCTGCAAATTGTTGAAACTTTTTAACTGAAAATTCATTTAAAATATTGTTCTCCGATGAAGACCATTTTTGATTGAATAGGTGCGTAAATAAGTCGAATTGTCACGTTTGCATGGGGATTATCCAAAATTTTTTCTCGAAACATCGTACCATCAACAGAAAATTACTGTTTGCTGCGCTATATGGGCTGGCGTAGTCATTGGCCCATATGTCTTTAAAAACGATGTTGGTAGGAATGTTACTGTCAATGGTGACCGGTATGGGGACATGATTAGAAATTTTTTCGTACCTCAACTAGCTGACATTAATCTTGCTGGCAATCAACATTCGAACAGTTATTGGCGAAATACGGTCGCATATGCTGCGAAAAGTTTGCAAAAATTGAAATTGGTTTCCAGATTACGCTTTGTACGCGCCAGCCTTGGCGGCCATTGAACATTAATTTCATGCAATTTTCTATTCAACAAAGCCCGTTTCATTGATATTAAAAATATATTTCTTTGTTTTATTTTGCAACCGATACATACATACAGTGGTGAAAGAAATAATAGGGACACTATCATTTTTTCCAAATAATTAGAACAATGTGCTATATGGTCTGAAGAAGCGAAGATTAATTTTTTTGGGTGTGTTCCTATTATATCTTCCACCACTGTATATTAAAATGTTAAATCCTTTATTTTCTGATTAGCATTTAAACTTTTAATCCATTTTATGACTGATAAATTAAAACCATCATTAAAGTCCCTATAGGGTCTACAAATAGAAATAATGAGCTCTTTTAACGAGGATCTTTTTGAAAACACTTGTCAGTGTATTTAATTTTACAAACATACACATCTATACGTATATTAAAAACATAAATTGTTGTTGTTTCACTATTTTTTCTCGACCATTCATTTACCACTAATGGAGTTGCATTTTAAATATAATTTATGATTATTCTTTTGCAAAAAGCGAAAAGACCAGCAGAGCAAAAGAAAAAATGGACCGAAAACTGGAACAGGAACAAAAGGAGTATTAAAATGAACAGAAAACAGAAAATAATTTTAAATTTTTATGATGTAGTCTCTCAGTTTTATTATTATGAATATTATTCCTCTCTGTCTTTGATTTGTATTTTTTTATTTTTATTTTATTTTATACAAAAGGAATATGTTTTTTATTTTTTTCATTTTTTTAAAATTTGTTTCTGTTATTTTCTTGTAGGATGTGGCTTTATATGCAGAATTTACAATGAGAGAAACATTAATCTACTTTGGTTTAATTGCTGCCATGTCCCGCAGCGATATTGAGGATAGAACAGAATTTTTGTTAAAACTTTTAAATTTACCAAATGGCTCGAAATTCATTAAGAATTTAAGTGGTGGCCAACAGCGACGTATGAGCTTAGCGGTGGCATTATTGCATGAACCGGAACTGTTAATTTTAGATGAACCAACAGTTGGTGTTGATCCCGTATTGCGTCAAAGGTAAGTTGGAAAAAAAGAAAACATTTTTCCGTAGCATCGTAGTTTTATTTCAATTTATGGCTACAGAAACCAATAGTTGTGGCTAAATTCCTGTTGAGCTTTACTTTATCTGTTACACGCTGTTTCGACGCCCTTCATTTTTGGTATTCTACACCAATTACAACAACAAAAACAAAAAATTATATAACAAAAAAAAAAGAAAAGCTTTGCAATATTTATAAATCTCCCTTGTTTTCGTTTATTGTAGAAGGAAATGGAAGGCGTTTTTATAAACTTCCGTTAGGTTTTCAATTTTGTTTTTTACGCTCTTAACTTTATTTTTTGATTAAAATAAATGCAGCAAAAACAAGAAGAAATTGAATATTAAATTTTCGTAAATGAAAATTAAAAAGAATATATTGGTTACCATTACTTACAGCTTTAAAAGGACAAATTTAAAATAAATGTAAAAGATTTTAAAATGTTATACAAAAATAACTCCGTCAATTTCCATCGGATTCTAAAATATTAAGTATCATTTTATTCATAACTAACATACTACATTAGTAAGTCTTAAAATAGGACGCTTCCTATATACCATAGAAAACATCTCTAAATTAGGAGAATTTGAAAAAGAATTTCACGAAAAGTGTGCTTTAAAAAAATATAGACAGATTCCATAAGTTTACTTAAGTAGAGTATACAGCACTTAAAAGATCTAACAATCAGTTAACATTCGGTTAAGTTAGTTGCTTATGCATAAAGTTACGATAATCCGGTTTGTTATCCGCAACTCAAGATTTTGGAACTGTTACATAAATTCCAAAATGATATTCTTGTTGTTCTCGATAGCACCCTTAAGAAAAATGGTATCACTTCCCATGTATTTCTACATCATTCGTTGTTGTGGCATAGTTTTTTTCTTGTATACTTTATTTTGACGCGTAAAATATAGAGTACCATTCGTCTTTTTTTTACTTTAGTTCTGGTAATAATTTTGTTATTGTTTTTTTAGGAATTTTGTAAAGTTTTAAAATATGTAAAATATTTAAACTCATCGTGTTTGAAAAGGCTGAAGTAAGGACTAAATTCTAAAGAATATGGTTGTACACTTTATTTGCATACTCACAGTATATTCAAAGGAATCTTAAAATTTTTTACACTGAATGCAATTATGCAGTAACTACTGTTTTAAAACTTAAAAAAAATTTGGAATATCTATACGTTGCGTTCTTGATTCCAGCCTTCACCTAGCGATTCTTTATTTTGCTAACATTTTAAAAAATACTATAGGGATTGAGTTATGAAAAATATTTCCAAATGAATGAAGAAGGAATAGTAGTAAAATTGATTAGTCTGTTCCCAGTTAAAATTTTCGAAATATCATAATTCAAAAGGGAAATTGAGAACTATCTGGTTCGAACTCTATTATTGCAAAGAAAATTTCAAAATTTTCATTTTTCATTAAATTTCCGTAATGGAAATTAGATCAGAAAATACCGCCATTAATAAATTTTACAGAATTTTCTGTTTCTGTCAAATGCATACCTGTGTCATTTATGGTCAAATTAAAGTTTATTACTGATTGACTAATAATTATAAGTCATAATTATAATTATACTTTAAAACATTATTGCCCAGCCGGTAATTTCGCTTACCAGCAATTTAAACAGCTCTAAACCTAGTAGTATATAAAAAATCAACCTTTATTTTAATTATGCTTTAATTTAGTGAGTTTTATGAAAACAATTTGGAGTATTTTTTTTTTTCAATTGTTTATTTATTTATGTACCTTTGTGGTAAACATTTTCGAAAACCTTCAAATTTCAGCGAAGTATAAGAATTATGTGGTATAATATTGTGAATTTCTTTGCTTGAAAAATGCATTTATAGGGTATTATAATACCAAAATGTGTTGGCCATCGTTAGCCACTACTTTTTCTCATCTTTCTGGTAGCATATGGATTCCGCGCCAAAAGAACTGCTCCGGTTTTGAGATAAAGAACGAATCAAGCCAATTTCTGATACCCTGTTCTGAAGTCAAGCGTATTCCAGTAAGGACGTTTTGCATCGATTGAAACAAATGGTAGTCAGAGAGGTGAGCCAAAACTTCCCATCCACTGTTTTTCAAATAGTTTTTGACCGGTCTTGCAACATGTGGCCGAACGTGTCTGATCACATATTTTGGTCATTTTCCGTTGATAATTCTCTTCAAACGAATCAATTGTGTTCGGTACATGTCATTTGTGATCGTCTGATCCAATTTCAAGAGCTCATAATATACAAAACCCTTTTGATCCCTCCAAATACAGAGCATTACCTTGGCGTTATGGATATTCGGCTTTGGTGTTGATTCGACTGGTTTACATATGACTTATTGCACTTGGGGTTATGGTAATGTCTCCATTTTTTATCACCAGTAACAATACAATACAAAAATGAATTCTTTTTGTAGTGTTCAAGCATCATTTTCGTCATGCAAAATCGCCTTTCAACGTCTCTCGGTTGCAATTCATATGGAACCCAATTTCCTGGCTTCTAAATGGCTTGTTGTGGGACTCCCAATGATAATGCAAATTCTTCTTACATCTGACAATAATCTTCGTCAAGTAATGCTTCCTCATCTTCAAACTTTTTCGGCTGACCAGGCCTCTCTTTGGCTTCTGTGTCGTAGTCACTACTTTTGAATAGCGCATACCAGCGTTTGCAAGTTTTTTGAGTTGGTGCATGTTGACCGTAAGCTTCTGCTAACAATCAATAACTTTCAGCAGCCGTTTTTTGCAAATGAAAGAAGACTATCATACTTCCCCGCAAAACATCTTTTTTAGGCACGAAATGAAGCATTATTATAACGATTGAAAAAATGTGTGTTTATACTTTGGCGTCTATCGAATACTGAGTTATAATGACAGATGTTTACCCTCCAACATACCATATTGGTTATTATTGACACAAACCAGATGTGACAGTTATGTCATATGTTATCCAAATCGCTATTATTAATTTGTATACCCAATATAATTACAAGAAATGAAATTGGCAAGCAGTTAGCTGTTTTTAAGCAATAATTCTTATCACTTTTATTATAAAGAAAAAAAATAAAAAACATTTTGCATTAGTTTGACCAAACGCTTGAAATACTATCACCTATCTTTGTGGGAACTTTACCTTCCAGTGGACAGAAATGTGTAGCAAATTCGGCAAGATTGCCTAAATTAATAAGACCATCATTGTTTAATAGAACTATTTTATCTCTTTTTTGATAATGAACTTCTTCATATTATTGGTGACCAAACTTATAAGTATATCTCTCACTGCAATATGAACGCATGATTTAACGCTTCGTTGGATTTTTGTTCTTTACTGACTAACATATTTTAACAGAACAAAAACTATTCCGGTTAAAGGACCTATCTTTGCCTTTGTAACTACTTTTAACTCTTAACAAGAAATCAAAGAATCGTGTCGCAATGATAAAACGATACAATTATTTAAGTACTTACCAATCATGCCACTGTGGCACACAGACGGTTAAATACTTCGTTCTTTAACGATTTAAAATAAAAAAAAAATTTAGAACAAACAGTAATGTCTACATATTCTCTTTAGTACAGTTAATTGAAAAAGCGATTTTGTTTCTGTTTTCTTTCGCTTTTTTAAATACCAATTCAATTAAGTATCGAATTATTAAAAAGACTCAAATTATAATGGAGCAGTTTACAAATTTTTTGTTGCTTGTTTATTGACTACTTATGTATGATTAAAGCTGCGATCACACGACTGTCTCAATGCATAAATTATTGGTACGGCAATCGTGTGACTATACAATAAGTAATAATGCGGCAACAAAAATATGAAAAATGCGCCAATATTTATTGTGTTCTTGTGCGACCATCGAAGTTGACAATACGTATCAATATTTATATTTTGAAATTTATTTTTGCAGAAAAACTCGGTTAATTTTGATGTTTTATGACAATAAAGCACAATAGAAATTGGTCATATTGGTACATTTGCGATAATCGTGTGATCCTAGCTCAAGAGAGTGAGTAAATGAATCAGTGAGTGAGACATACATAAATGCATGTATATATGTTTTTGATGTTAAACATATTGTTGTTGTTTCTGTTGTTTTTTTTTTGTTTTTTTTTAAACATTACTGATTTAGTCGATTTGTCTTGTTTCATTGCAGCATCTGGGATCATCTAGTGGATATAACGAAGAATGGTAACACGACTGTGATAATTACAACACATTACATCGATGAGTGTGCCCAAGCGCATTTGGTATGTAAAATATAAGAAAAATAGAAAGAAATAAAGAAAAAAAATTAATAATATTTAGTACATACATACTCGTATATGTATGTGTGAAAGTGTGAATGCCATATACGTCGACATAAGTATATCTACAAACTCCAGTGTAGTGGTGTAAAAATACTTAATTTTTTTTTAACATTTACTTGTATTTGTATTTATATCCTGACACTTTCACATGCCGACATGCCATTTACACATGTTTAAATAATTGTTACGTTTTCTTCTTACTCTTCGTACTTTCCCTCTCTCTCTTTCTGTCTTTCTTCCAATGTGTGTCTCTGTCTTTCTCTTTGTTTTGTTTATTTTTTGTACAACTACTCGTACACTTCCTGCATTTATGTATCTCTGTTTCGACGAAGAGCGTATATTGCAAGTTGAAGAGAAGACCGAGAAGACCAGAAAAAAATTACTTTTCTTGTGTAAAATTGTTAAATTAGACATGCAAGTATATTTGTAAATGTATTTAAAAGTGTGTGTTTGTGTTATGTATGTGTTATAAAATGTTAAATTAATTTGTAGGGGTTATGATAGTAAAAACACAAAACACACTGTTCTATTTGTATTTCTTAAACTTAAAACAATTGTAGGTAATTGGGGTCACACAATAGAGTTCAAGAAAATTTACAAATATTTACATGAATTACTAATACTTACTCACACAATTATGCCAGTTAGTGTAAATAAAAGTGTGTATATAACTACGTACGTAACTGTATGTATATGAATATTTTAATACCCTTAATAGTAATATCTTCATTCGTAGATCATATAAAATATTATTATTATTTTTTGAGTTTGGAATAATTATTAATTAAATATGTAATTCATTTTCATTTAAAACCTAATTAGATTGAGTCGGGAAATATACGAAGAATTTTATTCCTAAAAAAGAGTCTTTAAAAAGTCATCAACTTATCACACTAAAAGATTGTTTATCAGGCTGTTTTCTGGCTAATGTACTGGCCTAAGCCTTGCCTGAGGACAAAAAATCCCCCAGTCTGCAACACTGCTATCAGACTTTATGTAACTAAATATTGAATTGGGGGTGAATATTGAATTGGTGTGGTGTAGTGGTTAGAGTCCCAGCAGAGGACATGAAGAAGAAAAAATTAAATTGTGGTTTTGAATGTTTAATAATAAAAAAGGCTTCAACTTCTGCCCACCAAACAAATCCATCTAAAAAAAAATAAAGAAAAAAGTCAGACGAATGATCAGGAAAAACACGACGCCACCTTCTGGGAAAAAATTACAGTGCTAAAGTAAAGATCACCACCAATTAGCAAGGAATTTCACCATTACACAAAAAAAATCATATGGAGGAAACTACAGCGGATTAATCATCTGCTTAGCTTGAAATATCAAATTGATTAAAGAAACTGAAACAAAGCAATAAATGCTTTGTAGAAAGCCAATATGCTCCCTAGAGGAGTGACGGAGAAAAAAAAAAATAAAATAAAAAAATTGAATATAATGAAATCTTCAGCATTTAAAAGTGTTGTTAGAAATAGGAACAGTTTTTTAAAAAGAATAAAAAAATTTTTTATCAGGTTTTTTTTTGCATCGTGTAATGCTACGAGTAAAGGTGACTTGCATCTTAACAAATAGTGCCTCCAGGTCGGATTTTAGGTGGGGTTTGTTTATAAAATCACTTTTTAAAAGGTTGCACTATCTTATAAAAACCTAAACGAACAACAAATGATATTTTCTTATTAGAAAGTAAAAAAAGAGGCCGAAACGAATTTATTTCACTTGTGAAACGACAACAAATTGTTTCTGCTCAATTATTTCTGACTAATTTAAGTGGAAAATTGCGTGTTAATTTTAATTTTTGTATTTAATACGAGCAGCGTAAGCAGTGGAAACTCTTTAATTTATTGCAAACCATGTGCACAGTGACTGACTGACAGGTTAAGACTTAACGGAAATAAAGAACTAAAATAGTAAGTAATACTCATCATGCAGCTTACACTGTGCCATAAAAGTGTTATGACCAATTAATAAGAGAGTAAATCAAAATAATAGTAATTCAGATATTAAAGTTGAGCATAATTTCTGTTGAATGTCTTTATTATATTTGGTTGGGGCATAGAGTTCTCATCAGATTTTTATAAAAAAATATTAATTAACTATTTATTCTCCGTTTTTAGTTTACGACAATTTCTCACCTCTAGACTAATTTCGTGATAGCGTTTCATAAAAATCGCGGCATTCGCGTTCGAAGAATAGCGCAAGGGCCAAAGGAACTTTCATTCGAACTTATTTAGTGTGGCTTTGATAACTTGTGAGTTGACTACCATGGTTGTCATTAAGAAGTATGTAGAGCATATATGAAATATTCTGCAGTCACCCACTTTTTTCCTTCATTTATAAGTATATAGATAACACTTCTCATCGTGATTCGATATAAAAAATGCTACTGATTTGTGTTGCTAAATTGTAGGAGAAATGTTGAGAAGCAGTTTGAAGACAATTTTTTTGTTATTTTCTTGAGGCAACCAGGTTCTCATTTTTTTGTTGAAATTCCATTGGCTTGACGGCGAAAAATCACGAACTTAAATCCCAACCTAGTAATTATAATGCAACAAATAGTCTAATTCTACCACCTCAAACACAAATGTTTTATTTATTTTTTAATTTTAATTATAGGTCGCATTATAATAATTTTCTTTTCAAAAATCTTAGACCTGGTTGAGCTGTTGCTCACTCTTTTGCCTTCCAAACGCATATTTAAATATGGGAAACAGCTTAAGTTTAACATATTGTTTCGTAATGAAAATAGAAAAAAAATTATATTTTTTTATGTGTTAAACCTTAATTTATCATCCAACACTTGTTTATTATACTCAGACACAGCAGATATTAAAAAAAAATACTACTCTGAGACATAAGAATTTATTTGTAAAAGAAAAATCTCTGAAAACAATGTCAGGGATTTATGGCAATTGTAAATCTATTTTGGTTTAAAAACATAGCTCCAACAACAACCACATTAACAACAGCAAAAACACATTTAACAATAAATTATAACGAAAAAAAAACAGTATTTTTATGCAAAAACAAATGAAAATATTTTTATTTTTGCCAACAATAAAATATAATTGCGTGACTCTTATAAAAAAAAAAAATCCATATGTTTGTACGACAGCAGATGAATTAATATTTGGTAAGGACTCATACACTAAAGAATTAAGAAAAATTTCTCCCCCTCTTTCTTCCTCATTCACTTTTAAACAATAGAAAATAAAGAAGAAGAAAAAGAAAATTAGATTTATTTAAGCTTTTAAGGCGAAAAGTGGTTAAATGAATGGTAAAACACTAAAACCAACAACGTAGGAACAATAGCCGAGAAACCAACAACAACAAAAAGGATAAATAATAGAAGAAGAAGATGGTGATGATGAAGAAAACATACGAAAGTGGGAAAAAATGGCAAAAAATACATTAAAAATTTTTAGAGGGAAGATGTTGACAAAAGTCAACTCAAGCAAATGTGTGAAATTGAGGTTAAATCATCGGGGAGACAACTTCAAAATCGTCTCATACTCATACACACAAACACTCACACACAATACGCACTTGCCTATTTGCTCATGTTTTCATGCATAATGACAACAACAACAACAACAACAAGGATGACAACAATTTTGAAATCAATAGAATGATAAAATCTACACAACGTGTGGTTGGAAGGGGAAGCAAACAAAAACGGAAAGAAGTAGAAGAAGAAGAACGAGATAAAAATTATGGCCCATAAAAATAAAATACACAGCAATAAAAATCAAACTAAAATGAAAACGAAAATAAAATATAACCAACAACACCACCAACAACAACAACAATTTGAAAAGAAAAATTAAGCAACAAACAAACAACACTATGCGACAAGAAAGCGCAAAAAAAATACTTGGCAATTGATATTATCTATCGGATAGAGAGATATTCCAACAGCACCTCTGATATCTTGTTTTTCATACCTCCAACCGAGTTGCAAAAAAGGGGCCTTTTAAATGCCATAAACATATGTACATATTTATGTATGCACTTACTTTATTATCATAATCTTGGTGATTAAATTGCAAAAAGCAAAATCATTATTAAAAAATTTCTATAAAAATATCCTTCAATTTTATAGCCTTCACTGGCTTCGCGTATCCATTTCCAGTGTGCCGTAACGTCCGTATAAGTAGCCGGCCAAGTTATGCCACACATGCTGGTAAATGAATTAATGCCAACCAATTTATCATTACAAATCAAAGGAGCACCAGCATCACCACGACACGCATCAACAAAATGATCTAAAGGACTTTGAGCACATAAAAGATCGCTGGTAAATTCATCACCATAGCGCAGTGAACAAATTTCACTATCCACTATGGATAGATTGCCATAAAACGGTTTATTAGTGAAGGGACCATCCTGTGCATAAACAAGAGAAGTATTTAGATCAGAAAAATATATACATATATATGTCATATGTATGTCTCTTACCCAAAACAACTGGCCCCAACCCAAGGTAAAGCACTGTGTACCGACAGGAGGTCTTTCCGTACGTATGGATATGATTTTGATATTTTTATTCAATTTCGGTATTTCGTCCTTCAGGACTAGAATGGCTAAATCATTGCCTTTTTTTCGTTGAAATTTTAAATTTGGTATGACTTTTTTAACTTTGAATTCCAAGCAGGTGATAGTTTTCTTCAAACGATATGGAGAACCAGCCACTACGTTCAAACGATGCGGACGTGTAGCGCGACCAACACCACTACAAAAAATAAAAATTATTCATTTCAATTGCTTCTAAAATTTTGAAATTAATAAACTTACTCTACAATACAATGAGCTGCAGTTAATACCAATTCTTTCGATATTATTGCACCCGAGCAGAAATGATTATCACCCCAATAGCCAGTGGGATGACTTGTCCTTACAGAGACCATAAATTTTGTTAAATTTGGTTGTGTTGGTAAATAACCACTAGAAATGCGTGCATTTTGCATCACATCATCGTCATCGTCATTGTGGTCATCATTATGAACAATATCTTCTTCACCATGCAATAGAGGTTTGTGAAGACTTAATATATTATATTGCCCGATAACTTGCAGTAAAATGCAAAAAAATAAAATTAATAAAATGCTTAAATGTGTCATGTTTAGAAAAAAAAAAAATTAGTAAATAAATAAAATAAAATTCCAGGCACATTGTTGTCTGTACAACAAGTAATTTTTAAACAAAAAACAACATATCTTGTTGCTGTTTTTTGCGAATGTCAGAAACAAACAGCAACAGAAATTATTTTTTTTTAATAAAATTCTCTTAATACTGGTTTTACACGTTATATCGTGTAAAACCAGGATTAGGTGTAAATTAAATAAGATTATTGACAATCAAGAAACATGTATTAGATATAAAAAAACAGTCAGCTGAACTGGCAACACCACAAGGATAAGATTTATTAAATGCCTTGATAAAATAAATATTCACTCAGACCTCGTTTATGCGATAAATTTGTTCCATAACATAATTTTGAATAATGTTTTCTACACCACAAACATTAAATATGTATGTACGTGTCTACACCATTATTCAATTGGTTTCATGTCACTTTGGTCACTACAGGAAACAAGTAATTTATTGAAACCATTTGGCAGATAATCATTTTCATCACCAGAAATATTCTCATTATGACTGGAAGGAATGGTCAATGAGTTTTCAGCAGATTCATCTTTTTCATATCCTGAAAACCAATTTTTCAGCAGACTTTGTGACGTTGAATTTTTTAGTTGTTTATACATCTTCTGATATCCAGAAAACAGATAATTAAGACTACGCTGAAGCTATGCTCGTTCCCTATCTATCACTCACATTTAAAATTTCTTTCTTAAAAACATAAACTTTGTTAGGAACTTCATAAATTTGTTTCGAAGTAACAGGTTCAACTATTTCTTCACAATCATCAATCAGTCTGTAGCTTCTATAGTATGTTTCAGAGATTAAAATCCCTCGCCTCCAATTTGGTGAGCCAGGGCTTAAATTTCATCCGATAATGTCAATGTTTCCTTACAATCTGGGTATGTAGCTTCCCAGCACGCAATTCAGGTATGCAATCGAAAATTATAAAATTTTTCCACCCTAAACCGCATAAATTTCAATTCGCATAAAACGAGGTTGAGTGTATGCATGTACATGAATAGTTTCCGTATCGCTACCAAATTCATACAAACATACATATGTATATAAAATTTAAAATGTCTAGCAGTACACAAGTTATTACATATTGAACCCTATCCCATTGCTTACTTTTACGTCAATAAGAAAAATTGCAATAAAACTACTAAGCGCATAGGAAAAGCATTCGTTTTAATTCTTCCAAAGTAAAAAGTTAAAAAGCAAAGTGTTTTTGAAAGGGCGTATATGGGATCGATTGTGGCCTATATAAAACTTAAATGAGTAAAAAAATATCTGGCAGTTTGCACATAAAATCAATCATAATCGAATCTATCTGACTGCCCAGGCCACCTCTGTGTAAATGTCAGTAGAAATTGAACACAGCCTTAGGATGTCTCGCGCTTACATTGTCATTGGGTTCGAATAGAAGAAAGATATATATTTGTGGTTGGCCCGAAACCCAACATTTGTATGCAACGCGCCCGCATAAATCAATACGCACGCATAGAACATTAGCGGCCCAGGTTATAATCCCTAGCAGAAGATATGACGACAAAATTTAATTGCGGCGCACGTGTTTAATAAAGAGACTTCAACCTATTTCCAGACAAATTTATCACCAACACTGCTTAGCAAAACTCTTTATCTTTACACAATAATCATCTACTAAGCAATAGATGTTTTGCGGAAAGCCAATATGCTCCCTAGAAGAGTGAAGTCTTTCAAACGCTAATCAACCATTTGTAATCAATCAATTGTGTACTTGTCTACGCAAGAGAAACATAGCTTATGTCTGTAAATGTCCTCATGGTTCCTCTAATTTATATTTATTAACAATCAACTAAGTTATTAGCACATATTTTGTATTTTTTTTTTTTACCAGAAACTTAGGACTTTGAAGGTATTTCTCCATAGTATCCATGAGCAAAATATATCACTTCCCAGGTATTTCAATTTCAATCGTTTGTGTTGCATGGTGTAATCAATAAGTTTAAAGTAAATTGAAAAAAATGAAGAAAAACTAACAATAATAACAATAAAATGGTCCATTAATGATAGGAGAGAACATTACACTGAAAAAATAGAGTGGACATTAAAAGCAGATGTATTTCTTGTTTGTCATTTAATTTAATTCACTTTACCAACTTTAATACAAGACGATAACTGAAAATAGAGTAACAGATCATCTAGATTCAAAGTATTAGAATGTAAGAACTATAGGAAATTTAAGACACAGTGTCCTATGAGCTATTAAATCTCAGAAGTATATACTTTTTTTTAAGTGTACCTGCCACACAAACAAATTGAAACATTTAAATTTATGCTTATCGATATGAATTAAAAAAAAAATATGTCAAATATGAAAAACAATGAATAAAATATTCATTAAAAAAAAAAAATTGAAAAATAACATAAAAAAGAACAACTTTTCGAGAGTTTAATCGAATTTATTACAAACAGCAACTTGAAAACTAAATGGCCAGAAAAGTTCTAGTAATTGTTTTCTAGTATTTTACTTTAAAGGGTTATACGATTTTTAAGTTAAAAATAATAATAATCAATAAATTATTCAAATAGACAAACTATAAAAAAGAAAAGTTCTCGACAATTTAAAAATCAAAAGGGAAAAAATCTCCCTTTTTCAAAGCAGTCAACAAAAAACTATTTTCTTTTTTATTTTCTATTTGAACCCTCATGTCTGTAAGGTATGACTATATGCTGCACTACAATTCATAGTTTTTGAAGTGATGACGTATCCTAGTTTATTTGCTACAGGATTACACATCTATATACTTATGTATTGTATATAAAAATAAGTTGTCCTATGTTTGTCATTTTACAACTCGGGAACCACTCAACCGATTCACAAATACATGTTTTGGCAAGGTCTTCTTTCGCTGATTGTCATAAAAAAAAGAATAAGCGGCGCCACGCCCATAAAAATATTTATTTTTCTATATTTTCATAGTAATAAGAGTAAGAGTCTCTAAATTTGGTTCAAATAAGTTAGTAGTAAATGCAAATCATCAGTCAAAAAGTGGATGGAATCAGATATGTGGGCATGGTACCTCCCATACTAGGTTAATATAGATTTTTGCATATCTCGAGAGCAGTTCAAGTGAAAGCTTTTTAATTGCTCTAAATGACTTGATAAATAGGTATTGACATCTCACATACAAAATAAATTTTGATTTTTGTAAATTTGACGACGACAAAATAATATCTAAAGCAGCGTCCGGCAAACTAATATTAATGCATTTTACAACTGTGGTAGTAATTTGAGAGCTCTCACTCAGGTCATTTTGCACTGTTTTTTTTATTATTTGTTTTCTCTTTAGTTCTCATTGTTTATTTTTTGCTCATTTTTTTCCTATGCGTGTGAGTATTTACGTGTGAAAACAGAAGAGACGAGCTATTTGCCGGAATCTGATCTAAAGCAGACATTTCACAATTGTGGGAGTAATTTGAGAGTCGCACACTCACTGCACTGTATTTTTCCACTTGTTTTCTCTTCACTTCTCTTTGTTTATTTTTTACTTATTGTTAGTTTATGCTTGTGATTACGTTTGTGTGAAAATAAAAGAGAAGAGCTGCTATTTGCCGGAATCTGATCTAAAGCAGGCAAACTAATATCAATGCATATCACTATTACGGTAGTAATTTGAGAGTCGCACACTCACTGCATTGTATTTTTCCACTTGTTTTCTCTTTACTTCTCTTTGTTTATTTTTTGCTTATTGTTTGTTTATGCGTGTGAGTACGTATGTGTGAAAATAAAGGAGAAGAGCAGCTTTTTGCCTAAATCTGATCTAAAGCAGGCAAACTAATATTAATGCATTTCACTATTACGGTAGTAATCTGAGAGTCGCACACTCACTGCATTGTATTTTTCCACTTGTTTTCTCTTTACTTCTCTTTGTTTATATTTTGCTTATTGAGAGTCACACATTCACTGCACTGTATTTTTCCACTTGTTTTCTCTTTACTTCTCTTTGTTTACTTTTTGCATATTGTTTGCTTATCCGTGTGAGTACGTATGTGTGAAAATAAAAGAGAAGAGCAGCTTTTTGGCTGAATCTGATCTAAAGCGAATTCCTTTTGCTGTTACTTTTGTCATTTTTGAAATTGTTCTCTGAGAGCTGAGTTGAATGGGTAATTAACATTATTAATGCCTGTAGAAATTTATTGAAAAGAAAGATATTTGAATTTTGTGTAAAATTTAAGAATTACAGCTAAAAAAAGATCAGCATATACACGCCACGAATGTTTATTCGTAGCATAAGAATACATGTGAATTGAAAAGGGACAAAAGAAATGAGCCCAATATTCGCTAATAGCGAACAATCGTTTATTTCGAATCTCAGGTGACTCAGGTCGATAAAATATTTTAAATTTTTTTAGATGATCGAAGATTGAAATATGTACGAGTAAAGTGCCTGAGGCTGTACACATCTGAATCGAGCGAGTGCATACATAGTTTTCTTAGCTCCTTTAATCATTTTAAATAAATTTCACTTTAAATAAATTGTTGTCAACTGCAAGCAGTGATTTTCACTTGATGGGGCCTATTTAAATATTTGAAATTTAAGATTTCTTCTTATTTAATTGTCAGGCCAACACTGTTATCAAACTTAAATAATTCTAAATAAATATTTTGATGGTATTTTGGTTGCCTAACGCAATAATTTATTCTCTATTCTCACTCCACAAATAAAAAATATATTCAAGCAAATAAAAGAAAATAAAAAATATTACTTTTCCGTTGTTGGGAATTTATGAGATTATGGCTTCTGTTAAAGAACATTGACTCTTATATGTTCCCCCTTAATAGCTCCTCTGAAAATAAAAGATGTTTGACAATGTGGCATGTGTGGTGGTGGTCATAGTGATAGTTTGTGCTCTTCAATCTTGTTGTCAGTACAAACGACCAAAGACAACAACAGCAGGAGTAACACCAGCAGCAGCTTAAAGAATACCAAGAAAAATAAATGTAAAAGTACGTTGAACGTATGTATTGTATGAATCTTGGTACGAATAAATGAATGAAAGAATGAAAGAATTCATGACCGTAAGCAAGACCAATACTAGTAAACCCAAGCAATGCTGTGAGTCAAGCATAATTTAGCCGCTACACTAACACAATGTGAGAAAGCCATGTGTCCTGTCTGTTGAAATCAAGGTATATACGTATAAATTGTAGTACGTACAGTATTCCATACCATAGCCAATGGATATTTCCAGAGAAGTCCATTTAACTGAAGTTTTTTTTTGTTTTGTTTTGTTTTGAAAACCATGTTATTCCTAACTGTCTGGCTATGTGTGATTCACATATTTATTACTGCTGCTGCTGCTATTTTCAATATCCTTTTACGAGTTGTTTATGATGAAACCTTGAGCAATTCAAAGCTTTTAACAATGTATTCTTCTCCCGGTCTTTCACTTTTTTTCAACTCTTAACACTTTTTCACACATTTTTTTTTTCTGCTTTAAAAAAGGAGAGATTTTAGAAAAAGAGAAAGAAAAAACGAGTTTTGTGATTAATTGCTCGCATTAATTTCTCCAACAATCGACTTAATAGCTGAAAGCGTTCCAATAACATGAATTAGGGTGTGCAAGTAGCTGTAGAGCAAACGGAGGTGACAAATCTAATAGAATACATTTGTATAACAATTTATATGAATAAATTCAATGTGAATGTTGCATGGAAAAGTAACAGAACGAGAGGGATACTGAAATATCCTGGCAAAAGTTTTAGTTTAAGAAAATTAATGCACAAAAAAGAGTGATTTTTTTTTAGGAAAATTAATGATTGTGGGTTTAAGTTTTAATTTATTTTTATTATTATTATTTTTTTTTTTTTTGTGTAACAGGAAAGAAAGGAAATAAATGGGGGGTATTGGTCACAAGTTCAATTAATAATGATGTTGACCAACTCCAAATGGTACTGAAGGCAAAACAAAGACTTTATTTTATTTGTTTTACAAAACTCCAGAGTAACTATTGTGAAATATCAATAGCACCCTATTGCTGCAGAGTGTATTGCAAATATAGGTCAAGCAGTAATGCAACTATTTTCTAGTTTTATGCTTAAGCTTATTTTAGATGAATTAAAACAAATAAAAATAATACAATTACTTATTATGTTAATTGTATTGCATTATATTGTGCTTTCCGAAAATCATATTATTAAGACAGCCCTTTATTCGAAGAGAACATCTTACATGGATGGTTACTTCCGTCGTATAGTCGAATCTAATTGCTCTTATTGTAAAAAAATTTGTTGGGCATTCTCTACAGTATATCAAATACATATCTCAATATTCTTTCTCTCTCCCTCTCGCTCTCATTGTTTTTTGTTCTCCATTTATCCACTTTGGCTATAATCTACTTTTCATTCGTTAGTACCTATATTTACTCAGATATTCAAGGACCTCAAATACTTGAAAAGTGTTTTTTTATGCATGTTTTACAACACATTGCATTAAATCTTGTTTTTATTACTTCACATATACACATATATATATATATACTCACACACACACACACCCACACACACACACATACACAATAAAACTACAGGCTCACTCAGCATTCAATCTCTTCTACGGAAGAGTAATTGTGTTGGAAAGACAAACAGTTATTGTATTCAACCTACAAAAGAAAATCAAATAAAAGAAAAAAATAGAATGAAAATCGAGAAAAAAGGAGCATAAATAGTGAAAACTGGTCCATTTGAGAAGCAATAACAACATCTGTACGACAATTTTGAGAACAAAAAAAAAAGAAAAAAAAAAAGAAAAATACATAGAAAAGAAGTCTAATAGCCATGTGACCAGGCTACGTGAGACAATAAAACATGTTTTGTTTTCATCTTAATGTGGCAAAAATTTAAAATGTTTTACGCACTCACACACACACACACACATATATATACATATATGTGCATGTATTTAAGCTCACAAATACTAACTCGTTTTGAGCTCTTAACAATAATCATAATAACGTGATCCTGTTTAAGTTTCCAGATTACCACCGGATTTAAGTGTGTTGGGAAATTGTCCTGTTTTTTCGTTTTCTTTCGTTCTGTGAAACTCCTTGGAGATATTTTCTTATTTTTTTTCTTTCCATCACGTTTCCTATTGTCTTTCTTTTCTACTTTTTGTTCAACTTTTTGTTGTTGTTGTTGTTGTCAGTTTTTCATCTGTCCAGAGCAAAAATAACAATTTCCATTTGTTTATTTAATGTTTCCTTCTTCTCTATCTCTAGGTATCCTTAGTCTCTTTCATATTACAAAAGTATTAAATTACTGCGACAAAATGAAATCCTGGATTGATTGTTGAATTAAAATTTTTTATATTTTTTTCTTATTTTAATTCTATTTCGTCTTTAAATTGAAAGTATTTTTTTCCAAACTCTTGCTATTGGCTAAACATTGAAGCATTCTGGCTATACAAGTCATGTGGGAGCGTAAAATCTGCTTGACCTTAAGTCATGGCAAAAGAATTAAGTTTTAAATTTTAAAAAATAACAAAACAGTTTTAATTTATTCTCTTCTAATAATCTAAGAAACATTACCTTGGCAATCACTAAGCCAGAGTATCACGTATCCATAAAGCTTGAAAAACAACTCGACTTCGTGTTACTGCGAAACGTAACTATGATAATATTAAGCTGTGTTGACATTTCTGTTCAGTAACTGACAAACAAAATAATGGTGGAAGTACATAGTACGCGTTAATACATCGATAACTAACGTGTGTTTACAGATTTACGCACATGAAAAATTGCAAGTTACACAGCACGCGTTAAAAATACATTTTCCGTCAGCAGTTTTTATTTGTTTTCCTATTAGTAGATTAACAAATGATTCATACGAGTATTCGTTTAATTTATTCTTTTATTGTCAGCTGATAACTGTCAAAAATATTGCACACAACGTGTCAAAAAGTTCAAAGTTAAACAACTTTCTGCCGCCAATGCGTTATAATATTTTTTGACAGAAGACTAAAGCTCACACGTGCACTGATGCGTTCGGCGTCTTGTAGACACTTGTCTAGCGTTGACGCTAAAATGACATACCTAAGCAAAAACGTTAAAATTGTGTCATGAACAGTAATGTTAACATAAATTTTTAACAAAAATCATTTAATTGAAGTTAAAAAGCTAAAAAATAGCTAAAATTGCACAATTTTTTTTTCTTTCTTTTCTTTTATTTCTTTCTGCGCAGCCAACTTCACTGTCTAAGAGATGAAACAGAATTGGGGTTTGACGCTTTTTTCCATACAAAATGACATAAAAAATCGTCGGCAAAAGCAGTCGTGAGATAGAATCTATTTCATTTTGACAGCGTTTTTTCTTACTCTCTCAATTGTGTTCTTACAAATAACAAAACTTCCATAAAAATAAAAAGGGCAATTGACAGTATTTGAAGCTGTGACTGTCAATTTTATTAAGGGCCATCATTTTGTTGACAGCGATTATACTTGAAGTTGTGAACATATTCTGTTTCATTACTAACGCTCTGCCAAATTTGGATTCCAATTGAAAGGCATTGATGCCGTGCTATTTAGGTTTGCTTTATGCAGTTTGTATGGGCAAGAGAAATTTTGACAGCTAGACAATGCTTAGCACCCTGATGTAGTTATGGCTCTGAAGTTTGGCAAGTAGTCATCATGTTACTTTTAAGGCCAAAAAAACGTTTCAAATTGTGGAAATTTACTACAAAAAAAATAAATAAATAAATAAATAAATATGTTCTCAAGGTTCATAAAGTACTTCGTGTTTAGTGATAAAGCGAATTGCTGGTTAAATGTCTATAAGCAGAATTGCCGCCTTAGGAGCGTAGTCTGTTTTGTGCGATTTACATGCTGGCGGCATTATCGGTAGTTATTTCTTTCAAAATAAGCAAAGAGCTGCTGCTACGGTAAACGGTGAGCGCTATCAAGCCAGGCTGACTGAATATTAATCAGTTAAACATCAAGGACAGTTGGCTCTAACAAGACGGCGCAATTAGCCATACAGCGCGCTTAACAATCGATTTATTGCATTATCAATCTGGTAACAACTTTCTTTCCCGAAAGGCTCTTGTTCATCCTTCAAATAAAAAAAAAACATCTTCCAAATATTTTTCTTATTTGAGGAAATAGTTTCAATATATAGAGTCGAGTCTTCCCCCTAATGTAGTGTAGGGTATTAGAGAGCCATACAATATTACATTCATATTCATTTCATGCCTTTAATTAAAAAAACATATTTTCTTAAATCCATCATTTTATTTAAAGTACTTTTTAAAATTGTTTCTACTCCGATATACCACTCGTTTCAATTTATTGCCATCACCTCTGAATATGAGCATTTTATGATAATTTTTTTTCATTTTGAAGGTAATTAGGCAGGTTGGTTGCCTAAATTTAAATGCCAGTGGAATGGAGTATTACAAGAAATACTGTTTTTCTCTGGAGATATTGTTGATAAATTTTTTTAAGAAAACGAATGTCAAGGGAAATGATAAAAGTGAAACACAAATTGTGCACAAAAACGTTTTGCGTAGGCGTAGCTTGACAAATATTTTAAAGCTAAAAAATAAAATGATTCTAAGGAAACATGATATAGGATATATGCATATGTATGTAGAGGATAAATACATACGATATATGAGAGATTAAAAAGCTAATTAAGATACCCACTTAAAAATCCAAAAAAAGTAATTTTTTAACTCAATAAGCTGTAGTGATAGAGAAAATTTTGTGGGTTTTATGTATGTTTTCGTTGAATTTTTTTGAATTTTTGTGAATTGCCTGCCAGGTTTTGTGACCACAAATTAAAATTGAGTTTATTACGTTTTATTTTTCAACTTCATGTTACCATGGTACCAGACTGTTCAAAATAAAATTAAGTATTATCTCATATCATGGTTCAGATAACAATACAAAAGTTGAAAAAGTTTTTTTCTTTTTTAAAGATCATTTTATTGGCCCTTATTGCACTTGATGAAGATTTTTATTTATTTATTATATTAAATGATTGGCTAGACTGCCGTGCTGTCGACCGGCTGGCCGGCTGGCCGGCCTGTATGTGTCTGGTGCTCAACTTCACTAAAAACCTTTTGTTCTGTGAATCAAAGACAGCTGAATTTGCATTCGTGCCATCGATTTAATGAAACGGGACACTATTGAAAAATCATTCATTTCATGTATTCCGAAACACATTATTTTATTTTCATTTCATTTTAAGGATTTTTGCATTATATTCTTTAAAATTTAACACAGAACTGCAAGCAACTATTCACAGGTACTGTTGAGGATAAACAAAAACATAAAAAATAAATTAAATAAATTAATGAAGAAGAATCACTGAATGAAGACAATACGTCGTCAGAGATGTGAAAAAAGTCAAATTTTTCATTGAAAAGTTCGCACATCGTTTGGCGATACAACTCATTTTAAAATAACGCCATCCATTCATACATACGAGACATATCGTACACCCAGTTCAAAAATGACTGAACTCAAAATTTTAAATTTTTGGCTTTATATGCTTAAACTATGCACAATACACTTGGTTATCTATTAAACAAATATCAGTGTATTTTGTTGTTGTTAATTTTCCATAGTTTTTGTTTTTCACTATTTTGCTTAAGATCAAAAACAGTTTTTTTCGATTTCGGAAAAATTAACAATTTTGAGTTGGGTCACTTTTGAACTAGGTGTGCGATATATAAAATGAGAAAGGACAGAGAAATGGTTGAAATAAAAAATTGCATTTTTATACTGTATATACGTACATATCGCTTTACAGAAAAAGTGTTATAACTCAAAAATCATGATGTTTTAGTCAAGTAAAGCATGTAAACGAACAAAACAACGAACAAATTTATATGCGAATTTTTTTTCCGTTACTCCTCTTGAGAGCATATGGCTTCAACAAAGCATCTTCATCTAACACGGTTTACAGCTGTTGACTTTGCCTTTACCCATGTTAGGTTGTTCTGTGTCAGTTCTTGGATAATTGTGCGTCTCCAGGTGTTTTTTTGGTCGACCACGATTTCTTGAGCCTTGAGGATTCCACTCGACTGACATTCTAGTGATACTTTCTGGACTTTTTCGGTGATGTGCCGATCTATCCCCACTTTATTTCCCTTATCCGTTTCAGTATGGGTTCCTCATTAGTCATGCTCCATAGTTCTGTGTAACTTATAATGTTAGGCCAGAATATTCTTCATATGATTCTGAGGCACTTGTTAATGCATACCTTGAGTTTCTGTGTGGTGTTATTCAATACAAGCCAGGTTTCAGTGCCCTACAGCAGTACCTTATCTCTTTTAGTATGGGTTCCTCATGCGTCATGCTCCACAGTTCTGTATTACTTATGGTGTTAGGCCAGAATATTCTGCATATGATTCGAGGCACTTGTTAATGAATACCTGGAGTTTCTGTGTGGTGTTATTCAATACAAGCCAGGTTTCACTGCCCTACAGCAGTACCGATTTAAGACATGAGTTGAATATTCTGAGCTTAGTTCGTCTGGATGTATGTGAGCTTCTTCATACTGACTGCAGTTGTCCAAATGCCGCTCTCGCTTTGTTGAGCCTGTTATCTATGTCTGTTTCTGCGCCACCGTTTGTAGTCATTGTATTTCCTAGATAGCAGAAGCTATCTACATACTCGACTGGCTGACCCTGTAGCATGGTGTTTTCCGTGCTCGTATTGTTTATTTTAATGACCTTGGTTTTGTTGATGTTTATATCAAGCCTAACACTATGAGCCAATCTTTCCAGGTCCTCCAGTTTCGACTGCATATTGGAAATCTTATGCGAGAGTAGACAAATGTCAACCGCATAGTCCAAGTCTTCGAGTTGGCGTGATAGACTCCATGCGAATATTCCGAACAAAACAAAAAAAGCATTGAAAGAGCCGTAAAGTTCCTTTATTTATAAAAAATAAAATACCACCCCATGTCTCAGTTTGAAGAGAAAGATAATGGGGTGAACTTCAAAGTTAGAAAACTAATAATCAAAATTTTTTGACTCTAATGGAAACGTCTCGACTAACTGGTCGAAACGTTAATATATCTGAATGGGCTCAATACATACTACACAGCATGCGTAAAAGAAGGCGTAGCAAAAATATCTTAATATGATAGAATAGATAAATTTGGAAAAAAGTTCCTTGTCTGGCAAGCAATTTTAAGTTGTGAGCAATTTCATCAAGTCATCTAACGTTAAAGCAGTGTTGCCAGATGTGCATTGAGCAGTTTTGAAGTTTTTTGTTTAAAGAATAAGTTCTTCTGTAAATTGTGCAGATTTTGCAGTTTTTAGCATTTTTGTTTTTTACTCTCTAATTTGTTGTTTGAATTACAAATTTCTGAAGTAAGAATTTCGCCCCATTTGCTTAATATAACATTGATGAGGTTTCTCGTAACTTTTTTCATGCGAAAATATCATTATCCCTGTTGACCACCGACTACAAAGAAAAATATAATTCACATAGTGAGTGATACTCACATTTAGGTCTAGGAAAGTTGCGTTTTTCTGCGCAGTCGGCTTAAAAATAAACATTTTTTTCTTTGCCAAAAGAACGGTTGGATCACAATAATAAGCACTAACAATTAGTCAGTAGAAAATTTGTTTAATGAAAATACATGTGTAAATATTTGTAATGAAACATATTTTTTATCGGCCTATTTATTATTTTATATATGAATGGTTTTTGACATTTTAAATACAAAAATATGATTCATGATTCAATAAAGAAAGAGGTGGACTCTTTTTAATTTTGAATACAACACTGCATCAACGCTTTACTCTGCTGTCAGAAAAATGCAATGCTGTGGTAAACAAAAATAATGATCTGTCAAAAAATGTAATGTCATGTAATGTAATCACATTCAAACTGCAGTAAACGTCAAACGAAAAGAAAAAAAGCAACTTTTTGACTTTAGAGTACAGACAGTTTTGTATCAGCTGTTAATGTTTTGGTAAAATAAGACCACCTTATAATTGCATCATGAATACGTTCATACATTAACACAGTGGGTGTTCATAAGCAAATAAACAAAAAGTGTATTCAATATAAGGTATAGCGATAGAAAATCTTGAGAAATTGGCATATGAAAAAATTATCGGATATGTTCTGTAAACCGAAGTCGAGTGAAATTGGAATCGAATGAAATTTTAAATTGCTCTTATTTTCAAATCAGACAAGATTTTGATATTTTTTTTATTAATGCAGTTAATTACCATTCCAATAACTTATTTCATTCATTTCGTATTCGTTTTACAGAATATATGAATATTTTTTTTTTACTTCTGTAGTTTTTTACTTGAAAATCAGTTTTTCCTTATAAATTATGGCAACACTGTGTTAAATGAACATTGAGCTGGAAAACACACAGAAAAAAGTGATTTGAAGAACGCTTGATACCTTTCTCTATGTCATCAATATTCGGCCCGGATTTATTCCAATTCGTTACTCCTATAAAACGGTGGGATCGTTCAGAAAAATCAGAAAAATAGTTACGATTTGTTAAACAAGAGTAATTCATCGAACTGCCTTCAAATTCATTCGATGCAAACATTTTTGACTAATATCCAGTGTAGCCAAAAATGCAAAATATTTGTACTTCAAAAAGAATAAATCAGTTTAAAAATGGGTAAAAAAAGGTGTAAAAAAGTTTATATATGGCTTATAGAGTAAAATATCTACGTAAGCCTTATCTCGTAAAGAAATATAATATTTTTGATTGTTTTAAAATCTTTGGAGAAGTAAATGTAAATAATTTTCTTTTATATGTTTTATTCTAAAATATGCGGAACGTTGTGGTCTGATTCTACCTGATTCGTATAAAATAATGAGTTCAGGAAGAAATTGTTTATTCCTCTTTCAATGCTAATTAATAGGAAATTGAAAATTTAAACAGTTCTCCTAAGAAAATTTTGTTTTTTGACTTATGACACTATTGAAGTAAATGAGCGATATGTCCATACATATCTATGTATTTTTTTAAACATCAAAGTGTTGTAATTTAGCACTTATTACTGGCGCAATAGAAGTTTAAAGAGGTTCTTAAAAAGAATTGAAGAGATTTTTAAAATTTTAAATGAAAGCTTTTATATGATACTTACTGAAGCTTGCAAATGGATTAAAAAGTTAAATTTTATTTTATTTTATTAAACAAAAAAGGCTTCATAGATTGTGGCAAAAATGAAGTGCATTATGGGAATACTATGAAACAAATTAAAAAAGATATACAAGAACTTCTTTTAAATTAATGCAAATATACAACAACAACAACAACAAAAACTAAATTTTAACAGTTCGTTTTTGGTTTTATATTTACAAATGAGTATAAATGACAAGTATCCCTGAAGTCATATACTTTTTAGATTTGAATGCATGCATTTTTAAAGGGCAACCAGACGAGTGAGTTCTTGAGTAATTTCAAATGCAAATTTTTTTTAATTACAACTTGGCTTAATGCCTCAAAGTAAATAAAGTTGTAATTATTATTCAAAATAAATGCAAATCTTTTTTTTCGTTTTTAGTGTAAACACTTTGCCATAAAAAGAAAAAAAATATTTCAAATTAAAACCAAAAAGTTGAGCAGGTAAAGAGTTTCTCCACAAATTTTATTTTTTAACTTCGACCACAACAGTGTAGTCGTAATAATAGAAATCAAAATTTATTTTAAGCTCCTAAGCTATTCAGGTGGTCAAAACTTCACTTTGAACTAGAGCTGACAATAAAAGTTGTTACTTTTCTTTATTTATTTTTCATTTTATTTGCATACAAGGAAACCCACATAGAAAGAATAGAAACCTTTTATCAATATTTTGTGAACATAAATGTGTTTATTTGTTGCAAATATATATGTACGAGTATGTATATATAAAAAGTGTGGTAAAATGTTTACTTGATTGCATCCCAATAAGTCAAATTATTCAAAGCTTTCAAATGGACTCAATAGTGAATTGAAACAAAATTGATAAGACCTTATGATTATGATTAATTGAGGCTACACGCACTACAATTCTTAAGGATATTCTGTGCAATGTATTACGATCACCACGTCAGATTGTGGAGTCATAATAACTTCACCTATGAATATCATAGAGTGGAATGGAATAGTCTTAATGAATCCAACAACAGTCAACATATTCAAACATATGTTAAGATATTTAAGGCCACAATAACCGGTAAATATACCAGTTAGTACTCTAATTTCACTCTTCCTTTCTAATAGTAGCCTTTGCGATCCGTTAGGAAATGGGAAAACATATCTTTCTGCTTGTTTTAGTCCAGAGGCATTCTCGGGTATGCAAGATCTTACTTTCGGGGCATTTCACATAGTTGTGAAATGTTTTCAGAGTGAATTTTATGACTCGGGATTTAACATTTATTTTCATTTATTACGAAAATCAAAATGCAAAAAAAATATACACCAACATGAGTGCATATAGACCTATGGGTTGTTTCAAGGCTACAGTCATCCTGTCGATGCCGAATCACCCTGTTATATGTATGTTACTAATTGCGTATTAAAAAGTATTACCAGATCAAATTTTGGGTGTTAAAGTGTTACGTTATTATTAACGTAATTGAATAGAAGGTTTCGCACTAAGAGTTGAGTATTGAGTAAGTTGGTGTATTAAGCGGATATTGAGTAGGTTAGACCCTATATGGTCATAATTGTGTAAATAAACGACTGTATAAAGTAAAAGAACTATATATAGTCAAAGAACTATAACGTTTTAAAAAGGTTTAAAAAAGTGTCTGTTGACATTTACAGGAAAAAGTCTTGACAGTAACAAATTGTTGGTGAATTGCTTTAAAACGTAATATTTATTCATGGCATCAGGCAACATCGTAGCTTGCTTGATAGGTCCGAATAATTACTGGCGATAAAAATGAGTTCATGTGCGACAATAATGTGTGAAAGAGATGGCGGACAAAGCAAGGTTAAGCTTCCCAGACAGTGGTGAAACCAGGACTAGCACCCAGAAAGGTAATGCTGTGTGTCTTTTGGGATTGGAAGGGAATTGTTCATTTTGAGCTTCTACCACATGGTCAAACTATTGATTCAGATCTTTACAAACAACAATTAATGAAATTAAAGCTACCAATTCAACTAAAACAGCCATAATTTTTAATGAAGCTATTACATTACGCTTGAACCTTCAGATTATCTACATGATGGACAAAAATGACAAAAAGTTACTGACCAAAACGGCATATACTTACTCGTATGTGGTTTAATAAAGCTCATTTCAGATATAAGAGAAAGGTGTTTCATTTTTGACCAAATTTGTTAGCGAACGTCTGCGAAAAATTTTAATATATATTCTTCAGATAAGCTAGGCTAGGAAACAAATACACTTTAAATAATCAATAGCTTTTTACAAAATTTTGTGTAAAGAAAACTTTAAAAAATGTGAATTAAAAAATGTTGACAAATTATAAAGGGTCCGCTAAATAAATTTTTTTTTTTTTTTGATCGGTCACGATCGGCCCAATTTTTAAGCACATTATCGATTGTGTGCAGCTGTATTTCACCAATGGCTTCACGAATATTGTCCTTTGAAGCGTCAATTGTCTCTAGCTTGTTGGCGTAATACTTATCTTTGACGGCACCCCACGAAAAATAGTCCAACGGTGTCAAATCGCAGCTCCGAGGTGACCAAACGACATCAGCTCTGTGGCTGATAATGCGATCTTTAAAAACAGGGCGCAAAACATCGAGTGTAGCTTCGTCTGTGTGGCACGTAGCGCCGTCCTGTTGAAACCAAATGTTGCTAATATCTTCCTCTTCAATTCTTGTGAACAAAAATTCGTTCAACATGGCCCGATAACGATCGCCATTGACTGTAACGGCCACTTCTTGCTCATTTTCGAAGAAAACTGGCCCAATTATGCCTTTGGGCCAAAATCCGCACCAAACAGTGACTCGTCTTGGGTGTATCGGCTTTTCAATGTACGCGTGCGTGTTTTCTGTGACCCAGATGCGACAATTTTGCTTGTTTACATACCCGCCAAGATCAAAAAAAATCCGTACGCAATTTTCGCACGCATTTTGCAACATTACCATGATTTTCAAAGTAATGTCGCAATATTTCCCAGCGTTGTTCAAGCGTATACACAACCATATTCGTTCAGCGGATGGATGAAACTAATTATCTGTCAAATCAGACAGGAGCTAAGTGTTACCATTCACGAAATAAGCATTTGTTGAAATAAAAAAAACGTGACATGGCGGACCGATATTTATTCTTGATTCTTGATTCTACACCGAGCATGTAGTTTTCGTCATTGTTATTCAAAATAAATGCTTGTTAGGACATCAAACGAACACACATGCCATGCTTTCTAGATTTATTCTGCTGAGATTATTTATTTTTTTTAATTTTCAATTTTAAAAGAAATTTTGTTCAGACAAAGTGGTTTGAGGAATTAAAAAACACTACACTAAGTCCATCAAGCGTATGGCAGATTTTTTAAAGATATAAAACGTTTTTTCGTCAGAAAATTTTATTTTTTTTTCTTGAGTTGTGCATATTTTTGTATTACTTAAGATTTTGCCTACTGGGTATTTATGTGGTTTATTTTCCTTTTTTTGTGGGAGTGGGGAGGAGTTCTATTTTTATATGTGTATGTTTATTGTTGTTATTGTAACATGAGTGACTTTTAATATGATTGGAATTATATGCATCACCGCCTAAAATTGTATAGAAAATTTTCTTCTTTTTTTTCCTACTATCGAGCCAACAATTTTAAGCAAAAAAAAAATCTACTGATGTTGCAAACGAGAAAATTTTTATTGCCTCAAGTAATACAGACAAACAACATTCAAGCAACACCACCACCATGACACAGGAGTTTATTCGACTAGAAAAAGTTAGTAAAATCAGGGGAGAAGGTAAAGAAACCAAATAATACATAATAAAACCGAAAAAACAATATATAAAAAATACAAATATCGACATACATATCGCACTTGAAAAACCAGAGGGTATTAACTCAAAATTTTGAAAATTTCACTTTTTGCAATTAATCAACTAACAACATCAATATCTGTGGACTGTAAAAATTTCAACGTATTCAGATAACTCTTTCATGTTGAAAACCATATTTGAGACCATTTTCGTGATAGTTGATACAAGAGTGGAAATGGGAATGTATCGCATATTTTTATGAAAACGGTAAAATTGTTCTTCTTACTATGATGCATTCGGATTTTCAAATTCTCTTAAAATGTAACCACAAATGGTTTTTTAACTCTACTGAAAATTTAAAAATTTTGAATTAATACCCTCTTGTTGATCAAGCGCGATATGTACGTATGATATGTATGCATGTGCATATAAAAAAGTATCCCATTTATTTAAATAAAAAACGAGACGAAGTAATATGCTTGTCAGTGTTTAAAACAGTACCACTGGAAAGATTCTATAAAAAAAAAGAAATTGAAAGAGAGAAATCAAGAAAAAGAAAACTTTTCCAAGAATAATATTTATTCATGTAATAATATCTTATAGATATTTTTAGAATCGACTATATGTCTGTGTGTTTGCTTGTGAGTATTTCTTTAATATGAGTACACATATGCAAATATCTTTGAATGCATGACAAACATGACATCTGCATGTGCTCTTATAAGTACTCGTATATGTATATTGAATTGAACCAGCAGCATAATACTTTGCAGATTGTCGTCTCTTATTTTGATTATTCTGAAATATTTCTTTTATATTCTTCGTTGATTGTCTAAGTGATCTCTATCGTATGCGTTATATTTGATGAGAAAAAAAATTCTTTTATTATTTCTTATATTGTTTGTTTTTCCTTTGGTTGCAACAATTTTCCCATTTGACATTTTTGTGGTTTCCACTTTCACAAAAAATGTCAGTCAGTACGTCAGTGTGAAGGACAGTCACCACTCAACATCTCACCTTGACTGGTGCTACTCAAAGGCAACAATGAATTCTTTTTGAAGGATCTTTTGTATTTGAAACAGATACACGCAAAGAAATCTTATATAGGGTCCGCCAAATAAATTATTTTTTTTGAAAATAAATTTCTTTTTTTATTTGAAAGTGGCTGGCCATGCAGTAGCCTACACGATCGGTCCAATTTTTAAGCACATTATCGATTGTGTGCAGCTGTATTTCACCAATGGTTTCACGAATATTGTCCTTTAAAGCGTCAATTATCTCTGGCTTGTTAGCGTAACACTTATCATTGACGGCAGCCCACAAATAATAGTCCAACGATGTTAAATCTCAGCTCCGAGGTGGCCAAACGACATCAGCTCTGCGGCTGATAATGCGATCTTTAAAAAAAGGGCGCAAAACATCGAGTGTAGCTTCGGCTGTGTGGCATGTAGCGCCATTCTGTTGAAACCAAATGTTGCTAATATCCTCCTCTTCAATTTTTGTGAACAAAAATTCGTTCAACATGGCCCGATACCGATCGCCATTGACTGTAACGGCCACTCCTTGCTCATTTTCGAAGAAAAATGGCCCAATTATGCCTGTGGACCAAAATCCGCCCAAAACAGTGTCTCGTATTGGGTGTATCGGCTTTTCAATGTATGCGTGCGGGTTTTCTGTGCCCCAAATGCGACAATTTTGCTTGTTTACATACCCGACAAGATCAAAATGAGCTTCATCTGAACACATCGCACACATTCTGCAACATTACAGTGATTTTCAAAGTAATGTCGCAATATTTCCCAGCGTTGCATAACATATATAAATAAATAATCGTATGTACAAGTAATCGATAACACGGTGCGACAAAAAAAAATACTGGTAAGTGATACTATTTTTCTAATAGGCTCTGTCGAGTACACCACGAATCACATTTTGGAATTTTCCAAACACCTCCAAAATCTTGAGTTACGGTTAAAAAGCCGATTTTTCGTAACTTCCTGCACTTAGAAGCTAATAACTAAGCTGAATTTTACCCGATTTTAAATTTGTTGTGGACTTGGAAAGAAGAGAAACAGGCCTTTTAAATGATATATGCCGTCTAAATAGCTTTGAATAATCTGGGTGTATATCTCAAGCAAACAAGATTTTCAAAATTTTCATCTTTGGTGTGCAAATTTTTCAAGTTTAAGAACCGTACTATTCATGACTTAATTAAGGAGGAATATTAAGTTATGAATAAGATGAGACTTAAGATATAGAAATCCGTTGGAAATTGACGAAGTTATTAAGCTTTTCGCTATGCAACTCATGAAAAAATCGTACAAATGGGAGCAAACTGATGTTTTTTTATTACATTGAAACTGTAGTTTTTGGAAAAAAAGGTTACAATTTTGTAATTCCGTCAATTTTCAATAGGCTTTAAGCCTTAAGTCTCATATTATTCATAATTCAATGTAATTCCTTTATTAATTCATAAATAGTACGATCCCCATATAAAATAGTGTGCAAAAACGCATCTAAACTTGAAAAGAGTCGCAAAGATTGTACGAAAAAAGTGTTTGCTTGAAAAATACACTCAGATTCTTCAAGGCTACTTAAACGACATACATATATCATTTAAAAAGTCCGTTTCCCTTATTTCAAGATCCGAAAAATAACTTAAAATCGGTCAGTATTTAGTTCAGTTATAAGCTTATACTACACACGTATAAGCTTATAAAAACCGGTTTTTTTAATTTAACTCGAGATTCTGGAGATGTTTCGAAAACTTCAAAAACAGATCCTTGCTCTACTCGATAGCGCCTATCAGAAAACTAGTTTATTTTCCAGATATTTCAACTTCGTATTTTTTCGCCGCTTCGTGTAATTAATGTCTTAGCAAATAGAACACTTGTAAGGAAAATATTTCTTATTTTTTTCTTTTTAACAAATTTTCTCTGAGTGTAAGGCGTATGAGGGAAACTTGTTTTGTATAAGTGTGAGTGTCTGTCTGTATGAAAAAACAAAGAAAAACAACGTCATGTTTGTAACGCATCTCTATTGTCTCTCCTGTTGATGTTTGTCTTTCAAACCAGTGGCGTTTTGTGTTGTTTTTTTTTGTTTTATTTATACTGCCGCCCTTGTACACATTGTATCTGTTTGTAGTGGCAATCCTAGTAGGGAAGGAGAAGGCAGGAATGCTGTGGCGGCATTGTTGGTGTCAGCTAAGGCTTAGCACATTCTCTGAGATACTCATACACATAAACAGTTAAGTTGTATATCGGGTGGGCATTTAAAAGTTTAAATTTAAAAATGCAGTAAAACAAAAATGGTTTGAAATTTTGCCATTTTGAGTTTCGGTTAGGAAATGAAATATTATTTCAGTCATATGGCTGCCGCGGCTGGTCTCACAGTAACCCATTCGATCGGACCAATTTTCAAGAAGTTTTTTTTAGTATCACGAATGTTGGTATTCAAATGCTCAATTGTCTCTTGTTTGTCGGCATAACATTTGCCTTTAACGGCGCCCCACAGAAACTAGTCCAACGGTGTCAAATCGCAGCTTTTTGGCGGCCAACTGACATCACCATTTCGGCCAATTATGCGGCCATTAAACGTTTGGCGCAATAAATCGATTTTGGCATGAGATGTGTGGCAAGTTACATCATCCTGTTGAAACCACACATCGTTCACATCAATACCATGAAGATCGGGCACAAAATAATCAGTTATTATGGTGCGATAGTTGTCTCCATTGACCGTAAATGTTGCGAAATATGAAATATGGGCCAATGATGCCTCCGCTCCGCAAGCCGCACTGTGACTCGTAATGGGTGCATTGGCTTCTGTAAGACCACGTTTGGGTTTTCTGAGCCTCAAATACGGCAATTCTGTTTATTAACGTACTCACTAAGATCAAATTGAGCTCCAAATGAGCTTTATCCGAAAATATGATTTTTTTTGGCAAAGTTGATATCTCGTTGGCCCATCTAGCGAAGCGAAAACGAGCCGGATAGTTATGCGGCTTCAACTCTTGAGCTAACTGAACTTTATTTATTAATTCGACATAAACTGGTGCGTGAAATGTTCATTTTTTAGAACGATGACGAGTTGATGTTCATGTATTCTCACGTACACTTTCAGGCACATCTTCGATATTTTCGGGTGTACGCACTGTACAAACACGTTGACGTCTTGGCGCATCCACAATATATTTCACGACCTTTAGTAGCAAATTTTGTATGATATTTTCGTGCAATTTCCGACCAATTGTTTTGTTTCGGAAATAAATTTCCAATAAATACCAACATTGCCAATAAATCCCAACATTGCTCAAGCGTAAATCGATTCATTTCGTTTAGTGGAGATACGAGTAATATACTGAATTTTGTGACAGAATAGAATGACATAACTATTGCCAATAGATGGCCCACCCGATATAACACATATATATGTATATGTGTGCTCGTATTTATAAATAAATGCAACAAAGGGTTAGTGCATCACTTACCAAAAGGTTAAATGGTTTTTGACGTTGATGCCACAAAAGAAAGCAAGAGAGAGAGAGAGAGAGAGAGAGAGAGAGAGAGAGTAAGAGAAAACAAAATAAATACAAATGAAAATGAAAAGTATGAAAATCCAAGTTAAGAAAACTTTTTTGTGTTTTGCCATGTTTTTTTTGTGTTCTTGTTTTTGCTTTTGGTTTTTGTTTGCCATGGTTATAACCCTTAACTAAATATACAATAAGGATTATGAGTCTCACTTTTGTTGTTGTTGTTGTTTTAACTCTCTTCCAAATAATAGGAAAACAAAACGAACAAGAGCTGCTTGAAAAATATTTCAGAGAAATCATAAAGACTCCCTTTAGTCTCTTTCTTTTTCGTTTAATAAATAAATAAAATTTATTTATATCTTCTGCTACTTTTTCTTAAGATTTTGCTGCGAAAATTTTTATTAAAAAGAAGCGAGATGGGGAGAATTTGTTTCTTGCTTGACTGATATTCAAATAAGCTGTCACTCTCGTAAGTCTTTATCAACAAGCGTAAGAAAGACCATTTCAGCTAAAAACAAGAAAAACTTAAATCAGTTTCACTTTCTAGGGGGGGGGGGGAAATAGTAACACCGTATAAAATCCTAAACCAAAAGTGTGGTTACGTTGCGTTTTTTTGGGTGGTATTTAGTAGTAAGTAGTAGTGAGTGTATCATGATTGCTTCGATATTTGGACATCACTGTGACTCTTCACCTCTTTCTTTTTCCGGTGGTTTTAAAGAAAATTTACAATTTTTTTTCGACTTTGATAAGAAAAATACGAAAAGAAAATTGACATTTTCTTACCACCCACATTTGCGAGACGAAATTTTACTGATGATATTGTTGCTGCTGATGTTATTATTCTTGTTATTGCTGCTGTTATTGCTGGTGGATTTCGTTTGCTTTTTTCTCGTCAATGATTTGTGCCATTTAGTTTAAGTCATATTAGTGTTAAATGGATTTTTTGTTCAATTTTTTTCAGAATTTTTTTGAATAATTAGCCTTGATAGAGATTGAATTGTAGCATCGTGTAAATCAATAAGATGTTTATCCATGTCACTTAACACTCCCAACATTTAAAAAGGGTTTGTTGACATGATTCTAGATTTACACACACATACTGCGTAATATTTATTCTACACCAAGTGAAAACAAACAAAAATTTTTTTTTTTTTGAAACATTTTCTTTTCACACTTATTTGCACATTTGTAATATCCTTTGTCTTTTTCACTTTAATGCCTCCCTTCGTGTTTGTGTTCAAGCTCTAACAGTTTGCAAACTGAAACAAATATTTGAATTTCAAACATAAATTCTTATTTGAAAATTTGTTTAAAATCTTATTGTCAAAGTTAAAATGAAATTGTTTTAAGTCAACCAACATGAGTAAAAAAATGAAATCGAAGAAAAAAGTAAATATATTTGAATTTGAAATGAGTTTGACATTTCGAAAAGGGTTTTTTTTTTCTTTTTATCACTTCAAAATCATATTCAAAACATAAAAGAAAGACATTGGCGACAATAATATTCAGCAAGTTTGTGACCATTTCTTAGTTGTTTTGTTTTCAAACAAAAAGTATTGTCTCATTAAAATAAATTGAATTCTGAAGGATAAAGTATTACGATATTGAATTATTTGTTTAACTTAAGAGAGTCGAAAAAAGTTTGTAGGCAACAATCGAATGTTTTAGCAGAGCACGAAAACAACTTAATCCAGAGATTTTCAAAAATTAAATTTTTTTTAAGTGATTACCGTTTATTGAATTATGAAACAAAAGAAAAACATTTTTTTTTATATATAAACACATATTTACATACATCGATTGATATTATTTCATAAACACTTGTACAGTTCTCATCAGGCTTAATTAAATCACTGGAAATAAAATTATTTCAGTGGTTTGCTACTCCCATCTTGATTATTATCTTAAATGTTAGTTTTCAGTCAGTTTTTATACCTTTCGTCCCTCTCCGGTTCAAATCCTAACATTTGCGATAACCTATAGTTCCTTCCAAAAAGACACTGTAGAATCTGTTGCTTAGCTGTATATAGGCTTTAAACAAATACACATTAATTTTTGTATAAAAGACACCTGCGTATAAAAAGGGTGGGCAAATTTGAGGTAAGGAAATAAATTGGCTGTCAAATAATGAAATGTCAAGAATTGAAACATTTTAACTATGGAACGCTGCACTTTGAACAAAGAATTTTAATGATGGAAATCTTACTGTATCACAACTAGTAAAATTCGAGCAGCGTTTCCGCTGTGAGTAATTTAATCGCTAAATTCGAGGCTCACGGTACTGTTGCTGACAATAGATCAAAACAATACGCTCGTAGTGACCATAGTGATGCAAACATAACCGCTGTACAGCAAATTGTTGAGAGTGAGCCTGGTACATCAACTCGTCGACGTTTGCAACAATTAGGCATCACCAAAGGAACTTTGCACAACATTTTGCATAGAGATCTTCATCTTTACGCTTATAAAGCTCAACGCGTTCAAGAGTAAAAGCCAGCCGACCATCGTTTAAAAAACTAAACGAAAACAACTCATCTTTAGTGATGAGGCCCATTTTCTATTAAGCGGTTATGTAAACAAACAAAATTTTTGCATATGGGGCTCACAAAATCCACAAGCAGTCCTCGAAAAACCATTACAACCAAAGTAAGTGACCGTATGATGCGGTTTGTGGTTAGGCGGTATCATCGCCGTCACCGTGAATTCTCTGCGCTACCACACCATGATAACCAATTTTTTGTGGCCACAATTGCCGAATGTTGACATCAGTGATTTTTGGTTTCAGCAGGTCGGCGCCATGAGCGAACGTCTGCCAACTTGCTAGAGGTGGACATTTTCCCAACATCATATTCCATTATTAATTCCCATATTTCTATTTCATATTTGTATGAACGAAACTGAATTTGTCAATAAAAATGTTTTTTAAGCCAATTTACTTCCTGACCTCAAATTTGCCTACCCACTAGACAGCTTTTATCCAGTGTGCTTTCTGCAATATCCGCTTCTTGGATAATACGGATAGATAATGCTACTTTAATTGTGGTCATTCTCCGCATATGCAAAATTCAATATTTGGTATGAATGGAAGATGCCGCACCGACTTATATAATTTACTCAGTGACTGGCTGATGATGTGTATTGTTGAAAGAATTGGTAACCCAATGGGTAACCCAATTAAAGCCACCTTTGTTCTATTGGGTATTATATTATATTAAAAAAAAGGTGCGTTTTTTTTCTTTAAAGCTTTTCGTAGTTTATTTACAACGAAAATAAGTAAAGGGTCCGCCATCTAACGTTTTTTTTTCAACTAGTGCTTATTTGGTGAATTGTAACACTTAGCTGATGTCTGATTTGACAGATAATTAGTTTTATCCTTCCGCTGAACGAATATAATTGTATATCCAATGTGTTTTCGCTTCGCTAAGTGGGCTTGCGATCGACTTACAGAAGATGCCGATTTTGCCCAAAAAAATCATCTTTTCAGATGAAGCTCATTTTAATCTTGGCGGGTATGTAAACAAGCAAAATTGTCGCATTTGGGGCACAGAAAACCCGATACACCCAAGACGAGTCACTGTTTGGTGCGGATTTGGGTCCAGAGGCATGATTCGTAAATGAGCAAGGAGTGGCCGTTACAGTCAATGGTGATCGTTATCGGGCCATGTTGAACGAATTTTTGTTCACGCTAGGTGCCACGCAGCCGAAGCTACACTCGATGTTTTGCGCCCTGTTTTTGAAGATCGCATAATCAGCCGCAGAGCTGATTTCGTTTGGCCACCTCGGAGCTGCGATCTGACACCGTTGGACTATTATTTGTGGGGTGCCGTCAAAGATAAGTGTTACGCCAACAAGCCAGAGACAATTGACGCTTTAAAGGACAATATTCGTGAAGCCATTGGTAAAAAACACAGCTGCACACAATCGATAATGTTCTTAAAAATTGGACCGATCGTGTAGGCTACTGCATGGCCAGCCGAGGCAGCCATTTGAATGAAATTGTTTTCCATTATTAACGGAAGGATTGTATTTTCAAATAAAAAAAGAAATTTGAGAAAATATTCAGTAGTTTTTTTTTATAGGATTTTCAGAAAAAAAAATTATTTGGCGGACCCTTTATAATTTATGTATTGGGACTGCAAATTAATTCGGCAAGAATGGATAATGAAACAACAAATTTTTAAAATCACTGCTTACATCTTTTCCGCACCTCTGAGCCAATTTCCGAGTCCCGTCTCAGAATACCCTCTCGTGTTTTAAGGTGTTCCAATTTTGAAGCCGATTTTATATTTCTTCAATAAAAGTGATTCGGTGACACGCTAAAAGCTAAACTCATCCCTCTTCATGCATCCTAGATAGGTCCTGAAAATGTAGGCCATAAATCAAAGTGCCATAAAACGAGATGAATATGTGCTTTGTTTGGTTCCCTTTTGTTAAAAGACGGTGAATCCACGGTTTAGTAAATTCAAACAGACTGTTATAGAGAAATGCCGTATAAGAAAAGGCCGTATAAAGAGGCATGGGCTCTATTGCATCCGTAGCTGCAGGCGATAGTCAGACGGAGACATATTTGGAGAATACGGTAGATGCGGCATTTATTGATAGTTGCTAATAATTTTTGTTTTTGTTTTTTGAAACTTTTGCGATGTGAGTCCGGGAGCTGTCATGCAAAAGAATAACTTAATCACGAAACGAAGTAATTGTATTCTGCTCCGATCATCTAGTTTTAGCAGCTCATAGTACACAATGCATCCTTGCTACCACCAAGAGTGCAAAATTGCACTATAAACAGTCAAACACGATAACTATTTGTATGTTCATACAGTAAAAAGTATTGTTGACTTGAATGAAATTTGTAAGCAGTTATAAGTCATAATGAAACCCGGTGGATTGGTTTTTTTTAAACCCGGATTTTTGTCAAACCATTTTTTTAAGGGCTTTGTCTGAACAATAATTTAGAAACTTCTACTATTACCGTTCTCAGGATGTGCAAAAATAATTATTTTCTTAGCATGCAAGGTACCACGTCCTCTTTTCCAATTCTGCGCAGTTTTTGGCTCATCATTTGTATTGACTTTAAAGCCATTCAGACCAGAAGGTTTTGTTTTAACCGTTCTCGATATATACAGAAATCAATATTAAGTTTGTTTGGGAGGTACCACGCCCACTTTTTGACTGCTGATTTGTATTGACCATTATGTTATTTCGGTCAAATTTAGAGACTTTTTCTGTTAAAATTTTTAAGGTATAGAAAAATAAAACATTTATTTTGTATGGGCGTGGCACCGCCCACTTGGAATTTTTGAAATTTATAGTTTCTTTCAGACATACAGAGAGATACTGTAAAAATTTGATGAAAATCGGTTTAGCCGTTTAGCTGTTCAGAAGATTCAAACAAACTAACAAACAAACATACACGCACACATACAAACACACATTCATTTTTATATACATTAACTACATATTACCTTACGCATCTTGAATTTAAATTTATCGCCTTGTAATCAATTTAACCAAAATACTAAACCTTTTTTAACTTCTTTTTAAAACTTTTATTCTATTACACCTGACCACGAATTCTTGTTTAATTTCTATTTAATTACCCATCAACCGCACTGAGATTTAATGGTAACATTTTCACAAACCTTTTAATCTCTTAAAGGCCCAGTTACACATACAAAGAAATATTATAAAAACCCAAACAAAACTACATACAAATAATAAAAGAAGACTCACAAGTTTATCAATCTTCTAATAAAGTTCATTAATTACTTGCGACTTTATAAATATACACGAGAAAGTAGAGAAAAGAAATAAATAAAAAAAAATAAGTAAAAAAGGTTCCAGGTACGAGAATGAGGTGGAAGGGGGAGAGAAAGAAATAAAATCAAACTCACGGTTATTCCAAACACGTAACCACAATCTTGATGTAATTACTGGTACTAAATAAAGCTGACCACGAAGATGAGGCTGGAAGACGAAAAATGAAATAAAAAACATAAAACTTTTACCGTAAATTTATAGAGACAGGCAAACAGATGGACAGACAGAGAAACGGACATTAGGTGTAAATGGATGTTGAAGTATCCTTATAGTTACGAGTATACTACATCAGTTCGTACACACCTCGACTTTCATGAATGATAGACAAAATACATTGACCATCTTTGACGCTTATACGCCGGGACAAGTAATATATATTTGCCATAAATAACGCCTGTGGATCACACACAATGACGATAGGCGAGCCTCTCTCACTATATTTTTTTCCGTCACTCCTCTAAGCAGCATATTGGCAAGTTGATTTTCAAGCTAAGTAGCTCCCCTCCACATGATTGTATAGTTGTGAAGGTCTTTGCTAAGTGGTGTCATGTGGGTGTACGCGAGTCTTCGCCGGCATATCCCACGGTGACTCAATGGCGCGAATGAATATAATGCGTCCACCAATGCCCCCAACTATGATACCCACTAGTGAATATCACAAGTGAGTAGCAATTCGAAGGCGTGTCGTTAAGACACTTATAACCTTCACACCTTGGTGAGGAGTCGGAGACTATCTAAACTCCTGCCGTGATATGGGTCACAGCACCCGAGCTCGATATGCAACACCACACCGAGCTCGCTTTAGGTCTAAACCACAGCCACCATGAAGCTCCCACAGGGGATCCTGCCCAACAATCGGGCAGAAATCGGAATCCCTGGGGCTACCGATTCCCGTGGCACAGGAATACCACTAGTCAGGCTTAGTGACACGTGAGTGTTAATACAAACACGTACCGCCTCCAGTTTCGGCTCCACAACGGCCCTGGACTGGTCACCGGTCCTTGCTTAGTGGTGGTGATGATCTTTACTTATCATTGTAATTTATTCCCAGTTGGTGGCGTTATCTCCTAATCATTTGTCTGATGTTTATCATCATCGCCAGAGGTAAGCTGGAAGGTCAGGAAAGCTTACACTTTATTTTTTAACTGTTGTTGACCGGAGGAAAGTTGAAGCCTCTTTATTCAGCACTCGAAACCACAACTACAATTTTTTCACCATGTCGGAGTACGCACTTGGGGTACGCACCTGGGCCGCTTGCGTTGTTATGCGTGCACTCTAACCACTGCACCACGCCACCCCGCCTCTCTCTCTATACCAACCAAGTTATTTAGCTTTGAATAAAAACTGTAGTGAAAAATCATTCATAGCGATTTGCTTTTTAATAAGTGGCTGGTTTTTAAAGGGTGTGCAAATTTGAAGTTAGGAAGTAAATTGGCTTAAAAACATTTTTTTTTTTCATACCAATATCAAAAAGAGATATGGGAACTAATAATGGAATACGACGTCGACTTCGACAGACGTCCGCTCTTTTCACAAAATTTTGAACCACATTTTGCAACAAAGCTTCGCTCTCTCGTCAATACAGCGGCGAATTTCATCTTTCAGAGTGTCAGTTTGTTTGTGGTTTGCTCACGTAAGTGGTGTTAAATCACCAGAATAAGGCGGTCAATTGACATCGCCAAATCGAGAAATTACGCGACCGGGAATTTCTCATCCAACAACTGAATTGTTTGGCTGATTTTTGTGGCTTTTGACGCAGTCCTGCTGAAGCCAAAGTTCACTGATGTCAACATTAGTCAATTGTGGCCACAAAAAATTGGTTATCATGGTGTAGTAGCGCAGAGAATTCACGGTGATGGCGAAACCTCTCATTTTTCGAGGATCGTTTGCGGATCTTGTGAGCCTCATGTGCGACATAACCGCCTAATTGAAAACGGGCCTCATCACTAAAGATGATTTTGTTGAAAAATGCGTTGTTTTCGTTCACTTTTTCAAACAGTAAATTTTCATAATTAAAATTCTTTACTCAAGAGTGTAGCATTTCATAGTTCAAACTTCCAAATTTTTTTCACTAAATAAGTGTCAAAGGTTGACAGCTCAATTCTTGAAATTTCATCATTTGACAGCCAATTTACTTGCTAACCTTAAATTAGCCCACCCTGTATTAACAATCTAAATTGCTCTATGCAATATACTCAATGGAATTTCGACGTAGAGCTTAATTTTGTGATAGTGAATCAACATCAAATCAATGTATCCTTCGTTCTACCTCCTACAATGAACTTAAAACATGCTGTCAATACCACTGAGGTCTGTTCTTTAAATAAAGTCCTTACTCTTTACACAAAAACAACGAAATTCTCTACAGTACATATCGCATTATCTCTGGTCAAATCTAAAAGCTTACTTTCTTTCTATTTGAGCTTCAGACTACAAAAATAGAAGTGGTTTCTTATTTACTTGAAAACTGAAAGCCAAAATCCTTAGGGGGTATGCGAGAAAAACAATCAATCCATTCATCGCTCTTGAAGTTCATAGAAACTTACATGTCTGGCGATTTTGAAATATCTCAGTAGGTATTCGAACTTAGCAATAGTAGTTCTAACAGCCACTTTAAATGACCGAAATTGAGCCAATGTTGTCATAAGTTTGTTTTTTATTTTATTTTTAAAGGAGTTCCAAGTTCGAATTCGCGTTGATCTGTATAACTTTACAATTGACTTTTTACTTTAATGTTTTTTTTCTTTTAATCGCTAGGATTTTCCTTCAAAAAACTTTCTGAATTCTGAAGTATATGGGAAAATAAAGCACCACAGATATACTGCAAAGCTATTAACCGACTCTATAAGCCCTGCCACTACTCAAAGTAGCACCAGATTATACAAATTTTTTTAGAAAGCAGTGATGATGCTTAGCTCAGATATGGCTCAAAAATTTTTTTAATGCACTTTTTAAAAGTTTCCCTAACCGACCATAAGGTACCTCTTTTACTCTCTTACTCTCTTTATATTTGAAGAGGTTCCTCATTGTTGCTACACTTAAAATATAATAAAAACAAAAGCCTTCTCCGAAACCTCTCATATAAAAAAAAAAATGAAAATGAAAATGAAAATCAACGCAGAAAAGAGCGCTGGGTTTGAGGAAGTGTTAGTGGAAGGATGGTGAATAAAAAAAGTTTCTTTTGTTTTTTGCTGATTTTTTTCCTTTTCTTGTTTTAATTTAGTCAAAACAGAAAATAGAATGAAAAAAGAAAAAACAGAATGAAAAAAAGCAAAACTGAGCTGAAAAAAGAAAATCGAATAGAAATTTTTTTGTTTTTGGTTTTTAGTGGCAAAGAGCGAAAGCATGACGATGTGTCTAGTCATGTTCGAACATAAATCAATTAACTCAATTTCCGCCTGCTACCGGCTAAAATTTCCGGCTTCTGCCATAAAAGAAGGGGTAATGGGAGGTGGAAAGATACAAAAGAAATTAAAACTCTGATACTCTAGAGATGCGAAATTCTAAAACTATAGACGGTCTAGTGTGCCTGAAAACAAAAGGAGCCAACAAATAACAAAAGGGTGTAGCAAAGTTATGCAAAACTATGATTATACTCTCGTACTTAATTTGTATGGATGTGCGTCTAATTGTGTCTACAAATGATTGTGCAACAGCAAAAGTCGATATTGGCTACGAATATTAGATGAAAGGCAAGATATCCACACATAAGTGAAGTGTGTGGGGGGGGGTTACTGAAAGTTCATAAAACTTGGCAATATTTCAATGTAAAAAATCGGTTTTTTTGTGCTTTTGTTCTCCTTGGTAATGGGAAAAACACAACGAAAAAATGAAAAGAAACGTATGAAAAACGAGGGAGGGTTAATCAATGTTGTGTGATTTATATCATCCGACAGACAAATAGACAAGCTAAGCCAACCAATATGAAAGGCAAACACACATTCGCACATACATTTGTATATGAATTATTAAATTTGATAAAGAAATTATTTTTCTACATAATCATTAATTGAATTTCAATTCTATTTTAGATTGGCCTTTTACGTGGTGGCAGAATGTTGGCAGAAGAATCACCAGACTTTCTTAGGCAACAGTATAATGCTGAGTCGCTGGAAGAGGTATTTTTGAAATTATCCGTATTGCAGAATATGGGCAAACGTAGACGTTCATCGATTGCCCAAGAAATTGTTGAACAAGTAGCAGTGCCGGCCATATCAAATCCAGCCTTGGATTTATCCGACGAACAAAATCCTGCCGAAATATCGGGTGAATTTGGTGATAACATTTCAATGTCATCGGCCATACGAGATCCCATAACATCCTCCGCTGCACCAGCACCACCTCTACCACCAGAACAAGAAATTCCCACCTCATTTCTGTATAATTTGCATGTGATGAGTTCACATCATTTGCACGCATTAATATGGAAAAATTTCCTCTGGATGATGCGTAACGTTGGGTAAGATATTTATTCTTATTTAGGTTTCTATAGAAACATTGTTTCATTAATTTTTGTTTGTTTTGCAGCATTATGCTTTTCATTGTTGGCTTACCGGTGGTACAAATTGTTTTATTCTGTTATGCCATTGGTCATGATCCAACTGGCTTGAATATAGCCGTTTCCAACCATGAAATGACCGAAGAAATGATTACACAACAAAATTGTCCCGTACGTTTGGGTTGCAATCAGACCATGCTAAGCTGTCGTTATCTCGATATGTTGGTCAAGAATAAAAGTATGGTTGTGGTAAGTGAATGTTATGATTGAAATGATTTTTGATGATTTAACAGTAAAGTGTAGATAAACTGGAGTCGACTTCATAAAAACATAAAAACATAAAAACTCATACCATTGCAACTTCTTTTAAAAATGTTTTGACTGTCCAGCATAAAGAAGATTCTTTTCACTAATTTCTTAGCCAGACATCTTTCTATGACTGAAAAATCTTCTACAAGCACACAATCTGTGACAAAATATACATTTTAGTCATTCTGTTACTGTTGTAGCATTAGCCATGTCCTGTGTCAGGCTTCAATGATTCCAGTATGTTTGAATCTGTATAAAAAGAAAACCGTTTTGGGTATCTTATGTGGGTGGGCATTTCATAGAAAAACTTAGACATTTTACGTTGAAGACGTATGAATATCAACCCATCAGGTAATTTGATTCAATTTGTCAAAATGTTAATACGTTCTTACGGACCATAAAATGTTAGTAAAGCATGAAAAACAAAACCATCAGCTACACACGCTTGAAAACAAATAGCCAATGATGACAATACAACCGAAAATTATCTAAAAGAACACAATAGAAGCAGACTTTAAGTACATCATTTACTGCAGTTTACAACCATTTACGTAGACAACCTTTTCTAGCCATCAATATACACACAAACACACACATACACATGTAGATACATCACATACTCTTCTACTATTCTTTACTGTTGAGATTGTATTGTTACAGGTTTTTGGACCTTTTTTTTAATATAATGACTGCCATTCAATTTATGTATCACATAACAAAATGACAACATTAAGCTTTAATTCTCTACCTATTTCCAAGGTGAAGATAAGATTTTTTTTCTTTTTTCGTAAATGTCTTCATTCAAGCCATGACAAATTACAAGATAAATTCAAAAGAAACTGAGGACTAAACAAAATGGTCATGAATTTTTCTTTTAGGGAAACAACTTCTTTGGCAGACAGCATAATAATAAAATTAAATGAATTAACTTTAAATAAAATAATCACTTACCTTTAAAAAAAAATCACTGAAATATTTCACACTGACAAATTATACGAGAAGTCAAGTCAATTCAGGGAGAAAAAGAATTAAAAAAATTTCTTTTAAAGAATTAGAAAGAAAGAGATTCAAGCCTCAGTAAAGTAATTTTAAGGGGTGTAACTTAATTATAAAATATCACTTTGCAGAACTATTCATTAGCGATCTGCCCTTCACCATGACAAATAGTCATTGGTTTCTTGGCAAAAGCGATAAAAACAAAAGCAAAAGAATTCATTAATTAACTTTCTCTTTCTTCTGCTAGCAAAAGAAAAAAACTCAAATGTTTTTCTCAAGCTTCTCCAAGCATTTTCAAGTGTCACTTGAACGCAACTGAATATTTCTTTGGGAATAAAACATAAAATAAAAAATAAATAAATCGAATATTGCAATTATTGTCGAAATTATACCCAAAAAGTAAAAGGCAAACTAAACTCTGTAAAACAGACCCTAGAGCATACCAAAGAAAAAGAAATTTCATTTATTTAAACCAAAAGAAATTCTTAAGTTACGGTCACATTTGGCATATACTTGACGCAGAAAAGGAATCACCAATTTAAAGAAATACTAACAAAAACCCGCTATGCTAAGCTACCACCATCTTAATTATTATCTTAAATGCTACCTAAAATACATTTCTTTACCTTCTAACCTATTTTGTCACCTTCCGGTCAAAATCCAATCATTTGTTCTTTCCAGAAAGACACTGTTTTTGCTTTTAAGCTGCATACATGGAAGCTGCCACGCTCACTGGTCCAATCTCGCCCTACTTTATAAACTTCTACTATGGCCCTTCTCAAGATGTACAAAAACCAATACTTACTTCATATGGGAGGTACCACACGCACTTGTCTAATACCGCCCACTTTAAGATTGATGATTTGCCTTGAATGTGAATCTATTTGGGCCGAATTCAGAAGATTTTGTTTTAAAAGTTCTTAAAATATACAGAAATCAACAATTAATTTATATGAGTGGTACCTCGCCTACATGTCCAATTCCGCCCATTTTTTCCTGATAATTTTTATTGACTATAAAGACATTCAGACCAAGTTCCGAAGCTTTTGCTTTAAACATTCTTAAGATAGACAGAAATCAACAATTAATTTGTATGGGAAGTACCACGCCTACTTGTCCAATTCCGCCCATTTTTTTCTAATAATTTGTATTGACTCTAAAGTTATTCAGAACAAATACTAAAATCGATATTTAGGTTGTATTGGACGTACCACGCCTATTTGTCTAATTCTGCTCACCTTTTTCTTGATGATATGTTATGACTACAAAGTCATTTGGGTCAAATTCAGAAGCTTTTGCTTTAACCGTTCTCAAGAAATACAGAACTCAATATCTAGTTTGTATGGCAGGTACCACACTTTTTGATTGAAGTTTTGACTTCACTATGAATCTATTTGGGCCAAATTTGGATAATCTTTCTCTTACTATTCTGAAGATATAGACAAATAAATATACACTTAGTATGGGTGTGGCACCGCCCAGTTGAAAGTTTTTCAATTTATATAGCCTACAGTTCCTTTGGGGCATACAGTTTGTCATAGTGCAAAAAGAATTGGATTTGACTTTTATGATGAAAAAGAATAGGTTTTTTGTTCTATATTTTTAAATTAGTTTGGTGATTCAATTTCATCTAAAGGGTGGGCAAATTTGAGGTTAGGAAGTAAATTGTCTTAAAACACGTAGTTTTTGTTGTTGACAAATTCAGTTTTATCCATACCAATATCAAATAGAAATATGGGAATTAAAAATGGAATATGATGTCGGGAAAATGTCTACCTCTAGCACGTCGGTAGACGTCCGCTCTTTTCACAAAATTTTGAATTACATTTTGCAACAAAGCTTCGCTTATCTTGTCAATGCAACGCCTAATTTTATCTTTCACAGTGTCGGTTGTTTTCGTTTATTCAAGTAAACTCGGTTTTTTAAATGGTCCCAGGGAAAATAATCCAGCGACGTTAAATCACAAGAACGAGGCGGTCAAGCGACATCACCAATTCGAGAAAATTGGTGACCGGGAAATTTCTCATGAAATAACTGAATTATTTGAATGGCTGTGTGGATTGTAGCGCGGTCCTGCTGAGACAAAATGCCATCGATGTTAACATTAGCCAATTGTTGTAGTGCAGAAAATTCACGGTGACTGAGTTTTCTTACTATTTTTCGCAAAAATACGGGCAGATGATGCCGCCTAACCTCAAACCGCAACATACGGTCAATTTCCTTGGATGTAATGGTTTTTCTAGGATTGTTTGTAAATTTTTTCAGCCCCATATGAAACAATTTGTTTGTTTAAATTGAATGAGAATGGGTCTAATCACTAAAGATGATTCCGTTGAAAAATGCGTTGCGTTTTTTAACAGGCAATTCACAAACGTTCGATTCAAACAATAATCGGCCGGCTTCAATTCTTGAACGAGTTGAACTTTATAAGCGTTTAGATGAAGACTTTTATGCAAAATGTTGCGCAAAGTTCCTCTGGTGGTGTTCAACTGTTGCGAACGTCGACGAGTTGGTTTGATCTATTGTCAGCAACAGTACCGTAAACCTCGAACTAAGTGATTAAATTACGCTCAGCAGTCTCAGAAGAAGCCTGATTACGAGAAAAAGCTGCTCGAATTTTATGAAGTGATACAGTAAAGTTTTCACCATTTTGGTAGTAAATTTTCACAATCAAAATTTTTTGTTCAAAAGTGTAGCACTCCCTAGTTGACAGCTCAAATCTTGACATTTCATCATTTGACAGCCAATTTACTTCCTAACCTCAAATTTGCCTAACCTGTATATAAGATTTGCTTTTTTTTATTTATTTTTTCGTTCTTATTTTTTAATTTGAAGAAACAATTTTAACGTTTTGTTACGTTTTGTTTTTAGTAAATTATTTGCTAAATGTGACCTTAGCTTTAGCCACTTGACTAGCATACTTTTACTTTTTCGCAAATTATCGGTAACCAATAAGAAATATTTACTTGGAAAACCAACAACATTATTCATTTGCTTTAAGCTTTTATTTTAAGGATTTATGATGTTTCATTACATTAATTATAGAAAGTCTGGGAAAAGGGATATTCCATTACCTTGACTTCTACTACCCATTATTTTTACTTATTATTTACTTTATGGTGCGAATACCCTTATTGGTGTTTATTAGAAAAACCATTTAATTGTAAACGATTTATTAGATTTTTGTTATAATTTTTTTTTTCTGCGCAGCTTCATAACTAAACTCCACCGCAATTCGCTTAGAAATAATAGTGAAATTGTATAGATTTTTTTGACAGTTCAATTAATATTGGTTTTGTTAGTGAAACCTTAAGAAATTCCATAAAATTTATAACATTTCTTGTTTCCCTCCTTTCATTCCTTTTTTAGACGTTTACGCATACCGATGAAGAAGCTAATGATTTGGTACGTCGCGGTAAGGCCTGGGGTTCTTTAGTGTTTGCCAGCAACTATACAGAGGCATTGGTAGAACGAACAGAGAATGGCCGCTATACAGATGATGCTACAGTGGAATCATCAGATCTTAATGTGAAATTGGATATGTCAAGTAAGTCTCTGCTTAAGATTTATTGAGAAAAGAATTTCGTTTTAAATAATTTCTCTCTTTTAGATCAACAAATTTCCACTTTGATGTATCGTGACTTGCAATATGCCTTCTTTAGTTTTGTGGCAAATATTTTAACTGACTGTGATTTGAATCCCAAGCTGGGGCGTGTACCTGTGGACTGGAATCAACCCATTTATGGTTTTAATAATCCCAATTTCACTGATTTTGCTGCACCTGGTGTTATCTTAACAATTATCTTCTTTTTATCGGTGGCCATTACCTCGGGCGCCATGTTAATTGAGCGTAATGAGGGCATGTTGGAACGTTGCTTGGTGGCTGGTATTACTGGTCCTGAAATCTTGTTTGCCCAAGTGTTAACCCAATTTACAGTAATGTTTAGTCAAACGGCTTTTGTCCTATTGGTCAGCTTTTATTTCTTCGAATTGACCATAGTAGGCAACATTTGGCTGGTGGTGTTCCTGTGCGTACTCAGCGGCTTGTGTGGCATGTGCTTTGGTTTTGTTATTGCCTGTGCAGTGGATACCGAACGTACTGCTACTTATGTAGCCATGGGTTCATTTCTGCCCATAGTAATGTTGTGTGGCATTATTTGGCCTGTGGAAGGCATGTATCCTTTGTTGCAGTTCATTACGGCCTTCTTGCCACTTACCAAGCCAACCGAGTCATTACGTTCTATACTGCAACGTGGCTGGGATATATCAAATCCTTCAGTTTACAATGGCTTTATATCGATTTCATCTTGGGTTGTGGTCTTCTTAATATTGACTATTCTTCTGTTGAAATTCAAAAAGGGTTAAGCATTATCTCAATTATTATTTTTAAAAATTAGATTTAAAAACAAGTCCAATATTTTTGTATCATAGTTTTTACAATTTTAAGGGTTACCGTTAAATGTAGATTAAGAGACGGCTAAGCAAAATTCTATATCACATTGAATTAAGGGTTAATAGTTTCGTTAGTCAGTTTTTAAATTTAAGTTTTTTTTACTTGGTATACATGTTTAATTGCTTTTTTAAGAAGTTTAAGTTTTTTTTTATATAATTCTTATAGTTTTGCTTTAAATTATTATTAAAACAATTATTTTAAAAATGGCTCATTAGCTTAAGTTCTTTCCATTATGATTTTAATTTATTCTTTTCTTTTTTTAACTTTATTTTTACAACCCCACACTTAAGTAAGTATCTACATAATACACATGTACACTAATATATTCAAGTTAATATACTTAAGCATACAGTGTTGTCTTTCACTATTGGTAGGGTATTTCTCTTTTGTTTAGTTTGTATAGTTTGTAAACATTTCTTAATATGGCTGTAGTAGTAGATTTTTAAAATAAAAAAATAATTATACAGGACACACATTTCATTTGCAAATGAATTATTTTATAAAATTTATTTACAACAAGAATAATAATATTTCTTACTCATTGTTAAGTAAATAAAATATACGAAAAATAAAATTAAAAAAAAAAAATATTGTTTTCTATCAGTTACTTATGGAATTTGTGGTTCCGAAGGGCTTATATACATCTACTTCTGTAATTCCTTGATAAAGCCGTTAAATAAAATCATTAACCCTCTAATGCACGAGAGCGCTTAAATGTAATGATCCACATGTAATCGAAGCCTTACATTCCGCAGATTTGCTATGTACTAATTTTTATGATCCCCTTTGTTGTATTCCGTAGCAAACAACACTGCAGTTAAAATTGGAAAAACACGTGTTTTTGCTTGTGCATTCCAGGCTTAAGAGAATATATGAAAATAGACTTTATACATGGCACAGTGTTACGATGTTGAAGGTTTGTCTTCACTTGGCTATCTACTTAAACAATAAAAGACTTTTGGCGATTTTAAGGTGAATGTCAAATACGGGGTCCGCCAAATAAATTTTTTTTTTTTTTTTTTTGAAAGCAGGGCGCAAAACATCGAGTGTAGCTTCGGCTGTGTGGCACGTATCGCCGTCCTGTTGAAACCAAATGTTGCTAATATCCTCCTCTTCAATTTTTGTGAACAAAAATTCGTTCACCATGGCCCGATAACGATCGCCATTGACTGTAACGGCCGCTCCTTGCTCATTTGTGACTCGTCTTGGGTGTATCGGCTTATCAATGTATACGTGCGGGTTTTCTGTGCCACAAATGCGACAATTTTGCTTGTTTACATACCCGCCAAGATCAAAATGAGCTTCATCTGAAAAGATGATTTTTTTGGTAAAATCGGCATCTTCTGTAAGTCGAAAAAAGCGTATACATAACCATATTCGTTAAGTGGAAGGATAAAACTAATTATCTGTCAAATCAGACATGAGCTAAGTGTTACCATTCACGAAATAAGCACTAGTTGAAAAAAACGCTAGATGGCGGACCCGTTACATATAAAGGACATCTAATTAAAACCAATTTTTTTTTATAACATTGAGGACCATTATAAGCAATTCATCATAAATAATTATAAAAAACCTATACATCTATATCTCGTATTATATAACACATTGCAACAACAACAACAAAATACCTGGAAAATTAAACTATTTTTCTGATAGGCGTTGCCGAGCAGAACAAGGATCTGTTTTTAAAATGTTCGAAACACCTCCGCAAAATCAAGTTACGTGTTAAAAAAAGCCGGGTGTTCGGACCTTCATGCACTTATAAGTTTATTTTTGGATCTGGAAAGAAATGAAACAGACCTTTTAAATAATATATATGTCGTTTAAGTAGCCTTGAAGAATCTGGGTGTATTTCTCAAGCAAACAGATTTTTTATCCAATTTTTTTACACACTTTTTAAGTTTAGTTGCGTGTTTGAACACTATTTTTTATAGGAAGCGTACAATTGAGGAATAAATTAGGAAATTATATTGAGTTATGCATAAAATGAGAAATCCGTTCAAAACTGAGGGAGTTACTAAATATTTTAGAAAATCAGCTCATGAAAAAATTATTCTTTTATTACAAAATTTTAAACTTTTTTTCAAAATACAGTCTCAGAGTAATAAAAAAAACACCCGTTTGCTGAAAATTTTATGATTTACTGAAATATTTAATAACTCCGTCAATTTCCCCGATATTAACATAACAAAGATCCAATTTAAAAAAAATCATTTTATTATACTTTCGTTAGCTGAATCTATATATCTGTGCTCCAAATTTCAATGAAATCTATTTGGTCATTTACCAAACTGAATTAATAAAAATATTTCTCATATGACCTAATTTGGTCCGTTTTCTACTGGGTCCAATTTTGAAAAAAATTTCACTTTCATTAGCTAAATCTATTTGTGTTTAAAATATCTTTTTTTTATATAAGACCAGCACCCAGGGGATGGCCCATACTCATGCAGTGCATTGTGCTGGTACTTGGAAAGGAAGGAGGACAGAGGGAGTAGTGTTTGTGGACGTTAGATTTAAATTTACTCATGTCGTAGGTGGCAGGAAATACTTTCGCTGAAAGATTATTACGCAACCGAACAGTGCGGCCAAAGAACGAATTCACCCTATAATGCGTTGCGCGATTTACTGGACAATCAACTACAAAGGGATGCGCTCTACGAGAAATACGAGTACTACATAAAAATATATGATTTTTGGGAATTAATTCCTTAATTTCGTTAGAACACATTCCGTTATAGTACCGATAGAACAATGAAATACACACCACATTGCGACGGTGCTTCAATGAATCGATAGAGTTGGCTACCCTACCGTCATTGATGAGCATCTTCGCCCTCTCCTGTAGGCGGTCGAGAAGCTCCAAAATAGACTTTGAAGCACCGGCCCATACATGAGAGTTGTATTCCATATTGGGACAGATATAGGTCTTGTAAATGTTAAGGAGATCAGATGGGGTGAAGCATTTCTTGCACCGTCTCAAAAAACCAAGGCACTTGAATGCTTCTTTCGACACTCGAAATATGTGATCATTCCAACAAACGTCACAGTGAATTCTCATGCCCAGAACATCAAGAGCATCTGATTCCTCAATATCCACATTACCCATTGACACAGATGACAACACACCACCACGCCTGTGTGTTAAAAAACAACATTGAGTCTTACGTGCATTAAAATCGACCCTGTTCGCACGACCCCACTCGGAGACCTTCACCAGGTCACTTGTGAGTGTGACGTTCATATTCATCCTTCTTACCCCAACCTCCAAAAGGCTCGGTCTACGATCAAAGGAATATGAGTGACAAATGTTGCTGTCGTCCGCAAAAGAGTAGATAGGGTTAGGAGTGAGAAGAAGAAAGTCGTTAAGAAATATTAGAAAAAGAGTAGGAGAAAGAACAGAGCCTTGCGGTACCCCTGAGTTTACCCTGAACTCGTCGGATGAGACCCCATCTATAACCACTCTTATAGAGCGATCTCTGAGAAAACTTGATATAAATCGAGAGAAGTGACTACCGACACCAAAAGCATTAAGTTTCGAAATGAGAGCCTCGTGCCAAACTCTATCAAACGCCTTTGAGATATCCAGAGCCACAACCTTACTCTCGCCAAAACCATGAATGGACTTGTCCCACTTCTCCGAGAGCAACGCCAGCAGGTCACCAGTAGAACGGCCCTTTCGGGAACCGTACTGACAATCGCTAAGTAAATCATTGGACTCCAGATAACCCACAAGGTGGGGATTAATCATACTCTCCATAACCTTGGAGAGTGTGGAACAAACTGCTATTGGATGGCAGTTCTCAGGGTTACTAGCCTCGCCCTTTTTGGGGATTGGCGTTACATTAGCAACCTTCCAGCAAGATGGAAAAATACCGGCGCGATATAACGCACTGAAAAGGTGAGCTAATGGACGCGCAAACGTCGAAGAGCACTGCTTTAGGACCAGTGCTGGTATGCCATCCGGCCCAGAAGACTTGTTAACGTTGAGATTTGCAAGAACCCTTTTTTACAGCACGAGCTCGAAAGAATTACTAGGCATAGTTACTGATACTTTTTCAAGTTCGGGCAGTGTTTGAACGCTCTCCGGCAAATGAGAATTACTTGCAAACATTTCGGCCAAAAGGTTTGCCTTTTCAACCGAGTTCGTGAATGAGTGGTCATTCTTTATAAGAGCAGGAACCGAACTAGCGTTGTTCCTCATCCTTTTAACGAATGACCAAAAGTTTTTACTTCCCCGCGGAAAAGTAAGAACTTTAGCACGAAGGCGCTGCTCGTATAAAGCCTTTTCGCGTCTAAGTACTGCGGCACATGAAGATCTCGCCTGTTTGCGAAGCAAATCAGTGTGGGCACATTTGTTATTGCGCCAATTCCTGAATGCTTCCTCTCTGGATCTGACTGCCAATTTACACGTCAGATTAAACCAAGATTTTTGTCTACAAATTTTGCGGTCTCAAAAGCATTTTAATTAGGAATTAAAAAGACTGCCAAGCTCATATGACCTAATTTGATCTGTTTTGCCCCGATTTTAAAGTATTCCGGGCTAAATTTTGAAAAAAAGGATAGCCTATAACACTTTCGTTAGCTATACCTACCTGTGTTCCAAATTTCAACAAAATCGATTCAGTTGCTTAAGCTGGGTCACACGATGGTGGCAATGAATCAATTAATGGTGCGGCAATTGGGTGACCGCCACATAGGTAATAATGCGGCAATAAAAATATCAATAATACGCCAATATTTATTGTGTTCTTGTGCGACAATCAAAGTTGACAATACGTACCAATATTAAAATTTTACAATTTCTTTTTCTCAAAATAAATTGGGATAATTTTGATACTTTACGGCAATAAAGCACAATTGAAATTGTGTCATAATGGTGCATATGACAAACAAACAAATAAACCTACAAAGAAATATATTATATAGGTATGTATGTATATATGGATCAATCATATTGATATCGTTAATGTAGTGATTAAACGAATACAATTTCTTTTATCACGACCGGTAATTTATTTTTTAGAAAACGAAATTTATTTACTCAGAACTTATTAAATAATTTATAATTTTATTTACCAGTACATATCCTATAAGAAATTCTACTTCTAACAAATATCTTTTTTTATACTAATTTTGTTTCTATCTGAAGTTAGTGAGGTCAGGTAATCGTATAGCAAATAAAATCTCTCCCTTAAGTCCATTAAATAGAAAAGAAAAATGTTGAAACAAATTACGAACGATTTTGCCCGTAATAAAATTAATTATGATTTTCTATTGAATTAACGAACTGGCTGTTCAATCGTTAAGAGAAAAATTAATGTAATTCAGCCATTTGACTGTTTGGCTATAAAGAAATACATTTTTGGCCAATACTTCAGTGTTGAAGTAAATAAATTCCAACTCATTAAACTGCTCATGAAAATGCTAAAATATTACAATTAATTTTGTTTAACTGCCACATCTATAATATAAATAAATATTCAGCACACAGTCACACACACACACACACATACACACACACGCATATAAACATTCTCAAGTATTCTTGCGAATAAAATTTCCAAGAAAAATATCCTTCTCTTACAAATGTTTATGGACGGACGGTATGTGGTAAAGACTTCGGAAAACAAACAACAAACGTAACAAGTTTTGGTTTGCGTTCTTTTTGTCTTCGCTTTTTTGTTGTTGTTGGTATTGTTGTTTTAAGAATGTAAAATTTCCATTTAAACAACAGAAAGGAAAGGATTTTGGGAAAGGATTTGAATTTTCTTCCTCAACAAATAAATGCTCAACAATTGACTTTTTGAACTCTTTCTTGATGGTGGCCAGTGTTGGCAGAAGATCTATAAAACTAAAACAACAACAACAACAACAACAGCAACAAGTATGACAGAACAAACAAACAAACAAACAAGAACGGAAAAAATCTTTATAAATTTATTACTTCTTTGGCAAATTGGATTAGTAAGCTGTTGCTATTGTTGTTACTGTTGTCGTTTCTGATTTGCTTTGCTTATAATGACAGCGACAACAAAATGACGTTGAGCATGAAAATGCCCTTAGAATGCTGTACAACTTTCTCTTGACGAATCAAATATTTTATTTTCGCTTTCCTTGCGTTTGTTGTTGTTATTGCTCTTATGTAGCTGCCAAAAATATTATTATTTGTAGCAAAAGAATTTTTTATTTTATTTTTTTGTAAAAATAACTTTTCTAATTTTTTATGCTTAATATTGTAATAATATTAATTTACAACAACAAGAACAACAACAACAATAATAATAATAAGTTTAGCAAAAACATAAAATAATTTAAATATCCTTCTATTTTTATGCTTCATATTAAAAAGTTAAGTGGCAGATAGAGGAAGAAGGAGTGTAGTTTCAGCATGTAGCAGATGTTAAACATCAAGTTAATTGAGCAATTAATTAACACACCATTCATGTTCCCTGTTATAAATGTGTGTATGAGTGTATTCGTATCCCAGCAAACACCTGGTTTTGCTATCATAACGAATTCTTCTCAAATTATGAAAGGAATGCACCCATTCTCAACCAATACCCAAACTTCATTATTAAGCCGGTTTCCACTGAGAACCGATAACAAAAAGTTTAGTCTTAAAAAGGTCCTGATATTTGCGTTTTCAAGCGCAAGAACTCATGTTCACTGGGATGTTTATATGTGTTTGTGTATATGAATTGTGTGTTTTGTTTAAATTTGTTGTTGTTTATAGAACTTACAACTACAAAAACAGTTTTGATAACATGGCTTTTGAATAATTGTTGTTGATTGTTTAAAAGGAAGTAATTTTTTTTTCTTCCGCCATTGGGTTTTTGATATAGTAACGAAAGAAATTTTAATTAAATTTAAATATAAAAAAATGTTATTTGGATATTTAAAGTATTAAAAATGGAGAATATAAATCAAATGAATTCAAAAACTTGAACTTAAAAAGCATTTGAAAAATCAAGCTGTAATTGAAATAAAAACTCGTTTTATTGTTGCCATTTTATAACTAAAATAAAATCAATAAAATAAAAAGTAATGAAATCTATGGTATTTTTAAGTAAATAAAATAGCATTAACACTGGAAATAGCATCGAAAAGACTCAAAGTTCCAATAATAAATATTTCTGTAATTCAACAAATTTGTTAACGCATGGTATGAGTACTTCCATACTTAAGCATACGAACGTATGCTGCCTACGAATAAAGCTCGTTTTCTGAAACTCCCACACTTCAGCAGTTTTAACAATGTTTTTAAATCGTATTTGAGCTCACCAAGTCTTTATTTACATATAGAGCAAGTGTCAGCTGACATTTCAGGTCACAGCTAATTCTACGGCTTCGGATTACTTCGTTCTCTGCTTGTACTTAATTGGATTCTACCATTCGCAAGACACCTTTTAACAACTAGCATATGAAGTCAATGCAGCGAGCGGCCATTGTTTTGTTTGTTGTCATTATTTCGCTTATTTTATTTTCTGTTGTTTATTTTTTGTACTTGACAGCATACTTTAGGGAGGTCAATTTAATAAATTTGCAATGTTAAATCTATAATTAAGACATTTTGATAAACAGCTGATATGTATGCCAAATTCTTCTGATCTAAGTTTGATAAAAATTGGAGATGACACTGATTTTGAAGTAATACAAGGGGTAACTGATATACAATAGTTTGCAATTTGAGTGATTCTCTCCCTCTCAAGACTCTGTATGGAAATTTATGTAATTAATTTTATAACCGGGGGTTGAATTACAAATTAGAGAGCGAATGACGAACAAACGGTGTCGTGCGAATATAGCATAAAATTGAAGAAAGTTATACTTTGATTCATTAGATAGGATGTTTTTTTTTCTGGCTGTATCAATAACTATAGTTTGACAGCTGAGCATATCAAACTATGTTGACATATCTGTTTAGTAAGGTTTGGCAAGTCATCATGAATCGTTTAAGGCCAGAACAACGCTTTCAAAATGTGAAAATTTTCTTTGAAAAAATAAATCCGTTCGCGTAGTTTATAGAGTAAATAGAGCACAGAATTGTGTTTAGTGATAAAGCGCATTTCTGGTTAAATGGCAACATCAACAAGCAAAATTGATGTATTTGGGGCGAAGAAAATCTTTAAGTCGTTAAAATTGACACTTCGGTACGGTTTACATACATGGCATCATCGGTAATTATTTAACAAACAGCTGCCGTTTCGGCTATCGAGCCATGCTGACTTTCTTTCCAAAAAGGTATCAGCTGAACAGCAACGATATTAGGTTCCAACAACACTGCGCAAATTGTCATACAGAGCTTAAAAATCGATTAATTGCAATATGAATTTTGTGACAACTTTCTCTCCAAAAGAGGTCCTAAACGTGTGACTGAACGCCTCCGGATTTTTTTAAGTGGGCTATTTTTTGTCATTGGTTTATGTCAACAAACCATTAACTCTTGAAGTTATTGTAGCCAATATTTAAGTCACCGTTGGCACCATACGACCAGATTTACTGGAAAGAAATAGTTAAAAATTGAACTGATGGAATGGACCGTGTAACTCGCAGTCATACACTGAAAATCATATTTAAAAAATAAATGCCATTAAATTATGTACCAGATTATAATGAAAAACATTTCATTCCAACTTATTGCTATTATTTTAAGTTCTCAAGCACAGCTTTACTTGACAACCGCTTTAACAACTGATACTTCTCTTTTGTTTAGTTTGGTTTGAAATTTCATTATGAATAATAGACTTACCCAGGGAACGCCTGAAAACTGTCAACATTTTTTTTTATCAAAATAATGCTTCTGTTCCTCAAACTTAAAGTGAACTTTGCCATATGATGGCGTATATAATCGTCATTCAGAACGGCTAATTCGAATAACAATGGATTTGGCTACCAAGATCGTATGATTTATTTGGGATGATGTAAGAGCACTTGTCTACGTCGATAAAGCAGAGAAATACCTGAAAATCAACAATCAATCAATCAATTGAAGAGTTATTGGCTAAATACGGTAGCATATGTTGATATTCCAGATTGCGCCTTTTACGCGCCAGTCGTGGCGGCCAACATGGCTGAAATTAATTTTTTCTCCGTCACTCCTCTGGGGAGCATATTGGTTTTCTACAAAGCGTCCATTGTTTTGTTTCAGTTTTTTAACCAAGTTTCTTAACTAAGTTAATTAATCCATGGCAGTTTCCTTTCATATGATTGTGTAGTGGTGAAGATCTTTGCTAAGTGGTGAAGGAAATTTTTTATTTGGAATTGTCTGGAGGGAAGTGGAAGTCTCTTTATTAAACACTTGATATAACAATTAAATTATTTCGTCATGTCCTCTGCTGTAGCCGCATGTGTTGTTATGGGTTCGCTCTAAACACTGCACCACGCCACACCCGAAATAATATTTAAATATTAATGTCTCAAAATGTTCTATCCAACAAAGAAAACTTTAACTTACGTTCCTGTAAATATAACCAGATATTTGACATATAAATTGAAAATTTTGTAAAGTGTACGGTAGGAGTTTTAAGCCTAGAATGTAGTCAAAGATTTCAATGGGATTGAAAGAGAATTTCCCATTATGATATGATAGAACTTGACAAAATGATGTTTTTGATTGCCGAACAAAGCAATCAAGAAAGAGCGAACAGAATGATCCAACTGAACCCAAAAAATTCTGTGTATTTTTGTGATTTTGAAGATTTTATTTTATTATTAACTTTACGGTTATGTAAAATAAGGTATTTGGCTAAAACACCATTTTCTAATTCCTTTTTCACCTCTTAAGTAATACTTTTACAGCCCAGTAATTTAAATAAAGAGATTTTCAATGCAAATGTGGTCTTGTCTTGATTATTTTCACTTTGTTAGGAAAACAGTTTTACAAATGTAATGAAAATGTTAAGAGAATACTATCAGCGGAGACGAAAATATTTCAAGTACGTATATGAAGCTAATACAACATGTGTTTGCTTTTAATGCTGCCACCAAAGTGGTTAAAACCACAAGACAAACAATCACACACAGACGGAAAACAATAGGCTTTTAAGACATTTACCACATTACAGTGCGCCCACATTCATTTTACTTACATTGTTGCAAAGGACAGGACACATAGCACATATCTATATAACATGAAATATGTACTTAGTGTTGCCATATTTTTTTAGGAAAATTGAAAATACGTCACATATTTAAAAAAGTAAAATAATCGAAGGAGTTATTCGAAATGTAATTAAATGAATTAATAACAAAAAATATATCAGAATCTTGCCTAATTGGAAAATTGTAGCAATTTAAAGATTCTTTCGATTTCGATTACGCTTTCAATTTCAATTTCACTCGATTTCGGTCCCGTTATATTGTGTATACCGGATAATTTATTTTTTTAGTGTTGTTAACACAACAAATTAAATTTGATTTACATAAATGATGTGATATAATGATACTCTGCTCGAATTTTACATTTTTTGCTTCCGACAAGCTTGGCACCCGGAGGCTAAACCGGTTTCGAATACGCTAAATCTAGTGGTGTTTATCGCTTCTTTGGATTAGCTCTTGTTTTCGAAATAAACCGTTATTTCAAAATGAAGTAGATTGCACAATATACTTTCGCGTAACTAAAAAAAAGGGGTAGTTTGTTGATAGAATAAAATAACCGAAATTCCGTAATAAAATTACCTTTAAGGCTACATTTTTTTGTATTTAATATTTTATAAGTGTTGAGATATATCACTCATATGTACGTACTTACGTAGTATGTAATGTGGTCCCACTGTTCTTTTGCCAAAAAATTTATATTTCTAAAACGACAGCGCCGAAAAGCGCAACTTTTTAGATCTAAATTGAGTATCAAACACTGAGTGAATTCTCTCTTTCTTTGTGGTCAGTTTCCAAAAAAGGGATAATTACATTGTTGCATATAACCACAGTTTATATTAAGAATATGGAGTGAAATGTTTACTTCCAAAATTGTAATTAAAAAACTAAAATGTTAAAATAGCAAAATCTGCTTAGTTTAGGGAAAAACTTGTTTTTAAACAAAAAAGCTTCAAAACCGCTCAATGCTTAAAAAAACTGCAACATACGGATAAATGTGCAGATCTGGCAACACTGCATATACTTCATTATCTCGTAAACATATCGCAATGGCTCATTTTTACTTTTTGAAAGAATACGATAGAACACAACAATACTTTTTCGCCAAAAAATCGCACTTTTTTCTCTTCGGGATATAAAAGTTAATACAAAGAAATTTTGAGTTGGCTCTCTTTAGAGGAACCAGTGCGATATATGCGTTTAACGGACATATTATTTTTCTTTTATTTTAGGGTGCTGGTAACGCAATCAAAATATCAGGAAACAATAAAACGTTCTTTTATGTATGAAATGTCAAGTGGGTGTCACTTTTCCAGAAGTAGTAATAATAGTGTGAGGCAGGTCGGAACTAAAAATAAAATTTTTTCACTTGATTTTTTATGTCATCCTTAGAGAAAAGTAAAAGCCATTGAAATCACTAAAATTAAGCTATTAATAGTTAACAAAAGCCATAAAAAAGGAACCATAACCCATATCCGTATCTAGCAATACAAAAATTGTACCAGAACAGACTTATGTACATACATATATACTACTGAGAGTGTGTTTTTGTGTGTGTATGTTTAGGTTGTCGAAAATAAAACTCCCACTGAAAATAGTATTTCTTAAGGGTTTTTCCTTTTTCATCCCAAAGAAGCCACAAATATTTATGGCGATTATTATCAATAGGAGATGAGAAAAAAAACCGGGCATGAAAGGTCGAAATACAGGCCACATTAAAGAGTAACATGCGCAGGAAGGAAGGACAGAAGAAGCCATTTATTTTGAGGAATTTGTTAAAGCTTTAATTAACTAATAATAACGGTTATAACAATTACATACTTAACAACAGATTTTATCTTCCACAGAAGCAAATCATGTTGTCGTTATTAACAACATCAACATCAACATCAAGCATCTCTATAAATAATTTAAACATTTCTTAGCAAAAGTAAACGGGGGTGAAGGGGTTAACTTATGTTATTTGGCAAATTCTTAATTTGATTCTAAAAACGTAATGTTTTATTCAAAAGAAAAATGCTAAAAGCGAAAATACTCTTAAAAAAAAGCAAATTTAAACCCAAAGGAGCAACATTTTTTTTGTTTTTGTAGCAGACAAAACTGACTGACATTTGAAATTAAGGAAGTTGGAAAAAATGCAGTCAACTTCCGGTTTCCGTTTAAGACTTAAACTTGACATACAACCAACAAATTTTAAGTAATAAAATAAAAGCTACACAGTCATCTTCGGGAGGGGAAAGGAAAGGAATATTGCTCAAAAACACAATTTTCCTTATATTTACTACCAGCAGCAGCAGCCATAAACTTTAACGCACAAGGCGACAAAGTGAAACAAATTAGAACCTAAAAGCAGGAAGATGACAAGAGAGAGAGAGAGAGAGAGAGAGAGAGAGAAGGAGGGAGATAGCTGTAACCTAGAAAAGCAAACAAGATATGCATCCTGGCCCCCTCATTCTTTTTATTTTATTATTTTGAATTTTATAAAATCAAGTCTTGCCTCAGGGTCTCTTAAGACATTATGGAATTTATTCCTGAAAATAATGGTGGTGGTGTTGGCAAAATAATCCCTTTTACTAACTTTGCATAATATTTTCATTCTCATTTTCATTTTCATTTTATAGGATTTCGTTGTTTTAAGAACTTTTTTTTCTTTCTAAGTTTACACGCAAAAATAGAGATTTTCCTTAAGTGGTCTACGAGCAGCAAAAGTGATGTATTCTTCATTAAGTTATTTACAGTGAATGAGTGGTGCATCAGTAGCTTTAGAATTCATATGTCTAATAAAAATTCCAACATTGTCTCTCTGGCTCTAAGTTCATCAAGATGTCGCGCAAAATGAGTACAAGAGAATGGATATTGTTAAGCTCAAATGAAGAAAGAATCGTCAACCAAAAAACAACTGCAAAATGAAGAAAATAGAACAGATTTAAATACGGAGAAGGAAATTGTAGGAATGGTAAATGACGAACTTAAAATGTTGACTACACAATGTTGACATGGCGTCAATGTCATATAACAGCAATATAAAACACTTTGTAAACTCTATGGTGTGTTATGCTATGCATTTGAACCATCAAGTGGTATGTCAGGCCCTGTAACATTTTTGCTCTCGGAAGGTCCCACCACTTACTTACCCGCCCCCAACCGACAGTGGAGGACTCATCTCCATGGCACAGAGATACGTACACACACAATCCAAGTAAATAAGTTATGGCAAAGAGAACACGAATCACCTACAGAACTTAATCAAAAGCTGAACATAAAAGTAATTGATATACTACTTAAAGCTAAAAAAATATACATGAATTAATTATGAAATTAATTAATTTTGCTGACATCACAGTTAAAACCACTAAACTCGTAATGTAAATTGTAATCATAGCGTAATCTACAGAAAGGAAACGAATTCTCATAATTTGTTCTGTAGAACTCCAGCGAAGAGAACGATAATGGCGAAAAAATCTAATAGGAATGTCAGAGTTCAGTTGTAGATGTAAAAACCAAGATCGAATATCACACGCAATCAGGCTGAAAGCAAAACAAATACCCAAAACTGCCCTCCGCCGATCTATGTAAATAGTTTTATCAGAGTCAACATAGCCTCATACTGAAGAAATCTATCAACATAACTTCATTGTAAGCCAGGTAAACAGCATAACAAGAACTTCTTTTGAACAGACTTAATTGAATCAATATGACACTGATATTAAGTAATCCAAACAACCGAGGATACAAACTTGGCCTAACAAGTGAAATGTATAACTGTCTTGTAATATGGGGATCAGTGAACTTTCTGGACTATCCCTTCACAAAACCTAGAACAGCCCGAGTCTTACTAGGCAATAAATGACAAATTCCTATCCAACAACACATATAGATCAAGAAAGGTATACTCGAACGGATTTTTTTTTTCCTGTAGGAAACAGAACAGTCTGTGCCTACCTATCATTAGAAGTACAAACTAATTTAACATCATCAGTATACATAAGTACACTACAGAAATAACAAGATCAAAGAGTGACATAAATGGTTACCCAGCGAAATTCCGGAAAAAAACATAGACGGTCTTAGACATAACTTTCTGATTTCTAAACAAGGCAATTCGCTGACTAACCGAATTAAGCCCACCCGTGTTTTATTGGTTATAGGGTGGGTTTTTTAAATTATTAATTTAATTGTAGTTTTTTACAACAAAAAAAAGTATAGTTAGCCTCTTAGAGTACAAATTCATTCGGTCCATTCCTTAGCTCAAAAAATACAATGAATTATCAAGTTTGGGAAATCTTTACATACATCTTTTCCTCACGTCTCAGCCAATTCCCAACCATCCTGTCTCAGAAAAACTTTTCGCCTTTCGATGCGCTCCAACGTTGAAGCTGATTTTATGTTTTTTTTTTCTAAAAAATTGATTTGGTGACATGCTAAAGGACATTGTATCTGTCAAAACAGCATATAGTCAGAAGGAGCAATGATGGGAAAATTTTGTTTGAAAACTTCTGCGAGGTAAGGCTGACTTAATCATGTCTATTTTTTTATGCCGAAAGTTTTCTTCATAATGCATGGCTTAAATAAAGGATTTGCAGTATGCTCCGATCATCGAGTTTCAGCAGCTCATAGTGCACAATGATGCCTTGATTCGACCATGAGTGCAAAATTGCACTATAAATACTAAAAAAACTTAATTGTACTTGTAAATCTCAATGTTAACAAGTCTTCTGGGCCGGATGGCATACCAGCACTGGTCCTAAAACAGTGCTCTTCGACGCTTGCGCGTCTATTAGCTCACCTTTTCAGTGCGTCATATCGCGCCGGTATTTTTCCATCTTGCTGGAAGGTTTCTAATGTAACGCCAATCCCCAAAAAGGGCGAGGCTAGTAACCCTGAGAACTACCGTCCAATAGCAGTTTGTTCCACACTCTCCAAGGTTATGGAGAGTATGATTAATCACCACCTTGTGGGATATCTGGAGTCCAACGATTTACTTAGCGATCGTCAGTACGGTTTCCGAAAGGGCCGTTCTACTGGTGCCTTGCTGGCGTTGCTCTCGGAGAAGTGGAACAAGTCCATTCATGGTTTTGGCGGGAGTAAGGTTGTGGCTCTGGATATCTCAAAGGCGTTTGATAGAGTTTGGCACGAGGCTCTTATTTCGAAACTTAATGCTTTTGGTGTCGGTAGTCACTTCTCTCGATTTATATCGAGCTTTCTTAGAGATCGCTCTATAAGAGTGGTTATAGATGGGGTCTCATCCGACGAGTTGAGGGTAAACTCAGGGGTACCGCAAGGCTCTGTTCTTTCTTTCTCCTACTCTTTATCTAATATTTCTTAAAGACTTTCTTCTTCTCACTCCTAAACCTATCAACTCTTTTGCGGATGACAGCAACATTTGTCACTCATATTATTTTGATCGTAGACCGAGCCTTTTGGAGGTTGGGGTAAGAAGGATAATTATGAACGTCACACTCACAAGTGACCTGGTGAAGGTCTCCGAGTGGGGCCGTGCGAACAGGGTCGATTTTAATGCACGTAAGACTCAATGTTGTTTTTTAACACACAGGCGTGGTGGTGTGCTGTCATCTGTGTCAATAGTTAATGTGGATATTGAGGTATCAGATGGTCTTTATGTTCTGGGCATGAGAATTCAAGGTGACGTTCGTTGGAATGATCACATATTTCAAGTGTCGAAAGAAGCATTCAAGTGCCTTGGTTTTTTGAGACGGTGCAAGAAATAATTCACCCCATCTGATCTACTTAATATTTACAAGACCTATATCCGTCCCAAATGGAATACAACTCTCATGTATGGGCCGGTGCTTCAAAGTCTATTTTGGAGCTTCTCGACCGCCTTCAGGAGAGGGCGAAGATGCTCATCAATGACGGTAGGGTAGCCAACTCTATCGATTCATTGGAGCACCGTCGCAATGTGGCGTGTGTTTCATTGTTCTATCGGTACTATAACGGAATGTGTTCTAACGAAATTAAGGAATTAATTCCCAAAAATCATTTATTTTTACGTAGTACTCGTATTTCTCGTAGAGCGCATCCCTTTGTAGTTGATTGTCCAGTAAATCGCACAACGCATTATAGGGAGAATTCGTTCGTTGGTCTCACTGTTCTGTTGCGGAATAACCTTCCAGCGAAAGTATTTCCTGCCACTTACGACATGAGTAAATTTAAATCTAACGTCCATAAACACTACTCCCTCTGTCCTCCTTCCAATAACCTATTTTCCTAGTACCAGCACAATGCACTGCATGAGTAGGGGCCATCCCCTGGGTGCTGGTCTTATATAAAAAAAGTACAAAATATTGTCGACTTAAACGTAATACGGAAGCAGTTATAAAACCCAAAAAAAACCTAAGGGTTTTTGCCAACCCTTGTGTTAAAAGAAATGTAAGAGTCTATCCAAAGAAGAAGCCTATTACGAATGCCAATCAATGCCAATATATGAAGCAATATCATATGATCAACTCTATCAAAAGGCTTACTAAAATCGATATAAATAACATCAGTTCGAGCACCAAGGACAAAGCCCCTAAAAACTGTCGCATTAAATTCAAGAAGTTTAGTTACCGTAGACATAATCATTAAAAAACCATGCTGGGAGGGCGCTATTTCAACTGAAAAGAGAGATAAGCAGACATCAGCTTCTCCATTAACTTAGGAATAGCACTGAGCTTGGCAATACCCTTTTAATTCAATATTTTCGATCTACTGCCCGAGTTATGCAAAGAAATAGTAAACCACACTTTCCAAATAAGAGTTAAATGGTCTATTTGCATACGCTTGTTAAAGATAAATGTCAAAGAACCAGTCAAAACAAGAGCACAGCATCTCAAGACAGTGGTTGTTCCAACCCCAAATATGTAGATTTTAGCCTAAATAAAGACACGAGAACGGAGTCAACACCAAATTGATACTCTTCCCTTATCATATGGATATGAAAAATTACCCCTGAATTCGAGACTGAGTCCATTTTCCTATACGTAGACTGAAAGAAGTCAGCAAACATATTCGAATTGTTAAGATAATCGGAAGACGATTCTTCAGCATAATACATTTCGATTAGAAAAGTAGATAATTTGCATTTAACACGAGCAAAGCCATAAAACGACTTCGGATTGGCAGCACAATTCGACGTGACTCTATCCATGTACTCCATATAATAAAAATGATTCATCCTACTAAATGAGTAGTACAAGAAGCTTCTGAAACAGGCTGTGTAGCTCCAAATTGCATCTGATACATTTTTTATCTAAAAAAAAACATTATCTTTCATCTTTTGTTCACATCATGGTCATCTGACAGTATTGTAAAGGTAGAGTGTCAACGGTATGGAAAAATTAAATCAAAAGATGTTTCAAACAAAAGGCGTATGTGCCACTAATGATTATGGCTTTGCGTTATTTTTTCTTCTTCTTTTTGATTCAGCCATTTAGTATAATAATGCCAACAACAATTTATGAAGGCAAGCACACTCAACGCAAATAAATTCAATGCCTGAGATGATTTTATATTTTTGAAAAGCTGTGCGAGACGATAGTGAAGAGAATAGAAAAGAAAAGGAAAAAACTACAAGAATCTTAATTAGTGCCATTAAGGCATTATATAGAAGTACACACACACACACACATACAAACGAATTTTTAGGATTTTATATTTTTGTTTTTCAAGTAGTTTTAAAGAATAAAAAGAAAGTATTTTTTTGCTTAAATACATTGCATAGAATACAAAACATTAAAAACAACAAAACAGAGCAGAACGCACAGCACAGAAAACTCAATTAATTAAAAAATGAATTAAAAATTTAAGTTGAATACGAATATTTTAAATAGTTTACGTATGCAAAACGGGAACACATACATGCTTAACCAAACCACCCCTTGAACTGTTGTTTTTTGAAGGATTTCCTAGTTGAAGCCACTTTAACTTCCTTTTGCATTCGGTTTTATTTTATTATAAATTTCTTTATTATTTTTTTATTCACATTTTCTACACACACATGGAGCTTAATCATCATTCTTGAGGCTGTTTACTCAACACAAATACGAGTATACATACACTCACTCAGATACTCATTTCCTTCCTTTTTGTAGTGCCTGCAAAAATTATATTCATTTGCCTCGATTTGTGTATGCGCGTGTGTATGTGCGTGTGTGTGTGTGTGTGTGTGTGTGTCTGAAATAGTAGTGTATTAGTGGCTGCATCTTTTATTCTTCTTATACTCTACAATCATTGTTGTTTTTGCTTTTTTAATACTCACGCATCCATCCACTACTCTCACGTATTTGTCGTTTATGCGTAAAATAAAACAAAAACAACAACAATTTTTTCATTTTTTTATTAGAAAATTGCAAAAAAAAAATATAAAAAAACCGTAAAGGTTGGGAAAGAATTGAAAGAGTCTGTATTCTATTAAAACTGATGGGGAGAGTGGAGGAAATTAGTCATATGGTTAACACAGAGATCCATATTTAGCATCCCTATTCCATAAAGTGTGGAAGAATCCGTGTACATTAATCAGTTTAACAAAACAGATTGTTATTGTTTCGCTAGAAATGCAGTTTTTCCAGCATGAAACACAAAACTTAGCACAATGGACTGCTAGAGCTGCACAACTATCGATAGCCGGCCCACTCGACACTATCATATTCTTTTAAGTACTACTTGTGCCAACAATATTCGAATTCAAATTAAAGGGAAAAAATAATAATAAACATTCAGTGTCGAAACAAATAATAGGGACACTTTTTTATTCAGTAGGTCATAAAATTCGATGTATTGAAGATTTTTGATGGAAGAGTAATGCTTATGTGTAGCGAAAATTGTTCAGACCATGAATAAAATAGAGAGACTATGGCAAGAAAGCGTAGAACAACTGTCAGTCAAAATGTAAAATCGTATGTACGAACATGTTTTAGTTACAATTCATACCTTATTTGAGTTTAATAAATATAAATTTAAAAAACTTTTGAACTGTGTCCCTATATAACTATAGAAGTTTACAAACGGCTAACAACCTACGCGAAAACTTTTTTGCAAATGTGACCTTGACTACATGTACCGTCCTCCGTATATACTCTTAGAATTTGACGATAATATCGATAGTGAAAAGAACTGTCGATGGTTAGCCAAAAACAAAACTATCGATACTATCGATAGTACTATCGATTGTTTTGCAGCTCTATGGACTGGTTTTAGACTTGTCCTTAAAAAAAATCAAATCAAAGCAAATAAAAATTACTGGTCCTTTGATTCATTTAAAAAAAAATATTCAACAAATCAGGGCAACATTCCCAATGGCATTGATGACTTGTTACGTTCGTCGTGTTGGTAAAAATATTTGGCAAATAATTTTTGCTTTGAAGGTTTAACCTTTTTAAAACGTTTGAGTTCTTTTTTAATGCGTCAAAATTAAATAAACACTATGTTGTTGTGGTTTTTAAGTTTTTATTCCCTCACTTCATCTTTATACGGTATATCTTAATACAGCAACTTATTTATCTTGCACTTAATATTCGTTTATACAACACTATTGTTTACGCCAAAACACGACTTAACTTATTAACTGTAAAACGATAACTAAAACTCACCAAACGCAATACGCCACCTTTTATAGCAATTCATTATCAATTTCGAATATTCTTTAAGTTAAATTCAAAAGATGTAAAATTATAATACACAAAAAAGGAATCGAACTGGCAACACCGTTAAATATGCAAGCGGTAGCATTCTTAATAGTACGGACACATAATGGCAGTGACACAAACCAATAAAGTTTATAGCTAAAATCTCACCATACAGTCCCTGATGTGGTGTATTTTCTTTTTAGGAATTTTTATTTTCGTAAAAATATGATAACAAACGAAAGTTCCTAACAGTACTCTCTAAACCATTATCTTATGATCAAAAGCCGATAAGTCCGTAATTATAATGAATATTAATTTTTATAATAAAAAAAATATAAATTTATTTAACTTATTGTGACAGACAACTAATTAATCCTTTAAAGTTAATTATAATTTTGCCAACTTCGAAGGTAGGGAAAAAATTAGCCCCATTGTTCGCTTTTGCATTTACTGATAAAATGGGTAACGCAGTATCAGACACTCCAACAACATAAAATTCACTTAGAGGAGACCTTATTTTATTTCCTTCATTCGATAGATTTAAAAACTAACACGTTTCTATAAGTCATACCATAATTCCAAAGAAAAGGGAGATTAGCAGCATATCACACAGAATATCAGTAGAAATGCTTCTAAAGGAGAGTGTTTAAGGAAATGAGGAAAAATAGAGCGAAAAGGGAATAAAATATCATATACTTTATAAAGAAAATACCAACAAGTCTTTCGAGGAATTTCCATAAGTTATGAATGGCATGTATTTAGAAAACGGGAACAAAATGCTGATGACGGAGAAAAAGAGCAGGGAGAACCTAGAGGAAATATGTTCTTATACAAAATGACATGCCCCCAGATAGAAGGGTAAACTAAGTAACAGAAACATATTTACAACGACACACAAGCAGACAGAGATGCGAGCCAACTGACTTAAAGAGCTCTTGCAATAAATTAAATGATAAAGTATTGAATGGCAGTGGATAAATATAGGATTTTTGCATTTTTATTTTTATTTTTATTTCATTTTATTATTTATTACTCACTCGTATTATCGTTTTTATTTCATTTTCATTTTCTAGAAATTTTTTACTTTATTTTTGCAAAATTATTTTCCTTTTTTAACTTATTACTATAAAATTGCTTTATTTATGACACAATGATTATAATTTCAAACGACAACAACTACAACATTTCATCATGTTCGTAATCATCCTATAAGAGCTACTAACACTTTGTAGGGCACGGGTCTGGTAAGTTGTAAGGAGGGATTCATTAATAAAAAAAATTCATTTTTTCTTTTCATCTCATTTTTGTGCAGAAAACTTGAAAATGATTTTCCACGTTTCCATACGTAAGTGTGTCAAAGTCATAGTCGTGTTTAGTGTGTCGCCTGCCTGTTCATTGCAGAGTAAAACTTTAACAGGAGAAATATTAATCAGAATATTGATTATTTTCAATGAACATGACAAAAACATAGAAATTACAAAAAAAGAAAAAAAAAGAAAAGAAATTCATTTTTCATCATCAACATCATTCGTTTAGATGTATGATGAGATTGTGTGTAAAATGAAATTGTATTGAAATACAATATTTCATTAATATTTTAGATAAATATTTATTTACTTTTTTGATAGGATTTGCCATATGAACGGTTAGCATTTTTATGACTGTAAATCATACGCGTCAGTGGCCAGCCATTACAATTGCAAATAATTACACGATGCGACAAAAAAAAACAAAGTTTGTGAAATCATACAGCGTTTCTGATAAGCGCTATCCAGTAGAACAAGGATATGTCCTTGAAACTATCGAAACACTTCAAAAATATCGAGTTTTAAATATATGGTTTTTCGAACCTGCATGCACTTATGAGCTAATATCTTAGTGAACATTATTCGATTTTAGGTTTCTTCTCGGTTTTGGAAAGAAAATAACCAAGCCTTTCACACGACATATATGCCCTTTAAGTAGCTTTTTACAATCCAGATATATTTCTTAAGCAAACATATTTTTCACCAAATTTTTTCATATTTTTTTCATGAGTTGCTTTATTAAAAAGCTTAATTAATATCTTCGTCAATTTCCAAAGCTTAAGACTTATTTTATTCGAAACTTAAACTAATTCCTTAATTAATTCATAAAATCTATGGTTCCTAGGTAAGGCGCAGCTAAGTTATTAGCTTATAAGTGCTGGAAGGTCTGTAAACCAGATTTTTTACCCGTCACTCCTGATTTTGGAGATGTTTCAAAAATTTTAAAAATAGATTTTTGTTCTACTAGAGAGCGCTTATTAGAAGAATAGTATGTTTTCAACCAAACGCTTTCTACGGCTTCGGTGGCATACCTCTGTACTTTGATCCATATTTTCAATGTCTCTGAGACATATATTTAAGTTCAACGCAGTTCCTTTAGTTCTTATATTGTTTTTGGTTTACTGATGTACACTTTGTCCTTTGAATAGCGTCAAAGTACAAAGTCCAATGGTGTCAAATCACATGATCGTGGCGGCCAATTCTCACGCAGAAGAGCCATTGTTGCCTTGGATGTGTGGCAAGTGGCACCATCCTGTTGGAACAACATATCGTCCAGATCCATATCCTCAATTTCTGGCCACACAAAGCCCGTTGTCATCTCGCCACAGCTTAAATCATTCACGGTGACTGCTTGGCCGACCTCATTTTTGAAGAAGTACGACCCGTTGTCCCGCCAGCCCATAAACCGCATCAGTCACTCACTCACTTACAATCACTCGTGGATTTTCATTTGCCTAAATGCACCAATTCTGCTTGTTAACGAATCTACTGAGTTGGAAGTGTGCTTCGTCGCTGACCATGATTTCCTTTGTAAAGTCAACATTCACTTCTGTCTGTTCATTTAACCATTCGGCCTATTGACAACGCTTGAAATCGGAGGTAGGCTTCAGATCTGGAGTTAATTTAAGCTTGTAAGCGTGTAAATTCAGATCTTTATTAAAAATTCGCAGCAGGGATGACGAGTCGAAGTTGACGACTCCTCTACCTTACTATCGTGAACAACAGCACTGTTTACCGCAGAGCGAACAGAGAGAGAGAGAATGAACAGGTGTTACCACACTTCCAACAGACCCGGTTTGGTCGATTATGCTGACGAAAAGAATCACGAAGTGCATTTTGATTTGAACGCGCTTCTTCGCAAAAGTCTTTAACAATCTTAACGCGCTGCTCAGTTGTGATCCAGAGAATGACAAAAGTAAGGCTTTGTGTACTTTTAAGGTATTGGTCGCCAAACATGTATGAGTGAGTAAAGTTAAAAATAAAACAATACCCATACACAACATATTCAAGTAGGAGTAGCGTGAAATGCCTGTCATATCCGCACTTATAAATGTAAAGTGTTTATGAGCATGGATAGATTTATAGTTGGGTATGTGTATATTTCTATTCGAGTATACACGGAGTATACATTAAGTATAGTTCTACAAAATAAAACTTTTCGAAGTTACTGTGATACAGTTAATAAAAGTGTTTTATATCGACATTTAGTGAAGCTAGTGTGACTAATTACATATGTGGGTTATTTTCGAGACAATTTCAACGGGTTTTAGTTAAAGAATTAAAAATAAAAATTGATAAAAAAAAGTTTTGATAAAATGAACATCATTAAAAATTCATAAATTTTTGGAAATTTGTCATAAGTGAAAGATCGTAAATATTCTTATTTAGTGTTTGTATATGTGCCTTTGAACATATATTTTATGTACGACAATGTTTTTCCATGAAATAGGAAAAAAAGATCTTTTTAAATATTTCACTCAAGTTTTTTAATGACTTTTATACCAGGTAGTGTTCTTCAATGGGTTCTCCCAAAAAGAGAAAAAGAAAACATTCCAATGTTTTTATAAATGGGTTTTTAAATGCTAATTTAAAAATTGTAAGAATTTGCTTTATGTTTAAAATACAATTTTTTCTATCTTGGATGGTTTCTTGGGCTTGCCACGAAATAAAAGCAAAGAAGAAAAAGAAACATTGATGTAAAAGCATACCATTTCTTTTATTGATTCATACTCGTAGACGCATGTCATACCAGTACTTATTACACACACGAGTACTTAATGTACTTTCAATATTTTTCCATTCCCATTGATACACATACTTTGAGTGCATGTGTATGTGTGCACATAAATATTTTTATAGCTATAGCGCATAACATGGATGCGAACATGTTGTTTAAGTTGTTTAAGATGGTTGTTAATGTATTGGTATAAACAATACCTAAAAATATATATAAGTACTTATGTACACTTTGTTTGTGAGTACTTATTGTCATTCTCTGTTGTGTAACTCTCCACTCTCCATGGTTATATTTGTCAAACACTGAAATGAAGAAATGACAAAATAAGTTGAGAAAAACACTTGACGTTAAGGTGTGACTCACAACCAACATCGCATATTATATTTGGACCATCATTTACCTTTGCAATACATTTTTTAAGGTTCAAGTTTCCCATCTATTAAAAACCCATTTAAACGTGATGTTATAAAATAGTAAGCTTTGGCAATAAAGTAATTTTGAAAGCTAACAATTAAAAAAAAAAACAAATTATGGTATAGTACGACTATAAAAGTGAAACTACTACGTGAGTAAATATAAACTTAATTTGAAAATGTTATGGTTTCGTTCAAGAAAGCTTATGATTTTCTACAAATTTGTCGCTTAACACTCTTCCACAATTCAAAGTGTGTTTGAAAAGGCTTTGTCTCATAACCAACAATGTCTGCTATAGGGTATTCGTGATAAATTAATAATTCTACAGAAGCATTGGCATTAGTAGCCCAAGTGAATAGGTCATCTAATAATGTTGATGTTGACCTCAACGGAAATGATTATGAAATGTACACACACTTAAATAAAAACTTAGAATAATAGTAACGAACATAATGAAAATTGCCGGGAAATGGAACAGCTTTAGAGTACAAATGAAATTCACCGCCAAAAAAAAAGGAAAAAAATTAGACATAAAATTTATAAAAAAAAAAAATATTTTTCTTGATTTTTATTTTATTTTTTTCAAAGCAACATAAAGTTACACTTAACATGAGTAGGGTTGAAAATGTCATTTTGTGTACTTTTCTCATTCTTATTTTGCCATTAGCACGTACTTTTCGTTATTTGCAACACAATTTTCAAATAAAAGAAGAGAGTAAAAGAAAATTACAAAGAAGATGAAGAGGCAAATAAGGATACGGATGTTGGCTATGAATGAATGAGTACATACATTCAAACACTTACACTCCATTTTAAGAGAACACGAGTGCTTTAAACTACTGTTCTATACGCATATGTATGCGACTGTGCTTTTTACATTTTAGTATAAAGAGAAGGCTAGAAAAAAAAATGGTTGTTAAGGATCTTTTTAGCTAAATTAGCTGCGGTTCCTTTAAACCGATTGTCCGCAAAATAAAATGTATTCTTTCTGCCTCATTGTTATACCCGTACGTACTACTGTTTTTAAAGATATTATTTTCTAAATCAACAACATAAAATAGGAAGAAAATTACGACAAATTGCTAAAAAAAAATGCCAAAAGAAACCATCGTAAAAAAAGTAAAAAACAAAATATTGTTTTATTTTTGCTTTTGGAACGAAGACTTAAATTTTTATCAATAATAAGTATATCGTCACCTTAATTTTGAAAGGACGAAAATAATATTTTTAACTTAATCTGAACTCACTAAATATGTTTTCTTTTTCTATTTCCAACTGCTTTATAACTTTTTTCTATGACTTAAGATTCAGATTTAATTAAGTTTTTTTTTACCTCCTGCCCATTTTTAAGATGTTAGTTACGTCCTTTCTAAATTAAGGTAACGATATATGTGCACAAGGTATAAAATAGAAAGCAAATACACAATATCCACTTTATGCGTCTAAATAAGCTGTTGCCATATACATATTGTTACGAAAATAAGGTTGGGCATCACAGCCTTTATTACATCGCTAAAATAAATAAACAGAAGCTGCAAGAACAAACTATACGTGCTGTTTACAAATACCCAAATCTACAACAACAAACATTAGCAGAGGTAAAGTAAATAAAAATAACACGGCAACAACAACAATTAAGCAGCAAAGAAAACAAGTAACAGACAATAAGCAAGCAACAACAAATACTAAGAGCTGAAAGAGGTAGATGTTCACATACTCATGGCTACAAAAGAACTAAAAAGTAGAGCTGCAAAACAATCGATAGTACTATCGATAGAATCGATAGTTTTGTTTTTGGCTGACCATCGATAGTTTTTTTTCACTATCGATATTATCGTCAAATTCTAAGAGTATATACGGAGGACGCTATATGTAGTCAAGGTCACATTTGCAAAAAAATTTTCGCGTGGGTTGTTAGCCGTTTGTAAACTTCTATAGTTACATAGGGACAGAGTTTAAGAGCTTTTTTATTTCTATTTATTAAATTCAAATAAGGTATGAATTGTAACTAAAATATGTTTGTACAGACGATTTTGTATTTGACCCAAGCAAACTAATCATCGTTTCGTCAGACCATAGCATGTTGTTCTAACTATTACTGTGCAGTTTTGGCTTCCGTCTGCTGAGAAACGATACATTTCGTGGACTCTTACCCAAAAGTTGAGCTTCCATAAGATTTTTTCTTATTGTGCGACTTGAAACAGGGGAATAAGTTAGTTTTTTGGGCTATTTGATGACTTGAAGGGATTAATCTTTGAAGTACGAATTAAAAGTTTGTCAAAACTGACAGTTGTGCTACGCTTTCTTCCCACAGTCTCTGCAGTTTTCTTTCACATTAATTTTGGAGCACTTCATGGTCTGAACAATTTTCCTTATACATAAGCATTACTCTTCTTTCAAAAATCTTCAATACATACAATTTTATGACATACTGAAAAAAAAGTGTCCCTATTATTTGTTTCAATTCTGAATAGTTATTATAATTCTTTTCCTTTAACTTAAATTCTAAAATTGTTGTCAGAAGTAGCACTTAAAAGAATCCGATAGTATCGATAGTTTTTTTTGCAAACTATCGAAACTGTCAAGTGGGCCGACTATCGATAGTTTTGCAACTCTACTAAAAAGAAATTAAAATAAAGAAACCTGAAATATCGAGAGGTTCAAGAGCTTTCGATGTGTTGTTTACTCAGCCATATAAAAAGCACATCGATGCGAACAGCAATCAGGTTATGTGTCGTAAACTCAGCGAGTACAGTTTAAATAAAGTCAACTCAGCGAACGTGTTTATAAGGAATAAATTCGTGAAGCTAGTAGTGAAGCAAAAACCACTTTAGTTGGAGCTAACTCAGTAAAGAGAATTATGTGTGGATAACCTCTGGTTGAAAAGGTTGTGACCGAACCTAAGTTGTTACATCGATCGGGTTGCAAGATCTGTAGGTAAAAAGATCTGTTGAGTAATTGATGTTGTTTACAAAGTAGTAAACAGACGGAGTAATTAAGAATAGAAAATTGTCATTGCTTGTAAAAAGGTTACAAAACTGTGTTAATGTAGGATTTTAATTAAAAACTAAACAAAATATTTATTTTGTTTTAATTACAATCTACGAACTCATAAATACACGTTTTTAAAAAGGTATAAACGTAACAATATGTATTTAAGGGAGTTCTATACTGCAAATGAAGGTTATTTTTTTATTTATTAGATTTAAAATTTATTTAAATCATTAAGCTCAAACTATTTAAAATTTAATGATTTCGTTTTAATTTAATTTTATTTTAAACTTAAATATGATTAATAAAGAGTGTGTTCTTTTATATACCTACGACTAAAGGACCTAATTTCTATTTTATTTCAATTTTTGTGTATTTAGCAACCCACTTAAAGCCTTAAAAAAGTACAAATAATTTTAATGGCATCATTTGAGATTTAAACAAAAAACAAAAAGTTGTAAAAGGGATTTAAAAAATGCCTTACAAGTTTTTTATGACCAAAAAAGGAGCCAATAGAGACAACAAGTAGCAACAACAACAAAGTAGAATTAAATATAATCAATTTTTGTCCTTTTATGAAATTTATCTACTTACTCTGGTCTCTTTGGTAAATCAAGATATCAATACATAATGAAAGGCTTATCGGCTTATGAATAAGCGTTTACACATAATGAGGCCGAAATAATATCTTGGTTAAAATCAAAATAATTTCTTTCTCTTTTAGAATTCTGCTGACTAACGGGCAGCAGTAGAAAGACAAAAGATTGATACAAATTGAAGAAAAGATCAAAGGATTTATTCATTTATTGTTTTGTTTTACAAAATCTATGAGTGAACCGAACATGTTGGCGCCCATTGTGCCAGTTCTATGACAACGGAAGTCAGTAAATCTCCACTTAGAGCTTATTTATTCATTACACTATGCAACAAGCAAAAATACCTTGGATAACCATTATATTTTTTTGGTGAGCTATGGTCGCCTAATTTTAAAAATTATTAGCATTTCAGATTTTTGGAAAAATTATGATATTTTTTGGATAATTTTCTAAAAATTCGCTATCTATTCATAAAGTTGCATTCTAGGAAATAAAATGAACTATAATTCATGAAAATCGATTGGTAAATACATATTTCATTCCCAATAAAGTGAAAGTACTAGTTTTGAAAAAAAAGGTTTCTGCTGTAATTGCAGAAAATTCTACGGAGCGTATAGTGGATACTTATGAATTTTAGAAAAAAAATATCGCTTATAAGACCCATTACATACAATTACAACAAAAAAAAATTATTTTAAAAACTGGGTACTTTCACTATATTGGGAATAAAATGTACTCGGGAACAAGACGTAGTGATAGGGTGCCAAATCAGGACGGTATAGAGGGTGAGACATTAGTTTGATGTTTTGTTTAGAGCTCGCATTGTCATGATGAATAATGATTTGCCTTCGGCAGTGTGTTTTATGAATTTCTACAAAGATTACTGGCAAATATATGGTCGTGTAGCACTCAGAATTGACTGTCATACGTTGCTCAAGCGGAACAGTGACCACATGACCCCTTTGGCCGAAGAAACAGGCGACCCTTTTAATCGCTGTGATTTTTCCACGAACAACTTTTGTTGTCCACATGGACGATTGTTGCTTTGTTTCCGTCTCGTACGCATATATACATGATTCATCACCTGTCACGATTTTATAGACTTGAAACTTTTTTTGAGCGATTGATAAATTATGTGGTATCCAAAGAGAACAAATGCAAAATTGTGTGTATTAAGGTGGAACTAACGTGCAAGGATAAATCTTTTTCATACAATATGTCACATGACGATCTTCCATTATCAGTTCACGCACTGCATTTATATGTTGTGGCACAACAACTGATTTTGGACGAACTACGACCACAACTAAATTTACTATACCAGCGATATACTATGGAATTTAATGGTGCTTTATCGCTATACAAAGAACTCAGTTCAGCGACACATTCTTGTTGAGATAATCCACGTCGAAAGGTGTAAAAAAAAATCCAAACAAATGTTCTCTTGAAATTGCAATTTTTTGGCCAAATTGATTGATTGGAAGATCTTAGTTATTGATATTAGTGCTGCCAGTTCTAGAGATATAAACAGTATCCCTTGTATAATGTTCTATAATATAGTTCAGGCACCACTTGCGATCGAGAATCTCCATATGAGTTCGACGTTGGATCGATAGTACCCACAGCTTGTTATTTGAGTTGATGTTCGGCCAAAATATCCTTGGATTTGGCAATGCCTTATATTATTTTTTATTAATGTTATATTCCAGGATTTACATCCAAGCAGTTGCATATGTTTATCTTAGTCCACTTCGAGATAGAAGTTAGTCTACACAGGTAATAAAATACCAAAAGATTGACTCGCTTTGAACATCCGAAACATTTTATCGTAGCTATAGCTACCAGACATAATGGAAGAAAGAAATAAACATTTGCCACTCGACATTACGTATCCCAAATTTGGTGTTGTTAAGGGTATTGCAGCGCTTTATCTTACATATTTCTATGTTGAGCCTTAGTCCCGTCTTTGCAACTTCACTTTTCAGAGATATTGGGTCCGCCATCTAACGTTTTTTTTTTTGGCAACTAGTGCTTATTTCGTGAATGGTAACACTTAGCTCATGTCTGATTCGACAGATAATTAGTTTTATTCCTCCGCTGAACGAATATGGTTGTGTATACGCCTGAACAACGCTGGGAAATATTGCGACAGTACTTTGAAAATCATGGTAATGTTGCAGAATGTGTGCGATGTGTTCAGATGAAGCTCATTTTGATCTTGGCGGGTATGTAAACAAGCAAAATTGTCGCACTTGGGGCACAAAAAACTCGCACGCATACATTGAAAAGCCGATACACGGATTTTGGTCCAGAGGCATAATTGGCCATTTTTCTTCGAAAATGAGCAATGAGTGGCCGTTACTGTCAATGGCGATCGTTATCGGGCCATGTTGAACGAATTTTTGTTCACAAAAATTGAAGAGGAGGATATTAGCAACATTTGGTTTCAACAGGACGGCGCTACGTGCCACACAGTCGAAGCTACACTCGATGTTTTGCGCCCTGTTTTTGAAGATCGCATTATCAGCCGCAGAGCTGATGTCGTTTGGCCACCGTTGGACTATTATTTGTGGGGTGCCGTCAAAGATAAGTGTTACGCCAACAAGCCAGAGACAATTGACGCTTTAAAGGACAATATTCGTGAAGCCATTGGTGAAATACAGCTGCACACAATCGATAATGTGCTTGAAAATTGGACCGATCGTGTAAGCTACTGCATGGACAGCCAAGGCAGCCCTTTGAATGGAATTATTTTCCATTATTAACCGGAAGGATTGTACTTTCAAATAGAAAAATAAATTTGAGAAAATATTCAGTAATTTTTTTATAGCATTTTCAACAAAAAAAAATAATAATTTATTAGGCGGACCCTTTATATAATTATATAAAAACGTAAATATTTTTAAGCCAATTGGTCCTCGAAATATTCTTTTTTACTCACCCAATAACAAAATAAGATTCTTTTTCTTTTTAATCAGGCAGAGCTTTATTTTAATAAGCCATTGCAGTAATTTGTTGTCATAAATAGGTTTCCACCTAAAAATTCTAATATGCCCGGAAGCCGATTAAATATTTCTACATCAGTACACACAGCAGAGACTCTCATATACAACTCTACTCGAAAACACTAAACACAACACACACACATATATATTTAGAAGCAAGTACGAGTCCTATAAAACTGTTGTTCTGTCATTATAAAAAAAAAAACGTCAGTGGCACTTGCTACGTTTTAGCTATTACCACCACCATAAACTGTGTGTGTGTGTGTTTGTGTGTGTTAGCGTTGCTTTCTAGTTAAGCAATTCAGTCGTCATAACAATAGTGGAGAAAATATTGTTTAAGGCACCATCATATAAACTGGCTCTTGCAACTATTTATGATACGGCCTCTAGAAAGAAACGGAATGAAATAGAATAGAATGAACTGAACTGAACTGGACTCGACTGGACTAGTAAAAGCTAAAAGCATATCATAAACAGCGCAATAGCTTAAGGCCATATCACTACTGGCAGATGATTTTTTTGGTAGAGGAAATAGGAAAAGGAGTGTTCTTTTGGTTGTTTAGTGGCTAACGTTTTCGAATGTCTACTATTTTCTAAACTCACACACACACACACACACACACACGCACACACACACACACACTTGTATTGTATATAATTTTTATACATTATTTTCACAACTCAACGCACTTATAATGACAATAATAAAAACGAAAGATACAAAAAAAAATAATAATAAGAGATTCATACTACGCCCTACTGTTGAGGCCCATGGGCCATTCGAAATACGAAGGAAAAACTAAAGTCCTTTCGTAAGCAAAAAAAAAAAAGAAAAAATATCTATGATTGAACACGCGCTCATACATGAATACTATTTCAGAAAAGACTTCCAACTCTATTTTCTTTTTTGCTTCCTTACAACGTGATAGCAAACGAACAAAAGAAGAAAACATTACCAAAAAGATGAAGTTGATATAGAAAAAAAAAAAATAATAAAAAAATAAAATGAAATAAAATAAAATAAAAATAAAGAACACACAGAGAGAGAATAAAAATGTATTACAATAAAAATTTTATTGTTATTATCCTTTAAAGCGATTTTCAATCGTTACAAAAAGCAAGGACAACAAACATTATGGGAACAGTAGTTATAAGACTGTAAGTTAACGAAAAAAAAAACTACAACAACTACAACATTTATGTGACAAGTGATTCTCTGAAAAAATAAAAGAAATTTATTGAACAAATTTTGTGTAGACATTTCAAAGAAAAAAATGCTTAAATAGTGATGTGATAGAAATGAGTATTTAGTAGAATATTCAACATTTAATAGCAACCATAAGTAACCATATCGCCTATTTACTTCAACAGTGTTATAACACAAAAAACATGACTATTTAAGTTGAGCATCCAAAAATATGCTGATCTATACTATAAAATATTATGATCTATACTGTGCACTCAAGGGCTAAGCCCAGTGCATTGTGCTGGTACTAGGAAAGTAGGTTGTGGGAAGGAGGATAGAGAGAGTAGTGTTTATGGACATTCGATTGGAATTTGCTCATGTCGTAAGTGGCAGAGAAGACATTCGCAGGAAGATTGTTCCACAAACGAAGAGTGCGACCAAAGAACGAATTCTCCCTATAATGCGTTGTGCGATTCACTGGACAATCGACTATAAAGGCATGCACTCTACGAGAAATAAGAGTACTACGTGAAAATATACGATTACCAGGAATTAGTTTCTTAATTTTGTTAGAACACATTCCGTTGTAGTACCGATATAACAATGAAACACACGCCGCATTGCAACGATGCTTTAATGAATCGATAGAGTTGGCTACCCTACCGTCATTGATGAGCATCTTCGCCCTCTCCTGTACGCGGTCGAGAAGCTCCAAAATAGACTTTGAAGCACCGGCCCATACATGAGAGTTGTATTCCATTTTGGGACGGATATAGGTCTTGTAAATATTAAGGAGATCAGATGGGGTGAAGTATTTCTTGCACCGTCTCAAAAAACCAAGGCACTTGAATGCTTCTTTCGACACTTGAAATATGTGCTCGTTCCAACGAACGTCACAGTTAATTCTCATGGCCAAAACATCAAGAGCATCTGATTCCTCAATATCTACATTACCCATAGATACAGATAACAACACACCACCACGTCTGTGTGTCAGAAAATAACATTGGGTCTTGCGCGCGTTAAAGTCGACGCTGTTTGCGCTACCACACTCAGAGATTTTCGCCAGATTGCTTGTTAGCATGTCGTTTATATTCTGCCTTTTCGTCCCAATATCCAAAAGGCTCGGCCTAGCTTTTGCCGACATATTAATGAAAAAGTGATCTTTTTATTTGAGGTCTAACATTTTTCTATATCTCGTATTTGAACCTTTGGTTCAACAATTTTATTTATTTCTTTGACAAAAATAAAGAATCTATCAAGTCAGTTTAAGGACTTATATATCCTTTGTTGTGATAAGATTATCGTAAGCAACAAACTCATTTATATTTTGTATAAAAAGTCACAATCAATGCTTGTAAAATGACATTCGGACGGCGTTCTTTTTAGTAAAAATAAAAAAAAAATAATGAATAGGCCCGAACTAAAGATTTTTCTTCAGGTTAAAGAACATTAAAGAGCGATTGAGGAAACAAAAATAAAGAAGAATATTTCAACAAATACTAAGGAAAGATCTAACCACAAGGCAAGATGTGAGTCACACCTTAAAGTCAGGTTTTTTGGACAACTTGATTTGACATTTCTTTGTTTCAGTGTTTGACAAACCGAATCATGAAGAGGTACACAATGGAGCAGGGTGTTAAAATTGTTTAAGCTTTTTGCGAAGATGGGCGTTTACATCAAAATGCATTTTGTGCACTTCGTGTTTTTTTTTTTTTTTTTCGTCAGCAGAATCGATTCATCCAAAAGCAGAATTTGCCGCATTTGGGTAAATGAGAATCGACGAGTGATTGTTTAAAAGCCGTGGCATCCATAAAGAGTGACTGTTTGGTACGGCTTATGGGCTGGTGGCGTCATCGGGGCGTACTTCTTCGAAAATGAGGTCGGCCAAGCAGTTACCGTGAATGGTATTCGCTATCGCGAGATGATAATGGACTTCTTGTAGCTAGAAATTGAAGATATGAACCTGGACGATATGCGGTTTCAACAGAATGATGCCACTTGACACACAGTCAACGAAACAATGGCTCTTTTGCGCAAGAAATTCAATGGCCGTTAGATTTCTTGCCTTAGGGATATTTAATTTCTATCATAATAAAAACATATTAAGATAATTCTCTGAAAACTTTTTATTTTACTCTTAGTTAACATCGTGAGTTGGACCACCCTTTAGACGAAAGAATAAATAATAAAATATACTCTATGATTTACTAGTGTTAGTTGGGCATATAAAAAACATGTTTTTCATTCACTTATTCTCTTGTTCATGCCTATTTCATTCACTATTTTTATCATGGCATGTGAGTATATGTTTTCACATGTTATATAGATTCGGACAATAGCACAATTGAGAATATTTCGGTACACGCAAGTTCTTTAAAGTCAAATTTTTCTTAAACAAAACAAAACAAAAATTTGAGGTTAAGCAAGTTTCTTCAGCTAAACATTTTTTAAAGTTAAAATCAAATAGTCAAAATAGTCCCCCCTGTTAAGAGTACCTTGTATGAGAAAAAAAAAAATAATTTTAATAATACTTTTTGGGGGAGCTATTATTTTGCTATTCATGTTGCATCCTGGCCGTTTACAGCCATCACATATTTTTCATGTTTTTTTGATTAGATTTCGAATCATCACCCCTGTAAAAGTAGAATTGGCCCTTTCTTTAGAGGCAACTGAGCCCTTTCGTTCATGTTTTTAGTTGCCAATTCTACGCCAAATGATGTCAAGATTTTTCGACGAGGCTGAAACATGCATAAAACGGCCAATTGCTATATATTTGTTTTACGTTATATTCAGATGCCATCTGGTGTAAAGCTGGAGTCACACGATTGTCGCATTGCATTAGTTATTGGTACGGCGATCGTGTGACCGCCCAATAGGTAAAAATGTGGCAACAAAAATATTAGAAATTTATTGCGCTCTTGATATTTTGCGACAATAAAGCACAATTGAAATTGTGTCATACGGGTACATTTACGCCAATCGTGTGATCCTAGCTAAGCACATCTACTCCGTCTCTTTTTCAAACGTTAACACCCTTGTAGTATGAATCATTATAGATAGAAAATACATATTCTAAATCTTCTTGTGCACGTCAGTCAAAGAGGTTCGTTTTTTATTGAAACTATATCGGGGTGTACCTATACCAATCGTTGTTTTTGGCCGTAGTTCCTTTGGGATATTCTTATGCTTTGTTTTCTCGAAGAGTACCGCTGAGACTTATTCCATAAACTTGTAGTTGATTGGCCAGAGGAAGTGTTACATTTATTTAAGATTGTAAAACTTAACCTGTCGCTGACCACAGGGTGTTTTTTTTTTTGGCCGTGTTATACAACCAAAAAATATTAATTCAGTATTTAGCTCGTTTTGAGGGAATATATTGAAGTAAAACTAGTTCGGCCTCATCCACTATCACATTTTCATCTCGATAGTAGTTTGTTTGTGGATTCCGTAACAATCAACACATTCCTAATATCGGTACGACTTTACCTGTTGGTTTACATGCTGATCATGTAAACTCATTATGAAAAGGTCTTACGCCTAGTATTTGTTGAAATCAATAGCAATTTAACGATGCTTTGAATAATGCATTGTTGCTGGCACATTTTATAAACATGACCACAAAAATGTCAATAAATTCTTCCACAAAAATCAAACAAACGTTGCAAGGTTTCATCTTTAAAACTGCAATATTCGCTAAAAACACATATGGCTACTTGTGTACCCTAGTCATGAGTCTACGTATCTAAATGTTATCAGTGCGGTAAGGGTTAATTAGAATTTCATATGAAAATGTAGACAAAAAGCATGAACTTGTATTGACACGCGGTGTATTATGTGTCTTTTTTATACATTTTTTTTTGCTATTTTACACAAATAAGATTAATTCTTCGTAAAGAAATCTATACGGTTTACGATACGTACTTATATATGTATATACATATGTATGTATACATATGTATGTATGTTTTGATGCCTTTAAAAATTATTGTGGGAATAATTTGTATGCAACATTTTTATTTATTATTATTTTTGTTGTTGCTGTTATTGTACGAGTAAATACAATTTACATATTGTGGTCTGTGATTGTTGTTGTTCATAGCAAACTTACATTTTATATCTTTTACTATAAAAATATGTATAAACTTTTCATGTACATACAATGTCTACACTTACATTTGTATGATAATTTGCGTGTATCTGTGTAGGTGAGTATGTGTGTGTGTGTGATAGATACTTTATGATTGATGTTTCAATGACATCATTCAAACACTGGGATTGTAAATATGACACTATTGTTGTTATTTGAAATAAAATTTGATTCAACAACGAACGCTGAGAAAAATAAAAATAAAAAAACCACCAACGATACAATAACGATATATTTTTTTTGCTTAAATTCCTTTGCTCTGAAACGCTTTGAGTAATTGCACGAACGTCGGTTGTTTTAAAAGTTGACGAAAAACCAAAGCATTTGTTTAAGCAATACATTACACACACTTTAATTCCCATAATATTCCGTGAAAGAACATGGGGACTACTCTCAGTCAATGAGCTGCACCCGATTCTATTTTTCGACTCATTGAAAGGGACCTACAGTTTAACGCCGTCTCCGAACGGCAAATGCATTTAGAGAAGTTTTGCAATAGTAAGTAATACTCATAACCAGTTAGTAGCTAATGTTATGAGGTGATACGGCGGTTAAAAAACTTTTTCTTTTTTCAGATGGTCTTGCCTGGTATTGAACCGAGGACCTTCTGGTAGATAGGCAAGTGTCAAAGCTTTCATTAAAAATTATTCATCATAAATAAATACCTATATTTCAAAAGAGCATGCCATTGCAAGGTCCAAACATTTTCACTCTTCAAAAGTTTTAAAGCTTGTGGAATACACTAGATAAGTCCGTATATACGACAATGCTAAATGAAGAAAATCCTGTTGAAAGCTAATAAATTTTAATAGTTTTTGAAATGGCTTAGTACATATTTGCAAATAAAAGGTGGTCCAACCAAAACGCACGATGTTAATTATAAATAAAATAAAAAGTTTTCAGTGAATTATCTTAATACTCATTTCTGATAGAAGGATCTATGACATGTGAAACAAAATACTTGCCAAATTCTCGCTACGTCTTTGGTGGCATATCTCTATCATATTTGAGGCTGAACGCTGTACGTATGACGAATTATCTCATCCTTTACCTATTGAATTCTTCTTGGCTTATTAACGTACACTCTTTACTTTAAATATCCACGAAGGAAGAAGTCGAACGGTATCAAATCACATGACATAAGATATGGGCCAAAGAGCCAATATTTCGTTAGCTATGTGGCAAATGGCACCATCCTGTTGGAACTACGTATAGTCCAGGTTCATACCTCCAATTTCTGGCCACAAGAAATGCGTTGTGATCTCGCGATAGCGTACAACGTTCACGGTAACATATGATGCAGCCAGCCCATAGACTACACCAAACATGCATTTCCGATTATGCTGACCAAAAAAAAAAAAACGCAGTGCACGAAATGCATTGTGATTTGTATTACGACGAAGTTTTATTGAGTAATAATAATAAAATTAAAATGTATACAAATGTCTGTTTATATATAGTCTACTAATATATTATAAAATAATTAATAACCAAAGTATACAATATATTTAAAAGAGTAATATGTTACTAACAATTTGAACGTCAATTTTCGTAAAAGGCTTAAACAATCTCAAATCGCTGCTAAATTGTGTATCTCCCCAAGGTTAAATTTGTCAAACACGGAAACAAAGAAATGACAAATTAAGTGGGGTAAAAAACTTGACGTTAAGGTATGTTTCAAAATTAACATCATGCATTATGGCTGGACCACCCGTTATTTACGGGTACCAGGATACTCTTATTAGAAAGGTAAGGACTGTTTGACTTAAGCTGGCTATGCAGCCAACCCAAACCAAATCAGAGAAGCTAATAATGAAGCAAAACTTAAAAAATGTTTGGCTGGAGGAATTTAAAATCTGTTTGTTTAAGAAAAATTTGACTTCAAAAAACGTTCGGTTACCGGGTTATGGTTAGGGTAAGGGTTAAATTAAAAAAAAAAATGAGACTGAAACGTAAGCAGCAAGTACATATTTTTAATAAGTGTCCCAGCAAATCATTTTATTAAATTTTAGAAACAAAATTACGGGTAAAAAAAAATGTGTTGAAGTGTCAGAAGTTTTTCCGTGGATAAAAACATTAAAGAAATAAAATAAATGCGTGGTCCCAGTTGGTTCAAACCCAGCAATTTTTCAGATATTTTAGACATAAAGCATGCGGCAGTGCAGAGTGCTCTACAAGTAGCTAACACTTAGTGGCACAGAAATGTTTATAAAGGATCCGCCAAATATATATTTTTTTTTTGAAAATTCTATAAAAAAAAAACTACAGAATATCCTTCCGGTTAATAATGAAAAATAATCTCATTCAAATGGCTGCCTCGGCTGGCCATGCAGTAGCCTACACCATCGGCCTAATTTTTAAGCACATTATCGATTGCGTGCAGCTGTATTTCACCAATGGCATCACGAATATTGTCCTTTAAAGTCTCAATTGTCTCTGGCTTGTTGGCGTAACACTTATCTTTGACGGCACCCAACAAATAATAGTCCAACGGTGGCCAAACGACATCAGCTCCGCGTCTGATAATGCGATCTTCAAAAACAGGGCGCAAAACACCGTGTGTAGCTTCGGCTATGTGGCACGTAGCGCCGTCCTGTTGAAACCAAATGTTTCTAATATCCTCCTCTTCAATTTTTGTGAACAAAAATTCGTTCAACATGGCCCCGTAACGATCGCCATTGACTGTAATGGCCACTCCTTGCCCATTTTCGAAAAAAATAGCCCAATTATGCTTCTGGACCCAAATCCGCACCAAACAAAGTCTCGTCTTGTTTACATAGCCGCCAAGATCAAAATGAGCTTCATCTGAGAAGATGATTTTTTGGGCAAAATCGGTATCTTCTGAAAGTCGATCGCAGGCCAAGATTCCCAGCGTTGTTCAAGCGTATACATAACCATAATCGTTCTGCGGAAGGATAAAACTAATTATCTGTCTAATCAGACATGAGCTAAGTGTTACCATTCACGAAATAAGCACTAGTTGAAGAAAAACGTTAGATGACGGACCCTTTAGTTTTTCGAACTTTCTTAAAATTATCTTACAACCTTCGTACGTATTGTAAGTGATAATATGTAAATGTCTGTACTTGGCACTTGTATGTTAAGATGTGAGTGTGCGTTGCTTTATCTATTTACATATGCAGATAAAAATAATAACAATTTGTTGTTCTTGCACGCACAGTCATACACGAAGACGCACACATACATATACACAAACAAATGAATGATAATAATAATAATAATGATACATTTATACGCACACACAATGACAATAAAAAAATAAAATATTATACAGACACTTTGTCACTTTTAAGCATACATATGTATATCCACGCACAGACAGAGACGGAAATAAACACTCAAAAGGATAGTAAATATTTGAGTAGTGAGTGTTAAAGTTATGACATGTAAACAAATTTAAATATATTTACTAATATACGCATACATACAAAAATAAAAATAGAAGAGATTGCAAAAGCGAGCAAGTGAAAGAAGGAGGGAGAGACACTTTGTCAGTGTGTGTGCGTGTAGGTGTTTATTGTTGATTATTATATTATTTTTTGTGTTCACCATTTTAAACCCTTTTTCTCTCTCTTTCTCCTCATTTTTCCTATTGTTTACTTGAGTAAATAATTCAAACAATTTAAAGAATTAAAACATTTGAAAAGTGTTTTTACTTAAAAGAAAAATCATTTAAAATGAAAAGGAAATTCTTATTGATTTTGTGACAAATTTGAAAGGTTTTTTCTTTTTTTTTTTTGTAAAATTTTGAATTCATCATAATAATAGGCTTTAAAAGTATTTATCAATTTTTAAAACATTCTTGTGAATATTTATATTTGTTAAATACTAAAATGATTTCCATTTCTTTCATTTGAATTTGCCTGGAAAAATATTTTCAAATTTAATTTTGCTAAATATTTGCTTAGATTTTAATTTATTACCTCAAATATCGTACTTACTCTTTTCCTTTTTTTTTAAATCCTTAAACGACACTTTGAAAACATATTTAATATTTAAATGGCAAATATGTTTTCCATATTAAGTTCTTCCTATTTTTATTACTGTTTTCTTTTTGCTTTACCTGCAAAAAGCTTTTATAATTTCATAAAAATATATTTAATTTTTTTTTCAACAAAATTTTTTATGGCATCTTTAAAATCATAAAAATTGGAAAATTTACACATTCATATGCTACGGCGAACAAATACCACACACTCACAGCCATACACAGACACACACACACATTTAAATCTTAAATGTAAGCATGAAGGATTATGATAAAAATCGAAAGTGTCTTTGGCAACAAGGTTGCAGATATTGAAGTTGCTGCTGCTGCTGCCATTTGAAATAATGTTGGCGTTAGTAGAAGTGGAGGGAAAAATGAAATATTGAAAAAAAAAGTAAAACAACTTGTTGAATGATTTTGAAGATATTCAGATAATCATAGAGAGGGAAACAGACCAAAAAAAAAAAAAAAACAAAAAAAAAGGAAAAAGAAAAGCCAGGTATATGAAGAGGCGTTAGATAAGAAGCTTATTGGGGCCTACTTAAGAGTGCCAACTAAAAAGGATATACCAGAAATACATGTAAATGCTTTGGCATCAGTATTTTCATATTTGCGATACTAAAAATAAATATTCTCTGAAGGCAACCAGCATAAAGAGGTAGGCTTAGAAATATTGTTACCTTTTAATCTTTCTAAAACGCTTGAGTTCTTTTAAATTGCGTCAAAATAAAATAAACACCACTTTGTTGTTGTTTTACAGTTTTATTTTCTCACCTTATCTTTATACAGTTTATCTGAATACAGCAACATAATATTCGTTTATAGAACACTTTTATTTACGCCTGAACACTACTTTATTTTATGACAGCAAAACGATAACTATCTGACGTAGGTAAAGCAGTCTTCTTATATACCTAATTGCTCATATCCTCTATTTTATATCCATTAATTTTAAACATGTGGGATTGTGTTATCCAAAGATGGTTGAATTGGCAATGCCATCAAATACACAAACCAGTACGGCAATACCATAAACCATTAGAAAAAGAGTCACACAACACCGTCCCAAAGGCATTAATGTGGTGTATTTTCCTCTAAGGTGTATTTTTCTCGTAATTTTCGTAAAAATATAAAATGATTTCTTTTTTTTTTTTAATTTATAAAACTCAAAGTAAGGCCCTTTGTAGGACTGACAGACAGACTATCTCGAAACGTATTTAATTTCCTATGTATTGTTTTTTTTCTTCATGACTATTCGCTTATGAATTTTTGTAAAATGAAAATTTAAAAAAAAGAAATTTATTTTCAACACTTCATCACAGAATTTGTCCAAAGAAAAAAGGCACATCTTTATGTGGCTGGTATTTCGAATTTTACAAAATAAAAAGAAAAATTAAAACCAGAGATACGAGTACATCTGCAATCAGTAGCACGTCAAATAATCTGTGAAATACACCAAGAAATGAAAAAAGAGACAGAAAGTGAGTTAGCGCGTGAGATATTGTTTGGCGGTAGAATAAAGAAAAAGTATATAAATACGATGATAAATAAAAAATATGTCTGTCATATCAATATTTGCCAGAGCAATAGCCCAAACAACAAAAAAAAAAAAAAAAAAACAAGCAAAGCAGCTCTGCAGATGACGGTACCTTTAGGATGAAAAAGAAAACAATTTTTTTCTTTAAATAAAACTCCACAACAGCTGAATGTGAACATATTTTTGGCAGTCAATACAAATTTCAGAAACAAAAATTTAATAAAAAATAAAACTCTGCTTTCGGTGTGGGGGAGGAAAAGCTAGGAAAAGGTAAAGAACTCAGCGTGAAAATTACGTTCAAAACACTTTTACTGTGAAGGTAATCGTGAAAAATTGATTGGCATTTCAATTGTGAAAATTTTCACACATACGCACTTCACATATTTATACTCACCTGCATATACTCGTATGTATGCATTTAAAGCTGTTGAAAATTTGTGAATGTATGCGTGCGTGTATGTGTATGTATATGTAAATAGCAGAGTTTTCAAAGAATTCGTAAAATATTTGCAGCGTTGTGGGTTGATTGTAAAAAGGTTTTTAAACAAATTAAAGTGAAAAACAACAAGAGGGTGAAATTTTAATGGCTTTAATATTTAATACAACAAATTATTCATGGTTAGTTAGTAAAGAAATTAATTTTTAAGACACTTTTTTTACAATTTTATAGAGAACTTCTTAGGTAGCTGAAAGAGCTTATGGGTCCTACCTATCCTATCTTTAAATATAAATTAAACAATATATCGGGTGTTTTTTTTTTGGAGATTTATAACTTTAAGTTGACAAACCGATTAACAGCTGATAGTTGCTTTTTGCTTAGTTTGATTTGACATTTCACTATGGATAGATATTTCACTTGGTGGCAGTGCCAATTCGATAAATAAGCCGACGCACAAATTGATATTGACATTCAAAATTTTGTTTTCCGACGAAACCCATTTTGGTTGAATGTGTAAGTAAATAAGCAGAATTGTAACATTTGAAGTGAGTATAATCCACAAGCTTTTGTCGAAATACTATTAAATCCAGAGAAAATTATTGTTTAGAGCGCTTTATGGGCTGGTGGAGTCATTAGTTCATATGTCAATGATGGTAAAATGTTACTGTCAATGGTTAACGGTATAGGGACATGATTAGAAATTTGTTCGTAGCTCACTTAGCAGGCATTAATCTTGCTGACATATGGTTCCAACAGAACGGAGCCACATGCCACACAGCGCGCACTTCAAATGATTTACTTAAAGAAACTTTTGATGAAAAAGTAATTTCACTTAATGGTCCAATTAATTGACCATAGAGATCATGTGATTTAACCCCATTGGATTATATTCTATGGGCAACTGAGCACCTGTAAGCCAACATTTGAAACGTTATTGGTGAAATACGGCCGCATATGCTTCGAAAAGTTTGTTCAAATTGGTGTTCCAGATTGCGACTTGCTCGCGCCAGCCGTGGCGGCCACATGAACGAAATCGTATAAAAACATTTGTGTCATAAAAGCCCGTTTCATTGATATTAAAAATATATTTCTTTGTTTCGTTATGATTTAAACTTTTGTAACTGTAATAAAACACTCCATATAAGACATCAACGAACCTATTACCTTCCTGTTTCAAGGATCTATTGATCTCATTGCTTTGTTTCAGTTTCATTAATCAAGTTGATTTTTCAAGCTAAGTAGATGATTAATCCACTGTAGCCCCCTCCATATCGATCGTGTAGTGGTGGTGAATATCCTTGCTAATCGGTGGTGATCTTTACTTTAGCATTGTAATTTTTTCCCAGTAGGTGGCGTTTATCCCTGGTCATTCGCCAGAGGAAAGCTGGAGAGTAAGGGGCGGTTCTTCTTTATTTTTTAGATGCAGTTGTCGTCTGGAGAGAAAGTTGGAGCCTCTTTATTAAACACTCAAAACGAAACTATAATTAAATTATTTCATCATGCCCTCTGTTGGGGCTCGAACCTGACTCACTGGTGTTGTTATGCGTGTGCTCTAACCACTACACCACGCCACCCATGAATGGAATATAATTTCGTATAAATGCCTTTAGCGGCTTTGTTGGCTGGCGTGAAACCCAATTGCATAATTTTGAATGACATTTTGACCACTGGTGTGGGTTATGCTGGTTGCTGGAGTTTACCTTCGCTGTTGCATAAAATAGCCATCAAAGAAAATCCCACAAAAGGAAGTCTAACGGGGTTATCTCGCACGAACTCGATGGCCAGTTCACAATACCTTCAAGTAACATAAACTTACCCCCAAATCATTCATGCAGAACATTTAAAGTTAAACGAGCTATGTTGCATGTGGTGGTGTCCTGTTTACAGTTGGTATTCATAGGTCTGTAGTGCTCGCTGTTCCCGAGGTTGACATTGCAAGTCCAAAATTTACTTTTTCAGAATGCATTGGATGCTCCTGTTCTCATCCCACATTCGTCAATTTGATCTGCAAAAGGCTTTTGTTGCTTGTTGAGGATTTTTTGATTCAAATTTTATTCAGTTTCTAAATGCTCCACGACCAATTTAGCAAATGCTCGTTGTACCCTTAAACCGTCTATGGTGATTTGGTGCTTCTGAAATGGCAGCCAATTCAAGAGATATAATATCAACAATATAGCCGATATCAAATGCTTGGAAGTTTCTATTGGATGAGAAGTTATTTTACTGTGGCAACGAAAAAAAGGGCGGGGGAGGGCAGCAGGGGTAGCAAAATAATAGAAACACTAATTAATTATGAAAATATTTCTTTTTTTCTCTAACGATTTCACTCCTTCAAATTGAATCAATAATTCACATCAGTGACGATACCGCGTTCATGTATATGCTTTAAATAAATTTATGATTTTAAACAATTTTTCGTGCTTTACTTTATCCACTTCGAATGCTTTCAAATATTCATAGTGACGATGATGATGACGTTGGTGATAAAGTTAATGCTTAAGATGAGTGCATTAAAGCTTCAAAAAACACTAAAAAAAATTGAAATTATTTGAGAAACGAAAACGTTTACAATCAATTCGTGTGTAAAGTTGTGTGTCGTAATAATAACACGCAATCAATTTAAGCATAAGAAATAAATTAAACGTAATCCTTTAGAATTCTACACCTTTCTCCCAACCAACCAATCAACATGCGATCATTTCATTTGCACGTTTATTTCATATCCTGGTTATGGCTTTTAAAGGAGTCTTGAAACAGCTGAAGAGTCTTGAAACAAATGGGAATAAACAAATAAAATCGCACTTTTATTTGGTGTGAATATACGAGTAAATTTTAATTTCAATTTTATTTTACCTTTACACTATGCAACAAATAATTATTATTTTTTTTACACATAAATGCCAAAACGGATGAATGCAAAATAAATTGTTAAAAGTAAATAGAATTAAAGAAGAAGAAGAAGAAAAAAAGAAAAATATGAGATCGTGTTTACAATTATTGGTTTAACGATAAATTAATTCAAATATGAAATAACGTACTCTACCGTTTACAATATACCGCTGTGGTGTTTGCATGAACAACGACGGCAGTGGCACTAGTACATGAAGTGGCGCGAAAAGCTTAAATATTTACACACACTCGCAGTCATATACAGAATCTGTTTAGTAATCACAGTATTCTGTGTATGACAGACATGCAATCGAATGTTTGCTTTTCTTAAGCGGTTTTTAGTCTGTCTGACTACTTTTGTTAGCTGTTGCCTGTTCTCTGTTGAAGGTGGTTGTACTTTAAACGCTTTTATTTATTTAGCGTTTTGAATATTTGGCATAAAATATTTTCAGTTGATTTGCTGGTGCTTATTTTATTTCCATTTAACTGACTTTGTTTACACGACATACAAATGTGGTTATAACGCGAAGAGTGTGAAGATAAATTCACAAGCAAAATACATTCCACAAATTCGTTAAAATGTGTTCTACAAAATGTTAAAAGTGTAATTCTTTTAAAATGAAATATTAAAATAAAATATTAAAGGTAAGAAAATTGTTTAATAATTATAAAAAATATTATAAAGCAAATAATGCAATGAAAATTTTTCTATTTTTGCGATTTGACGCTTATTTATCGAGATATCAGCGTTTAAAGAAAAAAGTGAAGCCATTTTACATTTTGTAATATTGTTACGAAAATAAAGTTGGACACCACAGGGTTTATTACATCGCTAAAATAAATAAACAAAAGTTGCAAGTACAACTTATACGTGCTTTTTACAAATAATCAAATCTACAACAACAACCATTAGCAAAGATAGAGTGAATAAAAATAGCACGGCAACAACAATAATTATGCAGCAAAGAAAACCAGTAACAGACAATAAACAAGCAACGACAAATACTAAGCCATACGCATGGCTACAAAAGAACTAAAAAGAAATTAAAAGAAAGGAATGGAGTCTACCTGAAATATCGAGAGGTTCGAGAGCTTTCGATGTGTTGCTTTCTCAGCCATATAAAAAGCACATCGATGCGAACAGCAATCAGTTTGTTGTGCTGTAAACTCAGCGAGCGCAGTTTTAAGTAAAGTTAACTCAGCGAACGAGTCTTGTTAGTTTGAAGTCAACGTAGAGAGTTTAGAGTAGTTTACCTCTGGTCGAAGAGAATTCAAGTTGTGATCGAACCGCTGTAACTACGAGTAATTGTTGTTGTTTTCAAACTTGTAAACACACATGGTAATTAAGAATAGAAAATTGTGGTGCAGTGGTGCACAAAATTGTGTTCAATAAAGGATTATAATTAAAAACCAAACACAAATTTATTTTATTTTAACTACAATCTACGAACTCATAAAACCACGTTTTTAAAAAGGTAAAAACGTAACAATAGCGTAATAACAGCTGGGCATATTTCGCGCTGTCTTGATTGTATAGCGTTCTTTCTCACTGAAGAAGATATTGAGAGAAATATTGCAATTTGCACATGATTTTACATGGGATGTAATATTTAGGGTTTGTTAAATGGTGCAACATCTGTATTCATCTATTCAATCATATGTACATCGAGACCTTATCTAAGGCAGCCTCGCTGAGATAAGGCGTACTTGAGGACACATAGCGGCCCGTTGTAATACCACACAATGTGTCTTAAATAATACACAATTTATTTACTTATGGTCTAAACGTAGTTGGATCGTACTCCTGTAGGGATTTTCAATGATAAATATGAACCTGATACAGGCCTTCCAGGAATTAGTCTAAAACTACTTTGAACATTACTTCGATTTTAAAGCAGACCTAAATCTTAAGTTCCTTTTGCCAATAACTTATTCTCAGAAAAACAATTTGGCATGATCTACATACACTGCGAAAAACCTCTTTCTTAGGCCGTGGTCAAGTTAAAAAAAAATAATAAATAAAATAGTAAAAGAAAAAACGGATTCAAATAAATTGTATTTTTCGTTTAACTCTTAAGGTTTGGGGTTACATATCGGGCTTGTTTTTTACAGTTACACAAGTTTGAAACATAATAAAAACAAATATTTTTATTATCAATGTAATGGTCTGTTGGATAGCAACTTTTATGACATTAATGTTTAAATGTGATTTCGGTAATGTGGCCGCCATGACTGGCGCGTTCTAGACGTAGTCTCGAACACCAATTTTTACAAACTTTTCGCAATATATGCGAATATATATTTTGCCAATAATTCTTCGAATGGTGATTGTCTCTGGTATATTGACGTGGACAAATATTACAATGGGGTTAAATCATACGATCTTGGTAGCCAATTATTTGGACCATCAAGCTTATACGCACGCTGTGTGGCATGTGGCTCCATCCTGTTGGCATCACATGTCTGCAAGATTAATGTCAGCTAATTGAAGTACGAAAACAATTTCTAGTCATGTCGACAGCTACATTCTGAAAATCATCGTTTTCCATAAAGCGTACAAAACAGTAATTTTCTGTGAATGCAACCAAAAATGCAATCGAAACCTATTCAACCGATGTGCACGATGAGTCTGGCGAACAGAATAATTATTTTGATTAAAAAAATCCAGCAATTTGCAAGCGTTGCTCTGGTGTAAGTCTATCCTTAATGAAATGTCAAACTAAGCTAAACAAAAAGCAACTATCTGCTGTTAAATTGGTTGTTAAATAAAGCAGTGTTGCCAATTCAAAGTTATTAACCTTTAAAAAAACGCGATAGTTAGGATTTATGGACGTTGAAGAACAAATTTAAAAATCTTTCCTATGTATGTCACATTATTTGTAAGGAATGACCTATTCGATTAACTTCACCAAAGACATTTGCTAGTAATATATGGTGATTGATGAATTTTGCTACATAAGGAAACTCAAATAACTTTTTTATAATCATTATATTGGGTATACAAGTTAATAATGTTAATTTTGTTGCTTGTGAAATGCATTTATTTTAAAAATAAAACTAATTGATACAGTATTCAAAGTATTGTCCACCATTAACCACTACTTTTTCCTTCTTTCTGGTAGCATATGGATTCTGCGCCATAAGAACTTCTTCGGTTTTGAGGTAAAGAATGAATCAATCATATCTCTGATACTCTGTTCTGAAGTTAAAGCGTTTTTCAGTTCTGCATTTATCGAAACAAATGGTAGTCAGAAGAAGCAAGGTCTGGGCTGAAGGCGGCTGAGCCAAAACTTCCCATACACTGTTTTCCAAACAGTTTTTACAGATTGGAAGTTTATGGCCTCGTGTCTTGTCGAATATTCTGGTCGTTTTTCGTTAATTGCTCTCTTCGAACTAATTAATTGTGTTCGGTATAGGTCCCCTGTGATCGTCTAACCCGATTTCAATAGCTCATAATACAAAACTCATTTCTGATCCCACCAAATACAGAGCATTACCTTTCCGTCATGGATATTCGGCTTCGGCGCTGACTTGGCTTGTTGGCCGGGCTTGGGGTTATCGTAATGTAAAAATGGCTTCTTTTTTAGCGTCTCTCGGCTTCAATTCTTATGAGACCCAATTTGCTTGCTTTTGAAAGAATCCCCATGCTTTTAAACGTAGGGAAATAGCTTGTTGTGTGACTCCCAATGATAATACAAGTTCCTATTGCGTTTGACAACAATCTTCGTCGAATAATGCTTTCCATGCCTCATTTTCAAACTTTTTCGTCTGAGCAGGCCTCTCCTTGTCCTCTGTGTCGAAATCACCACTTTTAAATTGCGTAAACCATCGTTCACAAGTTTTCTGAGTTGGTGTTTGTTGACCGTAAGCTTCTACCAACAATCAATAACTTTCAGCAACCGTTTTGTGCAAATGAAGGAAATTCGACATTATTATAGCGATTGAAAAAAATGTATGTTAACACTTTGGCGTCCATCGAATACTGAATTATAATGACAGATGCTTAGCCTCCAAAATACCATATTTGTTATTATTGACGCAAACCATATGTGATAGTTATACCATATGTTTTCCAAATCGTCATTATTAACTTGTATACCCAATATATGATTAATTTTTATTTCATTTGATGGATAGTTTTTTTTTTATTAAAATGTTTTTAAAAGAATGGATTTTAAATAGGATCTTAGTTGAGATACGCATATATGATATCAAAAAGCTATTCATGACTGACTGCAGATTTGATGTTGAAATCGCTTAAGTTATCTATTGAAAAAACTGTTTTTAAATTAAATTTGATGATTTCAATTAATGCACTTTCTGTTTACAGTAAGCCTGCAAGAAAAAATCTGCTGCAGTTAGATGTGGAGACCAGGAAGGCAACAGAATTGTTGAGTTTTTGAAATAATTTTATTTCAAAATTTTCGGTGTATCTCTACCATAACGGGCCTGGCAATGTGTGAACTTGCCTTATGTTGTTAAAAAAAAACACAAAATTGAACGCATCACATTGTGAGTAGAATTGGGTGCAAATTTCTCTCTTGAAAAATTTGTGGAATAGAGTCAAAAGTTAAGAAACCACATTATTGTCCACCTGCTGGGAGACCTGTCTTCCGAAATTCTCATTGTACGGAAATTATTGACTTGAGTGAGTGATAGCGGCGCACAATCCAAATATGAGTTTCATTTTCTAAATTTTGCGTTTTTACTAAATTTGGATAACGATCTGAAATTGAAAAATAATATTTAGCGGTTAACTCAATTAGAGAAAAAGTTTTTACATTTTATTTTTGTAGCGCATTTTATTAGCCACCCTGTATTTAGATACGATAGGAGGTGTTCAAAACTAACTATTTTCTTTGTTATTTTGTTTTACAAGGTGATGTTATGTAAATAAATTAATTTTTAAAAATGAAAACTCTTTTCAAAAATAGCCCTTTAACCACTTCTACAACACGATTTACGATTTTCTAGGTAATGAAAAACAAACAAAAAGAAATCCCGTCTGCTTGCTTCTGCCCACATATGTTAATATTTGTTGCAAGCAATCATTTGACATAAACAACAACAATAAATACCAAAAACAGAAAAATAAAGAAAAATGCAAATCAATCCATGACAATATCAATTTAACTACAAATACAAAAACCCCTTTTGATTTTATCGATATTCTTCATGCCATGACATGGGAGTGGGAAAAATGGAATCGTTAAGGGCAAATCTCTTTTTAAGCGCAGAAAAACAAAGAATGAAACGAGAAGGTGTAGCAGAGAGTATAGCCATAGTGATTTTTTTTATTGATTTTGGCTTTGAGCGGGTTAATATGGCGGGATTACAGCATGTGGCGCTAGAGAGCGAGTGTGTTCATTTTATGCAAACATTTCCGGTTAACAGAGAGCGAGTGCTCTTTTTTAATATTTTATTGTTGTTCCTGTTTTATTTGTTGTTGCTTATGGTATAGATGTTGTCGCTGAAAAAATAGTTACTGATATATTATTGTCGTTGGAGTTGTTGTTGTTTAATCTGCACATGCATATATGAAAAAAAACACACATACACACACCCACACACACTTTTAACCAAACAAAGTGTTGGCAATATTTTTCCGCTCTTCACACTGTACTTGACACAAACACTTGTATGCGTTTGACATTTTTTTTCTCCCTTTCTCTCTCTTTCCCCCTTGCCCTTGTTAAATATAAACCAGCACTAATTTTTTACACACACCGTACAGCTGGTGTTTGTTAGTTAGAAGTATTTTTAACACTTTGGGTGTATATGCTGTATGTTGGTATATAATTGCTCATACTCAACCATTGGCCCACATGTGTAGCCTCTTTAAAGTAGCGTTTGACTATATACAGTTTACTATGGGTCACGAAAATAACATATTTTTCTCATATTTCTAATTTTTAAAGTCCAGCTGTATACACAAGTATTTGTATTTATGATGTTAACTTGATTGTGTGTATGTTAGTAAGTACGCTTTTAGAACCACATGTAGTTGTTTGTAATAGTAGTGCAGAAATAATAAAATATTTTCCATAAAAAAACATACAATTTGTTCATGTAAATACTCGTACAAGAGGTACTTTATGCTCAAACATATACTAAAATGTTGGAGTTTATTGAAGTTTCCATATATGTGTGTGTGTTTCAGCGTTTATAACCACAAGCAAGAGTTTCATTAAAACTACCAGTTTTGAAGCACAAACAAAAACACATGGCTTTTGAAAAAGGAAAAAAGGAGAGGGAAACGACCAACTATTTTTTTTTTTTTTTTGTTAAAAGCAACACCATTAAATACTCTTTTTTGGGCTTTTTTTCTTTTTATTTTTTATTTTGTATTTTTTTAATTCCCCAAGTTTATGACGGCAATATGCTGCATGATGCTTAGCACAGTTGCTCACTTGGTGTTATGATTTACTATGCCATACTGTTCTTCTCTATTTTCTGCTGCCCTCTTCTCGAAGCTCTCAACACATTTTACACATTTTTGTGGCAAAATCAATTAAACCGGATATGCATGTATGCCGCACGTGCAGCATCAACATCCGCTTACAATGGATATGTGAAGAAAAAATCAAATACTGCGACCAAAAACTAAAACATACTGACAAAAAAAGAGAAAAAACGTAATATGTTGCACAAGTCAAATATGACAAAAACTAGAGAAGTAATCAAAACAGCCAAAGATTACAAAAAAAAAAAAAACAATAAAACAATAAATCCAACACAACCGAAAATTTCAATCAAAGTCGATGACATTATGAGTGAAAAAGATAAAAAAGGATAAACTAAAGCCTAAAAAATCAGTTTTGGGATTTTCTTATATATATGGTTGTGTGTGTGTATGTGTGTGGCAAATAAGGCTTACGTAAGTGGAAAGTGGACACATGTATCAACAACTGTCACACTTCCTGTTCAAAATAATTCACTAAAAATTACCAAAAAAAAAAGAAGGAAAAAATCGAAGAAAAGAAAACATCGTGTTGTACAACTTACAAGTTGATGTAGTTGTGGCACACTTAGTCATACTTTAGCACCATACGGTGAATACTTTCACACACTCCTGTAGTACTGCATATTTTGTATCTATTTGATGTACAATACATGTAAGAATGACTTAATAAATATAATATGTGTGAGTGTGAAATAAATTGTGGCATATCTTAACCACCTTAACAGTCAAAACTGACAGCGACAATAGCCAAATGGTTGTCACTCACGTAAAACACCACAGGAAGGAAGGAACGAACGAATACGTTTGAAACAAAAAAGCAGGACTGTCACACATCGACCGACTGTAACACATGTATACAAACTGTACTTTTTTACAGTGTACACTCCCATATATTAAACTAAAATATGCTGTTCATACAGTACTAATGAACAGTCTGTTGGAAGGAAAAGTTTTAAAGTGAATGAAATTAAAACTGATACTTCTTGGTATTTCGAGTTCTTAATTTTTCTTGAAATATTTGATATAAAAAGAAATTCTTCTATTTGTTAAATTTAACAACAGAAGAATTCTGTTCATCGAATAATACCCGCTCGACCACAGTGCCGTTTTCTTGATCACATTACTTGTCTCTTATGTGTGCTTGTATAGCCAAGGTTTTTATTGTAAAAGACTATGTAAACTGTCATATTATTGCAGTTGTGGCCCATGGTGTTGGCCTCGTTTAGTTGATTTGATGATGAGCTGTTTGGTTTTGATTCTATCGTCCTCTCCTTTAACATTATATTACGATTGAATACTTTGTTCCACTGCAAATCGTATTCTCTAACGTCTGTCTTAATATTGTACACAGCCCTACAGTTATTAAGGTTTTATTAGTTTTATGAGAATCTTTGTAACGTTTTTGGAACACAACTAGCTTCAGATCATTTTAAGAGTCCAACTATGATTGTTCTTCAAAATAATATATCGGGTGATTTTTTTTTTTGGAATTTTTATTTTTTGGCACAGTTTTCGGCAGCTCACCTGTTTTCGCGCAACATGTTACTGTCAAACATATAAAGTTTGGTCTATATCCCTCTGCGACTGACGTGGTTGTCTAGCAGACAGCAATAAAGATAAAAAAGCTGCTTGTGCCGTTAAATTGTTGTTCAGAATTCAAAAAAATATCATAATAAATAACAAGGTACGCCCTTAAACTAGAAATAATCTCATCGGGTTAAAAATAACAGTATTTAGAAAATATGGAGCGTTGAAAAGGTGTCTGGTATTCTATGACGTCAGTAGAATAGTGACAGTTAAACCACGTCAGTTACAGAGGAATAATTTAACCACGAATCGACTTACAAACGAACAATGCTGGCAGATTATTAAATTCAGTTTTTTTATCGAAAATTGTGTTCAGTTACGAAACTCCTTTCTGGTTGAATCGATATGTGAACAAGCAAAATTGCTGTATTTGGTGTGAATAGCAGCCAGAAGCATTGCAAGAACTGCCAATGTATAACGAAAAATGCACTTTTTGGTGTGGGTTATGAGCGTATGGCATTATTGGACTGTACTTTTTCAAAGACGACGAAGGCAGGAACATTAGTTTGAATGGCGAGCGCTACCGTGCGATGATTACAATTTTTTTTTGTCGAAAATGGAAGAGCAGGACTTGGCTGACATATGGTTTTAACAAGGCAGTGCCACATGCCACACAGCACGTGAAATAAGGGCCCAATTTAGAGGCGAGTTTTGGTGAACAGTTTATTTTACGTTTGTGGCCGTTCGATTGGCCGTGGGTCTATGTTAAGGCTCATGTCTATAAGAACAAGCCCGCAATGGGTGACGCACTGATGCCAGCGTATGAACCATTTCAGACGTAGCTGCGGTCTACATTTACTTGAAATCATCTTTAAACATTGAATTATATAGACCGTTCTACCGACTCAAATAAAGATTTCATACATTTCTCTTTTTTAGCTCTTAAAAAATCACCCGGCGTTTACTCATGGAGAGCTTTGTTCAACTGGGCGATGCCACGCCCATCTAAAATTTTTACTTTTATGTCTATACTTTTAAAACGGCAATGATAAGAGTTTCTAAATTTGGTCTAAATATTTTTGTGGTCAATACAAATCATTAGTCGAAAAGTAGACGGAATTGGACAAGTAGGAGTTACACCTCCTATACAAAGTAGATGTTGATTTTTGTATATCTAGAGAACGGTTAGTATGGCAGCTTCTGAACTTCTGAAATGACTTGGAAGTCAATAAAGATCATTAGTTTTAAAACATTCCTTTAAGTTTTTCTTATGAGGAATTCATTTTATAGGTATACGAGGACAACACAAAGTAACACATAGGGTCCGCCATCTAACGTTTTTTTTCAACTACTGCTTATTTCGTGAATGGTAACACTTAGCTCATGTCTGATTTGACAAATAATTAGTTTCATCCTTCCGCTGAACGAATATGGTTGTGTATACGCTTGAACAACGCTGGGAATCTGGGCCTGCGATCGAATTATAGAAGATGCCGATTTTGCCAAAAAAATCATCTTTTCAGATGAAACTCATTCCGATCTTGATGGGTATGTAAACAAGCAAAATTGTCGCATTTGGGGCACAGAAAACTCGCACGCATACTTTGAAAACACGAGTCTCTGTTTGGTGCGGATTTTGGTCCAGAGGCATAATTGGGCCATTTTTCTTCGAAAATGAGCAAGGAGTGGCCCTTACAGTCAATGGCGATCGTTATCGGGTCATGCTGAACGAATTTTTGTTCACAAAAATTAAAGAGGAGGATATTAGCAACATTTGGTTTCAACAGCACGGCGTTACGTGCCACACAACTGAAGCTACACCCGATGTTTTGCGCCCTGTTTTCAAAAGAAAAAATTTATTTGGCGGACCCTATAGAAACTAATTCATTAAAATGCGACAGTTCGAGACTATTTCAATTTGATCTATAATTTCGGGTACCTACCATGTAAAAGCAGCTTGTAGAACATAACTGCAGGCCAGCTTACTTAACTTTGTGCAAACAGCTCTCTTAAAAATTTACACATAAATTCTTGACGAGCTCTTAGTTGTTTCCAGCTTCTCTGTTAAGTTATCATTCGAAATAAAAAAAAAAAAAATAGTAAATAAAGCGTAGTGTGCTTAACTGACCTTTTTTGCTGGTCTTGCTACAGGTGTAAGTTTGAGTAGTTCTAGTGCCTGTACAAAATAAATGTTTTATGTTCTTTGTTTTTGCCTTCTTTTAATGGAAGTGTCGCTGCAGAAAACTGTCAAAATCAGTTTCTTTATGTTTCTTTCTGTTGATTTTACTTCTCTAAACGAGTATGTATGAATTCTTTTCATTTTATATTCTTTAAGTTCCACTTTTTTTTGACAATTTCTTATGGTCTACTTGTTAAACAATTCCCTTCCTGGTGTCCGTTGTGTGTGTATTGAGAAGAGTATTTTACAATTCATAAGAAACGTATGTGCAGATACTTACACGAACACTCAAATATAAATAAATATTGAAATGCAGTCTCATTAAAGAAGTCTATTACTTAGTCATAGTAGAGTTTAGTCGTAGTTTTTTTTTCAATTTCAGTTAGACCAAGTCTTCTCATTGTAAAAATATTTTTTCTATTTGTTGACAAGTGAATGACAGTGTGTGTGTCCGTTTGTGTATTTTCTTTCCGTTTAATGCATATAAATACCCTCTTATACATAAATTTAAAATTTATACTCTTGAAACGAAATTGTGCGTGTGATTGGGTGAGTGTGTGTGTCATTTTTTCTTCTTAATTTTCTTCATGTGGCAACTTTATATCTCATTTTTTTCTTTATTGTTTTCAATACCATTCAGTTTTTTTTATTCTATTTGTCTTGTTCGATTGTCAATTTGCTGTTTGTTTTGTTGTTTTATCTCTTGAAGAAAGAAAGGAGAAAATGTCTTTTCTAGACGAATCCTTGGGTTTTGGTACAGTTTTAAAAAACAATAAATTTTATTTTATGATTTTGCATTCATTGTTATCTGATATCATGGGCTTTATGCTAAATGTTGATTTTCTTTTATTTCGATTTCAAACAAAAGAAAATAGAAGAAAATGAATTTTATTTTGTTTTTTCTTTTGTGTTCAGCAGGTTAAGTGTGAGCTGAAACCAATAAAATTTATTGGAAAACGTGACTAATAGATTTATAGTTTACGTGGCGTATGATTAATTTGAAATTTATTCTCAATATTTATCATACGCCACAATGTCTGGCAAATTTTGTATCCATAAAAAAGAGGGAGGCAAATAATTGAGGCTAAATTAGTGGCTGATTACACTATGCAACATATGGAAAAAAATTTTTCTGACCTTGGATAACCACAATATTTTTTTGATGTGCTACGGTCGCCTAACTTCAAAAATCATCAGCATTTGTGTGTGATTTTCGAAGAGCCTGCCAAAAATTTTTTTTTAAATTTTCACTTTCACTTTATTGGGAATAAAATATGTATTTACCAATCAATTTTAATTTCTATTATATGCAGCTTGATGAATAAATAATGAAACTGGTAAATATTCATATCAAATATATCATAACTTTAAAAACAAAAACAAAAAAACAAACAAAAAGTTACGATTTTTTTCTCAATACCTACAAATGAATTCAGATTGACCTAAAGCTGGTATAATTTGGAACCTTTTAACATATGGCTTAACGAAATCGAATAAATAATTCCAAAGTTATCATAAGATGTATTAAGCAGCCTCTTCAAAAATCTTACATTTTAGAAAAAAATTCGAAAAAAAACTTATCCATAGAATCTGCAATGCTGATGATTTTTGAAGTTAAGCGACCATAGTTCATCAAAAAAATATATTAAATATCAAAGATATTTTTGCTTGTTGCATAGTGTAATTGAGGCAAAATTAGTGGCTAATTACCTTAAAAAAATTCGTATTTAATTCAATTTTTTATTACAAAAAATAATAAAAACAAAAATAACATTTAATACTTCTTCTATAATTATGGTCAACAGCGGCAATTAATTGCAAACAGGATACCGGAATTGATTAATATAAGAAGAGAATATTACACTCAAACCCCTTTTTATGCGATCAATTCGTTGCACGAAAATCCGCATAAGTCGAATTCGTACAATACGATACACAAACGTGTATAGTGTGCAAAAACTACTAATTTGCACCAGAAATTGAAAAAAAACTCAAAAATTTTAATCAAAGCATTAAAAGTCAAACAAAATCTCAAGGAAAATTTCAAAATTTTTTTTCATTTACGGAAACAATAAAATCTCAACGTTAACGACAACGTTAACGTCTTCTGGGCCGGATGGCATACTGGTCCTCAAGCAGTACTCTTCGACGCTTACGCGTCCATTAGCTCACCCTTTTAGTGCATCATATCGCACCGGTATTTTTCCATCTTGCTGGAAGGCTGCTAATGTAACGCCAATCCCCAAAAAGAGCGAGGCCCTGATAGAGTTTGTCACGAGGCTCTCATTTCGAAACTTAATGCTTTTGGTGTCGGTAGTCACTTCTCTCGATTTATATCGAGTTTTCTCAGAGATCGCTTTATAAGAGTGGTTATAGATGGGGTCTCATCCGACGAGTTCAGGGTAAACTCAGGGGTACCGCAAGGCTCTGTTCTTTCTCCTACTCTTTTCCTAATATTTTTTAAAGACTTTCTTCTTCTCACGTCTAATCCTATCTACATTTGTCACTCATATTCTTTTGATCGTAGACCGAACCTTTTCGAGGTTGGGGCGAGAAGGATGAATATGAACGTCACACTCACAAGTGCCCTGGTGAACGTCTCTGAGTGGGGTCGTGCGAATAGGGTCGATTTTAATGCACGTAAGACTCAATGTTGTTTTTTGTTGTGGTGGTGTGCTGTCATCTGTGTCAATGAGTAATGTGGATATTGAGGAATCAGATGCTCTTGATCTTCTGAGCATGAGAATTCACTGTGACGTTCGTTGGAATGATCACATATTTCAAGTATCGGAAGAAGCATTCAAGTGCCTTGGTTTTTTGAGACGGTGCAAGAAATACTTCACTCCATCTGATCTCCTTAATATTTACAAGACCTATATCCGACCCGAACGGAATACAACTCTCATGTATGGGCCGGTGCTTCAAAGTCTAATTTGGAGCTTCTCGACCGCGTACAGGAGAGGGCGAAAATTCTCATCAATGACGGTAGGGTAGCCAACTCTATCGATTTATTGGAGCGCCGTCGCAATGTGGCGTGTGTTTCATTGTTCTATCAGTACTATAACTGAATGTGTTCTAACGAAATTAAGGATTTAAATCCTAAAAATCATATATTTTTACGTAGTACTTGTATTTCTCGTAGAGCGCATCACTTTGTACTTGATTGTCCAGTAAATCGCACAACGCATTATAGGGAGAATTCGTTCTTTGGTCGCACTGTTCGGTTGTGGAATAATCTTCCAGCGAAAGTATTTCCTGCCACTTACGACCTGAGTAAATATAAATCTAACGTCCATAAACACTACTCCCTCTGTCCTCCTTCCAATAACTTATATTCCTAATACCAGCTCAATGCACTGCATGAAAAAGGAAACAATAATGTTTATAATAATTATTTAGTAACGTGAAGAATGATAAAAGTAATTTTTTAATAATCTGTATACATCACATTCATAAAATATATACGTGTCCACACTGTTTTTCAATTGGTTCTATATCACTTTGATCATTAGAGGAAAAATGTAATTTGTTATCACCATTTGGCAGATAATCATTTTCACTGGAAGGAACGGCCAACGAGTTTTCAGCAAAGTTATCTGTTTCTTTTCGTGCAAAATAATTTGCCATCAGACTTTTTAAATTGTTTATACAGCTTCTGATATCCAGAAAATAGATCGTTAAAACCAAGCTGAAGCTATGCTTGTTCTTTATCTGGTTCCACATTTAAAATTTCATTCTGAAAAGCAAAAACTCTGTTAAGAACTTCACAAATTTGTTTTGAAATATCAGATTCAGCTATTTCTTCACTATCATTAATCAATTTGTATTTAACTATTAATATCGTCATCGGATAATAGCACTTCTATAAGTAGTATTTCCTCACTAATGTTGCTACAAACACAATCTATGTATGCAGCTTTCCAGTACGTAATTAAGGTGTGCAGTAATTTCTTTTACACTGCAGATGCAGCCATAATAATACAATCGAAAATTGGAAATTCTTTCCACACTTTGTTTAATAAAAAAACGACCATTTTAAAATCGCATAAATTCGAATTCGTATAAAACGAGGTTTGAGTGTACTTCTGTTTCATTTATATTTTCTTTTTTTCTTATTATTTTTTAATCTTTTATTTATTTTTTATTTGTTTTTTTTTTTTTGTTGTTTCTAATTATATTATCACCGGACCTTCTTTCATTGATTTTGCATTTTAATTGGCAGTCTTGTATTTAAGTATTTATAGTCACTGGATTACTATAATAAAATAATTAATTTTTACGGTCATTTAACCCAATTAACAATTAATTGTTTCATTGAACTGATGTCTTAACAAAATAAAATGAAGGTTTAAATTTTATGAATAAACAAGAAAGGATGATAAGGGGATATGGTAAAGAGTATAGTTTATATGTATTATACTAGTTTTGCTCATCCGACGTTGCCCGAAAATCTTTTTATACTTACTATGTGTATTTTAAATGGAAGATAAACTCCCTGTTTTTCCAATTCTTTCCGTTTCTTCTTTAACTTGCCTGTCGTTATAAAGAACATACTAAGATGACCTTAGCGTCTTCCGTTGATAGATGTATTGAGATGTTCGATAATAGAAATTTTTTATGGGAGTGAAAGTTAATTTACTATCTTTATGTGCAACTTGTTAATAGAAGAAGATGTAGAAAGTTTGATGGCTCTTTATTTTATAGTTCCCAAAGTCTGCCGTAATAACTAAGTGTTTCGTGAGAATGGACTATGAACCAACAATTCTCTCCTTATTAGCCCCTCAAAATGCAACTTTTTTAAAATGTACTTTTGTGGAACACATTTTAGTGAATGGTGATTGCTAACAAAAAAAAACTTAGCTTTAAGAAGAAAAAATTGGTGTCATTTCCGAAGAAAAGTCATTGATTTTGATCGTTCTTTATATAACACCTTCTTTAGTTAAATCTTTCTGTGTTCCAAGTTTCATCAAAATATGAGTGTTAGCTGACAAAACCCACTGTTTTGAGAAGAAAAATATGTCATTCTAAAAGAAAAGCTCCCCATTTTTCTCCGATTTTAACCTCTGCTGGGTCCAATTTTGAAGAAAACATAGCGTAAAACAGTGTGCTCCAAATTCAAACAAAATTGGTTTAGTCGTTTACGAGTGATTAAATAACAAGCAAATAAACTTACAAAGACATTTTTAATATATACAGTTTGTAAAATAAATGTTTTCAAAGTAGAAAAAAATTTTAAAACTTATTTTTATTTGAAATTCCAATAAGAAATATGTTTGATTTTTGTTTTTTTTTTTTTGTTTCGGTTAATGTCGCTGATGAGAACTGTCAGATATCATAACTTTTTAAATCTACCCACACATTGCAACGCCAACAACAACAAAAAAATATCGTTACTGACTTTTATGCTGTCAAATAAATGTTTTCAAAAATTAGAAATTATTGGAATTTTTTCTAAGAAAGCTTTTTGTATAAATTTTTTTTATGAATGATTACGTATGTGAAACGTGCAACAAATGAATCGATATTTGAATAAAAATGAAAATAAAATTTTAATTTTATTTTTCTAGTTTAAAAACATTTATATTACAAACTGTATATGAATAAAATTATATTTTGTAATTAAGAGTTTAATATATTTTTGTTTTTGAATACTTGCAAAAAGCTATGAAATTATTGAAATGCCCACAGTTTCAAACAGCAGTAAAAGATGTTAAGCATCGAGTAAAGTATTAACAATTTATACGATGCCACACAGTCTAGCAACCTTTTAAAAAATTTCAGTTTTGTTAGCTCATCATCATCAAAGAGTTTTAAAGAATTATCATCATAAAGTCATAAAATATGATTTATTTTAAATTTCCAGCTAACAAACAAAATATCTAAGACCTTAAATTCGTATTTACATAAATCTAAAGTCTTAAAAGGGTAGGAGTACGAGTATTACAGACATATTTTGTAATATTTTCCTTTCTTGTTGTATTTTGTAAAGGTTTTTATAAAATAATATTTAACTTTTATAAAATATTTAATTTACACACGCAAGCATTTAAATATATTTCTTTTTATTAATCAAATTTTTAAACAAATTTTTTATACCGCAAAACCCACAGAAAAAAAGTGAAGCGGAAATAAAAGGGCGAAAAAATAAAGTTTCATTTACAAAACAAAAAAAAAAAGGCAAATTCTTCTTGTAATTTATAAATTTTCTTAAAAAAACTATATGAATGCAGAGACGTTCACACACTCCCACCCAGCCACCAAACAAGCAACTTAACCGTAAATGTAACCAACAAATCTATCATTTTACTCGATCTTTCCTCTGTTTTTTTCTTCTTATTTTCTGTGTAAAAGTGTTCATAAATACCAACGAAATATTTCTTTAAAAATCCCTACAAAAAACGTGCATTTATTTCAAAATGAAAAATATAAAATATATATATAATTCATATTTCACTTGTTGTTATTGTTATTGTTATTGTTGTTGCTGTTGTAAATGTTCTTAAACATTTTATTTTACTTTTTTTGCTTTCTTTTTTTGTCATTTTGAAAACGTAAAATATGAATATGAATAATAATAATAATGACGATGTTAATATGAATATTCATAAAGAAATCTGGGTGTTCTTGTCACAGTGTTGGACACATTACAGGGGATGGCAAAGGAGAATGAAAATGAAAAGGAGTGTGGTAGTGGCGGTTATATATTACATTCATCGGTATAATGGTCATATTCATTTATTTATTTTCTCGGTATTTTTTACTTTTTAAACAAGAAATCATTTAAGAGATTGCACAACGAACACATCATTATTCATTATAATTTTAAATACATTTATATATAAATAAATGCATACGAGGGCAGTTTGGTAGTTACGTGACAGCGAAATTTTAATAAAATTTGAAAGAAGGCATTTTTGTTAATTTTAAATAAGTTTTCTTTTATGATATAATGAAGGAAAGGATTGATAAATACTATGGGGGCTTCTTACCATCAACTATAATAGTTTCAAAGCGGAGTTTTAGTGTTTTCATAAGTCAGACTTAACGCCTGAAGTTCTGTTCAAACGATTGTCAGATCTAACAATATTGCCAGAATTTGCAATTTGCTGACAACGACCAGACCGTGGAAAATTGCCACAACAATGTATATTGTCAGTTCTCACGCTTGTAAGATATTTGTCAGAAAATCTGTTAATCTCATTGAACAAATGTTTTTTCTGACACTAATGTCGTTGACAGATGTTAAGAATTCAATCAGATGCCGAAAATGCTTTCTCTGACAATGTTGATAGACAAAAATTATTAGTTCATATAGTTGTAAGATATTTTCTGTACATTTTTCTGACAATATTGCTAGACCTGGCAATCATCTATGGGAGCTTAGATGATGAAATAGTATATTAATATTTAAATATGAAGAAGCAATCGGCGCAATGAGTTACACTTCGAGCTTTTGATTTAATTTAGCGAACTAAATAAGTGCTGCTTTATCAAAGCCTTGAAAGGGAGTGTGCACATGTGTATTCAGATGCTTTATAATGATCTTTGGATACAAACACTGCAATATGATTTTATTATTATATTTGTTTTTGTTTAAATTTCCATCATGTATAGATAGCACCGTTCCTATTAAGCATAGCAATAAACGCGAGAGTAAATAACTCGCATTAGTTGCTGCTTGCACTGTGTAAAGGTCAAAAATATAGAATTAAAAAAAAATCAAAATCCTAGAAAGCTGTTTTGCATTGATATGAGTCATTTGAATCATTTGTTGAATATTTCTTACAAAAAATTTTATGTTTTCCAGTGGCATTTTAATTATTAATTATATTGTTGCGAAATTAAGTTGTGCACCCTGTATTTAATTTGAATGTTAAAACGATAAATAAACTTCACACTAAAAACGATCATCGTCCACCAAATACATGCAGTAAAATAAATAAACAAACGACACGATAACAACTGCGTGCTCATTTACGATTAAAAATAAACTCCAACAACAACAAAGCAAGCAGACAATTAAACAAATAACAAACAACAACAAAACAACAGGAACAGAAAAAAGTAGACGTTAATATTCGCATGGCTTCATAAGAACTAAAAATAAAGTAAGAGAAAGAAATAGAATCTACCTGAAGTATCGAGATGTTCGAGAGCTTTCGAAGCACATCGATTCGGAAAGCAATCAGTTTATGTGTTAACCATCGACAGGCAAAGAGGTGCTCCTCTCTTTTTTCACACGTACGTACTCACACGCATAAGCAAAAAATAAACAAAGAGAAGAAAGTGTATATTTCTGCACAAATTACACTCATTTTATTAATAAATAATTTCCAAATTTGTATAAAATAGTGATCAATATTTTACATCGTCATTGTGTCTGCAAATATTTTTGATACAACTGTGCAAGGGCAACTATTTAGTGTTTCCAAACATAAAACAAATACTCGTAGCTTGACGAATTTTCTTACGGGCCCTTGCGGTCTAAGAGCGAATTTGAAAAGAATGGCGGTCACAGATGTTTGTAGACTGTGTTCATTGGCATCAGAGACGTTGAAACACATACTGTGTGAGTATGGAGTTCTTGATAGGTTTCGATCAGTACTCGTCAAACACATACATTTTCATTTTGTTAGTGTAAGTTCTCTCATACTCAATGTATTTAGAGAAACTTATAATAAAGAAGAAGTGTAGACAGGAATATATTTTTTTGTTTTTTTTTTTCTCCGTCACTCCTCTAAGGAGCATATTGGCTTTTCACAAAGCATCTATTGCTTTGTTTCAGTTTATTTAATCAATTTGATATATCAAGCTAAGTGGATGATTAATCCGCTGTAGCTACCTCCATATGATTTTTTTTGCGTAGTGGTGAAGATCCCTGCTAATTGGTGGTGATCTTTACTTTAGCATTTTAATTTTTTCCCAGTAGGTGGCGTGGTTTTCTGATTATTTGTCTGATGTTTGTCATCATCGCCAGAAGTATGCGAGAAGGGTCAGGGGGCTTTTTCTTTATTTTTTCTTTTTAGATGGAGTTGTCTGGAGGGAAGTTGAGCGCATTTTTCATTATTAAACATTCGAAACCACAATTAAATTTAATTAAACATTTCGCTGAGTGTTCTTTTGAGAGACTGATAGTTTTTTGTTATTTTTGTTCAATGTGTGAGCTTATGTAGGTGTGAGAGAAAGAGAATCAATTTATGCCGCTTAGTGCTTTTGACAAGCACTGGTTTAGATAGAAATGTTTGAGGAGACATATAAAGTTGCACTTTGTTGGCTTAACTTTTTTGTGTGTGTTAATTTAAAAAAAAATATGCAAAGAAGGAGTGCTGTGTTCACCTCTAAATATGTTGCCTTTCGACCATTTTTTGTGAAAGAACAAACGAAGGGTAATATTTTTTGTCAGAAAAGACAACGCCAATAGAGTCTCATTGTGAGACATATCCACCATTAAGATTTTAGATCTGCAGGTCTTCAATAGGAAGGCACCAGATCTGCTAAGCAGACTGTAGACCAAAAAAGGCACAATAGCACATAGTGTCCGCCAAGAGTGCCTGGTCAGAATGATAACAATGATATATCAAGAAACGTCTGTACAACTTGCAATATATAACTGAGTAATAGAATTATTTAAACTCTGCTACAATATTTTTGATGTCCGTGAAGTTCTTTTGAAACCATGGTTGGCATAAACCCGGGTTTTTATTGGGTTTTTTAATGGGTTTTTTTTGGTTTTATTGGGTTTTATAATTGCTTTAAAATTTCGTTCATTTCGACAATATTTTTTTATTTTTTAGTATAATTCCGCTGTTTTAGTATTGATAATGCAATTTATCACTCTTAGTGGGATCAAGGCGACATTGTGCACTATGAGTTGTTAAAACTAGATGATCAGAGCAGGCTGCAACTACTGCGTTTGAACCGTGCATTATGAGAAAAGCGGCCGAAATATAAAGATAAAGTTTTCCTTTTGCAGGACAACGCTCGGTCTCACGTCGCAAAAGTTACTAAACAGTTGTTAGGAACGAACAAATGGCACACCCCCTGTATTCTCCAAATATTGCTACTTTTGATTATTCGCTGTTTGCATCGATACAATACCTTTTGGCATGTCACCGAATTACTAATTTTAAAGAAATATAAAATCGGCTTTAAAGTCGATTGCATCAAAAGACGAGAAGTTTTTCTGACACGGGATACGAACATTGGCTCAGAGGTGGGTAGAAATTTTTTAGCTGAAAAAAAAAACGGAACATACTCACGATACGTAGATTTGAATTATTTTTGTTGTAAATAAGCTACGAAAACCTTTAAATAAAAAACCCAGTCGGTTTTTTTTAATATAAAGCCCAATAAAACCCGGGTGGGTACCTAGTGGGTTGCCAACTCTGCTTGAAACAGAACCACGGCTTAAAACATTTAACGAAATATTTTTTCTTTAAAGAATTTTCAATACAGTAACACATAATTATAACCTTTTGATATAATAGCACATACTTTTGCATTCGTATGAATGTGTTAGTAAGTGTATCTTTGAATATCTAAAATAGAGCAATAGAACTATTTGTTTTCAAACATAAAACAAATAGCTTGTGGTTAGAATGGAATTGTGAAACTACCCTCATATGTATGTCTTTATGTGTTTTTGTTAAAGGTAGAAATTCAAAAGTACTCACACAAGTGCATGAGTAAGTATGTGTCAGTTGAAATTTATAGTAAATAATCAGAGAACTATTTTAAATATGGTTTTATAACGTACGTATTTCAGAAAATCATAAGAGCAGTTAAAATAAATTTTCAAAAAATTTATCAAATTTCTACTGATTATAGTATTTATTCCTGCGTAAAATACTCTTAGGTGAGGGGAATAATATTTGCTTTTGATAATCAGAAAATAAGAAGAAGGATTTCTGAGCGGTATATAAAAGCGTTTCACATATTTACGCTTAAGTACTTGCAATTAGTGCGTGAACCCTTTCAAAGGTTTTTGGCTTTTATTTAAAATCAATTTAGAGAATACCTTTGGAAATTCTTTGAACTTGAATTGAAATTTAATATGGTAAGAAGAGAGCTGAGTTATGAGGAATGTGCTTGTGATACGTGTGATACGTGTAACCAGAATTATTTTTAAAGGAGCACTGATTCAAAAGATCAGAATTAATAAAAATCATATCGCTTTTAATCGTTCATTTGAAAACCGTTTTTGCGAGCATTTAACATTTTCGGTATTCTTACAAAATCGTTTCGGAGAATTAAATAAAGTGAACAAATATACTTGTACCCAATGAAACCCGGCGTGCTTCGCTAACCCCATCTTAATTATAATCTTAAATGCTATCTTAATCACACTTTTTACTCTTTTTCTCATTTTATCCACTTCCAGTTAAAACCCTATCCTATTGTTGCGTTTTTAACTTTTTAAAAACGTGTATATATGACTTCGTAGATCGCAGTTATAATAAAATAAATCTTGTGTTTAGTTTTCAATTAAAATCCTTTATTCAGCACAGTTTTGTGCACCACTGCTTGTAACCTTTTTAAAAGCAATAACAACTTTCTATTCTTAATTACTCCGTCTGGTTACAACTTTGTAAACAACAGTATTTACTCGACAGATCTTTCTACTTAAAGATCTTCCAACGCGATCGTAGTTATAACTTAGGTTCGATTACAACTTATTACCACACTAAACCAATTCGACACGTTCGCTGCGTTAACTCTTCTTCAAACTGATCGCTGTCCGCATCGATCTGCTTTTTTATGGCTGACTAAGCAACAAAGCTCTCGAACCTCTCGATATTTTAGGTAGATTCTATTTTTTTCCTTTAATGCTATGTAACAAACGTCAGTGGTCCTCAAACTTGATATTCGTGACAATATGTACCTTCCAGAAAGACTCTGCTGTAGGTTAGCTGTATATGGTCTTCAAACACACATTCATTTCTGTTTAGTATACGTATGTATGTATACAGATTATAGCTTTTATCCAGTACGCCTTGTGGAATACGAAGGCTAAATGACCAAGTTTTGATTGTGGCTGTCTTCCACATATGCAAAATTTAATATTTAGGATGAATGGAAAATGCCACGCCCACTTATCTAATCTCGCCTAGCTACTGTCTGAAGATGTGTATTGTTCTCGAAGTTGTTTGAACCTGATTTATATACTTCTACTATAGGGCCCGCCAAATAATTTTTTTTTTTTTGGAATATGCTATAAAAAAAAAACTACTGAATATTTTCTAAAATTTCTTTTTTTATTTGAAAGTACAATCCTTCCGGTTAATAATGGAAAATAATTTCATTCAAATGTCTGCCTCGGCTGGCCATGCAGTAGCCTACACGATCGGTCCTATTTTTAAGCACATTGTCGATTGTGTGCAGCTGTATTTCACTAATGGCTTCACGAATATTGTCCTTTAAAGCGCCAATTGCCTCTGGCTTGTTGGCGTAACACTTATCCTTGACGGCAACCCACAAATAATAGTCCAACGGTGTCAAATTGCAGCTCCAAGGTGGCGAAACGACATCAGCTCTGCGGCTGATAATGCAATCTTCAAAAACAGGGTGCAAAACATCGAGTGTAGCTTCGGCTATGTGGCATTAAGCGCCGTCCTGTTGAAACCAAATGTTGCCAATATCCTACTCTATAATTTTTGTGAACAAAATTCGTTCGACTGTAACGGCCACTCCTTGCTCATTTTCGAAGAAAAATGGCCCAATTATGCCTCTGGACCAAAATCCGCACCAAACAGTGACTCGTCTTGGGTGTATCGGCTTTTCAATGTATGCGTGAGGGTTTTCTGTGTCCCAAATGCGACAATTTTGCTTGTTTACATACCCTCCAAGATCAAAAGGAGCTTCATCTGAAAAGATGATTTTTTGGCAAAATCGGCATCTTCTTAAGTCGATCGCAGGCCCAGAGCGTTGTTCAAGCGTATACATAACTATATTCGTTCAGCGGAAGGATAAAACTAATTATCTGTCAAATCAGACATGAGCTAAGTGTTACCATTCACGAAATAAGCACTAGTTGAAAAAAAACGTTAGATGGCGGACCCTATATTACTGTTTTCAATATCTACAAAAAACAATATTTAGTTGGTATTGGAGGTACTACGCCCGTTTTCCAATTTCGCTCATTTTTTGACGGATGACTTATATTGCCTATGCAGTAATTCAGAAAAAAATTCTTAAATAAACATTTTCTTTGTATGGCAGGTACTATTGACTATTATTCAAACCAAATTGAGAAACTTTAGCTTTAATCGTTCTCAAGATATACTAAAATCAATATTGGCTTGTTTCGGGGGCACTCTCCCCCTGACTCTATCGAAAAAAATTTAGCTTATGTCTCCTTTCAGGCATACAGGATGATATAGTGAAAATGTAAAGAAAATCTGTTCAGTCGCTTAGCCGTCTATAGACTTCAAACACACATACATACATATATACAAACAAACACACATTGATTTGTATATATAAAGATGTAAATTGTCTGTATATTTTACTGATTGTTAAAGAAATGATTTTTTTTGTTTAAAACTTTGCAGTTCTTTTTTGTATTCTTATATATTTTAGTCATTTTTCATTTATAGTTTCTTTGTTTTAGCACTACCGTACCAATACTTTGTATATAAAAAAATAAAAATAATATCTGTCATAACTTAACCATGATTTATTTGCTTAAATAACGAAGCACAACTATGCTTTACAATATTTTTTTTTTTTTAAATAATTCATTACTTAAATGTGTTGGAATTTATGAAATACACACTTACATACTTAATTAATGATGTTGGCAAGGAAAATAACATTCATTTTCAAGCCAATTGAAATTGAAATTCATATCTTTTCCAGCTCATTTTCACACGCACCAAAAGGGGTTTCCATTGTTTAAAAAAAATAGATTTTTTTTCCTATGGCAGAGTACGAGTATTTATGCATTAAATCAAAACATAGAAAAACTTTTGCACTTAAAAATTTATGAACAACAACATTGCAGTGTAACAAAACCCTGCAACAAATACTATAACATAAACAACAACACAAACATTTGTTGCAAATAAAAGCACGAATTCCAATGTTGTAAGTCTAAGTGATGGCAGTGTAAGGCAGCCGTATAGTCAGTTGAAAGTAACAGTAGAACAGAGCAAAGCAAAAGTTATTTGAAAACTCTAAAGTAACAACAACTTTAGTCACTACAAGCCAGAGTCCTATCAACCGACAGCCAACAAAACAAAGTCAAAAATATTGAAACTAAGGAAACGCACACACAAACACTTATTAAGTATTTCTAACGGTGTATTACATAAACCAAACTCTTGATTCGTTGTCTACAAAAAAAAAAAAAAAACACTTTAACATGGCGGGCATTTCCCAATACTTTTCCCGCTTTTTTGCCCATCGGTTTTCATTTGCTAGAAATAACAGCAAAACTATACAGTTTAGAAATATTTGAAATATTTATCTGAAACAACACAGGCATACTCGTACAACTTGCAACAACAATAATAATATGAATTGGCGTGAAATACTCATAATTTGAAATGAATAAATAAAATGCTTTTACGACCGGTTTTAACCAGTTTTTTTGGTTTTGTCGAAAACGGTTTTTTCAAAATCTTAATTTTTCGAATACCGAATAAACCGGCTTATTTAACACGAATAACCGGTTAATTTACAATTTGTATACGTTTGTATATTCTTTTACTGAAAATATGCTCATCGTTTAACTATTTGCATAAATTTAATTATTTTTGGATATATGGCAACCTTGAACGTCTCACAAAGAACGTGAAAGCCAAGGTAGATCGAAAAATATACGCACTCTTGATAAATATTGATTTCTATATATGGAGAATGATCAACTAGACTCATTGAAAGTCCACAAGCCGACAAACGGCGGTTCCGAACGGCAGATATATTAGTTAGTGAAGTTTTTCACAGCGTAAATATACGCAACCAGTCGCTAGTAATGTTATGAGGTGATATCGATGTTGAAAAATTGTCAGATAGTATTGCCTGGTATCGAATCGATGACTTCTTGGTTGAAAGGTTGGTTCTTACCCAACATACCACAGTGACACACCCACTATTAAGTACGTAGTACATAAATTTACATACAGTGCTGCTCGAAATCTAAGCAAATTTTCTTGTCGAGGCAATTAAGGAATCGTATATTACTAATAGATTTATTCAAAGTAAAACATTAAATTTTTGTTAACTTAGGTCCCTACATTATAACTATAATGACAAACCTTTAATTCCATTCTCTACCAAGTAATACAACAAAAACGAAATTAACTTCTTGAGTAGTTTAACTTAAGCATTTTTCAGTACTTTGTGTAATAAACTTTGTTTTTTACGGTCTCCGCATACTGTTTTGGCATAGTTTTGATGAGATTTGTTAGAACTATTATTAGTATTGATTGCCACTTTAATTTTAAGCTCTCCATCAGCTTCTGCTTATTTTTAAAGCAAAGTGGTGCAGCTCTGCGCTTCAAGAATTGGGAGCAATTTTATTTAAATAAAAGAAACGGTTAACCGGTTATTCGAATTATTGTTAACCGAATTATTCGAAAGCCGGTTTTTAAAAAAAATCGAATAATCGATCTCCCTAGTAAATGGGCAAATGAGCATGTAAAAGACTTTTAATTTATTTTCGTTTATCGAAAATTTATTTATAGAGTTTTAGTGGCTGCATACGCTAAAGTTTATGTTGAAATGTGTGAGAATAACAAGAAAAATAATAAGAAAATGTTGAAATAACAATGCACCATAAATCTAGAGGGCAATCTTAAGGCCCTCATTTAAAGCATACCATTTAAAATATGACTTGTCAAGTTGTGTACATGTCATGTAATCAGTTCTGACAAACAAACAGATTAACATATGACCCCATTTGAATGTATTATTAATACATGAAGTACAGGTGCAGAGCTCTAAATTTCTATTCTGCACCGCATTAAATCGTTTAAAAATTAAACAATTTTTATTAAATTAACTTGCTCAACTATTTCTACATTATTTTCAAGCTGATAAAATTTGCACCGGTCAACAGGCAAATATAGCACATAAAACAACATTTCTACTTCAATCACAAGCAGTGTATCCTTCACTAATCATGTTCTAAATCTATATTCTGTGTCACTACTTCAATTCAAATTCTAAATAACTCATGAATATTAAAATTAAAATACAACCGCAATGCGACTTTAGATTTTGTTCCTAAGACAACACTTGCTCTCTCTCTCTTTCTCTCACACACAAACACATAGAAATGGCAACATAAAATGCATTTACTCGTAAATAACAATAGAGAAGCAAAGCATAAAGACAAAAAAGATAGTAAAACAACAACAACAATAAACAGTTATGGTAAAAAAAACAACAACAAATGCTTCCATCATCCACACATTAATTAACTTCAAACATTTTATTAGCGTTGAGCGCTTTTTTTTCTTTCTCGCTCATAAACTTTTTTTTTCATATTTTTTCTATTTCTGTTTATATTGTAAAAAGAAAAAATGCCACGTCGCTGGTATTCCTTTCATTTTCTTCTCGTTTGTGGAAAACTTTTTTTCTAAATGCACAGGAGAATAGAAGTAGACATACTCTGACTTGCTGTTTCCTATGTATGGGTGGTTTTGGTGCAGAAAAACTACGAAAAGTATTATATTGCAATTTTGTGGGACTTCTAATAATTGAGAACTATGCACAAAAAGGGGGGTAGCTTGGTGTAATGGTTAGAGCACACGCATAGCAACACAAGCAAGCCAGGTTCAAGCCCTTGTAGAGGACATGCCGAAATAATTTAATTATAGTTTCTTTTCGAGGCTAAAGAGGCTTCAACTTTGCCTCCAGAAAACTCCATCTAAAAAATAAAGAAGAAGCCGCCCCCATGACCTTCCAGCTTTTTTCTGGCGATGATAAAAAACAAACATCAGACAAATTATCTGGAAAAAAACGCCACCTACTGAGAAAAAATTAAAATACTAAAGTAAAGATCACTACCGATTAGCAAGGATATTCACCACCACTACACAATCGATATGGAGGGGGCTACAGTGGATTAATCATCCACTTAGCTTGAAAAATCAAATTGATTAAAGAAACTGAAATAAAGCAATGAATGCTTTGTAGAAGGCCAAAAAACACTCTCTAGAGGAGTGATGGAACAAAAAAATGCAAAAAAAATAAACTGCATTACACTCTTTGTTTATTTTTGTGGTCTTCTGGTGGTCTGTGCTCGAGAAAGATTGCAATGTCAGATTCTTTGATAAGGTCAGGAGGTCTGCTGCAATCCATATTAGAGTTGCGTTATGTACCATGCCTATAAGGGCTCTTTTTGTTATGCTTGGATGGCTCCCTTCGGCGATACTTCTCATGCTACGGGCCAAGCTTGTGAGACTGCACGCCCTATCTCTTTGGCATATTATCCGCTCTATTCTTTCTGAGGAATCCTTGATACTTGGTGATATCGACTATAACTCATCTGTACTTAAACTGTGTAGGAGATTCCGTGTCATGATTCCTGATGGGGAAGATTGGGCCTCTGGCTTTCTCAACCCCAGCGATTCAGTGGATATCTGTACTGCGCTTCCAGACTAGACAACAGGGTGGGCAGTGAATTTTTCCCGAGAGGCATAACCTTAGTGTTTCTCTTCGCCTTCTGGGTAACTGTAGAGTGTTTCAGGTCGAAGTGTTGGCTGTTTTTCATGCTGCAGAGTGGAACCGTGGTAATGGCGCTTCTATCAACGCTATACTACCTCCCTGTGACTTCTTTCTGTTCAATCGAGTTAAAAACTATTACAGAGAACGCGTTTCAGCAGCCGTTTCTAAAATTTTTAAAAATCGCCGACACAATAAAGATAGATGTACTCTTGGCTACGTAGATTTTGCAAATGTCAAGCTATGACGCTAAGATTTAGCGGGAATATCAACAACAAATGTACCAACTTAACAAAAAAAAACTCAAATTGGAACGATGAAAACTTTTTGATCAAGGTAGTATATATTTAAACTGATAGACAGACGGCGATAACTGTCTTTCAGATGTGACCTTCAATTCTAAGCTGGTAAGCGACAGTCGTGATTCCTCTGTGGCATTATCATGATAATTTTGTATACACCTCACTGGGTTTCTGGTAACAGAGACTTTCCGGGTAACTGTGCTGCTATGAGCTCGCTAGGACGGGCACACTTCTTCTGGACATTCATCCTTACGTAAGGATGGGTGTGCGTCTTACCTCCGTTAAACTTGTAATCAAGCGAAAGTATATATTAGAAGCTGAAAGCTCCTGAATGAAAGGTGACTCTTGCTTTATTGCCAGTCTCACCTTGCCCAGGTTGGATATGAAACGTACCAACCAACTGTTCAAACTGGACCGTCGGAGCATCTCCCTCATTGTGTCCATTACGTCATGGGTAGACACGGACAGAGGCCACGCTTATCTGTAAATTACTATTGTCGTGGCTGTGGAAGAGGAAACCGTAGACCATTTTATCTGCCAGTGTTCGACTCTCGCACGGCGAAGACTCTTCACACTGGGCTCTGCCTTTCTTGATGGCTTATCAGAGCTATCGATTCTTGACATCAGGTCAATATATAGGTTCATTAAACTGTCGGGGTGGATTCCGATCTAATCTAAGGAAGAGTGCCTCTGTTTGACCTCAGGACTCTGGTGAATAGTACAGTGACAACACGTGCTCAAGTGTGCCTTGCCACTCCCTCCTAGCCAATCTTATCCTAATTTATTTTTAAAAATTAAACACCAATAAAACACTCTAGGGTGGCGATCAGTACGCCATTTAGACGTAGCTCTGAGGCTCTGAAGTATGTCAGGCAGGCCATCAAGCTACAGACGTATTTTCTTACGGTCCATTTTGGTTTGGATTGAGAGCGCATTTGAAGAGGTTACGAATGTGGATGTTTGTAGACTGTGTTCATCATAAACAGCGAAGCACATATTGTGTGAATATGGATTCCTTGATATGTTGGCAAGACATATGGTCTCATTGGGAGACATATCCACCATTAGAGTTTCAGATCTGCTGGTATTGATTAGGAAACCAAGAATTTGCTAAACACAATGTAGGCCAGAGAGAGCACAATATATCCCAAGGCTTGCGGTGTCCTGCAAGAGTGCCTGTTCGTAATGATAACAGTAATATATCAAAAAACGGCTGTACAGCTTGCAACATAATAATATTTTTGTTGTTCGTAAAACTTCTCATATGCAAATAATTTCTCGTTTCGTAAAGTTCTATTAAAACAAAACCACTGTTTAAACCTTTAACGAATTTTTTTTCTTTAATGAATTTGCAACACAGCGACAACAACAACAGCAAGAATATATAAATAACACACATTCATATACCATAGATATAACAACATATACATTTGCATTCGTATGAATGTGTTAGTAAGTGTATCTTTGAAATTCTAAAAATAGAGCAACAATTTTTATTTTGTTTTTTCCTAACGATGACTGCGAGCGGCGATGACAACGACTCGACTTCATTTCTCCTCTATTAAGTTTTTCTCTTTTTTTTTAAATTTTTTCATTTTGTGCACTATTGTACGGTGACGATTATTATGATTACGAAAGGATAACATTTAATGTACAAATACATACACACTCACATGGAATACAGACACACCCAAATGAACGCGTAAGCACTCTCTACACAAACATGCATACATACACTTTAAGAACATACATACATGACGTTCTCATATAGATATGTATGTCGTTGGGCCAAAGCCATCTAGTCAAGCCAAGCCAAGCCAAGTTGAAAGCCAAATAATAACGTCAATGTCCTTGGAATAGTAAAAAAAGAGTGCAAAACAAAATAGAATTGAAATACGAAACAAAGAAAAAAAATTACTTAAACTATGAGAGTGGATGCACAGCAACAAATCTACGATTGCAAGAGTATTAATAAACACACAGAGATACGCACAGACCCATACACTCTTCCATATGCATTTATTTAAAAGCCAGTTACGTTACGAGTTTTATAGGTATGACTTGTTTTATACTATGCATGTATGTATGTGTGTGTGTATGTAGGAAACTTTAACTGTGTTTGCTTACAATTAAATTCTGCTCTCTTTTTATATCTTGATACATGCACTTTTACACACATACATATACACATACACACAAATACATTTTAACCACCTATTTTATTAAAGTTCGAGAGTGGAGACTGTCTCTTTAGATGGAGTGAACAGAAACGGATATAAAAAGTACACTTTAAATACTTGGCACCCGTTATCATGGTGTGTGTATCATAAGCTACACAAAAAAAAAAAAAAAAAAAACTGAACGAGTGCTTGAATCTCAAGTGAAGGTAGGGATTACATGTTTTTTCTTCTTTGTTGTGTTCCTGATCAGAACTGATGGAAAGGAAGACAAATACAATAACGACTACTGAGTAGTTCAACTGGCTAACAAGTGGACATCTATTGCAAAAACAACAACAACAACAGGTAGAATAATAACAACAATTACTACAACCTCCCAACACGACAACGATACAACGTTATCGTTAAAAACTTTAAAGATGACTTTTAAAAAAGAACAACAACAACAAGAACAATAAATAGTTTATATTGGTTAAAGTCTCACCTCTTTTTTCATAAAACTTCAATATTGTCGTTGATAACTGTTGCTGTTGCTGGTGATGCTATAGCTGCCATTATCGTTTTGGTGTCAATGGTGTCACAGAATGTTGCAGTTGCATAAGTAAAACAAAAGTTTTCTTTTTTAATAAATTCCACAGTTCAATTTAACCGGACGAAGGTAAAATGTGTAATCGCTAATAGAGCAATACTATCGCTTCATATCAACATATGGAGTTTGTTTGTTAGCGACTTAACTTTGGGTCAAAGAACTGCACTTCAAATTACTCAATAAACTTAAGGTGGATTATTTTTATTTGAAAATTATTAAAATTTATTACAAAATGTATGTGAGATTAACAACAGAAGCGTTTGCTTGTAGTTTTTTATTGTGTTGGTTGATTGTAGTGGTGCTTAAAATGTATTTTAATTTTAAAATTTCCTTAAATTAAGAGATAATTTAACCAATACTTTGGAGGAGGAGAGAGAACAGTGGGCAGAAGAAAGATTATCTGTTATATCCTTAAAACTGCAATTCAAATGCAATTCAAAAATGACTTTACTTGTAAACATTAAATGTCAGCAAATTCTCGGTAAAAACGATATAAACAACCTGTTTTTCATAATCAATCCTCTTGCTGTTTCAATAACCAGTAAAGAGTAACTTTGAACCCGATGGATAAATTTAGGGTTATTTAGTATCTGAAACAAAATATATGCACAATCTAGTCATTATGTATGACTATATGGTAATCATAACATAACAAACGTATACTTACTCAATAACATTAACAGAGTGTGCTACAGGACCAACTCATCAAGTATACATTCATAGATAAACAGAAAAACTCTTCAATGAACTGTGTTGTTGAGCACAATTAAAAAAAAAGGAAGTCCAAAAAGAGTGACACTAAGTAGAATAGAGTAGAAGGGAAGTAAAATAAATTGTTGAGATATTGTCGTAGCCGGCATAAAATCGCTATTATGGAAGTCAATGTTGACATTTATTGACTACTGTTGCCATCTATTTGGTATTATGCGAGTCGCATGAGAGTCGAAAACTTGGCGAAGACTTAAACAAGTGGTAAAGAGTATTCACGATTCAGATATCATTTTAATTTTGCTGCCATTTTTTTTTTCTGCTGATCATTTTAATTCTCAGATTCTAAATACATTCCGATTACTTTGTATGAAACGTTGGACGTAAGCACAACGAGTTTTTCTATTAAAACTTTTTTTTAAATTAGCAAAAGCTTCCAAGATGTACAGTAGCGAGCACTAAAAGCACTGTATTTTATCACTAACAACGGTATCCAATTCAAATTCTCTTTTGCAATTTTTATTCTTTATAAGAAGAAGAAGCATACTTGATATCAGCTGATTATCTTTTTGAATTTGATCACAATATTTTATTAATTGCAAAAAGTGAACATTTTGTTCGAACAAAAACATTCAATGTGCTGTTAAAGTAAGCAAATCATATCATTTATTTAAAAAATAGTTTCATTGTGAAAATTTGTTGTATTTTTCACGAAACAGTTATCAAATGATAGCAAAGTGGCAATAACAAAAGCTTTGGAGGAAGAAATGGCGATGAACGAAGTTGGTGTCCTATTCGAAGCACACAAATCAACAGTTAGTCGAATTTTCTCAAAATTTCAGTCTTCTGGAAGTGTAGACAGAAAACCAGAAAGTCGCCACCAACGAATTAAGATTGCTCATCAGGACCGAGAAATGCTAAGGCCAATAAAATTTGATCCACGAAAGACGGAAGTAGATATTGCTAATTACCCAAAAACACAAATAGGCGTCCAATATAGCGCGTGTTAAATGACGCAGATTAAATGAAGCCAACTTATATGCTGAACCTTCCTGTAAAAAGCCACTTATAACCACAGTTAATAAGAGAAGGCGTCTTGACTTTGCAGAGCGTAGCTTAAACTGGATAACAGAGGATTTGGCTAAGGAGCTTTGTAGCAATGAACGAGAAGTTAATTTATTCGGCTCCGATGGCATAAATAATATTCCTCGACCACTAAATAAGAGATTTTTTCCTTCATTAATCAAAATTATATAAATTATATAGCGTTGCATTTTTTATGCTCGGTACTGTAATTAGGAAATATAGAACAAAACTCGGTAAAGAAAATGCTCTAACAAATCGTGCCATCAAGATAAGAGAAACAGAATTTATCTACGTAGTGATCGTTCAAACGAGAATATAGCAGCTGTAAGCAGAAGTGATGAAGAATCTCCAAAAACAACCATTCGTCATCGTTCACAGCAATTAAACATCAAACGAACCACATTATTCAACATTTTTCATTCTGATCTCCATTTAAAGGCTTGTAAGATTCAGTTGCCCCAATAATTAAAACCAGCTGACCACGTATTACGTCGGCAATTCGTTTCTTAGGCCATCGAAAAACAAGAAGAAAATGAGAATTTTTTTTCACAAAATTATCTTCAGCGACGAAGCCCATTTCTATATTTTTTGAAAACGATGGGATGGTCAATGGAATGGTACGGTCAATAGAAATCGCTACAGGGAGATGATCCCAAGCTTTTTGTGGTAGAAAATTTATGATTTAGAATATGTGGTTTCAACAGGAGGATGCCACTTGTCACGCAGCAATAGAATTTAATTTTTGGTCAAATTTATAATTGAACTTTTTCGAACACCCAATATGTACATACGTTTGAGCATATTGTTTAATAAAGCTAAAGCTTGGAAAGAACTACGAGTCTACAGGAGCTGATAGTATGATAGAAGAAAATATTTTATATAGTATTTATAAAGATGTTGCACTGTCATACATGTAATTCCCAGCACAAAAATCAGCAGTGGATTTATTATAAATCCATAAGAGAGGGTAAGTTGATCTTGTTCTCTTTCAGAGTTTGCTAGTGGAGAGTAATATTGCGAAAAAGAGAATAAGAAACATAGATAAGTTAATACGTATGATACAAACATATGTATGTATAATTTTTTTAAATCTACTGAGTGAAATATCTTAATAGGCTTTATTTAGTGGAGCATATTTTTCTGTAAGTTTTCTTTTTTGAGCTTGGCTTAATATTTTTAATTATACTCTCTTTTATTAAAATTTTTATTATTAATATTTTTTTTTGACATTTAAATTTTATAAGTATATATTGCATGACAATACGACATACTGTACACAGCAGTTCCAATGATCTCAAACATTACTTTCCAATTTAGGACTTCACAAGACTGTGAATTGGCTAATTATTAATTAAATAAAATGACAAAAATTTTAAAAACCAAAATAATTCATATTTTCACACACTATTAATATTTTAACACTAATGCTTACATACACATCTACAAAGCATTCTTACATACACATACATATACATACATACATACATACACGTTTATATTGTAAAATTAATTTAATTAATTTAAAATCAAACACATTCATTAACAATTTACTAAATTAGTTAAATTTAAGCCTATTTAGGTAAATAAGTATACACTAATACACATACGCAAACATAGAAACATAGACTCATACCTAAATATTAAAAAATGTTAATATGTGTGAATGCGGTGATTCGACTATGAATGTGCTTTTGAGTATGTGTGTGTGTGTGTGTTATCATGCGCCAAACCAGCGATAAACTCCGTGTGTTTTTTCGAGAAGGATTTTCCGTGTTTTTTTTCATATTAATTTTTGGTGTGTAAATAGAAATTTATGTAAATATTTAATGTAAAAATTTAATTTAAATTTATTTTAATTACCATGATGTTCATAATCGCACCCGCACACACCCACACTCACACGCATACACACACAGAGGCAAACACACATGTTAACCAAAATTATTTACTCCATAAAATGTTTGGTTATGTCGGTTTCCATTAACTCCTAAGTTCGTGTTAATTTTTGTTTTTTTTTTTGTTCTTTTTTAGGATGTTTTCACCAACACTTTTGGTTCATGTTCACACGCTTGTTTGTCTAGTGGAACAATAAAATTTAATTGAATTAAAACTGTGCACCAGCAAGTTAAGAGTACAAGTCGTGGTATTTTAAATATTTAAATTTCTTATTATAAATTTGTTTTTTCTTTAATAATTATTATTATTTTTTTTTTGGTTAACGTGCTAAGAGCTAAGAAGTTTGTTTATTCCGTAGTTGCTTTAAGTCTCAAGTATTTGCTGTAGAAAAAATATTTGTTTAGGTTAACTCAACTTGTGCTAATGAGCGTTTAAAGCATTTATTTCTGCGTAAAATATTTAAAAAGGATTTTTGTTTTTTTTTAAATAGAAATCTTAGTTTTACTATTTACATAAAGATAAGCTTTTTTTTAATTAAAATTTTCAAGTAAATAGCAACAAAAGGTTTATATTTTAATTTTATTTTTTATATTTTTAATTAAACTCGTTTCTTGTAACCGTCTCTACCCACGTTCTTTATGCACACATTTCCTATAGAGCACCAGTTACGTTAAGGAAGGTTGGAATCACACTGATGTCACAATGATTTTAAAGGGAAGTAGAGTGTACAACGAACTAGTCTCCAACTCAAACATTCATAGCGCTTTGATACCCGAAAATAATATAAGTAAGAAACAAGGACAGACAGTTCAAATCACAATGAAGAAAACGACAAACATCAGCCGCTAAAATTCTCGTGTTCTTTAGTGTGAAATGGATTATTATGAATCTAAAACTAAGACTGTATTCCATATATGAGGGAGCTATCCTCTACAGGGGGTGGCGTGGTGTAGTGGTTAAACAGCAGGCATACAACACAAGCGACACGAATCTTCGAGTGTTTACTAAAGAGACCTTCCTCCAGACAAATCCATCTTAAGATGGAATCCCATTATTCCAGCTTACCGCTAGCGAAGATGATAAGCAATCAGAAGAATGACTAGGAAAATTCGTCATCTATTGGGAAAAAATTACAATGCTAAGTAAGGATCATCACCTCCACTTAGCAAAGATTTTAACCACTATATAATCAAATGGAGGCGAGTTACAGAAAATTAATCATCTACTTAGCTTGAAAATCAACTTGATTACTGAAACGGCAACAAAGCAATGGTTGCTTTGTGGAAAGCCAATATGCTTCTTAGAGGAGTGACAGAGGAAAAACTTCTCCCCACAGTATTCCATTCATCCCTTTCGTGAATATCAAAATTTCGCACTGTAATACCCTCTTTCACGAAGCTGTGCCGTTAAGTTTCTTTTCAACTGTTTAGTTTTCGTAAAAGTATTTACTTGCCACTGTAGTGTGGTCGGCAAGAGACAGGCCTACCAACCAAGAAGTCCTCGGTTCAATACCAGGCCACACCATTTGATTGCTAACGACTGGTTATGAGTGTTTACACTATGAAGAACAGCTCTAACTTAGGTATCTGCCATCCGGAGCCGGCGTTAAACTGTATGTCCTCATCAATGAGTTTAAAAATATAATCGGGTGCAGCTCATTCATTCCTTGTTCTACTAAGAATGTCGCGGGCATTATGAATGTGTGCTTCTCATTTCTTTGCTTATCCAATAGCTTTATTCAATAACTGTGGATTTGGCTTTTGGGTTTTGACGTCAACGACACTATCGAGTTGACTGCGTTCATTATCAATCTGAAGAGCTCTTAAAAGCCTAAGCAAAAAAATATTTACTTTATTCAAATATAAAATAAGCAAAATTCTGTAGAAAGATATGATTTTCTATGATTTTCATTCTAATACTGATCCTTTAAATCATTCGTGCATTTCAATAATCTTTGATTAACTGGCATAAAAGGAGCCATAGTCATTATTTTATATTCAAAACATTAAAATTTTAAAAAAGAATCTCTTCATTAAACAACTCAAACGATTACACTTCATCAGATAATACTTATGATTAAATACACTGTAAGAAATAATTAGCATAGTACAAGAAAAGGATGTTACCACGAATACCTCCTTTAACAATTCCTTACAGCAGTACAGAAAATATTCTATTAAATAGGAATTAATGGTTTAATTTTTAAAATATCACCACCACAAAGCCATTGTAGATAGAAAGCGATTTTAATATAAATTTCTTCAAGTGTATTACTAAATAATATAACGAAAGCTTTTCCAGTACGTTGTTTAACAATTTTGCATAAATTGGTTTAAGGATATACTCATGTGTGTTTTGCGTTTAAGGATTTGCAATGTACATATGTATGTAAGCTTGTATAAGTATATTGTGTGTATTTAAATAATTCAAAAGACTTTTTTAAAAATTTATTCTCCATTTAAATGTAAAAAAAGGATTTTTTACAACTGAACGCATTTTTCTTTTATTTTGGTTGTATCGCATAAATTTCCACAATATTTTGTGGTTTCGTCTTATTTATAGTTTTACCTTTATTAACAGGATGATTTTACTTACCGAAAGCCAACGTATTAATGCTCTCTTTCTCCCTCTCTCTCTCTCCCAACATCTACTTTTCATTTACATTTAAAAGGCAATTCAATGAAATCGCTTTGCAGTCGTATTTTATATCAGCGTAAGAATAAATTTTAAATTAATGAGGTTTGGAAGCGAGAAGAAAAAGGAGAGCGATGGTAGAAAAATATTGTAAGAGTTGATCTTATCAAATTGTGCTATTAAATCCGCATAAATTTAAATTCAATAAACTAACGCTCTGACTTAACGCAGCTATGAATTGCTGGATGATGATGATGCTGTCGTTATCACAATATCTGCATATCAATAAGAGATTGTATGATGAAATGAATGAATTGGTGATGTAATGGTACAAAAAAAGTAAATATTTGTAAGGAAATCAAAAGTGGAATTTAAAGTCAATCAAAAATCAGTTAATGAACCACCACAATTTTACGCATACAATTGCAGAAGGGCGAGAGAAAGAAATTTATGAAATCAATACCAATATCAACTCAATTACAATTGATAATTAAGATGCGAATTAACTGTAGTGTGGAACATAAGTATACTAACGTATTCTCACTCAGTTATAAACATACTGTTAGAGATTAAAAACGCCTCAAAAGAAGATGCATATACGAGTACCAACATCAGTGCATTTAGAACTGTATTAAATTGGTTTGTGTCAAGGCTAATAATGTGTCACCTTGGTAATGGCATACACATTTGTGTATTTGACGGCACTACCAATTTGACCATCTGTGGGTAACACGATCTTACATTTTTTTTTTAATTCACGGACATGAGTAGAAGATTTAGAAGGTTTAGGACTTTTCCAGAACATTCGAAACAGTAGGCATTCAAGTATATAAGGAGCACTGCTTCGCCTACGTCAGTCAGTCTTAGTTTGGCAGTCTTTTTGTTATTAAAAATAACTTTGAAAATTCGCTTCAGAATTGAATTGCAAAGTTTTTCAATATAATTCAACGAAAGGGTGGACCAAGCGTGTTTGTTTCCTTCGATTTATTCAGTTTTCGTGTTGTATTGTTTTCCGAACTCGTGCACTTTTCTAGCTAACTATCTCCAGACGTTATTGATTATGCTGGAGTCCTACGAGTAAGGTGGTTATTCAAGGACATCAAGTTTTTGGCTTCAAATCCATGATTTCACGGATCGAGCTGTATGGATTGGAGCACTTTAAATTGCCAAATAAATTTTGAAAGTGGGGAAAAGCTGTTTTCAAAACGCTATTGGAAAACTGCAACTCACAGGAGTTGCGGGGAGTAGGATATTGTTCCCCACACCATCACACCCCTTATCTTCTATCGCGGCTTTAATTTCTTGTGGGAGAGATCACATGTAATGATTGTAATAAAATATAACAAAACAAAATCAAATGAGTGAAAGGGGTGCGCTAACCTGCTAACGTGCAGTGTTACGAAAAAAGAAATGCCAAAAAAGCATATACTAACATTTGTACATTTCTAGTTACAAGCTTTATTGTGGATGTAATTTTATTGGTTTGTGTCTAGGCTATAATCACTCTGTCAATGCCCTACTTATTTGTGCTATTAACAGTGTTACCAATTGCGTATTGTTCGGTGTTGTCAATTCAATGTTGGGTACTAAACTTAACATTTGAATTAACGTAGCTGAATAGAAGTTTGTAGATTATGCGAGAAAATTCGAAATTAATGTCAATTTTCCCCACGTTGCTGGGAGTATTTATGTGGTATACCTATAAAAGAGAATGCGTTAAAACTAATGACTTATATTGACTACCAATACAATAACCATTCTCTAAATATACAAAAATCACCACTTTTCTGCTGATGATTTATATTGACCACAAAGTTTTTTGAACCAAATTTTTAAACTTTTACTATTACTGCTTCCTAGAAATCAGTATTTACTTTGTATGGGAGCTGCCATACCCACTATTTCAATTTTGCCCATATATCCGCTGAAGAAGTGGATTCACTACGAAATTGTTTAGACCAAATTCGAAACTTTTCAATATTACTATTCCAAAGATATACAACTATTCATATTTACTTTGTATGAGAGGTGCCACTCCCACTTATCCAATTCTGCTCAATTTTTGACTGATGATTTGGATTAACTAACAGGTTAGTTAAGCCAAATTTAGAAACTCTTACTATTACCGTTTTAAAGGTATAGACATATAAATAAAAATATTATATGGGCCTGGCACAGCCCAGTTTAATAAAAACCATCAGTGAAAGATACCTTTCTAATGCGTGCATTTGTCTAACTCAGACAAAGTTTAAATGCAGTAACAAATTTCGTTTTCAAGTGAAACTTATGCAGTACAAAGGATTCCACTCTAATGTCAATAACCGATGGACATACAAAACCTCGGTATATAATTTATCTTATTGAGAACGGTTGGCGAACTTCAGAGAACATCAATTACATTGCATTTTATAGTCCTCTTTTATATACGAGTATATAGATTAACATTAGTTTCGAATGTTCTAGTACAAGCCCCAAAGTCAGTATTCAATTTCTGTTAAGATTTGAATTATTTCTCCGACTTAAAGTGGAATTGTCAGCACTGTGCAAATAAATAACGCCTTGGCAGAGTGATCGTTGCCTTGACACAAACCAATAGAATAATTTCCATAACAAAGGTTATAACTTCCAATGTTGGTGTATATTTTTAGGTGTTTTCATTTTCGCAACAATACATTATCATTATCATTTATCACATTCTCAGACTTGGTCAATTTTAATTGACTTACATATTTATTTATTTTTTCATTGAGAAGTTAGTAGCCACTATTGACAACATCTACTCGGGTTACTTTTTCTAATTTGTTACTAAAACCTCAAAATAAAATAACTTCTCTTTTAAAATATGTGTAAAAAACCAAAAGACTTTTAATCAACTTTTCTGAAACACATACAAGAAAATAAATAATTTGCCTTCACCTCTGTGATGTATAACATGAAAATGATTTCTAAATCAGGAAACTCTTAAATAATTACTTTTACTTGTCAACAAAAAAAGTAAGTAAAAAATTCAGTTTAAAGCCGATACAGTAATCTGTGCCACAGCAGTAGCAGTCTAAGTACTGGCATACGTTTTTCAATACTTAAAAGTGAAGATTTTAAAAATTCTCTTTTTTAAAACAAAAACTTTATTTTTCTTTTTACTTCCAAGTTTGGATATAAGTGACACATAATGTGGCATAATTTTTTCTACCATAGTTTTATAGGTCAAATGCATTTGGATAAGAAGCCTAGCAAAGAAAAAAGAAAAAATTTTTGATTTTCTTGTTCTCATCATATAAAATCTAATACTCATGCTGTTGCACTTGCATTTTCACATTTTTAAAGTTTAATCCTGATCCTTAATAAAACAAAACAAGCAAAAAAGAGAGAGAGAGAGAGAGAGAAATGATGTTGGAAACGTAAAATAAAAAGAAATATTCACCTAGAAAATCACAACAAGTATTTACAACAACAACAATACACATATGCAGTGGAAAAGAGGGAGAGAGTATGAATATACTCTGGACCAGATACAGGCAACGAGCTGCTCTTCTCTTCTATTTTCACTCGTACGTAGTTACACGCATAGGTAAAAAATAAGCAAAGAAATGTGAAGAGAGAACAAGTGGAAAAATATAGTGCAAAGTGGCATGAGTAAGAGACTCTCAAACTACTCTACAATTTTAAAATGCATTAATATTAGTTTGCCGGAGGCTGCTCTACATACACATGTATATTCATGTGCAACAGGATGTTGAAGCTTTTTGCTTAATACCAACTTTACATTACAATAACAAAAATTCTTTTTTTTTGCCTTGCAAGTGCAAACACTTTTCTGTTGCCTTTCAAAAAAGATTTCAAATTTTTATGCAGACATTCAAGCGTAACAGTGATCGTTAATAAGAACAAAAAATAAATGGAAAACATTGTAAGCAGGAATGAAAGAAAAAGAAGAAGACAAAAAACAAGAAACAAAATCGAATAGGAGAGTTTTGCTTTATTAAAGAATTTATTGGAAATTTTTTTACGATGCTCTGGCTTTTATGAAATTTCAATTTGTTTTAGCCAAAGTGAAAGCAAGTCAAGGAATCCCTTTAGCAAATTATAAACGTATTCATGCGTATAAAACATTAATGCTCAACCAACGAGATAGTAAAGTTTATTGCTGCCCCTCTTTTTGAATATTGTTGCTATAAATTTGCGTTACTCTGTGAGCTCATATTTCTGTTGCCTTGGACCTTTTTCATGGCTTTTATCGTTTTTCGTTTTTTTAATTTCCCTTTTATCCCCCACTTTTGGCCAAAAATTATGTTGACTCTGTAAAAAAAAAAAAATCTTTTAACGATTTTAATAAACTTTTCTTAAACTGTTGTGAGTGTAGGAATAAAAAGCATTTTTTTCTTCTTCTTTTACTGCTGATTGGGTCATGAACTAGTCTAGTATCTCGTTCTACCACTTCCACACTGCGACTTTTTTCAACTTTCATTTCCCTGAATTTCCGCTGGCAGTGACTTAAAGTACAAGATTAACATTTTTTCACTCCTTTTCCGTGTTATCAACTCCCCTGTGTGTAAGTTTATTTTCGTTTCGGTTTCTATGCGCTGTTGTATTTTTTTCAATGTTTTTTTTTTTTTCTATTCAAAAAATTAGTAAAATTGTTGATGGGCAAATGAAATTTAATGAAACTCTACAGAACTGATGTTTTGATTATTGAATAAAACTTGTAAAAGAAAATGATATGTAATTAATTTAATAACAATCTATTGCAGAAACTAAAGGGTCCGCCAAATAAATTTTTTTCTTTTGAAAATGTTATAAAAAAAAAATACTGAATATTTTCTCAAATTTCTTTTTTTATTTGAAAGTACAATCCTTCCGGTTAATAATGGAATATAATTTCATTCAAATGGCTGCCTCGGCTGGCCATGCAGTAGCCTACACGATCGGTCCAATTTTTAAGCACATTATCGATTGTGTGCAGCTGTATTTCACCAATGGCTTCACGAATATTGTCCTTTAAAGCGTCAATTGTCTCTGGCTTGTTGGCGTAACACTTATCTTTGACGGCACCCCACAGATAGTAGTCCAACGGTGTCAAGTCGCAGCTCCGAGGAGGCCAAACGACATCAGCTCTGCGGCTGATAATGCGATCTTCAAAAACAGGGCGCAAAACATCGAGTGTAGCTTCGGCTGTGTGGCACGTAGCGCCGTCCTGTTGAAACCAAATGTTGCTAATATGCTTCTTTTCAATTTTTGTGAACAAAAATTCGTTCAACATGGCCAGATAACGATCGCCATTGACTATAACGGCCACTCCTTGCTCATTTTTGAAGAAAAATGGCCCAATTATGTCTCTGGACCAAAATCCGCACCAAACAGTGACTCGTCTTGGGTGTATCGGCTTTTCAATGTATCCGTGCAGGTTTTCTGTGCCCCAAATGCGACAATTTTGCTTGTTTACATACCCGCCAAGATCAAAATGAGCTTCATCTGGAAAGATGATTTTTTTTTTGGCAAAATCGGCATCTTCTGTAAGTCGATCGCAGGCCCACTTAGCGAAGCGTATACACAACCATATTCGTTCAGCGGAAGGATAAAACTAATTATCTGTCAAATCAGACATGAGCTAAGTCTTACCATTCACGAAATAAGCACTAGTTGAAAAAAAACGTTAGATGGCGGACCCTATAGAATACTGCTCTGTGTCACTATTTCAGAAAAGTATGACAATGTCTTATATTTTCCTTCATTTAGATATAACAATGCTTGCATGGACTACTACTTGTCTGCTTGTGTAGGGCATTACAGACGTTGAAATTCAAAACGCATATACAAACACAAGAAACCTTAACAGGTTTCCTAAAAGCAACCCGCGTTTACATACTCAAGCATACACACTGGAAATTGTAAAACAACCATCGAACAAATATAATAACAACGATTTAATTAGATTAAAAATACTCTCTACCCAGGCAAACCAGACCAAACTGAACCAAGACTAACTGAACCAGGCCAAACAGTTAGGGAATTATTTTCCCAATTCCTTAAAACTTTAACAAGAATATCTGTATGTATGTATGTCTGTAAGAGTGTGTATTTCCTTAACAGTGATATCGAGTTTTGAGAAACATGTGTTTGTTTGTTCGACATTGCTTTCTACAAGTGTTTCCGTGTATGTGTAAGAAAGCCTGCCTATCAGTCTGCATTGAGTTAAACAGGGCGCGGACATTTAGAAAAACACCAAATTCAAGAATTCGCTTGTTAACGAGCCACAGATACTTCACCTAAATAAACATACCAGAAGCATATACCTTACACAGTCACACACACACACACACGCACACACACACACATGGTGAAAAAATCTTTCTAAAATTTCTATATATATCTGTAGCATGTATACAAATACATATGTTTGTATATGTGCTATTGAGTATGTGTTGTGGCATAACAAATGTTTCGTAGAGTCTATGAGACGGCTGACAGTCTCTACTGGGAACTAACAGCATTATGTTTCTACATAGTATGTTAACAACTGTTTAGTTGTATGTGTGTGAATATGTCTACATGTGTATATTAATGGACAATTGCTTTACAGCTGTGCTCATTTGATGTTTCACTTGTTTGTTTTCTTCCATACACGGTTTAATACTCACTTAAACAGACACACACACACACATACACAAACAAAACCGAAAACACACAAGCCTAAAGGCTTCCACCGGGTAATCGAAAATGTGTTAAGTCACTACATTCGAAACCATTAAAAAACATGTGGAGTGTTTTTGCTTTCTTATTTATAACTCCCATCGGGAAATTCAGGAATTTTCTTGATTGAATCTGAATATTTCATTGTGAGGATAATTAACGAAGAGATATTTAAGAAATAAAATTGTACTTTTATTCACTTTACAATTGCACCACGTATGTGTTTAAATAATGCACTTTTCTGTATTCCAAAATGCCATTTAATTTAATACAGCGCACACTTTGCTATAGCTTTTTCAGCGTCTGTGTGTGTGAGTATTTCAAAACAATTGACAACTTTATTGGCGAATATTTTGTTTACATAGAGGGTGGACGAAAGTTAGAAAAGATCGAAAAAAAGCAACAATAGAAAAGTGTGTTAGGAAACACGTGAAATAACAAACATAGACCAACACCAACAGTAGGCAACCAAAAAAAAAATTAAAATCACACGCACACACACCCTCATACAAACAGCAATTGAAATACCTTTCGCTTTTAAAAGGTACAAAAAAAACGAAGTTGAATTTTGTACATTTATTGGCTCTGGTTCTTACTAATACATTCTCAAACAATCCATCCATTCATTACTTTGGGCCAGTTTACATAATAACTAAGAGAAAAGGAGAGAGAGGGGAACACAACACTATGCATGAATAGATGGCATCTCTTCAGGGCTATACGTAGAGAGATAAGGGCTTATTTGCACACACATAATCACTCTTATTTAGTTTTTTCCCATCCTCATTATGTGGACAACAATTATGTTAGCAACAACAATAACAACAACAACAATAAAGGAAATACAAAAGAAACACAAACAACAGTTGAGTGTTTGTATATTTAGCAAGTAAGCACATATGCCAACACTCATTCAAACAAATAAACAAAAAACTCGCCATCATTAAGAGGTTTCTCTCTCTCTCTCTCTCTCAATTACACGATTAAACCACTGAAAGGGTTTTCACGGTATTTTAAAGTATGCGTATGCGTATGTGTGTGTGTAGAAAGTGGTGTGGTGAAGTAAAAGTTTAAATAAGTGAAACCATAGCGTATATATGTTGGATTTTCTCTCCAATCCAACACATGTAACCAAGCATGTGTTGAAATTTTTTTTCTCTCTGACAAATATCATACACCACTTACGAGTGTTATTTAAACAGCGAATATTAAATAAGTTTTCAGCTTTGATGTTGAAAAAAAAAAACAAAAACAAAAACAAAGCCTTAGTAAAGGCTTAGAAAAATATGCGAATTTGCGGCTGTTAAATTAGGGGCCAGCCCTTAGAATACTTTTCCTTTTGAAAATAAAGTCAGTTACTTTCAGTTTTTCTTCCTTTTTAATGTTTGTCATCAAAGTAATTTACTTTAAAAAAGGAAAGGAAGTTATGCTGTATTTTTTGCCAGTAGTAGGTTGTTGGACTTCATTAAGTATCAAGCCAAAGGCTATTTCTTCAGAAACGGTCCTAGTTATAGAGCTAAGTGTACATTTTGTTTTTACACTTTTATGGTCATTGTCAAGGCTAAAGAACGTATTATCGTTTCAAGATATCATTTGTAACACATGTTTAGAAACACGTATGAGCCAAATAATATACTCAAACGTCGAAACGTTAAACAAATTTATTAAAATTTTTCAAAAATTTTATTTTAATTTAAAAATAAAATATTTTTATTTTGCAAGCGTTTTTATTGTCTACCACTGCCATTCAAATGCTTTCTGCATTTACTGTTGTTTGCAACAGGATAAGTCACTTAAAAGAGCAGGAACTGGCACTGAACACTGAAAAGCGAAACAACGACAATGATAAACGTTAAAGTAATTCTTTTTTTCATTTCATTTTTTTGTTAATACAGAAAGCCTTCCCGGAAAGTACCTGGCTGTTGTGAATTTGTTGCTGCGAAAAGGAGAGTAAAAAAACAGACAAAGACAGACACTTAATGAGCGAATACATTTGTAAAGAATCTTCATTCACTTTGAAGGGGTTTCTTGCAATGCTTTCAACAAAAGCCTTTTAAAATTATTGCAATGGAAACTGCAATTTAATCAAATAATTGTAAAAAGAAAGAAAAAGTTGAAACGCCCACGTCAATTCAAGAGTTAGAAATGAAAAATGAGGCAAACTTGGGAAATCTTTAAAAAAAAAATTCCTTAAATTAAAAACTAAGAAAATTTAAAACAAAATTAAATACCTCTCAGTTAGGTAAAGTTTACTGTTTTTTCTGCAAAAAAGTGCTGAATCTATTCAAAAGCTTTTACTGTAATTATCTGACAAGTGTCTACCCTTTTAGGGTAGTTTGTTTTGATAACTTTTTTGAGCGATTGATAAATATGTGGTATCCAACGTGAAATGTATGTATTGAAGTGGAACTAATGTGCAAGGATGCCTCTATCTTACAATATGTCACATGACGATGTTTCATTATCAATTTACGCACTGCATCGATATTTTACAACAACCGATTTTGGACGATCTTCAAAGAAATAATCGGCGACGGAGCTACGACCACGATTGAATTCTCTATACCAGCGATATACTAAACTGAACTGATTTAATCGACACATTCTTGTTCGATAATCCACGTCGAAGTTGTGAAAAATAATCCAACGAAAACCTTGTCTTTAAATTTCCATTTTTCGTCGAAATTGATTTTCTTAACTCACTGTAAACAGAACAAATAGCACTTGTACGTCAAAACGTTGTGAGTACGTTAATGCGCAAAAATTTCAAACTTTATTATGGTCTTGCTAGAATTTAGCTATTGAGTTGATGTGTCCCCGAAATATAAATAGTGCCCCTCGTATCCTCAATTTATTCATCGAAATAAAGTATCCTGGTGTCATTCTGGACTGGAAGCTTAGTTGGAACTCGCACATTGGTGCCGTCCAGACAAAAGCGATAAGGGCCTTTTGGGCAAGTCGCTCCTACTGCGAAAGGCATGGGGTCTTTCGCCGAAAATGACACTATGAATATATGGCATAACGTTATTATTTTGCTCATTGTCACTTATGCAGCGATAGCTTGGTGAAGAAAAGCTACGGAAACTACTACCATTAATAAATTAGGCAGGGTACAGAGTCTCGCCTACCTCAGTATAACTGGGGCAATAACATCATATCCGAACGGCGGCCTTGGAGACCTTGATTGGTTTAACATCGCTTCACATCTATGTGATGAGGATGGCGGCATGTTAGGCGATAAATATTTCGCCAAATGGTCCCGTAATGTGTCGGAAAGTTTGTTCAATCTTCGTAGGATTATCGGAGTACCATTTTTGTATCCGTGCTTTGGCAGGAGATTCATGGTTGAGTTGATATGGGGCCTTAGTTCGGAGCTAGTTTGATGTGATTTAGTGTACCGATGACTCTAAGATAAATGACTGTGTGGGTGCTGGTATTCATGAACCCAACCGAGAATTGTCGATCACACTATGAAGATCGCTGATTATCTTCCAGGCTACGACACAATAAATAGACAGTGGGCTCAAGGGTAAGACCGTTAATATATTCTCTGACAGCCAAGCTGCCTTAAGGGCAAATCTTCTGGGCCGGATGCCACACCAGCATGCATTAGCCAACCTTTTCAGTGCATCATATCGCGCCGGTATTTTCCGTCCTACTGGAAAGTTGTTTATGTAACGCCAATCCTTAAAAAGGTGAGGCTATCAACCATGAAAACTACCGTCCAATTGCAGTCTGTTCGGCACTCTGCAAAGTTATGGAGAGTGTGGTTAATCATCACTTTGTAAAATTTTTGAGTCCAACAATTTGCTAAGGGATCGTCAATACGGCTTCCTCAAGGGTCGTTCTACTGGCGACTTGCTGGCGGTATTCTCTGAGAAATGGAACAAATCCATTAATGGTTTTTGTGAGAGCAAATTTGTAACTCTGGATATTTCTAAGCACTAGTATTGAAACTTAATCCTTTTGGTGTAAGTAGTCACTTCTCTCGATTTACACCAAGCTTTCTCAGAGATCGTTCTATAAGAGTGGTTCTAGATGGCTTCTCATCTGACGAGTTCAGGATAAATTCAGGGGTACCGCAGAGTATTCTTAATATTTCTTAATGACTTCCTTCTTTTCAGCAACCTTTGTCCTTCATATTCTCTTGATAGTAGCCGAGCTTTTTGGGGATTGGGGTGAAAAGGCTGAATATGAATGACACACTCACAAGCGACTTGGCAAAAATCTTCGAGTAGGGTTGATTTAAATGCGCGCAAGACCCAATGTTATTTTCTGGCACACAGACGTGGCGGCGTGGTGTCGTTTGTAACTATGTTTTTGATGTTCTGGGCATGATGATTCATTGTAATGTCCGTTGAAACGATCATTTTCTGAATGTCGAAAGAAGCAGTCATGTGCTTTGGTTTTTTAAGACTGTGAAAGAAATGCTTCACTCCATCTGACCTTCTCAACATTTACAAGACCTATATCCGACCCAAGACGGAATACAACTCTCATGTATGGGCCGGTGCTTCGAAGTCTATTTTTGAGCTTATCGACCGCGTACATGAGCGGATAATGGTGCTTATTAATGACGGTAGGGTAGCACACTCTATTGACTCGTTAGAGAATCGTTGCAATGGGGCGTGTGTTTCATTATTCTATCGGTATCATAACAAAATAAGAGACCTAATGCCTAATAACCACATATTTTCTTGTAATACACTTTTTTCCAGTAGAGCTTATCCTCCGTTTATGGGATGAATTCGTTCACAGTTCGTTTGTGCAATAGTCTTCCAACGAAAGATATTCCTGTCACCTACCAGCATAATCCACAGCATAAGTAGGGGTTATCCCCTGAGTGCTGGTCTCAAATTAAAAAAGGACACTTGGCACTCATCGTATGATATCTAGACTGGCTAAATATTGTTACGATACGTTGCAAAAACTTTCGCTTGGAAATAATGTACAGTTGTTTTATGACACTATGATATAGATGGTAATGAAATAGCGGATGCATTGTCCAGAAAAGACTCCCTGATAACCTACATCGCTCCGAAAATTCGCTGTGCAACACTACTTACCACCATTCTCAATCTAGTCAGTGATTGGGATTTTGGGCGATCATTCCGCAATTTAGTCGTCGCTCTGAGGTTCACTTAACGGAATTTTATACAAGGCACTCTAGGCTAAGAGCGCATTAGAAACGGATTTGGCTGACAGGCATCAGATAGAGCGAAACACACATTGTGTGAATGTGGGGCTCTCGATAGGTTTAGGTGGTGGTGTTTAGGTGGACATAGGGTCTCACTAAGTGACCTATCCACAGTTATGGTTTCAAATCTGCTGATGTCCATTAGGAAGACATAAAATCTGCTAAATAAACTATAGACCGACACAATAGATCTCATTGGTATAAAAAAATTATGTTGTTTTTTTATTCCATAAATTAAAATGCGTAATTTTTACACGTGAACAAAACCTGGAATAAAATTTAATTCTTCTAACACTTATTTTTTATAGAATATCTCTACTGCCATCTCTCTACAGATAAACAACATTTATTACAACACCCAACTTTCCTCGTAAAAATTCTAAAAAAGAAACCACAATTAAAAATCTTTCTCTTTTCGCTCTGCCCACATCTATTTACCTTAAAAATTTAAGACCAAGATTTTTAATTTAACTTTTGTTTATTTTGTAAGATCATAAGAAAAAATACCACTGCCTACTTTAAGGCATTTCGCTTAATTTATTTGTATAACTTAGCCTAACTCAGGGCTTATAATTATGAAAATTGCGATTCCATCAAAATAAATTCAAATAAAAAAAGCAAACAGAAAGCCCTGACAAAAAGCACATTAACCCGTCTAGACTCCATACACATATATAGTACACATGCACTCAAATACATACATATATTCGTTATTTTATGGGATTTTTCTTTTATGTTTTAGTTTCATTTCATTCTTTTTTTTTCTCTTATGTTCTGTTCTGGTTTATTTAGTTTTTTATTTTTCAGCCCAAAAGGCAAACTTGGAAACGTCATCATCATGTTCGTACTCAACGTGTTGTACTCGTACTCGTATTACAATACAATAAATTATTTACAAATACACAAACACACACATACGCATTCGCATACACGTAGTGTACTAACACCATGTCACACACATATCTTTATACATTATACGTGTGTATGCGTATAGATTCATTTATATTAAAAAATAAAAATAAAATAAAAAAATGCAGCGGAAAATAACAGAAAAAGAATCTTATGAATTCTAAATATAATTTAAATTGTGAATTTACTCTAAACAATTTTTATTTTTTTATTCTTTTTGTTTTTTTTTTTTTGCCTTATTCTTCTAACAACATTAACAATTTTAAATATTTTGTATGTGTATGTATTCACATCTACCCACACATGAATACGCCCATACAGATTCTTTTATCATTTGAATACAAAAAATCCTTTTTCCCGCTGTTTGTTTATACGAATGGTAAAGAAACAAAAATGAGGAAAACACAGAGTCTAACCCCATAATTCATAACTAAATTTATAAAGATAGACTTGACTTGTATGGAATCAACAACAACAACTGTAACAGAAACAAAAGCATAAAAGCAAGGTAAACACTAGACGTGTTTTATGAATGAAAACAATTCCTCTTTTTCACTTTTTTTGTTGTTGATATTTTTATAGACCGACTCATCGACTGCACGACTACTGTGCATAGCAGTTTATGATTCTAAACTGACTGTTGAATGCCTCGAAGGTTTATTCTTTTGAATGTTGGAACAAAATCACATGCTATTTGACATTAGGCTGGTATTGAGTTTTGCGAAGTACATCTGCGATTAGTACGATAAGAATTCATGGGTAAAAAGTCGAGGGCAAAAATAACCGACATTTAAAATTTATGCAAAAATTCAATAAGTTTTTATGGTGAAAAAATTCTAAAATCACATCTCAAAACCCTGCTTAAAGGCCAAGAGCTGAAATAAGTAGAGTAACAGAGTTTAGCTGAGAATGAAGTATTTTTTTAATCCAATTATATTATGTTCACACATAAGCTTTAATTGCCAATTAAGGGATTTTACGCAATTAAGTCTTTAATTGTACAATTAATTGAATAAAATTTAAGATGCAATCCTCTATGAGGAGTGTAGAATTAGGAATGACAGCTCTGTGTGAAGTATATTCAGTAAGGTGTGACAACTATATACAGTAAGAAAAATATATTTCTTGCAAATTTTTAAACATGATTTATTAAAATCATTAGATTTATTAAAATCATTAGATTTTAATAAAATAAATATATAAAAATAATATATTTTATGCGATGTTAAATAAGGCGGTTTTATTACTTAAAACAAACAAAAAACGGCACTTAAATCGTTTGGTTTTGTAGAAAAATTTTGAAATTCAAGTAAAAAAAAAAATAAGTTGTATGAATAATAATTTCACATACTGTAGAATGTTATAAGAAATAAAATATTTACAAAATGACAAAGTAAACAAAAATTTTTGTATAAAGAATTTATGTTTTTTTATTAATTTTTAAATTCTTTTTAATGCTAAAGTTTTACTAATTCTACGATCCTTATACTAAATTCACGAATTTAAGTTTTTATGAACAAAATATGTCTTGGCATCTTCAGCTGTCAAATACTAATTGTCTAACGACAATTGTGCTATGTGTGAACACTAAATACAATAGCGCAATTTAAAAATTAATTGACTCAATTAAAACGTATATATGTGAACAGGGTATTAGAATGGCCAGATTTCAGGAGTATTTTATATTGAAATTATTTTCGTTTTTGAATTTTTGTGTCAAAACATGTAGCGGGTGTTTCTTTTACAGTTACATAAATTTAAATCATAATAAAACAAAGAAATATATTTTTGATATCGACGAGACGGGCTTTGTCTGATAGAAAATTTTATGACATTATTGTTTAAATATGATTGCAACCATGTGGCCGCCGCGACTGACATGGCGCAATCTGTAACAACAATTTTTACAAACTTTTCGCAGCACATGCGGCCTTATTTGCCAATAACTTTTCGAATGTTAATATTCAGATGTTCAATTGTCCCTGGTTTATCGGCGTAGACAAGTGACTTTACATAACCCTTAAGAATATAATCCAATGGGGACTCGAGTCATAGGGCTCGGATATGGCTTGATCATCATAGTCTGGAACTTACCGGTGAGAAAACGGTGACACGGGGTCACATACTGTTTGAAATTGGCATGAGAATGGGCGATATGCTGCTGGATACGCGAAGAATTGTGAAATATTTGGCAGTATGGCTCGACTGTAGGCTCACTTACTTGGCCCAGATACAGCATGCGGTCACAAGAGCGGCCTAGACGGGCACGCTGAATATTGATGGCATATATCGGTTGGCTGACACAGGATAAGAGGAGACTGAGTATGTCTACCACGAAGTCGTTATTATTGTATGGTAGCGAATTTGGGGAGATGCAATGAGGATAAAGCTTACAGTCTTGGAGACAGTGCAGCGCACGGCGATACTTAGAGTACCTTCGGCCTACCGTACGGTTTCAGGTGCAACAGTCATCGTGATAAGTTCCATCGATGTGCTATCATTTGAATGCAAGAGGGCATGAAATGCTAAGAGTGAAAAGCTCAGCATTAGTGCCGTTGAACTGAGATTCCATACCATGCGACGATCACAAGAAAGATGATATGCAGGGACTAGAGGTAGAGAGACAGTCTTATCCCCAATATAGAAAGATGGACACCTAGAAACTTCGGCGAGGCTTACTATGTGACGCAGCTCCTCTCAGGCCATTGTTACTTTCAGCGGATTCGTTATTTCGATTGCGATGATCTAGTGAGCAAAATACTCGAGGGAGAGGACAAATGCATCGAGGTGGGAATGAGCACAGAATGCGTAGTACAAAAGAAAAAACGGAATCACGATACACAACAACGAAATGAGACTCAGGAAAATAAGCCAATAGGATGATCTTGGCTATAAATATGGTGCACACAGACGTGTATGAGAACATCGAGGAGGGATTGTTTTAATGGAAGAACCACTGAACGCAGTCGACGGCGGTCACTGTGAGTGCGAAGGTATTTTTAACCCCACCTCATGGGCCAAAAAGTGAAAAATTTGATTAAATCACACGATCTTGGTGGCAAATTAATTTTGGTATGTGTCTCTCACCTTTTGGAACCACATTCATCAGAGAGCAAAATTTTGAACGGAATTTCATTTCACAAATTTCAACAATTGGCAAGCGTTGCTCTGGTGTAAATCTATCCATAAAAGGGTTATTAGATTCAATATTGCAAAATTCTGCATATTTATAGAAAAAGTCTTGACTGTCAAAATATTGGTTAATGGAAATTTTCGGTAACAAAAACAAATAAAATTTTTGCAAACGTTGCTCTTGTGTTGTATCCATAATGAAATGCTAAACCAAACTAAACCAAAAGCAATCAGCTGTTATATCGGTAGTCAAATAGAACATTGTTGCCAACTCAAAGTTGGCTTGATAAACAAACTCCTCTTTCTAAAAAAGAATCTTAAATTGAATTAAAAATAATGACCAAAAGCGATAAGATTCGTTTTAAATAAAACACAACAGTGTTAAAATGTAATAACAGTACTTCGACTACAAAGTGTTTAAAAAGGATGATTTATAAAGCGATTAAAAGTCGATAACCGATTAATATAACAACAAATCAGCTCTTCACCTATGGTAGTTTGAGACGTAGTAACCAAATTTTTATGCGTTACCTTAATCGGACTACTGCAGTGGGCTTTCTATCTTCTAAAAATTTTTTGTGTTGTTTTCTTAAACTAAAAAATCCATTTAACTCAGTATGTTTAGTACAAAATAAAGAAAAAAAAAAAATTAAAAAAGAAAAATCCTAAGCTTTGCCAGAATTTATAATAATTTTTGTTTTCTTTTTATTTGTTTTCTCTATTTGTTATTGTTGTGTTACGAATTTCATATATTTTTGTAAGTAAAACCTACCAAACGTACTATGGAATTCTTATGGCATTTTTACTTTTATTCTCGTTAGTTTGTGCCTTTGAAACCACAATGTTGGTTTATTTTATTTTCTCTCTTTATGTATGTATGTATGTGTGGAAGAATAAACTGAACGACCGGATGAATGAATGAATTTTTGTTTATTTGTTCGTTTGAAAATATTTTTTATATTTAAATAACAGCAAAGGCAAACAAACAAGGAATTATTTTTATTCCTTGTTTTGAGTGTATTTGTATGAGAATGTTTTAAATTGCTGCCTTTTACACCTTCTGTACTCGTATAACGTACATGCAAGTTGACACTTTAAGTGCTGCTGAATGTTAGCATACATATGTATGCGTAGTAACCCAGCTAGCAATTTGAAATAAGTTTTTTGACAAATCACCTTGCTGAACCGTTTCCAAGTCCTTTTGGTGATAATGGACTCGAAAATGATTCGCGCTAACGCTTAAAAAGAGTTTGATTTCAAATACAATAACAATCACCAATTAATCATACAGAAGCTTAAAATGTGAGTATTATTTACTACTAGAAAAGATGTCGAAAATGACTCTAAACTAATAACGAAAAAGACCCATAAATGATTCATTCAGAAGGACAGTTTTCTCCCGACAAATTTAACTTTTTTGATCAGAATATTAGCGCATATTCCAGCGTTTTAATCGCGCAGAGGTAATAAAATTGACTCGAATTTAATTAAAAATTTCAAAAACAAAAAAAATGCTGGCTTGGAAGCGAGCCAATGTGTTTGTGCGTGTGTGTATTGGTTTTTTTCTCCAAAACAGATGCTTAATGTTTAATTTTATCTAAAAGTTAGTGGAGACAAATACTTATAAACACCCTTTCATATGCACACACACTAAACATTAAAAAGAAAAGAAAAAAACAAATATTAGATCATAAAACCTACAATGTTACGTTGAGTGTGAGAGAATGAAAATGAAAACAAAAAATAACTGTATGCCAACAGAGAGATAATAAAACAAAACAAAAGAAAGTAATGAAAGAGAAAGAAAAAAGTAAATTAGTGTTTTGGCACTCTTAACAAGATGGTTTGTTTAGATGGTTAAGGTGAAACTTACAGAAAATATTTTCTTTTTTTTGTTTTTCTTTCACACACACTTACATTTATTTCACAAATATACATTTACAAGCGCCCACACACACTTCACACGAACACATTAAATAATTAAACCATTAAGGACTGTAGAAATACATATTATAAAACGGAATTAAAGAACACTTTTAATTCTCATATCCTATCGTGAATAATTTTTCCCATGAAATGTTTTCCCTTTTTCCGAACGTTCAGTGGGGAATGGTAGCCTTAAAAAAATACCCTTGATTGCGAATAGTTTTTTCCCTCAAAATATTATTCCTTTCTTCCATAATCTTGTTTACTTTCAGTTCAATTCAGAAAATTCCCTGCGCATACATTTTTCCCAGTTACAAAATTCTCCTATTCCAAACAGAGAGGGAGAAGGAATTTCGGAATATATTTGTAAAATATATGTATGGCATATTTTAGGGATTTCAATTAAAATTTTTTTATCCTACACTTGATATTGAAAATTTTTAAATTGACGCATCTAAATATGTGTAACGAAAACTGACATAATTTTTCTTTTTGTATATTCATGGTGTTATAAGTCCGTCATGCGAACCAACTAAACTGATTTTGTTGAATATAGAATCAGCTAATGAAAGTCCAATAAGGTGTTTTTCTTAATTAGGCCTGAAACAGTTTAAAATCAGGAGAAAGCGGGCAAAACTAATGCCTTTTCTTCTGAAATTATATTCCTTGCTTTTTTAAAGCAAAGTTTTTTCTTCGATAACATTCATCGTCAACCAAAAAGTGTTTTTCAAACGTACATCTTCAAATACTGCACTTTTAGTGCCCAATTAAGGAATACAATTTTGGGTTTTAAGGAATAGAATTTTGGGTTTATAAGTCCATTACTACAAAACAAATAGTTGTTACGATATATCTTGGTAATTATAAAAGATGGAGTCCCAAAATTTCGACTTGGTTTTTTATTATTAAGGTTCACATTAAATTGTAAAATTAACTCCATAGGGAAATAAATTATTTATTTAAAATTACTTTTCTTCTAATACTACTTTGTTATGGCCTAATATGTTGACTTGACTTAAAAAATCATTTGATGTAATGTACTCTAATCTACTCTAACAAAGTCGGTATCTTTGCAAATAACTTTTTAAAGACGATTGTTTTAATTCGCTGTACTCTAGTTTGAGTTTTTTGGTTGTTAGGCTCTTTTTGCATTTTAGGTGAAAATTTTAACAAACATATGGTTCTTACAAAAACTGCAGGCACAAATTGAATGCACAAAGCCAGCTTTTTTATATGAACAAATTCAATTACTTTCAATTTTAGGACAATTCCCTTATAATTTTCAAGGGAATTTATTCGCAAAATTTATCATCACATTTACCCTTTAGTTGATTTTCATAATACCTATTTTTTTCCCTGGGAAAATTTGTAATTTCCAAAGTTGAAAAGGGAAACATTCCACAAGAAAATTTATTTTAGAATAGGGGAACAGGGAATATGGAAAAAAAAAATTCCCAAGGAATTCATTTTCAGAATTTGGTTGTTTGTTTTTTCTGGGAAGTTGCTTTTAAAATTTAGGTATTATTTACATTTTATTGGATTATCAAAGTTTTTATGAATTAATTTATTAAGAGAAGTGTTCATAAATTGCAGAACAGCACTACGCACTATTAAGTTCAGAGTAACAAATTTATTTTCTGTGGTTTTAGAGACGTGTTGGCGAAATTTTCAAATTCAATCCCATATAAACAATATTAACCACAACACATCAATGTCCTTCTCCGAGCCATCGGATTCATCGCCACTAGCTAGTATGGGTTTAAATCCCTCTAAATCTTGTTCTAAATCACTCCAAATGCGTTTTTTGTATTATTGCTTTTTCTCCACATTTGATAGAAGTTGTTAGATGGGTATATTATCGTGGTTATTATGCATTTTTGGTTTGGATTTTTGTTCTTCTTCCTGGAGATGGAGCCACTAGTTTCTTTCCCTCCGTCTTGGTGCAGTAAAACAAACGTTTCTTTTGCTTCTGATCTTCCATCTCTGGTTTGCACAATTCTTTGCATGGCAATGACTTTGAAGAAGTTTATTTTCCTTTCGATTTCTTTTTGTAAAATTCTACCATTTTGCTATGATACAATATAAATTATTGTATTCATGTTTTAATATGAATTGTAAATTTTTGATTTATTTGTTTTTGTTTAGCATTCAACGTAAATTGAAACCCTTATGTTGGTAACTAATTTAAAACATGGTAATGGTTAAACATGTTGCATTCTCTGTCGTTCAATATAATTCATATAAGTAGTTAATATACCTTTTAGTATCACACGATTGTCGTAATGCACCAATAATTACTGTATTTTATATGCCAATCGTGTTATTATACAATTTATTGGCTCATACGGCAACTAAAAATATTATTGTGCTTATTTATCCTGATAATATGCAACCCTGGTGCGACAATCAAGTTAAAGCTTTATCTTAAATAATGCACCAATATAAATTCCAAAAATATATCAATATTTATTGCATTCTGGTGTGGCAATTGAAGAAGACAATTATCACCGATTTTTATTTTTTAATTGATTTCTTTCTTTAAAAAAAAAGAAACATGTGTTTATACGGTATTTATAATTGTCATCCCTTAAAATATGCTTTTTAAAATTATTTATATGTAAATTTCTTCACAAACTTCCACCATTTCTTTTTTTCATTATTTTTACTTTTTTATCAAGCGGACACCTGATAAACAAAGCCGATGCAATTTGAATGTTTTAGAGAACAAACAATCTTTACTTTAGATAATTAAATATAATTTGTAATTATATTCCAATTTAAATAAATAAATATTTTAGTGAATTAATTTTTTTTTAATTTATTGAAATGTTTTCTCATATGCATAAAAAAAAAAAATAAATAAATAGATAAATTTAATGTACCACAACAGCTGATTCACAGAGTTGCCGTAAACTAGAACAATCGTCTGACAGCGTTGGGACAATTATTGTCAATACATCGTTTCGCGCCATCTTATGACAATAAATATTGTATAAAATTAGACAACCGTGTGAATAAAGAGTTTTTAATTGCAACAATTTCATTATTGTGCGCTAATTTATCACAACAAAATTTGTATCAGATTGGTGTATTTGAGTCAATCGTTCCCAGCTTAAGCTTGTGAAAACGGGACAAATATTTCATGGGAGATTCACTATAGCAATTTTCGCTTTGAGGGGAATGAAACAGTCATGGGTGCAAATATCTCCCAGGTGATTTTTGAGGTAAAATTAAAAAATATATAATAATAATAATAGTGGAAATCACCCTTCGTTGTAAATATGCAATTTACTATATTTGCTCCGAATTTCTGCAAAAAAGAATGAGTTAATGAGTTAATGTCTAGCAAAGACAAAATACTAAAGCAAATATGTATGAAAAACTATTTTTCAATTTTTTTTTTATTTTACACCAAATCCTATCTTAACATGATTTTTCAAACGGTATCGTTGGGAACGTGTCCACCGTGTAATAACAGGAATAGGTGTTTTGTGCATATAAGTTAGCAATCCTGCAATGATTTAATGTGTAACAAATATGCATAAGTATAGCAAAGGTAATCTTCATTTAATTTTTTGTTTTGTCGTGGCAAAACATACCAGATATGATAGGTTTGCTACATCTGCAAGTCTGGCAACGCTTGTTTGCAACAAAGAATGAATTCCCCCAATATTATTGTACTCACTTCTGTACGTGATGCAAACGAATCTTCAAGAAAAATAATAAATTAATAACAACAAATAAAACATACAAGTTCATTTGCAATATAAATTATTTACTGTAATCTTTTAATGTACAGCTACGAAATTCTGCCTACGCCCTAGAAAGCCCTAAAAATGGTTGTACCTATCACTCCGGTGATAAAGAATTCTTGCTATTGCACAATTAGAGTTACTTTTCCAATATTGATATTGACACGTTTCTAGTGAGGTGAATATGTCATACAAGATAGTATACGAGGAGGCTATCGCTGTAATATCCGAAAAGATGCCGGTAAATATCAACGCAAAAGAGCTCTGTCGGCTTTATAGTTTGCAAGTTGCGGCACCGCTGTACGAACGGATATTAGAGGAGCGTCCACGATCAATCAAGGAATGGCTGTAAATGTGGCAAACTTACCGCAATCAAAGATGCGTATATGCTCTTATACTCTGTTTCCCAATGTGAATTACAAACTGGATTATTATCTATAATCCTGTCCGGCCACTGATAATTTCATGAATGCTTGCATAGTTCTAGGCCGGCGAATAGTTCTGAAAATTTGTTGCCATTTGTTCACCGGACGTGTTGTGCGCAGGCTTGGCATAATTGAAAGGAAACGCATGGAACAGCTGCAACAAATGGAGCAACAACAGTATCGACAACTGGTCTAGCAGTTGCTTCGAGGAAACGATGAACCATTGTACAGGTACAATTGAACTGTAGCGCACGTTATGTAGAAGTTTAATGCTCTGGACGGTCTCTTGTCGTAATACTTAATCGGTAGTTCTGGGAGGATCCACCTTCGGATACCGTGGTGATTTAAGTGGGTGTATGTCCCACACTGGCTAAGGCTTTTAAGTGCTTTATACCTGGGTTTTTATCTCCGTCGACCATTACGCTGGCGGGTATGATCCCGCAGTGTTCGACACAATAGAACTTTTTAGGCCGCAGCGCTATAACCATTTGGGCCCCTCAGACTCTATTTAATAATAATACACCTCTTAAAAAACCCCAACAAAAAACCCAAGTGTTCAAGAAAAACTGAGTCTTTTTAACAGATTGTATAAAGGCTTAGTTGGCAAGAGCTGTTGCCTATTCACCAAACGTGAATTAGGAAATTCGATTCTGGTGCACATTTTTGAAAAAATTATTGAAATTTTTTTTAATAATTGATTAAAAAAAAAAATCAAAAATGCCATAGTTATTTCAAAAATATTAAAAAGGAATAAATTATAAAAGTGTATCTGCCAATGGGTTAAGGGGCAATGAAAAAAATGAAAAACACAACGTCCTTCTAAACTAAAGGTAAACTGAAAATTAAGTTTAAGCCAAAGACACGTTTTGGTAACAGAACTAAGCCGTAAAGAAGCGTAATAAAAACAGTCGAGGGAGGGTGAGGCAAAAAGCCCAAACAAATATACACTTGAAAACAAAGTGTAAATGCTAAAGAAGAGAAAGAAAAAAAAAACTAAAATTGATGTTGGATGCCAATGACTTGGCAAAATTGGAACCTCAAAGCAGGAGAAGGAAAGAGATTTAAAAGAATAATTCAAGTGATTTTTTTCATTGTTGTTATTGCATTTGGCTACAAAAACAAACTGAATACATAGAGTGATATATGTAGTAGGAGGGAGGGTGGTAGGCTAGCGTGTAAAATAGGCCAACATAAATTGTTGCAAAAGAATTTCTCTGTTATATTCTAGTTTATTTGCGTATTTATTTTCCATTTTGTGTTTTGTTTTATATTGTTTTTCTGTTTATTTCGTTTTTTGTGTTTTTTGTTGTTGTTGCTGTTGAAATTTCTATTTGCAGGTTTTGTTTCTTTTGCGTGCTGCTGTGTGTGTGCACAAGTATAAGCCTGGTCTGGTTTTTAATACATTTTGTGTTCGCTTGTAAATGGCGTGTAGACGGTTTCATTGGCTTGCATCTCACTCACTGTGTTAGTCAAAGTTAAAAGCCACACAATATGGTAATGTTGGCAAAACCAAAAACTTGTGTATGTGTGTGTGTGTTTTTAAAGGAGTATTGGTGGCTCTATTGTTGTTTTCAAAGCTTCATTTTTCCGTTGTTGTTTCTTTACCGTTTGGGTACTTTATTTTGTTGCAACTATTGTTTCGTTTTTTTGTTTTTGTTTTTGTTTTTGTCATTGCTTTTTAAGCTGCTGCAGCAATTCGTTCTGTAAATTTTCTTCTTTGCCATTTATACTGCCAGTTTTAATTGTAGCCATAGCAATACGTACTTTTTGTTGTTTCAGGCAATTGTTTTTCTGGTTATTTTTATTCAAAGGCATTGCATTTTCAGTTTTACACTTTTAACGGCTGCTATATATGCTTAACACCCTTTCGGCGGCTCTTTTAAAATCATAAGAATAAAACAGAGACATAAAGAAATATCATAAAACTTTTGAATTCGGCAAAGTTATAAATAATCCAGTGGCATAAAATAATAAAAATTAAATGCAAAATATGATTTGAAAACCGACAATCATGTTTTAGGCATTTTGTTATATAAATATCGAAAATTTTAAAATTTAATCTCAAAAGTCTCTAACAACTTTATTTTATGAAGAACAGACTTTTTTAATTAATTTGATTAAAAGCCTGAATGACTTAAAAGTATATTTATTAAGTTGAAATATACTTATGTGACGATGTCACATGAAATCTAATTATTGCAATTATGATTTATTTCTATTAAGAATTTCTAATGAAGAATAAATTGAAATCATTTTCTAATTTTTCAAGTGAAGTTGTGGTTTTTTGCATTCCCATATTATCTCCCCCAACTCTACTTGAACACTTTATTTAAAATATTTTTAATAAATTTATTATCATATTTCCTATGAATTTCCTTGGGTTAGAAAAGAAACTAATCAATTTTGTCTAATTAAATTTGTATGCAAAAAATTTTCTTGCAAATCACAAAGGAAATCCACTTAATAGCATTAGGGTGGCTCGAATATGTAAAATTTTAAATTATCATTTGAATTAATAAGTGTTTCTTAAAAAAAATAGTTATGAAAACAATATCAAACGGAAATAAAGAAAACAAATCCCTACCAAAATTAAAAGAAATTTATTTGGTATACAATGCCAAGCAAGTCCAGGTTTGAAGGCCTGCGAGGGCATTACAAATTTCGAATTTTTAATAATTAAGAGTTTTTAAGCATCTCCACTCCATAAGCCCCCTGACCAGCTCGAAGGGTAAAAGAAAGGAACATCAACTGCCAACATTCATCACTTGGGAAAAAAAGGAGAAGAAAAAGATAGAAGTCTGTGTCAAGCAGTAGCAAGGTTCCGCACCACACTAAACCAAATACTTTTTGTATAGGTAATAATAGATGGCAGCACCATATACAGCAGCCCGATCACCTGCTTAGCTTGATGACAAAAGTAAGAAAATGTAAAAAAAAAATTGAATAACTTGGCCTCTATTGATGCTCTACATGAGTCAAAATATGTAATCATGGATTAAGGAACTATTTTACTATTGCAATCTGATTGCAGGGCTAGAAGAAAAGATAAAAATGTCGCATGGCTTTAGAGTTTCATAACAACCGATTATCAACCGATTTAACAGATGATAGTTACTTTTTCATTTAGTTTTGTTTGACATTTCATTAGATATGGCTAGACTTACACAGAAAACTGAAGCACAAATTGATATTGATATTGAATTTTCATTCAAAATTTTGTTCTCCGTGAAGTCCAGTTGTGGTTTAATAGGTACGTAAATAAGCAGGGTTGGCACATTTTGATTGAGAATAATCGTACATCCACAGAAAATTAATTTTTGTTGCGCTTTACGGGCTGGCGGAGTCATTGGTCTATACGTTTCCAAAAACGATAATGGTCAGATTGTTACTGTCATTGGAGAACGGTATGGCGACATGATTAGAAATTTTTTCGTACCTCAATAAGCTGATATTAATCTTGCTAACAAGTGGTTCCTAAAGGATGGAGGAAACTCAAGGAAACTTTTAATCGAAGATTAATTTCACGTAATGGTGTAATTAATTGGCTACCAAACTCGTGTGATTTAACCCCATTGAAATCAATATTTAACTCTTCGAATATTGATATACAACCGCATATGCTGTAAAAGTTTTTAAAATTGGTTTCCAGATTACGCATTGTACGCGCCAGTCGTGGTGGCCACTTGGCCGATATCATATTTCAACGTAAATGCCACAGAATTTTCTGTCCAACAAAAACCGTTGGTATTAAAAACATATTTCTTTGTTTTATTATAATTTAAACTTGTGTAACTGTAACAAAAACACCCGATATTAGTAATGTAGAGGCTCTAAAACAAACTTTGAAGCACCAGCCCGCAGTTGAGAATTGTATCCCAATTTGGGTCGAATATCGATCTAGTAAATATTAAGAAATCTTTTTTCGATACTCGAAAAATAAGATTGACTCCATTTATCATCATCATGACAACGTTTTGAAATCAACATTGAGCCCTGCGTGTATTAAAATCAACGCTTCGTCACGACCCTATTCGGAACTTTTCACCAAGTAGCTTCTAAGCGTGTCATACTTATTTCGATTTTACGCTCCGCTTTTAATTTTTCTCCATATTCTCTTTCAAGTTCTAGATATTAAGAGCTTCTCAAGGATCTCGTAATAGGTTTTCTTTTTCTATGACGAGTTTATTTTTTATTTCAAATCTCCTACCACCCAGCCAAATCTGTAGAGTATGTTGGTTTTCTCAAAAAGATTTAGTCATGATCTTGTTGATCTAGGCTTTCTTAGCTGTATATGTTCACAAAAAAAACTGGATATTTATCTTTTTGATTTTACAAAATATTCAAATGAAGAGATCAATGGGTAACCCAATTAAGCCCACCCAGGTGTTATTGGGTTTTATATTTAAAAAACCCGGGTGGGTGTGTTTCTTTAAAGATTTTCATAGTTTATTTCAAATAAAAATAAGTATAATTTACGTATTAGGAGTACAAATTAATTCGAACCGGTTTTCTAACTCAAAAAATAAAATTAATTAACAAATGTATCAACAAGAAATAAAAGTTTATGAAATCATTGTCTACACCAATGTCCGAATACCCTCTCAGAAAAACTTATCGTCTTTTGAGGCGATTCACTTTAAAGTTGACTTTATATTGCTTCAAAGGAAGTGATTTGGCGACATGCCAAAAGATATTATATTCGACGAAACAGCCAATAGTCAGCAGGCGCAATGTTTGGAAAACACGGCGGGTGCGGCATTTGATCGTTTCTAACAATTGTTTGGCAATTTTTGCGACTTGAGAGCGAGCGTTGGCATGCGAAACGAAAACTTTATCTGTCTGTACTTATATTCCAGCCGTTTTGCTCATAATGCACTGCTTAAACGAAGTAATTGCAACCTGCTCAGATCACCGAGCCTTACCGCCTTGATCCCCCTTAGAGTGCAAAGTTGCATAAGCACTGAAATACGTAATTGTACTAAAAAAAAAAAAATATTGTCGAAATAAACGAAACTTGGAAACTGTTATTAAACCCAAAACAAGCCCATCAAAGAGCCATATAAAACCATGTGGGTTGGGTTTTTACAAAGCCTGATTCGTGCCAGCCATCTAAAGGATAGCTTTCTTTTACCCAAACATTTATGTAAAGTTTCATGTAAACCCGCACTCTAATGAGTTTTTGTTCTACAATTGCTCAAAGTGATTCCTTTATTACTTACTATCTAAAACCCGGTGTGCTTCTCTAACCCTCTCTTAATTATTGTCTTAAATGCTATTACTGCTTACTTTAGCTGTCCATAAGACACAAACCATAGATATACACATAGAAAAAAAAAATGTTTAATTTGCTTAAGACCTTATCAACACTTTTATTGAGATTTGAACCGCCCTTATGTTATAAACTTTTATTTTTTTGACAATTTTTAAAATAAGCTTTTAAATTAAAGAACTTTTAAAAGAAAAGAGCAAGAATGCAAATAAAATTTAAAATATTTCATCATTTATCATAAAACGAATAAAAAAAAGAGGAAAATGCTTCCTGAGAGATGAGCAATCATAACTACTCACTGCTATACAAATTCAATAAAAATATACCAGCACACACACACACACGCATATAATACATACATAAATAATGAAACAAAAAACCATTTATACAAATACAAAGAAGACGAAATAAAATGCCCAGCAGCCAGAAAAATTTTTTTAAATATATATCAATACACACACACACACACTCATACACACACATAAATTTACAAAGATTTTCAGGCTGGCATGATGGAAAAAATGTGTGTAACTGAATGGCATGGGTGTGTGTGTGCGTGTGTGTGTGAGTATGTATATATATTGTAAATGAATTATTTTAGACAAACACTTCCATACTCACACAAACATATAGACACTTTATTTACACATGCATTAAATGCATACATACATACATATGTACATTCACCAATACATTTAAATGTACTTTCTCTCTCAAAGAAATATATGCACACACACATACATGAACACTTCATCAACAATATTAAATAACCAACAACAATAAGAGTATAACAACAAAAAGTTGGCATTCAATAGCCAAACGAGGTTGTTTTTTCTTTTTCTATTTTGCTTTTCTTTTGTATTTAAATATTTAAATATAATTTAGAATTTAAAGAGAAAATGCTGGAAAATAAAAGAACAGCAACTACAACAATAAAAAAATGGCTAAAAAAAATACTATGTTTGCATTGGTAGGCATTTGCCAAGAAAAAAGTTTCATTTTCTTTTTAGAATGAATCCAAAGATTCCAAAGACAGTTGCAAACACATACATACTGGGCACTTCACATTAATATTCGTTTATTTATAAAGAAAGATATATTGGTGTGTGTGTGTGTGTGTGTGTAGGCATGTAAATATGTGTAAATGTTTAAATAAGCACAGATATATTGGGTATACGAGTTAATAATGTCGACTTGGACAACATATGGCAAGACTATCACATATGGTTTGTGTTAATAATAACAAATATGGTATTTTGGAGGGTAAACATCTGTCATTATAATTCAGTATTCCATAGAGGCCAAAGTATAAACACACATTTTCCAAATCGCTGTAATAATGTCGAATTTTGTGCCTAAAAGAGACGTTTTGTGGGGAAGTCCGATAACCTTCTTTCTTTTAATGAAAACTGCTGGTAAAACATGCATTAACTCAAAAACCTTGTGAACGATATCTTGCGCGATTCGAAAGTGGTGATTTTGACACGAAAGGCAAGGAGAGAGGCCTGGTCAGCCGAAAAAAGCTTAAAGATGGGGAATTGGAAGCAATTTTCGACACAGATTGATGACAAATGCAAGAAGAATTTGCATCATCATTAGGAGTCACATAAAAAGCTATTTCCCTACGTTTAAAGGCATTGTGATTCAGTCAAAGGCCAGGAAATTTGATCCCATATGAATTGAATCGGAGACGTTGAAAGGCGATTTTGCATATCGGAAATGATGTCACACATCAAAAAGATACAAAAAAAAATCATTTTTGCATCATTTTGTTACTGGTGATGAAAGCTGGATGCATTACAACAAACCCAAGCGCAAAAAGTCATATATAAATCCCGGCCTAGCAGCCAAATCAACACCGAAGCCGAACATCCATGGCGTCAAGGTAATGCTCTGTATTTGGTGGGAACAGAAGGGTGTTTTGTATTATGAGCTGTTGAAATCGGGTCAGACGATCACAGGGGGGACTTGTACCGAACACAATTAATTAGTTCGAAGAGAGCGATTAACGAAAATCGACCAAAATATTCGACCAACATGAGGCCATTATCTTCCATCATGACAACGCTCGGCCACATGTTGCAAGACCGATACAAATTTTGGTTCAGCCGCCTTATAGCCACTTTCTGACTATCATTTGTTTCGATCAATACAGAACTAAAATACACTTTAACTTCAGAACAGGGTAATAGATATAAGATTGATTAATTCTTTAACTCAAAACCCGCTACCAGACAGATGGGAAAAAGTAGTGCCTAACGATGGACAATACTTTGAATAATGTATCAATTCATTTTGGTAAAATAATATTACAAATGCATTTTTTAAGCAAAAAAGTCGACATTATTAATTCGTACACCAAATACATATGTGCATATTTAGCAGTAAATTTAAAAAAAAAAATTCTATTCTATCGAAAGTCGCTTAAAAGCTTAAAATCATTGAAATTTTGAAGAAGATAATAAACAAAACAATAATAAACAAATCAGAAAAGGCTGGTGACGTTAATAAAGCAAATTTTTTAAGCTTTCGAAAATAAAGGCTTCACGCCAACAAAAATATGAGGACATTGTAATTGCATTTCTGTTACTTGTTTTAGACAATTTCACGAAGCGCCATCGTAGCAAGTTATGTGAATCATGCTGGTATTAGAATCACCTGCGCAACTCGTGTGATATGCAAGAAACGCTTGTAGAATCACAGATCAAGATAATTTGGAGAGCAATCGATGCTCATGAAAGTAATTTTGTTGCTGCCATATTAACTTTAATCAAAAAAGGCACAAAAAGTGGTTTTGTATGCATATTTTTGCATTGACTATAACGTTCGGACACAAATCGACATTGAAGCTAAGCATCCATGGTACTAAGCTTATGCTCTGTATGTATTTACAGAGATCAGAATTTTGTCTTTTATTAAAAAATGTAAGAACCGAATGATATGATCACGAGATAGTTAAACTCAGAGACTGCGCGTCGATTATGTCTCCGCATTCAGGTATGTTTCGATTGAGAATTGATATTCAAACAAAAATAGAAAACGGAATCGAAAGAAAAAGAAGAAGACAATAATGATCTAAAAAGCATGGGTTATATTAGGTAGGGTGATGGACCACCTACAGGGAATCAGCCCACTTAAGCCAGAGATATGGCCCATTGTGATCCCAAAGGCATATATGCTAGCCCCGTGGTCAAACAGTCGACATAGGAAACGATTTTGACTCCAAAATAAATCTCGTAATTTCCGTGATTTTCATTCTGGAAAGCTCAGTCAAAGATGACAAGAAATAGGAGGCCAAAAACTTTTATCGTCTGGTAGCAAGAGCCGGACACCCCTTTTCTGAACCACGGCTTCTGCAAAAATCATAATCGAATCTATCGGCATGCCTCCCAATCAGGCAGTGCCCCGTGAAGACCACAATAGTGCGATGGATGGCCATGCGACTTAGGAAGAGAAGATATTTAGTCTTCTTTTCATCGAGGTCCGTCCAGCAGAGCCTGACGACTCTGCACGTGCCCTCATACCGCCAACGAGTTTGAGCATTGCTATATACTGACCGAAGAATATCCAGCTTATCCTTTTCTGAACCACAGCTTCTGCAAAAATTATGCGAGTGGATGCCGAATTTATCGGCATGCCTCCCAATCAGGCAGTGCCTCGTGAAGACCGCAATAGTGCGATGGATGGCCATGCGACTTAGGAAGAGAAGACATTTAGTCTTCTTTTCATCGTGGTCCGTCCAGTAGAGCCTGACGAAACTGCACGTGCCCTCATACCGCCAACGAGATTGAGCATTGCCATATACTAACTGAAGAATATCCAGCTTAACCAAGGCGATTAGGACACCAATGATAGGCCTTCGTTCAAAATTGTCGAGCTCAGTACTCGCCGCTGAAAGGTTTAGGATCATATGAAATAGAAACAGAAACAAATTGTAATAGTAATGCAAAATGCAGAAAGGAACTCAAATTGTGAGTTTTTTGGACTAAAAAAGCAATAAACGAAAGAATCTCCGTCACAACTTTATCCACTTAAAAAAGCGTTGCTGCGATCGTAATGCCGAATACATATAATCGAAAGAAACTGAACAAAATCGTATCTAGAATATCAAATTTGCAAAACGAAGAAAATTTCGATTTGAATCGAAACGCAGAATAGGGGCTATTGAATGAAAAGTTTTCTTCAATCCATCTATTCTTAATTACATTATGCTTCTTTGCACCACCAAAAGTTGGCTTGATTTTTTCACGCCCAAACATAATTTAGAGAGATAACGGTCTATTTAAGATTATAAGCAAAAAATCAAAAATCAAATTCAAAAAAATACTTTTGTACCCTTTTTCATCATACAATACAAAAGCTAAGCAAATAAGTAAGGGATTTATAAGAAACTAATATGTACTGAAAAAGACTCGTATCTCCAATTTCTGCAAGCCATAAATGTAATTTAGTCCAAACTTCTTCGGGGCTTATTTTCGAAATTTGGTATTTTGTCAAATGATAGATCAATATGTATAGCCTTTGCATGTTTGTAATTTCAAGTGGACTATTTGGCAAAATTATGCGAGATATTGTCGCCTAAGTGCCACTATTCCTATATACATGCTATAAAGTGCTCAACACCACTTCTATTTCATTATCTAAAAAAAGATATTGAAAAATATTTTGGAATAAATACAGCCAGAGAATTTTAGCTCTGAAATCCAGCATAACATCATCTGCTCCTTTTAAAATTTATAAAAAACATAACTTAAGCATGTGCTTAGCTTAGATTACAATATCTTTTCTAATTAACAACCTACATTATGCTTTTTTAAGCAACTTTCAGAAATTTCACAATTTTCAGCCGGTTAAATAGAAATTTAATTTTAAGAATATTTCCATTTGTAATACTTATCCTGTATTACCAAGGAAATGCGTGTGATACGAATTACTTTGATTGCCTAATTAAGATGTAACTATGACAACGTACAGGTCTGTGTACTTGAAATCTTATTAGAGAAAAATATGAATAAATTTTAGTTAAACGTTTCATTCTTTATTCGTTTATTTATTCTTTTATCTCTCCATTATCGAAACCTCATTTACGGGCAGGCATTTTTCATTAAAGTTTTACAAACTTCGTTAATGGTATTGAAAACTAATTCGTTTTTTCTTTTTTCTTTTTTGCTTTGAATTGAGAGAACATAACCACACTTTAAATCATTGTGTCATTTTGCGTTTTGTACGTTCTGTTGACCGCAGACAAACTAAATAAGATATTATGGTCTAAACATTTACCAACAAAAGCCATTTAGCAAAATTTTACACTCAATTGTGTGCTGCTCAAGTAAAAATTTCCCAATATTTTTGGAAAAATACTCACTCAATCTGAAAATTTCCTGAAAAGAGAGAAGCAAATAAACAGCTTTCTAGAGATTATGTTTCGATATGTTTCTCATTTCGAAGAGAGCAATAAATTGGCACAAAATGTAATTCAAATTGAAGTAGAAAAATTTTTTTAGTTGACTTTACAATGCAAATTAAAGTAATAAATGAACTTGAAGGCGGCATAACAATGACTGGAGTCTAAAACAGAAAACTCTGTTAAAATTAAAAAGGCTAAAAATCCGCAAAAAATATATGTGAAAATCAAGATAAACGCTTGAAATCTCAAAGTTGTATTGTTGAAAAACATATAACAGCTCAATAAACTCATTACACTTTTTTCTCTTTAAAATATGAATCGATTTACAGCTTTTGTTTAAAAAATGTTTTAGTCGGAGCTACTTTTTATAAGAATTGTAATATCGAAAGCACTTATTTTAGATAAATATGTTCTTCTATTTGACTGATTTGAGATAATAAAATAGCAAATTAACCCGATACTGCTCAGATCTTTTTTAATCGTCTACTTTGTTGGAAAATGTACATTGTACATACATTATATCGGGTCCGCCATCTAACGTTTTTTTTTCAACTAGTGCTTACTCCGTGAATGGTAACACTTAGCCCATGTTTGATTTGGCAGATAATTAGTTTTATCCTTTCGCTGAACGAATATGGTTGTGTATACGCTTGAACAACGCTGGGAAATATTGCAACATTACTTTGAAAATCATGGTGATGTCGCAGAATGAATGCGATGTGTTCAGATGAAGCTAATTTTGATCTTGGCGGGTGTGTAAGCAAGCAGAATTGTCGCATTTGGGGCACAGAAAACCCGCACACATACATTGAAAAGCCGATACACCCAAGACGAGTCACTGTTTAGTGCAGATTTTGGTCCAGAGGCATAATTGGGCCATTTTTCTTCGAAAATGAGCAAGGAGTGGCCGTTATAGCCAATGGCGATCATTATCGGGCCATGTTGAACGAATTTTTGTTCACAGAAATTGAAGAGGAGGATATTAGCAACATTTGGTTTCAACAGGACGGCACTACGTGCCACACTGCCGAAGCTACACTAGATGGTTTTGCGCCCTGTTTTTGAAGATCGCATTATCAGCCGCAGAGCTGATGTCGTTTGGCCACCTCGGAGCTGCAATTTGACACCGTTGGACTATTATTTGTGTTACGCCAACAAGCCAGAGACAATTGACGCTTCAAAGGACAATATTCGTGAAGCCATTGGTGAAACACAGCTGCACACAATCGATAATGTGCTTAACTTAACTTAATTGGGCCAATGGTGTAGGCTACTGCATGGCCAGCCGAGGCAGCCATTTGAATGAAATTATTTTCCATTTTTCCATAACCGGAAGGATGTACTTTCAAATAAAAAAGAAATTTGAGAAAATAATCAGTAGTTTTTTATAGCATTTTCCAAAAAAAAAAAAAAAATTATTTGGCGGACCCTTTATATCGAAAAACTGGAATTTTTAATGTTTATTTTTTTTCGGCATCTCAATTTGACATGCGATTTTTGAGAAGCCGTAAATGTTCGAATTTTATTATGCTGTTTTGGATTTAATCGTGTAAATGTAACGTAAATGTAATCATGAGTTATTTCGGGTTAACAAATAGTTTGTCAAACTATTCCAAAAACAGCATTCGGCTTGGAACTTACCTATAGACCTTCCAGCTAACCTCCGGTTATGATGAAAAACATCACAAGAAAGATCAGGAAAAAACGCTACCTACTGGAAAAAAAATTACAATGCTAAGTAGAGATCACCACCACCACTTAGCAAGGGTCTTCACCACTACACAATCATATTGAGATAAGCTAGAGTGGATTAATCATCTACTTAGCTTGATAAAATCAACTTGATTAATGAAACTGAAACAAGCAGTGGGTGCTTTGTGAAAAGCCAATATGATATGCTCTCTAGCCATAAGGTAATAGAGAAGAGAGTAAAAGAAAAATGAAAATTTACAAAACCCCTAAATGCCATAACAATGTAATCGCAAAATAATTCAGTTAACAAGATTTCTATTCTTTTGCCATTGCGATAATAATTCAATAGCTAAACTTGGAAAGACTACTTTTACGAGTATGCATTTGTTTCTTCTGGTAAATGTTGTAAATATTAGAAGTCTAATATTTAATTTTGTAGCGTATTAGTATGATTTCTTTAAAAAAAATTTAAAATTAAAAATAACTCATACGCACATGGGGGCGCATATTAGCACTGTGAACGTGACTTGAGCAAATGGCATGTAAAACAATATTTTTTCACGCCAATTACAATTATTTAAATATGAAGGCAGAAAAATAAAAAGAAAACTTTTTAGAAAGAAAACTTTTTAAAAAGAAAACAAAACATCATCGTTAAGAGTAAATGGAGACATAAATAGAGACGTCAAGGCAATGTTAATGTTGATGTTAAGTGAGTGTATTAATGTAACGCCAATTTGCTTTATTTTATGTTTTTTTTCTCATTTTTTTTTTTCGTTAAAATCTCGTATCATATAAAAATTGAAAAAAAGTAAAAAGTAATCGCTTTATTAACAATATATTTGGGGCACTATTTATGTACAAACGTTCGAACAACAAAAAATTTTTTAGGACAAATATATTCAAAATATTTTTTTATTATACAGAAATTTTAAAATTGTAAATAATGCTTTAAGTTTTTGTAATTTAAATAAATTACTAAAAACAAAATTATTAATAAATTTAGTATGACAGTTGAGGACAATTATGGCAATTGTAGTGTTACGGAGGACTTATTTTTATTAGATTGCCAATTTGGCCTACGAAAAGTGCGCTCTATAGTTGATGCTATAGAGTAAGTCATAAACATAGCGAAAGATCCTATCAGAGTTCCTGTTTTCGCCGACGATTTTTTATGTCATTTTGTATGGAAAAAATCGTCAAGCCCCAAATTTTTTCCATCGCATACTGTCACTATCCGATCCATTATCACTTTGAGATGGGACAGAATTAGGACTAGCCGATTTGTCTCATAAAAATTGACATGAAAAATCGTCGGCGAAAACAGTCGTGAGATATAATCTGTTTTATTGCGACAACGTCTTTTCCTCCTCTCTCAGTTGTGCTCTCACAATCTGTATGTGGTGTTGCCGTACTTTCACTGAATTTTATGCATTTTATAAGCAAAAAATACATGTTTTTGGTTTGGAGCGAAAAAGATATGAACAAAAAGCAGCTGAAGTTGCGGCTGCTGATTTTATTATGAGCCATATTTTCTTTGGCAGCATTTTTGCGTGAAGTTGCAAACGTATTCTGTTTCATCACTTACGCGTTGATAGCCGGAATGAGTTAGGAAGTGTATTCATTCTATGCAGCGTGTTCCAATCACCTGAGTGAGATAAATGATACAATACGGGCTTAGTTTGTAGTAAGCTCGATCTGATCTGCTATACGAATGAATAGATTCGATTGGTTGCAATGTCATCCAAATGTGTCTGGTCTGAACGAAAATAATAATTACATTAGAAGACTATTTAATTCGATTTTTACGAAATATTCTTAAATATTGTTGCACAAAAGAAAAATTCGCGAAACTACAAGACAATAAATAAAACACAAAGCAAAACAAACACAAATGGAATGATTTTGAAGCTACCAGATACTCTCTTATTGTATATCGATGCTACCAGACTTTCGAAAAGTTTCCACAGCTATTAGCAATCATATATATAAAGCATGCCATTGCGAGTAGAAAGCTGTTGTGATATAACAAAGTTAAACCTGCGGTTAGACGATCAAATTTTTCTTGATATTGTTTCACATATATTGCTTGTCAAAATTTACTAAAATTGATAGCTGTGACGTAGGCGGCAAGCAACTTGAAATAAATTTGCAAACAATTTCTTTGTTAAAAATGTGTTTGCTAAGAAAATAACTACAAATTGTACATGACAATTATGATCAGCTCTTTTCTTGAAAGCGACTTGAAACACTCGATGGAAAGAAAATTGTGAGTGTATTAGTAAAAAAGTGTGGGTGTATTAAAACTTTGAAGGCAAAACTTGATCGTGTAGACCCCATGTAAAGTAAAGTCAGCGTGTTTAGATAACACTATGGTTACAAAGAAGACATGATTTGTACACGTGATACAAAAAAACTATCAAACAGCTTGAGAATCTTATTTGTTATTTTATTTGCAATCTACGAACTCGTTAAAAAACGTTTTTAAAAAGTTAAAAGCGTAACAATATTTTAATTTTAAACAAATAAGGGGTGTTTCTTATAGAGGTATGGCAATTTAAGTTGCAATAAAACAACGATGGATTATTCGATTGACATGAATTTTATTTATCCAAAAGATAATCTTGTGGCATTGCATTTGGAATATGATTTCTGGCATCTGACCACCACGGCTGGCGCAAATGTATTCCAATCTGGACGTCCAATTTTCGATGACTTTTTCCAACATTTGTGGCCGTATATCGACAACAACACGACGAATATTGTCTTCCAAATGGTCAAGCGTTTGTGGCTTTACCGCATAGACCAATGACTTTACATAGCCCCACAGAAAGTAGTCTAGCGGTGTTAAATCACAAGATCTTGGAGGCCAATTCACAGGTCCAAAATGTAAAATTAGGCGGTCACTAAACGTGTCTTTCAATAATTGTATTGCGGAACGAGCTGTGTGACATGTTCCGCCGACTTGTTGAAACCACATCTCCTGGACATCATGGTTTTTCAATTCAGGAATGAAAAAGTTAGTACTCATGGCTCTATACTGATCACCATTGACTGTAACGTTCCGGCCACCATCGTTTTTGATAAAGTACGGACCAATGATTCCACCAGCCCATAAAGCGCACCAAACAGTCAGTTTTTCTGGATGTTTCCTCATACACTTGAGGATTACCTTCACTCCAAATGCGGCAGTTTTGTTTGTTGACGTAGCCATTCAACCAGAAGTGCGCTTCATCGCTAAGCAAAATTCGCTTATGAAAATCGCGAACAACGGTAATCTCGTTTTGGGCCTATTCGACGAACCTACGCCGGGCGAGAGGCTATTCCTGATGAATTGCCAAGCAAAACTGAGAATAAATCACTTAACAGCTGTTAAATCAATCGCCATCTTGAAAAGTAATGCCAACTTAAAGTTCTATACTTTTATAAAAAGCACGCTATATTTACTATGGTGTCGATATCTAAGATTTGCATATTTCTTATTTTTAATTTAACAGCAGTTTAATGAAATCTTATTAAAATAGATTTTCGTTTAAAATATAGAAACTCTTGTCACTTACATACATGGATTGATATACACCGATATCGACTTAATATTATATTTTTTTCGAGTGTTTTACTCGCTCTACTGCCTTTAATAGGCTGAATAACCAAGCCCATCTTAACACTGAACTTTTTAACACTGCGTCCGCTAAAGGAAACAGTCTCTTCTGGTATAGAAGTAAAGAGCTATTAAAATTTTCTCTAGACAGAATTGGTTCCAGTCCTACAATTTAGGCCCAAACTATTATCTATTATCTATTTCGCCAACAATATCTCACTTCACAATTCTTTTAATTTGTATAGTTCGTATACAGGAAGTACAAATGGTGGTACTGTTGGTTATCAGTTGGTCTTTGAACGATTATTGATGAAAATAACACTTTAAATGAGTAAATATATTAATTTGCTCAAAATACTTATAGAAGAAGGAAAGTGGAAGACTAAGGAAAGGCGACAATAAAACCAATTGCGCGATACCTGAACCTATCCGGAAAATATAAATCTGTTTACAACAACCAGTGTGTCAAATGAAATCAGAAATTACATTAAATAATTTAAGATTTTATTTGATTGGAAAAAGAAGATTTAAATTTACATCAACGACGGCTTTAACGGTTTTCCTTTATAGTTATGAATCAAGGAAAGTGTATTGAACTTTGTGTACAAATTTATGCAAATGGATAAAAACCATTTTTTTTTGTATTATTTACGTCATCCTTTTTAAAAATTTACATTTTTTACCAGAGATTTTATTTTTTCAACTCGTTTTTGTAGAAAAAAAACAGAAGGGGTTATGACTTTGATTTTTATTTTCCATTATTTCAACTGAAATAATGAATAAAAAGTCTATTGTTCTCAAAGCTTTTAAAATAATGATGAAATAACAGCAGCAGCAGCAACAACAACAAAAACAATGCAACATTATACAGCAAAAACAGTAGTAAAAAAGGATATTAACTTAAAAATAAAATAAAAACAAAAAAATAAACAAAAGAATCACAAATGCTTTGTATTGCTCTTTTACTTAAAAAAATTCAAAATTTACAAAAATAAATTAAAACGAAATATTTCAAAAATATGGTTTTTTGAAGCCTACATTACAAGGGATGCTGATGCTTGCAACATCTTAAGAAAAATGGGGTCTTAATGTGCTTTAATTATAACTATTGTTTAGGAATTACTTGTTGAAGCAAATAGACTTTATGTGTCCAATAGCTTATCCATCTATTTTGTATGCCTTTTAATGGACCAAGGATAACCAGTTTAACTGTCACATAAAGTTTTAATTTAACAAAAATGTTAACTTAATGGCAATAATCCAATAGGCAGCCTCTGTGATAAGGATTTATTGAGTAATTTGCTTCAGAAACTCTATGTGTAAACCCTAAGTCCATAAAGTGAACTTTATATTTCAGTTTTATTTTGACGGACTGATTTTTTAATTAAATATTTGCACCATCAGCACTTTTTTTCCATCAAAGAAAACTTTGTTTTTTTTTTAATTGTTTGTTTTCCGACAAAAAAAAATTTAAAAAAAAAAAACTGCAACAAAACAATGTTTGGCTATTGTTTCACAAAACTTTTGACAACAGTTGAGGGTTTTAAAATACATGCATAGATGGTAAAAATAGAGGGGGAGAAAACCAAGTAAATGGTGAAATATGTATGTAATTTTATGCAAAAATGTATATTCCTTTGAAATGCAATTTTAAATTAGAGAATTTAAATAAAATCAAAAAAAATTATAAAAATATGGACTTGTTATATATTTGTTCAAAAGATCAACAATTAATGCTGAAAAACTGAGTAAAATCGTACCATGATTCATAAATTCTTATACTCATACGCATTCATACCTATTGCAATGAGTACGCTCGCGCCTACATACTCTAAAGCTTAAAGTATTCATCATACTCATACTTATCAACATTTATCACCTGTGTTGTTATATTTTTTTTTAATCTTTGAATTCCGCAAGAGAAAACTTATTTTCGCCCAAAAAAAAAAAAAAAAATGTTTTTTACACACCATATAAAAATATGAATGAATTTCCACCATATTTCTGAAGCCTAAGACTAATTTTATTAATAACTTTACACACTATCTTAATTAGTTCATTAATAGTTGTGCTACAATAAAAAATATAAAAAGATTTAATAAAAATAAGATAAAAATATGTTTCTGTGAAAAATACACACATATTGCTCAAGGTTACTTATATATGTGCTCTTAGTTGCAAATGTTTTGACCACCACTGTACGTATAACAAAAGAACTAATTATCTTATTATGAAATATGCCAATATTCAGTCAAGTTATTAGCTTATAAGTGCATTAAGGTAATAAACAGTGATTTTTCACCCGCAACTCAGGATTTTGAGAATCTGTTTGAAGATTATTGCTGTATTTGACTTCCCTGAAATTTTTGATTTTTCGCTCTGTGTTATTAATAAAATTAATTTCTGCAGATTTCGAAACTGCACTGTTATTTTTTGCAAATAATTGGCTACAACGGTCGACACAATTGCCCGCGTTCTAGAAAAACAAATAAAACAAATGTATACCTATTATTACTATAACCAGCCAGTAGGTTGTTCAACGGCAAACACCCCAATTTTAAAGATCTTTAGTGTTCTACGATAGCCACCAAAGATGTCCCATATGATTGAACTTACACACTTTTCGTTACGACCCTACTTTCAGAAGATGTGCAGTTGACCACAATCGTTCTCTGATACCATACCGCTCGATTGTTCTCTATAGAGAAAGAGGCAGCCCGAAAGCCATGTCCAAATACAAACTTCTTCGCCCTCCAATAAATTCTTAATAGGAACAGATTTGATCTCCCCGGATTCACTTGACCTCGGCTAAAAATATGTAGTCTTTTTCTAGTCTACGTGATAGACTTGGCAGAAAGAGTCGGTACTCCAGCTCATCTGGAGGACTAAACCCTAACACCTTAGATGATATCTTAGTAGTTGTGTCTCGACAGAAAACCCACTATCCTATCTATGTCCCTTCTCCATAAAAATCAGGCCCCTAACGGTTCAGCGTATATTAACTTTTGTTTTTTACATGTAGCTAAGCCTAAAACACGTGTTTTGTTTATTTGTGTCAGTAATAATTTAATAGTTGTGTTACTGCAAAGGTACCAAACCGATTTAAATAAAATTTGTGCACATCTGTGCAGAAAAAACTTTAAGACCATTTTTATCTTTCCAAACTCACTGCAGTAATGCGGGCGTAAAAGGGATTAGAAAAACATGTTTGCCTATTAATTATGTATAAAGACGTATATAAGCTACTGTGATCGTCAAAATAAAGTGTACATCTTTATACTCTAGAAATGTGTTTGCTTGAGAAAATACACAGATTTCATAAGTTTACTTAAAAGACCTCTTCTTTCAAAATCCTTCAAGAATCTTAAAATAGGTTAAGATTTAGCTCAGTTATTAGCTTATAAAAGCACTAGGACATGAAAAACCGGTTTTTACCCATAACTCAAGATTTTGGAGTTGTTACGAAAATTTCAAAACGAGTTTCTTGCTGTACTCAATAGCACCTATTAGAAAAGTGTTATTACTTCCCAGGTATTTCTATGTCAATCTTTTTTGGGGTTTAGTTTCCTTCTTGTACACTTTATTTTGACGCCTTAAAAAACAGAGTATCTTTCGTTTTTGTTGTACAACTTTAGTTGTAGTAAAAATTTCGTTGTTGTTTGTGATGAATTCTGTACAGTTTTAAACAGGCTTTTAAAAAGTTTAAATTCATCTTTTTTTAAAGGCTTAAATAAAGACTAACATCTAGAGACTTTATTTTGACGCTCACAGTATGTGATTTATCGAAAAACTTTTCGGCATCTCAAAAACCTTGATAAATCTTAGAATATGATAACACTATTAATTATTCTTAACTCATTGTTTATAGACCAGAGTACGGAATGAATGTAGTCGCATTTGCTAAGTATTTATGTATTCTTAGCTTTCTCGTATCATTGTACTCATTTAACAAAAATGTATATTAATACTCGTACTACTAAGTTCCCATACACAGTTTTAGTTTATTGCTTATTGTGTTGCTAACTGAATACTCTTTGTTTATAATGTTAAATCATGAAATGAATCATCGGCACTTCTGTGTTGTGAAACCCAACAATTAACACATATACTCACATATGTTACAACAATAATTTGCTATTTATTGTTTGCAGGCATAAGTATTTTCAAAAACTATCTTGATTCTCATTCAATGGCATATGTCCAACCATTCATACATTTCGTTAAGATATTCATTACTGTTTATACGTGATAGATGACTTTAAGTGAATGCAAGCACTCACACTTTACATATATTGTTAAGTTTACTTAGACAAAATAGTGCGACGACAGTGTAATAATACCTTTCTTTGGTATAGACGATGCAATCAATATACCATAAGCATGATTCGAATATGAGGTGGAGGTTTTGCAGTATTGCTCTTTATTTCTCTTTTGAACAATATTGCTTGCTTTCTTCATGAGAACTACTCGATTGAGCTGAATGATTCGAATCATTTGTGAGCTTATAAGTATTTTTTGATGAGAATGTGTACGAGATTTGATTCATACTCATTGCTATTAATACTTATGAATCAACGTTATTGTGAGTATGAGTAAATCAGACAATTTGAATGATGTATACCCACATATTCTTAGAATTTTATAAATGAGTATGGGTAGCAAAGGAAGAATTTATTGCCGTTTTGGTTCTCAATTTTCATTTAAATTTCTGCTTTTCAGGGAGCCCTCTCTAACACCTTAGTGTGTTTTTATTTTTCAATTTATATTCAAATCGAAGTCTTTCTATGCAATAAATTTTTAAATCAACTATAAGTATAAAAAAATCTTGAATGATTTTGTATGTAATTTTTAAATCTAAATCAATAAAATAAAAATAAAAAAATAAAATTAATGTATCCCAACTAAGACATCAACTCATTTTTTAAATTTTAGGCACTTTGACTTTTTTTAACTTTCTAATAAATTACAAAATAAATCTAAAATTTCTAAACGGCCTTAGTATCAATTCTTTAAATGTATAAGTATTTTCTAGAGAAAATATATACATTTCCCTTATTACTAAAATTTACGTTTAAAATTAAAAAGAAAAAAAAGAATACCGACAAACAACAAATCAACATCTTACTCGTAATATCAATCAACGAAAATGTCTGAAAAAAAAGAAACATAAGAAGAAAAACATCTACACATACTTACAGGCATAAACAATTTCCTAAACTTAAATTGATGACTGTGATAACAATCGACAGTTGTAACAAGAAAATGAAATACAAAATATGGATGACGGTGTGCGCAACCCTTTAACAAATTTTTACAAAATCTCTTCTGTAAAAATCAGACGTCAGCTTTAACAAATTTTCTATTTAAATTGTAGGAGAAGCAAATGTGTTCAAATGAAGATTTAAAGGCTTAAATAACATGTTTAAATCTGGAGAACCTCAAACATGAACATAAGCACATCTTTATCCTTGAAGCCCCCAACAATAACATCATCAGTATCATAAAACAACGGCGGAATACACGCACTTTCGCAAAAAAAAACGGATGTGTAGACACATATTTTCTTTATGGAGGATTTCTGTTTTTTCTTTTTTTTTTTTGCTTAAAAAAACTCCAATAAGGGAATAAATAAGCAAAAGTCAAACAACACACATATCTACCTACGCATTATAATTTGTCTTGATCATATAACATATACACTCAACAATTTACAAATATACTTTTAGAATTGTTGTTATTTTTCCTGTTGTTGTTGTACATCCTTTTTATGTGAAAAATTATTTGTTGTTGTTCAAGTGGAAACTGCAGGAGGAAGGTGGCTAAAAAACGAACAAACTGAATGGTTTGATGGCTTCACTTGACTGTTTTAGAATAAATATGTTTGAATTTGAAATATACTCGTTCAGTTATTTATATATTTTTTTCCCCAATTTTCTCTTTTATTTTTTTTTTTTTTTCTCCCACTTATTTTATAGTCTTATGTTGGCAATAATTCATTTTTAGCAATTTACAACATATTTTCATATATTTTACCACTTCTTGAAGCTGATTATCATCAAATGCTTTTAGGTTTACTTTCTTATGCTTCTGTATTCGAAAGTAAAAAAAAAATCATGAAGACAAACAAACAAACAAACGAAAATATTGTACAAAATGAAGTGCTTCCTGTGCTACCATCGACTGAAGTTGCTCACAGCATGAAAGAAAAATGCCGAATTTATTAAGCAGCCATTTTACAAGGGAGCCTATGTATAGGGTATTTTTTATAGAGGTATAGAACTTTAAATTGCAATAAAACAACGATGGATTATTCAATCGACATGAGTTTAATTTATCCGAAAGATAATCTTGCGGCATTACATTTTAAAAAGGATTTTTGGTATATGACCGCCACGGCTGGCGCGGATGTAGTTCAATTTTTACGTCCAATTTTCGATGACTTTTTCCAACATTTGTGGCCGTATATCGCCAATAACGCGTCGAATGTTGTCTTCCAAATGGTCAAGCGTTTGTGGCTTTACCGAATAAACCAATGACTTTACATAGCCCCACAAAAAGCAGTCTAGCGGTGTTAAATCACAAGATCTTGGAGGCCAATTCACAGGTCCAAAACGTGAAATGAGGCGGCCACCAAACGTGTCTTTCAATAAATCTATTGTGGCACGAGCTGTGTGACATATTGCGCCGTTTTGTTGAAACCACATCTTCTGGACATCATGGTTATTCAATTTAGGAATGAAAAAGTTAGTAATCACGGCTCTATACCGATCACAATTGACTGTAACGTTCTGGCCACCATCGTTTTTGAAAAAGTACGAACCAATGATTCTACCACCCCATAAAACGCACCAAACAGTCAGTTTTTCTGGATGTAGCGGTGTTTCCACATACAATTGAGGATTAACTTCACTCCAAATGCGGCAGTTTTGTTTGTTGACGTAGCCGAAATTCGCTTATGAAAATCGGGAACAACGGTAATCTCGTTTTGGGCCCATTCGACGAATCTACGTCTTACTTGATGATGGTGAGTGAATTAATGAATTGCCAAACCAAACTGAGAATAAATCACTTGACGGCTGTTAAATCGGTCGTCATCCTAAAAAGTAATGCCAACTCAAAGTTCTATACCTCTATAAAAAACACGCAATAGTTAATTATACTTCAATGTAAGATAGTGTTGTGAAGTGATTCAAAAAAAACACTCTGTATTTAAGTAAAGAGTGGGCGTTTTACTTTTAACAAAACAACTATATTTCGTAGAATAATATAATAAAAATAATCATAAATAATATAAAATGAAAATAAGTATTAAGTCTATGTTTGTTTGTATGTGCCGGTGTTGTATGGTAGCCCGTTTGACTACAACATTAAATAATAACCTCACCTTCGAACGTTTGGCAAAAATTATTCTGATAAAACATTCGAAAACGATTATTAAAATCGAAACGTAAAAGAACTCATAGAGTTCACCTATTGATCAGTTTTTGGCAGCAAATATTTTGATCCCGAAGGTTTGCTTGTGACATCAACAGTGAAACTTTAGCAATGTCCAAAGCGAATGACTTTAACGACATCACTAAATATTCGCGAAGAGGATCTTAAATTATTTAATTGTTATATCGCTAAACAATCGTTTGTAATAGTTTAGAAATAGTACGTGAGCGTAGACTTCTTCTTGCTCTCTTCTGTTTTTGTTAATGCCTGTTTTTGCCTCTCCATGGTAGAAAGAGGAAGATTGTTTTTCTATACTCTGTTAGTGAAGAAAATATTTTATATTAATCATCCAAAATTAATTTCGTGATATCTTCGCTAATAGTTCGTTATTGCGAATTTGTAATTCTTCGTTAATAGCAAACCTTCGCTTATTGCATATCTCAGGCCAAGGGGCAGGTAAAACTAACTAAGGGACCCTGCCATCTCAGGCCGGACCATTTGATAATTTTCAATAGCGGTATCACCGTGCTCACAGCCGAACACATATTTTGTAAATGTAGGCTACTTGATAGGTTTAGATGGAAATGTTTTCGTAAATACGAGGGCGGATTAATATTGAAGCTACCTAAGTAGGAAAAACACATTTTTTTTCCAAAAATCATTCATTCCTCAACATAGTCTCCTTTTAGCTCAATACACTTAGTAAGACGCTTTTCCAACTTTTTTATACCATCTGAATAATACGATTTTGGAAACTCCTCAAAATACGCATTAGTTTCGGTAATCACTTCTTCGTTTAAGATGAACCTTTTTCCTGCGAGCCATTTTTTCAAGTTTGGAAACAGGAAAAAGTCACTAGGGGCTAAATCTGGAGTATAAGGTGGATGATCAACCAATTCGAAGTGGATTTCTCGTAGTTTTAGCATCGTATCTAATGCTGTGTGAACCGGTGCGTTGTCTTGAAGAAAGAGCACTTTTTTCTTGTATAAATGTGGTAGTTTTTCCTTGATTGCATCAACCAATTGGTCCAATAATGCACTATAATACTCTCCTGTGATTGTGGATCCCTTTTCAAGATAATCGATGAGCAAAATTCCGTGTGCATCCCAAAATACAGTGGCCATAACCTTACCAGCCGATTTCGCTGTCTTCGCCTTCTTCGGAGCACTTCCACCAGCTTCCATCCATTGCTCCGATCGATTTTTGATTTCAGGTGTGTAGTGGTGGACACACGTTTCATCAACAGTTATTAATTTACGACCAAAATCAGCAGGATTATGCTTTATCATGTCAAAACACCGCTGTGAAGTGATCTGTCGAACTCGTTTTTGTTCAATACTGAGCAAACGCGGCACCCATCTTGACGATAGCTTTTTCATATGCAAATGTTCATGCAAAATGTTGAACACACATTCATATGATATGTTTACCATTTCAGCAATCTCACGGATTTTGACCCGGCGATCATTCATAACGATGTCGAGGATTTTCTTGATATTTTCTTCAATAACCACCCCTTTTGGCCTTCCTATTGATGGTATTGTTGCAGTGCTTGTTCGGCCCCGTTTAAATTCAACAATCCAATATTTTACCATATAATCAGATGGAGCAGATTCGCCGTAATGTTTATCAAGCTTTTCTTTTGTCTCTTTCGCCGTTTTGCCTTTCAAACAATAGTGTTTAATCACTAGACGAAATTGACTTTTTTCCATTCTCCTAGAAGCACAAAAGTTGCTTACTTCAAACGACTACAACAAATAAACTAACCGATGAATTTGGCTAAAATTTTAACAGCTGACGTTTGATAGATCGTAATTTCAAAGAAAGAAAAATTCTGTGTTTGCGCTACCATCTAACGGTAGATAGCTTCAATGTCAACCCGCTCTCGTACATGCTTTCACCGGATGACATGTCCATCATTATTGTTTGAAATTTTCCTTTGTTTGTGTACCTTTTTAAATTTTCTATTTTATTGTTCCCAGATTTAAGTTTAGAAACCGTGTTGCCAGATAATTTTTGTGTAAAAAAACGTTTTTTCTAACGCACTTAAGCGAATCATATTCTTCTGAAGAAACATTTTTCTTTCTAATGAATGACTTATTTAAGCGGGACGCACTTAAGCGAAATTTTTGTAGGGTAATATATGTAAAGATTTTGTTGCCAGCAAGGTTTGTTCATTAAAGCGTGGAAGGCTTTTAGACTGTGTGTATTTAAGCGGAAACTACTGTAATCAATTTTGAAGAGCGGAATCTTTAAGACCAAACCAATTGCCGAATTTAGCAGAAGATGTTTGACAGAATAATACAATTAAATTTAAGAGAATCTATAAATGTTGGTTAAAATTGTGTGTTAATATTTGAAGGAAATTCTAAACACTGCGTTTAACAAATTCGCGAATAATTTGTTGAAATAATGTCACACTTGATAAACGTAAATATACTTTATTTTAATTTTGTTATGAAAAAATCTAACACTGCTCATACAAAAATACGCTAAAATAGCCACATTGTTGTCATATATTATTGGTGAAAACCTTATAAATATGCTAAGCGATTCCATAAATACATATAAAAAAGATATTTTATTAATACATACATACATACATACATACATAGTATATTTAAAAGAGTAAATGTGTTCCCAATACATACAATAAACACAATAACCAGAGTTCATTGTGCCTTTAAAGCGTATCCGAGAATATCACCTGTTTCACAGTCATCCTAAGAATATTTGATTTTTTAAAGACACCTGCTGTTTGCTTAAACAAATTTATTTCTGAAAATACATTATTTTAACATTTTCCCACACATTCATACATAACATATTTTCTCTTAAATTTGTTAAATATTTTTTAGTTATTTTTTATTTTTTATTGAATTTTTGAAGTGAAATTTTTATAAATTTGACATGACGTGACAGTGAATAAGACACGTTATGATTTTGTGCGATTTTTATAATAATGATGCAGAACAACAACAACAACAACAAGAATATATATTTCTATTGTTGGTGTGGGTAACACTGTCGACGTTGTCTGTTGTCATTATTCTGATGATATTTCATAAAACTCGCAGAATAAATTTGGGAAAAAAGCAGCACAAAAAAATGTGCAAAAATATATTCAAAATAATCTGTGGCAGTAATAGCAGTAGCAGTAATAGCTTTCATGCCACAATCATTTAAACCGACAGGAGAAAATACGAAATAAAATTCTTTGTTGTTCTTGCTTTACGCTTAAATATTTTTATTTTTGAGGCAAATTTTAAATTTTTGTTTGCTTTTAGCCGGCTAATCGTCATATTTTTATTTTATTCCATTCTATAGTCCTATTGTATTTAATAGGCCACAGCCTAAGCAACACCTTTTAAAGCCATTTTGCCGAGTTGTTATTGCTTATGTTGTGTGTTTTTTTTTATGTCAATAGTTTTATCTGTAGAATTAATCTAATATTTTTTTCTGCTTCCGTCCAATAGGATGAGCATAATAACAACAACAATATTAACAAAAACAAAAATCAAATTCCATATTATGTCAGCAGGTTGTGATAATAACATTGATGTTGTGCGAATACTTTAGAACAGCCCGCCATATATGGCGAAATGGCAATTTAGACGGATGTGCCACTTTTTTTAATGGTACTAATGGGAAGTCACCTCAGAACTTATACATTCACACAAATGCTCGAACATATAAAGAAAATAATATAAAAGAGAATACACAGATATTTTTCGTGGTTTTGCATATCAAAACATATTTTTAATTTTTATTTTCGGTGGTTGTTTCCTGTAAAATAATTCCTAAAAATATCACATATCACGAATAATTGTAAGAGAATGAGCTTATTTTGACAATAGAGGTTAAAAACACCAATAATAATCCGCATAAAGCCTTGAAAACAAACGAGAGAATAATGATAAATTTAGAAACCAAACATCTGAGCTCATACCATATGTGAAGGAGGGGGCTTATAATGTATTGAAAGATGAAACTAAAAAATATCTGTTTCCCGATAAAAATTATTCTGTTTTACTGAAAGACTGCAGCGCAAAACTCAAAAATATCATTACATACAGACATACATACCGCGATATCCCTGTAGAACAAATAGGACTTTTCCCAATTCTATTCTTAGTCACATCGATAGGAACCTACAGCTTAAAGCCGGCTCTGAACGGCAGGTAAATTAGTTAAAAAAGTTTTTCATAGTGTAGTACTCATAACTAATGGCTAACTAATGTTATGAGGGGATGCCTCTGTTAAAAAAAAATGTCAAATGGTCTTGCCTAGGACCACTGAACTGATTACCTCTTGGTTGGTAGGCGGGAGTCTTTTTACTATACTATAGCAGCACACAAAACACAAAAATATCTATAAATATTCTGAAAAGGACCATAAATACGGATTACAAAAACTAGACGCATTTTCTTAGCTAAAGAAGATTAACATAGACAACAAAATTCTCTAAATATTTTGCTAACATTTTAAGAAATAAATAAAGGGGACCAGGAATAGAGTGAAGCCGGTTATAATCAATCAAGTCAATAAATTTTAAACCTATTATATCATTACATAATTAATAGTTACCACATACAATTACATACAGTCATGTGAAAAATAATAGGCATACTTATACCAAAATAATTAAAATCCAACTCTGTTTTTATATTCAAATATTTATCAAAAAGATCTTATAAAATTTCTGCTGGTCATTTGGTAAACAAAATTTTTACCGTTATTCAGTTGTAGCTTGTTTTTCTCTTAAGCTTTTATGGAAAACAGCAATGTGTCCCTATTATTTTTCACATGACCATATATCAGACATGGAGCAAAAGCTGGGGTCAAATTAATACTTGCAAATGCTGACCGCTTATCCTTATTACATGTACACGACTAGAGTAGCTCTTCCCGCGCTGCTAGGAGACTTTGTGTTGTGTGGTAAACAAATGCACACATTTTTTATAGGAAAACCACGCCATTACAAAAGTAAATAGTGTTTATTCGAAAACTGACGGCTTTTACAGTTCTTATGATATGCAGTAATCAATATTAACTAAGCATGCAAGATGCCACACCCACTTATGTAATTCCGCCCACATTTTGACTGATGTTTTTTATTGACCGCAAAGCTAGTTGGACCAAATTTAGAAATTTGCACTATTACCGCTCTCGAGATCTATAAAGCTCAGTATTTACTTCGTATGGGAGGTGCCACACCTACTTATTTAAATTCGTCCATATTTTGACTGATAATGTGTATTACTTACGAAGATATATAGACCAAATTCAGAACCTTTTACTCTTTTGTGGGGGAGGTGCTACTCTCACTTATCCAATTACACCTACTTTTTGACTGATGATTTGTATTGGCGACAAAGTTATTTGGGCCAAATACAGATACTCTGACTCCTACCGTTTTGAAAATATAGACATATAAAAATATTGTATTTGGGCGTGGCAGCGCCCAGTTAAAAAAACAATTAAAGTACAGCTTTCCAACGCATGTATTAGTTTGTAATTAGGTTTAGTGATCCTTTAGTTATAAAATGACAAATATAGCAGAACTCATTTTTATATATATCGCACACTAAGTTATGAACAGTCACAGCCCAGAATTTATCAAATTCGATCTTTTTGCATAAATCAATTCACAGATCGAATGTCTAACGGCCACAAAACTGTCTCTTCCATATCTGTCTTGTCTAACTAGTAAAATACTGGTACGTTGCCTGCGTCGCTTGAACATAATCTCAGCTAAAGTTTCCGTTGGACGTGGCTTTTTAACGCAATAGTTGTCATAGATTAATGGTGACATACCATAATTTCATAGCCGATTAATTTAATTTTACAAAAATTTTTTAAAAAAATTTTTTTACCCCTCCTGGACATTTGAAAATAAGCAAACCCAGTTTCAGTTACTCAAAGTGTTTGATAAAAGAACTTAAACAAAATTAAGAACTTAAGTCAAGGAATGAGTTAACAATCCACTAGTGATCATAGTGCAATAACAGATTCTTTTCAGTTATAGCCGTCTGAAGAAAGTGCTTTTATCACCCTCCAAGTCGTCGTATGGGAAGAAGCTACTCCTTTCATCTACCTTGCACTAGGACTAATATTCCAATTCGTCGACTTTTCTATTGATTCAATTCTATATCAAAGCTCAAGCTGTAATTATAAAGTTCATTTTATGAAATTAAATTTCTTAATTAATTTTTTTTTTTGTTCCACAAAGCCGAGTCATTTAATTTCTTGTTAAGCAAGTTATTTTGCAGAATGTGGCTTAAAACTAATATATTGTACAATTAGACTAACGAGTTTTCGAAATGACTTCCTGATTTAATAACTGTCTTCTACTAGTTGGCTTGAGCTGCTGTAAAATTTTTTTTAACAAATATTGTCTTGTATTAGTAAAACCTTAAGAATTTAATTCAGTTTTTTTAGTGCCAAAAAAAAAAAATTGGGTGAAAAATGTGTTTATTTGGGAAATACATCCAGACTAAACGACATATTATATATCATTTAGTAGGTCTATTTCTCTTCTTTCCAAATTTATTAGCTTATAAGTGCATGAAGGTCCGAAAAACCGGTTTTTTACTCGTAACTCAAGGTCCCTGTTCTGCTCAAGAGAGCCTATCACAAAAATAGTATCACTTGACACTTGAAATTATTGTTCTGAATAAGAAATATTTTCACAACCATTTGCTTTATTTTTAATATTAATAAACATATTGGCTTTTAAAATATATATAGAAATCGAGATCCGTTCGAACGGAAATAATTTTTAATGAATATTCCACAAGCGGAAGTATAACAAATTACCGAAAGTCAAGTCATCAAAAGTTGCTTTAAAAAATTCAACTTAATGAGTAAAAATTGTTTGTTTACAAACATGCAATGGCGTAAACACATTCATACATACATACATACATACATAAATATGTAACACATATCCTTTAATATTCTCAAGAGTGAAATTGTTGTAGTTGTTGTAACCATAATTTGTTGCTCTCTTCACTCTCGCTCCACTACTTCTTAAAGAATTTTAATAAAAACGCCTAAACCCCCTCCTTTCGACGACTGTAAGCACACATGTATTGTTTTTAAGTATTTGTGTACTTGCCGGAGAGCGAGTAAATGAACTGAAAGTAAATACAAATGTGTGTGTGTGTTATAGTGAAAGTATAATTTTGCTGTGTCTGTATGTGTATGTGTATGTGTTGATAATTTATTAAATTTGCGGTACTGCTTGCAAGCGAAAATAAACACAATACAACGAACGAACGAACGAACGAACGAACGAAGGAGCGATAACGAAAACCAACATATTTGTGTGGCTTAATCCACAAGAAAACGTTACAATTTTTATATTTTTTTGGTAATCGAAATCTGTGCTCACTACTTACACTCATACATATTATCATATGTATCACATACATACATATGTATGTAGTAAATAATGTTACAAGTACCATATACTCGTACTCATTTATGCTATTACGCTGCTTTCCGCTTTGATAAAAAGAAAAAAAAAACACGAAAATAATTACATTTCGCTGTATTTAGTTTGTTGTAGTTGTTGTTTTTGTCGTTTTATCTGCTTTTGTGGTAGAGATGGATGGCATCAAATGAATCGTAAGTAATACACTCTCTTACTGCGTATATAGAAATATTTCCGATTTATTATGGAATCAAAATGACAAAAACAACAGCAGCAACGACAAGAACAACAGCCATAAGGCTTGATACGCAACAAAACAAAGATTTTTTTATTTTTTTTTTCATTGTTTGTTTTCGTTTCTTGCAAAAAGTTATTAAAATTTCAAACGATTTATGCTCATGAACATGAGTTTTCGTAATTTTCATAAATTTTCATAAATAATAACTAAAAATTGTTTCGTATATCGTACTCATATATCATACGATACTTGTTTTTTTTTTTTCTTTGGAAATAAATTATTTTTTTTTTTTTTACTAAATATGGCAAAAAGATGTTTTCACTGGCGGTTTTCTTTACTGATTTCAAGATCATGTGTAAGTCTGAAATTAAAAGAAAAGGAATATAAAAGAAAACTTTTATGAAGAAGCCAAAATCATAAAATGGGTTTAAGAATATTTTTTTTAAAAAACACTTTCTGGCAATTTACAAAAAAGTGGGTTAAAATAGTATAAAACTAAAAAAAAATAAATCCATTTTTAATTTCGTAAAATCCATAATTTAGTCACCGGTAATTACATTAAACTTACCTTGAGGAAACGTTTTTCATAGAGAAAAAGGCCAAATTAAACCAGAAATTTAAACAATGAGAGAATTTCGTTTTAATAAAATTACTTTTCGTTTTTTTCGTTTCAAATTTTTCAACCTTTTTTTTCAACAGGAAATTAAAAAGTTTGCAAAGAGATGTGCCAGCTACACAATATTGAAAATTTATTTCCCACTATACACTCGTAAACTGCTAACGGATTAAGTCGTAAGTGCGAGTGTTACAAAATCAAGTCAGTTTTTCAATTTGCATTGTAATGCCAGTCATGAATATCTAATGCTGAATTGAATTAAAATTGTAATAAAACATTTAATTGATCGTAAGAGAAAAAAACACAAATTCTTTCAATTACCCTTCTAACAAAAGGACACACGTTGCATGCCACACTATAGCAACTAAGAGGAAAATAGAGAGCATCGCTTAAATTCAGATTCTTTTATTCATTTATTCATTCATTGGCACTCAAGCAACGATTTCATTGCATTTTATTTCATTTTATTTTAATTCAATTTTCAGTCTCTTATTTCCCTTAAAAAGAGATTTAGAAAAACACGCTATTCTTAAAGATCTACTAAGAAACGGGAGTGTGAAATTCTTCTAGTGAAGGTGAGAAATCTAAGAAACACTGTTGCAAGATATGGTATTATTATTTTGTTTCTTGTTGCATGGCAAGCAGATTCATTTTCAATCACACACGCCATCCTCACAGAGGATACAATAATGCAATGATAGCAGCAGTACGAGTATGAGAATGTATTGGAACTTCTAGGGAATTATGCACAAAAACACACACATACGTTGTTGCATATACATTTAGATTTGTACGTCTATGAACTCAATTGTTATTGTTGTTGAATTTTTCCTAAAAACTGAACAAGTATCTGTGTGCGTGTGTGTTGGTGTAGGTATTTATTTTGCAAACTACTTATTTTATGGCACAATTTTATTCCATCGTTTTCTTTAAGTTTTTTTTCTTTTCTTTTTTTACTTTAAATTTCCTGAAAACGGAAATCTATTTAAATTGGATTTTATTCTTTGGCAAAGAATTTCAGTCTTATTTTATATTTTCTACCAAAAACAACAAAACAAAAAAATATCTTTTAAATCTTATATAAGAGTATATATAATAATAAACTGGCAAAAGAATAGACTGACTGTGGCAGTGATTTACTTGTAACGCTGCTGCTCACAATGTTGATGTAGGAGTGGTGATGGTGTCATAAAAAGGATGTGTTTAACAGGAAAACAAAACTGCTATTGTTATAAGCACACATAAACACACACACACACACATACTCGCCCCTTAAACAATTTATAGTTGTTATGTGCAACAAATGAAGCAGCACTAAGCATCAACACAAGGTAACACAGCCTCACTACGTTGCTACTACTGCTTATGATGGTACATACTTGTATTTATAGCTGTTGCATTTATACACTCACAGACACTCTCACTCACACTCTAATGTACACTACTACTCAAGTTGAACTGTTGAGGCCTAAAGGATCTTATTATAAAATCATTTAACAATTCAGCAGCTAAAGGAAAAAAATCTAGAACAACAACAACAACCAGAACATTGGTAATACGGCAATGGTAATAGTAACAGTGGCTGCAGCGGCAACAATTGCTTTAGCTTGCAACAAAATAGCATTAGTTGCAAGGATGGTAAACAAAAAAGAAAAGAAAGTAGAGAATACAAAGATATAAGAATAGAAACTGTAACAGTAATATAATTTCCTTCAACTACTACTTCAACATTTCTTTTTTTAACTTACGTTACGCATTAACGAACATAACATGGCCAACAATATGTGGCAAGCATAGGAGTAACATATAATAAACAAAAAAGGAAAAATTCTAAGCCATTCTCATCCCACTTGGGGTGGTGTGTTGTGGGGGCTAGAGCACGCACAACACAAACGACCTAGAATCGAGCTCTAGCAAAGAACATGTGGAAGAAAAATTTAATTGTGATTTCGAATGTTTTCTAAAGAGGCTTCAACTTCTCTCCAGACCACTCAATCTAACAAATAAAGAAGTCTCCCTGACCTTCCTACACAACTCTGGCGATGATGACAAACATCAGACGAATGCTTAAGAAAACACGCCACCTACTGGGAAAAAATTACAATGCTAAGTAAGGATCACCACCACCAATTAGCAAGGATCTTCACCACTACACATAGTTATATGGAGGAAGCTATAGGGAATTTATCATCTACTTAGCTTGAAAGATCACTAAACTGAATCAAAGTAATGGATGCTTTGTGAAAAGCCAATATACTCCCCAGACGAGTGACGGAGCAAAAAAAAAAATAAAAAAATCTCATTTATTGTTACCTTATTTATTAGACCAATATTTCTTAGATCCACATGGAAAGGGTCGGGAGCAGTATCTTACAGGTGGAGGTCTCTGCTATAAATAGGGCAGCTGACTGGTTGATGTACTATAGGGTGTTTAATGTTGATATCCGGATCTGTATGGACAGTCAGGCTACGATCAGGGAGCTCTACGGTGTCCACTCGTCATCACGACTTGTATATGAAAGCCGGGCGTGACTAAACGAGATGACGAGACATTCAGACCTAGAGACCTAAGGGGTCAATCTGACACCCGGTGGAATCCATCAAGTTGGAATGCCACTTTCCTCTTGCATACTTTTTGTTCTGTATGAAGACTAACCTGTGATCGGGCTGGTGGCTGTTATTACTGTGCACTGGGTAGCTGGTGCGCATGCTAGGAGACTGGATCTATCGTCCAATGATTACTGTAGGTGTTGTCAAGATGAGGAAGAGGGTAATACTGTCGAGTATTTTCTATGTCAGTTTCCAAATCTTTCGAATATTAGGACAACATTCCTAGGCAATCCGTTTCTGCATGCCTTATCGGACAAAGCTGATGAAAATGTCAGCAGGCTTTCTTCCTTTGACATGTAGGTCCCTTGGATGCTAGTTTCTATGGCCATTACAGTAGGAACAGTATTGGATCCAAGTAAGTTAGACCAGTTTCCGGATAACTGTTGTTACTAACTAACTAACTAAACACTTTTAAATCTTTTTGCTTTTAACTGACTTAATACACTCTATAAAATATGCAACATTATTGAAACAAGAGTGTGGAAAGCTATAGCAAATTGTTGGGAGATTAATGTCTCCTTTTAAATTGTGGAAAGTAACAGCTTCGTAGAAATGCTTTAGCGCGTGAAGTTATTCTGAATAACATAGAATCGTTGTTCACTTATCGGAGATGATTACAACTCTCATACTTCCAGTAGATTATCATCAAAATGTAGGCCAAATAGTTGGTCCCATCAAGCAACTCAATTGCTGGCATATTGTGCTTTTTAATAAAGTTATTGTTGCTATAACAGTTGTTGTTGGTTTTGTTTATTTTGTAAACTATTTCATTCTTTTTTTATATCTTCCTCTCTCTATCTATCTATCTCTCTCTATCACTCAATATTAAATTTTAACTTGTTTCACATGCTTATTTCCAATTCAATGGATAATCATCATCAGGCATAATAGAAAAATAAAGGAAAAAGAAAACACACTTACATACACGAAACCATAGAGAAAAACTTTTACAACACACACACACACACACACACAATGCCACAGTTTTTAATGTACTTGCAACGGAACAGCAGAAAAATATATTGTTAAAGTAGAAGAAGAAGTAAAACTAAACATCATACAGGTGAGTGTTTAGAGTGGGTGGTTGGTAGAAGAATGATTGTCTGAAGACTAAGTGATTGGCACATGAAAAAAAAACGCAAAAGTTTTCTTTAGATTTTCATCTCTAGCAAATCTGTTTTCTAGAAAACGAAAAAGAAACTGCCCGAAAAAAGACGAAGAAAATCTACAAGAATCACAAGAAGAAAAAAGACTAAACAATTAGATAAGAAAAAAGATGAAGAGAAAAAATGTGTGCAAATGTAAGTGGAAAGATGTGTATAAATTCTTACGCATATAACAGCAACAACAACAATTACAAATAGTAGTTTATTCCTATGAAGAGCGCAGTTTATTAAGAAAGCCTTGAGAAAGAAAAAAGAGAAGAAGAAAAACAAAGAAAAAAGGTGTAAAACAAATGAACTCATAAAGAAGTTGCAGTTTTATACTTAAACACACATGCAAACAAACATGTAAAGTAATGTTTAACACAGATTTAAGCTTTTTATCTCTCTCTCTCCCTCTCTCTCTCTCTACCTTTCTTAACCTTAAAATTTTTCTTTTTAATACACATGCACCCATACATTAATAAAAAGGAAAAAACAAAGAAATCATCAACAGCATTTGTGCATTTTAATGTTTGTTTACTCTCTGTGTGTATTCCTGTTGTATATGCTTACAAGTTCCCTTCCCTTCCTCTTTCATTAGAAAAGATTTACATAAACAAACACACTTTTAATGAAAATATATTCTTACACATACTCAGTGTTGCCATAATTTTTTTTCTAAAAAACTAAACATTTAGAAGAGAATAACCGATTTTTTAGTGAAAACTGCACATACTTACAAAATTAAAAAAATATACATACACATGCCCGTGTTCTGTAAACCAAACACGAGTGAAATTGATTAAATTTTCAAAAGTAAATAAAGCTTGAACTTCAATTATATTACATGTTTGATAGCACAGTGCGACAAAATTAACAAAATTAAATACCGGAACCTCATTTTTTGTCGCACCGTGTAATCAGATAAGTTATTTCAAAGGCAGTCAAGTGAGTTAATGAGAAATATCATTAAAATCTGATCTGATTTGAAAATTATAGCAATTTGAAGATTCATTTGATATCAACTTCACTTGATTTCGATTTACAGAACATACCCGATAATTTATTTCAGTGTATGTTTTATTCCAGTACTACATTACAAATTTAATGTTATATACGAGTATGTACCATAAATGATATAATGATTCCCACAAGCGGGGTACCCGGTGGGTAAATCGGATTTATGTAGGCTGAATCCAGTGATGCTTAACGGTTTTTAGTTTAGCTTTTGTTTTCGAGATACACAGTTGTTGCGAAAATGGGGAAAGTTCCACCACAGTTATTTGCGTAACTCAAAAACGGCTTAGTTTATTGAATAAACTAAGAACAGCGAAATTCCGCAATAAAATTGCCTTTACCTAAAACTCTTTTTTAATCTGCACAGTCGTTTTGGAAATATACATTCTTGGCAAAATAACAGTGGGATCACATTACTACGCACATACATGATGTTTGGGAAGCACTTGTATCACTCATACGTACGTACTTATGTAGTCTGTAATGTGATCCCAATTCTGTAAAAAAATGCTACTTTCTTAGACCTAAATGTAAGTATCACACACTGTTTGACTTCTTAGGCATATTAAGCAAATGGGGTAAAATTCTTACTTCAGAAATTGTAATAAAAAAATATCAGAATTGTAACTAAAAAACTACAAAATGTGCACAATTTAGAGAAAAACTTAAAAAAACTGCTCAATGTTTAAAAAAAAAACGGCAAAATACAGTTAAAACTGCACATTTGGCAACACTGCACTCACTACTAGAAGTGAACAGTTGGATATAAGATAAAAACATGCGTATTGATATATGTTGTAATCGTTAGACATTGAGATATGTTAAGATCTATACATACACGAGGGCAGTTTGGCAATTTGAATCGAATTGAAATGAAAACCATTTTTATTCTTATTATTATGCTCATCGATAGTAGATTAAGAGAGCACTCAATTAATTTAAAATTCATAAGATATTATTACGTTTTAAACTTTTTAAAAGGTTTAAGTTCGTTTAAGTTGCGTGAACACCACTTGTTTGTTGTTTTACAGTTTCAATTTTCTCACTTTATCTTTATACAGTTTGTCTTAATACAGCATCTTAAGATTTGTTTATACAACACTTATATTTACTTTATAACAGCTAACGATAACTACTCTCACCAAACGCAATGCGTCATCTTTTAAAGCATTTCATTATCAAGTTCGAATATTCTTGTAGTCACCGCAAATTGCTATTTAACTACGGTTAATTCAAATGGTGTAAAATAATAATACACACAAAGTTATCGAACTGGCAACACCGTTAAAAGTGCAAATAGTAGCACTCTTAATAGTACAGACAATTATGGCAACCGTGGAGCCTTGACACAAACCAATAAATTTTATAGCTAAAATCTCACAATACAGTCCCTGATGTGGTGTATTTTCTTTTTAGAATTTTTAGAGTCGTAACAATATATAAATTTGTGTCTTATCATCTCTACTTTTTAACTGCGTTCTTAATGCGGTGATACAGAGGGCAACAGGTCATCATAAGAGAGGTGCTATGCGTGGCTTACAAGGATGGTTAGAGGACCTAGATTACGCCGATGACATATGTCTACTTAGCCAATTATTCTCAGAGATGCAGTCAAAAATTTCCACCATCAACGACATTGCAAAATTTGTTGAAGATGTTAAGTTATTCTGCTACCTGGCTAGCAGAATTGACACAATTGGTGCCTCAGCAGCAGATATATCCAGTCTCGTAAATAAAGCGCGGAGTGCATTTGCGCAGCTTAATCCGGTTTAGAAATCTTGTAACAATATCCAACAACCAACTCTGCATGGAGGCAAATCAACAGCCTATTTAAACGAAAATAAATAATCGGAAATGCAATTGGATAGGTCACATCCTCTGTAAATCAGAAATGCCTACATTGAAACCCGCAGGGTAGCACACGAGTCAAAACACCAGCACCTACCTGGAAGCAGCAACTGATAGCAGAACTTTCTAACCTGCGTATAAAGTAGAACGAAGTCAACCGTCGAGCCGAAGATAGAGATTATTGGAATCACCTCGTTGTGGCCTTATGCTCCCTTGAGGAGTGAAAGATTAGTTGCAACACGTCCTGAGCCCCGTCAAAGCAGGAACGTCAAGGTTTAATTTTTTTAATTTTTTGACTACAGGAATGAGGGCACAAAATATTAAGATTGCTTTGAAACAAACTAATGTAAAGCAAAGTTATTGTCCGGTTTCAATATATACAATTTATAACAAAAACCAAACAAACCAAAATTATGTATTTTGACATTTGACATGTTGACATATCAATAGCAGAGTCTTTAGCAATTGTTCTATGAATTCAATTTCCACCATAAAAATAATGGAAAAAAATACAAATTGTCAGTAGATGACTCTAAAGTGTAATATCTCCGGTAACGTTAATTGCAAGAAGCAATACTATAGCTTGTTTGATAGGCCAAAATGATTACGGGCAATGAAGAGTGGATCACGTACGATAATAATTAGCGAAAAAGATCATTCACGAAACAAGACAAAGCTTTGCAGACGGTCACAAGGCCAGGATTGACAACAATGTGTGTCTGGTGGGATTGGAAAGGAATTGTTCAATGTAAGCTTCTCTTCTGTCAAAGATTAATGAGACTGAAGCAAGCAATTCAATTAAAATCGCCAGAATTAATCACTAGAAAAGTTGTATTGCTCCTTCATGACAACGTCATGAATCTGAAAGATTGGCTGGAAATTTTGATACATCCACCATATAGCCCGGACCTTGCATCTTCAGATTTTCATCTGTTTTGATCTCTTCAGAACTCTCTTTTTTGGTGTAAGTTTAAATTGGAGTAGAGACTTGCGAAACGTAATTGGATAAATTTTTCGCTCAGAATACCCAGAAGTTATGGAGTAACGGCTTTACCTCAAACATCACAAGAAGTTATCCATCATATTTTTTCTTGCTTCTTAACAAGCTGTAAAAATTCTTGTAAATCAAGTGAAGTCTAGGCCACATGACAGCCTTATTTGACACCACTATTAAGAATTTAATTGATCAATTTCGCAACATAATGTGCGTACACATTGTGCATTGTATGTTCGACAATGTCTTTCAAATAAAAACAGCTCAAACGTGAGCCGCAATGTCGAGAAAGATACGATTACTTAATTCCATGATATTTTAAATAGTTTGGGGCCAAAGATTCTGAAAAAACTCATTTCTGGAAAAATAACTGATTTCAGATGAAGTCCATGATATTTGTCTCTATACGTTAACAGTAAAATTGCCGCATTTCGATTTTAAAAATTTAAGTGCAATTGTTAAGAAGCCTTTGTATGCTGATCGAGAGGTGACTTACATTTTTTAGTTTAACTTTCAATTGTAATCTATTACCATACCTCACATATGTTTTTGGCAGGCTTATCAGTATTTTGCGTTTGGAAAAATTTACAACAGGATTAGATTTTTAGAAAATTGAAAAGAATTTTAAATAAAACATTACTGGGGCCTTTTGCACGTCTAATAACTGTTTTATCTTGAATTGTGTGTTAAATTTCATTTTCACAACTTTATTCTCAGAAGACTTTCTCAAAACTTATAAAATAATGTACAGACTTATAAGTCGTTTTTTTATTTTAGAAAGAAAGGCTTTTCAAACAGCGCTTTTAAAAGGCCTCTTTTTTCTTCAATATTGGCATGAGTACGATTATGTTTGTAGTAATAGCCATGCAAAACAAAAAATTACAAAAACTATTCAAAAATTTACTTATCCAAACACATACTTGCTAATGTACACAAATCTAAAAACAACAACAATGACAAGAATTTCTTAAATTTATTATTTTTTAGTGTCTTTGTTATGAAAAAACAAATATTTTTGCAAAACATTTCGTTTATCAAAGAATTAAACACAATAGAGAAGAAATGCATATAAAGATAGTATGTGCGAATGCATATGCGCATAGGTGTGTGCAAATTTATATAAGAAAAACTCATATAGAATACAACTGCAAGTTTAAATTTTCATAAATAAGAACACACACGCACGCTCTCATCTATACACACGTATGCACATAAATGTGTGGCATGTATGCAGTACAAGCAAATTGCAAGTAAGCATTGGCATTAACATGCATTAGTAGTTGTTTGCCTGTTTGTTTGTTAGGTGTTACGATTTAAATTTAACACATATACACATACACACGCACGCACTTTAAGGCATCGTCGTATGTACATTGTTCTTTTCAGTTTTGTGTTTTACCTACACTCAGGCACACATACTTTTCATAAGGATTTATGCAACTAATGCTGAATGTATTTCAACAAGAAGAAAAACAAAAAAACAAAAAATACGGAGAGATTTCGATATAACGAACTTCGTTATAACGAGAAACTTAATATAACGAATTTTTTTCGAATCCCTTGAAAAATCCTCCATATTGCAAAGTTTTTCATACAAAAATGCACTACAACTATGACGAAGGATGATTAGGAGCTATAAGACCTCTATATAATATACAACGAAGTCAGAATTAAGTAAAATTAGATAGACCCGGTTTTAAGGTAACGAAATCTAAATGTGCTTGCAAGTGCATATGCAAAAACTCTATACAGCGAAATATTCAACGAAGTCAGAATAATATTTCAAGCAAAAGTCTCTGCTTTTAAAACTTTCCTAAAGCATAGTACTCTGTTGCAATTTGTGAAAAATGTTGTGCAACATTAATTTTTTTTGTACAAAAAAATTGACATGCAACCAATATAGTCATTTTCGCTTTTATGCCTTAAAGTAGGCTACATGGATATACATTTGTAAACATAAACCATATGTTGTCTATAACAACAAATAATATTCAGTAGGGACATAAGTATTTTTACACATATACAAATAATGTATATCTTTAGAACAATATTTTTATTTATTTATTGCCATAAATTCTATAAAAATAAACTAAAAATATTTTAAATCGTTATGAGATCAGTTTTGATCCTTTTAGCCTTATGAGCTGTCATAAAATTCGGCTCTAAAGTACGTCTTAAGAAAAATTTCCATACCAAGACTGCAGCTAAATGATGACCACATTCAACCAATTGTATGAACTCAGGTGATACTTCTTAGATGGCCTTACACACAGTGCGGTACAAATTTTTTCATCAGTAAACCAAATTTTTCTCTTGTTAAAAAGCACTAAAACAACGATACGATTTACATTTTCTGACCACTCCAGAGTGAGTGTTGATACAATTTGGAATTCCCGTTGTAGACTAACGATATAGGTGTTAGCTTTCATTAGTCACATATAATAAAAGACTACATGTATACTATCTTGTAACAGTATTTATGTCCCTACTGCTGCTTAAAATTTCGTACGAAATAAGTGAGTCATGTTATTTCGTAGTTGAAATGCTGCTAGAAATTTTTTGCAGTTGTGAAATAATGTTGACAAAACATTTTACATGTTTTTCGTAAAAAGAACAGAGTATTGCTTTCTCAATTCAATATTTCACAATTATTTCGTACGAAATATTTTTATATGTAATTTGACAGCATTTCGTACAAAATTTTGAATACAATACCAGGCTTAAATAAATAAAAATTATAAAATATTTTATTGAAATCTAAAGCCTAATAACTCTGCTCAAATATGCGGAAAATGTTGGGCAACATTCCTTTTTTTGTACGAAAAAATTGACGTGCAACCAATGTAGTCATTTAGCAACTTTTCAAATTTGTCGTTTTTTGCCCTAAAATATGCTACATGGTTTTACATTTGTAAACAAAAACCATATGTTTTCTCCAACAACATAACAAATAATATTCAGTAGGGACATAAATATTTTTCCACATAGAAAAATAATGAATAATTTTAAAACAATATTTTTATTTAATTATTGTTATATAAGTTCTACGATTCACATTTTCTGACCACTTATTGGGACTAGCTTTTATTAGCCATATAATAACAGACCATATGTATTCTATGTTTCAGTAGTATTTATGTCCCTACTGCTGCCTAAAATTTCATACGAAATAAGTGAGACTCATGTTATTTTGTTGTTGAAAAAATTGTTGATAGAAATTTGTTGCAGTTGGAAAATAATATTGACATATACACTTGACATGTTTTTCGTAAAAAGAACAGAGTACTGCTTTTTCAACTATTTCGTACGAAATATTTTTAAATGTAATTTGACAGCATTTCGCACGAATTTTGAACATAATACCAGGCTTAAAAAAAATTGTTTCATTTTTATATTTACTTTTTGTATAAAGACATATTATTACTATTTTTATGTAAAATAAATACATAATTTGGATAAAAAAACGTGAGTTCTAACGAATTATTTTCGTAATTTTTCAAACTTCCTTAAAAAAAAAGGTTTCACTGATACATACGTATAACGAATAAATAGCTATAACGATTCGCTTGTAATAAGTTATATCGAAGTTTCACTGTACAACAATTCTGACAGCAATATTATGCCAATGGCATAGACATATGTACATACAGTATTGTATGAATTTACCCAGTTGACACAATTGTCGTTAACGAAATCCGACCAATCTGAATGAATTTTAAATTTTAATTAACAATAAGGTTGCAGAAATTTGTACGTAACGTGAATTGACTATGCCAAGATGATCGACAGACTCCTTTGCTCACTCTGCTCATTTAAGTTATGGGTTCCTCATTGGTACCAGCGACATTATTTCTATATTCTGTACCACTTTGTCGCTCTTAAGGTCTTGCGCGGTTTTTGTCGACTTTTGTTTGACAGAACTGTTGAGAATTGCATCTGTGTATCACATGCAAATGTTTCTCGAATGACAGTCAGTTGTTGTGTTCAATCTTCAAGGGATTATTTAAGCCTTTGAGTCGAAATGACTGGTTTTCTTGCGCTAAATATTTTAATGCTCAAAAACGATAAATAGTAAGGCAAGAGGTGCTTGAGTACGTGTTGATGCATAGCAAACAAATTTGAAATCATGTCAGAATGTTTGCTGGGTATGCGCATTAATATTATAAATTAAAAACAAAAATTTATTTTATTTAAGATTTAAAAATTTAAAAAAAAAACACGCAAATAAACATGAAACAAAACTTTTTTTAATTTTTTCTGCAATATTTTTTATTTTTTAATTTGCATCAAAAATTGGAAATGTTTGTTTTTTATGCTTTAAGCTCAAAATGAATAAGTAAAAATAAATGAGATGTGTCTCTTTAAAGCTTTTGGCAACGTGGAGATAATACATATCTAAGAATAATAATTGTCTGTAAAATTGTCTGTTCGAATTAAAGACGTTATTGAACATTTGATTCGTTAAACTTCAACCTCTAGATCCCCAAAAAGTGATTTTTATCTTATTATAAAAAGTTCTGTTAACGGGATGGACTGTCAGCAGACAAGTCAAGAAGGGAGCAATCCTCGGTTTTCAGAGTGACTTCTTATCCAGATAATCTGTAGATCTGAATGTCTCACCATCTCGTTTAGAGGTGACCGACATTCGCATACAAGCCACGATGAGAGAGTGTTAACTGCAACCGGACATGCATACAGATCCAGACACCAACATCTAACACATTGTACTACTTCAACCAGTCCACTGCTCTTTTTATCGCCAACACCTCCGCCTGTAAGGCACTGTAGTGGTCTGGAAGTCTAAAGGAAACTCTTTTTGCATACACAGGAATAAAGACAACGTCCACGACCTCTTTCAAGGACTTCGACCCGTCCGTATACACCTCAACAAATCCAAGTCTAATGCACGGATCTGATGAGACACTCACAGTGAACATTTTCTCCAGGAAATGTTTGGGTGTACATTAATCCTCCATGTCAGAGATCTTACCAAAATACCGTAAGAATCCGGCATGCCCATGATCCCCGTCAGAATATGCGCCCGCAACCTTCATCTACACTGCAGACGTAACCGACATATGCTTAGCTATTAGGTTCGCCGCAAGCCAGTTCAGTAATATAAATAATGCTTTAAAAGTGGTCGACCTGAACGCATCCGTCATCATCAGTGCCGCACTTTACAGAACTCTGTCTATGATTCTGTTATAAGTTTACTTCTGCAAAGACCTTCACCATATAATCGTGTTGGAATTCCTAGAATTTGGATAAAAGGGAATGGCTTAACCACCGTGTTAAAGATCCACCGTGTTGGAATTCTTAGAATAGAGATCCCAGGACTTGCCAGTGGCCCTGTGACATGTATACAGCGCAACGTTCGCTCTTGCCGCCCTAGCTCGTGTGTTCTAGAGACAATACAGCTTGAATTTCAGCATCATCCCCAAGAATTTTGCGCTATCCGACAGCTTCAGTTCCAACACATGCAGGCGTGGTAGGGAAAAAAAAATTTGTTTATTCGCGTGAACAATACTAATTCCGTCATCCCCGGGTTCACACTGGAGTCACTTTTGAAGGTGCTACAGTATTGTATAAAGATATTTATCCGACATGGCCACGCCATTATCATCCGTATACGCTAAAATCTTGAATCACATAGAATCACAGGAGCGGGGATAAAACCCCTTCTAGGCAGGGTTGGAAAAAATCCGGGTTTAAAGAAAACCCAACCACCGAGTCTTATTTGGTTTTTTGATGGTTTTTTTGCGTTTTATAACTGCTTCCTTATTTCGTTCAATTTGACAATTTATTGTATTTGTTAGTTAAATTACGTTGTTATAGTATTTATGGTGATATTTTGCGCTCTTGGTCGAATCCAGGAGGCGTTATGTACTATGGGATGCTAAACCAGACTGCAGTTACTGTATTTGAACCGTACATTGTGAGAAAAATGGCCTTAATATTTACAAAGACAGACGGGATTAAGTTATTATTTTGCATGACAAAGTTCGGCCTCATACTGGGTTGGAAAAAACCGGGTTTTTTTTCTTTAAACCCAACCCACCGGGTTTTAATGAGTTTGTTGAAAGGTTCTTTTTTGTTTTGTTTTATTGGGTTTTATAATCGCTTCCAAATTTCATTCATTTCGACAAAATGTTTTGATGGTTAGCGCAATTACATTGTTTTAATATTTATAATGCAATTTTGCATTTTTAGTGGGATCAAGACGGTTAATGTGTACTATCAGATGCTAAAACTCGGTGATCGGAGCAGACTGGAATTACTTCGTTTGAACCAGGCATTATGAGGAAAACGGCAGGAATATAAAAACCGACAAACAGACAAAGTTTTTCTTTTGCATGACAATGCTAGGTCTCACGATGCAAACGTTGCCAAACGCCGCACCCGCCGTATACTGCAAACATTACTCCTTCTGACTTTTGGCTGTTGCGGTGGATACAATATTCTTTGGCATGTGACTGAATTACTTCTTTTGATGAAATATGAAATCGGATTTAAAGTGGATCTTTTCAAAAAACGGAGAGTTTTTCTAAAACGAAATTCGGACATTGGGTCAGAGATGGGGAAAAGGTGTAAGTAGTGATTTGATAAATTTTTATTTTGATGGAGTTGTTAATTGATTATCGTTTTTGAACTAAAAAACTGACTGAATTATTTTATACTGACAATACGTAGATTTGGACTATATTTGTTGTAAATAAACTACGGAAATCTTTAAATAAAAAACCCACCCGGGTGGGTTTAATTGGGTTACCCTGTGGGTTGCCAACTCTGCCTCTCGGGAGTGGCCGTTTCTGTCAGAAGCCATAACGGCGACCATGGCCCTACAAGTCAAGATAAATGAGAAAAAAAATATTCAAAATCGTTTGAAGATTTCACGATTTTCGAATGCATAAAAATACAAAATCGTTTGTTCTTAAATCTCAATGCTATAATCAAAAAGCTGTTAATTCCTAGTTGTTTAGTATATAATGGCGGCTTTTACGAAAGATTTTCAAAATTTAAATTTAAAACAAATCATTGAGATTTGTAATACCCGATGGATCCTTTTTAAATTCTGAGAGCAAAGATAGTAAAAATAGCTTATTATAGATTTTTAGGTCAATCTTCTTGTAAGGAATTTCAATATTTCATCTCTTTTCCTAATAACTAATATCTTACACATCTACATAAGTATTTGCCATTACTAATTTGATTTTATATTTTTTAATTTATGGCACCATTATTAGTTTTTTTTCCTTCTATCTTGCAATAAATAATATTTGCAAGATATGAATAAATCTGGTTGCCAAGGAATAATTGTAATCAAACCTTTTTTTCTTTTCTTTTCTGCCAAACCAGAAAGAAGCTCATAAGCTGTCATACTGACAAATTTCTTTCACATTCATTTTAATATTTATTTAAATATGTATTACCGTTAAGGAAAAATTGAGGGCAAAAAAGTATAGAATAAAAGGAATAAAATAGAGAACATGAAGAACGTATAGAGACAATTTATATACTTGCAACAAATAGCAACAACAACTTGGACGCTTGCGACAAACTAATAAAAGAAACTGTCAACCCGTCTAGAATTCATGTTCAGTTTTTGAAGTTGCCACAAGAAAATATGGCACGGAAGCAGCAAAATATTTTAAGAAAACAACAAAACGGAAACTTCAACACTTATGAAGTGTCCTTTTTGTACATAAATATGAATATACATATTGTATGTGTAAGTGTGTGTGTGTGTGTGTGTTTGTAAGAGTATTTTCTGTCACTTTCTAAGATAGATTTGTTTTTGTTTGTTAAGTTGTAATGGCACCTTTTCGGTATTTCTTGTGTATGGTATCCTTAAAGAAAAATTGCTTTAAAAATATTTTTTAGTTGTTCTATAAGATAGTATACTTATATATATATGTGTGTGTGTTTGTGTGTGAACATTAACTAAGAAGCAAATGCATGTCAACATAAATCAAAGTTTACTGACAACTCAAATAAGATTTTTTTCTTCTTCGTTTCTAAGGTTTGTTGTAATACATTTGCGAGTAGTGTAGTGTACATTTGCGTATGTAGTTCAGCAAATTTCTTATATTGGAGCATTAAAAAAAAGGTAATAAATAGAAATTTATATGTAAGTATGTAAGTATATCATACGAGCAGTGAGTAAAGTAGCTGATAAGCATAGAAATAAATAAATAAAACTTATAAAAACCATTTCTCAAGTTACAAATATTTAGATCCCTATCAAAAGGTCATTGTTCACCACGGATTGTATTCAAGCATTTTTAATGGATTTTTTTTTCTCCCTCTACTGTTGTTGATATTTGATTTTGTGGTTTTACCCATTGAACTCATAAATTTTTTTTCTCAAGAGAAACTCTGTTTAGGTTTCAAACATTTCTTCGTTTAGGTCTTTGGTTAACCGCTTCTACGGGCATTTGACCTAAACAATTTGTTCGGGCATTTGGGCGATGAGTTTCAAGTCGGTCAACAAATTTTTAGTAGAAATAAAAATTAATCAAGAAAAACACAAATAGTTTTCTTTTTATGATCAATTTTTTATTTGTTTCTTTGGTAACAGATTTGTCAATAGACATTTTTATTTATTTCTTATATTTCTTAAGGGTTATTCTTAAGAGGTTTTTCAGGATGATTTTCTGATATCAAATATAAATTTTATTACTCGTAACGAATTTAAATAAGAATGGTAACATATGGTTGGGGACCAAAGTGTGACTTGAAATTCATATTAAAATTTATTACATTTTTTATTTGTTTATTTAGAAATTATTTCAAACATTTCTACTTAAGATATTTTCTATTTCACGGCTGATTGTTTTCTTAACTTAAGGAAAAGTAAAAACTATTTTACGTAATATTTGTAATATTCGTTAGTCTGAGGATGTACAAAATACAAAATTGTTTAATAAAATTAAGTCGACCAGCTTGCTCAATAATCTGCTAAGGCTCGAATTTGTCATTCACTCGACTTTTTCAATCATTCGGGCTTTTAAGCTTTATAAGGACCACTGATGCACAAATCCTAAACTATTGAGCATTTCTTTTGTCCTGCTGACAAGCCCAATATTTTTAAAGAGTAGGCTATGAAATTAAAAGTAAAATAAAAATAAAGTAATTTAGACGGTCATTTCTACTAAAGCGAATTAAAGTGCTACAATACTTGACTATGATTTTTATGAATACAACTACCCTGTATATCTACTCAAATATCTTTTTCTACTACAGATTTCTTACGATTTGTGTCGAAAATGCTATATTACACGATCAGCTATAATTGGTATAAATTACCTTTAGTAACGTCATTAAGGTAGATACGTAGGTAGACGGATGTGCCAGCAACGGAATAATCAACAACTACCTCACTTGACGACCAAATAATTCATTGTGATCATCCTGGAAAGTAGTAGAAAAGGAGTAACAGGTAAAAGATTCAACCTGTCAATGCTTATTTCAAAGTCAATTAAGACCCTTATCAAAATGCAATACAGAGGTAGGCTTTAAGAAAAATCAATTGCGGTTTCGAATGCTAAACAAATAGATTTTAAGCTTCCTCCGGACAAAGTCATCTAAAGAAGGCCCCCTGACATTCCAGCTTACCTCTGGCGATGATAACAAACATCAGACGAATGATCAGAAAAAACGCCGCCTACTGGGAAAAAATTACAGTGCTAAGTAAGGATCACCACCACTTAGCAAGGATTTTTACCGCTCAACAAAACAACAGCGCTATTCGGGCGACTGCAGTCAGTATGGAGGAGCTTATACATATCCAGCAACCCAAGCTCAGAATATACAACTCATGTGTAAGGGCAATTCTGTTGTACGGCACTGAAACCTGGCTTGTGTCTAACATACATCACCCAAAGACTTCAGGTATTCACCAATAAGTGCCTTAGAATCATATCCGAGATATCCTGGCCTAATAAGGCATAAATGTAGAAGCAGATAAGGCAAAGGAAATGGAGGTGGATGGACTACACCTTAAGGAAAAATCCCCATAGTATTTAAGGGCGACATTTGAGTGGAATCCTCAAGGACCAAGAAATACCTAGCAACGCATAATTATCTAAGAACTAAGGCAAAGGGTGGCATGGTGTAGTGAGTTGAGTACAGGCATACAGCATAAGCAGCCCATGTTCGAATCCCAGCAGAGGACATGACGAAAAAAAAAATAATTGCGGTTTCAAGTGCTTAATAAAGAGACTTCAATCTCCCTCCCACAAATCCATCTAAAGAAGCTCCCCTGACCTTTATCTCTGGCGATGAGTGATCAGGAAAAAACGTCACATACTGGGGAAAAAATATGGATCAACACCACTTCTACTTAGCAATGATCTTCACCATTACACAATCATATGAAGGCGAGCTACAGTCGATTAATAATCTACTTAGCATGAGAATCAACTTGATTACTGAAACTGATAAAAAGTAATGGATGCTAGAGGAGTGATGGAGAGAAAAACAGCCTGAGTTCCGAAATGCTCATTAAGAGGATAGCCTTCTACTAGAGAAGGACCGTCAGTATACTAACATATCGGTGGCAGAACAGAGTCTTTGAACACCAGCCCAGTCGCGCAAATTCATCAATCAACTCATTCCCCATGATACCGTAATGTACCAGTACCCAACAAAGTTTTACAATCTCATGTAGTCCCCTCAAGAACATTCAGGAATCTAAGACTTTAGTACATACCATGGATTACCTCAACTGCCCATTCAGCTTACATCAGTACTTAAAGTCGAGTTGCCCACACTACATGCCAGCCCCAATACCTTCGTGTAAAATGACAACATTATGTATAAGATAGCACGACTAGGTTAGACTATTTTCACTAAAAATTACAATGTGCGGAATGTCAGTTAAACATTGGGCTACTTCTTCAAAAATTTCTGTTGAAACTATAAGTTTATTTCAATATCAGCTAAAATGAATAAATAACGAGCTGATAGAAACGGTGTAATATTTTAAATATAAAAGTATGACTCATTGAAATGTGGACATATTGTCAACCTCTTCGAGTTTCTTGGACGGATCTTGCGGCTAACAATGAGATTATTATTATTATGATCATTCTGATCAGGCACTCTTGCAGGACACTTTAATCTTCCGGGTCCATTGTGGCTCTTCCGGTCTACATTTGGTTCGGCAGATCTGTTGACTGTTGTTGTTGCAACCATAATCGTGGATATGTATCCTAATGAGACCCTATGTCCCTCTAAACATCTCCATCTAAACCTATCAAAAACCCCACATTCAAAAAATTTGTGTTTCGCCATCTCTGATGCCTGTAAGCAAAGTCTACAAACACCCACATCTGTGAGCGGCTTCATCTTAGATGCGCTCTCAATCTACAACGGCGCATTTTACACCTAACTAGCAAGTCGATGTTACTGACGTTCGGCCAGAATATTTTCAAAATGCCTCGAAGGCTTCGGTTGACAAAGGTTTGAAGTTTCTACAAAATAGCATTCGTAGTTAACCATATCTTACAACCATACAGCAACACAGAGATCACGTTTGATCGAAATATTCGTAATTTTATATCAGTTGAGAGAACACTTGACCACCAGACTTGCCCCATTTGTGCAAAAGTGTCTTTGAGCAAGCATCTCGAAAATTTCCCTATCCTCGACAATGAGATAATTTGAAGACTTTATTCAGAAGGTTAGATTGCTTGGAATGCAAATCATTAGGAATATATCAGAGTGGCATCAGAGAGAGAGAGCACTTTTCATGTATAATACATAACATCGTATCGTATGTTGGATTGGTTAACATCCTAAAGTAGAAAGAGCGAGTAAATGCCATTCAGTACGCCATTCAATCTAACGGCAGCTGCTAAGCTTGTTTCAAAAATTCTTAAAAATTCAAAAAAATTTTGCTAATTTCCATAGTTTTTTTTAACATTTCTTTTTTGCTTTTTTATTTTCTTTTCTTCCATATTTTTCAATGTAATAAAATTTCGCTAATATTCAAGTTAAGGTCATCTTGAAAAAACCACAACAACAATGACCTCATAATCATCGTCACACTTTTATGACTTTTCTTTATTACTTCTCTTTTTATAAAGCAACTTGAACTTGTGAAAACTCTTTTTTAATTGAGACAGTAAATCAACAAAAGTATTATTTTTTTCTATTGCTGTTGTTGGTGTTGTTGTTTTTGATGTTCGAAAAGTGCAAAGTTTCTTTTAGAACCATTTTTTCTACTGTTTTTTTATTTTTATTTTATTTGGCTGATAACGACGAGAATCATGCTGTTAAAAAGGTTAAAATGGTCAAATTGTTTTGGTAATATTGCAAAGTACTTAAACACTTATTTACGCACACATACGCAAACAACTTTAAAGTGCCACAATAATAACCATTTGTTGCCATGTCGATAATGTTGTCAACATTGGTTGTCATCATCGTCTTCATCTTTATAACTTCGGGACACATTATAATAAAATGTCTTTTCTCTACATGTTCTTATTGTCATTGTTCCTGTCACATAAAGTCATTGCCTTTAACCTACAAGCTAAACAATTCATAAGAGTGTGTATGTATGTTCGTATGTTTGTGTCAGTGCAAAATGTTAAAATAAAACAAAAATAAAATACTTCTCTGTCAATATTCATGTTTTTGTCAGAGATTTAAAATCTCAAAATATTTCAAATGTGAATTTTTAAATAAAGCAGGATATAAAGATTGTTGGTACAACACATTTACATTAACCCGAAATAACCCACGATTACCATATGGTAACGCAAAATATGACGAGCTTTTGCTATTCTGTGTTGAATTAGCGAAGTTCTCGCATGCCAAATTGATATGGAAAAAAACTGTTAAAAATTCAATTTGTTCGATATACTCGTATAACGTCAGTAAGTGCACGACACAATCAAGGTTAACTAAAATTACATTAATTTTTTTGTTTATTATATAAAATCAGCACCCAGGGTATGGCCCCTACTCATGTAGTGCATTGTGTTGGTACCAGGAAAATAGGTTATTGAAAGGAGGACAGAGGGAGTAGTGTTTATGGACGTTAGATATAAATTTACTCATGTCGTAAGTGACAGGAAATACTTTCGCTGGAAGATTATTACACAACAGAACAGTGAGACCAAGGAACGTATTCTCCCTATAATGCGTTGTGCGATTTACTTGACAATCAACTACAAAGGGATACGTTCTACTAGAAATACGAAGACTACGTAAAAATATATGATTTTTAGGAATTAATTCCTTAATTTCGCTAGAACACATTCCGTTATAGTACCGATAGAACAATGAAACACACGCCACATTGCGACAGTGCTCCAATGAATCGATAGAGTTGGCTACCCTACCGTCATTGATGAGCATCTTCGCCCTCTCCTGTACGCGGTCGAGAAGTTCCGAAATATACTTCGGAGCACCGGCACATACATGAGAGTTTTATTCCATTTTGGGTCGGATATAGGTTTTGTAAATATTAAGGAGATCAGATGGAGTGAATTATTTCTTGCACCGTTTAAAAAAACCAAGGCACTTGAATGCTTCTTTCGACCCTTGAAATAGGTGATCATTCCAGCGAACGTAACAGTGAATTCTCATGGCCAGAACATCAAGAGCATCTGATTCCTCAATATCCACATTACCCACTGACACAGATGACAGCACACCACCACGTCAGTGTGTTAAAAAACAGCATTGAGTCTTACGTGCATTAAAATCGATCCTGTTCGCAAGACCCCATTCGGAGACCTTCATCAGGTTACTTGTGGGTGTGTCGTTCATATTCATCCTTCTTGTCCGAACCTCCAAAAGGCTCGGTATACGATCAAAATAATATGAGTGACAAATGTTGCTGTCATGCGCAAAAGAGTAGATAGGATTAGAAGTGAGAAGAAGAAAATCGTTAAGAAATATTAGAAAAAGAATAGGAGCAAGAACAGAGCCTTGCGGTACCCCTGAGTTTACCCTAAGCTCGTCGGATGAGAGCCCATCTATAGCCACTCTTATAGAGCGATCTCTGAGAAAACTCGATATATATCGAGAGAAGTGACTACCGACACCAAAAGCATTAAGTTTTGAATGAGAGCCTTGTTTTTTACTGATGAAAAAACTGTACCACACTGAGTGTAAGGTCATTTTAAATTTAAAACCTTTTTAGTTTTTTTTGTAGATCTTATATCAATAAATAAATAAAATATTGTTCTAAACATAATTATTATTTTTATATGTGTAAAAATATGTATGCCCCTACTGAATATTATTTGTTATATTGTTAAAGAAAACATATGGTTTTTGTTTACAAATGTTAAACCATGTAGCATATTTCAGGGCAGAAAAACGACAAATTTTTTAAAATTTTTAAATGATAACATTGGTTGCATGTAAATTTTTTCGTACGAAATATGGAATGTGCACAAGATTTTCCACAAATTTGAACAGAGTACTAGGCTTTAGCTAAAGATTTTTTTCTTAGTAAAGCCTAGTACTCTGTTCAAATATGTTGCAGTTGGAAAATAATGTTGACATATAAATTTCACATGTTTTTCATAAAAGAACAGAATACTGCTTTCTCAACACGATTTCACAATTATTTCGTACGAAATATTTTTATATGTAATTTGACAGCATTGCGCACGAAATTTTGAACACAATACCAGGCTTAACTCCAAAATTATGGGTTATATTATAAAAAGATATTCGAATGACTTAAAGCTGGTATAGTTTGCAATTTTTTGGCATATAATTTAACAAAAGCGGATGGGTGATTTCAAAGTTATCATAAGATGTATGAAGAAGCCTCTTCAAAAATATCACATTTTAGAAAAAAAAAAAAATCAAATAAAACTTATAAATAAAATTTGAAATGCTCATGATTTTTGAAGTTAGGCGACCATAGTGCATCACAAAATATATTAAAAAATAACAAAATCATGCCTGGTTTGAAAATGAAACTTAATTAAGCTTCATTCGATTTCAATTTCACTCGATTTCAGTTGGCAGAGCATAACCGATAATTTATTTCATAGTGTATTTTATATTCTAACATAACACAGCACATTAAATATGATAGACATAAACGATATGATATAGAGACACTGGCTCGTATTCTATACTTTTTTTCTGACAAGTGGTGCACCCGGCTGGTAAGCTAGATCTGAGTACGCTGTATCCAGAGGTATAACCGTTTTTTTAGGTTAGCGCTTGTTTTCGAGATATGCCGTTATTTCGAAAATGAGTCAGATTGTACGACATATATATGCGTAACTGAGTTTTCGCAACAAAACTATTTTTAGGCAGGGCTTAAACATTTTTTGATCTGCTCAGTCGTTTTGAAATAAAGGGTCCGCCAAATAATTTATTTTGTTTTTTGAAAATGCTATAGAAAAAAATAACTACTGAATATTTTGTCAAATTTATTTTTTTATTTGAAAGTGCAATCCTTCCGGTTATTAATGCAAAATAGTTTCATTCAAATGGCTGCCTCGGCTGGCCATGCAGTAGCCTACACGATGGGTCCAATTTTTAAGCACATTATCGATTTTGACGGCACTCCACAAATAATAGTCCAACGGTGTCAAATCGCAGCTCCGATGTGGTCAAACGACATCAGCTCTGGGGCTGATAAAGCGATCTTCAAAAACAGGGCGCAAAATATCGAGTGTAGCTTCGGCTGTGTGGCACGTAGCGCCGTCCTGTTGAAACCAAATGTTGCTCCTCTTCAATTTTTGTGCACAAAAATTCGTTCAACATGGCCCAATAACGGTCGCCATTGACTGTAACGGCCACTCCTTGCTCATTTTCGAAGAAAAATGGCCCAATTATGCATCTGGACAAAAATCCGCACCAAACAGTGACTCGTCTTGGGTGTATCGGCTTTTCAATGTATGCGTGCGGGTTTTCTGTGCCCCAAATGCGACAATGATGCTTGTTCACATACCCGCCAAGATCAAAATGAGCTTCATGATTTATTTAACAAAATCGGCATCTTCTGTAAGTCGATCGCAGGCCTAGATTCCCAGCGTTGTTCAAGCGTATACACAACCATATTCGTTTAGCGGAAGGATAAAACTAATTATCTGTCAAATCAGACATAAGCTAAGTGTTACCATTCACGAAATAAGCACTAGTTAGATTATGCAGGGTCCGCCGACCCTTTAGAAAAGGGGGAAAATGCTATTATTTATGAATGCGTTTGATTTAAGAAATAAAATCAAAAATAATTGAAATTGAAATTTTAGACAAAAATTATTATTAATATTTTGCGTAGTAATACATTTGGGTGTTTTTTATTCTCAATAGGGTAATAAATAGGCAGTCAAATATTTATATACTTGACATACTGCATATCTAATTTCTCCTTCATAACATTCCATGAAGGAACATGGGGACTTCTCTCCCTCTATTTTATTTTTAGACTCATTGAATGCGACCTACAGTTTAACGCCGGCGCCGAACGGCAAATGCATTAGAGAAGTTTTCAATAGTAGTAATACTCATAACTAGTTAGCAGCTAATGTTATGGGGTAATACCGCTGTTGAAAAACTTTTTTTTTTTAAGATGGTCTGGCCTGGTATTGAACCGACGACCTCCTGGTTGGTAGGCGGGTGTCCTATCTACCATACCACAGCGGCACACTTTCCCCTTCATAAACTGCTTTAAACATAAGTTTTTTAATAAAAAAAAGTAACATCCAAGACATCTTTTCTTGTTTCGTGTGTGAGCTATTTCCTAATAAATCAAAACTGTCAATGGCGTCAAATACAAATTCAACAATGGAGAACTACACAATTGAGCAGCGCGTTAAGAATATTTAAGTCTTTTACGAAAATGGGCGTTCAAATCAAAATGTATTTCGTGCACTTCGTGTGGTCAGCATAGTCGACCGTTAGATGGCGGACCCTTTATAATATATTTGGCAGAACAGTGGGATAACATTACTCTGCGTACATAGGTACGTACGTATGAGTAATATTTTATAAGTGAAGCAGCTGTATCACTCATACTTATGTGCTTACGTAGTACGTAAGGTGATTCCACAGTTCTTTTGCCAAAAAGCAAAAAAAGTATTCATATTTGTAAAACGACTGCACAGAAAAACGCCACTTTCTAACCTAAATATGAGTATAACACAGTGTATGAATTCTGACCAGTGGTAAAAAAGATGATTAAAAACTACGAGTAAACCTCACCATAGTTATACTAAGCAAATAGTGTGAAAGTCTTATTTCAGAAATTGTAATTAAAATAACAAAATTGAACGTAGAAAACTAACATTTGAAAAACCGCAAAATCTGCACAATGTGCAGAAAAACTTTATTTTTAAACAAAAAACTTTAAAACTACTCAACTGCCTAAAAAACTGCAAAATACAGATAAATCTGCACGTTTGACAACGCAGCATACAAGTAGACAGAAGACGATCATGTTACATTCTTCTCAGAAAGATCAGAAAATCAACAAAAACTTCAAAAATTCGACTAAATCGGCAGAAGTTATTAAACCTTTACTTACTTTCACTTTAAAAAACAATAAAATGTTTTCCATAAGAATTTTCAATAAATACGTTGTCGCTCCCATTGTGTGTTGTCAAAAATTACAAATTATTAAATAACTTCTTTTGCTATTTATCGTAATTTTTAACAGAAATTTAATTTCATATTTTTATTTTTATTTTAATTTTTATTTTTATTTTTATTTTTAATAAAATTTTTGCAAAAAGTTAAACCCACAACAACCCTCAAGGACTTGAAAACACGCTCGCACACGCAGCATTTGTAGAGCAGATTTTATTGTTTTATTTCAAACCAATGCCTCTTAATTGCTCTACTTTTGCAATTTTTTCACTTTTTTTTTGGTCTTTGAGGAGAGACAAATGGAATTTATTCTGCGTATTTCCCTTTATAATATCAATTTAAACATTTCACTTTTTTTCTTTTTTCTTTTCTAGTTGTCAACATCTGCTTATTTACTCCTTCTTCCTTCGTTTGTACTTTGTACAACGCTCAACAATCCTTTGGAGATTCACAGAAACGTTGTAACATTGAAATGAAAAAAAAGCGAACGACGCTCTCTATACGACAAGTCTTAAATACAAAATAAAAAAAAAATCTTTTTCACGTTTGCAGTTTTCACATAATTTTTCATGTTTTTTTTTTTTTTTTTTTTTTGTAAAGGCGAATGCATTTATTTGCAGTTTTTAGAACATCTTTCGGTTTTTGTATTTTTGCTATTTTTTTATTTCAATTCATATTAACAAACAGTTGGAAAAAGATTTTAATTATAACGACTTTGGAAACAGTTTGAATCTTTAAGGATTTATCGCATATAAAATGTCAAAAGAATGTCTAAAGAAGGAGAAAGAGAAAGAGAGAGAGGAAGAAAAGAAAACAAAAAAGTAGAAGAAGGAAAAGTGGAAAGGTAAGTACGTCTGAGGAGACAAAGTTGGAAAGCTGACACAGTGACATACTTACATCGCATCATCACTGTCACCAACTGAAGCCGTTTCATCGTTCAACTCGTACTCAAGGCAATAGTTCTGGCAATAACATTTTGTCATAATAACTGTTTTTGTAACATGGCTTAAAGATGAACACAAGTTGCGATATGGAATTCTTTAACGCTATTATTGTTTCCCTTTTTTTAATTTTTTTTTGTAAAACTAATTTATAGAAATGCTCTTAGAGAGCAATGCCATTTTAAGCATTGAAGAAAACTTTGCTAGTTATTGTTGTTGTTGTAGTTTGTGACACTCACATCATTAGGAGATTTTTCATATTTTCTTATATTTTTTTCATTATTTCATTTTTAATGGGTGTCGGTCGTCGTTGTAGCGCGACATCAGTGGCAGTGGCAGTGGCATCAACAACGTTGACAACATGGCAAATATGTGTCACGAGGGGCTCCAAAAAATGACTTAATGTGGTTCCTGACAGCTGAGCATGAATTCCGCTTTAATCTTGATAAATGATTTCTTCTATACAAAGACTCGCACTTAAAATAGTTGTGTTCGTACAAAAATAAATATATTTTTTTCCCTTCTAACAGCCAACTCTTCCACTTGATTCAAAAAAAAAAAAAAATGTTTCTTTTCTCGAAACTTTTCGAAATGTGTATTTGGATTTTAAGCCAAGTTAAAAGCATGAACTTTGTTTCTCTTTTTTGCAGTTTGTTTTTTGTTTTTTATTTCTTGTAAAGACACAACAACTGTAATATTATTGTGGAAGAAATAAACTAAAGTTCACCATATAGTTTTGCAAATATTATTGTTTGTTTGTCTGTTGCTTTGCCCGCATTTATGTTTTCTAGTAACATTTCCAAAGTTAGTTGCGCACAATGGGCTAATAATTGCCAAGGCATCATAACAAAAAAAAGGACAATTCTTTTTTGTCGGTAAAATATTTTTTGTAGGGGGTGTTTTTTATAGAGGTATAGAACTTTAAGTTAAAACAAAACAATTATGGATTATTCAATTGACATATGTTTTATTTATACGAAAGATAATCTTGTATCATTGCATTTTATACATGACTTCTGACATATGATTGCCACGGCTGGCGTGGATGTAGTCCAAATCCCACAATTTTCTAATATAGCTAATTCTCTTATAAAATTATGTTTTTTATCGATTTTCTCAGTATATTTAGCTGAATAAACGCATTGTCAGGGGTTCTCAGTCAGTTTTGTCACTTTAGCTGATCAGACATGTATGGGTGGAAAATAATGTTTTTCTTTCGATTTTTTCCGCTAAATTTGGCGTAGGAACCATGATGTTAAGTGTTCAACATTTTTTCATGTCTATTTCGTCAATGTACCCAAGCCACCACACCCCAAGTCCCACAATTTGCTAATATAGCTAATTCTCTTATAAAATGATGTTTTTATCGATTTTCTCAGTATATTTAGCTGAATAAACGCATTGTCAGGGGTTCTCGGTCAGTTTTGTCACTTTAGCTGATCTTACATGTATGGGTGGGAAATAATGTTTTTCTTTTGATTTTTTCCGCTAAATTTGTCGTAGGAACCATGATGTTAACTGATCATAGTCATTCTTTTCGCACAATCTATCCAAAAATGTATAAAAATCATACACATTTTGTCAACATTTTTTCATGTCTATTTCGTCAATGTAGCCAAGCCACCACACCCCAAATCCCACTATTTTCTAACACAGCTAATTCTCTTATAAAATGATGTTTTTATCGATCTTCTCAGTATATTTAGCTGAATAAACGCATTGCCAGGGGTTCTCAGTCAGTTTTGTCACTTTAGCTGATCATACATGTATGGGTGGGAAATAATGCTTTTCTTTCGATTTTTTCCGCTAAATTTGTCATAGGAACCATGATGTTAAGTGTTCATAGTCATTTTTTTCGCACAATCTATCCAAAAATGAATAAAAATCATACACTTTTTTGTCAACATTTTTTCATGTCTATTTCGTCAATGTACCCAAGCCACCACACCCCAAATCCCACTATTTTCTAATATAGCTAATTCCCTTATAAAATTATGTTTTTATCGATTTTCTCAGTATATTTAGCTGAATAAACGCATTGCCAGGGGTTTTCAGTCAGTTTTGTCACTTTAGCTGATCATACATGTATGGGTGGGAAATAATGTTTTTCTTTCGATTTTTTCCGCTTAATTTGTCTTAGGAACCATAATGTTAAGTGTTTATAGTCATTTTTTTCGCACAATCTATCCAAAAATGTATAAAAATCATACACTTTTTTGTCAACATTTTTTCATGTCTATTTCGTCAATGTACCCAAGCCACCACACCCCAAATCCCACTATTTTCTAACATAGCTAATTCTCTTATAAAATGATGTTTTTATCAATTTCCTCAGTATATTTAGCTGAATAAACGCATTGTCAGGGGTTCTCAGTCAGTTTTGTCACTTTATCTGATCATACATGTATGGGTGGGAAATAATGTTTTTCTTTCGATTTTTTCCGCTAAATTTGTCGTAGGAACCATGATGTTAAGTGTTCATAGTCATTTTTTTCGCTCAATCTATCCAAAAATGTATAAAAATCATACACTTTTTTGTCAACATTTTTTCATGTCTATTTCGTCAATGTTCCAAGCCACCACACCCCAAATCCCACAATTTGCTAATATAGCTAATTCTCTTATAAAATGATGTTTTTATCGATTTTCTCAGTATATTTAGCTGAATTAACGCATTGTCAGGGGTTCGCAGTCAGTTTTGTCACTTTAGCTGATCTTACATATATGGGTGGGAAATAATGTTTTTCTTTCGATTTTTTCCGCTAAATTTGTCGTAGGAACCATGATGTTAAATGTTCGTGGTCATTTTTTTCGCACAATCTATCCAAAAATGTATAAAAATCATACACTTTTTTGTCAACTTTGTTTCATGTCTATTTCGTCAATGTACCCAAGCCACCACACCCCAAATCCCACTATTTTCTAACATAGCTAACTCTCTTATAAAATGATGTTTTTATCAATTTTCTCAGTATATTTAGCTGAATAAACGCATTGTCAGGGGTTCTCAGTCAGTTTTGTCACTTTAGCTGATCATACATGTATGGGTGGGAAATAATGTTTTTCTTTCGATTTTTTCCGCTAAATTTGTCGTAGGAACCATGATGTTAAGTGTCCATAGCCATTTTATGTATAAAAATCATACACTTTTTTGTCAACATTTTTTCATGTCTATTTCGTCAATGTACCCAAGCCACCACACCCCAAATCCCACAATTTTCGAATATAGCTAATTCTCTTCTATAGGTAGTCTATTGTAGTCCGTTCTGGCCACCATCGTTTTTGAAAAAGTACGGACCAATGATTCTACCAGCCAAAGCACATCAAACAGTCAGTTTTTCTGGATGTAACGGTGTTTCCACATACACTTGAGAATTACTTTCACTCCAAATGCGGCAGTTTTGTTTGTTGATGTAGCCATTTGACCAGAAGTGCGCTTCATTGCTAAACAAAATTTGATTATGAAAATCTAGAACAAATCGAAATAAAATTGCAGTATTTGCAAGCGTTGTTCAGGCGTGAATCTATTCATGATGAATTGCCAAACCAAACTGAGAATAAATCACTTTACAGCTGTTAAGTCGATCGCCATCTTGAGAAGTAATGCTTACTTAAAGTTCTATACCTCCATAAAAAAAACACGCTATACGTTCTATTTGCTAAAATACACTATAAAACAGATGCACGATATATTACAATTACACACTATTATTGAGCTAGAAATGGGCTTCGTCGGTGAAGATTATTGTGTTCAAAAAATTTTCATTTTCAAGAAATGTTTTGAGAATAAAAACAATTTGTTTCCTCGTGTAACGTTCCATAATAACTAACCGGAATGTGTTTAAAAAATATGAAAATAAAAATTTAGAATAAAAATTACAAGTAGAAAAAAATGACAGCAAATTAAAATGATACCTCAATTTTGGACACCCTTTACTTCTTCATGACCAGTGAAAAATGTCAAGGTGTCATCGTTTAGGATATTTTTTATTTTTCTGATTAGAAAAGTTTAACGTTTTGTAGTTTATAGCCCATTGTGCAATGTTAAATTAATATTTTTATTTTGTACGCATTCGTTATGCTGCTCACAAAGTTTGGCTGTATTTAAGTATAAAAGTTTAGATGGCTGTGTCTGTTGGTATGGTGGTGGTTGGTATTTCCGACAATGTTTGCAACCACTAAGACAGATTATCATTTTTGGTAGTTTTTTCTACTTAATTTTGTTATTATTGTTTTATTTTTTTCATTTTTTGTTTGTTTTTTTTTTTGCAAAAATTTATTTCATATTCGCTGATTTCTTTTAAAGAGAGCCAGGCAGTTGTATTATGAGCTTCCATCCACTTCCTCAAACCCTCTTTCATAAATTTGTAAATGAAATTGTTGAGAAAGTAAAAAAAAAAAAAAATTATATAATTTATGGTATAAAGTAGTCTGTATACTGTTCTGCTGTCATTTTCTTTTTGTTCCAAGTGGTGGCCTCATCATGTTAGAGACATATGGCAGCTTCCTTTAAAAGGTCCATGATGCGTTATGTTTTTACCATCTAGATGTCAGGAAAAGAGACAAGAGAGACAAAAAGAAAATAAAAATGACCAAAATTAAAACCACACTGTCACATGATGTGATTGAAAACGGTGTGTCATATTAAGTCTTTCTTGATGAGTTTTTTTGTTACCTGACAAAATCAACAGAAACTTTTTTATCGCAATGAAAATCATTAAAAATGTTTTTTGATGCGTTAAAGGGTTACTTCTAATAATCCACTGAATTAAAGCTGATTAGTGGCAAGTACTCTTTATCGGTCAGGTTGATGAGATGAGCTGACACTAGAACAGCAGGTGCTTAACTTACAATGAAAACAAAAAATGTTGTCATTGTGAACATTTATTAATTTTGTATTCGAAAATTTGTTGTTACCTAAGTGATGATGAGTGCATGGCCTCAAGCTTCAGGTAAATACACGAGACTTCAAATAACGCGTTGAATTTATAATTAAAAGAGTGGCGGCGCCCTTTGCTAATGACATTCTGGGCTACGAATATATTGAAGTGCAATATTGGCGTTGTTGCATATAAACTTTGGGAAAATATTTTATTCATTTCAAAACCAAACTCAACCCTTGCTCGCTTTGTGTGTGTGTCTATGTGTCGTAAACGAACACAACTATTGCATTAACTGGCTCTGATTTAATACATGATGCATGAAATATACTTCGTATAAATGAATGAATGACGATGATGATGATGGTGGTGGTGGTGGATGTAAATGTGTTTGTCTAAATGTAGAATGTTTTAATAAGCTTAACGTAGCTCACAAACACACACACACACACATGCACAAGCATATGCATATGTAAACACCTGAAACTACAGATGTTGCAACCTTTTAAACATGCAAACACTTTCAGTTCATAATAATTTCACTGTGTGTTGTTTATACATATATGTGATTCATGTATGTATGTGTGTATGTGTGTATGTGTGCCAATGGTAGATAAGAGAATTTATTGCACTTGGAAAATGTCAACAAAAAATTAATTTTCAATGAGTTTCTAATTGTTTTCGAGTGGTTGTACATGTTTTATACACATAGACAGCGTATTAACAATAACAAATAATAGTATATAAGCGTAACATGAGCTGGTATACATACATATGTATGTATATACGAGGATCTTTAGTGTCAGTAAAAATTTTAATACAAACTGCAAGATATCTTTATTCGACTGATAACACAGTGCGACAAAAATGAAAGAATTTGGAATATCTGGGAAATAATACTACGTTTCTGATGGACGCTGTAGAGTAGAATAAGGATCCGCTTTTGGAATTTTCGAAACACCTTCAAATTCTCGAGTTAAGTGTAAAAAACCTTCTTTTCGGACCTTCAGCTAATAACTTAGCTGAATACTACCCGATTTTAAGTTTGAAGTTTAGATACGTTTTTGCGCACTATTTTATATCGGAACAGTACAATTGATGAATTTATTAGGGAATTATATTAAGTTATGAATAAAAAGAGTCTTACAGTTTAGAAATCCCTTGGAAATTGACCGGATTATTAAGCTTTTTTGTAATGCAATGTTTTCGTAACAAGAATTGACCCGAAATATGATATTGAATGAACTTCCTTTTGCGGAATGATTGCTTAATTGGGTAACGGTGACTAAAAATCTTTAAGAAGTTACAATAACGATCATTTAAAATCCTGAAGCATCGTTGTTGTAGTTATAAGACAATTATAACCACAAATGAACAAAATGTTTCTCAATTGTACTCAAAAAAAATATATTTTTAGTTGTGATTGTATTCAACAGAAGGAAACAGACAATGCTCGTGCAATGTATTCAACCGAATTTTTAGACGCCTTAAATCCATCCAGCTTATCACCTCCCAAGTTGATTTTTAAGAATAATGCAGTTATAATGTTAAAAAGAAATCTTAATACTAAATAGGGATTAATAAATGGTACAGAGTTAATCCTAACATACTTGGGTGAGTACTGCCTTGATCAAAAAGTTTCCGGAATAACCCCCGTGTGGCAGTCCCAAATCTTTACTTTTCTTTTTCTTTTCTTTCTTTTTCTTTTGCTAAATTCCACTAAATCTTAGCGTCATAGCTTAACATTTGCATTTTTTATATTCGGTTTTCGGAATGTCCATCAGTGTTTCCTACGATTTTTCCATTATTTCCTGTCGGCTGTAATGGTTTTTTAACCCGATTATGCAGAATTAAGTCACAAGTAGCCAAATCCAGTGAATTCGGTGGCTGTCGGATGGTATTTGTTGCATTTTTCGTCAAAAAATTTTGAATAATGATGGCACTGTGCAACGGTGCGTTATCATGGTGCCAAATCCACTAGTTTTCTGCCACAATTTTGGCCTCTTTCTGCGAATTGATGGACTCAAACGTCTCATAATGCCCAAAAAACACTCTTTGTTTACTGTCTGGCCTTTTGACCAAATTTCATGATTTTGACTGAAAATGGCCTCGCCTCATTTGGTGAATGCCATTCACTTGCCTGATGTCTGGATTGCATGTCGTACTCATAATGATCATTTTGATGAATATGGGATTGGATTAAGCTTTGCAAATTATGTCTTTTGCGGCATCAACGCGGTCTCCTTTTTGCATGAAAATTCTAAAAAATCGCCAACACATATAGAAATAAACGCACTTTTGGCTACGTAGCTTTTGCAAATGTCAAGCTATGGTGCTAAGATTTAGCAGGAATATCAACAACAGATGGGCCAGCTTAACAAGAAATAAAAACTCAAATCGAGACAATGTGACCGCCACACGGGTATCACTGTAAAAATTATTCATTTCAATAAAACTGCACTCATGCCTCGAGTTAACTTTATGCCTTCTGATCCATTTCCTTCTGATCAATTTCCTGTAAGAGTTGCCTTCGCTATGACCATAAAAACAAACTCTTCTAAAGTCAGGATTGTATTGACACGAACCTATTTTTTTCTCATTGACATTTACGAAGATTTTCACGAGTAAGTGCGTTTAAAGGCATTTTTGTTTCCGTTAAAGATTCGTACGGGCAACAAGTAAACAATTATCACATCAAAGCCTCATAGATTGTTTTTAAAGAAAGATTTTATATTCCCAGCAGTTAAAAAGTTATTACAAATGAAACACATCCGATTGTATACTTTTATGTCAATAGGAAAAATTGAAATAAAATTTTTAAGCCCATATAACTTACCATCCGATTTGGATGAGTATAATTCCCAATACATTGTAAAATTAAATGTATATAAGAAGTAAAAAAGCCATCGCACTAGCATCCGATTTGGATGGGTTTAAAAAGCATTACATTGTTATTGTAACGAGTTCACCATCTAACGTTTTTTTTTAACTAGTGCTTATTTCGTGAATGGTAATACTTAGCTCATGTCTGATGTGAGAGATAATTAGTTTTATCCTTCCGCTGCACGAATATGGTTGTGTATACGTGCTTTTCGCTTCGCTAAGTTGGCCTGCGATGGACTTACAGAAGATGCCAATTTGCCAAAAAAAGAATATCTTTTCAGATGAAACTAATTTTGATCCTGGCGGGAATGTAAACAAGCAAAATTGTCGCACTTGGGGCACAGAAAACCACACGCATACAATGAAAAGCCGTTACACCCAAGACGAGTCATTGTTTGGTGCGGATTTTGGTCCAGAGGCATAATTGGGCCATTTTTCTCCGAAAATGAGCAAGGAGTGGCCGTTACAGTCAATGGCGATCGTTATCGGGCCATGTTGAACGAATTTTTGTTCACAAAAATTGAAGAGGAGGATATTAGCCACACAGCCGAAGCTACGCTCGATGTTTTGCGCCCTGTTTTCAAAAAAAAATATTATTTGGCGGACACTATGGCTTAGATTATGAATTTGATTTGCTTTCTTCTGCTTTTTCGTTTTTTTTTTTAATTTTTCCGAATAAAAATGGAAAGAGAAGTATTAATGAAAGTAATAGTGGACTAACCGTATGTGTGGTGTATGAAGCAGTCTATATGGAAGCGATTATGGTCCGTAGACTGGATTTTCATTATTGAATTTGCGATAAATAAATAAAATGAAAAAAATAAATATGTGACAATTAAATTCCTTCCAACATTCATTTAAAATGTCTGTAGTATTGGACACATCCTAGCTCCACTTATAATGTCTGTAGCATTGAATACATCCAACCTTCACTTACAATGTCTGTATCGTTGGACCCATCCAATCTTCGCTTACAATATCCGTTCTACCGGGCTCATCTGACGACCTAGGCCAACGCTTTGAAAATGTAAATAAGAATTTTAGACAGGCATTGGATGGGATCTACTGACATTGCATATGGTCTCGGATCGAAGATGTATCTGGTGAAAATTTTGGTGGGTGGATTTAATAAGAGAAATATGAATTAATACCATTTACAAACGATTGACTTTATTATTCTTTTTTTCAGCAAAAAATATATTGAAGTCACGAATCTTCGCCTTTAATATTTTTACTTTACTATGTTGCAAAAGTGATTACTAGGTGTGCGAAATATTCGTACTGGTCATCTAGTTAAACTTTAATTGTCAATTTATTTAATTTCATCCATACTACACGCACTATTAAGAAATTGAAATGTGTGATTAAGCATCTCTGGTTTTCATCAAAATGTTTAACTGCTGCTTTAAATAATCTCTCCTCGTTATTTGAAATTAAAGTATAACGTTTAACAGTTTTAATCATTTCATATAAGTGTACATATGTAGGCACATACCACATACATATACTCGTATGAATATGTATATATGTATGTATACTAATATGTTTGTGCCACAAAACTTATACATCACTTGCAAATGTACTCTCATATGGCAACAACACTTGTTTTGAGTGAAAATGAAACACAGTTTGCATGCTTGTTATTTGTGTTGTTTTTGTTGCAAAAGTTGTTTCTTTAGACTTAATTGCTTAATTGCATTAGATTATACCAAAATAGTTATTGTTATTGTTATTGTTATTGTTATTGTTATTGTTATTGTAATACTTTACCCATAAATAGTACCATTCTGTTCCCCTTGATTTGAATGGCATAAGAATGATTAAAACCAATGAAAATACAAGTTCATATCGAGTCAAGTCGTTGAATGGTAATAAAACAAAACTTATTAAAAATTAATAATTTGAGAGGGGAAATAAAAAACTGAAATTAATCAGTAAATAGAAAATGTCAATTATTTTCCCCTTGAATTGTCTTATTAGATAAGTAAAAGAGCTTATTCGCAGATTTGTAGTGTTAAGATTTTAGAGAAAACAAACAAACTACGGTTCACATGAGTGGAAATAGCTTATTAGCCACTCAAGAGTTCATTTTTTGTGGAAACTTATCAAACATCATCAGAAACACGCCTATTCTAGAGTGGGGTATAGAAATGAAAATTGATTTTAAACAAAATTGTTTCCAAACCTCAGATTTGATTTGTTTATTAGTAGAAATATTACAATACATACAGAATCAGAAATAATTTTTTAACCCACCCAATATTAATATAAAGTTTTAAACAATGTAAACTCTAATTGTTAGCGTTAATGTGATATGGCAACTTTGCCAAAGAGAGTTAGTTATGAAGTGAAATAAATTTAAAATAAAATAAAACTGAAACGAATTAAGTCATTAGTTAATTGTTTATTTCTTTTGTAACTTTGCCGGAGTATTTTTTTAAAAGTTTTTTCAAACGTAGAAATATAAAAGCTGAGCACTCAAGTAATTTTGTTAAAAAAAACCTTTTTGTTTTTGTAAATATTCATTCACAACATAACCACAGTAAAAATAAAGAAAACACATTAACAGCAGCAAAGAAGGAAGTAAACAATTTTAGACATTTTGTTGGTAATTAAACTCATAAAAGAACTTTACACCCATACATAGGCAAATATGCACATAAAAATACATATTAAAACAATAGTCATTACCCCCTATGAGTGTGAACAAGTTAATTATATTGTGTGTGTATGTGTTTGTAAGCAATTAGAGACCCCCTTTTTCTATATTTCTATCTTTGTGTATATGTGAGTAAAAAGAAAAGGAAAAAATGTTAAGGACATTAAGAGAAACTATATTATTATGACACCTGTACTAAACTAAATAAGTATACTTCTCATAAAATAAAATACCTTTTTTGTACAAAACAAAGCAAATATTTTGAGTGTTTAATCCACAAAAAACAACCTCTGCACACACACACACCAACACAAACTTTTATTTCATTAACAGCAGGCACAATGAGCAACAACGTCAACGACATGAAACAGGAAAGAAAATATGTTGCCTACTTAAAGGATTATTGTGCCAACTGTACACTGGCTGGCTTTAGTTACATTGCCAATACCAAGTTAGTACCCTGTACCCGTACCGGTGTCAACTGGCATAAATTTTATATAATTTTTCTTCTCTTTTTTAGTCTTCATTGGTTTGAACGAATTTTTTGGTTCATTTGTGTAGTGATTTCCGCTTTTGGCTCATATTTATTAATTAGCCAATATCAGCGTGATTTTGACAGTCGTGCTGTGAGTATTGTATACGAGAGCCTACCTTCTACGCAGAAAGTTTACTTTCCCACTGTAGCCGCCTGTGACATGTACAATAAATACGAGGCATTACCGAATTTAATTGAATATGTGGAGGAGTAAGTAAATAGTTAATTAAAAAAAATTATATTTCAAAATAATGCTCTACACCGGTATTCTACTACTAAACAGCAATTTAATTCGTAAAGATCGATACTTTCTATTGGTTAAGTATTCGGTTTATACTATGCAAGATGAAAAAAAATCTAACAAATGGGTATCGTCCTCGTTCACGATTAAGGAATTTAGTTCATTCTCTACAACCAAGTTCCTTAGGGTTTTGCAATGAACTACGAGTAGGTCGTAGGTAGCACCAGAATCAGAAATGCGCTGTTAAAAAAGCAAATCATGCACAGAGGAAATGTGTTTCCCCATAGAATTTTTGCGGTTCTGCCCACTATGTTAATTGACCACAGAGTAACTTGTGCCGTTGTGGTATGGTAGGTAAGAGGTCCATCAGATAATTTTCAACAGTGGTTTCACCTCATAGCACTGCTAGCGACTGGTTATGAGTATTTACGCCATGAAGAACTTCTCTAACTAATGCATATGGCTTTCAGTGAGTCTAAAAATATAATCAGGTGCAGCTCATTGATTGAGAGAAGGGCCCCTTGTCCCACTTGGGATGTCGCGGGAATTATGTATGTATGTAACTTAAACTATTGAATCAAATACCTCCATTATTATTTGGAATGGTTTCGTGTTGTTCAAATTTGACTCCATAATTTTGATTTTTTTCATAGCGAGGTATGTAAATAGCTCCCATAGAGCGGCACGTCATCCATATAAAACCTAGTTTGGAGTTTTATCATCCTTGATCCCAATTATATATGCACATACTTATATAGATATATCGGGTGTTCTGTTTTTACAGTTACACAAGCTTATATTATAATAAAACAAAGAAATATATTTTTAATAATAATGAAACGGGCTTTGATGGATAGAAATTTTGATGACATTAATGTTTAAATATGATATCGGTCATGTGGCCGTCACCGTTGGTGCGAACAAGGCGCCATCTGGAAAATCAATTTTCAAAAAGTTTTTGAAGCATATGCGGCCGTATTTCGCTAATAACTCTTCAAATATTGATTTACAGATGTTCAATTGTCTCTGGCTTATCGACATAGGCAAGTAATCCAATACGTTTAAATCACACGATCTGGGTGCACCATTACATCAAATTATTCTTTCGTCAAAGGTTTCTTTGAATAAATCACATTGTAGCGAGCGCTCTGTAGCATGTGACTCCGCCCTGTTGGTACTTGGTACCACATGTCAGCAAGATTAATGCCAGCTAATTGAGCTACGAAACAATTTCTAATCATGTCCTTATAACGCTCATCATTGAGAGTAACATTCTAACCATCCTATGAACCAATGACTCGCCGCCAGCTCATAAAGCCCACCAAACAATAATTTTCTATGGATGCAATGGTGTTTCAATCAAAGATTGTGCGACAATTTTGTTTATTTACCAGGTGTCACGGTATGAATTGAACTTCAACATACAATTGTCTCCATAGGGAATATTCATTGTGAACTAGCGGTGATTTTTTGTGTTGGCAATGACATCTGTCAAACATATTCAGTATACATCAAATCAGTCAACGAACAATATCATATTTGCCATCGTGTTAAAGATAGCGAATGATTTGCGGGAATTTTTTTGTTTGCTTTTGAAGACAAGTGCTGTGGAGTCGTCAAGGCTTGTGAAGATCATACTCTAAACGGAAAAATTCTAATCCGGGACACCCATCAACTTCAGCCGCAAAAACAGATCGACTTGTAGGACCAGGAAGGAGTAGTGTATACCGAGCTCCTAAGACCTGGTGAAACCGTTCATACAGATTGCTACCGATCGATTTGAACCATGTATTGATTGAAAAACGACCAGAATGGGCCACAAGACACGGTAAGGTAATTTTGCAACACAATGCAAAACCAGATATAATCAAAGCTGGGAGCTGCTACCCTACCAGGCTCGGCTCCTTCCGACTACTATTTGTTTTTCTCGGTGGGACACGCATTGGCTGAGCAAAACTTCGTTTCCTACGAGAAAGTCGAAAATTGGAAGACTAAATGGTTTGCTTCGAAAGACGAACTGTCTTATTGGCGTGGAATCCACAAATTACCTGAAAGATAGGAAAAATGTGTAGCCAGCAATGGCCAATACTTTGAATAAAAAGTCTATTACTTTCCCATTAAAATTAGTATATTATTTGCAAAAAAAAAAAAAATGCGCATTTCATACACCTGGTACGTACTCCATCGGAGAACAAAATTTTGAATGGAAATTTAAAATCAATATCGAGTTGTTGTTTCAACAACTTGCAAGCGTTTCCCTTGCAGTGTAAGTGTATTCATAATGAAATGGTAAACCAAACTAAACAAAAAGCAACTATCAGCTGTTAATTCGTTTGTGAAAGAAAGCAGTGTTGCCACTTCATATTTATGTATCCCTAAAAGAACACCCGAAATTAAAGACAGTCGGTTTGATTCAGAAGCTTAAAAACTATTCAATTACGAGTAAATCCACAGATTTTATTGTTTTGTATTTCTAAGAAACTGTATTTCTTTAATCAAAATTGTACGTCTCTCTCACTCTTTTTCTCTCTCTCCCACATAGATTAGACGGTCCTGATGCAAAGGACTACAGTTATGAAATAGAAAATTTCATAAGCTTTCTTGTGTTTCCCTATATATATCGTGAAGGCAATATAAAATCCTGGTGCATAGGCAAATGCTGTACTGATTGTCCCAATAAAAATTTAAGGAATTTATATGAACGGGTATTACAAAAGGAGAAAAGTTAAGAATGAATAAATTTAAATATTTAAAGTGAATTTTTTATTTATTTTCGAAACAGTTTAAAACCAACTGCAGTGATTTCTTTCATTATTGTGAGTTTTCGTTGAAACCTTTTGATTGTTGCAAGTATTTCTTGCCATTGATAACACCGCATGGCAATTGTTTTATGCTCAATTCCATATTGAATAATAAAAGGTCAGTATATATAGTAAAAGAAAAAGAAGAAGAAGAACAATAACAACAACAACAAGTAAGTATATAAAATTCATTTTATGTATTGCAGAGGCAGTACAAGTTGGTTTAATAATGAAATTGATCCCATGACAGATACAGCCAAATTGAAAATTGTTACCAAAAAACCAACACAGGTAACGTGGCCTATGAATTTAAATTTAAATTTAAATGACAAAAGGAAATGAATAAATTTTTAATAAATAAAGTTGCCCTTCTTTCCATCAAGGTTTCCATTATGAGTGAAGAAGATGTGCCACATGATGCTCTGCCTGGCAATAAAATCGAAGCCAATAAACCGGGTCAGGATAAAACTTTACAGATTTTCATGCAAAACATGATTAACGATCCCGATGTTAGAGAAATTGCTCCCGAATTTCGTCAGTGCCGTTTCCCCGATGAACTTTTGCCGGATACCTCTTACAAGGCCTACAGTTTTAGTACTTGTTTTGTAGACTGTTTGCGTGTCTATCAAATGAAAGAATGCAACTGTTCGGTATTCTCCATTATGCCTGAAATCAATCCAAAATATCCTGACTGTGATCTGGAGGGTTTTTTGTGTTTGGAGAAATTGATTTTGGTAAGACCGGATGCTCGTAATCTACTACCTTGGGCCAATAGTAAATATACCTGCAAATGTTTGCCATCATGCACCGAAAATGACTTTAAAGTGGTATTCGACTATCAGCTAAAGTGAGTACTTGGTTAAGTTGTTGCTGTGACATAATTTTTGTTCATTTTTGTTCTTTTATTCAAAGTCAACTTAATTAACATTAAAACTTGTCTTTTTTATGCAATTCCTTTTTGACGTTTCCCTTTTGCGTTGTTCGTTTTTATTGGTTATTCTTTATGTAGAATTAATAAATCTAATCCTTATCTAACAATCTCTGTAACGATGCCAGAGTTTGCTACTGAACGTTATAGACGTCAGGCTTTGCGTACACGTTTAGATGTCGTGGTCACAATTGGTGGCATATTGGGTCTATTTTTAGGTGCCAGTATTTTAAGTGGCATTGAATTTGTATATTATTTTACCTTACGACTGTGGAACAATTATAGGATGGAAAAAAGCCAAAAACGACAACAACAGCGTCAACAGCGTCAACAACGTCAACAGAGGCAATAAATTCAATAAACAACAGCGAGCAGGAGCAACAAATAAAGTTTTTTCTTTAAAATTTTAAGTGGGTGTAGGAAGCGGAAGCCAGCTCAGATTTGAATATTTTTGTTTATTAAAACGCTAAAATGTTATAAAATTTTAATAGGCTTTTAGTTTAAATAAGCACAGCAAAGCTTTTTAATCTTTATTGGCACTTAAAAAGTAAAGAGAACAAAAAAAAAAATAAATAAATGAACAGGAAAACAGAAAACAAAACCCTACACAGCATGTCACCCTCTCTTCAAGATATTACATCACGTCAACATCCCCTTTATTAGTCATTTGTTTTTATGACAAACTGGTGAAAAGTTTTTCGAAAATATTCATAAAAATAAAGTTTGAAAAGAAAAATTTAAACTTTAAACCAATTTATTTTAGAAATTTTTTAAATTAAAGAAAACTGAAGGATTTTTTAAAGCACTCTAGTGCTTGAAGCAATAAATCATTGTCGATGTAAAATATTTCTGCACTAAAAGCAATAAAGAAATTTTAAAGCCAACTTCTGTATTGTTTTATTTGAAAATAGCCTCTAAGCCTACACCTTTGCTATTTGACCCTACCCATGCTAGTCATAGCGCACTCTCTTTAAAACTTTAATGAGTGACTGCAATATGGTTGTCTACTTGAGCCATTACAATAAATTCTTAATTTTAGTGGGCTGGTCTGGTCATTTAATATCAAAGCCATTTCGATCTATAAAATTGCTGGTGTTGTTTGCAACGCCATTTTCTCGTTGTCTTCTCCTATTATTTACTTTGCTTTTTTAAATTTCATTTTAATCTTTTGACGTTCTGGTTCAAACCACTGTTTTCTTGTTGTTGTCATATCAACAATTGAAGGCAAAAGAAAACATTGTAGCGATTGGGAGATTGAGGGGGAGAGAAAGTGTTGCTTTTAAAATATACAAAATAAAATTGCAGTAAATACGTATTCTTCTTCTTCATCATTTTCTTGTTTCTTATTCTCTCTGGTTATTCCAAACCATCCAACCATAATCTAGTGAGTATCTAAAGTCTTACCAGCCATTAATTATTCATGTTAATTTCGTTTGATGCTCATAAAAGTGGATTTTTGTTGTTAAACATTGAAGCGAACAAACTAGGAAATACGAGTAGTAAAGTTGTGAGAATTATTTAGTTTTTAAAAGTTACTAATAAAAGTAATCGAGTAAAGTGTCGATTAAAACGTTGTTAACCTATCAGCGTAAACTGTTGCTGAAAGCGAGGAATATAATATTTTGAACTGGTCACTTGCAGTTTAGAAAATTTGGTTTTGTTTGATTTCAATTAATGTCAGATATATATGGCAAAACACTAAACGGGTTAACAACATAGTTAGTCAGTTACTTAAAACGTGCAGCCATACACGAGCTCAGCTCACTTGGATCCAAAACTGATCCCACTGTGTCAAGGTTGACAAAGACTTGAGGTTCTTTAAAAAGAACCCAGCCCAGCGGGTTTTTTGGTGTTTCATAACTGCTTCCAAATTTCGTTCAAGTAGACAATATTTTTTCTTTTTTTTTATACAAACATGTTGTTTTACTGTTTATAATGCAATTTTGCACTCTTGGAGGGATCAAGGCAGCATTGTGTACTATGAGGCTCGTAAACTCTGCGATTGAACTCCGCATTCTAAGAAAACAGACGGAATATAAAAACAGACATGATTAACCTCTAATTTACACGATGATTTTCCATGAACGCATTTATTGCATGCATTCCTTGTTTGTTGGAGAGGGGAGCAGAGAAGAAAGAGGGGTTGAAAAAATTAACGAATTAACTGATATGAAAATACAAGATGGTCGATATTTCCTAAACCTTCCAAACTGTAGATAATTAGGTATATACCGAGACTGCTTTGCCTACGTAGTTTAGTTATCGTTTGGCAGTCAATAAATAAAGTTGTGTTAAAGCAGAAATAAAAGTGTTGCATGTTTTCGCATTCTCTTTTACGTTTATTTTCGTATTTCAATGTAAATTTAAACAATTATAGTTAAAAAATCAACCCTGCAAGAAAAAAAACATGTCTCACAAATTATGGTGTAAATGCAGCTGACTGTTAGAAGCACATTTAAAGAGAATTTTAAAAAAGGCATGCCTTTGAAGTCATCGTGTAAATTGGGTGTAAGTTATCGTTTTGCATGTCAACGTCCGGCATCAGGTCGAAAAAATTTAAAAACAATTACACTGCTCTACAAAAAAAAAAACAAACAAAAAAATTTCTGACGTTTCGACAAAACTATATGGAATATAATAACGAAATTTTATTCCTAACATTTGGAGCGCTTTGAGAGACGAGAAGGTTTTCTGCTACAGGATTTGGAAATTGGCTTAGAGGTGAGAAAAAGAGATGTTATGAGTGATTTGATAAATTTGTTAGTTCTTTACCCTTTTTGAGTTAAAAATCCATAAATTCTATTTATTTTTGTTATAACTAAACTATTAAAACCTTTAAATAAAAAAAGCAACCCTGGTTTTTTAAATATAATAACCCATTAAAACCATCCGGGTTTTATTTGGTTACCCAATGGGTTGTCAAAATTGTACTGTGTTGCTCATAGAAGTTAGTATCGAGGTGGAGCTAAATGTCTACTTCTCGGCTCGAAACGAGCCATCCAGATGTAAGCACAAGGAAGATAGCCTGCTGACATTTATATCAGCCACGACTAAAATGACATGTAGAAACGGACTTGTAAGGAAAACTGTAGTAATATTCGGTCACTGACATAGGAATTGTTCAACAGTCTACTCTTCTCATTCATAGTGACTACTCCTATAGTAGTCATTGAATGCCATCGTGTGCCCCCAGAATTCGTAGCCTATGTCGCGGCATACTCGCGATAGACTTACAACGTTCCCGATCAATTAGAGGCCATATTTTTCTCGATATAGTTGTTATGTTGCTATGCACTGCCCAACATAATTTACAGAACCACAAGTCTGCAAAGAGAAAACAGTATAGTCGATCTCTTTATTTCCAAGCAGAGAGCCTTCCCTAGCTAGTCAGTCCACCACAGAATTTTTCCAGGCGTCAGAATAATACTTGACCTAGATAATCTCCAGGTCTGAATGGCTAGCCATCTCGTTTAGAGACGCCTGGCATGCACATACCAGCCGCGATGTAGAGTAGATACCAGATAATGCTCTGATCAAAGCCTTACTATCCTCACAGAACAACATCGAATACCCTGTGGTACATTAACCAGTGCACTGTGCTCTTTATCGCCGATACCTCCGTCTGTAAGATACTGCAGTGGTCTGGAAGTCTAAAGGATACTCTCATCCCATACAAAAAGACACCACCCCCGATTTCTACCGCGAACTTCGACGCGTCCGTCTACACCTTGACAGACCCCGGTCTAATACAAGATTCTACCACATTCTGTGCAGGAAGGGTTTGAGTGTGCGTATCCAAATACCGCAAGATGGTAACGTGCCTCTGACCCTTGTCAAACCATGCCATCGTCATCCTCAACCTTATCGCAGACGTAATCGCCAATTGCTTAGCAACCAGGTACACCGGAAACTAATAGAGTAATAAAAACTAGGTTTCAGAAGGTGTGGACCTGACCGCAGCCGTAATCATCAGTGCCGCACTTCGCAGAACTCTGTCAAAGATTCCGTGTCATACACAAGCATGGGCTTAAACCCTGTCTCAAAGATCCACTTGGAATTTTTGAGGATGAGATGCCAGGACCTGCCAATGGCCATGCGACACCTGTACGCAGGGTAACGTTCGCCCTAGCCCGTATGTTCTAGGGCCATTACAGCTTGGAGTAGAGCTGCAAAATAATCGATAGTACTATCGATAGTATCGATAGGTTTGTTTTTGGCTGACCATTGATAGTTTTTTTGCACTATCGATACTATCGTCAAATTCTAAGAGTAAAAACGGAGGCCACTAAATGTAGTCAAAGTCACATTTGCAAAAATTTGTTCGACGCAGGCTGTTAGCCGTCTGAAAACTTTTTTAGTTACATAGGGACACAGTTTAGCATTTTCTTAAATTTCTATTTATTAAACTCAAATAAAGTATGAATTGTGACTAAAATATGTTTGTGCATACGATTTGGCATTTGACCCAAACAAATTACTCTTCGTTATCCTGTTGTTCTAATTACTACAGTGCAGTTGTTGCTTCCGTTTCGAGGACTCTTCCCATAAGTCTAGCTTCCATAAGTTTTTTTTCTTATTGTGCGACTTGAAACAGGAGAATAAGTTCATTTTTGAGGCTTTTTGATGACTTGAAGAGATTAATCTTTGAAGTACGAATTAGAAGTTGGCAGTTGTTCTACGCTTTCTTCCCATAGTCTGATGTTTTCTTTCACTGGATCTTATTATTATTACTTTAGTTTTGGAGCACTTCACGGTCTGAGCACTTTTCGCTATATATAAGGATTAATCTTCCATCCAGAAACTTCAATACACAAAATTTTATTAGATCGTGGAAAAAAATAAAGTTTCCCTATTTTTTGCTTCAACACTCTATATTTCACTTAAATTCTAATAGTGTTGCCACTGGTAATACTTAAAGGAATCCGATACTATCGATAGTTTTTTTGCAAACTATCGAAAGTGCCGAGTGGACCGACTATCGACAGTTTTGCAGCTCTAGCTTAGAGTCCAGGAAGAAGTATACATTGCTGTTATTTATGCTTAATCAACAAATTGCGATTTTTCATATTGCCGAAGTCTATTGCAATATGATGACTAGGGCTTAGTATTATGAGTCGAGTTGACTATCTAAAAAACCTCTATGCAGCTGCTAGAAGTCTTACGTTTTTCTCACACAGATAAGTGATTTCTATTCGAAGTACTTATTTTCAAGTGAATTAAAGTTTAAAAACTAATTATTCGGTTTAACATATGAGAATGTATGACGTCACTAGAATGATATTTCTCTGATTTTATTTGCTTTTGTGGCATGAATTAAATTGCAACATTACCCGGCCACGAACCATTTGTTCAACGGTCGTTAGAGAATTTCTTTTTTACTCTTTTAACATGCTTTCTCCACTTCTTCTTCTACTTTGGCAATAATTTTTTGTTGGTGATTTTATAATAATTTTCACCAATTTTTTTTCTCTCGTTGTCTCTTAGTGACGTGCTTCTTTCCGGAATGTAATGAAACAATTATAAGTGGAGTGCAAACAAAACGTGACCTCATTGGTGAGAGTGGGTTTTGTTATTGTTTTCGAATAGAATCCTTAATTCCTTGGCAATATAGTTTTGCCATGCAAGTGTTTTAAGCATTAATTTTCAGAGAAGAAGAAGCAATTATTCAAATAAATTAAATGTTAAATGTTTTTTCTGTCTTTAGACTCTAAAGTTATTATATGTGTTGGTATAATGAAATCACTGAATATATCGAGTATTACTTTATGAAATTATGTTGATTTTCATCCTTTCGTGTGAGCAATTGAAGAATGAAATTATAAAAATTGCAAATGATAATGCGAATTTTCCACTTGACTGAAGAGAACAAATTTTGGAGCAATGAACCTCTTACAGATGTAATTCCTTTCAAAAATATTATTTACGAGATATTTTGACAATAAAGAAACCTTCCAAAAGAGTTCGAAATGCAAAATTAACAACAAGAAGAAATGAGTCTCCAATCAGATAATGATGTCGTTACTTAAATTTCAGTTACGCAAAAACTACAACAATAATAAATAGACAACAAGCCGCCTTCATTGATTAAAGCGGCTGCTTATGACATGCTCTTACATGCCACTGGTACAATTAGAATCTCATAGTACAACTACAAACAGCAAAATCGACTAGCGCAACATGACATGTTGAAAATTTTACAGGTAATAAGTAGAGAATGAGAATGAGCCGTTTTAGTAGTAGTCGTACTTGTTGTTAGATTTGGTAAGAGTGTGTAAGAGTCATGATTAAGAAGCAAAGCAACAACAACAAAAAATAGCCAAAAAAATAAAGCACTTTAAGCAACTACAACAGCAATAAAACATGTAAAAACAGACACTTGAAAGCTAAATGATAAACACACACCTAACGAAGTTGTGCTAGAGGATTGTTACCCAGCAAACATTTTAGCTGGGATTTAGAACAGAAGTTAGAACAGAATAATAAGTTAGTAAGCAAATTCTGTAGCACTATTCTTTACAAAAACAAAATAATTGAAACCGATAGTTCACAATTTTCACAACACCGCTATCGTCTATGTATGTGAATTTAATCACCTTGAAATGATTATTTCATGGCAGATTTTATATTTTAACACTATGAAATATATGAAAAAAAATGTGCTGGCCTTGGATAACCACTATATTTTCTTGATGCGCTATGGTCGCCTAACTTCAAAAATCATCAGTATTTCAGATTCTATGGAAAAGTTTTTTTTTAGAATTTCTTTTCTAAAATGTAAGATTTTGGAAGATGCTGCTTCATACATCTTACGATAACTTTGAAATGACTCCTTCGATTTCAGAGCACAAGAAAACATTCGCTTAGAGTCTTATTTAGCCGGACTCTGTTCTACACTGTACTATTCGTTAAATGTAAAATTTCAGTTTGACTTAAACTCGATCATAAGCAAAGATGTTAAGAATTTTCTTCGTATTGTCGTATAAAATGAAATGTGTACTACGACTACACAAGTATACAGCCAAACACACCTCATTTGATTCATATTGTTTACTGTCGGATCGAATTTCTTTTAAGTATTGAAAGACACTAGATAACATTCTTGCTAAGATTTTCGAAAAACTTTCACTATTATTTCAAAAAAAAAAAAAAAAATTAAAATTTAAACAATATTTAATTACTACAAAAATGTTTGTTGGGTACACTTTATGTTAACATGATTAGACCTGTAAACAGGTAACGTAAACACAATTCTACAATAAATTCAATGTAAAACGCACTGTACATATGAAGGTTAAAGCCTTCTCACCTCAATGTAAAATTTCACAATTTTATGTTAAAACACACTTTTTCTAAATTATTATTAATTTTTGTTTTTAAATCCTTTATTATTTAAGCATTTACTTCAATTCATAGACGCATTTGTTAATATTGATTTTATATTTGAATTGAGGAGGGCATTCACCGTGAATGGGACGTTCGGCTAAGCACAAATTTGTGGACTTATCCAATTTAGAGTTACCAGGACAGCTTTGACCCGAAACCAGGGCGAACAAAGCGAAAATAACAGCAAAGAACCAGGTGAATTGCATTGTGTTTATCTAAATCAAATAAATAAATAAATAAATTAATAAATAAATAACATTGATTAATTAATAAATAAATAAATAATAATAAAATTTAATTTAAAACAGAATCCATATAAAAAATTATTTTTTAAATCGCACTCACTTTTTTCAGTTTGAATTTAAAAAACCAACTAAATTTGTGTTAAACAAAATTCAAATTCTTATATGACTTGAAAAGATAATAAATAACAACAAAAACAACAACAACAAATAATTATATATTTCTATTAAAACAAAAAATATACTTATCAATTTTATGAATAAACCTCGATGATGACCTTTTTTCTTCTCGACTAATCTACACATTGACACACTAACTTGGGTATCTGTGATGTGTACTAAGAGTTATTGGCGAGGGGAAAAAATATTGTCCAATTAAAATTTTAATAAAAACAAAATACAGTTCGATAATATAAACTTTAAAAGTGAGCGTAATATACTTAAATTTAACTTAACTGCGAAATAAACTTCACCATTTTAGTTGAACATAATCAAAAAAAAAAAATGCTGTGACAACTAAACAATAAAGTGTTTATTGTAAATGTGTGCCGCTGTGGCATAGTATTTAAGACTATCCTGCCTATCAATCAATAAGTCCTCGGTCCAATACCAGGCCAGACCATCTGACAATTTTTAACAGCGGTAATACCTCATAACATTAAGACTATGAAAAATTTCTCTAACTAATGCATTTGCCGTTCGGAGCTGACATGAAAATGTAGGTCACTTTCAATGAATCTAAAAATAGAAGCGGAAATAAACATAACATAACCATTTTAATAAATATTTTTCACTCAAATTTTTTCATTTAATGGATCACGTGACTCAAATTTTATGTGCCAAAATAGTTTCAAAGTCCACAGTTTTTGGCACAATCAAAATCTGTCAAAATACGTAAATTTCAATTCGCCTAAGTATTGGTAAATTTATTTTTAAATGTGAACGACTTCTAGAATTTCGTATTTCTAGAGAAAAAATTTTAATAAGAATTGATTTTTTCAACTGAAACTATAATTAGCTGTACATTTATTTTCGAATTCCATATTTTCAGCATCACTTTGCTTATCAGTATCATTCGAAATTCGTGTGAAAACAATAAATGAAGAAATCATTTCAAACAAAACTATATTAATTCTGTTTAGACAACAAAATACAGGGTTATCCATTGTTTAGTTTCAAAAGTAAAGTTAAGTCAAATACACATTAAAATGCTTGTCATTTAAATAATCGCTTCGGGCTTGGTTTGCAGCCGACGATGCTTTTGAGGTAAATCGCGTTCACCCTTTTGTACATTTCGGACGGTATTTCAGAGATAACTTGTCGAATGTTGGTTTTCAAATGCTCCGAATATACCGAACTATTCACGTAAACATGGTCTTTGACGTAGCCCAACCCAAAAAATTCTAATCAAATCACATGATTTTGCTGCAATTAACGTTGTGAAGTCGATATTACGCGACAGGAAAATTTTTCATTGCATATCATACAGTTTAGTATCTTTAATATCATCATTTTCGAAAAAACATATCCCAATGACACCTTCAGACCATAATGCTTAGCAAACAGTCACTTTTATTGAAAGCAATGGCCTTACCATAATCACTTTTGGTTTCTCTGAGAACCAAATATGAACTTCATCACTGAAAAAAATTCTGTTTGAAATTTCGGCCACATTTGGATCATCATATTTGTAGTAAATTTTATCTATTCTTATGCATTTCTTCTTAAACCTTTTAGTAAATAAATAACACTTCAGATGACAGATATAAAACAGCTGACAGCCTGACAGTATTTGTCCTAAATAAAGTTGGGTTCTTCTATTACAAACACATACAATTCATAGTCATCATTCAGCTCCACAACCAGGGGTAGTTTTTGGCTTTTTCCACAACTCTTCTCCATTACGCTCTATTTTTACCATAGCTGCGCCAATTCCTTCCTCTTCTTTTTCGCCGATGTTGTTAATTAGGCCGAAATTTATTTCTTGAAATTTGTGGGGTGTAATCAAGGATAAGCTTTTTCCGCTCGACTTTGATTCATTCTTAGCATATGACCTATCCATCTAAGTCTTTGTGCTGTAATGTATTTTATAATATCCTCGCCCTTACTGAGCTGTAAAAGTTCTCCATTGCTCATTAGGAAATATTCGCGAAGTTCATTTCTTCTTGGACCAAATATACGTCTCAGAACTATGGGCCTTATGATAGTGTTATAAATTCACAGCTTTTACGTTCTTGATAATAGTTTTGATTTAAATATCTTATTATGAGCAAAATATGATTTGATCGTTAATAAGAACGCCCAAGTACTTGAACTTTTCTACTCATTCAAAATGATACTGATATCTTGTGGACTTCTTATTTCAGCGCTTTTATGTTAGATAGTATTATACACTTGGATTTTAAATGATTGATCACTAGGCCAACTTCTTTTGCAGACGTTTCGCCTATTTCGAGCTAAAATCGCAATGTCATCGGTGTAGGCGATCACCATTCCCGACCGGCTGAATACATTTTTAGGTCCCGTGTGATTTCCTATAGCATAGTGCAGACACACTTTAAACAGAACTGTAGGCAAGCTTTCCCCTTGTCATAGTACCGCGTTGATATTAAATGGTTCACTTTGATTTTGCTATACTGCTACTTTTCAATTTGTATTGCTGAGCGTCGTCATTATTAGGCGAGTCAGTTTGTTGCTTATAACGAACGCTGCAAATATTTTGTGTATCTTGGATCGGTCTAAATCGAAATCGGTCTTTGAAATCAACGAACAGCATATGTACATCATTATTCAACTCATAACTTTTCTCTGGGTTCTGCTTTAGCACAAATAAAGGGTGGGCAAATTTGAGGTTAGGAAGTAAATTGGCTTAAAAACACATTTTTTTAAATTCTGTTTTATTCGTACCAATATATAATAGAAATATGAGAATTATTAAAGGAATATGATGTCGAGAAAATGTCCACCTCTAGCAAGATTTTGAATCATATTTTTCAACAAAATCATCTTTAGTGATGAGGCCCATTGTCAATTAAGCAATTATGAAATACAAAAACAGTCCTCAAAAAACCATTACATCCAAAAAAAAAGTGACCGTATGGTGCGTTTGTGGTTAGGCGGCATCATCGGCCTGTAATTCCCATATTTCTATTTTATATTGGTATGAGTAAAACTGAATTTGTCCGAAGAAGAATGTGTTTTTAAGCCAATTTACTTTCTAACCTCAAATTTGCCCCCCCATTTACTTGATTAATTACAGACCTCACAGGCATGAATCTACTCTGGTATTGCCAAAGAAACTGTTCCGCAATATTCCTCAGCCATCTAGCGGGTGTTCCGGTAAAAATTGTATAGCATACCTTAAGCTATGTAATCCCCCAATAATTCTCGCAATCACTTTTATCACTTTTTTTGTGACTTGGGACGATGATGTCGGTTGTCCACTCGCTAGCCATTTTATACACACACACACACACACACACACACACACACACACACACACACACACACACAGGTTTGTGCCCTTTCTATACCATTACTCAGGTAGATTTTTTCCCTATTCTCTATTCTAGTATGCTAGTCTATCAGCGTGAGAGTCATAGAAGGCTCTGGTCTATTACGCTAAACTGAACATATGGTCTTAGTCAATACGCTCCTAATTATTAGAATATAATTTGTAATTTAATTATAATTTAAAATAAATAAATAAAAAAGGCCTTGAGATCTTGAGGCAAAGCAGTTAGGACATAAAAAATAAAATAAAAATGCAAAAAATGTAATCCCTTAAAACTAAAAATTTAAGTCAAATACTTTTAGGTCTACCCTATTCTAATAGTTTTTTTTGTTGTTGTTTTAATATTTTTCTATGTAATCTTTACTGATATCATTTGATTAGTCTTACATGTAGTCTTACATATAGTCTTACATATATAATAATTGATTTTAATTCGCCTATAAATAAATGATTCTTGAAAATAACCCATTCAGTTTATTTTTGAAAACCAAACGGAAAAAGTGAGTGAACCTTTGAGTTCCAAAAAATATTAAAAACAAATATTTTGTAATTTTTATTTAATTTTAAAAACTTTTTTGTAATTGTTTAGTAAATCGTCAGTATGCAATTAACTTGGTTCTTCGCCATTATCTGCGCTTTGTTAGCTTTGGTATCGGGTCAAACTTGCCCTGGCAATTCTAAACTGGATAAGTCAACTAATTCATGTCTAACCGAGCGTCCCATACACGGTTCATGTCCTGCTCAATTTGAATACAATGTCAACATTAATAAGTGTGTGCACAGCTTAAACAAATAAATAAATGAACGTGAATTACAAAAATGAGTGGAATTATTGTCTAAACAAGAAAAATAAACAAATAACTTTATTCAGAAAATAAAACATAATTATTTTTCTAAATCTGTTTTTCATTGTTTTTATTTTAATAACTTTATTATCACAAGAGTTTACGTTTCTATTTAAAAACAAGAAACCCCTAAACCGTATAATTGTTTAATCGCATGCCCAAACTTTAGCAAATCGTATAACAACAGAAAGTGTTCTTTTTGTTGGTTTCTTGCAAACCAGGTCAATCTCCAAAAATAAAAAACAATTTTTATTAAAACGCGCAACAAAATAAAAAAAATTCCCCAGAAAACACAGAAGAACCGAATGATAAGCTAAAAATATTAACTTTTTTCCTTTCTTTTTTTCATAATTAATCTCATAAATTATTGAAGAAGAAAATGGAAATAAAAGCAGCAATATAGTCATATCTAGGAAATAATTTCAAAGCAGCCCCTAAAAATGCAACAGTAACAATAAAAAGTGGCACCCAACTCTGTGCAGCAAGCCAAACTTGTAAAACAACACGAAGAGAACACTAAAAAGCAAAGGTTTCAGTGTTGCGCATATTAAATAAGTGAATAAATAGTAAAAGCGTATGAAAAGTCACCTCAAAGAGTAATAAATTGCCTGTAATTACAGCCTTTACAAGGATAACAACAGTAGCAGCAGCAACATCTTTTCGAAACAATTATTGTATAATGTGCACTAACTTGAGTAGCAGAGAGCAGAGAGCAGAGTAGTAGTTGTGCTGCACATCTAAAATTGAAATAAATAATTCTACTGGATTTCTTTGCCACCCCACCCCCTCTTTATTAATTTTTCATTTTTTTTTTTTTTACAACATGACCAAGTTGTGTCTGTTTTACAAAATATTTATAATTTGTTTTCTGTATATTTTGTAAAAATTTTAGGACACAATAGCAACACAAAAATGTTGCAACAACTATTGCATAATAATAAGCAGAAAAAGTTAATGATTCATATTGTTTTAAGGCAAACTTCTCTTTCCCAACAACAGAACTTTAGAAAAAAAGGTAATAAGTTCCTTAAGACCATAAACAAAACATACAAGGTTTGTCCAAAAAAAGTGAATGAAAATCCATTTGCGTTTGTGTTAACGCTTCTGATAAGCATTTTGGGGTATTACTTTAAGATTTTTTAGTTTTATTTTCCTATATCGTTGTAAGTTGTCTTCTTTGCGAGAGTCTGTTCGATTTAAAACAAAAGAGCAGATAATCGTATCGCTAATTTACTACAATAGTGTCGTAACTCAAAGACCCTGGAAACAAATCTTGCTTTAATCAGACGTACAAACTAGCAGTCAGATCTAGAGAGAAAGCATTCAGGAATTGGAGCAATAATAGATGCGATTTTTCTAATTCGCAATGCGAACAGGCGAAATTCTTAAACGCTGCAGTGCTCAGTACTTAGACGCGAAAAGACTCCATACGAGCAGCACCTGCAATCTAAACTTCTTAGCTTAGCATAATCATTCATATTCTTTTGATCGTAGGCCGAGCTCCTTAGAGATTTGGGCGAAGAGGATGAATATAAGCGACACAAGCAAGTGACCTGGTGACAGTCTCTGAGTGGGGTTGTGTGAACAGGGTCGATTAAATCGCACGCATGACCCAATGTCGTTTCTTAACACACAGATGGGGTAGTATGGTGACATTCGTTGTAACGATCACATATTTCGAGTGCCGGAAGATTTTTAAGATGGTGCTAGAAATACTTCACTCCATTTGATCGCCCTAATATTTACAAAACCTACATATGACCAAAAATCGAATACAACTCTCATGTACAGGCCAGTGCTTCAAAGTCTAGTTTATAGCTTCTCGATCGCATGCAGAAGAGGGCGAAGGTACTTATTAAAGACGGTAGGGTAGCCAACTCTCTCGATTCATTAGAGCATCTTCGCACTGCGGCGTGTGTTTCATTGTTTTACCGGCAGTATAAAAAAATTTTTTTTGACATAATTAGAGAATTAGTCCCTATTTCTCGTAGAGCGCTCCGTATTTCTCGTAGAGCGCTCCGTTTTGTAGTTGATTGTTCAATGAATCGCAAAACACATTTTAGAGAGGGTTCGTTTCATAGTCACACCGTTCATCTCTGGGACGATGTTCCCCGAAACTTTTTTCTAATACTTACAACATAAATAAATGTAAATCGAACCTCTACTCTACATCTACTCTCTCTATCCCTCTTCTTACACTCTATTTTCCTAGTACCAGTACAATGCGCTGCAAGAATAAAGGTTATTCCCTGGATGCTGGTCTCGAGAGAAAAAGTTTTAAGTGAAGACATCAACTAGTAGGCAGTGCTTCTCAGAATATGGACTTATCCTTACTATAGGGTCCGCCATCTAACGTTTCTTTTTCAACTAGTGCTTATTTCTCACTAACACTCATGTCTGATTTGACAGATAATTAGTTTTATCCTTCCGCCGAACGAATATGGTTCTGTATGCACTTGAACAACGCTGGGAATATGGGCCTGCGATCGACTTACAGAAGATGCCGATTTTGCCAAAAAAAATCATCTTTTCAGATGAAGCTCATTCTGAACTTGACGGGTATGTAAAGAAGCAAAATTGTCGCATTTGGGGCACAGAAAACCCACACGCATACATTGCAAAGCTGATACACCCAAGACGAGTTACTGTTTGGTGCGGGCATTTTTCTTCGAAAATGAGCAAGAAGTGGCCGTTACAGTCAAAGGCGATCGTTATTGGGCCATGTTGAACGAATTTTTGTTCACAAAAATTGAAGAGGAGGATATTAGCAACATTTGGTTTCAACAGGACGGCGCTACGTGCCGCACAGCCGAAGCTACACTCGATGTTTTGCGCCCTGTTTTTGAAGATCGCATTATCAGCCGCAGAGCTGATGTCGTTTGGTCACCTCGGAGCTGCGATTTGACACCGTTGTACTATTATTTGTGGGTTGCCGCCAAAGATAAGTGTTACGCCAACAAGCCAGAGACAATTGACGCTTTAAAGGACAATATTCGTGAAGAAATTGGTGAAATACAGCTGCACACAATCGATAATGTGCTTATAAATTGGACCGATTGTGTAGGCTACTGCATGGCCAGCCGAGGCAGACATTTGAATGAAGTTATTTTCCATTATTAACCGAAAGGATTGTACTTTCGAAGAAAAATAATAAATTTGAGAAAATATTCAGTAGTTTTTTTTTTAATAGCATTTTCACAAAAAAGAAATATATTTGGCGGACCCTTTATTAATACTTAAGAGTATTTTAATTCCTGATCTCAGAGGCTTCTCTATCTAATAATTGTTCAATTTTTTTCTTTCCATGTCTGAGGAAGGGTATCAATACCGATTGTGCCAGTGCTACAAACTATCCACTTAAAATATAAACTTTTTGACCATATTTTGTCTTTAACGCCTACTCGTATTTCTACCAATTTTTTCGTTTTCTTAACAAAAAAATAAATAAAAAACTTAAGTTGTTATTTGTTCTTGTTGTTGTTGTTGTTGTTGTAGTAGTAGTTGTACTTCTTTAAATCATCATTCCACTGGTAATGGCTACACTTTGTTGGTTGGTTTTACTTTAACACCCTCTATAGAAATAATTAAAAAGTTTTAAAAGCTCACCACAACGGGCAGGAGGCAATAGTTACAAGGCTCTGCTGAGTTTAAACTTTGCAACGCAACGACAACGGCAACGGCAACAGTATTAACTCGAGTATCCAAAGGCCTGGGCAATGCTAAATGATCGTTTGTAGCAAAACTTATTTTAAATTTTTTGTTTTCTTTTTAGATATTGTTGCGATTCTATTTCGCATTTTTACCCCATTTTTTTTTTTTGCACATAAACCACATACAACATTGTAGTATGAAATGTTTGCAACACAACTCACACCTCAGACAACCCAACAATAAGTATTTTAGTGTATGCGTGTGTATGTTTATCTATGGTAAAGGACATTAAACCAAAACTAAGAACTAGAAAAAAACCGAAAACAACACAAAAGTTGGTAATATTTTGTTTCTCTGTTACTATTGCTGCTGCAGCTTGTCTTTTGAAAAACTTTTCATCCAGACTCCCATAGAGTGGCATCGATACAGCAGAGCAAAGAAATGGAATTAGACTCTAACTGTTACTGGTGGTAAACATGGAAACAAGAATAGAAAAAAATTAAATGCAACTTTAATAAGAGTTTAAAAAGCAAAATTTAAAAATTATTTAAAGAAAAAATCTCGGATAAAAGTTTCAGTTCAAACTCTAAATCTTGATGGCTTGAGATACATTCAAGCAGTAAGAATTCTAAAGAAAGAATTTGAGAATTTACTTAAGGAATATTAAGAAAAATTAAGAACTGTTGTATTCAGCCTAAAGCTAAGCAAAAAATGTTTGTACATTAATACCTCAAATATATTTCAAAGCTTCTAAGACATAGCGTGCTAAGAAAAAACTTAAAAAAATAAAAATCAAAGTAGTGATCAGCAGGGAAACCAAAATATACAATTGCCTGTTTTTTCTCATGCAACCAATCAAGTCGTATGTGAAGCTGGGATCATACGATTGCCTCAAATACACCAATCTGTGTGAATACAGAATATTTAATTGAGACGATTTTATTATTGTGCGCTAATTTGTCACAATAAAAATTGTCTCAGATTGGTGTATTGAGGCAATCGTGTGATCCCAGCTTAAAAAATGCATATTTTAAAGGTTGAACATTATAAATATCGTACAAACACGTGTTTTTTCAGAAAGAAATCAATTAAACAATAAAAATGAGTATTGAGTTCTTTAATTAATCACACAAATTGATTACGATTCGTTAAAGATATTGGCAGTAAGTTTAAATAAAAACTTAATTTCAGTATTTGGGACAGTCTCTGTGCCGTATGTGCTAAAAACTGTCAAAGGGTTTGACCCTAAACTAACACATGCTACATTCATGACTCAAAAACTGACATCGTTTATGCGAACATATTGGAAATGAATGCGAAAATATAAAGAAAGTAAAGATGAAAAGAAAGTATTCTTGAAAGCTCCCGTGAAAAGCTAGAGATGAAATTTGAAAAGAAATGTATCCAGACTTGGCTTGCGGCCATCAATTACTATACTATCAATTAGGAAATTATCTTGGAAGTTCTTAGTGCATTCAAATTGCAGTAGATGAACTAAAAACTTTACATACAAAAAGTGAAAAAAAATTAGAAATTAAAGTACAATTTTTGTTTTTTATTCTATTGTAAAGGGTTGTCCAACCAAAACGTACATTGTAAATTGTTAATTGAATATTTTTTATTGTGATAGAAGGATCTACGACAATTATGTGTGAAACAAAATATCGGCCAAATACTAGTCACGGCTTCGGTGGCATAAATCTATCCGTCGGTCGAGACAAAATTGAAAATTAATGTGCCGAATTACCTCATCTTTATCTCGTGAATGGTTCTTGGCTTATTGACGTATACCATTTCTTTCAAATATCCCCAAAGAAAGAAGTCCTACGAGAACTAAGACGAACTAACTCGCGCGAAAAAGCTATTGATTCGTTGGCTGTGTGGCAAGTGGCACTATCCTGTTGGAGCCACATATCGTCCGGGTCTATATCCTCAATTTATGTTCACCAGAAAAACGTTATTGTCTCGCGATAGGTTGACGGCTCTTCTGACACACTATCGCGAACAACAGCAATGTTTTCCGCAGAATAAGCCGGACGAGCATGCGCAGGTGTTTCCCCATTTCCTACAGACCCAGTTTGCTGAAATTTTCCCACAATTCTCCCGATTATGTTGTTCGATTATGATGACCAAAAATAACACGAAGTGCACGAAATGCATTTCGATTTGAACGCTCATTTTCGTAAAATACTTCAACAATCTTTAAGCTGAGGTCACACGATTGTCGCAATGTTTCAATTATTGGTACGGCAATCGTGTGACCGCTAAATAGATAATAATGCGGCAACAAAAATATTAAAAATGCATCAATATTTACTTACCAATATTCAAATTTTAAATTTTTTTCGCAGAATGAATTAAGATAATTTTGATATTGAGTGACAATAAAGCACAATTGAAATTGTGTCATATTGAGACATTTGCAACAATCGTGTGATCCTAGCTTAACGCGCTGCTCAATTATGTACCTCTCCATGGTTGAATTTATCAAACACTAAAACAAAGGAATGTTCAATGAATTTGGGCAAAAAACTTGACGGTAAGGTGTGACTAACAATTAACATCGTACATCATGATTGGACCAAACTTTATTGCTAACGAATAACTCTCGGCGCCTTATCACACCATATTCAATCAAAGGAAATAACTACTTTTGAATATTATTTTCTTGCAAAACCATTTTCCAAGCAACACTTGATCAATAAGATTTTTAGGGTTTCCTCTGGTGCATCTTTAACAACTTCCTGGATTTTTTAAAGACGACACTTTAAAGGGATGTTGTCAACACGAATCGCCATTATTACCATCAGTTATAGTAACACATGCACATTTACTGCTCCTCTTGCCGCCATTACAGTAATTGTTAGTGTTCATGGTGTTTCTGCTACACTAATAGAACTTGAAATATTTGTCTCACTTGAGACATTTATCAGTCACTGGCAACAGCTAGAAGTGCATGTTTAATACTTTTCCTCGCCCTCTTTCTCACTTTTTTACACATTGTTTTGTCTCATTTTTTTGTAAAGTCGTTTTAAACTTTATTTTTTATTGTTTTTCTTCTTTCGTACTCTAAGTGTCCTTTTTAGTTATGTGTGGGAAAAACTTTAATTTTATTTGGGCATTAAATTTATGTGTGTGTGTGTGAAACTAAAAGTGTTTATGTATATGTGTGAAGACAGTAATTTTTGCTTTTCTAAAAATATTTTTCTCACCACATTTTTTTTTCTTTTTTTTAACCAAAATTCTGCTTTTTCTTGTCCAATATTTTCTTCTTTTTTTAATGAAAAAGAGACGAAAACTTTTAAGACGAGCTATAAACGAATAATTTAAGGCGCTACATGTTGTGTAATAAAAACTCACTCTATAAAATATTTAAAATTTTGAAACTTAATTACGTTGCATTTTTTATATCCACTCCCCTTCTCTTTTATCGCCAATCTTGTGTCATGTGTCATATTTATAAAAAAGAAAAAAATTAAGCATTTTTAAGATTGATTTTTTAGTGGTTGGTGATGGCAAAAATATTTGCCAACCTCAGCTTTAATTTATTGCTGGTTGGTTTTGTAGGGCATAAAGCAATGAGTGGACGAAAGAAAAAAAGAAGAGAAACTGAAATTTTTGTCGAAAAAGAACTTTTTTACTTACTATGCGAAAAGTAAGTGTTTTGGCCATTTTATTTAATCTTCGTCAGTAGATTTTTGTGTTTTGTTTCTGTAGTTGTTGTATACTTCTAGTGCATGCAACACTCGTACATAGACAAAGACACACTGATATTACATTTTAAGATACTTCTTGTATTATTGTAATCTGCACGTACATTATGTGGACTTTTATATGTGCGTGTTACATAGTATACGTAATATTAGAGACAGATCCTTAAAAGATTAAATTGATGATTCACTTTTACACACGAACATTATTCTCGCGACATCATAAATCAATCAATGAGCTTTACCCGATTTTAGACTCATTGAAAGGGAGTTACAATTCAGCGCCGACCCCTAATGGCAGATGTAATAGTAAGAGAAGTTTTTCTTAGCGTAAATACTCATAACCAGTCACTAGCAATTTTACCTGATGATTTGGCGTGGAATTGAACGTTACTGCTTGGTACCATTTCAGGAATTCATTTATACTAAGTAACAATAATCAGTGGCACTGTTCTTCATGCGTTTGTGGGACAAATCGAATTCTCGCTGGATAATAAGGAATTTATCATTGACACGTTTTTTAATATTGAGGAGGCTTCAATCATATATGATACTTGCTGGCGCGGTAGTGAGGGTACCGCGTAACCTCGGTGTTGAGGAATATATTGCTTCCTTGTTAGGCTATTGCTGGAGGAAAAAACCATCAGCAGCAATGAGAGGGTCTGTCAAAAGCAGAGCCGTTGGTACAGGTGCATCTCAGGGTGGAGTGTCCACTCTTTCTTACTATGACTTATTACAGTGAACACGCCACTGGTAGAACTGGGGAGTGTAGTATGCCAGGTTATTGCCTACGCGAACAACCTTGCCATTATTACTCTGCAATCAGTGAACTTACGACTTAATGTCTGAGCATAGTATCGAGATGGTTTTCTGAACGGAATCTCTCTGACTCCCGCTAAGAGTTGGTTATGTTTACTTAGAAGCATAAAGCATTGGAATTCGGAAGACCTATACTCAATGGGGCTTAGTGAAACATCAGGGAATCATTCCGGTAAGTTTCGTTTCTTGTAGGCCAAGTATTAAGGAGAGAGTCGCAAAGTCGTCGGTTGCACTTTTTTGCAGTAAAGCTGCAGTTGGTAGGCGATAGGAACTTTCCCCTTCATCTAAGATGTGGATCTATACCGCTTTGCTTATCTCTGGAGAAAATACGGTAGATGGAGACACGACGAGCTTGCATTCCTGAAAACTAAGTAGTCAATGAACTGGCCACGAAGAGCACGCAGGTACAGGTTCTTCCAACAAAAGAAAGTGTTAGTATGCCTATCTATAGATATATCATAAGTATCTTAGGTGCTGGGCCAGCAATATGTTCTCCAGAAGATGAAGACAGATTTCTTCCTGCAGACCGATGGTGGAGGTGGTGGCTGGTGGTTAATTGCAAGAGGTATCAACTGATGAATCTACAAAAACGAAGAATTTTGGTTATTGTGGGTATACTCTTGGGCCATTGTCTAGTCGGTTATGAGGTTAAGAGTCCTGAGAAGGTACCTTTTGGATCCCGAATTGCTACTGAAAGTACCGGTCTTGTAAGTTTTTTGTTTGTTTTCTTTTTTTGAGGTTCATTGTAGTGTGAGGCATCACACACCTTTTTTGGCTTAAGTCGGCTGGTTCTAGGACCGGCGGCCAGTTTTAGCCCTACCCAAACTAACCTATCCTATATATGCTCGAGTGCCGCTATGATGTGGTAAGACACCCGACTAGCAACCATGAGGTTATGAGTTCAATCCCAAGCCAGACCAGCCGAAGATTTACTACAACGGTATAACCTCACATTATTAGCCAGCGACTGGTTATGCGCATAACGCTATGAAAAACTTCTCTTACTAATGCATCTGCCGTTCGGAGTCGGCGTTAACTATAGGTCGAGCGAAGTTTATTAATTACGAGAAGTCTCCCTTATTCCAGTTGTATGATAAGTATACTATCTGTTCTAAAAGAAGTTGTTAAAAACAAACAAGCCAAAGTCTGCCACTTTTTCGATTGAATTCACTCTTAGCCGCTTTGAAATTAAACCCACTACTTCAGCGCTGATTGCAGAAACGTTTAATGATTTAATACTTGCATTTGTGTATCAGCATTAGTTTTCTGGTTTTTCAAGTTTATTTTCGAATGCACTCTTTGCTTCATCTGTTCCACTTTTATTATTGGCCATTTTAAGCAGAAAGAGTTTTTATTGTATTTTTTTTCTCGATTTTTGTTTATATTTTTCATCCTTTAATTCTTATTTAAGTTTCAGGTTTTTCATGTTTAAGCAGAAGTAAACAAAAAAAAAAAAAACGAAAAAAAACGAACTTTAAAAAGCCTTAAAGCGATCATCAAGAATATTTTCTTGTTTAACGATGTTCTTGTTGTTGCTGTTGTGTTGTTGATTTTCATGTTTTCTTTTAATGCATTTCTCTGCGTCAGAACTGCAAAAGCGTGTGTGTGTGTGGTTGAAAGGCGGTTGAAATGAAAGCAAAAATTGTTCTACAAGTTTTAAATTTAAAGCCTAAAACTATGCTTGTCATTGAATCGTTTTCTATCTCAGTTTTGTTTCATTGTTTTGTTTTCAATTTTTCTTCATTTCAATGCACTCAAGTCGTTTTGTGCAAAAGAAACATACACACTGGCACACTCGTATCCAAAAGGACTATTTTAGTGCGTAAACATGACTGACATAACGCGTACGAGCAGTTTAAATTGTTGAAAAGAAAAAAATATTTATTTTGTTGTTACTGTAGTTTCAAAATGTTTTATTATATTTATTTCACGTACACTGAACAAAAATTGCGGTTGTTTGTAATTTTAGGAAATTTCATTAAACTCTTTAGGCAGAGTGTTCAAATAAAGAATAAAAAGGAAAATAAAGTTTTGTTTTAAATTCTGAAAATTGAGAATATTAGTAAAGCTTACCATTGACACTCTCAATGTATTTAAAGTTTTATTATTTGATTCGCAACAAATGTTTTACACAGTAGTTTCTGTCTAAATGACCACCCTTTTTTAACAATGTTCCATCACGTCCGATTCTCTTCCCTTCGTTTGTCCTTAACAAAAATTTCTTGCACTTTTTCAATTTGTCCCTCTTTTGCTGGCTCGAGGCTATAGATAGGCAAGGCAAGACCATGAATAAAACTTTTCGCCAAATATGTGGTATTGATGTGTAGTTGTATGTGTTGAATGCATTTCAAGAATGTAGTTTACTTCACTTTTGCCACTTGGGAAGTACGTTATGGTGCAAAGACAAAAAAAAAAAACATGGCAGATAGATACACACATGACCCTTAACGGAATGAAACTTGAGCTTATTTCTTGAATTTCTTATCAGTCTTGCAAATATAGCACTCGTATATGGAGACTATGAGAAAGAAAAAGTTGAATAGAACGATTGAAATCCTTAATACCCTACAGAGCATATACCAGTAAATTGAAGAAAACCTACCCTCTTTATTATTTTAGCGAAATAATTTCCTTCCATAGGGTACTAAGAGTTACAAAATATTTACATTCGGCATATATATAAGTACATGTAGTATATATTTCTTTATTTCACTTTCCTTTACTTCTTAAAGTTTTCGTGCCTCCATAAATACATTTTGCCAGGAAAAGTTTCCTGCAAAACTTACGTTGTACCCATGGACAAACTGTTGGTCTCCATATCAATGGGAATAATATTTACAGGCAGTTAAACATTTTTGTTGCTTTATGCGAACTTTCTTTCCTTTTTAATTTATTTTATAACTTTGGCATCAATTCTCTTGCTCTCTATCTTTCAGACAAAACGATAGTGCAACTATATTTTCCTTTTGAGTGCAATATGCGAAAAAGAAACATTTTATCATGAAATAAATAAAGAGGGGCTACAAAGATAATTTCTATGAAGAATTTTTTGCTAAATGGAAAGAAAGTAAAGTAAAGCAAAGCTCGACCTAAGAAGATAGAAATGGAAATCTTATGCGGGTTGTCTATGCACACAATGTTTGCATTACATTAAGAAAAAATAATGACATGAATCTGATTATGCTTTAAAAACTGTTTCATAACCTGGAGTACCGGTAAACAAGATTGTGTTGAATATTGTGTACAAGTTACTGTAACCTAGCGAAGTTATCAACTCTGATCTCTGGCATTAATTTAATGATCCACCGATTATTGAGAGCATTTTAGTTGAAAGGATTTATATACCCAAACAATAGCTCGGGCCTTACGCTGACTTTAGTTGGCTTCAAAGTGTGCAAAACCATCTTCATAGTAAAATATTAGCCAATGGAATATCTGAAGAGCTACTGAACAACTCTTGGCAAAGTTTTTCGCCGATAAACCACAGAATTTCTACATCGATGGGTCGATTTTAATGCATGCAAGACTCAATGTAATTTCTTGACTCACAGACGTGGTAGTGTGGTGTCATCATTGGCAATTGATAGTGTTGCAAAAACTATCTTTTACATTACTCTCTTATTAACATAACAGTGCTCTGTTATAGCCAAGACACAGTTTAACAGAAGTACATCAGCTAAAAGTTTTAAATTTATCTTCACATACATTGTATAACATGAGTCCGAGCAGGGGCGCCTTCCCAATCAGATGGAAAAAACAGCAGCTTATGCTGATTAACAAAGGAAAAGTCGGTCCCTGCTGAATAGTGCTGGTAAACTGCTAGAGAGACCACTAAAACCTCGCCTAAGTACAGCAGTAGAAGCTGCCACTGGGCTCTCGGAGAGTCAATACGGTTTCAGAGTGAACAGACAACCATAGAAATCATAAACTATGTAAAAGCTGTGGCTAAAAGCCACAGAAGGTGGGCCTTGCTGACGACTTTGGACATCCGAAACGCCTTCAATAGCTTTTAATGGGCCGATGTACTTAAAGTTTTAAAAATTAGGTTTACAGTTCCTAGTTATTTGCTAAAAATGCTTCGAAGCTAGTTTGAGTAACTTCCAGCTTTTCTATTATACGAGCGAGAGACTGAAAAGAAAGCTAATCACGTCGGGCACAGCTTAGGGGAAAATTCACGGCCCTTACCTATAGAATATATGCTATGACGATATTTGTCTTATTGAGATACCAGACGACTCATATCTTGCTGGGTATGCTGATAGCGAAGCGGTCGTATGGAAAATTTTGAGTCTAATAATAACACGAACGCAGTCGTGACTAGAGGACAGAGGACGTCAACTAGCTACCGACAGAATTGAGCTGATCCTTCTAACGAGGCAATATATACCGGTGGAGCTTGATATGACGATATGTAACTTCACTTTAAGGACTAAGTAAGTGCTTAGTCACCTTGATATTAGATTGGACCGCTGGAGCTTGATATGACGATATGTAACTTCACTTTAAGGAATAAGAAAGTGCTTAGTCACCTTAATATCAGATTGGATTCTAGACTAATATTCTGGAAGCAAACGTAGGTGGCCAACGTAGACTAATAACTCCATCTTGCTATACCGTAGTGAGACCTAGGCAGAAGAGCTAAGGACAGATTGCAAAAGAATCGGTTTTGTCGGCGGTGCAGAGAACCGCTGACTTAATCGCCTTGTCGGCATACAGGACTGTTTGCGAATCGGCAGTGCTGGTCATCTGTAGCGTAATATCCATAAATTTACAGGCCAATGAACGGAAGAGACTGTGGCAGGCCAAGAATCCTAATGGAGTAAAGGCATATGACGAAAGAAGGCAAACACTAAAACAGTGGCAACAGGTCCATCACTGGTCCAAGAGGTAGGTAGATGATGAAACTCCTTCCAAACGTTTTACAATGGGTCGGGAGAAAATTTTTTTAAAGTAAATTATTACTTAATGCAGTTACTGCCCGGACACGATTATTTCTCTGAATATCTATATCAAATGGAAAAGATGGCAGAAACTATTTGGATGCATATACGAAGATTCAGATAAAGACAGCGCGTTACAAATTGCTTTCATTGTAGGAAGTGGAGCACAGAAAGAACTAGACTCGAGGCCACAATCAGCTTATTAAACGTCAACAACTAGTGCGAGAGAATCCTGCACAATGAGGAAAACTGGAAAAAACGAGACTTAGACGAGAGGATGAGAGCAGATTATTGAAGACTCGGACATAATACATTGCAAATTCCTGGCTCAGAGAAGGACACTGAAGGCTTCCAATTAGTGCAGTAAAAAGTCCCACTCCGAAGTAATACCACAGAGTCCCGGAAGGAAAAAGGGTTATTGTAGATATATAGGAATCAGATGCTCTTGATTTTCTAGGCATGAGACTCACCGCGATGTTTGTTGAACCGATCACATATTTTGAGGGTTGAAAGAAGCAGGCAAGTGTTTTTAACCCATCAACCCAAAAAATTAACAAGACCTATATCCGACATAAAATGGATTAGAACTCTCATGTATGGGCCGCTGCTTCAGTTTGTTTTAAAGCTTCTTGACCGCATACAGCAGAGAGCGAAGAGGGTAGCCACTTTTATAGATTCATTAGATCATCGTCGCAATGTGGCATGTGTTTCATTGTTCTGTCGATACCATAAAAGAGTAAAAGTATTGTGGCGACTGCCAATACATAAAGTACCTTAATACCTAAAAGTACAAGCCTGACAAATAAAAAGAAAAAGAGAAACAAAATTGACATAATACAAGAATAAGAAGATGCTCGAGATCATTCGAAAGAAGACAACGTGCTCGCTCTTTGACATACATATGTCTACGGCTTAACCTAGAAAGTTTTATATTACAAATTAGAAACAAAGTAATTAAAAATACAATAATAAAAAACGACTTCTCCCAATTTATTATAAACGTAAAACCTTAGTTTGGTGAACACCAACAGTATTAATTCCTGATGCTCACATATTCTCACGTACTACCCATATTTCTCGTAGTTCGCATCCCTTGGTAGATGACTGTCCAGGGAAGCGCATAAAGCATCATCCCTGCCACTTACAATATGAATAAACTTAAAACGGATGTAATTAAGAAGTAATGGAATTGGCACATTTATTTTAAACAACGAATATTTGACCTCAAAAATGACTTCTTATGCGATCTAACATGGGACTGCAAAATCGTTTTTTAATTTTTACTTATTTTTTCGGTTAAAACATCTTTTATTTTATCATGTGTGTAAAGTTTTCAAATAACTACTGTGCCTTCTGCGAAGCTGTGCAAAGTGAATTTCTAATTACTATTAAGTTGATTGACCTACAAATGTCTAATGTAGTGGCACCACACGAACTACAACAGGTTGCCAATTGAAAATTGGAATTAAAAAATGTTCTATACTTATAAGCATTGTCAAGCCTTTGGTACTAACCTAAGAATATAAAAATGTGTATATAACTAAATTATTTTTACCCCCACCCAATATATATAGTGTTTCCTTGTAACAACTACTAAATTACAATGTTCGTTTAAATGTTTTATGGCTTTTATTAGCGATACGATAATAAATAAATTTATGACGCTTAAGCAGATGACCAACCACCCACACTGGCATGAAGCAAATTTTTATCACATATTTAAAAAGAAAAGCTAGAAAAACGCTTTTATTCCCTACATCGTGCAAATATGTTTAAGATAAGAAGAGTCACTTTTTTCACAATTCATTTGTTGGGTGAGTTTATGTTCATTATCTTTAAAAGTACCAGATAAGCAAATAAATGGCGGCATAATATTTCTTTTACTTTTTTCCCTTTCTTAGTTTTTTATTTAGAAAGAATTAAAACAAGAAGCAGTTGGCAAAAAAGACTTAAATATTTAAAACTGTTTAAGGAGTTTATTTTTAACCTAAAAAAGCATTAAATTTCTTTTAAGCAAAAACTTTTTTTTTTATTCTGATACGCAAATGTGTTTAAGCGATATGCAGGAAGCAAACGAACTAAAAAAAATTAAACGCACACCCTACATTTGCAAAAAAAAAAAGTTTTTTCTTTACGGCTCTTAAAAACAATATAAAACAAAAATCGGGAAGAGTAAGAAAGAGAAAAAGTGTCTCACACACTCTGAAATAACTTTTTCACTGGTATTGTAAGCATAAAGCATGCTGTTGCTGTGCTCACTAATAACTGTATTGCCAGAGTGTTTGTGGGTACGTATGCGAGTGTATGCGAGTATGTTTTTATACAAATATGTCGCTAAAACTGTATGTGCTGTGTGTGTGTGTGATTACAATATATGTACGTATATAACAATTGAAATTATGTACGCATTTTCTGGCATCCGCCAAAAGGAAAAAGTTTAATTTGAATTATTTTTGAATGGGCCAAGAGGAAAAAAAATAAGCCAACACACTCATAGACTAACACACTTATACAAGTGAAAAAAACGTTTCTTTTTTAATTTTTTGCAATTTTCCGACGACTTGCTTTAAGCGGTATTTTCTTAGCAACAGTAACAACATCAGCAAGAAGAACAAGAACTACAGCAGCAAAAATCCTATTTAGTATATAATACTTTTAAATAATATTTTTCTGCTTCTCCCCTACTCTCTCGCTCTCTCTCTCTCTCTCTCTCACTCACTCTTTCTCTTTCTTTACAACAAAATGACAATGAGGAATTAAGCTCGCTGATATACATTTGCCAGCACAGAATGATAAGCATGACGATAAGCCAGCAACAGTAAGATTTTCTTTACTTTTTTTTTGTGAAAATATCATCACTTAGATACAGATATACTTACAAATGATTGTAACTCTCGTATATATACCAAACATATACACACTTACACTTTTAAATGTTGGTAAAATTTTGTAATATTTAAGAAACATCAGTCCTCAAACATTTAGAAACGAACACCACAAAAGTCTCATTTGAAAGTCCAAGTAACACTCATTTTAATCTATGCGACAACCGACACTTTGTTTTACAGTTTAGTCGGTCAAAAGACTTTTTGCCAAAAATTTTCTTTTTTTTTTAGCATCCCGATCGGTACAGTGTTTATTTCAGAGAAAATGTAGTCTTTAGCTAGTCCATGTACTTTTGTTTTAAATCAAATCAAAGTCTTTATTTTATGACAACATATGCACAAGAAATGTGTTATTCGATTTATAGTGCAGCGTAATGTGTCCTCTTACAGAAACCAGACACATCTAAACATCCTACGTTCACCCTTTAATAACTCTAGAATCACTCAACTGATCAACAAACCAATACATGAGTTGAAAAGATCTACTTTCACTGATTGTCTTTTTTAAACAGACAATGCCACGCCTATAAAAATATTTATTTGTCTGTATATTCAAAACGGTAACAGTTTGCGTCTCAAAATTGGATACATCAGTCAAATAATGAGCGGTACCGCAAAAGTGGGCGTGTTACTTACCATTCAGAATAAATATTCATTTTTGTGTATCTTGAGAACGGTAAAAGAAGAAGTTTCAGAATTTGGTCTAAATGAGTTGGCATCCAATACAATGCATCAGTTTTAAAGTTGGCGGAATTGCATAAGTGGATGTCTCCCGTGGCGTCTCCCATGCATATGGGGCCGTTGCATGGGCTGAAGACTGAGTTTGGGAAAAACCCAACAGAGCTAAGGTACGTAGATTAGCATGCATAAGCATAACTGGTGCAATGAGAACTTGTCGTACAGCTGCACTCAGGTTGTATTGAACCTCAGTCCGCTGCAATGACGAGTGTAATCCGAGAGAAGTTGGGCACGAGTTTATGCTGGGGTCATGTTAACCCGGTTGGCTGAGTGGTCGTTTACTCCCTACTTGGTTGGTCTGTGGACAGGATCATGGATAATAGGAGTGAGTGGAGAGAAGGAAAAATTTTGTGGTACATGGATAGATCGAAGACGGAAGTAGCACAAGCGCGGGTGTCCGAACGTATGGGAAAACTCGCCAGCATATTCTGGATGGAAATTTTTGCTATTGAAAGATGTACTCAATTTAACCTAAAAAGGAAATATAGAGGACAAGACATAACCATACCACCTAATAATCAAGCCGCCATTTGAACACTTGGCAATTATGAGGTTGTCTCAAAGCTAGTTTGGAATTGTCTGTGTAAACTGAATCAGCTAGGTAGGGTCAATAGGGCCAGCTTATGCTGGGTCATGTAGTAATTCTGGGAAATGAAGGGGCCGACAAAGTCTTATCAAACTTATTGTGTGAGAGAGTGAAATCCATCGTCAATAAGCTGATCGAGCCCTATCAGTGCGGCTTCAGGCCTAGTATGCCCGCATGAGAAAAATATCGACCATTTATTTCTTGAATTTAAATCCGCCCTCGACAGTATAGATAGGAATAGCCTCTACAGCACCACATCTAAATTCGGTATCCCAGCTAAACTTATAAGGCTATACAGTATGACGTTGAAAAACCTGTCCGAGTCGTCGGTTTCTAAAGGGCTTTTAGACAAGGTGATTCCCTTTTACTGGAGCAAATTATTTGCGCCGCCGGGTTGAATCGCTAGGGCACAATTTTCTACAAGAGCATCATGGCATACGCTGATAACATCGACATTGTCGACCCTAATACCCTCGCTATATCTTCTGCTTACTCCAGTCTCTCTCCAGTGGGTCTCGTGGTGAATGAAGATAAGAATGTCTTCAAGAATGTTTTGTCAATAAGTAAAGAGTCCTCACGTTTTGGACAGAGCGTCACTGTTTGTGACCACAGCTTTGAAGTAGTGAAGGATTTTTCTGTCTTAGTACCAGTATTAACACCGTGAACAACGTCAGCCTGGAGATCAAGCGGAGAAACATTCTTGCCAACTGATATCAGTAGACAATTGAGGAGCAGAGCACTTTCTCTACGAACCAAACTCACGCTCTACAAAACGCTTATCATCCCTGTCCTGCTATGTAGCGCAGAAGCATAGACACTATCGTACACCGATGAAAATATTTTAGGAGCGTTCGAGGAGAGTAGGAGAAGTGAGCATACGTTGGAGAAGTGAGCAGTACGTGCTGTACAGGGACGTAAATATTGTGAAGCTCATTAAGATACAGCTACTGCGCTGGCTTGGTCAAGTCTTTTGTATGGATGGAGAAACTGCGGCTAGGCAAGCATTTGATATTGTACCCCAAGGTGGGAAGCGGAGAAGGCGACTAACAAATTCGGTGAAGAGACCAAGTGTTGTGGAACCTCAAACTGACTCCAGTTAGCGCAGAATAGATCCTGCTGGCGAGATTTTTTGAGCTTGGCCTAAACCGACATTCGGTTGTAGTGTAACATGCTTTTTGTTTCAGTTTTTATCTTTTTAAATGATCTCCATTACTATTTACTTGCTCTTTACTGTATTTTTTTTTTGAGAAACGAACTGCTCAACATTATCAGCACATTTATTGTGACAAAAAAGATATTAAAATATTGCCATTGTGTTTCACTCATCTAACTACTTGCCACCTTCTACTGACGCACACACTAGCTCTTGGACGAATTATTATAATATTTGTCATGGCATTGGTGGGGTATTTCTATTATTATAGGGTGACAATGATAGCACTATTTAATGCTTTTAGTATTTTGGCTGCTACTGTTACTGCAACAACAGCCAGCCAGCTGTCATCTAAAATTGAGTTTCCATGTAATTTTTGTCAAGTGTCGTGTACGTTTTCCTTATTCTGTTTTGTTTTTGTTTTTTGTCTACTTTTGTTGCCATGATTCTTGTGTGTTGTTGCTGTTTTGGCATTTGCCATGTTGTTGGATTATAAACAGCTGTTTTTAATTGCTTTTGTTACAATTTCCTTATTTTTTTTTTCTATATTATTTAATACGAATATCATTTTTATTGTCATTGTTGGTGTTGTTGTTACTTAAACTTTAGCCACCCACAGAAGTTACAGAAAAAAGAAAGAAAAAACGATTTTTAATTTTTTTGTTTTATTTTTGTTTTTCTATAAATGTCTTCTCATGTGTGTAAAAGAGCATTATTTTTTAATTTTACTTGCAAGCATTTGCAACAACTGCATAAAAAAATATATTTTTTTCTTTCAAGATAACAAACTTTATTTCTCTCAAATAAAAGGAGAAAAAAAGAAACAAAAATAAAAATAAAACTATAGATACAAAGTATCTGTTACATTTATTGCCAAATTTAAGTATCTGTGATTGTGTGCGTTTTTAAGGATTCTCTGACTTTGCTATCTACTCCTTTACTCTACTCCCTCTTTGGTTTTCTTAACCAAATTAGTTTGTAGTTTTTGCGTTCGTTGTGTTTCATTTCAAGTGATTTTTATTGTATTTTAAGCCAAAAACAAAATTACGGTTTTTTAAAGGGGGTTTTATTAGAGAAGTTTTTCCATTTATTCTTCATATGGCAGTAGTTTTTAATGGGGGAGATATTTTTTTGTTTTGTGCTAAAAAATATATTTTAAATGGTTTTAAAATGGCATAAAACTGGCATTTAATCAGGCATTTTATTGTTTTTTTTTTATTCTCTTTTTTTTCGTTTTTTTTTTATTCTCTTTTTTTTCGTTTTTTTTTTTTTAATACTGAACCGATTAAATAATCGTTTTGTTGGCAAAATATGTTTTAAAAAAGTTTTTTTTTCTGCTTTAACGCGGTTTATTAAGTCAATGCAAGAGATGCCAAATATATATAAAAAAATAATCTCCCTACAAAGTATTTAAAATAGTTTTTGTTTTAATCTTAAGAACAGTCCAGTCTAGAGGGCACTTATCAATAAGTTTAATAGTGATAAGTAAAAGCTAATGATTTAGAAAAAAAACTTGATTCATAATCCACTACCTTGCTCAAGCACACGTACTTTCTATTTCAAATAGTTTTTAAATATGTCACAGGAATGATTTAATAAACTCTTAACCCCATATTTTATAACCAAATGAGCCAATACACGTCAAGACGATAGAAAACGTACGTTTTTGAGATCAAATATTCAATATTCCGAAGACAGGCCATTAAAAAGACCAAATGAAATAAAAAACGTATAAATTACAGCCATAATAATACAAAGTATATCTATTCATGAAATATGTTGTTTGTAAGCATGTATGTATGTATGTATTTACACCCAAAACGTAGCATAACGTAAATCTCACTCAAATAGTCAATCAACCGCACTTAGAATACCTGAATATTTGCTTTTCATTTGCTCTCAGTGTCTTGCAATTTGAATGGTGAGTTGTGGTGGTGAGTTTGTTTGTGTGTGTTTGTTTGTGTGTGTTTGTTTGTGTGTTTAAATAAAATTGTGAATATTTTTATCTGATTATTGGTAACACAAGTTTAATGCTCACGTTTAAGCGATAAAAAATAAATATTTGTGAGTAAATAAATGCGACAGAATAAATCGAATGCCCAGCTAATAGAGTAGCCACTGCTGAAGACGAGCGTATAGACGGAAGTTTTAAAGATTCGAACCCAACTGTTTGACTATAAATCACATTGAAATAAATCAATACGATTTACTTGGTTAGAAGCATAAACATTCTTGTTGTTGGTGCTATATTTTATGTTTTTTTTTTTTTTTTTTTTTTTGTTTTCTTGTTCAAGAGATAAAAATATTTTGAACATTTTTCTTGATTTGTCTGTTGTTTCACATTAAATATGTTCTTCCTTCTTGCTGTTCTTGTTCTTGAATAGTTGGTGCTAATTAATTAGAAACGCAGCTATAAAAAGTAAAAGTTGTTTTTTCTTTAGTGGTTCACAACTTTAAATTGGCAAAATTGCTTTATTTGACAACTGATTTAACAGCTGATAATTGCTTTTTGTTTAGTTTCGCTTAAAACTGACTAGTGGATCATATGATCTATTAAAGAAAAAATTTATTTATAAATCTTACTGTTCCGAAGTGGTCCCATAGACGACTTGAATATGCTATTAATCAAAGATCAATCAGTTTCTGTCATGTCTAGCCTTTGAGATTTTGGTACTAGAAATGAAAAGTGAATACCCTCGATATCTAACCAGAAGCTTTTAACTCGATGAGGATTCGCATTGCAATCAACTGTGTTAATAGTACAATAGAGGCTTAGATGCTCTTAAATTCATAAGAAAAAAGGTCGGCTGTAGCCTATAACAAGAATTGAATAAAATATCTATTGACGCTACTTCCTTTCTTATCCAGCGTTAAGGCCTTGTGATCACTTCCGACCCATTTTTGTAGAAATCTAGTTCTTTTTCTGAAACTGATTGGTTTGTATTTTTTATATGCTTTGACTTTTATTTTATCTTAAATCTGAATAGAGATATTAGGTTTTTGAAAGAATATATTTGCAAAAATATCGATCAAAAATACTTTTACACTTAAGATCTTTGACTCAAATTTTGACCACCTTTACAATAAGCGCAAAGGAGGTATTTAAGCGCAACTTTTATAAGGCAATATATAGAAATATTTTTGTTAATGTATAATTACAAAAATCAAGTAGGACAACCACGTCGCTTATTACATTGCTAAAAAAAATTAACAAAAGCCGCGGAAACAACTACAATATTAGCAGAAATGTAGTAAATAAAAGTAAACGGCAACAACAAAAACAGGCATAAAATAAAACAAGTAACAGAAGATAGCAAACAACAAACAAACAACTGGAACCGGAAGAAGTAGATGTTTACATTTGCATGGCTTCATAACAACTAGAAAAGAGTAAAGAAAAGAAATGGAATCTACCTGAAATATCGAGAGATTCGAGAGCTTTCGAAGTATTGTTTACTCAGCCTTATAAAAACCACATCAATACGAACAGCAGTCAGCTTATGTGTGGTACGCTTAGCGTGAAGAGAGTTTATTGGTTTGAACTCGAGAAATTAGTCGTAAATTAAAAACCAGTTTAGTTGGATCTAACTCAGTAAAGAGAGTAAAAAAACCAAACACAAAATTTAATTTATTTTAACTGCAATCTACGAACTCATAAATACACGTTTTTAATAGGTTAAAACGTAACAGTATTTATGTATGGCTCATTTAAGCGGTAACTACTATAAATTCTTTTTAGAAATATTAGTTTACTTTATATAATCGTCCCCTTTTACTAATTAGTTGAGTACCAGCTGTTAGATATACGTGTGGATACAAATATATCTTGCATTTTGAAATGAATGTAAGTGTGTGCGTGTGTATAAATGAATAAGTATCTGTACGTGAACCTTTTGGCCAACATAATTGTCAATGGCAGTGGCAGTGGCAGTGGCCAACACTGAAAGTAGTAAATCTCTAATGAGAAATGACAATATACGCGCACATACATACTTAAGCTCACACACAGGCACGCAGAGAGTGAAATATAAATTGAAGTAAAGATACTTGTTTAATGCCACCACCAACTTCTACAATAGCAATCACAATTGTTACAGCAACTGCCAAAACATTTTATAATACATACATACATACATTCATGCATACAGACACCATTACATATACTTACCAACTCAGCATTTATTTCTGTATCACCAACCAACCAGCCAACCGACAACAATAACAAATAACAGTTGGTGACCAAACACTGACTGACATTATTAATTGCAACAAATTTATTGGGTTGTTAAGTTCCTATACGAGTATGCTACACTGTAAGTGTGTGTGTGTGTGAGTAAAAAAATTGTCCTCTTTCTCTCTCGCTCTCTCTCTACTTCCTCTATAGAAATATTTTATTTTTTATCACTACAATACATACATATCTCCGTGTTTTTTTTTTTTTTTGTTTCTGATAAAAGACCATCTTTCTACCATATTGACCAATTAGTTATCAACAACATGTTGGTATTGTTGTTACAGCAACATATTCATATTAGTTGTGTGTGTGTGTATGAGTAAATATTCTTTCTCTATAGAGTTGTGGTAGTCAAAACACACAAAAATAAAAAATAAAAAATAAAAATGAAAAAATACATGAAAATATTAAAAAAATATTGTGAATCAGTATCAGTATGTATTACAAACGAGTATGTGGCAAATAGTTGTTATTTTTGTAGTTGTAAACTGAATCGTCATTATCCAGTCATACGTATTTAGGTTTTCATTCTATGTTTGCGTGTCTGTCTGACGAACTGTCGGTCTGCATGGTGAGAGTTGTACATATCAATATTGTTGTTGCTATTGTTGTTGTCGTAATTTTTATAATATTTTATAACAAATAAGCCTGTGTTGTTATACTACACGCATGCTGTTCTTTTGGTGAATCTAACCAAGCAAAGTAACCAGATTTTAAATATTTTTTTTAATATTAAAGGCCTGTTTAATTATAGGGTGTACTATGAGTAGATATTAGAAAATCAGTATATTGTATGTGACATTTGTTTAGTCTTGAATTACTTTCTTCCAAGTTAAAAACAGAAAGAGAACACTGTAGAGATAAACACAAAATATTTACGATTCCAGACTTGTTTGCTACCCTTCAAACCAAATTCTAAATCTTGGATATTGGACTTTCCTTCTAACTGTAAAAGCTGGAAGCATAGGGCTTCAATAAAGCATTTCCATCTTATACGGCTTACTGGCGTTGTCTTTGCCTCTTCCCATGTAAGATTTTTTTGTCTTAGCTGTTGGATAATTGTGCATCGCCAGGTGTTCCTTAATCTTTGAGAATTCCACTCAAGTGTCATCCTTGTATTACTATGGGTATCGTCTTAAGGTATCAACGATCCATCTCCACTTCCTTTCCCTTATCTACTTCAGTACAAGCTCTTCATTTGTCAAATTCCATGGTTTTATGTTGGCTATGCTGTGAGGCCAGAATATCTTTCATACTTTATGATTCCAAGACACTTGTTGGTGAATACCTGCAGCCTTTGCGTGATGATGTGAGACACGTTAGTTTCACCGCCGTACAACAGAGTTGACTCTACACACGCGTTGAATATTCTGAGCTTGATTTGCCTGGATATGTATGAGCTTCTCCGAATGCCGCTCTTGCTTTGTTGAGCCTGTTGTTAACGTCTGTGCACCGCCGTTTATGCAGCTTCTATTTGGCCGGAAGCCCGCCTGTTCGCCTCACAATATGATCTGTAGTTTGCGCCAAGGCCTTCACTGTATTTAGTATATGGTATTATCATATATATGGTGTTAAGTAGAATAATTCCTTAGTTGTTGCAATCTCTCAGGTCACCACTTTCTGTAAGCTTCACAATTATGTTGGTTGGTAACCCTGATTTGATAAATATTTATTTTGAAAAATTTGTTAATTCATTATCCTCTTTGACCTAAAAAAATGGACCGAATTAATTTGGACTCTCAATAAAAAGACTATACTTATTCAAAAAAGCGTTTCCAAAGGACATTGTATCCGTCGAAACAACCAATAGTCAGAAGAAGCAATATTCGGCGTAAACGACGGGTGCGTCGTTTGATCATTTCTAACAATTGTTTGGCAAGTTTAATGTCGTGATGGCGAGCATTGTCATGCAAAGGAATAACTTAAATCCATCAAAAAACCCAATAAGCCGGTGGGTTGGGTTTGGGTTTTTATAGAAAAAGCTGATGTGATGTGAGGCTGTAGTAATGCAGCTACGGTTGTTATGCCAGTTCGTAAGGTTTCCACCAGTAAATCATTTTCCTCTATTGCTTTATTATTCTTCAAATTTACTATTGCCTCTCTTACTTCACTCATGTTGAATGTGTTTTCTATAGGGCTTCTTGGTATATTTCGATGTCTACAGCGGTGTCTGTGAGGTTAATAATTTTCTTGCATCTATGCTTCACTATTCGATATTAATGCATCACTACGATTAGTAATTGCTTGGTTCCTGCTACACTTTCTATTTTTGAGATAGCCTATCGTCTTGTGTAGTTTTCTCATGGTATTCTGGTCAGCTGCTGCTTCTGCTGTTAGCTTTACCAGAAACTTCTTTTTGTCCCCTTCTTGCAGCTTTCTTTACCTGTTGTTTAGCTGCAGCTGAAGTGCCCTTCTTTGAAAGATCAGATTCCAGGTGTTGTCTGATATCCATGTTATTCTACGAGTATATGTTCGCGTCTTTTCTCTATTACTTTTGCTATATTGTATTTGTAGAAGCGATATATTTTTAAAAGCAAGCAAACAATTTATCACTGGCAACCCTACAACAAGCCCAGTTTATTCACACTGTTGTAATAAGTGAATAAAATTTCTCATATACAATAATTTCTGTATTTTTTTTTTTTTTTTGCTGCTTAAACGAGAATGTATGTCCCTGAACATGTGATTATGAAAAGGACTTTAAATGGCAACACGTTTATTAAATCTGTTGGAGTTTTTTCTCTTCGATTTAAGCCGCCAACATTCATAGAAAATTTTTTGCATTCACATGGGTTATGCAACAAAAATCGAAATGCAAAATGAGCACAAGCATAATATTATGTTTCCTGTTGCATTATCGCACAATTCAAATCTATGCGTTAAAAAGGCTCACACGTATTTTTTGAAAACTCCATCATTATCATCGTGAGCATTTAACAGTATTATCATGAATGTAATGTGCATTGTAATTATCGGAAATACAATTGAGCACCTGCAGCAAAACTGCTGGTGAATATCAACTTGCCACATGTAATAAGCACACACACACACCCACACACACACACATACACATACATACATACACATATGTATGTACATTATACATATTAAACATCGGCCAACATATTTAAATCAATTTAAACAGAATACACAGCAATAAATATTTATAGAAAATTGTTAGGACCCATCACTGACAGCGTAGTGTAGTGTAGAGTATTTGAAATCAATTTTGAAAGCATTTCTAACTGAAATGAATCAAAGAAATTGTGTTTGAAAAATGTGATTTAGTTTATCGCTTTTTCCATTTTATTATTTTATTTTATTTCGTTCTGTTATAAATTCATAATGATTTAATATCATCGCCGTATCACCACCATTGTAACCCGTCATTCGTTAGCAATCGCAAAAAAATGGCGATAAAATTTTAAATTTTTTCTAAAACTCATGAAATATGCTATGAGTCGCCAAATTTATACTGCAGTATGTGTATTGTCACTGGACAGACACGGCAGAGATAAATTTGATGATTGTGACAATAAACGTCAGATACAGTATTTTTGCATATTTTCTAATAACGCCGCTGATGGTTGTTTTTCTCATGACTACTAATGCTACTGCTGCTGTGCCGTCCTGCTTCTGATAGTTTTTATCGCCTTTTTCCAATTTCTGTTAATCCGCATTTTATATTTGGCATTCAAATAATTCATAGATGGGATTATTTTCTTTCTTTATTTGCATTTTTAAAATTTTAATCTTTATTTCAGCTGTGAATATGTGATGAATTTCGAATCAAAGTTCAATGATTTAAAAAAAAAGTTTGTGTAGAGCAAAGGCAGCACTAGCAGCTATGTGCTATTGTCTGCATTTGCTCCTGTGCTGTATTTAATGTCGAGCCTATTGTTCCAGTTCAATGTATTGTTGGTCAGATTGTTCAATACAGTCACAGTTTTTCTTTATCTTTTATTTGTTAATGAATTTTTTGCTTTTTTGTAAAATTCCCCACCGATTCCGGCTCGTATTTTATAGGGATGAATGGTATTTGCTCCAAAGCAAGACCAAAACAAACAAAAAATAATAATAATGAAAGACAAAAGTCTAAATGTTGGCTCAGTTTGCATATATGTGCGACCCTGTAAAATTCCAATCATATTAAAATAACATCACAAAGAAAAATGTTTTTTCATCATCAAAATGTAAAAAAAGAAATCATTCCCAACTGGTGTTTCAATTGAAGTACAATTTTAGCATTAAAGAGAAAACATATTGTAATTGTGCGCCCTACATATGGTATGTTAATCTCAAACTGTTATTATCCTGTGCTATGTTCGCACGACTTCGCGCTCTCATTCATAATACAACGCCCGATTATGAAATGAATTACATAAATTTCCATACAAAATCTTGAAAGAGAATTACTTAAATTGCAAGTAATTAATTATATTTCTATTACCCTGTGTATTACTTCAAAATAAATGTCATCTCTAATTTGTATAAAACGTAAATCAATAGAGTCTGGCATACTTTAAAGCTTTAAATTTAAATGTTTTTATCATACATTTAACATCGCAAATTTATTAAATTGACTTCCCTAAAGTATGCTGCCAAGCACGAGAAATGATCAAAAAATAAAAGAGTAAACAAACTAAACATTGGTCGTTCACTGCATTGATTTCATAAGCCAGCAGCTAAAAAGGTACCTTGTGAGCGGGAGAATCTAAATTAGTAATACAAAAAGAGAACAAAGTAATCCGAAGTCTTGTTCGAACATAGCATTACAAATTTCTATTTCATCTTAAAAAAAATGCGTATAAATTGCTTGCTGAATATTTTGTTGAATACTTTTGGGCGATCTGGAAAAACAAAATTCATAGCAACTTGTTAGGGGTTTAAACAATTCTACAAAGCCTATCGAACAATTTTTTATTTTATTAATGAAACTTCTCTCATTCATTCATCGCCTACCCGCCCCCCCCCCCCCCTTCTCCACATACATATAATATTATATTTCAATGTCCAGAATATTATTTTTTCATTTGTAAACTGTTTTTATTGAATGATGAAATATACACTATTTTATTCTCCATTCGGCAGTGGTTTATTTTGATATTCGATAATATTTGCTGTTAATTTTTTCAAATTTTTTTTTTCTTTTTCGCCCGCAGCGAAACAAGATTTATGCATTAGAAAAATAAAACGAACAAATATTTTATGAGGAAATGGTAATTGTTTTAGTTCAAGGATTTTCTTAGGATTTAAAAATTTCTATTTTCCATATGACACAGGCAGTAGTAAATGTGTAGGAATAATTACGAAAATCAAATTTGAAATCGCAGAGGATTTAAAAGTCTAAAGATTTAATCTACAAATATGAATACTTTGAACTGTAAAGGCATTATGTGCTATTTTTAAAGGGAGGCTGTGGGGATTTAAAAACTTGTATTTGATATTCATGTTCCAAATAAAAGACATCCTAAGCCAATATTTTTTATAATGCAATTATATTATTAAAACATTTCACAATGTAAAGGGTACTTTTTTGAGATTCATAACTTTGAGTTGGTAAGACTGCTTTATTTGACAACAGATTTCAAAGCTGATAGTTGCTTTTTGTTTATTTTGATCTGGCAACGCTTGCAAATTGTTAAAATTTGTTAGCAAATTAATGATTCTGATTTTTACACCTGTAAGAGGGCCATAGGCAAGATTTGGGGGCCTAAGGCTGCCATCACCTACTAGCTCTGTTAGGTCGTAGTAGAATTATCTCTGCTTTACGGCATTCATGTTTGGTGAACAGTGTATAAGTATCAGTGTCATTGTTAACAGATATACAGGGTGCGCTGGCAGGCAACTGATCACCAGTGCATTCTGCTCCGGTCTTCTTTTGAAGCAGATAGCGTCCATAGCTAAGATTTCTGCCACCAGAGTTAGTAAACTCCTCGCCTAATATGAACTATGGACACGCTGCGTTCCTTGGGGAGGACCGCAGACATATTCGGATCGATTAAATATAGATAATTCTGACCACTACAGTGTATTTCAGGCGGAGGTCATGACTATACTGATGGCTGTGCAATGCTTGTCGAGTAGCGGGATTTCCCCTGAAAATCTTCTGATTTATTAGAATAGTCAGGCTACTATCAGGTACTTTGCGAGTGCCACCTGGACGTCTATCCTTGTCCATGAACGCAGCAGGTTTCTCGTGGAAATCTTGACTCATTCGAAGGTAACTCGATATCGTCAGGAATTGTGTTGCTGGCGAACTAATTAGGACGGGTAATGAGCTCAATGTTTTCGAATGAGATAATTGGTGTCATGATTGCTTCAATTAGGCTGCATATTCTACGCCAGTGTATGTTTGTTGTTTAATTCCCGTAACATTCCATGAAGGAACACGGGGACTTCTCTTAGTCTATGAGCTGAACCCGATTCTATTTTAAGACTAATTGAAAGGTACCTACAGTTTAACGCCAGCTCCGAACGACAAATGCATTGGAGAAGTTTTCAATAGTAGTAATACTCATAACCAGTTACTAGATAATGTTATGAGATAATATCGCTGTTGAAAAAACTTTTTCTTTTTTCAGATGGTCTGGCCTGGTATTGAACCGAGGACCTTCTGGTTGATAGGCGGTTGTCTTACCCACCACACCACAGTGCTCAGTGTATGGCGAGGCTCAATCTCGTTGGCGGCATGAGGGCATGTGTGTCTCTACTTAACCAGCCTAAATAAAAAGAGGACTAAATGTCTTTTCTCCATAAGTCGCATGGCCATCCATCGCTCAATTGCAGTCCTCACGGGTCATTGCCTGACTAGAAGGCATGCTGATAGACTTAGCATCCCCTCGAATAATTTTTCTGGGAGTCTTGATTCATAAGAGGAGGAGGAGACTGTTTTTCATCTCAGGTGTCAGTGTCCAATCCTTGCTATCAGATGACGAATGTTTTTGTCCTAATATTTTTTGTCATCTTTGACTGAACTTTTTAGAATGAAGGTCACCGCAGTTGTGAAATTTATTTTGGAGTCAAAATAATTTCCTATGAAACTGTCCGCCGGGCCACTGTGCTTATGGTATCACAATGGGCCACATCTCTGGCCTAAGTGGAACTCCTTTCCTATAGGGGGTCTACCGCCATACCTAACCTAACCTATGGTTCTGTTTGCAAACTTAAAATTTCAAAATTTGGTTTACCGATGATGCCCATTTTTGGTTGAATGGGTACGTAAATAAGCAGAAATTTCGCATTTGGTTTGAAGATAATCTACCAGCTTTTGTCGAAACACCATTACATCCACAGAAAGTTACTGTTTGGGGCGTCTTATGGTCCAGCAGAGTCATCGGTCCATATGTACTCAAAAACGATATTGGTCGAAATGTTACAGTCAATGGTGAACTACACAGGGACATGATTAGAAATTTTTTCGCACCTCAATAAGCTGGCATTAATCTTGCTGACATGTGGTTCCAACAGGACAGAGTCACATGACACACGGCGCAAGCTACAATTTATTTATTTAAAGAAACTTTTGGCGAAAGAATAATCTCACGTAATAGTGCACCAAGACCATTTGATTTAATCCCATTGGATTATTTTCTTCGGGATTACGTAAAGTCACTTGCCTACGTCGATAAACCAGAGACAACTGAAGACCTGGAAATCAACATTCGAAGAGGTACTAGCGAAATACGGACGCATGTGCTGCGAAAAGTTAGTGTCAGCTGTGACGTCATAAAATTTTCTATCCAACAAAGCCCGTTTATTTTGTATTTAAAAATACAATATATTTCTTTATTTTATTATTGTCTAAGCCTGTGTAACTGTAAAAAAATCACCCCCTATATCCTTAATTTTTTTTCTTGTTTAAGAAACACTTTCAACCGCAGACCACCATACAAAAAACCTCCGGTCAGGTCACAAAAAGTCATTTTTACACAATAAATCTAAAAATCATGCAATTGTCCAAGATTTCCTTACTTAAGACATTTTTTTCTATTTATTTTGATTCCTTTTTTTATTAAAAATGTATTTCACGTTCTCATGAATTTTCTTGCGTCTTGTGGTCGGAGAAGTGAGTGTCCTTAACAATAGAGTTTCTTTAGCTTTTTAGTTTTTATTCGTTTTTTCTTTGCTGAAAAGCGCATAAAAAGTGACAAGCATTTGACAGGATAAAACATGACGAATAAACGGTAAAATTAACAATAAATCATACATTCATGTACTTTGAAGCCATTTATCATACTCGTACTCATACTTATCGCCCATGTACGACGGTTAAGTAGTTGCTACTGTAGTCAGTCAGAAATTTTATTTGTAATTCAATACAATTTCACTTCAGTTTTTTCGGTCTTTTTTTGTTTTTTGTTTATGTTTTTGCTTTATTTTGTATTCTCTTACTCCAGAATATTTGTATTTTTGATGGAAATCCAAACTTTGTCTTTTTTGTTTTCGAATTTATTCCTTCCTATAGATATCTTGGTCATGTTCTGCTGGGTATCATTTCCATTGCAGTGCTTCCTATCCAGTTCTTTTATGTTTGAATGCTAAGAATTCCTTAGATTAAGCTGAGATGACAGACATTACAATTGACATTTTCTTATTATGTTTCCAGACTCTTCTCGTCTTTGTGTGTTTCTTTACTTATCCCAAAATCAAAGTTTCTCCTTAGCAGAGTAACAAACGCTTAAAATTGTGCCTTCAGTAACAGCAAGTAGTTGTTGTGTTCATTTCATACAATTTTAAAATCGAAAATGAAACAATAAGACTAAAAAACAAAAACAAAACAAAAAAACTAAATAATATTGAAAAGAAATTCGATTGTTCGTTCATAAAGTAACGCATTTTACCAGATAAAATATTCTTCTCTCTTGGCTGTCCTTAAAATATACGCACTTATGCATAGTGAACGACTGTCAGTCAATACATTTCGAAAATATCGACTGAAATCGAACGTAGAGAAGAACAACCAAATATTTTTATTGGAAGTATCGTTTTGGTTCCGCAATTTGTCACTATGGGCCCGTTAATGTCAAAGCAAATTTTAAAAAAAATTGTTTCATGTATGGTGATGAATGTGCCATATATGGACTGAACTTTTATTGGTTCATCATTAGATCCATAGGAAGAGTTTTGGCCTACAGGGTCATAGTCTCCACTGTAGGGTCAACCACGGTCTACATGGTGGCTGAAAGTGCGGATGATGTCACGCCTTCACGGGGTAAAACTGAAGCGAATTATCTGGAGGTGATCCTGGGCTCCAAGCTGTCTTCGCTGCAGTATACGCGGGCGAACGTTGTGCTGTATAGTCATAGGGGCCATTGGCAAGTCCTGGGATCTCAACCCCAGAAATTTAAAATTGATTTTTAACACTAATGTATGCTGCAGTTATGTGGTGGAAATCTCTAGAGAAGTGGGTGGTCTTTGATAGGATTCTGCAAAGTGTGGCACTGATGATTACGGGTGTGCTCAGGTCCACCCCTTTGTTTGGATTACTGTACACCAAAATTCTTACATGATAGAATGTTCTATGTGAGCATCTTTCCAGAATCGAGCATTTGATCCGATTCTGTCGAGGTGTACACGGACAAGTTGAAATTCTCTGAAGGATTGAGGAGCGGTGTCTTTATTCCCGCATATTAGGTGAGAGTGTCTTTTAGATTTACAGACTACTGCAGTGTCCTACAGGCAGAGGTCTCGACGATAAAGAGAGCACGGACTGGCTGATATACCACACCAAGCTCTAGGGATTTTAGTGTTGATATCCGAATCTGTACAGAGAGTCAGGCTGCGATCAGAATGCTCTCCGGTGTTTACTCGACATTGCGACTGACATGTGAATACCGGGCGTTTCTAAACGAGATGACAAGATATTCAGACCTAGAAATTATCTGGATAAGGGGTTAGTCTAACAACCGGGGGAACTCTGTGGCGGACGAACTAGCGAGGGATGGCTCTTTCCTTGGCAACGAGGAGATTGACCATCTAGTTAGGATGTCACTTTTCTCTTGTAGACTATGGATCTCCGAAATATGTTAGGAATGCACAGATACGGTGGGAGAACAAACCCACCTACTCCGTATTAAGAAAAATCTGACGATCAGGCACGTTCGGAGTCTATCATGGGTATACCATGACATAGGCTGCGAATCATGGTGACTGTTATCACTGAACACTAGGTGGCTGGTGAGCATGCTTTAAGACTGGGTCTACCGATCAATGACTACTGTAGGAGTTGTCAGGATAGGGAAAATGGGGAGACTATCGAACATATCCTATGTCAGTGTCCGAATCTGTAGGACATTAGGACTGTTTTTCTGCATGCAGTCCGTTCCTGCATACCATATCGCACCTGGCTGATGTACATAAACACCAGAAGGCTTTCTTCACTTGTGCACGCGTCTGGTTGGTACGTTTCGGGCCATGGCGCGGACGTGTAGATCCACTTGGACGCTACCTTCTATGAACTTCACAGTGGCAACGGTATTAGACCCAAGTAAGCTGAACTAGTATCTTAAGTGTGCCTGCTTTTGCAACAGAATGATTTATACTTAAGATTTAAGAAACATTCGAAATAAAGCTGCACCATTTGCTACACCACTGAAGTGCAGACCTACATCAGATATGGTCCCAGCAGGTCCACATTGAATTACCGAAATGTAGACTCCAGTACATTCCAAAGCGTCTGGTGTCCATAATAAGAAATCATGTTTACCCAAGATGTGCTACTTATTCAAGCGAATAGATCTTTTAGAATGACAACGACTGTTTAAGAAAATACAACTCTAGGTTACTTATCCAGACATCCGCAGAGCACTGGGCCCTTTAAAAACACGAAAGGGTAAGCATACTTGTATGGTAAGCAGCCTATTTTCTTATGTTCTCTTCATTGTATTGCTGTCACCGCTAGATTAATTCGTGGAGGAAACTCTAACATGGAGGGCAACCAACACACTATAGAGTCGCACTAGACGGATAAGATAAAGAAAAGTCCTTTTAAAATTTGTAATCCTTAAAAAGTTCAGCACCAGTCTAGTGTGTTTTGTAAAATATTATTTCTATTGAAACTACAAATATAATAGAACTTCTTCGTAGAAGTACAAAAGCGTACGAGTGCGTGTATGTATGTATGTGGCATATATACATACTTACATACATATAGCCAACATATGCCAATGCATAGGAATAGTAGTACAGACAAACAAACGTCTGCTTCTACTGTCGTTTGTCTGTCAGTCTGTCTGTCTATATCCAACAGAGAAGAATTACTTTCAACATATTTTTTTGCTGCTTAGCTTTTGGCAGGAATGTCAGTATTTCGACAAATTCTTGTTGGAAAATTTGAAATTTAAATTGGAAATTTTTAAATGCTATTGATGTTGAAGCAGCAGCAGTAGCAGAAGCAAAAGAAGCAGTAAATATATATTAATACAATAACAACAACTACAATTTAATAAAACTAAATAAAAAATGAAAAAAAGAAAAATAAAAAAGACATTAAAAATTCAAATTCTTAATAACATGGCATCAAAGATGGCAAAGATGTTCATCATCTTTATTGGAGTCTTTCTTCACAGTCATCGAAATTATGATGATAATGAGGTGGTAATGGTAGGTGGCATCCTATTGTACCTCCACCTCCACCTCCACTTCCACCCGCTTTTTGCCTTAATAACAAACAAACAGATAGACATTATTATCAATATTATTGTTGTAAATTTTTATTATGTAAGAACTTAAAGCTCATTGGTTTGCAATATTATTGCAGGAGTGCTGCAGCAATACACAGCAACAATCAATAACAGTTTGAAAGCCTTAAACTTAAGTACGCATATTGCTGTGTAGTACACTCGTATGTGTTTTTGCATTTATTATGAGACTTTTTTTTGTCGTTTTTCTTCTTCTTTTTATACGATAATGCATGTATTTTAATTTAAATTTGTTGTGATGTCTGTTGACAGTTTCGACATATTCAATCTTTTTTTTGTTGTTATTTCTTCTGATGATTTTTTGTCTACTTTAATGACAATAACAAAAACAACATCAACATAGGGAGTAGAAAACAAAATAAACCAACAAACACTGTTCAAAACATTGTAAGCCACGGCCGAAAATGGCATTAAACATATAAAACGAACGATAAGAGGGAGTAGCTGGGCCAACAATAAAAAAAAAATAAAAAAAAATCATGAAAAAAATCTGGTGAAAACATCAGCTTAAAAATGAGAGAGAAAAAACCAAAACAGAAAAAATGAAAAATGGCAACAACAAAAAAAAGTACCGGCAATTCAATCAATAAATGCATTCGGTTCAAAATGTACGAATCAAAACAACTAAACAGTAGTGGCAGCAACATCAAAAAAAACAACAACAATAACGACAACAAAAAATAACGCTTATACAACCGCGCCATAGCCAAAACAAACAAAAAGTAAACAAAAAATGTTAAAAAATCAGCAGCATCAGCATCATCAGCATTACCATCACCACCGCCCCCTACAGTGTTATGATACGTTAAGTAATACTGGGCTTTTAAGAAGAACATTTATTTGTGATGTGTTAAGAGCTGTTTGCGAAGTTCAATCCAAAAGTCCATTGACATAATTTTTATGTCAATTTTAAAGCGATCGAAAATAATAGTTTCATCAGAGATTAATTTGGTTCTTATATATAAAAATGAATGTGTGTTTGTATTTATGTATGTATGAGTCGTTTGCGTGTATGTATGTTTTCAAACGATTATCTTAATATATTTTATTATAATAGAAGGATCTATGACAATTATGTGTGAAACAAAATACCGACCAAATGCTCACCAAGTTTTCGGTGGCATACCTCTATCCGTCGGTTCATATTTTCAATAACTCTGAGACATAATTGAGATTCAATGTGTTCGTTAATGTACCGAAATATCTCATCCTTTAGCTCTTGAAGAATTCCCGGCTTATTGACGTACACTTTTTCTTTTAAATATTCCCAAAGAAAGAAGTTTAACGGTGTCAAATCACATGAAAGTGACGGCCAATTAACATCGCTACGACATGAGATAACACGGCTATTGAATTTCTCGCACAAAAGAGCTGTGTGGCAAATGGACCATCCTACTGGAACCACATATTGTCCTGGTCCATATCCACAATTTCTGAGATATTCCAATGTTCGTGAGATGTTAGAGGTTGACGTCTTTTCTGCCACACTTTCGCAAACAATAGCAATGTCTTCCGCAAAACGAATTAGGCGAGCAGGTGCAGGTGTTTCCACATTTCCCACAGACCTGAGTTGCTGAAATTTGCGTACAATTTTCCTGATTGTAGACACATTTGGTCGATTATGCTGACCAAAAAATCACGAAGTGCACGAAATGTGTTTTAGTTTGAACGCCATTTTTGTGCTTCAACAATCTTAACGCGCTGCACTCAAACAAAGAAATGTAAAATTAAGTTGGGCAAAAATCTTGATGTTAAGGTGTGACTCACAACTAACAGCGTGCATTATGACTGGTTCACACTATACACAAGATACTTACAGCCCGTACTGTAGAGCATGCAAAAGTAGTGCCCACGTCGATATAAATACTTTCTACAGCCTCAATGGCCATTGGATAAGATTATAGCTTATCTCGCCATTTATCTATCTGCGGAGTTAACCTGAACGTGCATCTTCCCACCTACGTTGCCAGCTTAATATGGATTTATTCCTTTCATCCCATTTAATAGTATTTCGTGGAGTCGTTAAGTTTGAGCCCGTCTGGCGGTATATGTTTGAGTATATATACCGGTATCATTCCCGCTATGAGGAAGGAACTATAGGGGCTGTACAACTTTCGAAAATTTTATTTGGGCGGTGCCACGCTAACAGTAAATATTTATTTGCCGATATCTTTAAAATGGTAACAGTAAAAGTCTCAAAATTTGGTCCAAATAGTTTTGTTTTATGAGTCAAAAAGTGGGCGGAATTGAACAAGTGGTCATGATACCTCCCATACAAATAAAATATTGATTTATTTATGTTGAGAACGGTTAAAGCTAAATTTTCTGAATTTGGTCTGAATGACTTCATATTCAGTGTAAACACTTCTCGAGGCGTAAGTCCGCATTATTATTGAGTTCAATTGACATTTTGTCAGTAACATATTCTTTACTTTATTAATGTTTTCATTTATTGTTGAGGTGAAAGAGTATCCAGAGAAAAATTCCAAGTCTATTTGATTGAAAAAAAAAAAAAAACATAATGTGTGTGTGTGTGCGGCAGACTCATCATTGGATTTGGAAATTTTTTAGATATATTAGATCAGATAGTTTAATAGAAAATGTTTTAAGACTTCTTTGAACCACATTTAGCGAGTGTACCGATTGAATGGCAAAAAATATTTATTAAAATACATTCATCTTCAATAACATTATTTAAGTAATTTCAAATTAGCCCTCGCATAATTTTAAATCATATATGATTTTAAGTTCGCCTGTATTTTTCGAATGCATTTGCCAAGCTTTTGATATTTTGAGTGCTACTCCGCAAGTATGGTTAGTGCGTGCAACAAACAGGAGTCGAGTCGTTTGGTTTTTAAGAAGGCATTAAGCGATTTTGGCCACTCAAAAAACAGCAGCAACAGCAATGATTGCAGCTAAAGTAGAAACAAGAATAATAATGAATATTTGAACAAGACAATCGTAGAAGTTTTGTGGCTTTTGTTGCTGCTGCTCTTAAAAGTTGCGTAATAATTTATTTCTTATGTGTGAAAGGGGGGATATTTGAATACAATAAAATCACCATAAAATGGACACACCCCCGCCCCAAGTGTATAGTCAAAAAGTTAGAAAATTCTCTACATTTAAAACCGATTTTAAAATATTCGTTTCTAAAATGAAAAAAAATTCAATTTTATCTCATTTCATTTGCTACTGTTTACTGCCTCATATATAGATACATATACGTGCAACATGCTGTAGGATTTATTGGGTGATTAAAATCATGAACAAACAAATAGTCACTCCTTCACTTCACCTCCACTTCATCATCATTCACATCATCTTCATAATAATTGTGGTTAAATGTTCAATAATCTCTTCTTTATTTGCAATTACCTTGCGTTTAGTCTTGCGTTTAAACATTTTCAAAATTGATGTTGTGGCTGCCGATAATAATGCAACTGACAACGTATTCATCATCAATATTTGGTAAATGTGTAAGTATGTGTGCAACGTCTTTAAGGCTCTGTTTAAGACTTTGCGGATAATGCTTTTAACCGATTTATACGCATTCATTGTGCACATTTTTTCCAATTGTATTTAAATTGTATTTCGATAAGATACTCAGCTTGGATGGTAAGCTGGTTGATTGTCCTAAATGGTTGTCTCCCACAACCATTATAATTCCAGTTGTTTTCTTTTTCAAAAGTATTTGTTTTTTAAATTGCATAATTAATTTTGTGGCTTTTGTATAAATAATTGAATTTTTGAAATGTTTCTCCTCCAAGACCCTAATACTTATACAGAGTCAAGTAGTTTAAGAATTGGTTTTAACGATCACCGATACTACAGTTCATCAAGTGCTGTGGGCTTTGGCTTACTTAGAAAAACCCTTTATGCTACAAACTTTACTTAAAAATATATTTTTTTCATTTAATGTGATTGAATTTATACATACATACGCAATAAAGAATATTATTTATCGAATAAAGCTTATAAACATACAGTGTTGGAACAAATAATAGGGACACTTTCTTTTTTTCCAATAATATGTCATAAAATTATATGTATTGAGGTTTTATTGATGGAAAATTGTTCAGACCATGAAGAGCCCCAAAACTAAAATATATAATGCAATCCAATCCAATGAAAGAACACTGCAGAGACTAAGGGAAGAAAGAGTATAACAACTGCCGGCTTGGATAAACTTTCAATTCGTACCAGAAATATTAATCCATCGAAGTAATCAAATAGCCTGGGAAATTTACTTTTTGCTCCTGTTTCAAGTCGCCAATAAAAAACAAAAATCTTATGGAGACTAGACTTATGGATAAGAGTTCTTGAAATTTATCTTTTCTTAGCAAACGAAAACAACACCTGCACCGGTAATAGTTAGATTAACAAGCTATGATCTGTCGAAACGAAGAAAATTTGTTTGGATCAGATGCAAAATCGTATGGACCAACGTATTTTAGTTACAATTCATACTTTATTTGAGTTTAATAAATAAAAATTTAAGAAACTGTTAAACTGCGTCCCTATTATTTGTTCCACCAAAGTGAAAAGTTAATGTTCTTAAGACCGGTTCGTTATTTAAAGAAACTTCAAGATGACAATACTGTGATTTTTTGCATGATCGTTTGTTTTTATATCGGCCTATCCATTTAGTGGTTTCAAACGCCGATCTGGTAAGGCTGTCAGCTATAAAATATTTGTCATTTGAAGTGTCATTAATTTAGTAAAAGGCTTGCCATTTACGAATATGGAAAATTTGTTGACAAAATTGCGAAAAATATGCTTTTAGATTGTTTCTTCTGAAGGGAAAAAGCTTAATTTAGACGGCCAATATGGGTATAACTGCTACTGGAGAAATTTACAAAAGGAACCTGACTATTTTTTCAAACGAAATTTCTTCACAAGATCTTTAATGGTTTCGAAAAATTCTTTGCAAAGGCGATGATAGATTTGGTTTTTCTGAGTACTAAATCGAGGGAAAAATATATGATTTTTCACAGGATAATGCCTTTGTTTACAACAGTTATCAAATGCGCATGTTGTTGGATTCGCCTAAGATACCTCAAAATACAATCTGAAATTTTTCACCCGGTTAGAATCAAGTGGGTTATCATGATTTGCTATATTTTTGGTGGTAATAAGCAACAGAGAATCATATCCGAACTAAAAGCTGCGGTGATTACCTTGTGGGAGTAATTACCGCAGAATATGTTCGCTTAAATGATTACTTTTTGGGAGTAATTACAGCAGAATATGTTCGCTTCAATCTTGTGCGCAGTATGTCACAACGAATTGTCGCGCTTATATTTAACAGTGGAGGGCCAACTCAGTATTACCTTAAAATAAATTATAACAAAGTAATTTACTTAAATTAAATTGAAGTGCGGCTATAAGACTGAACGTAGCAAAAGATTGGTGATAACTTTGATTAAAATTGAGATATTTTTTTGAAACCTACCAAATTTTTATTGTTTGAATACTGCCTTCAATTTTTCATCATCAGAAATTCTAAACTTACCGCTTTAACTAAAACCTGCTGAAAAAGCAGGTGTGGCTATAATATTGCTATTGAGTGTACAGATTATTTTCATCTACGCTTTTCTTAACAAAATAAAAGTATTAATCCTCGCTTGTACCTCGAAAGGGAGTCAACTCAAAATTTAAAAATTTTCACTTTTTGCAAGAAAACGATATAAAGTGATCATATCAACTCACTCTTATATCATTCTCTCCACTCTTTCGTCAAAAAAATACGTTTTTTACACCTTTTGGTGTTTTGCCTCTACTTTTGGCGTTTTTTGCCTCTACTACTTTAGAGCGAGAATTGCTTGTCAAAACCACTATGCGACGTAAATTGATTCTCCCTCTCTAATTATACATAGAACTCATATAACAGCAAACCATCAATTTCTCAAAAAACACTCAGCGAAATGTTTAGTTAAAGGTTTTTCGTTAAACATATTTATGTACATAATGCTACGAAAATAAAAATGCCTAAAAATAAAATACAGCACATGAGTGTCTTTGGAATTGTATTGTGGGATTTTGGTCGATTGATTTGTGTCCAGGTTGTTAATGTGTTACACTGGTAATGCCGTATTGATTTGTGTATTTGATGGCATTGCCAATTCGGCTATTTTTGGGTAACAATTTTACATGTTTAAATTCAACGGATATAAAATAGAGCATATGAGAGCGTTTGAGACATTTGCGGAACTTTCCAAACTGTAGGTAATAAGGTATATAAGGAGGCAGCTTTGCCTACGTCCATATAGTTATCGTTTTGCAGTCATAAAGTAAAGTGGTGTTAAGGCATAAACAAAAGTGTTGTAAAAGCGAATATTAAGTGCAAGATAAATAAGTTGCTGTGTTAAGATTAAGTGTGCAAAGTAAAAATGAGGAAATAAAAACTACAAAACAACAACAACGTGGTATTTATTTTATTTTGATGCAATTAAAAAGAACTGAAACGTTTTAAAAAGGTTAGAACGCACATTTTCGTATGACGTGGCAAGACATTTTAACTCATGTCATAATGAACATACAAATTTATCAAACTTCTATTTGTTTAAAAAAGTTTAAATTTATTTCAAATATATTTCAATATGTACTTTAATATGTAGTATATTACTCTTTGTATTTATTTCTCTTATACTATAGGTTTTTCCAAGTGCATTGAGTAAGAGTGCAAGCTGCTGCTAACTCACACAAAACCAAATGAGAATCTATGTGTTTGACAAGCACTGCTTTAGAGATACAAGTGCAGAGTGCGATATGTCTAATTTGTAAATAATTTTTTACCTTAATACCTTCTTAACGTTTTTCTTTTCTGGTTATTTTGAACTTTTTTAACACCCTATTTCCCAATCGAGTATACAAGTACTGGCGGCAAAATCAAAAAAAGAACAAATTTTTTTTTTTAAATATCAAATTTTGTTTCAACACAATTTCATTCAATCATTTGTCTTTAACTGATTGAGTAGCTCTGCTGCTGTTGCATTGATTGTATGTTGGCTGCATCAGGTGGACCACCAAAAAATATTTTTATAAAAAAGCTTGTTTTCTTCTTCCTTTTTTATGAGCCATTCATAAATGTTTTCAATATTTGTTCAATTTTTTACCAATTTTTTTTCTATAGGTTTTGTGAAAACTGTCAAAATGTCATTCAAAAACAATTTAACGGACAGCCAATACAGAAGAAGTATTATTGACATGCATGTCACAGCAAATCAATGGGAATAATGAATGGCGTGTTAGCATACATACCCACATACTATGTATGCTATACTTCAAACTCCGTCCAAACTACTTTTATACTTTAAAAAGAATATAAGAACCAGCGATACAAATAACGATTTTAAAAGGCAGATAATATTCGTTAAAATTGCTCAACGAAAACAATGAAAGTGTAAATAGCCACCACACCAAAAACCAAAAAAAAAATAAAAAAAAATGATAACAATTTCTGAAATGGCCTTGTTTGTTGTACTTTCCTTTAAAAGATATAAACACAACCATTAGAAAAAAAAGTTAAATGATGCCAATGGTTCATGAAACCACAACCAGAAAATAAATTATTCTTATTATCTTCTAATTTAGAATCTAAAGTCCTATTAAAACAAAAATGTAACGTGAGAGATACTAAAAATAAATTAAGTTTTTTTTTGTTACTCAAATATTGCACTGAAAATAATGGCCAGCAAAATATGGGCCCAACAAAAATTAAAAACAAACAAATATACGCGAACAAAAAAAAAGAAAAAAAAAGACTAATGGACTCACCGTTGGTATCAGTAACTCAACTTTATTCACTGCCATTTGGCTGACTGCGATTGGTTGTTTCCAACAATAATAATGACTTTTTAATGCATTTAATAATAAATCTTCCGTCATAGAAAGAGATAAACACCTGAAAATTATAAAAAAAACAAATAATTTTCATAAAAAAATAAAAAACAAAAAATAAACTAATTTAGTAGGAATCGATATAAAAATACAGATTAGGAAAAGAATAAATTCTATAATATTCAACGAACTTCATAAAGTTGTTTCATTTAATCAAGAAGCCCTAGAAATGAAATCAATTGAAACTTAGATGTCTTCAGCAACTTTAAATACTTTAATTTTAATCAATAAGAAGAGAAATGTATTTGATTACTTTTAAGAAATCAATCTTTTACTGCTCAATTTATCAATGCTTTTATGAATTTTTTATAATTTTTCTAAAATGCATTAACAAAAGAAACAGTAATTTAAAATCGAGCAGCGCCACTATAATTTAAAGAAATAAATGAAACGAAATACATCTACCCCTTGATTTACAAGATAGATGAAGATCCACGAAGGATGGGGTCCTACTTAGGCCAGAGGTAGGGCCAATTGTGATAACAAAAGCATAGTAGCTAACCCGGGAATCAACTATTTTGACTCCAAAATAACTTTAATAATAAGAAGAGTGGGTAGCATGTTGTAGTGGTTAGGGCGCACGCACATAACACAAGCGGCCCAAGTTCGAATGCCCAGTAGAGGACATGAAGAAAAAAAATTTAATTGCGGCTTCGAGTGTTTAATAAAGAGCCATATCAATCTATATAAGACCCTACCTCCTAACCAACCTTCCATCTTATGTTTCTCTGGTAATGATAATAAATATCAAACGAATGATCAATAGAAAAGGCCACCTAGACAAATGCCACCACTAGACAAAAAATAACAATGCTAAGTAAGGATCACCACCACCACAGCTTAGCAATGATCTCCACCACTATATACAATTACATGGAGGCGAGCTACAGTAGATCTATCATCTACTTTGATTAATAAGACTAAAACAAAGCAATAGATGCTTTGTGGAAAGCCAATATAATCCCTAGAGTATAGACGGACAAAACAAACAAAAAAAAAAAAAAAAATTAAATAAATAAAATGAAAGCTGCCTTAGGTCAAGGCCATGCACTGACCGGCAAAGCGGTAAGCAGCAAAGCGGTGAGCGGCAGAGCGGCAAGTGCCTTATTACTTAGCTTTACTTTTGAGCCATCAGTTGTTAAAATTTTATTGTCAACACAGGTTTGTTTAATGTTATAACGCGAAAATCGTATTCATATTTACAAGAAGTTAATGCGTTTAAGAAAAACTAAAGACTTGGTGTTCATCCTATAAATCGTGCAAGGCGACATTGCGGCGAATTTAATTATTTATATACAAATCTACGCAAATTTCTAGACAGATTTTGGTAAGATTTTAAAATCTTACCTGTGCAACCTCAAATTTCACCAACTTCACTCCATAATTTCTCGGTTAAACTCTCTTGCCCTAATAACGGTTGGCTTTGTACAGATGAAATTAGAAGCTTCACATTCACTTTTGCCATGTTTACTCTTTGTCGCTCAGAAAACAACTAAAAATTAGAACAAGTTTTATTCCCGAGTGGTGACGCTTAGCTGCTCAGAAATGCCGCTCACATGCCCCTCATTGCGTGGCCACTTAGAAGTGTTTAATTTGTTAATACCGACTGTCGGAGCGATTTCGTCCGCTCACGGAAGATGACCGCCAAGCGGAGATTAATTGTTTTCAAAAGTCCACCGAGAATCCTAACCTCCAAGACAATATGCGTTGTCTGTAAGATCGAAGCATCACTTTATTTGTTGCTTATATTAAAACAAGAAAGAAGAACTTCCCCATTTTTTTAGTATCTTCGCGATAACAAAGTTTACTTCAGTTACTTTGGTTACTTTAGTTTAGTGTGCTAAATATTACAATTTTTACAATCGATCTGAGAGACCAAAAATGCAAATGTGTTTCACAGAAATAAAATATATAGTCAGGAAGGTTAAAAAGTCGTCCGTATATAGGAGATGTCCGCTTTAGAGAGCTGTCCATTAGTAAAACCTTTTGTGTATTTCAAAATAAATGCATGGGTGTTGCCACACGAATTTGAACTACTTTAGGAATTAAAATTTTAGCAATTCAATACCAAGAAAAAGCAGAGTTTTACCGGTCTTTGATAATAACTGAGGCGACGTAAATCGAATGGCAGCGCTAATCGAACCTAGAAGGTTCACAACAAATTAAATCATGGCGACTTAAATCAGTATTTATATATTAAGTGTTTTTAATTGAATAGATTCGATCTAATAAGCTTCCTATATGCATGGTAATTTCTATATACATATCTATCTCGATTTACATGAAAACAATCAAAAAATATCGTGTAAATCGAGGGAGCTCTGTGTTAGTTTAGAAAAATATTGAAAAACAAACAAACAAGCGATATAAAATGATTTGTTTTTTATCTTTAAAACAAAATCAGTCTTTCAATACCTCAGTACCCAGGGTAACAATTTAAGCACCGAATAGTGTATGTGTATGCGTATGTTAATTTTAATAAGACTTTTATTAATACAAAAAAAAAACAAAAACAAAACAACTAAAATACGCTGAACAATTTGAAACAACACCTTGAGAACAAAAAACAAAAATTAAAAACTGACAACGCCACTGTTAGAAAATGATTTGCAGCGGTTTCTTAACGACATAAGACTTAAAACTTAGGCAACCTTGCGCACGCGTTGCAAATTAAAGTCGTTTTTTATGATTAAAAGTCTCCGTTTGCCGCCAACTAACAAGATAGACGCCTCAGGTAAATGAATAGCCAGCCAGCCAGCTAGCCAGCTATTAACAAGTTGTTGAGTAGAGACGGACCAGACCATACGATATGTAAACAAAAAAATAAAAAATTAAAATAAATAATAATAATAAAATAATCAACAACTTAACTACTACTAAACCATCGTCCACCCCCTCCCCTTATAATAAATATGAATAGAAAATATTACAGTCTCTCAGCTATAATTAAAATCAATGAGCCGACTAACTACTGCTGAGCTACAGCCGGTATTTTGATAAGCAAAACAAGATGAGATGAAATGAAATGTTTTCATCAGTTACAGCCAGAAGCCACTTAATTCCTCTAGACTTGTTGTATTCCGTCTAATAATTTTCTGTGAGATGTAAAATACAGCCTCTATTTAATCATAATTAAGAGTTTTTGGCTTTTAACTACCGCTGCCATGTTGATGTTGTTGCTTATGCGGTAGTTAAATAAAACGCGAAATATGAACGTTTTAGGTGGTTTTACAAGTTTGCTTGATAACTGTTTAGGTAGACGGACGACGGGTGGAGTTGTTGGAAAATTGTCCGAAAGTCATGCCTGTTAATAAAAACAAAAAAATAATATTAAAAAAGTAACAATAACAACAATTTAAACACACACACACACACACATTTAATTGTGTTGGATAACATTATAACGCCACAAAATTAAATGGGCAATTATTTTCTATTCTTGTAACGGGCCTATTTATACAATAATTATCGTAATTTGAATTTACGTGGCTTCTAAAGCAATGACAGGTTGTATCCGACACAGGTAGAAAATCATTATTTTTATTTTGTTTGACATTTGATTACTATATCCGGTGAGAGTGTTGGAACACGAATTTATTCCTCAATTACTAAAAAGAAATCCCTGTATAAAGCTACTGATAATACAGCAAATAAATAATAAAGCAATTCCCATAACATTCCAAGGAGGAACATAGTGACTTCTCATAGTCAATGAGCTGCCCCGATTCTATTTTTAGAATCATTGACCTACAGCTGAACGGCAAATGCATTGGAGAAGTTTTCAATAGTAGTAATACTCATAACCAGTTACTAATTAACGTATAAGCTGATATCGCTATAGAAAAGGCTTTCCTTTCTCAGTTGATCTGGCCTCGGATTGAACTGAGAATCTCTTGATTGGTAGGCGGGTGTCTTATCAACAATTATTAATTATTTTTAAATTGGGTCGGAGAGGCCCAAATTGCACTGCGGCCAATACCCGTGACCGGATGATTGTACAAACGGTCCGGAAGCACCAGCCTGAACAATCTGCACAAGAATACCCTTTACCTTGTGTATGAAGACAGCATAGCCGACGAACCTGTTCAGGCCCAATAAAGAGATCCATAAAAGTTCGTCTCAGAATGTTTGTCAAAGCAGCACATTCACCGTCGTCTCCTCTTCCTCCCAGCACCGGCGACACTCAGAATCAGGTACCACATTGAGATCGAAGAGGTGATATTTAAGATACTAATGGCCCCTCAGGAAGCCAATAAGTCTTCTCATAGTTGTGTTCTCCATGTACCGCAATTCCTTATTGTAAATGAAGGGTCTCATTAGTTGCTTCGCTTGCCTCAAGCCCAGGCATTGTACCTAATATGTCGAGCGGTGTTCATGCTCACATTCATCGATCTTCGCCTTAGCTGTGGATCAGCTAACACCACAGTAACATAGTGGTCCCACTAGACTAGTGGCCGACAGTTGGTCAGCGATCTCTTTTCTCATAACACCAATGTGTCCAGGGACCCAACAAAACGTTACCTTTTTGAGTACCAGTCACGAGTCTGTATACTCTGAAGAAATGGATCTTAGTGCCGCTTGACTATCGGTATATATATTAATAGAAGCGTCGCCGATCACACGCTCTATATTGATTCAAGCTCAGAAATAGCCTAGCCTTGGCCACTTGCCCATGCGCTTCTAGACTTTGATACTGGGACCGAAAATCCCGGCGCCTACACCACTATCCATTTTAGATCTATCCGTATAACACCGTAGACAGGCGGGATTGATGATAGGGACCTCATGGTTCCACTCCTCACGATCATGTATAATAAACTCGAAATTGCTACCGAAATTTATGCCACCGGTGTACGTATTACTCCTACTCAACGGTAGCTTGAAGTGATGCTCATGTGACCCCTGTAGAACACTGAGTTGAGACCGCCTCGACCACAGAGCTGCAGATTTCATAATGAAAATATACAGTGGGGTTTAGCTCGATAAAGGCTTCTATGGCTACAGTGGGACAAATTCACATTGCAACCTTTAAGACCAAACAGGCCTGCCTATGAAGCTTCAAGCATCTATATATGCAAAGCTTTTGTGTACTTTGGCTTTACCATACTTAGGAATGTTTAAAAAAAATTTCATTTATGACATGGATTGATTAAATGTTTATTTGTAGAGGGCCCAAGCTTCAAATAAATAAAAATTTTTATTGAATTCAATGAAAATTTAATCGCCTCTTATCCAAAAAATTCGAGACCTTGTCAAACTACTTGATCTCGTATTTCGTGTTGCACTTTATATCTTCCTCCTTTGACTGTGTTTCATGGTTTTGAGTCTAAAAAGATCGTTTGAGCAACTGAAATCTAAAAGAATCCAAGACAAGGTAGTTGCAGAAAGCCCACTTTTTTGATATCCACAGCAGACTACTTCAGATAAAGGCAACTATTTCTTGAAAGAACTTAGACCAACCTTTTAAGTGCCAGTATTTCCAAAATATTCTTTTATATCCTTAATAACAATAAAGCTCAGATAAGACTCAATCACCAGCTTTTTTAATGTTAAAAGAAATGTTCTGATTCAATGAATTAGCTTCTCATTACCAAAGTCTGTTGCAGGTGCGATAACATACAGAGTGCCATACAGACTGTTAGCACCTTTAACATAATTTCTAACAAGATTATATAGACTTTATGTTCGATTTTGAAAACTATGTCTCTCAAAAAATATATATACGAGTATACGCGTACTAAGCAAGATAATGATATTGGTAAAGTTAACAAAAGAATATTTCTTTAATTTTTTAACTCTTCCTTTAATCCCATCATTCATCTCAGTAAACAACTCTTTTAATTTTATTTATTTAGTCAGCAAGTCCATTCATAGTGTCAGTTATTTTCGAAAATTGTGTTCAGTTGTATTAAGGATCTAAATTGTCATTTCACTGACTAGTTTGTGTCAGCGCAGCTAAAAATGAATTCATATTCTCTTGTCTTCATTACAAAGGCGGGAGTAATCAATTAAAGAATACGTTGTTACGTTTGCTAATACCTTTGATTAATTAATTATTCTGTAAAGAATTACAAACGAATATTACAGTAGTTTTTGCTTATAGTCCACACTCATTGCTGCACAACATTTTTGGATAACAAGCCAAGTTCGATAGTTAAACGATTATAATTTTTGTATATGCCACTTTATGTTTTATGCCATAAAGTCTTCAAAAATTTTCAATAATTTGATAATAAACGAAAAAAGTAAATGTTAAATCCTTTTGTTTTCTTAAAAATGAAGATATTTGTTTCAATTATGGACTTGAAATTTAAAAAACAAATTTTATTCATTTATGTTTGGATTTGTCATATGATAGAAATAACTACTTGTAAATTTCGTTACAAAAAAAAAACAGACTCGAGCTCGTAATGATATAGAATTTTACAGTCACTGCTTATTTTTTTCAAAAAAAGTCATCTCTTCAGATGAAGCTCATTTTGATCTTGACGGGTATGTAAACAAGCAAACTTGTCGCATTTGGGGCACAGAAAACCCGCACGCATACATTGAAAAGCCGATATACCCAAGACGAGTCACTGTTTGGTGCGGATTTTGGTCCAGAGGTATAATTCGAAAATGAGCAAGGAGTAGCCGTTACAGTCAATGGCGATCGTTATCTGGCCATGTTGAACGAATTTTTGTTCACAAAAATTGAAGAGGAGGATATAAGCAACATTTGATTTTAACAGGACGGCGCTACGTGCAACACAGCCGAAGCTACAATCGATGTTTTGCGCCCTGTTTTCAAAAAAAAGATTACTTGGCGAACCCTCTATAAAGAACCAAAAACTATTACCTCTTCTACAGAATATAAAACCGAAAGACAAGCAGTTTTGAAAATAAATCGTTTCTTAAGATGTAAATGTAGAAGCAAAAATCCAAAACTCTTGATAGGACATACCGAAATTTTCAACCATACCGATAAGGCTCAAATACTTGCTAATACATTTTATAAAGAAAAAAAAAAAAAAAACACGAACTCACATTAATGTACTCCCACACAGTCAATCGTATAGTAAATTTTGCAGCAGAGAATTTTAAATCAAAATATTATTCCCCTGCATCAATTTAAATCAATAGCTTTCGATGCTTTCCCAAGCAACCTTTTAAAGAAACTTTCAGTAAAGGCTTTAAAGCTTTAGGTTTTCTTTTTTAATAGACCTGCATATGTCTAAATTATTAACCTTCTGCTTAAAGAAAAGCAAAGTTCATTGCAATTAAGAAACCTAACAAGCTACCTAACGACCCAACAAGCTACAGACCAATCAGATTCTCAAGTAATTTGGGTAAGCTTTACGAAAAGTTAGTTCTTACCAAAATCTCAGAATACGCTAATGATTCTAAAATATAATTCTGAAAATCAATTCGGCTTCAGGAAAGAACACAGCACAACACATCTTATTGGATGTATTGAAATTAAAATAATGTTCAATAAAAGTCGATGAAAATCCACTGTTTCAATTTTCGTTGATACAGAAAAAGCATTCTAAGCTGTGTGGCATAAGGGACTCTTACACAAAATGGTGACTGCTAATATACCAGCATATCTTAAAGCTTGTCATTATTTAAATCAATCCCTACTGGAGTACCGCAAGGTATCCACATTTTATTCAAACTATATATACATCGAATTTCAAACCTCCTAAAGAAGTTGATGCAGCCAAATTTGATGATGATACAAGCTCATAATGTCGAGCAAGCTCACTACAGCTCTTCTAAAGAAGATGGAGTTAAGCCTAAAATCGTGCAACAAATGCCTAATAACAAACACACACATGCCATTATTTTCCCGTTCAATAAATCTCCAAAAAGGGTAGCAATACCACAACTACAATTTAACGGTAACGAGATCAGTGTTAATCAGAGGTAATTGATCTTGGAGTAACTGGAAACAGCACATACTGCCTTGATCAAAAAGTTTCCGGAATAACCCCCAGGTGGCGGGGGTTCTGCTTTGAGTTTTTTTTTTTTTTTGTCAAGTCGGTACATCTGTTGTTGATTTTGCCGCTAAATCTTAGCGTCATAGCTTGACATTTGCCAAAGCTATGTTTGTTGGCAAAAGTCATGATTTGCGAGGCCGAATCTGATTCCACATTCATCAAAATTATCATTACTAGAGACTAGACGTATGTTTATGAGTTCGACACGTCATCCAGACATCGGGCAAGTGAATGGCGTTTACCAAATGAGCCGAGACCATTTTCAGTCTAAAATGCTCACGGTTTTCATGGATTACAACGGTGTAGTGCATCATGAAATTTTGCAAGAAGGCCAGACCATTAACTAAGAGATTTGCGTGAAGCAATTCGACGAAAGAAACCAAAATTGTCAATAGAAAACTAGTGGATTTCGCACCATGATAACGCACCGTCTCACAGTGCCATCATTATTCGTAATTTTTTGACGAAAAATGCCACAAATACCATCCAACAGCCACCGAATTCACCTGATTTGGCTACCTGTGACTTCTTTCTATTCAATAGAGTTAAAAAACTATTACGGGGAACGCGTTTAAGCAGCCGAGAGAAAATATTTGAAAAATCGTAGGAAGCACTAATGAGCGGGCATACCGAAAACCGAATATAAAAAATGCAAATGCCAAGCTATGACGCTAAGATTTAGCGCCAATATCAACAACAGATGTAGCAACTTAACAAAAAAAATAATCAAATCAAAACGATGGGAACGCCCCACGGTGGTTATTCCGGAAACTCAAGATTTGATCAAGGGTGTATCATCATCGTGGTCTTCTTTTAACAGTAGATTTAGTTTAAGCACAAAAAATAAAAAGCTCGTTAATAAAGTAATTTTTCGGCCAATTACGAGTATGCCATTTGCATCCCCATTATGGGTATCACGCTGCCTCTGAAAAAAATACCAAATCATTCAAAACAAGTATCTGAAGATAATACAAACAAAGGGTCCGCCATCTAACATTTTTTTTTCAACTAGTGCTTATTTCGTGAATAGTAACACTTAGGTTATGTCTGATTTGACAGATAATTAGTTTTATCCTTCCGCTGAACGAATATGGTTGTGTATATGCTTGAACAACGCTTCGCTAAGTGGGCCTGTGATCGACTTACAGAAGATGCCGATTTTGCCAAAAAAAATCATCTTTTCAGATGAAACTCATTTTTATCTTGGCGGGTATGTAATCAAGCAAAATTGTCGCATTTGGAGCACAGAAAACCAGCACGCATACATTGAAAAGCCGATACACCCAAGACGAGTCACTGTTTGGTGCGGATTTTGGTCAAGAAGCATTTTTTTGGGCCATTTTTCTTCGAAAATGAGCAAGGAGTGGTCGTTACAGGGCCATGTTGAACGAATTTTTGTTCACATAAATTGAAGAGGAGTATATAAGCAACATTTTGTTTCAACAGGACGGCGCTACGTGCCACACAGCCGAAGCTACACTCGCCCTGTTTTTGAAGATCACATTATCAGCCGCAGAGCTGATGTCGTTTGGCTACCTCGGAGCTGCGATTTGACACCGTTGGACTATTATTTGTGGGGTGCCGTCAGAGATAAGTGTTACGCCAATAAGCCAGAGACAATTGACGCTTAAAAGGACAATATTCGTGAAGACATTGGTGAAGTACAGCTGCACACAATCGATAATGTGCTTAAAAATTGGACCGATCGTGTAGGCTACTGCATGACCAGCCGAGGCAGCCATTTGAATGAAATTATTCTCCGTTATTAACCAGAAGGATTGTACTTTCAAATAAAAAAAAAAATTTGAGAAAATATTCAGTAGTTTTCTTTATAGCATATAAAAAAAAATAATTATTTGGCGGACCCTTTATATAACGAAGATTTCCTACTTCACTAATTCATTAAGAAACAGGATGTGAGCTATTCCTAGACTATGTTAAATGAATAAATGCTAATCATTTAAAAAAAATTGCAATTTCACGCTATCGGGGGCGATTTTCGTTCTTAACACCAATACTGCCAACCGTATTTACATAAATGCAGTATAACCAATATGGAGAGTTTTTTATCAATCATAGCGTTTATTAATTCCATTTTATTTCAGTTATTTTACGATTTTGGCAATTTGTTTTACAGTGTGGACTATATCTTAAATACAACAGAATGAGAAATGGTATACAATGAACGAGATCTCTGAAATACTTTCTATGATGACATAAGTAGCATATTTTCTGAACTCTGTATAGAGTTTTCTTATATATGCGATGGATTATAAGCGAAAACTACTGTATAAAATATAAAAAACAGAGATTTAATTCTTTGATACTGACAATAAAAAAAAATCATTTAAGTTTTGCTTAATTCACGCTCTACTCACTTACTTGTATTTTGTTTTTTTATGATTTTGTAACTAAAATCGTTTCTTTTTTAAATTTGTGCTGCTTAAGCTATCAGGATACTCGTATATTGTTGCCTCACTTTACATTACTTTTGAAATTTGTTTTTTTTTCGTGTTTGGTAAGCTTTTAGGAAATTACTCGTAAGTAAGAAAATCGTCAATTCCTTATTGGGCTTTATCTTCATCAATGTTTAGTTGGCCTTAATGTGACTACAATTGGCGCCAATTACTTATAACATTTTAGTTTTTATTTTATTTTTTGTTTTTTTATTTTTGTTATTTTTGTTATTTTTTTCAGGCTTAAAAGACCAACAACTAAAAACAGACGAGTAACCAAAAAGCTTAAAGAAAAAGATACAGAAAGAAAAAATGTGACAAAAAATAGTAACCAAAAATGGCAGCGCCAGCAGTTTCAAAAGAATCTCAACAAACACCCATATGTGTGCTCTTGCTAAAGCTACTCAATAGCAGAACAAGACGAAGACCGAAGGGAAGGCGAGGAATAGAAAAAAAGGAGGCTAAAAACTAAGTTATTATATAATTTTCATTTTCATTGAATGTTCGACATAAAGACATGAGGATTTAAGTCGTGTTTAGTGTTTGTTGCTACACATGTTCTATTCGTAAATGAATTAATACTGAATAAATGAATGATACACATGACTAATGTCATCATGAGGCATCAGCAGCAGCTACACAAGCCATATCAGCATTAATGGTAATAAAAAGGCAAAAAACGTATATATTTCTTTTGATTCTTTTTTCATTATTTTTCTACGGTTGCAAACTAATGTCACGCGTCGATAATGAAGCGACAATACTAGTACATGAGTAAGTAGTAGAGTAACTCAGTCTCAGTTACACACAGGCAGACAAACTAATATTTCGTCTTTCGAAACGTCAAATGAAACCTTTTTTTTGTTGTTGTTGTTTTTCTTTGCAAGTCTTATGTGAGAAAAAGTGCTTAAAATGGATTTCATTTAATAACAATTCAAAGACACACGCCATACTTGTACGAACACTTTTACGAGTTTCACATATCATGCTAAAATACGATATTGAATATCGTATCGTATCTTTTAAATTCATTTTGTCATTGACGACACGTTAAAAGTTCTATTCAAAATTAATGGGTATTTATTGTCTATATCTCACTTCTACGCTTTTTCTCACACCTACTTGCAACACTTTTTTTTCTTTCCGAACACATGTGTTGCGAGACTAATTTTCTTTTAATACGTGTGCCTAAGATTAATTTAATTCTCTCATCATCATCCCTTATTAACGTTGAAATTTTAAACCTTCTTTCGTTGAAAATTTTTCAGGTGGAGTCTATTAAATACATGTCGTGACATTGATTTATTAATTTGTACATGAGATACTTTAAGCTCAGGGTATATGCTTTGAAACTATGAATTACTTTAAGGAGGAGGTTAATTATTCTTTATTAACATTTTGTTGTTCAAATTTTAGAATTTTATAAATTAAAATCAATTTTAACAAAATTTTGAATACAACTTGGCTATTTTGCAAAGGTAACAACGGTCCACACCATACTTTTCGTCATATGTATCGACATCTGCGCCTAAGCAACATGTAGTTTCAACAGGAAGGTGCCGTCTTTATAAATCGTTAGAAGTAGAGACTATAAGTACTAGAAATCTAATATTTTAAAGCCAAATTCTTAATTTAGACCTTTTTGAGGATTTGATAAAAGAAAAATTCTTCCTGTCCAAATAGAGAAGAACTTTAAACCCAAATTAACTTTTCCCATGAGTATTTTGAGCAAATATTGCTCAATATTTGTTGTACACTTTGCCTTACGAAATATTCCCACAGTTCTTTTAATACAAACGAGTCCCATTTCGAAGTCTGAGCATGGTAATCAGATGTGGCTGACCACACACATTACAGTGACACCGACCATCAACAGTAAAACCAACACGTAGATATACACTTGAGCTTTACTGTCACTGTTTAGTGGGTAATTTATACGAACGTGTCATGGCAGACAGTCAAGGGTTAATTTTATGCAAAAATTCATAAATGGGCATACAGACATACAAACTCAATTAAATTCATGGCTACAGACAACAAAACAAAAAAAAAGAAACAAAAACGAAAACTGGCGTGTGGCAAAACGTGCGATGATACGCGTATGACTCAATATTGTGTTAAAACAGCACAAATATGGTTATTTTGAAAGAAGCCAATGAAAATATACAAAAAAAAAAAAACAGAAAACTTTTCAATTGATAAATAGCAAAAACAGCAACAATGTTGTGATCACATCAACAACAGCAACACACACTAACAAACACACAAGTCTCTAGCAACATACTTATGTATACGATTGCAGAGAACAGGCATTTGTATCCTTTTATAGTTAAATTAACTGTTGGATAAGCAACAAACAAAAAAAAAAAAAACTACAAATGAACGAACAAAAATCATATCTTTATGAATTGATCTTTTCATCTCTGCAACTGTTGGATGCGAACCGACAAAAATATGAACAACAACAACAGCAACAACCATAACGATAATGAAATATACATAATGTATGTATGTATTTGGGTGAACGTGATTTATACATAGATGGCGCTTAAACATTATGTCTGGGGTTCATACAACAACACTATCAGCCAACAGTTGTTACTCAACACGGTCAGCACGATTTTCGGATAAGTGACGCCGCCAATACAAGTCACCCAGTCAGAGATAGTCAGCCAATAAACCAAATATGATCGGGATAAACAAAAAATCAAAAATAAAAAATTGATTGCGTGGTTATTATTGTGCAGCATCAACAACATAACGTGCAACATTTATTTATCATAAGCTTAAGTAGTATGTCTCCGTCGGTGGTGGCGGCAGTGGCGGCGGCATTTGTAAAATTTCGATTTTTGTTTAGTTTTTTTCTTCTTCTTCCTCTTCTTCTTCTACTACTATTTATCGCCGTGACACAAAAAATCTAATGTTGATTACGTTCATACTTAATAAGAGATGCTATCGCAATGACCGTATAACCGATATATACTCGTTGGTTGATATAACAGCACCAACAACAACAACAATAACAACAACAATCAAAACAACAATAATATAGAAAAAAATATATGAATTTTGGGGTTCAAATGGCAAGTGTTGTTGATGTCTTTTTTTGGTGGCTACTCCTCCGCGCATTGTCTATGGATTTCATCCTTCAATAGACTTTAATTGTTTATATATAGCGATGTTATCGTTGTTAACAACAACAGCAACAACAATATTGATTTTTAATTGATTTTTATTTTTAAAGAGCAATGATCGTTCCGTTTTTTCGTCTCCTCAATTTATGATTAATATTTTTATTATTTATTAACAATCGATAACGTAAAAGATAAACAGCAACAGCAATCGACGACAGACCACAGACAGTAGCAACTGCATTGCCATACAACACTGCGGGTGATTTTGACAATAAATAATAAAAAGAAAAAACAGACATAAAATATATATTTTTTTTATTTTTGTTTTGTTTTTGGATTGGATAACTTTTTTCATTATTTAAGATTTTAAACAATAAAGTATTGACTGTTGTGTTGTTTTCATTGTCGATTTCAACTCCTTTTTGTTAAACGTCAATTTATTATTGTTTTCATTTGAAACGAAATACTTCAACAGTTAAAATTAAACAGTCAGTATCAAATAATTAGTATTAAACAAAAGAATAGGGACTTTCGTCCATTAAAGGTACAACTACCCCCGTAGTAGTGGTATGTCTGGAATAATCACCAAATTAAAGAAATTTATCTTTTTGAAAAATCTAAAGATTCTTGTGAAGATAATTTTTGAAAATTCGATTTTTTCAAATTCAGATATAGCACTATAGGGGGTATCTATACCACACCCACCATCATTTGTACCTATAAAGGGGTTTTTAGGAGCAGCTTAATATTATCCGGAAATATACCCTTATTCTCAGAATAGTATGCACTGGAGAGATCGATTATTAGATTTTTTTAAAAACCAGTTTCCGAATAATTCGAAAAATTTAAATTTTAAAAAACCGGTTTACGGTTAAAAGTTATTCAAATAACCGGTTAACCGGTTCTTTCATTTAAATAAAATACTTTTTAATTCTTGTTGTTTTATTACATTTAAAAAAAAAAACTATAATTTTTGTCCCATGTTGTAGTTTCTAGGGATATTCCGTCCTCTACAACACCACGTGCTAATATTTTACCCAGTGATTGATTTTTGCCGGTGCCTCTGAACTACTTGGTATAAGAACAAGTTCTCCTTGCTGCACAATTACGTTAATTTTATGGTCATATTTATGATGGTTAGTAAGTCCTAGTGTCGAAGAGTCTTAGTATGACCCGTTCGAGGAAGAAATGAGTTCTGAATCTAGGACGAATACTCTCAGAATTCTACTAGGCTTTCTGGGCATTATTCATTACAGGCAAAAACCAGGCTACGGACAAGCTTTTGCCATGGTTTTTTGAAACGCAGACTCAGGAGATTGCGTCTACCAGAATCTTCAATCTAGAGGAATTTTTGTTGGGCATTAGTTAGCTGGTGAGGGGACTCCTGGAGTCCCCTCCTTCCCCACTTCTGTGACTTTGTGACTTCTTTTTCTTAGTTCTTTTGTTCCATTTCTTGTTTTTTCTTTCTCTTATCTCTCTACTGAAAGTATCCATGATTAACGTCTATTGGTCTCCGGGTGGAGTGTACCACTGTCACGCCTGTGTTATATTTAATAGAAAAAAATACGTTAATGCCTTGTTTTCAGAGTTATTACCATGATCCTATAGTTCGTTAGTTTATAAGAGTCGCTATAGTTATTGAATAAACCTTTCCATAGCGTTCGATATATTTTCAAACTTCACCTTTCAATTGTAATTGTTTATATTGTTACGTTTTTGCCTATTTAAAACGTTTGAGTTTTAAATTGCGTCAAAATAAATAACACCACTTTTTTGCTGTTTTACAGTTTTTTTTTCTTCACTTTATCTTTATACAGTTTAACTTAATACAGGAACTTATTTTTCTTGGCACTCAATATTCGCTTATACAACACTTTTATTTACGCCTAAAAACGACTTTATTTTATGAGAGCAAAACGATAACTACTTAACGTAGGTAATGCAACCTCCATATATATTTAATTGCTTACAGTTTGGAAAGTTCCGGAAATGTCTCAAACGCTCAAATTTTAAACATGTTACCCAAAGGTGGTCGAATTATCAGTGCTGCCAAATACACAAATAAGTATCGGCATTGAGAGGGTGACACATTAATACCAAATATATCAAAATCCCACAATACAGTTTTATAGGCGCTAATGTACTGTATTTTCTTTTTAGGCATTTTTATTTTCGCAACAATCTTTGTTTAAACGGTTTCAAGGCCGAATTGCACAGCTGCTTATGAGTATCCATACACAAAAAAAAGAATTATATCCATTTATAGAAAATGAGTAAAAGTTATTGCTGCTCAAGTGTGCATATCTTATTCGTTCTATCATTGTTTTGATTATCACAGAAATCGAATATTATCGAATATTAACCGTTCGATCCCCCTAGTATCCACGTTTGTCAAAAAGGTGATTTTTGTTAGGTGATCAGAGACTCGGGTCATTTTAATTGAATTGCTTGCTTCAATCTCTTCTTAATTAATGACAGTAGAGATCTGGTTGTAGCAGCTCATAGTGAATAATTCTCTTCTCTTCTTTGTGTATCTGGCTTTATTTAAACGGTGGATATTTAGTGATGAATGCCTAGTTCCCTAGCAATGTCCCCGCTGCATATACATATGCGGTTTTCTATTTTTTTTTTTTAATGATTTAATCGATTGGTGATTGGTCGACTAGAGCGAGGTGGAACTTTAACATCAAAATTATTAGACCGAAAACAAGCAGACCACTCCGCGTTTTTCTAGTTGCAGCATCGTCTCTGTAAACTTCACAATTTTTTTCACCTTACAAACAAGCTATAGTGTTGCCTAACACAACTAATATTACCAGAGATATTACATATTAAAACCATCTACCGAAACTATCGATTAAAAACTTGAAATCGATATTGATCAAGGATGGCACAGCTTCTACAAGATGTTTGTAAGCCAAGGCACTTTAAATGAAGGAAAAACAAGGTAAAGAGTTGAATGTTTTTTTCTAAAATTAAATTTTTATTTCGTAAGATTTTAGAGAGAAACCAACAATTTTCTTACTTGAAAACTGATTTAATTCGCTAAAATATAAAGAGCAGATCGAGTTTTTTTTTTAATTTGTATTGTCTATCTAGTCTATATTTAAAATTGACTTTTCTTAATCATCAAGCATTTTAATATCCATAGAATATAAAAAATGTCAAAATACATACAACACATACTATATTCAACGAAAACCTATTTCTAATTTATCAACACATGCTGTACACAGATACACAACACAACAAACTTACATTCCCTCACATGCAACATCGTCTAACGTATACAATCCAGCGTGCAGTACAATTTTAGCCCCAATTGCAATAAAACATTTTAAAATTTTTGGCATTCGAGCACATAAAACAAAATCATTTGACAACTGAGATCAGCTCTGGTCACAACAAAGTCATCGGGTTCATTAAAGCGCACGCGTACACCATTGCAGCAATGGCAACAACAACAACAGCATTCTTGTATAATACAACAACAGCAAACATATTAAAATTATAATGTGAAAATGTGATTAAAATTTAAACCCTCGTATGAACATACATACATACATACACACATACATAGATATGTATGTACAAGTAAACTCTCTTGGCTATTAAAAAAGATTTGCCATGTTTTTCTTGTCCTAAATAATAGACATTTTTGTGTCCATATGTGCTGTCCGTCTTCTGTTTGTTGGTCTATACATTTTGCCTTTTTTTTTTGCTTTTGGTGGTTTAAATCTTTAACTAACTGGGCTTTAACAGTGTGCTTATATGCATGTTAAACCATTAAAAACAAAAATCAGAAGAAAAAAACAAAACGTAGTCATAGTCAGTGATATTGCTTTTTTGGGTAATTTTGTCAATTACACTGACACAACATTTTCAAATTGTTTTCTTAATTCGCAACAGCATTTTTAGGTACAAATTATTTTACAGTTATTAACAGTAAACATAAAAACACTGTATGAACCAGCAAACGAATTTTTAGTTCCAATTTCAATGCGATACTCAATTAACGCCATGTACAAATGTCGTACACAAATTGTCACAAAATAATTTTCGGTTTTAATTTTTTTTTCTATTTGTAACGAATGTTTTATTCACTTGTTGTTGTTATTTAAGAGGGAAAAACTAAAAACTAAAATGTTAAACGAGTGTTTTTTGTTTTTAATAGGAAATCAATAGAACGTACGCTAAACACACCATATTTTTATATGAATTTTTAACAGATCACACTTATGCATGTTTAGGGGCTTAATTATAAGATTATTATGACTGCATATATGATGATAGATCAACGAAATACATTGCCCTGCAAGTCAATTCAAAATAAGAAACAAATTAAGAAAAGATTGTCTAATTAGTCGTTTAGTTATACGCTTAAGAATTGGCCGAAATATTATACCCTATTTAGTTACAATCCCCGCCTCTTACTTAACCATCCTCATCCGAACGCCGAACATAACGTACACACCGAACTGTAGCGGTTGCGAGCGAACAAGCTATGGCAACGAGATAACGAATCAGCTACAGAACTTAATCACAAGCCTGAGCATAAAAACAGTTAACATACATACTTCAGTATACAAAAAGATTCATAAATTCTATAACGAAAATATATAAATGTTGCAGATGTCAGAATTCAAATCAATAAAACCATAATTTAAGTTGAAATCATTCGCATATTTGCCCTGTAAAAATCCACTGCTAGAGGACGATAATGCCGGGAAAAACCCAAAATCAAAATCACTAACAACAAGGTTGCAAACCAAAGAAATACCCAAAACTGCCATTCTACTCCCCAATGTAGGAAGTTTATTCAGGCCTAAGCCAGACTTATACGAAGAAATCTATCAACACATAATTCCACCATAAGCTATGTAAACAGAATCGCACTCATGCGAAGAGAAACCATACATTTACATTTTCCCAGGTTGAGATTCATTTATTCTTCAGCCTGCCCAAAATCATCATTAGAAGTACATTCATATACTAAACCAGGTGTTACTTTTTTTGTTATCCGTCACTCCTCTATGGTGGATAGTAGCATCCATTGCTTTGTTTCAGTTTTTTAAATCAATTTTATCTTTCAAGTTAAGTAGATGATTAATCCACTGTAACTTCTTCCACATGATTTTGCGTAGTGGTAAAGATCCTTGCTAATTAGTGGTGATGTTTACTTTCGCATTGTAATTTTTTTTCAGTAAGTGGTGTGTTTCTCCTGCTCATTCATCTGATGTTTTTAATCATAGCCAGAGGTATGCGGGAAGTTGAAGTCTCTTTAGTAAGCATTCTTCTTCGTCATGTCCTCTGTTGGAGCTCGAACCTGGGTCGTTTGTGTTGTTATGCGTGCGCTCTAACTACACCACGCCACCCCCCAGGTGTACAGGTATAAAATAAGCGGTTTTTATGAAAATAAAACACTAGTTTTTAATGGGAAAGTAAAATAAAATTTATTCAAAGTATTGACCATTGCTCGCTACACATTTTTCCCGTTTTTCAGACAATTTGCGGATTCCACACCAAAAAAAACCGTTCGTCTTTTGAAGCGAACTAATTAGTCAATCAATTTTCGGGAATACAGTGAATACAAGTCTAGTGAATACGGCGGATGAGGCAATTAGCGGATTCCACACCAAAAAAAACCGTTCGTCTTTTGAAGCGAACCAATAAGTCAATCAATTTTCGGGAATACGGTAAATACAAGTCTGGTGAATACGGCGGATGAGGCAATTTGCGGATTCCACGCCAATAAAACCGTTCGTCTTTTGAAGCAAACCAATTAGTCACTAAATTTTTGTGAATACGGTGAATACAAGTCTGGTGAATACGGCGGGTGCGCTATCAGCTCACAGCCTAAGGGTACAAGTAAAGCACTAGGCTGAAAGCTGCTACCCCACCCGCCGTATTCACCAGATTTGACTCCTTCGGACTACTATTTGTTTTTATCGATGTCACACCCATTGGCTGAGCAGCACTTTGATTTCTGCAAGGAAGTCGCAAATTGGGTGACGAATGACTCCTGGATTCTCTGTGGCATCGTCATATACCATAGAACGCATATTAAGTCTTATTGTCATGCTTAAAACTTACAATTATTTTATTATATTTCTCCTATTTTAAGACAAAAAATGTTGTATTTTCTTAATTTAATAATTTTCAAAAATGTTCTTGAATAATCCCAACTGTTTTAACAAATTCTTGGTCAAGCTCAAAGAAGCCACACTTCTCTCTAGACCAAGCGATATGCTATATAACTAAACCATCAATTTAAAAGCTTTTAAATATCAACGTTTTAAAACCAAAGTGTTTTAATGAAATAACTACAGAAATTCCTGACACGTTGTCAACAGAAAAAGAGAAAGACAAAGAAAACAATATCTTGCGTTTGGCAATTTATGCAGTTGAAAAATGAAAAAGGAAACGAAATTGAACTGAACATTACGTTTGAGTGCGTTTTTTCTTGCAAAATCAAGATAATTTTGTTGCCTGCACACTTGTATGTCTTATTGTTTTGGCTTTCTTATGTTTTGAAATTGTCAGACACAATCTTTAACACATCGTGGCATTTCTCCAAGTACCACACCACCATCACCGCGATCATTGATACCGCCACTCGCCTTTAACGCGCGCTATCGAAAAGCAAAAATTAATTCCCAAACAAGAAATAAACAAACGAATGAATCCTCTATTCTCTAGGGAACACTCAATTGCAGAATGTGTGGTGGCGGTAAAGGTACGACCACAGGCGATATATTTGTTGATGTTTAAACTGAGGGTCTCAATATTCCATGCCGGTGGTAAAACATGGCAGAGATTTGTTTTGTTTGTTGCGGTGTTTTAATGTTGTTTTTATCGATTTATTTAGATTAACATACGTTAACTTTACGCGATATTAATCCCAAAACATACACAAACAGTGATACATATTACAATTTGCTTGTTCTTCTTCTTGTTCTACTGCTTCTCATTCAAAATGAGAAAAACAAAGTTTATCTTGCAACCGCGATATAAACGAAATGAAATCAATAGAGTAAAACAATGCAACAGCAATGCCAAAGCAATAGTTGCAACAACAACAAATACTCGTATAATAAATAAAAAACTACCGCGATTTTTGTCACATCTTATTGTCAAATATATTGTTTTTGTTTGTTTGTTTGTTATTGTAGTTGTTGTTGTTGTTGCTACTGTATAACTTCTAAAACTATTGACTCTATTGGTTCGGTGTTCCCAAAGTGTTGCAATCAAAATATCGTAATCGTGACATTTGTCGCGTTTTATTGTTGTCAATAAAATTGGGGCTGCAACAGCCTCAGCTTATTGTTGCCACACAGTCTTTGATGTTGTTGCTGCTGTTATTTTTGTCACTACATATTGAAACATACATTTGTTACAACAACAACAACAGCTATACACACACACTCAACTACACATCCATATGCCTGGCTGACTACCATTTATGGAGGGGAGTCTAAAGTTGTTAAATAAAATAAAAATTAAATAAAAATGAAAATTAAATAAATTCATTACAACAACAACAGCAATAACAATTACAACAAATACTTTGTTGTTTTATGTATTTTTTTTATATTTTCTTAAAAAAAAAAATAAAAAAAATGTTTTAGTTTTATTTTTAATTGGCTTATTGTTAAAACAAAAACAGCAATTCGCCTCAAAAAAAAAAAAAAAAAAACAGAAAAGAATTATTGTTTCATTAATTATATAATTAAATTATGTAAAATCGTGTTATCTGTGATCAATTATTATCCAATTTTTTCTTTTCCAAGTCAGCACACCATTTTTAACTCCCACCATTCTAAAGTGACTCACAATTCTTTTTTTTTCATTTTTTCATTTTTCGTCTCGTTTTTCTTACCAAAATAAGAAGCGAATCGTGAGATTTTAATTTTCAGACACAAGACTCATTTATGGTGACAATGTGTGTGTGTGCGCCATTTATTAGAAGATTTAATTTTTATGTGAATTTTCTTCTAAAAATAAATTGCACAATTTCACAAATGTTTTATTTAGTGGGCGTGGCAAATCAGTTAATACTGGTAACGATGGCATCTCTTAAACCGCTGATACATTGGCAAACATTTGTTTGCAAGCCTCATGTATGTAGCTAAACGCATACATAGAGAACTTACACACAACGTATGCATGTGACTATTTTTTTTACTCTTCACGCATACCTACATGACCGTGCTGACAAGACGTGCGGGATCCTCTAATCGCCGCTTAATGAAAATAAAAAACTTAACTTTCATTGAATCAACAAAAAGGTATACCATGAGGCATAACTTACCATGTAGCCAAGAAATAGACGAGGGATGAAACTGTAGATATCTCAACCGTGAGAGGACATTACATTTTGCATGAAATTGCTTGGCGATATTCAGGCATAATTCAAAAGAATATTTTGTGGCGTTTTATTACGGCCGACTTAACAGATATCAAAGAACCATTAAAACAGCGGGTTTCTTTGCGTGAAGGTTCATTAAAAAGAATTTGATTGTTTTCGTCAGCCAACAAGCTAATGTATCGGGTGGTTTTTTTACAGTTACACAAGTTTAAAACATAATAAAACAAAGAAATATATTTTTAATATCAGTAAAATATATAAAAAAAAAATTGTGACATTAATGCTTAAATATGATTTCTGCTGGCTCGTACAAGGCGCAATCTGGAACACCAACTTTCGCAAACATTTTGTAGCATAATGGGCCGTATTTTGCCAACAACTCTTAGAATGTTAATATCCAGGTGTTCAATTGCCTTTGGTTTAACGACGTCGACAAGTGATGTTATATAACCCCAAAGAAAATAGTCCAATGCGGTTAAATAACACGATCTTGGTGGATAGTTGAACCATTGCGTGAAATTACTTTTTCTTCAAAAGTTTATTTGAGTAAAAATCATGTGGAACCATATTTCATCATGATTAATGCCAGCTGATTGAGGTCCAAAAAATTGTCTAATCATGTCCCTGTACAGTTCACCATTGACAGTAACATGTTGACCATCATGGTTTTAAAGGACATTTGGACCAAGGACCCCGCAAGTCCAGAAAGTGCTCAAATCAGTAATTATCTGTGAATGTAAAGGTGTTTCGACAAAAGTTTTTGTATTATCCTCATTCCAAATGTAACAATTCTGCTTATTTAGGTACGCATTCAACCAAAAATGTGCTTAATTGAAGAAAAAAATTTTGAAGTTTGCGAACTGAACCATTATTATGATAAAATCTTTCAAAAATCTTCAAGTGTTGCTCTGCTGTAAAACTATCTGTAACGAAATGATGTCAAGGTAAACAAAAGGCAACTATCAGCTGTTTAAACGGTTGTCAAATAAAGCAGCAGTGTTGCCAACTCAAAGTTATGAACCTTTAAGAAACTTCCGATATAATGTTATTTTTTCTTCAGAACGATTGCCCTGAAATGATCACTGGAAAAGGTTTCGTAGAGCTATTCCATACAGTCAATATTGGGTTGATGCAAAACCAACTTCATCTAGTGAAGAAACAAGTGCTGATACATTAAGATAGTGCACGGGGCACACATGTTTAGTCAGTATAGCAAAAATCTTAGAATTTTACTGCGACCTATTCCACTCCAGTAGAGATCGAGTAGATCATCTAGTATGCTCGTTAGATACAGCCCATAGACAGCTTATTCTGTTTTAAAATTCTATTAAATGCCTGGTTGCTCTGAGTTTTAGAGTAAGCAAAAGGGTCAATTTTAAAATAAAAGCTTCTATTTGGAAGGCCTTGAGATATCTTCCCGACATATTTAACCTGAGAATATTTTTTAATATTAACGTAACATCTTTGTTGTTGATTCAATTTCAAATATTCTTAAAACACTTTCAATAAAATATCTTCAACCTTAAAAATATTAAAACAAAAACAGATTTCATATTGAAACAACTCAAGTAATTGGCTCGTCTTGTCATCAGTCTGTTAACATAAAAATATTTTAAATAAAATGAATTCATATGTGAATTGTGCGAAATGCAATGAAATTTTATTAATTTTATTATTTATGTTTGTACCTCGGTAACAGCACCACCACCGCTACTATGTACCAGTTCAGCTATGAACATGTTGGGTATTTGTTTTTCATATCCAGTTCATGCAACAGGGATCTTTTGATTTCTCATGCATATAAATGTGATTTCTGCACGTGTAAAATTGCCAAAAAAAAAACAAGAAAAAAGAAAAATACAAATAAAAACGATATTTTTCTTAAAATTCAAAAAAAAGAAAGAAAAAACTTTCTCAACTTCTTCGACGTCTTGTACAAGTGCTTTATGATAATCGAAAAACACACATCGCCATCGCTTTTTGGTATCACAGGATAAAATAATCTCTTGTTCTGTTTAATTGTTTTCATGTTTTTTTTCTCCAATTGCGACTCCCTCCCTCTCTATCTATGGATGTCAGTAAAAAGAAATTCACACACTCACACGCTGATATACCAGATACTCAGTTAACAAAAACATGCTTGTTTTATCAAGTTACCTGCAGCAAATTGTTGCAAGAAAACGATAAAACAGAACAGCGGCAGGGAGTATGTACTACAGAAGACAATAAACCTGGTTAAATTGCATCGTTCTTTTCTTGGCAATTGTGAAATGACTTTTGTTGCATTACAGCAAGTGTAGTTTCTTAAAATTTTCGAGTAACCCTATATTCTGTTGATCAAAATGTTGATGGTGATGCTCAAGGTGCGATTCCATAGCAATATGTATTCTGGTATGCGAATATAAAGGAACGAATTGCTACCACTGGTACCGGAGAATCTAGAATGAGTGGGGCTCTTATCGAATGTTCTTTTTAGGGAATCATAACTTTTAGTTGGCAACATTGCTTTATTTGACAAGCGATTTAACAGCTGACAGATACTTTTTGTTTGGTTTGGTTTGAGATTTCATTATGGATAGACTTACACCAGTGCAGCACTTGAAAATTGTTGAAATTTTTATCGAAATAATGGTTTTGTTAATCAAATTTAAAAATCAAAATTTTATTCTCCAATGAAGCCCATGTTTGGTTTAATGGGTACGTAAATAAGCAGAATTGTCATATTTGGAGTGAAGCTAATCCACAAGCTAATTAGTTTTATTCTTCCGCTGAACGAATATGGTTGTGTATACGCTTGGCGATGGGAATCTGGGCCTGCGATCGACTTACAGAAGCTGCCGATTTTGCCAAAGAAAAATCATCTTTTCAGATGAAGCTCATTTTGATCTTGGCGGGTACGTAAACAAGCAAAATTGTCGTATTTGGGGCACAGAAAACCCGCACACATACATTGAAAAGCTGATATACTCAAGACGAGTTACTGGTTTGGTGCGGATTTTGGTCTAGAGGCATAATTGGGCCATTTTCTTCAAAAATGAGCAAGGAGTGGCCGTTACAGTCAATGGCGATCGTTATCGGGCTATGTTGAACGAATTTTTGTTCACAAAAATTGAAGAGTAGGATATTAGCGAGATCGTGTAGGCTACTGCATGGCCAGCCGAGGCAGCCATTTGAATGAAATTATTTTCCATTATTAACCGGAAGGATTGTACTTTCAAATAAAAAAAATGCACTTTTTTGGTGTGAGTTATGGGCCAGTGGCATCATTGGATCGTACTTTTTCAACGACTACGAAGGCAGGTATGTTACTGTGAATGGCGAGCGCTACAATGAGTTAGTGTTTAATGTGGATGCTTGTCCTGAGAAACCCCACGGCATCCAATGAATTAACGTCCACCAACGCGCCGCACCCAAGATAATCACAACTAAGTATCAAATTCAAAGGCGCGTTGATAGGACACTAACCTTCAAACTTAGGTGAAGTATTGGAGACTATCTCAACTCCTGCTATGATACGGGTCACGGCACCTGGTTGAGTAGATGAAACACCGAGCTCACACTCTGCCTGCGTTTTAGGCTTAAAATCATAGCCACCTCAAAGCTACCACAAGGGGCCTACCCAAAAGTCAGGAAGTCAAACAGCCCGATAACGAATCCCTTCGGACTGATGACCGGTAAAGTGATGAGCACTACAGTGCGATGATTCCAAATTAAAAAAATTTAAATAGTGGTACGTATTGTCTACTTCGATTGTCGCACAAGAACATAATAAATATTGATACATTTTTGATTGCCGTACCAATATTTGGTACATTTTGTCAATTGTGTGATCCCAGCTATAGGCTTATAGTTACAGCATTATGGTATATCTCCATTTATCGAACACAGTGTCTCTCATAAGATTAATTCGAACAGCTGTTTTACTGTTTGGGGTAGTGACATGACTAATTGAACTTTACTTACTACTTAAGTACGTACGTATGAGTGATACATATGCTTCACTAATAAAATATCACTCATACGTACATACTCGTACTTACGTAGTATGTAATGTGATCCCACTGTTCTTTGCCAAAAAATTTCCATAACGACTGAGCAGAATAAGAAAGTTTTAGCCTTACCTGTAGGTAATTTTATTGCAGAATTGTGTTTTTTTAGTTCATTCAACAAGCTTAACGGTTTTTAAGTTGTGCGAATATACGTTGTGCAACATTTTGCATTTTCGAAATAACGGAATATCTCGGAAACAAGAGCTAACCTAAAAGAACAGTTAGCACCACTGAATTAAGCGTACTCGAATCCGGCTTACCCAATGGATGCCATACTTGTCGGAAAAAAGTGTCAAATTTGTGCATAGTGGTATTATATCCGATCATTTATTTCAATTTTTTCTTCTAAATTTTCAATTTTTCCATACAAATTTGGCAACACTGCATGACAGAAAACTTTCTTTTGTCTATCTCTCATTTTAAAAGGACTTTTATATGTATAAAAGCTGGTCCAACTGGCCCTCTTCATGTTGGGTATAATGTAGAGTGTTTCCATTCGTTAAAACTGTTTACGTTATGCATGTATGTGCCTCTTAAGAAACCATACAAAGTTTATGAATTTAATACTACAATGTAAAGTACGAATAACAACGATATCTCTTACTCTCTGTCTCCTGAACAGCGTAAAGTGCTTGCAAGAGAATTTAAAAAAGAAAAAACATATAAGCGGGTGAAGTTGTTTTTTACTATGTTTTCTATATTTCACATGGAAACGCGTTGTTTTAACATGACACTTCACCAGTTAATTGGCCACCATAATTTTATTAACCGTCGAGGGATAAGGGCAAAATTTTTAACGTCACGCAGGTTTAAAAATATTGACAAAAATAAAGCGGAAGAAAACAAAAATTCTCTGGTAAAGTAAATTAAGTTAAAAAGTATTAAAGAACATAATCAAAAAACAGAGTAAATGAACACGGCAAACTTTCGTTTTCCCATACGCATTGAAATAATGCAAATTATCTCTCTTATATCTTTAAAACATTTGTTGTAAATGATAATTATCCGTTTATATCATTAATGCCATCGACGCTGCTGCTGCTTGCCTGCCTGCCTGTTTGTTTACATTTTTGTGAGCGCATAATGTATATGAGTGCCAGCATGTTGCATGCCTCAATAATAATGGTAAATTTAAACTGGATGATGATGAATGAAAAGCAAAGAAACAGAAAATAAAAATTTATTTTTTATTTCTTCCACTCATGCACTAATTATCCAGCAACATAACTGGACTGGTTTCCAAGAATATTAAAAGGCTCTGGACACATACAGATCATTCCATCTTTTGTACATTTCATGTGTAATTCATCATTTGCCATTAATAAATATGTATTCGTATGAAAATAATCCTTAAAAAAAATGTCACAGTGGGTGGTTATGCTGGTGGTCAGAACTATAGTTGGTGTTACATGCAACATGCATCTCTGTTCTTAATTAAGTGGTCTATAATGCGAATGCGAAGAAAAAACATTTTACGGTAAATAACTGTAATAAGGAAATTATATTGTTTTAATGACAAAAACTTATAAAAAAAAGAAACAAACACTTATCGATAATACATTGGAGGACGATCAAATTTTCCATGAAAAGGAAATTCATTAACGGAAAAAATTTTTAATTAATTTTGTTAAGCATACATATCCCTTAATTAAGTAAAATATGAAAAATATTTCCGTTTTCCTCTTTTTTTACTTGTGACACAACATGGAAAATGAGACAATGATTAAATGTGGAAATTAATATGAATTAATTGTAAGGGAGCAGCAAGCAAATGATATAAAATTTTAAATTGCCACCAAACTTGTAAGTAATCATCGGAAAAAGCAAATTAAATTTCATTAATCGGTTTGTTAGCAGACTTTGAATCAATAATTAATTATTCCATTAAGTTTCTAAGTTGTGACCACAGCAGATTTCATTTCGTTCGGCATACTGTAAAGCGAAGCTTAGAGATTTCGATTCCCTTCTAACAGGATAACGATTGTGAATACAAATTACACATTGCAAAGTCAGACTTTGAACAAATTTAAAACACAGTATGGAAGTGTTTGTCTCAGCCATCAGATTTGAAATCTATTTGAAATCTCTTTAAATAGAAGAACTACCGTCATAAGCTTCTGAACAAGGATACCTTGAGAAACATCTGGCAAGATGGTCAATAGTATAACAAAACAACCTCGAGATGTCATTCGAAATAAAAAGGGTACATGAAACAAATAATAAGTAGTTATTTAGTAGTTTGTTTTTATACTTTTAATTGCAGCGTGTGAATTATACTTTCATTTATAAAAAATCCATAAAAATTAAATTTTTTATATTTTATGTTTTAAAATTGTTTTATATTTTTCAGATAACACATAGGCTGAGAAATCTCGGTCCTAACACATAGATGGCGCTACCTTTAGTGCATTCATCTTTTTTACAGTTAGTGCTAACCTTCAAAAGACAGCTGCTAAAATTTCTTAATATTCCCTTAATTAGTTTGTGAGTTCCTGTGTCAGGAGTGACGATACCTTTTGTTTATTTTCAGAACAATGGATCAAAAACAATTTCGTGTTATAATTGTACACTGCTTCTTGATGGGCAAAAATACCGTTCAAGCGAAGAAATGTCGTGTACAAAGTACTATGAGGACTCTGCTCCATCAGAAACAATAACAAAACGTGATCGTAGAGACTCCGATAATGCAGAACGCATTGGATGTCCAAATGAGGCGGTAACATAAGAAAACAGCAACAAAAAAAATTCCACAAAATCATTTTGAATGATTGAAAAGTAAAGTTTCATAAGTTAGCTGACATTGTAAATATATTGTTACGTTTTTACCTTTTTTAAAAACGTTTATTTACGTGTTCGTAGATTGTAGTTAAAAAAAAATAAATAAATCTTGTGTTTAGTTTTTAATTAAAATCCTTTATTTACAGAGTTTTGTGCATCACTGCTTGTAACCTTTTCACAGCAATAACAATTTCTATTCTTAATTACTCTTTCTGTTTACAACTTTGTAAACAACAACAATTACTCGACAGATCTCTCTACTTAAAAATCTTCCAACTCGATCGTAGTTGCAACTTAGGTTCGATCACAATCTCTTCAACCAGACTTTAATCACACTAAACTTCGTTCACTGAGTTTACACCACATAAACTCTTCTCGCTGAGTTTACAACACATAAGCTGATTGTTGTTCGCTGTCGATATTTCTTTCCTTTACTTTGTTTTTAGTTCTTAAGTAGCTTTCAGCTCTTTGTATTGTCGTTGTTTGATATTGTCTGTTACTTATTTTCTGTTCTGCCTAATTATTGTTGTTGCCGTTTAATTTTTTTTTTTTACTTTATTTCTGCTAATGTTTGTTGTTATCGTTTTAATTATTTGCAAACAGCACGTATAGTTGTTTTTGTGGCTTTTGTTGATGTAATATAACGCAGGGGTGCCCAATCTGATTTTAGTAACAATATCGTGCTTTATATTGCATAAGAAAGAGAAAGTTTTGTTAAAATTGGATGCCGCATTAGCTCACTGTTGACCAAAATCAAGAAAGTGTTGGTGATTCCGAAACAATGGCAAAACCATATGAATTGAACTACGAAGCGTTCCCACATCTACCGTATTCGCCAGATTTGGCTGTTCGCAGACCTCAAAAATGAAGAGGTTATCGCTGAAACTGAGGCCTATTTTGAGGCAAAATATAAATCGTTCTACAAAAGTGGTGTTGAAATGTTAGAGCGGAGATTATGTTGATGAATTAAGCTAACTTTGAACAAAAAAAAGTATTTTCTTTGTTAGCCCCTGGACTTTTCAGCCTATATGTTACGTTACTATTTTATAATAAATTTTGAGAATATCTTAAATGGGGTCTTATTCTGAAAAACATGATCATATATGTCTACTTTTAATTGCCATCCAGGGTATGTTTAAAAAAGAATGAAAATTCGGAAAATTAACATTATATTTCAGAGAAGCTAAAAATGAAGTATGAGGTTTACGAAGACGATGCTATAATTAAAAAAATAGTAGCGACATGTATCCCTTGTTTCCGATATGTCAATTTTGATTCCAAAGATGTACTTTTCTCTGGTCGACCAGTCACTAAAAAAAAGTCGATTAGATCATGGAAAAAAATGTGAAAGACAGGCACATAAGAAGCCTGGGCTCGTCAATTATCACCAAACACTTATTAAATATTTGAAGAAAGCTAGATACACAAAGAAGTTCGATGTTTAGATGGATTTCGAAATCAAAAACGATATCGAACTATTTTTGAAACATATGATCACGGGCGATAAAAAATAGATCATGTACGACATAATGTACGATAAAGATCATGGATAAAGCAAGGTAAAGCTTAGCAGAAAGATAATGCTGTCTCTGGTAAGATTGGAGGAGATTTGATTACTGTGAGCTTCTACAACCCGATCAAAAGATTGACTCTGATCTCTACTGACAACAGCTAATGAAATTGAAGCATGCACTTCAATTAAAATGGCCAGAATTGATCAACAAAAAAGGTGTTATGTTTGACTATGATACCGTCAGACCACCACACACATCTTTGATGAACAGGCAGAATCTAAAGGAAAGTTTGGCTGTGCGTCCACCATATAGCCCGGGATTTGCATCTTCAACTTATCATTTGTTTTGATCACATACTGTATGTATATACATACGTACATATGTACACACATATGTATACACATACATACATATGTACATACATATGTATATACATACATACATATGTACATACATATGTATATACATACATACATATGTACATACATATGTACATACATATGTATATACATACATACATATGTACATACATATGTATATACATACATACACACATATGTACATACATATGTATATACATACATACACACATATATACATACATACACACATATGTACATACATATGTATATACATACATACACACATATGTACATACATATGTATATACATACATACACACATATATACATACATACACATATATGTAGATACATATGTATATACATACATACACACATATGTACATACATATGTTTATACATACACACATATGTACATACATATGTATATACATACATACACACATATGTACGTACATATGTATATACATACATACACACATATGTACATACATATGTATACACATACATACATACTTACATACATTCATACATACGTACATAAATACGTACATACATACTTACATATATGTACATACATATGTATATACATACATATATATATACATACATATGTATATACATACTTATGTATATACATATGTATATACATACATACATATGTATATGTACATACATATGTGTATGTACATACATACATACATACATACATGCATACATACATACATACATACATATATGTGTGTAGATATGTATGTCCATATTGAAAATTTCTCTGCAAAGTTTTTAGTTGTTTATTTGTGTGTCAAGTAAGCTAATGAAACAATTTTGTTGAAATCTGGAACACAGACAGATCCTAACGAAAGTGCAATAGAGCTTCGTATCCTTTTTAAACTTAATCGGGAAGAAATAACACGCATTTTTCTTCTTAAAGCAAATTTTTTTGTTTACTAGCATTCATAATTCACTACAATATGTTGCATGAAACTATATTTAAAAATTTTCCACCTTGAAGAGCCTAATAGTGTTTAAGGAGAAAATTTCGGACTCATAGTCCGTTCTTACGAATCAAGTAGTTATTCCGCTGTAGCTTGTTAGCAAAAAAATTATTTCCACAGGAAGGGTGGGCTTGGCGCAACCCGTAATAGTAATATTTATTATATTACATCTCATCTTATAAAGACAAATAAATGGTAGAAAAAGGACCACAATCGCAACTAAAAGAAATTTATCTTCCATTTATAATATGCAATATATGAATTCACGGGCAACGCCGGTAAGGCAAAAGTGGTTGAAAACATTTGCTTCAAAATTAATTGATAAAAGCATTTTAACAACAAAACAAAATAAAAAAAATAATTAAAAAAGTACATTTTTTTCTTTTACATAATAAAATACCAAGTGTAACAAATACTTTACAAAAATATTTTAGTTACAAAAAACGCCAACAACAACACAAATATTTCATATTAAAAACAAAAAAAAAACAAACAAAAGTTGTACAAAATTTCTTAACCTTTTTTGTGGGCAAGAAGAGAAGAAAAAACGAAGAAAAAAACTAAAACCACACTTTGAAATACCACTTGACATTCTAATGCATTTAAGTCTTAAATATTTTAAATTTATTTTTATTTTGTTTTTTTAATTTTATTTTATTTCATAAAACAACGAAAATATATTTAAAAAAAAAACAACAACGACAACAAGATTCAAGTTTTCAAAACTGACAAGCAAAAATTACATTTTAAAAGCGAGTACAAAAACGCCGACACACAAAATACGTTTTGATTTCTAAAGTTTTTTTTTTTAAATTTTGTTTTGTTTTTAATCACAAGCAAATCTACATACAAAGATATTCACTTACAACACAATACGATTAATAGTTTAAGAAACTTACACACACAGACACACACTTATAAAGCAAATACTATGAAATTGAAAAGAAAATTAAAAAAAAAACAATTTCATTGAATTGCTGAAACAACCCACGCTTTTCCACAGCCAACAACCAGCAGACATATTTCATTCATAAAAATATTGAGTGGAATTGAATGAGTACATTGAAGCGAACGAAATACACTCATCACTATGAATGGGGAAGTATACCTTACTGCATAGATCATGTATTATATGGTTTAATTGAGTAGAAGTGTTTCTTTTATTTTTTCTTAGAAATTATCATGACCACTAACATTAGTTACTTTGTGTGTCTGTGTTTAACGGGTGTGAAACATGAAATTATCACCTGAAATGTGAAAATCATTCATTAAAAAAAAAAACTGTAAAAAAAGAAATCAAAACAAAGTTGTTAAAGGGTGGGCGTAGTTGTTACACCACTTCAATTTTGCAGCTTAATTTAACAACAACAAACAACAGCACTTAATAATTAAATAACGTCCACTCAGCGTTTAATGCTAAAAACCATTCACCTTCATTTCAAAAATAAAATAAAAAATAATAATAATTTACACTTTACATTTGAAAAATTGTTGTATATTTTTGTTATTAATGAAATAAATAAGAAACAATTAAGAAAGTTATTAACCAATAACTCCAACTATGTAGTACCCTACAAGCTAGTGTGCTTTATTAACAATAACCTATGGAATATGATGTGCATTTGAATTACATACACGTACATAGATTATTGAAACCAAACACAGAGTTTACAAGGTGAGACTGAAGGCCAAATATGTCTTCCTCAACTCCAAATCTGATCAGATTTACTGACTTAGAACTAAGTGTGTAAAGTTAGCTCTAAAAGTTATATTCCACTCTTTCTGTTAAAGCGGTTTTTCTGTAAATTAACATTGTACTGTTAAGTTAACAGAATGAAATTGTTTTAACGAATATAACATGTACTTGTAAGGAAAAACTAGTAAATTTATTATTCAAATTCTATTTTGTCTCAAAATTCAGTATATTATCTGCACTGAATGAAGTGAATCGACTAACGCTTGAGCAACGTTGGGATTTATTGGAAATTCGTTTGCAAAACAAAGACATTGGTCGGAAATTGCAAAAACAATTAAAAAAATTTCAAAAAACATCTCTTCGGATGAAGCTCATTTTCATCTTGGTGGGTACGTTAGTTAGGCTCAGGAAACCCAAACGTGGTCGTCAGTAGCCAATGCACTCACAACGAGTGACTGTTTGGTGCAGCCTTTGAAACGGAGCATTATTGGCTTATATTTCTTTGATAATGAACACGGCGCAACCATTACTGTCAATGGAGGCACCTATCGCCTATTTTTTGTGCCCGTTCTTCATGGTATTAATGTGAACGATGTTTCAACAGTATGGTGCGACTTGCCACACATCTCATGCCAAAATCGATTAATTACATCAAACGTTTGATGGCCGTTTAAATAGCCGAAATGGTGATGTCAGTCGGCCGCCAAGAAGCTGCGATTTGACACCGTTGGACTATTTTCTGTGGGGCGACGTTCAAGACAAGTGCTATGCTGACAAAATAGAGATAATTAAGCATTTAAAGGCCAACATTCGTAATGCCATTGCCAAGACACAAATTTGAGAGATAAATTTGGCAAATTTTCAAACCGTTTTTGTCTTATTGCAATTGAAATTTAAACTTGTTAATGGCCCACCCTATATCAATGCTTTCAGATAGAGAAGTAAAACAGCGAAATTGCATATGTTAAAAAATTCGCACGTTGGTAAGTGTAAAATAGTAGAGCAATACCGACTTCTAGGATCACTAGCCATGGCATTACGGATTCCTTTACACTTTACCGCATGTCCATAATCATTACCGCTTTTAAGATATAGGGCCTTAAATTTAACCAATTGTCAAAAATACGCACTTAGCTATTTTTTAAATTTGAAAAAGTATCCTAGGAGTAAAGAGGTGAGGCAATACCGACTTCTGGGATCAGTAACCATGCAATCGAAGATTCCTGTTCACTTTACCGCATGTCCATAACCATTACCGATTTTTAGATACAGGGCCTTAAATTTAGCCAATTGTCAAAAATACGCACTTAGCTATTTTTTAAATTTGAAAAAGTGTCCCACGAGTGAAAGGGTGAGGCAATAGCGACTATTGAAATCAGTAACCATGCGATCAAAGATTCCTGCTTACTTTACCGCATGTCCATAACCATTACCGATTTTTAGATACAGGGCCTTAAATTTAGCCAATTGTCAAAAATACGCACTTAGCTATTTTTTAAAAAACATTTTTTTAAAAAACATTCCAAGAGTGAAAGGGTGTGGCAATAGCGTCTACTTGGAGCAATAACCATGGGATAAGAGATTCCTTTCCACTTAACCGCATGTCCATAACCATTACCGACTTTTAGATATAATGCCTTAAAATTGGTGAATTTTCAGAAATACGCACTTATGGTAACTGTTTCTTAAGTTTGAAAAAAAGCGTTCCAGGTGTAAAATGGAATGTAGCAAACACCAGTATATACCACCTCTGTTTATGCCGATGTAGGGTATTAAAATAATAAAAGTTTGAAAAAAATAAATAAACAACAAAATTGTTTATGCAGAGGCACTTGGCCATATCGTGTTTGTAAATAATAGCCGCAACAGCAATAAAAAAATCGATAATATCAGTGATTATTAATAGAAAAATTATTGGTGGCCAACTTTTTTTCTTTTTTTCTTAACGGAAATATTTATTTCTCTATTAGCAAGAACAAATCTTTAACGAACTAAAATCGTTAAAAGAAATTAAAGATTTTCAAATACATAAATATGTATTTGTAATTTTGTGGAACTGTGGGAAACTTTACAAGCTTCGTCAAATAATACATTAAATCAAAGGTCGTCGCTATCGATCTTTCCGCTAGAATCAATAAGCCAGTGATTGATGCATTTTTTTCGAAATGTGTGAGATAAACGTATTTTACTTAACATTGTTGTGTCCTAAACGTGGATCATACAAGCCAGCCATGTAACTCATGAAATGGAGTGTTATCGCGCAGCTACTCTATTCCATTGTGCTTCGTAGTCATGCATAGATCACGCCCGTGTTACATAAGACCATGTTGTAACTGAATAGTCTATATCCGCTTTGCATAAGAGTAGTAATCCCAAAACTATTCTGTGTCACTATGTTTTAAAATGACATAATCCATGCCTGTATTACATAGATCCATGTTGTATGGACCATATATTAACTTGAATGGATTATCTACTCGAATAATTTTTGCAGGCCACTATTTGGTTATAACTACGGAAACCAGAAATATGCAATTGCATGTTGTTCCTCATGCAACTACTCAAGTCGTATGTAAGATATTTATCAGTTTGGTGAATTTTTATGAATTTTGGCATCGATTTGTTAGTGCATAATTTTGCATATTTTGCTTATAACAGCATTCTTTTGCATATTTCAGTTTAGGAGCATGTTTTCTACATTTAAAGAGCATTTTAAGCCTTTATAGGGCATATTTGCATTTTTTTGTGCTCTAAAATATTTTTACAGAGAAAGCAAAATTTTTGAATGAGTTCTAGCCAAGATATGGTGGCATTTTCGAATTATCCGTCAATTATAATTTATTGCGCCATCTATATCTCAATTAAGATTGTTGCCGCTTACCAGGCTCTAAAACGATTGCGGGAAGAATATACAAACTACAAAGTGCAATCGGAAAGCGTTTAATGTTCAAAATATGTGTGTATATACAAAGTATTTACCAAAAATGCTTAAAATATATACGCATTTACATAAAAGTCCATTCTTTAAGGATTTCAGTTGATGAAACAACTGAAGCCACTGGAGAAAATGTCCCAAATGTTATGTTAGGTGTTCTGTTTTGTGAGAAATAAGCACCAAGCCAAAAAATCTTAATTGACACAGTTGTTTTGGACGAAGCTGAACTCGTCACAACTGTACAACTATTTGACGATTCGTTTAAGATATTAGACGTAAATTTAAATAAATGAAGGATTTTACCATAAAGCTGTCCTTAAAAGCTCAAGATAGAGTTAAAATATTTAAATACCAATACTATCCACACCCCAATATGCCGTCGAAATCAGTTCTAATTCGTTGGGTAACTTGGATTACAGCAATCAAGTAATATGTTTGAAAATTTTTGTTTTTTAGAGCATATTTTTTAATTTTTAGATAATATTTTCGAATTTTTACTGCATAAGACACTTTTTTAAGTGCATATTTCTAGATTACCGGGTTACAACATTACTGCGCTCTGAGTTATCGGGTACAGATAGTGCAGGCGATTCAGCATTATTTATTCAACTGTCTCGATTAAGGAGAGTGCTAACTATAGTCAGGAATCTTAAAAGCATTGCAAAAATTAATAAAAAAAAAAAAATGTTTCTAGTGCGTGTCAAATTTCGAGTTTATACGAATGGTTCTGTATGGGCCTGACAGGCAATCCGTCGGTTTACAGTAGTTAAGAGAAGAATTAGACAGTCATCAGCTTGTGTTAATCAAATGTGGGCTTTAAAATTGTTATCTAAATCATTAAGAAAGTAAGTGAATTTGTTTGTATATTGGTTCCGAAAGAAATCAATAAGATTCGTCTTTGGCTGAAGGAAGAAAATGATTAGAAAATGTAGGCTTGTACTTTGAACGGTGAGATGATTGCAAAGTCTAAAATATAATTTATGTTCAAATAACGTTAAAATATATAAAATTTATTTGTGGCTTAAAAATTAATAATAATTTGCTTACCAAAATTAAAAATAATTAAAATAATAATCGAAACCTTCAATTCAAGCATAACAGAGTTTAAGGTCATGGCACATAAATTACAAATGCAATCAATGCAAAAAAATATTAAAAAAAAATAAAAAAATATTTCAATTTTAATTTTAAAAATACCAGATTATGCTCATTATTCTACTGTCATTCTCTGCCCAAATAATAAAATCCAATACAAATAGTTTTACCCACACGCACAGGTGGCAAATGAAATATTTTCTGAAAATTACAAAAATAAAATCAAATGGCAATAAGGCACAAATCAAAAATATAAAAATAAATATAAAATAACTTTTGCATAAAATATTATATAAACTAATTAAAATGTAAAATATAAAAAAAAATTATTCATACATATGTACGAGTATATACAGTGATGGATACATATACCAGAAACATACATGTATAAGCATACATATATAGTCACCTTAAATGCAAATGTCCGTAACTACAATTTTATTTCTTTTACAAGAGAAGCAAAAACACAAAAATAATAAATTATTCTTTACAACTTTTTCAAAATTTATCGGGCATTTTTTTAAAAGGTTCATAACATTGAGTAGGCCAAAATACTATATATGACAACCGATTTAACAGCTGATAGTTGTGTCCTGTATAATTTGGTTTTACATTTCATTTTGGATAGGCATGCAATATTGAAATTTTTTATCAAAATAATGGTTCTGTTCATCAATCAAAAATGTTGTTCTCCGATGAAGCCCATGTTTGGTTTAATGGATCCATAAATAAGCAGAAAACTCGTACGTGAAGTACGGATAATCTACAAGGTTTTGTCGAAACACCATTACATTCACAGAAAATTACTGTTTGGTGCGCTTTATGGACTGGCGAAGTCATTTGGTCCGTATGTCTTCAAAAACGGTGATGGTCAAAATGTTACTATCAATGGTCAGCGGTATAAGGACATGAATCGAAATTTTTTCGTACCTCAATTAGCTGGCATTAATCTTGTTGACATGTGGTTCCAACAGAAGGGAGCAACAAGCCACATAGTGCGCTCTAAAATTGATTTGATCAAAGAAAACACTTAATAGACTATAAAGATCGTGTGATATAATCCCATTGGATTATATTCTTTAGGGCTACATAAAGTCACTTGCCTACGTCGATAAACCTAACACAATCGAACACCTGCAGATCAACATTCGAAGATTTATTGACGAAATATGGCCGCATATGCTGCGAAAAAATTGTGAAAACTGGTGATACAGATTGTGTCTTGTAGGTGCCAGCCGTGACTGCCACATGGCAGCAATCATATTTAAAAATTTTTTTTCTCCGTCGCTCCTCCAGTGAGTATATTGGTATTTCACAAGGCATCCATTACTTTGTTTCAGTTTTAGTAATCAAGTTGATTTTTTTTTCTCAAGCTAAGTAGATGATTAATTCGCTGTAGCTCCCCTTCATATGATTGTGCAGTGGTGAAGATCCTTGCTAAGTGGTGGTGGTGATCTTTACTTAACATTGCAATATTTTCTTAGTAGGTGGCGTTTTTTCCTAAGCGTTCGTCTGATATTTTTCATCATCCCCAGAGGTAAGTAAGCTGGAACGTCAGAAGGGCTTCTCTTCTTTGTTTCTTAGGTGGAGTTGTCTGGAGGGAAGTTAAAGCCTCTTTATTAAATACTCGAAACCAGAATACAATTTTCTTCATTATGTCCTCCGCTGGGGCTCGAATCTGGGTCGCTTGTGTTGTTAAGCATAAGCTCTAACCACTACACCACGCCATCCACCTTAAACATTAATGTCATAAAATTTTCTATCCAAAAAAGCCCGTTTCGTTAATAGATATTAAAATATTTTAAAATTATAAAAAATCACCAATACACGTAGGGATAGAAGTACTCTTGGCTACGTAGCTTTTGCAAATGTTAAGCTGTGACGCTAAAATTTCGTGGTAAAATCAACAACGGATGTACCAACTTAAAAAAACTCAAGTCGGAACGATAGGACCGCCACATGGAGGTTATTCCGAAAAGTTTTATATCAAGGTGGCATGTCTTCTTTTATTATGATTTAAACTTGTGTAACTGCAAAAAAACACCCGATACTTATAGTATTAAAACTTATTTATTTTTTGCAAAGTATTTTCAACAGGTTCTGTTTTTCATGCAAGGGCGCAGTTATGTCCTTTTGCATTAAGAAATACTTGCACTTGAAGTTACGTCCGTTTAGGTTTCCCGTAATTCTTTATCGGAGGAGGCTAACATTTTGAATGAGCATGTACGAGTAATTTGATAAAACGAAACTTAATTAGTCAAAAATACGATATCGAATTTATGTGTAGTTACGTCCGTTTGCATTTAAGGTGACGACGACATTTGTTTATACATATGTATGTGCGCTTATAAAAATAAAGATCAATGTGATTATTACTACTAAAAACAACCCATTTTAGCACTAATGCATATATATACGTACATACGCCGCATAATTGTTGGCATTTTTGTGTTTTTGTTTTGTTTTTCTATCTGCATTTGTTCGCTCTCTAATGCCGCTTTTATGGGCTTTCAATTATAAGCTTAAAAGTCAAGCCAAATATTACATTAACTTGGACAGAGAACACATTGTTTTAGGACTTTAAGTGCTGTTGCAACACTGAAGCCATACAATAAAATGGTTTTCGGATTTTCTCACAATGCGCTTGTTGCATGTTTACAAGCCTGTGTTTTGTCGCAACTTCCTGTTTTCGTTTATTTTTCAAATCTATGCAGGATTTGCTAAACACAACCAAAATGTACATGTAAAGGATATTTGAATTTATTATTAAATAATCCCTTTATTTGTTGTTGTTTCTACACAATTGATTTTTTTTTTTTTTTTTGCTATTGTATTAGCTCAGGCGACAGCAATCAACACCAGGAAAAGCAGCAACTATAGCTGCTGCAACAACATTTTAAAATCCTATTAATTATTTAACCTGTTTATTGTTGCTGTTATTTTGTTGCGCTACATTGAAATTGTTGTGTTTTTTTCAAACATTTTTGATTTGCAATTTTAAATCGGTCAACAAAACAGGGTAAACACAACAAATTATACAAATGCGCTTCTTTTCGGTTAAGCAATTAAAAAAAATTTTTTCTAACAAAACATCAAAACCTAATATTTGACAATTTCTTTCTTGTATGAGGCTTTTCTGTCAACTACGCTCAAGTTGCAATTAAAAACTTTTTTTGCGGTGTATAACACGGTGCGACAGGAAAAAATATACTTGGAAAGCGATACTACTTTTTTGGTAGGCGCTATCGAGTAGAGCAGGCATTTGTTTTTGAAATTTTGGAAGCACCCGGGTAAAAAACCGGTTTTTCTGGTTTTTTCCGGTTTTAGCTAATAACTTAGCTAAATATTAGCCGATTTTAAGGCTCCTTTACGGATATGAAAAGTGTAGACATAGACCTTTTAAACGATATATATGCTTTAAGAATCCTGGTAGAATCTGGGTATATTTCCAAAGTAAACACATTTTCAGTCAATTTGCTCTACATTTTTTAAGTTTAGATGCGTTTTGAGCTCTACTTTATATATGAACCGTACTAGTAATGAAATTATTAAGAAACTGTATTGAGTTATGAACAAAATAAGACATAAAGTTTAGAAATTCGTTCTTAGCTTCTTAAGACCCTAAGTTATCGTTATTTAACACAAGTAGCGACATTATTGGGAAGCTGCTGGATTTGTGTCTCTTGGTAAAGACACTAGAGTTTCCAAAACTATCAACAGATCGTATTTCTAGCATTTTTTTTCTTTTTTATCGGTAAATGTTAATTTTTTTCAATAAGCACACGACTGTTTTAATAATGACCGAAAGGAAACGCTATATGTATACAAAAATAAACTGTTATCATAATCGCTTAATGTTCAGGTTTCAAGAGGTTAAGCCATTTCGTAATGCAGTTCATGAAAAAATCATGCAATTGTTTGCAAACTGATATTTTGTTTGATTGCTTTGAAACTGTATTTTTAAAAAAAGTTTATAATTTTCTCATGAGTTGCTTTGCTCAAAAATTTAATTGACGGAGTGTCAATTTTCAACGGATTTCTTAAACTTAAGATCCATTTTATTCTTAGCTTAATCCTTAATGCTTAATCTTATAAATCCTTAATCATCAATAGTACGATTTCTACTTAAAATAGTGCGAAAAAATGCATCTAAACTTGAAAAACTGAAAAAAATAGCTGAAAAATGTGTTTCCTTGAGGAATACACCCAAATTCTTCAATTTTACTTTAAAGAAATATATATCATTTAACAGGTCTATTTCTCTTCTACCCAAATCCGAAAATAAACTCAAAATCGGGTAATAGTCAGCTTTATTATTGGCTTATATGTGCATGAAGATCCAACCGGCTTTTTACCCGTAAATGGAAATTTTGGAGGTGTTCCAAAAACGGTTCCTTGTTCTACTCGACAGCTCCTATCACTGCTCAGGTATTTCAATTTGCTAAGGGACGGAGCTGATAGGAATCTGAAACACCCTGATGGCTTCTGTCCTCAAATGGCAGATGAAAACGATGACCGAATTGTGTTAATATGGTTTCAAGTTTCAGTTATTTCAACTATAAAATCCATCAGACATTATGCGGATCAAAGTTATAGTTTGCGACAACGAACTCTAACTATTTTGTTGCTTAATTTTCTTTTATTTTTTCATTGCAATAAGAAAAAAATAAAGCTTTACTATCGCGAATATAACTTTCCGATTATCTCAAGTAGTGACCCTGTATATGTTTAGCTTTGACATGGAATTTTTACTGCTTATTGGCTGTTAATTATCTCATACCATAAAGCTCTAGAGAATTTTACAATTTTATTTCAGTTTTTCTTTCCCCTTCTTAATTTCACTTTTTTCTCGTTTTCTAGTCAAAATGTAAAATTATTTTCGTAATTTCATTTTTTGCTTTCCTCTTTTACAACAACAACAACAACAAAAGCAAAAAACAATGATAGCGTAACAAAATATGCAAATAAAATACCCTGCATTCAGGTGAAAATCTAATTGAAACAAGCGAAAAGGGGAAGAAAATAGTGAAAATTAAGCAGCGGAAAAATGTTGGCAATTTCAATGGACAAAAGGAAAATATTTCGAATGCAATAGAAACAAAGAAACAATGAAAAAAAAATATTAAAAAACTTTATTCAATTACATTAGAAAATATTACATATACGAGTATATCTGTACGTTCGTAAATACATTAGTCGAGCAATGGGTTAATAAGTAAAACAACAACAACAACAACAAAATAAAAAATCAATTAAAATAAAAAATGAAATGGAAAATTAAGAAACAACTTAACAATCGTTGATGTGGTAAATATAGAAGGGCGTCATCAAAAGTGTAAATAAAATAACAACCAACCCACTTATCTCTAGGGACCAATAAAAATTGTTATTAAAAATTGTTAAATAAATTGTTTTTGTTTTTTGTATTAATAACTTGGCCATAAGCGGATGCAATACTCATTCTTCGTTGCAATGACAACAACAGCAAATGCTTATAATGAAGCCCACACAATTCCAGAACATTTCACGATGTCTGTTAAAATTTTATCGAGAGAAAGTGAAAAAAGTCGGACACGGATAGAGAGTTCGACCGACATTCCAAAGAATTTGTAAAATATTTAATAGTTGATGTGTTGAAATCTTTAATGTTTTATAAGTATCTACTTGCAAGCCAATTCATGTGCTTCTTGCATATAAATACAGCGCAGACGAAGTAATTAGTAACTATAAACATTTTTAGGCAAATATTTAAACTTTAAAGACTTTTCCACATTTTAATGATTGAGGGTCCATATTTACTGAGCTACAGCCATTTAAAAGAAATTTTTAGTTTAACTACGATTTAATCTGAAATCGCTAAAATATATAGGCCCCATCTGGCCAAGATATGAGGCTAAGTTTTTTGCCAAGTGATCTTAGAATGCGTCGGGAAATATGTCTATTCTACGCAGGATGGTCGAAAAACCATCTTCGATCGTCCTTTGGATCTGTGCTTCGTTTAGAGGTTCGGGGTTGGATATCCGGACCGGATGTGTTGGTCAAATGAGGCCTTAGTTCGGCGTGAGTTTAATCTAAACTGAGATACTGATGACTCCAAAATGAATGCCTGTGTCGATGGTGGTGTTTATGGATCGAACTCAATGGGAAAATGACTTAGTGTCTTCCAGACAGAGATCATGGCCATTGCTATATGTGCGGAGATCAATCTGAACAGGGAGCTCAAGGGTAAGATCATTAATATATGCTCTGACAGCCAAGTGCCATTTTGACATCTAGACAGGTCCAATATTGCACAATACTTGCAAAAGCTTTCACTTGGAAATAATTTCCAGTTGTTTTGGGTGCCAGAAAAGCTGCCACGAACCCTATATCATTCCTGGACCTTACTGTGCAGCACCACTTACTACCATCCTCAATCGAATCATGGATTGGGAAATAGTCAGATACTTGGAACACTGGAGGCCATCAGTTCGCAATTTGGTCGTCGCTCTGAGGTTTTCAAGTATAGGAGACTGGACTTGAAACTTCTAACGGAGTTTCTTTGTGGCCGCTGTAGATTAAGGGCGCATCGGAAGAAGATAGCTGTCACAAATGTGGCTATTTTTAGACTGGTTCATAGGCATCAGAGACAGTGGAACACAGATTGTGTGAATGTGGGGTTCTTGATAGGTTAAGGTGGAAATGCTTAGGTAGGGTCCCACTGGGTGACATATCCACCATTATGGTTTCAGATCTACTGGTGTTCATTAGGAAGGCAGATCTGCTGAACAAACTATAGATCGGAACTGTAACAGCGCCTGATATAAGATAAAATATTAGCGAGAGATAACTAAGGAAAGTAAATATTTAGGCCGATTCTGGAACAAGATATCATCCATTATTATTACTAGTGGAGTTAAATGAAAGCATGTGTTATGTTATTGCATTAACATATCTCGACAGCCATTCTCCATTACTTAGGAGTCAAAGAACTGGCTTACAAACTGCCAGCGTGCGTACGGTGCTGAATTAAAGTATTCAGAACTGGTGTTAGTCATCGTTGAGTCATATAACAAATCATTAGATTTTAAACCTAAAATATTAGTATGGGGAACAAAAAAACATCTGGTTTGGCAAAAAGGCAACACAGCTGCACTATTACTGCAGTTAATGCAGTCCACATGAAAAATTTAGCATGTGGCCTCTCTAGTTACGTGTCTAAATACTAATACTAATTATTTTACCTCTGCTGCGCGACATATTACAAGACGGTATACTTACAACTTTAAATATGTTTCACAACCAACAATAAGTATAACAAACTTATAATACGAGACTATTTTCTCAACCATACATATACACATGTATGTACGTGTATGTGTGATAGTGTATTGGGGATGCGTAAAAGATTTTATTGTGTTGACAACAAATATCAGCGGGTTGTAGTAGCAGCAACACAAACCGATTACAGTAGCAAAAAGTACAAATATCTACGACTACAAGTTGAACGAGTTGTCATCGTATTAAAACATTGAAGCAGACAATATTGCAGATGCCGCATAAAAGCGATTAAAATGTTTTTGTTGCTGATGTTGTTGTTGTTACCAATAAACAGAAAGCCAATAACAATGAAATGCAATAAATATCGTTTTATTATTATTGTTATTTACCTCTTTTGTTGTTGTTTTTGCTGTTGCTGCTGTTTTATTGTTGTCTGTAATACTACTGTGATATGCGTTTATAATACGATATGTTGCAACAATACAAATGCATTTTTCCTTTTTTATTTGTTACAATATTTTAATATTGTTGTTGTTGTTTTTTGTTACCATTGTTGATTACTTTTACGTTTGCGCTTACGATTATCATTATCATTTTATTATTGCAATTACAGCATTTGTTGTTGCCGTTGTTGCAATTTTTTTTTTTTTTTAGTTTTGTTATAGTGGTTCTGGTTACCGATTTGTATGTTGTCAACAAATAATGTTGTCGTTAAGAATTGTTATATTGTACTAATAAGAACAATAACAATAATCATAATGATTAGAGTGATGTGGGTAAGTGGTAACGAGAGTGACAGTGTACAAATACACTGAAAATAATCAATGTATAATAACAATGATGAATTACAAATCGGGTGTTTTTTTTACAGTTACACAAGTTTAACTCATAATAAAACAAACAAATATATTTTTAGTATCAATGAAACGAGTTTTCTTGGCTAGAAAGTTTAATGACATTAATGCTTAAATGCGGGTGACGTGATGTAGTGGGTCAAATCCCAGTAGAGGATATGAAAACAAACCAAACAAAAATTTATTGAGGTTTTGAGCATTTAAAAAAGAGAATTCAATCTCCCTCCAGACAAATCCATCTCCCTGACCTCCCAGCTTACCTATGGCCACGACGACAAACAGCAGACGAATAATCAGGAGAAAATGCCATCTACCTGGAAAAAGTTACAATGCTAGGTAAGGATAACCACCACCAACCCTTGATTAATGAAATTGAAACAAAGCAATGGATGCTTTGTGGGAAGCTAATATGCTCTCTAGAGGAGTGAAGTAAAAAAAGAATACTGGCGAGCTGAAACACCAATTTTCAGAAACTTTTCTGGCTTATTTCCTTAATAGCTCTTCAAATATTGATTTCCAGGTGTTCAATTGTCTCTGGTTTATCGTCGTAAGCGAGTGACCTTACATAACCACAAAGAAAATAAATCACACGATCTTGGTGGCCAATTAATTGGATCATTACGTGAAATTATTCTTTCATCACAAGTTTTCTGAGTAATTATTCTTTCATCACAAGTTTTCTTGCCGCACGCTGTGTGGCAAGATTAATGCCAGTTACTTGGGCTACGAAAACATTTTTGATCATGTCCCTATACCGTCAACCATTGACAGAAACTTTCTGAAGACATATGGACCAGTGACTCTGCCATTCCATTAAGAGCACCAAACAGTAATTTTCTGAAAGCTTGTGGATTATCTTCACTCCAAATGCGACAATTCTGCTTATTTACGTATCCATTCAAACAGAAATGGGTTTAATCGGAGAACAAAATTTTGATTAACGAACAGAACCATTACTTTCATAAAAAATTTCGAGAATTTGCAAGCGTTGCTTTAGTGTAAGTCTATTCATGTCAAACCAGACTAACTAACTAACCTAAATAAGAGCGCTGAGCGATGCGTTGACAGGCGTGCAGCGTTGACGCTGACATACCTAAATAAGAGCGTTAAAATTTTGCCCTGAACAGTAATGCAAACTTTACGTTTCAACAAAACATCAATAAATAGAAATGAAATAGTGAGGAAATCGCTAGATTTGACATGAAAATAGCTGAAATGGCAATACTTTTTTATTTTCTTCATCGCAGCCAACTTCACTTCCTAACGCGCTGTCAAAGCAAAGCGTTGATGCGGCGTTATTTTGGTTTGCTTCATTCAATTTGTATGAACATAAGAATTTTTAACAACTAGACAGCGCTTAGCGCTCTGGTTTGGCTGTAAACAAAAAGCACCTATCAGCTGTTAAATCAGTTGTCAAAAAACATTGTTGCCAACTTAAAGTTATAAATCTCTATTAAAAAACACCCGATATAAGGGTGTTTTATAAAACATGACATTTATTTATAAATTAAAACGCCTTAAGAGTCAATGGCACTTACGAGTAATTTTACTCTCTCGTCTTTGGATTGATTTACAGCCGATATTTGTGAATAATTTTGAATTGTATTTGATAATTTTCTTAAATAATTTATCTTTCAGTGTATTTTTATCTCTGTAAGGAAAAGGTAAGTAATTTCTCTGTTCCTATATGGTACATTGTTGCCATTGCTAGTGACTGCATTGCTGGCAATATATTCTTACCCCATATCTACTCTCACCCCCACTCCCCCTAATAGTTATAATTGCTATCTTTTCTTCTAAGTAATTATAATGGTTGTTTTTATTGTTTTATAACGTTTTTCCTTTTAATTTTTTTTTTTAATGCTCATATTGTAGATTGAAGGAACAACAATGGTAACAACAGCAACAATAATAATTATTATCAAGACGCAAAAGAAACAAATGTGCATTCTCTTGTCACACACATACAGATAACAAGTGAATGCAATACATTTAGGCAGTCTCTTCCATTTGCTGTTGTTATCAAAACGTCGTTGATGTTGTCATTGTTAAGATGACAACACATTATTGTTGCTGATGGTAAAGAAAAGTTTTTGTCTCATTTCTAGACAAAGTACGGAGGGGAACAATAAAATGTTTTTCATTGAAAAAGTAACTAAAAGACTCACCACGTTCTTTAGCCCGCTGTGCTTACCCAAATCTTATTTGGGCGTTAGCAGTTTAGTGTCGCATAAGAGCCTTAAATATTTAACCCATAAATATGTATATTGATAAGAGACAGACACGAAGAGGGTATACAAATTGCATATTTTATTTTTCCAAATTAATATTCAAATGGTGTAAATGGAAAATATTTTACAAATTGAAGCATAAATTTGAAAATATTTTGATTTCTTACTGTATGAAGAAGAAGAGAAACGAATATATTTATGGATGAATGGTAATATATTTATGGATTATATTGATGCCATAACTTGAACACGAATGTTTTCAAAAAAGAAATAATAGGCGGAAATTAAGCTCAAGCAAAATCATTTTCTTTAAAAATTAAAATTTTGGAAATTACTTTCGCCATTATTTTCAATTTATTGAAAACGTTTTTTATTTCTTCTCTTCGTTTTGGTCAATAAATCCCGTCTCACAATTAAGCCAATTAATCAGTGTAAAACGTTTAAATGGCTAAACATAAATGAATGTTTAATGCCAAAGCATTAATCATCTGTTTAAATGTACGAGTAAATGGTCATGGAAATTATCGCACAAATTAACGCATATTGACTCACGTTATAAGCGCATGTGGAGTCCCAATTATGGGGCCAAATGGCGCCCCACAAATTTTACTTGTCATCGTTTTTTTTTCAAATACGTTTAGATTTTAAAACTCTCTTTAATACAGAAACTAAGGTTGGTACCAACAAGTGTATGCCAATAACAACAGCAGCAAATATGCAAATAATAGTTTCTAACAAATGAATAAAAACCAAACCGAACATGAAGCAGGCAAACAGATAAACAAGAAAAAAGGAAAAATAGAAATTACAATGAAAGCGACACAACTACAAATTATATTTGAATGTGGGGGCTCAATTGAATTTGAAATCGTGTCGCTTATGGGGCTTGTGATTCCGTACTTATCTTCCACTTTCAAGGGAAGATTTTAAGGGCAAATAAAGGGTCCGCCAAATAAATATTTTTTTTAAATGCTATAAAAACTACTGAACATTTTCTCAATTTTTTTTTTTATTTGAAAGTAAAATCCTTCCGGTTAATAATGGAAAATAATTTCATTCAAATGGCTGCCTCGGCTGGCCATGCAGTAGCCTACACGATCGGTCCAATTTTTAAGCACATTATCGATTGTCTGCAGCTGTATTTCACCAAGGGCTTCACGAATATTGTCCTTTAATGCGTCAATTGTGTCCGGGTATCAAATTGAGTCCAACGGTATCAAATCGCGGCTCCGATGTGGCCAAACGACATCAGCTCTGCGGCTGATAATGCGATCTTCAAAAACAGGGCGCAAAACATAGAGTGTAGCTTCGGCTGTGTGGCACGTGGCGCCGTCCTGTTGAAACAAAATGTTGCTAATATCCTCCTCTTCAATTTTTGTGAACAAAAATTCGTTCAACATGACTCTATAACGATCGCCATTGACTATAACGACCACTCCTTGCTCATTTTCGAAGAAAAATGGCCCAATTATGCCTCTGGACCAAAATCCGCACCAAACAGTGACTCGTCTTGGGTGTATCGGCTTTTCAATGTATGCGTGCCGGTTTTCTGTGCCCCAAATGCGACAATTTTGCTTGTTAACATACCCGCCAAGGTCAAAATGAGCTTCATCTGAAAAGATGATTTTTTTAGCAAAATCGGCATCTTCTGTAAGTCGATCGCAGGCCCACTTATCGAAGCGTGTACACAACCATTTTCATTCAGCGGAAGGATATAACTAATTATCTGTCAAATCAGACATGACCTAAGTGTTACCATACACGAAATAATAATGTAAGAAAATGGTGCGCGGATTTAGGCAGGCAACCGAACTTGATTAGCTTTTCGGCAGCAACATCTCAGAAGAGTTTGTACTACTTAGATAATTTGTTAGCCTTACAGAGTTCTATCAATATTATAAACATACTTAAAAAAACCTCTTGTATATGTTGCACTTACGTACATATGTACAACATTGGAAGGTTCAACTACAGGATTGTGAGGAAAACTTCTTATTCAAAAACCAGCGAAGAGAATTGTTTCATTATTTTGTAGTGCATCCTAAAATCTACTATTTCTCAACAAAAGAGAACCTAAAATAACGCGTTTATTTACCAATTATTGTAGTCTTAGATAGTGTTGCTAATATAGCGCCCTTCGCGCTATAATTAGCGCGTTTCAGCTATCGAAAAGTCGAATTTTTTTCTCTTGGCCGATTTTTTTATAAAAAGTGGAATTGACATCAATCACAGCCGAATTCTAGAACTCGCAATCATACAAAAATAGACTTTAAATACGAGTTAAAAATGTTAATTTTAGTTTTTGGAGAGATATGTATGTGGAGAATGCCCAATAGCCTTCAGTCGACCAAATGATTTGCTTCCCAGGTTCAATCTGAATAAGAGCACTACTGAGATAGCAAAGAGATGGGACATTTCCTATATTTCTATTTCCAATACTAAAGATCGTTGTGTTATTAACGTTGATCCACATAATTCTGATTTTGGAGATGTTTATACGTAAGCGCTTTCTGTATGTTTCCGCTTGTATAGAATCCAGGTTTTCTTGCATGCCGTAATGTCTCTGAGCCGACAGATAGATTTCGTCTGCGAAATTCAGGTCTTCGGTGAAAGAAGAACAGAATCTTGTCTAACATCAGTTCTAATAGGTATGTATTTTCTTTATGTTCAGTTTTATTTTTAAGTAATCGATTAAAGTATTAAAATATCTTTGGAAATTTGAATTAAATTTTTTTTCACAATTTCAGTATATTTTCTGTTTTTAAATATTATTAACGCGTTTTGGCTACAAACAGTTACATAAATAATAATTTATTGCTTTTTAGCGTTTTTGATTAGGGGGTTTGTACGTTTTAATAATAAAAAGTTGGCAACACTGGTCTTAGATACCTTTAGCATATCTTAGGAAATATTAAGAATGATCCGTGTAGAGACATTTAAGCACCTGCTGTGTGAATGCCGTGCTATTTCGGATCAGAGATAAAGTTTACAGGGGAGTGGCACTCTTTTACAAAATATGAAAGCTGGTCTGTATTTGTCGCTTCAATCTGATACGATGATCATGCTACGCTACAAAAAGGATCCTCTGGGTTAGGTTTGTATATTATAAACCAAACAAAATGCCATAGCATTTAACTTATTTTGTGTTCTAGATTGTTTTGTTGAATTTATTTTATTTAAAAACAATTTAAAAGGAAAAAAAGTAATAAAATTTATCAACCAACAACAAAAAAGTGGTTTCAATTAATTGGCATCCATTTCTTTTCCACAATTTCTGTGTAAAATTATAATGAAACCATTATAGCGATTGACACTCGTTTTAAATGCATTGTATTGATGCGTTTTGTGGTCTTATCGTTTCAATTATAATTTTACCGCAATATTCCAACATTCGATTTGTTCGTTATGCGAAATTGTCGTTATTTCACAAAAAATAAATAAATAAAAATAAATTAAAAATAAAATGAAATGGAAACAAATAAAATATGGTTACCGTAGGTGTTATTTTCGGTTTATTTTTTATTTCATTTTATTTTATTTTATTTTATTTTTATATTCAATTTGGTTTTATTTTATAATTTTTTTTCGTCGTTGGTGTTTTTATTATTTTAGTGTAGGTGGTGGTAGTATGCTCTCAAGTCTGAGTTTTTTCTGTTTTTGTTTTTGTTTTTGTTTTTGTTTTTCTTAAGCCTAAAATTATGGGTGCCTACAGCAGATACAATGGTAAACGGACAGACAGGCAGACTCATATGCAATAAACTTACCATAGCTACACTTGTAAGAGTAGCTCTCTATATGGTGGGTAATACCAGTACTTACAGAGGAGGTATCAAATGTCTCTATAGTGGCTATAAATTGTTATTCTTGGCTTTGTACTTGTTATTGTAAATGTAACTACATGTTTGACAAAAACAAAATATAAACAAAAAAAATGTCAATGGCACGCGTCATTGTTTGCCGTCATTGCCTTTGTCTTTACATATTTCACTTTATAGTCTTTAATAAAACGAGGGGTGTTAAGAGTACAAAATTTTTCATTTCTTTATATAGACACGAACAATTTGTTGAAACACTAATTGGTTAAGAATGACATCTAAAATTAAGCCACTTTTTGTATATCCCTGAGACCGCTCTATATGAACAGTGAGTTGATAGAAAATAAAACAAAACAATGTGACAGAGAAAAGCATGAAGAATAATTGAATTCATGGAATTCTTCTTCAAGGAATTGTCAATGTTTATTGTCCTTGAAAAATCACATGTTGAGGCATATAATTGACAGATACGGGTCATTATTGAAGGTCAAGGATGGGGAAAAGAATTATATTTTTAAGTCATAAAGGAACAAATCAAGCTGGTTTTGAATAGAAAAGTAATTTGCTGGGCTTTAATTTCTTAAGTTGTTGGCAACACAATGAAAAGTCTCTTTTATATTAGACAATTACTTGGTTCTTCAAAGTCTGCAGAAAAGGTTCGAAAAGGTAACGTCATGATTGAAATAAGGTTTAGCTTAGAGTATCCTAGTTTTGAATAATTTTATAACGATAGGCATACGTTTTTCTTATTTGTACAATAGTTGATTAAGAAATTCAATATCTTATTGATTTTGGTCAGGTAACCAGTAGCTAAGGTCAAGGGACGGTCTTTATGGTCAACCACACACAAGAACACTTACTGCCTCCGAGTGGCGGCCAACGGTAAAGTGCTCAAGTCTGCGACTTTAGAAAGTCTTGCCTACCCTCCATACCGTGACTTTCCCAGTGTGGGGGAGGAGGTTCCTTCCCTATGACTTACACTTGCGCATGGCAAGTAACCAACTCTGACGGTTTGCTGTTTGTATGGGTATTCGGAGGACTGTGCTAAGGTTAAATACTGGATTATCACTTAGTGCTACTATCTACTACTACTACTATCTAGAAAGTCACGACCCTTCTTCTACCCTCTGTCAACATTTTGATTATGTCGACTAGGGCTGGTGGTTGTAGTCTTCGGGAATAAGTAGCGCAGGGGTGGGTACTGGGATGTGAACGGCTCCAGCAATACTACAGCTGCCTCTGAAGATTGGTGTCAACCTTGGCATGGTCTCCCTGGTTCAAAGGTAACCATGGAACCATTATGGTAAATACACACTCTGACATTAGATAGCGGCTTTGAGGGCCGGCTTTCCCTAATATTTATGGAATAGAAATTTTAGAAAAACCACAAATCCGCGCCCACCCTTGCGGGTACAGGCAAGGCGCTTTCCCGGCAAGTTTCGGTCTGCGCTACTTCAGCCCCTGGTTACAGGGGCTTCCAATCAAAAACCGCGGCTAAAACCGATATACCATCCCTTAAATCGAGTACATCTACACCAGCAGGTTTTGCAGCTACTGATCCGGTAGCTTGCAGGCCGACAACATCAGCAGATGGAAAGCCTACTTGTAAGGTTGCATCTTTCCGACAAAAAACTCTCAACTTCCCACGGTAATGTGGGTGCTAGTGTTATGGCATATAGGCGAAGACGAGTGGGGTCGATCCTGCATGGGCCAGGGCTCATGTCAATGAGCCTCCCCCATTTCCATTGTTCGGGTGCCTCACTGAAAGGCAAAGTTCAGATGAACAGGTTGCGCATGTATCTGCGCAGTCCTCTAAGAGACCTAAAAGTAATGTCTCTTCAAATCGTTCTAAACCTCTAAATGATGTTGTCAAGGAAGGTCTTACATGTTCGGGAAACCACAGGGAGCCATCACTCCCGCACAATAGAGGCTGGTGGAGGTGGCCACCATTCTTCAAATCCTGGTCCTTTACTCAGTTGCCGCGATGCAGGATGGCTCCAGGGTCACATCAAAGTGGTTGTCTGCGTAAATCGCAGTTCAATGGAGCTCTATCAGTTAGCCATCAGCAAGGTTGGGGAAGTCTGGCCGGGGCTAAGTATGAGGCTATTCTTCTGGATCAGATTCTTCAACGTCCTCGGTCGAGCTCACGTATACCTGCGGTACCCTCTACTCCTACTGAGATACTTCTTAGGTGACTACAGCATATCAATCAACTGTTTAAACTTGACCGTCGAAGCATCTTCTCTGTAGTATCCATCCTCACGGGCCATATCGTTATGGGTAGGCACGCACCAAGGCTGCGCTTAACTGCAAATGACTTTTGTCGTAGCTAAGGAGGAGACATTGGTCCACTTTATCTGCCAGTGTCCGTGTCTCGCTCGACGGAGACTTTTCACACTGGGATCTCACTCTCTCGTTGGCTTATTGGAGCTATCGATCCTTGACATCTGGCCAATAACCAGGTTCATTGGACTGTCAAGCCGGTTTCCGAGCTAATACTGCTTTCACAGCAAAAGTTAAAATCTGTTTTAAACATTAAAACCATAAAGCAAAAACCCTTGCGTTCACACTATAAGTTTTCGTAAATCTGGTTTTGACTTTTATTTGACGAGCAGCTGCTGCAACTGTTTAAAATAAGAAAAAGTATCTAAAATACATTAACATTTTGTAGAAAGAGCTTTAAAATTAGAAAATTTTAAAAGAAAATAATCACTTTTGTTTACATCAACAATGGATAAGAGCAACAAAATAGTAAACAGTTTTTGTTTTGTTTTTATTTTTATTGAGCGCCATTTAAATTATCAGCTGATTAAACATTTTTAACTTGGTGGCACTGAATTTAGTACATCGAAAACAAGATTGTATTTCATAAAACCTACTAAAACCAATTCAAAAATGGCTTAATCTGGTCTTACCACAATATTTTTGTGTGGTTTTAATGGTGGCTTTAAAGTAAAAACGTAATTGTTCTTTAAAACCACTCGGTGTGAACACACTATAATCTAGGTAAGTGCTTCTGTGCGGTGCCTCTGTTTTATCATCAGGACTCTGGTGAATGGAACGGGAACAACGCGACAGCGGGTCGCTATGCCTGCTCTGTTGGGCGAGGCAGCCATTCTCTCCCATTCTCTCCTAACATACTTATGTTTAGAGTTTCAACTTGACTTCTTTGGACTTCTTTATATTTTTATTATACAGGAATTAATAATTGAAGGGTTCAATATGCTGGCGAGTAATAAAAGCTTGAAGAATTTGCATCAAATTTTGTGAAGAGAAATCGAATTATATACTTGAAAATCAACAGTGTTATGCGATCGAGAGAAAGCCGCTGATGTCGGTTAAGATATAAAAGAAGGAAAAGTTACTAACAACAGAATATCTTCATTAGTGACTGTTGTATAACTGTTGAATGACATCCGTCAATACTTTTATTGATTTGCCTGAAAAGATCTGCCTTATCATCAATTTACGGTTATAACGTCAAGAGCAAAATAAGATTGTTCTCATGAACCAAGACCGATGTAATATCGAAATATTGCTCATTCATTTCTAAACCATTACCACAGCCATGCCATATACTCCGTATTCTTTAAATTCGAGTTCCTGAAACTTTTTTCTGATAATAAAAGTGAAATAATATAAAAAGCACATGTACTTGCCACGAGTAAAGAGCTACTACTTTCGAGGGACTTAAAAAAAAGTAAACCTGGTGTAGAAATTTATTTCTCAAAAAATGTATAATTTTTAGTATTGATTAAAAAAATTAAAAAAAATTACGGAATAAACATATAACGGGTTTTTAAGAGCGATGCAACTGAGAAGACAGGTATTCCACGATGCCTTTCGCTGTCATTCAGTAGAAAACATTTTCTCTTCATTCTATGTATGTTTGTTTGCAAACGTGTGAAATGAAGTCAAGTATTTAGAAAATTTCAAATGCCAAGAATTTCTCTGGAGATTTTCTACAGACTGTCTTCGCATCTAAATTGACTGAATATTGGAATTCTATAGATTTTCTATTTAATACTGTTCTGTTCTTCATGCTGCTCTATTGCTATTGATTAAATTCCAAATTGTAACAGCAGTAGTAACAGTAACGTCACGACTACAACATTTAATGAATGTGAGAATTTTATGGAATATTTTTAAAGTTTTTGTTGTTGTTTTCGTTTGTATACGTACGTATGTATAGTATGCAATACGCGTGAGATGATTATCGTCATCATCATCCTCATCATTGTCAGTATCTGGGGGACCCCAAAGGCAATGTTTGCTTGTGCTTTACGATGATATTAAACGAGTGCGAGAGTAAATCATAGGAAATACATATTTTGTAGTTTTTATGTGATAAACGAACACATACAGAGATAAAAAATAAACTTTCAGATACAAATATATACAACGCACAGATACATAAGCCATACAGATATTAAAAACTGCCGCAATTGCAGCAACAGCAACAGCAACTGCAACAGCAACTGCAATATGAGTAAGAGCAGTAATGAAAATCAGTCAACAAAAACAGAAAAAAAAAGAAAAAGAAATTATTGCCGTGTGACAACATTGATCAGAGATGACCTACATAAGTACACCTACAAAATGGACATGATTACAACAACAACAACAAAGTAATAATGAAAAAAACAGCATCAGCAACAACAATCATAAAACTTGTAAAATAAAATTATATTTCAAAAAAAAAAAACACCGAAAAAACGAAATAAAATGAAAAATTGAAAATAAAATCAGAAACTATTGGAACATGATTTGTATGTGCATATATACGTACGTATTATATACGTCGTATACGAGAGTATGATAGATATTACGCATAATATTCAACTTCTTTACAACAATAACAACATATACAGTTACACCAACATGTGCAACATGCAACAATAACTATAGTCGGATACATACACACACAGCCATACAAGAATACATCAAAATCAAATGCAAGGATATACTTTTATCACATCATGTATTCGAAATCGAAGGGAACAAAAATAAATTGAAAAACAACAAGAAATTATTGGAAGAGCATGCAAAAGGTTAACATTGACTATACGATACCAAACAATGAGTCTTTAACACGGTTGAACTTACTTTGAAGCCAAATTTTTGTTTTATTATTCTTTGACCTCCTTGTGAAGGTTACAATTGTACACAAAGTATAGTTGCATATGAAAAGATGGGCGTGGCATTTACAATATCAAATCAATTTGACTGTCATCCCCGGCTTTGTGGGTGTATTACATTCAATGGATTAATACATTTCAAAATCTTTAAGTTAATGGGAGTTTATTTAATAGTAATGCTACGAATGGAATTCAAAATAGACGCGAATTAAACCTTAAGAAAAACTTTATTAATAAATGGTGCCCAAAATTAACGTAAGATTTGAATTTGTCGCCATTTGAGCAGTAAACTGTTGGCAACTCTAAAAAGAAACAATTCAACAACTGACAGTTTAGGCTTAGTAGTAAAAATAGAGCGTTACACTATGCAACAAAAATCAAATATAGTCAAAATAGGGTTTGAAGTTCGTCAACTATAAAGAAATTAATTAAAAATTTCGGGGATTTCAGAAAAAACAATCCGTTCAAGTGTCAATATCGCAGCAGTGCGTGAGAGTAACAGTGACAATTCAGTAACCTCAATTCGGCGCCGTGGACAGGAATTGCAAATTTCAAGAAGCTTCTACAGCGTATACTCACTAAAGATCAGTGTCTCCATGCTTAACACAGTAACTGGAGCCGAATGACCGTGCACAGCGAAGAGAGTTCGTTGAATGGATTACACGGTGCGACAAAAAAATACCTGGCAAGTGATACTAATTTCCTGATAGGTGCTGCCAAGCAGAATAAGGATTTGTTTTTGATATTTTCGAAACACCGGTCCGGTTTTGCGGACCCTCATGCACTTATAGCTAATAATTTAGCTGAATATCACTCGATTGAAAGTTTTGAATGATATATATGTCGTTTAAGAAGCCTTGAAGGATCAGTATGTATTTTTCAAGCAAACACATTTTTCATCCAAAAAAAAAAAACGGTTTTTTACCCGTAACTCGAGATCCTTATTCTACTTGACAGTGTCTATCATAAAAGTAGAATAATTTTATAGGTATTTCAACTTCGTTCTTTTTGGTTGTACATCATTCATTCATTTTTTTGAACATCAGGAAATGTATGCAGATTCTTCAAGCAAAATTTTCCTAAACGATGAAGCATATTTTCACCTTGATCGCCAAAATTTCTGCTTTCGGGGTTCTGTGAACACATATGTGATTGTCGAAAACAAATGCCTCCACAACGTGTCATTTTGGGCGAGTGAATTTCGGACTGAACGCATATTTGGACCATACTTTTTTGAAAATGAGGCTGGTCAAGCAGTGATTGTTACAGGTGTCCGATATCGCGACATGATAACACACTTCTTTCTGCCGAAATTGTATGAGGGATTTTTGTCTATTAGCTTGTGTCAAGGTTGATAATGTGTTACGCCGGAAATTCCGTACTGCATTGCTAATTCGACCATCTGTGGGCAAGACAATCTTACATGTTTAAAATTAACGGATATAAAATAGAAGATATAAGAGCATTTGAAACATTTGTGGAACTTTCTAAACGTTGATATAGTTATTGTTTGAAGTCGTGCTTAGGCGTAATAAAAGTGTTGTATAAACGAATATTAAGTGGAGTCTGTATAGTTATAATTGCATACAATAAAGTGAGGAAATAAAAACTGTATAACAACAACAACGTGGTATATATTTTATTTTGACGCAATTAAAAAGAACTTAAATGTTTTAAAAAGGTTTAAACGTAACAATATTGATGTAGTTTCAACAAGACGGTTCCACATGTCATACAGCCCGTAAAACAATTCAATTACTACATGAGATAGTTCCAGGTCGTGTACTCTTTCATTTCGGTGATCAGAATTGGCCTCCTAGATCGTTAACACCATTAGATTTCTTTTTATGGGTCTATGTTATATCAACAAGCCCACAATCACCCGTGCATGAAAGGAAGAAATTCAGCCACATTTATGCAAAATGGTTATGGAAAATTTCGACAAACGAGTGCGTAAGTCGTGGAGGCCATTAGCTCGATGTGTTAGACCCTAAACACCCCTGTCCTATGTACTCTATGATTCAATAAAAAATAACAATCAAAAGACTAAAAACTGTGATTTCTATTAAAATCTTGCATTAATTTTTGGATACCCTTTATAACTGACAAAACGAATAAACGGCAACATAAAGTTATCTCCGGACTTCCCTATTTATATTGAATAAAACCGTATAATCCCGTAAGAACCCTTGCTTACCATGAATATGACAGTTTTTGCTAAAGGACATTTTAGTAAGAAAAAAGAAAACTCATCCCTTATTAAGTACGAAGATTGCCGAAAAGCCCAAAATTTTGCGATCTAAGCCTATATTTAAAAATTCCTTATCATTTATATTTAAAAGAATGATTTTTTAAAGAAAAATTATGCAACAAATGTTATTCGCCGTCGTCGTTTTCACTTTTCAATAATAATAACATGAAATAAGTATGTTCGCAATCGTAAAGTGTGTGAATTCCCTGTAACAACCAACGTTCCTCGAATCATTTAAATGAGTAACGATATTTGTTAGTACGTACCACAGATACATACATTCATATGTTGGCAGCAGTGTGAGAAATTATTTGCAACAGAGTCTGTAAGCAATAGAAAAAAAACAAATATTGGGTTTTCAATGATATTCATGAGGTTAGGTTGCTGTTGATGTTGTTGCTGCTGTTATTGTTTTTGGTATTGTTAGTGAATAATATTAAAGGAATTGATTTGATGGCATATCATATGAAATGCAAGCAACAACGGCAAATAGCAAAAGAAAGATGAAATCTGTTTTATAGAAAATAGCAAACATCTACAATTTATTCGCACAGATATGATAGCACGTTGCAAGTATTTTGTATTTGCAACATACGCATGTAATTCAGTAAAGTTCACTTACATTATTTTCAAACATTCGATTTATTTTTATGCAACTCGAAATGAATTGAATATGAACGTGAGTGGGGAAAACATTTTGTAAAAATGGAATACGTACTTGTAAAGGGACATAAATCTTGTAATCTTCGCAAAACACAAGAGTAATAAGCCAAGACCATGAAACCACAATTACTTCTAGAGGGAGTGCGTTTGAAGTTTTGGGAAATTATCGAGAACTCGAGTACAAGCAATACTCATTACAATTACAGAAAGACATTCGAAAGTGGAATGTGGAAAATACTTTTTCAGCTCGAAATGGTATCTAAATCTTTGGATTTCGAAAAAAGTTATATTTTTTGTGAACATTTTTTTTTCTTTTTTGAAACCAGCACCCAATGGATGATCCCTACTCATTGAGCTGGTACTAGGAAAATAGGTTATGTTAAGTGGCAGGGAAGACTCTCGCTGGAATATGGTTCCACAAACGAACATTGTGATCAAAGAACGAATTTTCTCTATCAAGCGTTGTGCAACACAACGGACAATCAACTACAAAGGGATGCGCTCTACGAGAAAAACGAGTACTATGTAAGAATATATGATTATTAGGAATGAATTCCTTAATTTCGTCAGAACACATTCCATTATAGTACCAATAAAACAATGAAATATTGCGAAGATGCTCTAACAAATTGATAGAGTTGTCTACTCTACCGTCATTAATGAGTAATTTCGCCCTTTCCAGGAGCTTCAAAATATACATTGAAGCAATGGCCCACACATTTTGGGTTGTAGATATTAAAATCATAGCTTGACATTTGCAAAAGCTACGTAGCCATCTCTATGTGTGTTGGCGATTTTTTACAATTTTGACCGTGTTGAGGTCGCAAAAGATATGCTTTGCGAGGCTGAATCCGATCCCACATTAATCAAAGGGATCATTACTGGAGAAGAGTCGTGGGTTTAAGAGTACTAAACGCAATCCAGACATCAGGCCATTGAATGGCATTCACCAAAAAAGCCGAGACCAAAAAAACCTCATTTTCAGTCAAAAAAGACGAAAATGCTCACGGTTTTCATGGATTACAACGGTGTAGTACATCATGAATTTTTGCCAGAAGGCCAGACAGTAAACAAAGAGTATTATTTGGGCGATGCGCGGTGTTTGCGTGAAGCAATTCGTCGAAAGAGACCAGAATTGTGGGTAGAAAACTAGTGGATTTTGCATCATGATAACGCACCTCGCAAATTTTTTGACGAAAAATTTAATCTGATTCGGCTCCCTGTGACTTCTCTCTGTTCAATCGAGTTAGAAAACCATTACAGGGTACGCGTTTCAGCAGCTGTTTCTAAAATTGTAAAAAATCGCCAACACGCAACACGTAGCTTTTGCAAATGTCAAGCTATGACGCTAAGATTTAGCGGGAATATCAACAACAAACTTAACAAAAATAAAAACTCCAATCGGAACGATGGGACCGCCATATGGGGGTTATTCCGGAATCTTTTTGATCAAGGCCCCAATCTCCAAGAGGTTCGGCCTACGATCAAAAGAATATGAATGCCAATTGCTACTGTCATCTGCAAAAGAGTAGATAGGATTAGAAGTGAAAAGAAATACTAGAAATAGAGTAGGAGAAAGAACAGAGCCTTGCGGTACCCCTGTGTTTATCTTGAACTCGTCTGATGAAACCCCATCTACAACCACTCTTTTACAGCGATCTCTGAGAAAGCTCGATATAAATCTAGAGAAGTGAATACGGACACCAAAAGCATTAAGTCTCGAAAGAAAAGCCTCATGCTAAACTTTATCAAACGCCTTAGAGATATCCAGATCCACAACCTTACTCTCGCCAAAACCATGAATGAACCTGTTCCGCTTATCCGAGAGTAACGCCAGCAGGTCACCAGTAGCCAGCTAAGCAAATCTTTGAACTCTAAATAACTCTCTGTGGAACATATCCTCTGTCACTTCCCGACTCTTTATGGACGCAGTCTCAGATTGCTGGGCCGCGATTTTTTTGATGGCCTGTGTGATATTGCGTCAGCTAGGATATGCGACATGGAGGCTTTTCTGTCAGGTCTAGGCTGGCTCCTTAGGTGATGTCCGGTTCTTTTTGGTCGTCTGTCTTTTGTATACTCTTTTAATCCTGCTGTTCTTCTTCTTTTCCTCACCCTGTCCTTCCTTTCTCTCTTCTTTCCTTTCTTTTCTTTGGTCCTATTGCCTTTTCAGGGGAAGGTCTTTCCACAATAGGCCGATGTGGTCTCTGGGTGGGATACTTCGGTACCGCCTTTCGTACCTAACCTAACCTAAATACCTCGCTAGATGGTAATTAATCATACCGTCCATAACTTTAGGAAGTGCCGAACAAATTGCTATTGGGCGGTAGTACTCAGATCTCATAGCCTCACCCTTTTTAGGGATTTGCATTGCATTAGCTAATGAAGAGCAGATGATCTATTATCGTTAAGATTTGCAGCTATATTGTGGTCTTGAATAGCTTTGACATTCAAATTCTACTTGGTTTTTCGAACTAATTGCTTCGTAACTTTCATGTTAACTGAAGACTTATCGAATGAATTAAGATCAGAAATGAGCAGAAAAGGAAAGGTTAGACTTTGGAGCTTATACAACAAATCCTTCAAATCAAACTTCGAATTATTAACTGGCATATGAGATGACGACTCTTGTTTAAATTTTAATTCCTGTTGCCAAACAATGCGGGATGTAAATGCTATTAAAGTAACACAAATCTAAACTGATGCTTGTCAGTAAAGATTCCAATTCCAAAAAAGCGATAAGAAGTTGAAAAAGACAAAAAAAAATTAAGGAATTGTATGCCCGTTTCTCATGATTCTGGTCTAAATACGTTGTTCTTGACATGTTATGCTGTCTGCAGCACACAAAATTGTTGCACATTTGTATCGACATCTTACGCATTCACATGGTCTCATAGAGAAAGTAACTGCATATGCGACCATACTTTTGCTAGACTCTGTTGCAATTTCAAAACATGTACCAGTAGTAGCGTCATCTTCAACTGCCATCATCCTGAATACCTGATAGAATGTTGCACACATGTGAGGGTGCAAAGGCGTTGTTTTCCACAATTGTGTCATCAATGTATGAGTGAGTATGTGTAGAAATGCAGAAAAAGTTATTGAACAAGCCAACAACAACAAAAAAGCCACAACAAGGTGACTTATTGTGAAAATACCCAACCAATCATACCATTGATTGGTGAGAAAATGAGAAATTACATTTTTATGCTAATGAACTATGATGGTATACTGGATGATGGACGAACGATGAAATGATGTTTTTTTCCTTTTTTTAGACACAAACTTTGCCAAAATAAAAAAGAGGAAAAAGATTGGTCATAATAAAGAGTTACGAATGAACGAACGGTCATTGTGTTATCGAGTTGTGTTGGTCGATATTTTCTTTAAAATTTTCGATTTTTTGTTTGTTTTTTTTTTTTTTTTGCTTTTATTTTGTAAAAGAAGACCAGAATGGTTTGTTTCCAATTGGATTGTTGTTTCTTCAATTGTATTTGTTTATATCTTTTCTTATTGTTTACAGAGGAGATGTAGTTTAGTATGCCTGTTGCAAAATGCCCTTAATTGGGTTCGTTATAATGACTTAACTTGCAACATACATTTGCTGTTGCATACTGCCACTGTAACGGTATAAAAAAGAGTATTGGCAACGGAAAATACAGAGAAACATGAATAAAAAAAGAAAACAATCGACAATCAACAGCTTTTTTCTTATTTATTTTTATTTCTTTGTTTATAAAACATGTATTGGCATGAATTTAAAATGTTTCGACATTTTTCATAATTGTCTACCAAATTGATTAACTGCAACTGCTACTGCAATAACAGGGCTCACTAGTAGCAATAAGAAGCGACATGGCAACAAAATAAAACAAAAAATAAAGACAAACAAACAAACAAAATAAATTATTTGTATACAGGAAGGAAAAGACACAAGAATGATGCAGCTAAAGTATCCACATTTAAAATGCCATAAAGTAGGCGGAATATAATGTCCGATGCCAATGTCGTTGCCACAATAAGCACCCGCACACCATTTATGGCCATAGACTGGCATAACAGCAAAGGGTTTAAGATGCAAGGCACACAGCCAGTCTTTAAGTTAAATTCGTGAAGAATTCCTTTGGTTTTGCTTTGTTTTGGCCGAAAAACAGAAACAACAACAAAAGAAATTATTGACAATTACTTTATTACGCAAGTCGAAAACATTTACCCGTAGTTGCACTTGCCAGTGGCATTCTTCTTCGTCGTTTGCCACAACTTCATAAAACAACCAAAAAAATAGAAGAAATAAAATCAGGACAGAGAAATTTTGATTTATGCACCTGCACGTTTTTTAAGGCAATTATTGAATCCTACTCCTTTACTTTTCTGTGCTTCACCAACCAGTTCACAGTAAAACGCTTAAAAAGAACTATAAATTGCAATGACCCATTGTGCAATAGAATGTAATGATTGTCTGTTGTCTGTTGTCTGTTGTCTGCATCAAAATACGGCATTGATAACGTGTGCTTGCATACGTAGCAATTATAAGTTGCCGAGATTCTTCGATGAGTCTTGTGTAAAAGAAAAGCACCGTTATGCCACGTTTTGATTTCGAAACTCAGCAGGGGTTCTTAAATGACCAATAAAATTTGTGCTTATAAATGTTTCAAAGCTTTTTGTACCAAAATTATTTAAAATCAGAAAATTAATTTTTAAAAAATGAAAGAATCAGAGAGTATTTCTAACTATCGCATTGGTAGGACTGCCAAATACTGGTCCTTGATTTATTATCATAAAATTTTATGGAACTAATTATGTCAGGTCTGCAATTTCTATTTTTACTCGTACATACAGGACTTACATATGCTTTAAGAAGAGCGTAATAATATGTATTATTTTTTTGTCTTTTGCAGGGTGTCCCAAACTTAAATAGAAAACACAGTTTTTAATCTTTGGATTGTTATTTTTTTATTGAACCATTGGATAGGGTTATTTATTGAATAACAACTACCGACCATGAACTATAGGTTCATGGTTATAACTCCGAAAGCAAGGCTCAAACGTATTCTGTGCAACTAAATAACACAGGCGCAAAAGCGGGGTACTCCACTCAGAAATCAAAAAAAAGTTCATTTTGGATACCTTCAGTAGAGAGATAAGAGAAATAAAAAATGCGACCAATAATCCCGAAAATAAGAAATCAAATAAAAGAATTAAGAAAAATAAGACAAGGGGAGAGGAGTCCCCTCACTAGGTAACTAATGCCCAACAAAAATCTTTCCAGATTAAAGATTCTGGTAAGTGCAGCCTGAATTTGCCATGGCAAAGATTTGCCTGTGTCTCAGTCAGGTTTTTTCTCTAAACGCATAAGGCACATAAAGTCTAGTAGAATTCTGGGAGATTCCGTCCTAGATTCAGAACCCATTTCGTCCTTGAACAGACCATACTAAGGATATTCGACACTATGACTTATCAACCACTTTCAATATGTGCAAAAGATTGACGTAATTGTGTAGCAAGCAAAACTTATATCAATACTAAATAGTTCCGAAATCAATCACTGGCTGAAACATTAACACATTGTGTTATCGAATGCCCCTTAAGATCCTAAAAAAATGGAATGTTGCCCTACATAGCATACTTACTATCTAGAGACTATAACATGGAACAAAATCTATCAATTTTATTTAATGAAACAACAAAAATTGAAAGAATTTATTTAAATGAAAGAACCGGTTAACCGGTTTTTCGATTAACCTTTAACCATGGCTCTTAAAATTTTGTAACTTTTCGAATTATTCGAAAACCGGATTTTAAAAAAATTTTAAAATCGATCTCCCTAATAACAACACATCGGGCAAATGGTCTCCACTGCTTAGCATGCTCATGCGCATACGTTTGTCGAAATTTTGGCATAAATGTGGCTGAATTTCGTTGATGCAGCTAAGAATTTCCTCCTTCCACGCACAGGAGGTTGTGGCCTGTGATTTCAAATAACCCCATAAAAAAATCTAATGGTGTTAAATCACACGATTTAGGGGGCCGTATTGCATGTGTCACTGTCTTGTTGAAATCAGATATTGGCCACTTCAATATCATCCAATTTCGGCAAAAGGAACTATATTATCATGTCGGGATAACGAGTACCAGTAACAGTCGCTGCTTGACCAGTGTCATTATCAAAAAAGTATGATCCAATTATGCCTGCAATCCAAAATTCATACCCAACAGTGACATGTGGGTTTTCAAAAATCCAAAAGTGGCAATTTGGCGATTAACAAAGCCATCAAGATGAAAATGTGTTTCATCGCTTAGGATAATTTTGCTGGAAAAATCAGATTTCATTTGATGATGTTCATTCATCCATTCATCGAATTCTCTTCGCTGTACATGATCATTACGACTTCAGTTGTTGTGAAATTGAATTTTGTATGCATGGAGACACAGATTTTTAGTGAGTATAAGCTGTACACGACGCCGAATTAAGGTTCCTGGATTGTCACCGACGCTTTCACGCACTGACATTTGAAGGAACTGTTTTTGAACGACCAATGGATCCAGTCTTCCAGAATTTTTCAAATAATCTGTTCATAGTTGACGAAGTTGAAACACTATTTCGAGCATATTTTGTATGAAATTTTCGAACTGCGGCCGCCAAGCTCTCATTATTTTTGAAATATTGTTCAATAATAAAAACACGTTGCGCTCCCTAAACATTCAGCTGTCGCAAATGGCGACAAATTGTAATAAAATGACATTTTCTTTTCTGTAAAAAAGTGTTGCGCTTCGGGTGTTCTTTGTCATAAAACGTCGTCAAAAATTAGGAATTAAAAAAAAAAATTAAGGGCAACATTTTTAGTAATGAACACAGCAGCCTTTGTTTATATTAAATTTTTTTAAAAGAAAGAGAGAAAGTAAGGGCAACATTTTATTCAGAAAAAAGAAGGTCATTGATTTAATTTCGGGACACCCTTTACTTTTTTTTGTCGTTAAAAGAAAAATTATATTAAAATTGAATGCGTGCGAGTATGTTCGATTTGCAATCTATAAAAGAACATATCGGATCGGAAATTTTACATGAACGGTATTGTGCTGTCATTCAAAAAGTGATTTAAATTAAATAAAAAATATAAATTCAACTTTTATAACTGAATTTTTTGTTATTTTTTTTTGCAATTTGAAGGCAAAATAATAACAAAAGAAGTGAAACGATTTTTATGATTTCACTTTAATTTAAATAATGTTTAATGCAAATATTTATTTTTGTATCAGTTTTTTTTCAATTTCATTTTTATTTGACAAATATTACGTTTTTCACTTAATGGTCTTAAAACAAAAAAAAAAAAAAAAACAAAAAATAACATTTTCAAGAAATAAAGATTAAATTGAAATAAATTCAAACAAAATCCATCTTAGTCAGTTAAACTTTTAGTCAACCCGTGTTAGTCATTCAGTCAGACAGTTTGTCATTATAAGCCAAATCAGTTGAAATACAAAACAAAAAATATCAAGACCAGAAGAGAAAAAAATCTTTTGAAAATCAAACTAAAAAAGAGACACTCAGATACCAACACTACTAAGGTATTTGATTTAAAACAAAACACCAGAATTCATGATTCCAATTTTAAATATAAAAGAATGTTTTTTTTAACAAAAAACAAACAAAAAAATAAATACTAGACTGTTCGTTCGTACTACTACTTGACATGCTATTGTTTGATGTATTTTTGTATAATTTTTTTTTTTCTAATCTTTGTACGTTTTTGCTTCAAAAGATTTTTGACTTAAAAAAAATAAAAAGATTTTTTTCGACATGAAAAAAACAAAAATAAAAACAAAAACATCATCACTAATTGACACTTCAATGGCATTAAGAAGTTATTAAAGAGCATCATGGTCTTAATAATTGTAGACATTAAAAAAAATAAAAATAAATATTTATTTTATTATATTTTATTTATTTTTTTGTTCAAAAAATCTAAAAAAAAAACGAAATAAGGAAAAGAACTTTTTATTGCAAACAATAAATGGTATGATTGAAAAAATCAAATATCACGTCTTCCTTAAGCAATTAGAACAAAAAAAGAAAATATTTATTAATTAATGCCGTTTTATTTACACTTCACTTTTTACTCCTGATACATACCGTTCTTAGTAAATTATTGTTTTCTTTACCATATATCATCCTATACCAGCTGATCCTTCCAACAAGCCAGCATTTATCGCTGGAGCTTGATATGACAGTATGCAAGACCATTTTAAGGATGCAGAAAACGGTTAGGTATTAGATAGGCCCTTAGACTAACTTTCTGCACGTTAGTAAAACCGTATGTCACCGGTGCTGCAAACCGCTGCATAATAGAACTGTTTCTGAATCTTCAGTACTGGCAACCAGTGGTGTCATACCCAACAAGTGGCAAAGACTGTGGCAGGTCAAGAATGTTAATGATCATAGAGTTACGGCAAATGATCAAAGAAGACAAACTGTTTAACAGTGGCAACAGAAATAGAACGCTGAAGCTAGAGGAAGATGGGTTGCAAAACTCCCTCCAGACGTATTCCGATAGGTCGAGAGGATATTTGTCAAAGTTAGTTATTACTTAACGCAGTTTTTGAACGGACACGAATATCTGTATCGAGTGCATATACAAATATTCGGCGGAACATAGTTTCTATCATTGTGGAAAGTAGAATACAGTAAGAGCTAGCCTTGAAGCCACGATCAGCTTATATACCGTTCTTAGTAAATTATTGTTTTCTTTACCATATATCATCCTATACCAGCTGATCCTTCCAACAAGCCAGCATTTATCGCTGGAACTTGATATGACAGTATGCAAGACCATTTTGAGGATGAAGAAAGCGGCTTATTACTTTGGTATTAGATGGGCCCTTAGACTAACTTTCTGCACGTTAGTAAAACCGTATGTCACCGGTGCTGCAAACCGCTGCATAATAGAACTGTTTCTGAATCTTTAGTACTGGCAGTCAGTGGTGTCATACCCATAGAGTCATACCCAACAAGTGGCAAAGACTGTGGCAGGTTAAGAAAGTTATTGATCATAGATTTACGGCAGATGATCAAAGAAGGCAAACTTTTTAACAGTGGCAACAGAAATAGAACGCTAAATCTAGAGGAAGGTGGGTTACGAAACTCCCTCCAGACATATTCCGATGGGTCGAGAGGATATTTGTCAAAGTTAGTTATTACTTAACGCAGTTTCTTCCCGGACACGAATATCTGTGTCGAGTGCATATACAAATATTCGGCGGAACATAGTTTCTTTCATTGTGGAAAGTAGAATACAGTAAGAGCTAGCCTTGAAGCCACGATCAGCTTATGTACCGTTCTTAGTAAATTATTGTTTTCTTTACCATATATCATCCTATATCAGCTGATCCTTCCAACAAGCCAGCATTTTCCGCTGAGCTTGATATGGCAGTATTCAAGATCATTTTAAGAATGAAGAAAGTGGTTTATTACTTTGGTATTAGATGGGCCCTTAGACTAACTTTCTGCACGTTAGTGAAACCGTATGTCACCGGTGCTGCAAACCGCTGCATAATAGAACTGTTTCTGAATCTTTAGTACTGGCAGTCAGTGGTGTCATACCCATAGAGTCATACCCATCAAGTGGCAAAGACTGTGGCAGGTCAAGAATGTTAATGATCATAGAGTTACGGCAAATGATCAAAGAAGACAAACTGTTTAACAGTGGCAACAGAAATAGAACGCTGAAGCTAGAGGAAGGTGGGTTACGAAACTCTCTCCAGACATATTCCGATGGGTCGAGAGGATATTTGTCAAAGTTAGTTATTACTTAACGCAGTTTTTGCCCGGACACGAATATCTATATCGAGTGCATATACAAATATTCGGCGGAACATAGTTTCTTTCATTGTGGAAAGTAGAACACAGTAAGAGCTAGCCTTGAAGCCGCGATCAGCTTATGTACCGTTCTTAGTAAATTATTGTTTTCTTTACCATATACCATCCTATACCAGTTGATCCTTCCAACAAGCCAGCATTTATCGCTGGAGCTTGATATGACAGTATGCAAGACCATTTTAAGGATGCAGAAAACGGTTTATTACTTTGGTATTAGATAGGCCCTTAGACTAACTTTCTGCACATTAGTAAAGCCGTATGTCACCGGTGCTGCAAACCGCTGCATAATAGAACTGTTTCTGAATCTTTAGTACTGGCAGTCAGTGGTGTCATACCCATAGAGTCATACCCAACAAGTGGCAAAGACTGTGGCAGGTCAAGAATGTTAATGATCATAGAGTTACGGCAGATGATCAAAGAAGACAAACTGTTTAACAGTGGCAACAGAAATAGAACGCTGAAGCTAGAGGAAGATGAGTTGCAAAACTCCCTCCAGACATATTCCGATAGGTCGAGAGGATATTTGTCAAAGTTAGTTATTACTTAACGCAGTTTTTGCCCGGACACGAATATCTGTATCGAGTGCATATACAAATATTCGGCGGAACATAGTTTCTTTCATTGTGGAAAGTAGAACACAGTAAGAGCTATTCGGCGGAACATAGTTTCTTTCATTGTGGAAAGTAGAATACAGTAAGAGCTAGCCTTGAAGCCACGATCAGCTTATGTACCGTTAACAACTCGTGTGAGAGGATCCTGTACAACAATAGTATACTGAATATGTTCTGAAAGGTAAGAGCAAATTCCTAAAGTGGTGCAAGTGTCAGAGTAAAGTTACTTTCACTGCTAAAGCTTTAAACACATAACCAACAGCAAGCAGCAGACAGCAAAATATCAAAATTAGAATACATAAGTTTATATGAAATCAATTATTATTATTATTTAAAGGCAGCACAGCAAAAACCTAAGACCTTTGCTGCTACTGCTCCTGCTAAGCATAAAAAAATTTCTATTTTTTTAAGCAGCAAAACAAATTTTAGTGATACCAATATAATATAAAATTGGAAATAAAAAAACGTAGAAATAGTTTTTTTTATATATTGGAAAACAACAGTATAAAATTAAAATATTGTATCAAACAACATTTATGTTAATAATTATTAGTCTTAAACACATAATTTCATTAATTTTTATATTTTTGAATAATATTTTAAAAAAGCGATTTTATTTTGTTGAATTTGAAAAGCTTGAGTGTCACCACTGAAAAATATTTTTCTGTAACAAATATTTTTATGACAAATGAAACAAATGACAATGAAACCTAATTTTATTACTGCCGCTGCTTTCAAAATATTTATGTTACTTATTTCATGCTGCTTGCTGTCAGTTATGTGTTTAATGCTTAAATGACACCAGAGTAGTTCCAGAGTGGGCACAAGTGGTCAGAAGAATATGACATAGTGATTTAAAGGCGGGTAAGTCCAATACATGAAAAATTGTTACAACTTATTATTTCGTGCGCTGAGGTACATTAATCCCTTCTTTCGCCCAAAAACATATATACAGTGGTGAAAGAAATAATAGGGACACTTTCATTTTTCTTTCCAATAACTAGAACAACGTGAAATGGTCTGAAGAAACGAAGATTAATTTATTTGTTTTTTGTTATTTTATTTTTGTAATGATAAATAAAAATTTAAGAAAATTTTAATTTAAGAAAAATTTGATGTGTCCCTATTATTTCTTCCACCACTGTATATATACCGTCCCAAGGAACACAATAACTTATGAGCGATGAAACGACCTTAAGGAAATTAAAAAAATATGTACGACTGTGTGTAATTTTAAATAACATTGTCTAAAAGAAGCTCAATTGTGTCGTAGAGACCTTTCTCGCATCACGAAGTTGACACTTTACAAGTCACTCATCTTCCCTGCTCTTCTTTATGGCGCAGAAATATGGTCGTTGTTACGCACCGATGTAGCTGACATGGATGTGTTCGAAAGAAGAGTTCTGCATAAGATCTTTGTTGTTTTGTTGTTCTGGATAATATGTGTGCAAAAATGAGTAAAAACAGTGTTTCTGAAACGTACATATATCAAAACTAAGGGCCCATTTTTTAAGACTTATAAGACTTTTTAAGACTTAGTAATTAATTACAATACTTAAGTTGTAATTTGTTATTATTATATCCTTTACAGATCCAAAGCGCATAATAGAGCCATAACGAATTCTTTCCATCTACACCGATCTAAAGCCAATGATCTAATCTGGCTCCAAGTCATTCTGTGGAAAGCAGCTGGTCTTTCAATATATCTTCTCTAGCAATGGGCTGGCTTTCCGATTTTTCTGCTTCCCTCAGAATTTCATTCAATAGTAAGTTCTGCAAGTTTCAGTACTGATTTCTTTTCCGTTTGATTTCATTTGTTGATTTCATTTCCGTGTCCTCATCACAGAATAATTTCCAATTGTATTTTCAAATGTCATGTAGACAGCGGTTTATAAATGCTTGAATGCAATTAATATCAATCACAGCCGCATAACTATACAAAAAAACGAGCAACTATACAAAAATAAACATCACACACGAGCTAAAGATGTTAATTTTAGTTTTTGGAGAGATATATGGCGTAAACCCTGAAGCATTCAGTCGGCCAAAATATTGGCTGGCTAGGCCCAATCTGTTCTGAATATCAGCACTGGAATCGTTGGACGCCATAAGCATGCTACCGGGATAGCAAAAGACGGAGTATCTCCCAAATTTCTATTTGCAATTCGAAAGATCGTTGTGCTATTAGCAATGATTCGCATAATTTTGGTTTTGGAGATGTTTATCCGAAAGCAAGATGTTTATTCCGCTTTTATTGCATCTCGCAATGTCTTTGAGCTTCGGTGATATATGTCGTCTGCTTAATACAGATCTTCTAACTTTATATTAAGTCCCCAGGCTATACAACGTTGCACCCAATAGAGGACAACTTTAAACAGCAGTGTAGAAAGAACACAACCTTGTCTACAACTTCTGATAGATAATTTCTTAATGTTACACCTGAACCCAAAAATAAAGAAAAAGTTCTTAAGCTGCTGTTTTCTTCTAAGTCGTTTTAATTCTATTTCTGAAGCAATAGTTCAAGTTGTTAAAAAATCTTTGTAGGAATAGAAATTTATTTACAATTTTAGTATATTTTTCTGTTTTTAAATATGTTTAACGCATTTTTACCGCGCGTTTTGATAACAAATAGTTACACAAAATATAATGTAGCGCTTTCTAGCGCCTTTTGAGTAGGAGCTCTGCGCGTTTCGATCGCCAACAGTTGGCAACACTGCGACTAAAAGCAAGAACATAAGAATACATGAGAATTCAGTGTCAACAATTGTTGTTTGAAAAGCACACTCCGCTCTAAAAAGAAAAACAGCTTACTTCTAAGACACGCCACGGTCTTAAAATGATCGGATAAGATTTTAATTATAATTAATATTTAATATTCAAATTGTTGGAAATAAATATTAAACAAGTGACTTACATTACATTTTATAGAAATTCATTTTTTATATCTTCCATTATATTTACTGTTATCAGAGACAATTATTTTTAAAAGATCTCATCAAAATTTGTTATAATATATTGCCAATAAATGTTTTGAGCCGAGACTGGTGCAAAGGTTTGTTCGTTGCTACGTTTCTGCACAAATTTTATGTGAAACAATTTGCTGTTTATGTTACTTTTGTTGATGACAATGACAGTAACCTTTACAGAAAAACAAACAGAAAAAAAACGAAACAAAAACAAAAACATAATACAAGAGTAACAAATGTATTAAACTGTTGAATTTTAAGTAAGTATATCGAATACAAATGAAAAAAGAAAAATATAAGATTTTATTCTTATGATATTTATCGTTAAAATGCTCTTCTTCTCTTCTTCTCTTCTTTTTTTTTGTAGAATATAACAAGCATCGGTTGTTGCTGTTGTTGTTGTTATTGTATCACAAACAGTCAACAGAAAAGACATCAATTCAATCCATCCATCTATCCAGCATAACATTTAACGAAATGTCTTTTCAAAAGTATCTTAAAAAGCAAAAAAAAAAGGAAAGAATTTCTCATGTACCTCCTTATCCTCGTGTCCCATACTTGTAGTATCTCCAGAAAGAAAATGTATAAAAAAAGTGAAAGAAAAGAAATGGAAAAGTAAACATTATTCGTGGAATGTCGTAAAAGAATCAAAAAGGAATTCAAGTTAATTTTTGGGAAGTGTGAATAAAGTGTCATGAAAATATGTTTTACATTCGATAATTGAATATTTATGGTTCCATAATAAGGATGAAGAAAAAGATTTTTTTTACGACAATTGCTGATTATGGTTGTGATAAGAGAACAGTAATGAAAACTTTTTATCAGAATTTAAAAGGAAAACAAAAGTACGGAAAAAATTCTTAAAAATTGACAGAATATAGTGGACACGTGTAAAAAGTATTTTCATTATTAAGGGACGCCTTTAGGAAAAATATAAATCGTCATCCCTGTTTATTCAATTTAGAGGATATATGTGACTTCTAGACTTCCAGAATTTCTTTTTTGACAAATATATTAAAATGAAGAATCTTGCCTCACTCTCACTCACTCTCTTTATTCGGTACAATTTGATGAAAAACGTTTTATTTCACTACAGCTTGGAACACTTCGGTTAAGTTTATTAACACGTGTGGTGTCGTAATTCAAGATTCTCAGGCATGCAGAAGAACCGATTTGATGTAATAATTGAGTACGCTGAGACTGGTTAGCCCTCGTAATTCGATAAGCTGCATCCTCACCTCAACCATCCGTATACATCAGAATTTTACTAAGATAGCAAAATGATTTCACCTCGTTCAGCTCAACACCCTGTATTTTTTATATTTGCCACTGTTCAAAGTGTTGCAATGCATTACTTTGCTTTTGCAGCCTCGGCTTCAAAGGAACTAATGTTTAACTGACATATGACGGTGATTGAACAAGAATAGTTTAATATCGTCTGTATATTCAAGGCTTTTGAGTTGTTGATTGAGCTCCCGTCTAATAACTTTGTTTGTCCGAGTAGTTTTACGTACTATAATATTAAGAACGATGCTAAAGAGAAAACATGGTTACCAGTTACAACCTCAAATTTATTGCTCAGTGCATTATCGTGCATAACCCGGCATTTAGTATCACCTTAAAGAGCTCAAGTAAGCCGAAAATTCTCCGATGGAACACCCTTGCGAACAAGAGTGCTCCAAGTTGTATGGTAGTTCAGGTTGTGGAAAGCCTCCAGTTCGTAATCCAGTCGTAATAATTATGTATAATATAATACAGTGAAGCTTTGATATAGTGAACTGCGTTATAACGAAAAACTCAATATAATGAATTTTTCTGAGTCCATTGAAAACACCTCTTTATTGCAAAGATGTTCATACAAAAAATGCACTATGGCTATAACGAAGAAATTCTGAACTAGAGGGCGGTCCAACAAAAATGCACGATGTTAATTGTAAATAAAACAAAAAGTTTTCAGAGAATTTTCTTAATATTTTTATTATCACAGAAGGATCTATGACAATTATGTGTGAAACAAAATATCGGCTAAATGATGGCTACGGCTTCGTTGGCATATCACTACTCGTTGTTTCTTATTTTAAATGACTCTGAAACAAAATAGAAGCTCGTTGTCGTTAATGTGTCGAATTATTTCATCCTTTAGCTCTTGAATTGTTTTAGGCTTTTTGATGTATACTTTCTCCTTTAAATGTTCCCAAAGAAAGAAGTCCAACGGTGTCAAATCACATGATCGCGGCGGATAATTAATATTGAAACGACATGAGATAACACGTTTATTGAATATCTCGTGCAAAAGAACCATTGTTTCGTTGGATGTGCGGCAAGTTGCACCAACCTATTAGAACCACATATCGTCCAGGTTCACATATACAATTTCTGACCACAAGAAGTTCGTTATCATCTAAAGACAGCGAAGACCATTTACGGACACCATTTACTGCTTGGCTAACCTCATTTTCGAAGTAGTACGGCCAAATGATGTCGCCAACACATATGGCGCGCTAAACAGTTAACTCGTGGATTTTCATTTGGCCCAATGCGACAATTCTGCTTGTTAACGAATCTACTGAAGTGTGAAAGTGTGCCTCGTCGTTGAAGATGTTTTTTCTTGTAAAGTCGCCATTCTTTTCTGTCTGTTTAACTAACCATTCGGCATATTGACGACGCTTGAAATGGTCAGTAGGCTTCAGATCTTCAATCAATTAAATCTTGTAAGCGTGTAATTTCAAATCTTTATTCGCATCAGTGATGAGAGTGAGATATTCAATTGTTGGGTACGACGACGAGGTTGACATCTCTACTGTTGACACTATCGCGAACAACATCAATGTTTTCCGCAAAAAGAACTGGACGCGCATGAACAGGTGTTTCCACATTTCCTAGAGACCCGATTTGCGTAAATTTGCTCAAAATTCTCCCGATTATAGACACATTTGTTCGATTATGCTTAACAAAGAAATCACGAAGTGCACGAATTGTATTTTGATTTGTACGCCCATTTTCGTAAAAGGCTGCTCAATTGTGTTCCTCTCCGTGGTTGAATTTGTCAAACATTGTAACAAAGAAATGTCAAATTAAGCTGCGCAAAAAACTTGACATTAAGGTGTGACTCACAATTAACTCCTGCATTATGGTTGGACCACCCTTTACTTATAAGAAATCATAAAAAGAGGAAAATAACAATTTCTTTAATACTTTACTCCTAGTTTGTTAAAATATTGCGTAAATCACTTAATAAAGTTTCAAATAAAATTTTTCAATTTGTCATGCTGTCAACAACAATACGAGTAGGAGATACACGATGTTATTGCAGCCTTAAACGTAAACTTTGGCAAAAATGTTTCCTTTATTATCCGGGGAATTTATCGGATGAAACTTTTTTGTATTGTGGGTGAATAAAGCAAATTTTAAACATTTCCTGGAAGAATTTGATTAATTTCGAATTTAACAGTGTTTCGTCCGAATAAAAAATGAGTTTTAATGGGAAAAGGAAATTATTGAAAATAAAAAAATTTATACTTAAGCAAAATACAATCGAATTAAGTCAAAAACACTATTCATGGTAATGAAAGCCCTATGGGTTACGCATCAGCAAACATTTTCTAATTTGCAAAAATAATTATTTTGTTACACTTTGACGTACTCCATCTAAAATAATGAAAGCATTTACTCTTTAGGATTTATTTATTTATTTATTATTTGTAGAAAGTAAAGAAAGAAAAATATTTATGCTCATAAATATTTGCATTGCAAACACAATATGACAACATAATTAACTTTCATAATTACTTTTAGACTCTTCTCTTTACTCAAGCGAAGTGAATAGATTCGCATATTAGCCAGCCAAGCCAGCCAAGCCAGCCAAGGCAGCCAGTCAGTCAGTCACTTAGTCTTTCAGACAATCATTTATTGAGTTCCCAAGAAACTTAATTTCGCTTAATAAAGTTTTACTTTCGAGTTGTTGCTAATGTTGATGTTGTTATTGTTATTGTTATTAAAATTATACTAAAATAGTAGCAAACTACTCACACATACATTGCGAACTTTAACATGAAGTTGAAAAAAAAAATCAACAACATGTTGCCCGGATTTTATGCGTTGGTTCGATGTTGTATGAATGGTATGGACTGATATGAAAGTGAAATGTTCATGTTTATTTAATAGAAAACTTTACTAATTATTCTTGATAATACACACACGTTGTTAATTTAAGCACCCACACGCATACACGCTTTCATTTATACCAATTATACATTAGAACTTTTTGTAAATACGCTCATAAGTAGAAACCTAAAGAAGTTCTTAATGTTTTCTGAAACCACAATACAATGATAAAGATTGTCACGCCTAAATGAAGAGATGACAAGGCGGTTGAAAAACTATTTTACGAAAGACATTCAAACGCTCAAAAATAAAGAAAAACGCAACTTTGGAAACAATTGCCATCAATAGGCAGACAACACTTCTTACACACCACATGACTTTTGGTAAAAGTTTTACAGCTTAAATAAAGCACACACAAGTTAATTGATGATACGTATACTTAGAAAAGTATCAAAACCTCAACAAAGCACAATATTCCCCACCACCCCTCCTACAAATTACCCGTTTAGTAGGCAATCAAAAATTGAAATTCAAATAGAAAACTTTAAAAAGTATTAAAAACATTACCAACTACTTTATTGTTCAACAAATATTGAGACAAGAGTTTAGAAAATAGTTCGCAAAGGTAAAAGTTTCAAAGATTTTCTTCTCTCTTAACCCATTGCTGTCAATTAGCCATTATTATTATTATTACCATTCTTTTCTTTAATATTTTGCGTAAAATACTTTTGAGGCTTAACCAATCTAACGCGGTGATTATACTTGCCAATGTGCAGATACGTATGTACAGTATTTTTGTATAAAGTAAGTACTTTTCTACTCTAAATATTTCGAATACTTTGGAAAACATTTCTGCAACTGATGGTGATTTGAATACTCAATTATATAATACAGATAATCCCAAAGTGGCTTGGTGTAGTGATTAGAGTGCATGCATAACAACACAAAACGACCCAGGTTTGAGCCCTAGCAGAGGACATGAAGAAGAAAAATTTAATTGTGGTTTCGAGTATTTAATAAAGAGGTTTCCACTTCTTACAAGACAACTACATCTAAAAAACAAAGAAGAAGCCCCCCCTGACCTTCCCGCACACTTCTGGCGATGATGACAAACAGCAGACGAATGATCAGGAAAACACACCATCTACTGGGAAAATATTACAATGCTAAAGTTAATATGAGCTGCAATTAGCTAGGATCTTCACCACTACGCAAAAAAATCATAAGGAGGAAGCTACAGCGGATTAATCATCCACTTAGCTTGAAAGATAATTGATTAAAAAGAACAAAGGATGCTTTGTGTAAAGCCAATATGGCCATAATATATCAATGTGCTATCGTGTACTCTACTTTTATGCTTGATATACGTTTTTGCTGATCGATCATATCGTTTGACACTTTATTTCTGTACATTTGATTGTATAAATCAAAAAAGAGCAGCATTTTCACCTAACCCGTCTGGCAATTTAATTTCACCTATTATTTTGCTTCGTACCATGTAATGGAGTCTGAATTTAAAGAATTCGAATTAAAAGCTTTTCAAACCATATTTTCTATTTTGTACTTCTAATTAGAACATAGCGAAACTGCAGCAAAAAATTGTTTTTGTACACGAAGACAAGCTGGGTTTCGTCCCAACCGCCACATAAATACTTTAAGTATCATCATCAAGCAGTTAGTCGAGTGGAAAACAGCATTATAACTCGAATTTGATAGCATGGATAGAAGGAGGAGAATAACGCCTGGGCTGATGGCGCTTATGGGGGTACGATACGATGGTTTTAGCTGCAGGGTTCTCGACATTGGTAAACTATCAGACAACTTTAACACCATTACGTAGAGTACGTCAAGGTTGTCTTATGTCGCACTTATTGTTTCTGATAGTTCTGTATGACATCCTAACGCGAGCAATTAATAATAATGAAAACCGCGGAATCCGATGAAACTTCCAACATGGCTTGGAGATCTTACTCATCAAGACACCGTAATATACAGGGAAAAACAGATGACATTATTACCGAATAGCGTACAGTTGGGCTGACAATTAACTCCACGAAGACGAAAGGTCTGAGGATAATAATGTTGGTGACGATATAATAGAAAATATCGAGTCCTTCAGCTACCTTGGTAGTATAATCTCGTCAGATGGCGGCACTTCCAGAGATATCATGAGCAGAATATCTAAGGCGCAAGGTGCTTTTTCACAGCTATGGAAAATTTGGACATCTTCCTCTATATCAACCGGTACGAAAAGTCGATTGTTTAACTCGAATGTAAAGCCGGTTCTGCTGTATGGTGCAAAACGTGGCTGATGACAAAGACACTATTTATAAAACACCAAACTTTTATCTGAGAAATATTCTCAAGATCTGATGGCCACATACAATATTGAACTACGGAAGCAACCACACGAGGCTTGAAGACAGTGGAACCCACAAGATACCAGAATACGAGGTAGGCCGAAACACATGAAGAGGCTGAAGGACTTAAGGAGAAGAAAAAGAGTCTCAGCAAACGATACGACGTAAACAATTTGTCAAGTGCAGATTCTACCATTCCTACCTAACTAATCCTCCAATCGAACTATTATGAGTCTATTTCCTTCCAAAAATCTTATAAGAATATTTTTCTAAGTAAAGTTATAGTGGATTGTGCAAAAATTGTGCATAAATTCAACGATTTTATGCAATTTTATAAAATGTTGAAATTTGACTTACCCCGCTTGGCCTGAGATTCGCAATAAGTGATAGTTCGCTTTAACCTAACAACCTGACAAACTTACTGTAATATCACCCTACTAAACCGAAATTTAGCGACATTATCTGTTATGAGTCCACTATATGCTTAACGATGCAGGATTTGATCTGCCAAATTTCCCCCGTTAACGAGTAAAGCACCAATGATTATCGATGGTATAGTCTGTTAGGACTTACTAGTACACGGATGGTTGTAAGTAAATGTTAACTTTTGTCATCTATGAAAATTTTGGCAATTTCTTTAAAAAGTCATGTACAACACCAGAGAAAATTCATCGATCCACTGATAGCGTTTATGACAATGACTCACTGTGACGTTCACCGCAGGCAATATGTGTTATATTTCATTTTTGATATAATTTTTATAGTTGTAACACAAAACTTCTCTTAAAACGCGAAGGATGCAAATTGTTTTCCTTAAAAATGTTAGTTTTAAGTCGTGATAAAAGAAATTGTGGTCTGGATAATTATGGGTTAAAAATATTAAATTTTTGAAAACAAATATTAGGAAACAAAAATTGAAATTCCCACAGAATACTAATTTACAAAAAAAAAAAAAAAATGAATTAAAGAAAATTTGAGATATGGTAAGTATGCAAATAGCACTTGTGTTTATCTTTACAACTCAAGCATTTATCACTAAAAATTTCAGTTATTTTCACGCGAATTCATTAATTTCAACTGCTGACTTTTTTTTAAATAGAGTTTTTCACAGTAAAAACTTCGTAATGCAGGATTATAATTTTATTTATTTAGTAAAAACTAATTAGCTTAACAAAAACATACAATTTAAATAAATATTAAAAGCCTATTAAGTATTAAAATTATATTCAAAGAGTAGCTATTGTTGTAGTTGATTTTCATACTTTACGAAGTCATTAAGTCACTTGAAGAAATAAATTTCAACGGATTAAAAACTAAATAAAACATTTATAAGCTCTTTTGATTTTTCTGTTTTGTTGTTTTTTTATTATAATGATTTTATTCAATTGAAATATGTACTCGTATATCCCCTCTGACACCTTACTTCTGCCTCTGCAACACCAAATGTCACCAGGAGAAATAAAGACATTCAGAAAATAATTGTAATATAGGGTCCGCCAAATAATTTTCTCAAATTTCTTTTTTATTTAAAAGTACAATCCTTCCGGTTAATAATGGCAAATAATTTCATTCAAATGGATGTCTCTCTGGCCATGTAGTAGCCTACACGATCGTTCCAATTTTTAAGCACATTATCGATTGTGTGCAGCTGTATTTCACCAATGGCTCCACGAATATTGACCTTTAAAGCGTCAATTGTCTCTGGCTTGTTGGCGTAAAACTTATCTTTGACGGCTCCCCACAAATAATAGACCTACGGTGTCAAATCGCAGCTCCGAGGTGACCAAACGACATCAGCTCTTCCGGTTAATAACGGAAAATAATTTCATTCAACTTGCTGCCTCGGCTGGCCATGCAGTAGCCTACATGATCGGTCCAATTTTTAAGCACATTATCGATTGTGTGCAGCTGTATTTCAACAATGGCTCCACGAATATTAACCTTTAAAGCGTCAATTATCTCTGGCTTGTTGGCGTAACACTTATCTTTGACGGCACCCCACAAATAATAGTGCAACGGTGTCAAATCGCAGCTCCGAGGTGGCCAAACGACATCAGCTCTGCGGTTGATCATGCGATCTTCAAAAACAGGGCGCAAAACATCGAGTGTAGCTTCGGCTGTGCGGCACGTAGCGCCGTCCTGTTGAAACCAAATGTTGCTAATATCCTCCTCTTCAATTTTTGTGAACAAAAATTCGTTCAACATGGCCCAATAACGATCGCCATTGACTGTAACGGCCACTCCTTGCTCATTTTCGAAGAAAAATGGCCCAGTTATGCCTCTGGACCAAAATCCGCACCAAACAGTGACTCGTCTTGGGTGTATCGGCTTTTCAATGTATGCGTGCAGGTTTTCTGTGTCCCAAATGCGACAATTTTGCTTGTTTACATACCCGCCAAGATCAAAATGAGCTTCATCTGAAAACATGATTTTTGATTCTGCAACATTACCATGATTTTCAAAGTAATGTCGCAATGTTTCCCAGCGTTGTTCAATCGTATACACAACCATATTCGTTCAGCGGAAGGATAAAACTAATTATCTGTCAAATCAGACAAGAGCTAAGTGTTACCATTCACGAAATAAGCACTAGTTGGAAAAAAAACGTTAGATGGCGGACCCTTTAGAATATAACAGAATAGAAAATAAACGAATTGTTATAAAAAATACTCTCGTCGAATACGTACAAAATCACAAAATAAATTTTAATGATTTTTAATGCAAATAGACACATTTAAGGCTTAATTTGTTTTTGCTTTTTTTGCTTTTTTTGCTTTTTTTGCTTTTTTTTTGTTAATATATAATTTCACGTACATATGCATACATAAGGCCCACATTAAGCACGTTTCGTTTCGTTTGTTAAGTTACATTTTTACAAACTTAAATCTGGATGTAAATTATACAACCGCAACCAATATGAGAGACGCAGTATTAGATCCCTGCATATGGTAGACTCTATGAGTGTGTCTGTAGGTATTCAATTTGACAACGAATACGGTTTGTAAGTTGTTTTAGATATACATGTACATGAATCTTTTGCTGTATTAAAACAAAAATAACATTATAATCAATTGACATTTTATGCCAATTACAAAATTTTCGATAAAATATATATACGAATATGCTTACAAACATACTTATATGCTTTGATGATATAGTTGCTATTAGCTAATTAGTAATGGTTTTCTTTTGAATTTATAGCAGGGTGCACAAACTGTGGAAACAACGAGAGATTTTGTAGAAAGTCAAGTATTAAATCATAATTTCATTGAAGTAAAATCAGATAGAATTTGTATATATTGTTACGAAAATAAGGTTGGGCACCACAGCGTTTATTACATCGCTAATATAAATAAACAAAAGCTGCAAGAACAATTCTATACGTGCTGTTTACAAATAATCAAATCTACGGCAACAACCATTAGCAGAGATAAAGTAAATAAAAATATCATGGCAACAACAATAATTAAGCAGCAAAGAAAACAAGTAACAGACAATAAACAAGCAACAACAAATACTAGGAGCTGAAAGAGGCAAATGTTCACATACGCATGACTACAAAAGAACTAAAAGGAAATTAGAAAAAAGAAATGGAATCTACCTGAAATATCGAGAGGTTCGAGAGCTTTCGATGTGTTGTTTACTCCGCCATATAAAAAGCACATCGATGCGAACAACGATCAGTTTTTAAGTAAAGTAAACTCAGCGAGTGCAGTTTGTGTGAAGAGAGTTTATAAGGAGTAAGCTCGTGACGTGAATCCTGAAGTAAAAGACCAGTTTAGTTGGAGCTAACTCAGTAAAGAGAGTTAAGTGTGGATAACTTCTGGTTGAAAAGGTTGTGATCGAACCTAAATTATAACTACGATCGGGGTGGAAGATCTTTAGGAAGAAAGGTCTGTCGAGTAATTGTTGTGATTTACAAAGTTGTAAACAGACGGAGTAATTAAGAATCAAAATTGTTATTGCTTTTAAAAGATTACAAGCAGTGGTACACAAAACTGTGTTGAATAAAAGATTTAAAACCAAACACAAAATTTATTTTATTTTAACTACAATCTACGAACTCATAAAAACACGTTTTTAAAATGGTAAAAACGTAACAATATGTTATAAATATGAGATAATTTCCATTTATTCCCTATCTTATGCGTTTTTATTTTTTTTTCTATCTAGAAACAAGGTGACTGCTGTTAGGTGAAATTAGGCTTATTTTTAGGAGTATGCTGTACGTACTATATGCGGTGGACTATTTGTTGCGCTTGCAGCATAAGGTACGAAACAGTCATGTCTGTTAATGATCGGCGTATGGCTTTGACCTAACAGAAAGTGGGTTTACTGACATGGCTGTAGAACAGTATCGACGGACGCTTTGCAGGTATTGGTGGGTGTAACACCCCTTGACTTGGAGGTGATACGGCGTGCTTTTACATTCAAGATCAAGAAGGGACTACCGCTTCTGGATAGTAACTGCATTTCTGTCTCTGACCTTGCGAATGTGTGTAATACGAGTTTTCTTGTCGATTCTTGATGGAATTCTGATTAAGAGCTGACAGGCTTGCTGGACGGACAGCGACAGGGCAGGGTGACGTATGGGTACATGTCTGACGTTAGATTCGTACTAAAACATCCTGACTTTGGCTTCGGCATGGCTCGCTCGATGCATTTTTACCTTAGTGGGACTGCAGGTTGTAGGTGTAGGTTGGGGCTTGAAGACTAGCGGAATGTGCAGTGGCATATCACTTTACGATAACATTAGCAATTTGGGTACGATGTTAGTCATCGTAACGGGGGATATAGTGGACTTTAGTGGGACTAAACAGAGGCTCGGCGAGTTTGTTCACAGTGTTTTTAATTGGAGGAGCTCTAGGGTTAGGAAATGGTAGGTTTCGTTGCGGCATCATCTCCAGTGAGTATTCAGTGAGCGTACTTTGTAGGTTACTGGCCTGTGGTGTGCCTGTCTGGTTGTGTGATTTTTGGTTACTTGTCTCTGCTAGACTATGGTGATGTCCCCTTATGGGAGTAACATGGTGGCTGTAGTATATACCCAATCTCGTTGAGGTACAATATTTTTAACAGGTGCCGTGATCCATAGATCTTTAGGAGCTTAGAAAGTCTCCGACACTTTACCAAAGTGAAAGTCATGTCCAAATAACACACCTTCGAATTTGATACTCACATATGGTTTTCATTATGTGTCCAAAAAAACAAATAAACTTATAAAGAAATTTATAAGATATCGACCATCTGCGCAAAATTATCGTATTGTTACTAAGATGAAAATGGTAGAGACAAAATTCACCACGTCAGAACTTATTATGAGCTTTTAGCTTAAAAATGTATTGGCTTGTGTCAGGGCTTAAAAACTTCTAAGATTACAGTGGAATTAATAAAGAACTAGACGGATTGTAAAACAACTAAAATAAAAATTGAGTTTTATTTTATTTTAACGCAATATAAGCGAAATCAAACGTTTTAAAAAGGTTAAAACGTAACAGTATGTTAGAAAAACCAAATTCTAAGGAGAGCGTTTTTTATAAATTTCCTTACTTTGCACATATCAAGTGTAATACAATAACAAATTATACATTAACATAAAATGAATATATTGTTTAGATAAAGCTTCTGTATTCAAAAATAATGAGTCTTTTTGGCACATACGATATTTAGGGGAAGAAAGAAAACTACATGGCTTAATAACATACTAACATGAACTGGAATTTGAGATGAAGGGAATCTTTCTAGCGAAGTCAAAATTAAACTTTTTTTCATATGAACACCAGCACATAAAAAGTTTGATTTCTTCTTGATTACTGTCTGGTCACTTAAATAACTCAAAACAAAATTTTATATTTTTATTCATACGATATTCTATTGCATCATTGTATGGCACTTACGATAAATTCGTTCACAAGAAACACGACAATGTCACTTACATACGGTAAAACTAATTCAATAATATCTTTCTAAGTTTAGCAAATATCAATATGATGTTTTATTATGTGATGAGTTTGTGACTTTGGAATATATTTGCATCAAAAAACAATTTCGTAAAAAAATTTAACATACGATAATTTCACGCAAATTTAGCGATATATATGTATATATGGACTAAGACAGTGAAGTATAAGTTATATTGATGCAATGCTTTAGTGAATCGGTAAAGTTTAATACTTACCATACACTTTTAGAAGACCTAAAAATAGACATTTAAGTAACAGCTTATACTTGCGAATTGTATTCCATTCTAGGTAGTAAAGGGACCGCCAAATAAATTTTTTTTCTTGAAAATGCTATAAAAAAAAAACTACTGAATATTTTCTCAAATTTCTTTTTTTATTTAAAAGTACAATCCTTCCGGTTAATAATAGAAAATAATTTCATTCAAATGCCTGCCTCGGCTACCCATGCAGTAGCCTACACGATCGGTCCAATTTTTAAGCACATTATCGATTGTCTGCAGCTGTATTTCACCAATGGCTCAACGAATATTGACCTTTAAAGCGTCAATTGTCTCTGGCTTGTTGGCGTAACACTTATCTTTGACGGCACCCCACAAATAATAGTCCAACGGTGTCAAATCGCAGCTCCGAGGTGGCCAAACGACAATAGCTCTGCGGCTGAGTGTAGCTTCGGCTGTGTGGCACGTAGCGCCGTCCTGTTGAAACCAAATGTTGCTAATGTCCTCCTCTTCAATTTTTGACTCAAACAGTGACTCGTCTTGGGTGTATCGCTTTTTCAATGTATGCGTGCGGGTTTTCTGTGCGCCAAATGCTACCCGCCAAGATCAAAATGAGCTTCATCTGAAAAGATGTTGTTTTTGACAAAATCGGCTTCTTCTGTAAGTCGATCGCAGGCCCACTTAGCAAAGCTAAAAAACGTATACACAACCATATTCGTTCAGCGGAAGGATAAAACTAATTATCTGTCAAATCAGATATGAGCTAAGTGTTACCATTCACGAAATAAGCACTAGTTGAAAAAAAAACGTTAGATGGCGGACCCTATAGTGTCTAAAGCGAAATACAAAATAAAAAAATTCGTATCATATTCGTAAATTATAATGCTTGGTTTTTAAATATTTGTGGTTATAGCCACTTGCTTGCTTGCCGGACTAGGATTTGCTATAGGCCTATTTGAGCCAACTCTACAGGACGGTAGTTTAGCAATCAATAGAATCAAACCCAGCCTTATTTGTTTAGATAATTCTTTTTACTAAATTCTGTCCAGTGACAACGTGTGAGAAAAAACATTTTGTGTCTTATTTGATACCAATTAATAGTTTTCTTAAGAAGGCAAGTTACTTTATAAACATGATCAAATGCTCAGCATAAGTTAAAATTTGCAATGATTCTAAGCTTTTTAGCGACCATTGTATCAGTCATAATGAACATAATAAGACTGAAATTCATTACTAGTCAGATGCCAAAAGCTGTATATGCACATGCTGAAAATTAATAATAAAAAAGTATAACTTGTGCGATTTTATGTATTAAAAATTGAGTCTTTAAATTATCAAGATTTTTTTAATGTTTAAATAACTGTATAATAACTGCAAAAATAACAACAACAACCAAGCGATAATAAAGCCAATAACACGAAAAAATAGATCAAGTCTATAAAAAAAAATTTAACAATTTTTTTAAAAGAGAAAATTCATAACGAACTACCAAAACTGCCAAAAAAGAACAAAAACAAGAACTCATGGCGCCAACGTAACACCAACCAACAAAAACACACACTATACAACAAAATCTTATTATTACTTCAATACAACAACAGCGACAATAAAAAAAATACAAAATAAAAAAAGTTTACCAAATTGACTTAAACGACTTGACTTGGCTTTTATTTTATTTATTTTTTTATTTTTTTTTTTATTTATTTTTTTTTTATTTATTTTTTTTTTTTTTTTTGTAACGCTAAATGCTTATAACGCTTTGATATTTTTTGTATTTTTCAATTTTTTTATTTTTCTATTTTTTTTTTTTTTAATGGCCAAGAATTGAAAATGGAATAATTCTCGATTTTTATTTCATCTGATCAGATATGTGCAATGAAATGCTATTCCTTTACGTTTTTTATTTTATTTTTTTGACTTCACAAGTAAATCCCCTACATAATATTGGTTTTGTGCGTAATTTTCTATTCTTCTTAGTTCTGCTCTTTTGCGGAGATAAGAGTGTCGATTAAAATTGAATTTCATTGGGGGATCAAGTGTTTTGTCACGCAGTTTCTTGAACAACATGTTGGCGTTCCTGTTTTCTTTGTATTTTAGCGATAGCGACTGATTGCCAGGTCTTATTTGTTGTTATTTTTTAACAGTTTTTTTAGTATAATGTTTAAAATGAAATGTCAAAAAAGAACAAACAGGCACGCAGGACGAAGATGGCTCTACCTACAACCACTCTGGAAAAATGCGAAAAATGCATTAAATATGGCAATTCCTGAACGGTTACCGGCAAACCAACATCACTTATGGGAAGATATCACAGCAACATTTAATCAAATCACAGAAGAAACACTAGGTGTTCACTTGGTTATCAGATAACACTTGGAACCTGATTTTTCAAAGTATTGAACTGAAACTCCAGCTGAACAACAGCAATACCTGAGGCTGCAATACCATCAGTTGGCGAAATAAGTAAAAAAAGCTGCAAGAAAAGACAAAAGTAATTTCCTGGAAGGGCTGGCAGCAGCAGCAGAAGAACAGTAGCTGCCCAGAAGCTTAGTGGGAACCAAGCAGTTGCTGATCATGATGGTACACTAATAACGAGCAACGATGCATAGACACAAGGAGAACATTTCAATTTTCCTGAAATGAAACGCTACTGACGACAGCGAAATGGTTTAGAAAAGCAGTTATGAGACTACATACCCAATCTGAATCAGATAATAAGGGGACTGATAAAGTGAAAAATAATATGGTGGCAGTTGAAAATGGTTTAGCGGCGAAAATTCTACGGGTTGACATCTAAACCACGTCTCAGCTTCTACGGCCTCACATCACATTAGCATGGGAGGAAGAAATGCTACCTTTAATCTGAAACAAAGGCATCGTTGTGAAGGTACCAAAAAGTGGCGCCTTGAACAACTGAAAAGGAATAACTCTGCTTAATACCAAGATACTAAAGGGTGGTGCAACCAAAACGCTCGATGTTAATTGTAAATAAAACAGATAATTATTTTCATTATGATAAAGGGGTCTATGACATGGGATAACGCGGCCATTGAATTTCTCAATAGCTCTGTGGCAAGTGGCACTATCCCGTTGGAATCATATATCGTCCAGGCCCATATCCTCAATTTCTGGACACAAAAATTCTGTTATTATCACGCGATAGCAAACACCATTCACGGTAATTACTTGGTCGACCAAATTTTCGAAGAAGTACAGCCCGATGAAGCCTTTAACACGTAAACCGCACTAAACAGCCACTCTTTGCATCGGCCTTTTAGCAATTGAATCTTGTAAGCGTGTAAATTCAAATCTTTATTCGAAATTCGCATCAGTGATGTTCGTGAGATGTTCAATTTCTGGGCAAGTCGACGAGTCAATGTTGAGAGCTCTTCTGCCTCATTACCGCGCACAACAGCAATATTTTCCGCAGAATGAACTGGATGAAGACGCATGGGTGTATTCACACTTTCTACAGACCCGGTTTGCTGAAAGTTGCGCCCAATTATCCCGATTGTGGACACATTTGGTCTATTATGCTGACCAAAAAATCACGAAGTGCACAAAATCCATTTTGATTTGAACGCCCATTTTCGTAAAAGGCTTTGACAATCTTAACACGTTGCTTAATTGTGTACCTCTCCATGGTTGAATTTGTCAGAAACTGAAACAAAGAAATACCAAATTAAGTTGGGCAAAAAACTTGACATTAAGGTGTGACTCGTAATTAACATCGTGCATTATGGGTGGACCACCCCTTAGAAGTCATAATAAAGGAAAGGATTCAGAGTGAAAAAAAATCATATAGCAAGACGAACAGGCACGCTTACCGGCAAACTTAAACCATAGACCATGACAACAAGTTACGTATCATAGTAGAACAATATCTAAAATGGCGTAGCCCCTGTAACTACTATTCGTAGAAGCCTTCGACATCAGAAAACGGATTGCCATATAGAAAGCATTGAGAAGAAAAGGAGTACCCCAGAAAATAATGTACGAGGATGCAGAACTCTGTGTTCTTCACAACGGAAGCTTCAATCAACCATTCCGCACGTACGCTGGAGTAAAGCAAGGATGTACGATTCACCATCGTACTGGATGAGATCATGAGCGAAGTCTGTTCACAGAGAAGAGGCATAAAATGGAGTGTCTAAAGAGAACTCCAGGACCTGGATTGTGCGGATGATATTTGTATACTCTCACACAAGAAGACCAGTAGAGACTTACGCACAGTGTTGGACTTGAGATAAATATCAAGAAAAAACCAGTAGAGTATATAAAAACTTCTGATATCGAGGATGTTCAATGACTAAAAACGGCGACACAAAACAGACGTAGATAACAGTATGAAGTAGCTCACACATATTTAGACGAACTAAGCTCAGAATATACAACTCAACTATTAAATCAGTTCAGCTGTGTGGAAGTGAAGCCTGGCTTGTATGGAATAACATCACTCTAAAGCTACAGGTATTCATCAACAAGTACCTTAGGATCATATGCAGAATACTCCGACCTAACACCATAAGTAACACAGAACTGTCGAACATGATTAATGAGGAACCCATACCGAAGCCGATAACGAAAAGTATAAAAGGGTGATACCATCTGAAAAAGTTTCGATACTAACACCAGAATGTAACTCGAGTGGAATTCACAAGGATGAAGCAATCGTGGTCGACCACGAAACACCTGGCGACGCACAATTACCTAAGAACTAAGGCAAAACAATCTAACATGGAAAGACCAAGACCAGCAACTGTGAACCATGTAAGATGGTGATGCTTTGTGGAAGCCCTATGCTGCCAAGAGGAATAACGGAAAAACCATTGGTATAATGTTAGGAAATCGTACTCTTATAAGAAATGTTGTTTTTTTTTTCATACTTTTTTAGGCGTGAACTTTTGAACGTTTTTGTTTAAACCTATTTTTAATTGTTTTTTTTTAATTTTTATTTAATTGTTGGCTCACCTTTGTTGCTCATTTTTATCCTTTTGAAAAACCAGCGTTAATGGCTGCTTATGTACAACATTTCAGCAATTTCTTGCATTTAATCTTTTAAACATTTATTTGAATTTTTAGAACGTCTGCTAATCTTTTTTTGTTTTTATTTGCGAATTTCTATTTTTCGTATCGCAAGGAGCAATAAAAATATTTGCAAATAATGGAACAGAAACAAAAAGAGAGAAACATAAAAGTTAAGATACGAAACAAATATTTGAAATAAAAATAAAAATAAAAATAAAAAACAAATAAATGGTTACGTTGTACAATTACGGCGATGATAAATTCTTTCAAGACTGTTGGCTCTTGCAGAATAAGGCAAAAGAAGGTTTCAAGGCGGCAGAAATTACAATGCGATTGTTGCGTACTTTTAGCCTGGCATAAGGGGAGATAATGGCAATGATGATAGAAACAAAGAAAAGCAATCTTAAGCGCCACATAAGAACGTAACATTTGAGATTCTTTTTATTTTTATTTAAATTTCTGCTGCGTTTAAATCGTAAAATTTGTTAAATTCGTATTTAAGCTGATAATAATTGTTATTATCAGTGTTGCCGTCGTATCTGTCTGAAGGATAGAAAGAAAAAGTAAGGCAATATCAAGCAACAGTGTTGTGTGTGTGGAGTCTTTGGTTATTCAAACCATAATAACACTGATGAAAAGATAAATGCATCTGCACATATAATTTCAGCAATTTCGAACCAAAACTAAAACAAAAACAAAAACAAAAACAAAAGTGTGAAAAAGATTAATTGGCAATAATTTTAGGAAATTTATCAACACATTCGAACGAAAGACACAAAATATAATGATGATTTAAAAGGAAACATACATATTTACCTCCTAATCTATTTTAAAATAAAATGGAAAATTAAATCTAAGCTTTAAGTATCTCTGCATTTTCAATAATCGAAAAGTAAAATCAAACTCCTCTTTCTTCGTTTGACTGGGGACAGCTACAAGATAGTTATCACATACTACCTTGATGAAAAAGTTTCCGGAATAACCCCCATGTGGCGGTCGCATCGTTTCGTTGGTATATTTGTTGTTGATATTCCCGCTAAATCTTAGCTTCATAGATAGAGTACATCTATCCTTACGTGTATTGGCGATTTTTTACAATTTCAGAAATGGATTTAAATTTTTAACTACGAACTTGTGTTAAATTTTGCGTAAAAAACGGAATTAATGGTGCGCGAATGTTGGAAAAGTGTTTCGGCAACGATTCTCTAAAGAAAACTGCCGTTTAACAGTGGCACGAGCGGTTCAAAAGTGGTTGTGGGTCAATCGAAGATGATGAATGCAGTGGCAGACCATAGACATCGAAAACCGCCGGAAATACTGATAAAGTAAAAGAAATGTTGGTCAATAACCACAAATTAACCATTAGAGAGATAGCGGAGAACTTGAACATTGCCCATGGATGCGTCCAAGACATTTTGGTTAACGATTCGGGGCTCTGTCGTGTAGTAGCAAAGTTGGTTCCAAAAGACCTCAATTTCATGCAAAAAAGAGACTGCGCTGAGGTCGCAAGAGACATGATTTGTGAAGCTGAATCATTACTGGAGACGATACGTGAGTTTATGAGTACGACACGCAATCCAGACATCAGACAAGTGAATGACGTTCACGAAATGAGCCAAATGAATGGTTTTCATGGATTACAATGGTGTAGTGCATCATGACTTTTTGCCTGAAGGCCAGACAGTAAACAAAGTGTATTATTTGGGCGTTATGAGACGTTGGCGTGAAGCAATTCGGTGAAAGAGGCCAGAGTTGTGCACAGTGCCATCATTATACGAATTTTTTTGATGAAAAATGCAACAAATACCACCCAACAGCCACCAAATTCACCTGATTTGGCTTCCTGTGATTTCTTTCTGCTCAATCGAGTTAAAAAACCATTACGGCGAACGCGTTTCAGCAGCCGAGAGGAAATAATGGAAATCTCGCAAGAATCACTGATGGATGTACGAAAAACCAAGTATTAAAAATGCTTCGAGAATTGGATCAAGCGCTGACATGGAGATTACTTTGAAGGGGCAATATAGATTTAGATAAACTTGTGTTTTTAATTTTCTGAATAAATTCCGGGAACTTGTTGATCAAGGTGGTATACATATATGATACTCTGTGTTTTATAGTTAAACTGCTACTGTTTAAAGCTTCGATTTTGACAATATTTTCATTCAATATTAATGCTGGCAGCTACACGCTTAGCTTTTCCCAAAAACAGTCAACACTTAACGCTGAGCTCAGTACCAGTAGTGGCAATAGCGTCTAATAAAAAATAATTTTCTTGTTAGTGGGCGTAATGATGACAATGATAAGTGAGTCCCAAAATATACCAAAACAATTATCAATAGAGTTGAATTATGTGGGTTTCTTTTCACGTGCGTGCATATATTGGCAAACTATTGTGAACAAACCAACAATTTGAGTTGGCATATTGCATGTTAAACAAAAAGATAACATTTTAAGATTAAAGACTAAACACGTTTCAAATGCTTTTGACAAGATTTATTGAAAAAGCATTAGAAATCAGGTGGAATATAAAAATTTTAATAAAATAAAATTTACATTTTATTACTTCTATGATATAAAATGAACACAAAATGAACACCCAATAGATTTAAAATGAACACGAAATTCATGCTTTTAATACAATATTAAGTTAAAAGTTAAAACGTTTTTATAACGAACAATCTATGGTATGTCTTTGAGTATATATTGTATGTAAATGGTACAGCAATTTTTGTTTTTTATTATTAAATCCCTTTTTTTACAACCACTTCAAAGGCAATTAGTCAATAGTGGCCCATATCAAACTCCGTAATATGTTTCACATTCGGCCTGCCATAATTGCAAAGCTCAGAACGACGCCCATATTACGATCTGATCTCCACTCTAGAGGGGCGGAGTCCCTTTTAAGCATTCCAAGCATTTGGCAATTCCTTAATACTTAATTAGATTAAAAATTATGATGAGTAGTGCTGTACAAAAAGGTTATAGGGTGTCATGAATCCTTTCCTAGCTAATGCATTAGGTATTTCATTACCAAAACAAAACAACTGGACCTTATTTTCAAGCGAAAGCTTTTGCAACGTATCGTAGCAATATTTGACCAGTCTTGATGTCAGACAATTCGAGCCAAGTGCTCTTAAGGCAGCTTGCTGTCAGAGCATACAATTCGAGCCAAGTGCCCTTAAGGCAGCTCGGCTGTCAGAGAATATATTAATGGTCTTACCCTTTAGCCCACTGTTCAGGTTAATCTCCGCACATATAGCCATGGCCATGATCTCAGCCTGTAAGACACTCTGTAGTCTTCTCACTGGGATTGACAGGTCTTGGTTTGGTCCATGAACACCAGCACCGACACAGTCATTCGATCGAAGATGGTTCTCAGACTACCCTGCGTGGAATGGACAGACTTCCCGGCACCTTTCGGAACCGTTTAGCAAAAAATTTTGCCGCCGAACATGCCATAAGCCTCATCACATGGATGTGAAGCGGTATTAAACCAATCAAGGCCTCCAAGGCCGCTATTGGATGCAGGCGAGTCTCTGTACCCTGCCTAATTTATTCATGGTAATTCCCCAACTTTTCTTCGCCGCCAAGCTATCGCCGCATACATAACAATGAATCGAATAATAGCGATATATATCCATAGTTTTATTGTCGACAAAAGACTGCAGGCCTTACCGTAGAAGGAGTGACTTTTCCAGAGAGCACTTGTTTCCCTCTTGAGTTTATTTTCTGTGTACTATATATAGAAATTTTCCACTCATTAAGCCATTTTTGTAAAATATTTAATTCTCTTTGAACCATGCTTGATGCTTCTTTCGTATTTTCGTCAGCAGCGATTAAAGCAGTGTCATTTGCATAGGTAGTTAGCGTATTATTATGGTATGTCCGGAGTATACATCGTGTACAATTTGGGACCTAGTATACTGCCCTGTTGCATGCGTGTGTAGTTTGTAAATCAGTGATAATTCGTTATCAGCTTTAACACCATATATACGGTCTTGTAGGTAGGACTTTAAAAGAGAAAAAAAAGAGCTTGGAAATTAATCTTCAGTTCTTCGTGCCATAGCCTTTGAAGCTACCTAGCGAAAGAGACAAAAGAAAAGCTTGATAAACATTATGGCGGATCTGCTCCGTCAGATTATATGGTAAAATATTGGATTGCTGAATTTAAACGGGGCCGTACAAGCATTGCAACAATACCATGAACAAGAAGGCCAAAAGAGGAAAATATCAAAAAAATCCTCGATATCGTTATCAATGATTGCCGGGTCAAAATCCGTGAGATTGCTGAAATGGTAAACATGTCATATGAACGTGTGTTCAACATTTTGCATGAACATTTGCATGTGAAAAAGCTATCGGCAAGATGGGTGCCGCGTTTGCTCAGTGTTGAACAAAAACTAGTTCGACAGATCACTTCACAGCTGTGTTTGGACATCATAAAGCATAATCCTGCTAATTTTTGTCGTAGATTAATAACTGTTGATAAAACGTGGGTCCACCACTACACACCTTAATCCACAAATCAATCGAAGCAATGGGTGGAAGCTGGTGGAAGTGCTCCGAAGAAGGCGAAGACAGCGAAATCGGCTGGTAAGGTTATGGCCACTGTATTTTGGGATGCACACGGAATATTGCTCATCGATTATCTTGAAAAGGGATCCACAATCACAGGAGAGTATTATCGTGCATTATTGGATCACTTGGTTGGTGCCATCAAGGAAAAACGACCACATTTAAACAAGAAAAAAGTGCTCTTTCTTCAAGACAACGCACCGGTTCACACAGCATTAGATACGATGCTAAAACTACGAGAAATCCCCTTCGAATTGGTTGATCATCCACCTTATAGTCCAGATTTAGCCCCTAGTGAATTTTTCCTGTTTCCAAACTTGAAAAAATGGCCCGCAGGAAAAAGATTCATCTCAAACGAAGAAGTGACTACCGAAACTAATGCGTATTTTGAGGAGTTCCCAAAATCGTATTATTCAGATGGTATAAAAAAGTTGGAAAATCGTCTTACTAAGTGCATTCAGCTTAAAGGAGACTATATTGAGAAATGAATGGTTTTTGAAAAAAAAAATGTTTTTTTCCTACTTAGGTAGCTTCAATATCAATCTGCCCTCGTATGCTAAGAAATTGTCCACTCTCTATTACAGAAATTACCAGCATTATTTTTGTTTTACGCTAATTTTTAACAAAAAATTATTGACCTTATTTATCAGATTTTTAAAACTATAAGGTTCAGCTCCTAAATTGTATTTAAATTAAATATCAGTTTTACTAAAAATTAATCTTCGTGAACTTTGTCTTTGGAATTTAATAAAAAAAAGAAGTTGAAAAGGGTACAAATTTAGAACAAAAACTATTTTGTGTACAATCTTTATTGTTTGTTGTCGTTTTCTTCGTAATTATGTTCATATTATCCATACAATGGTTAGTTGGTTGTAAGTTTGTTCTTAAAACGCAAATATTGCAATCTTTAAGCGGATTTTGCAAAAAAAAAAAAAATCGCATACAAGACAATTACTTTAATAGAGTGTAACTAATGCGCCCATAGTAAAGGGCAGCCCTACAAGTAATATCCATTCATGAAGGGAATGTTTAAAAAGCCTAAAATTTTACTCGGTCAATACACATTTCAATTAGGATTCTCTTATTTTGTGGAAATTTTGTTCTACAGAAAAACCCAATTTGGTAAATTAAAAAAGATTTTTTCAAGTCCACTGCCTTTATAATGCAATAGCAAATAGTCCTCTGTGTATGAAATTAAAAAAAAAAAAACATATTTTCTAAAAGTCAACACTCACCAATATAATTGAAGGTACACCATGATAAATCAACATCGATTACTGAAGTCTATTTCATGTTATTCGCTAGCCTGCCTTTGTAATTTTAATCGTCAGTACAGACTATTTTTTTGTTTCCACGTAAAATAATTTCTTTGCACATACGAGTACATACGCCTCTGTAACTATTTAATATCAATAAGTCCGTTGGCTATCAAACACTCGCCCATTTTCTATGTTCTAAACACTTATACAAATGAAATTTGGTTAGAGTCCTTGTTGTATGTGCACTGCTCTATATGTATATATTATATGCGTTTGTATTGCATATTGTTCCTTGTTCTAGTTTTGTAATGATAAATGCTTCCTTTTGGTTCACTTAACCAGAGTCTTTTACAGTAATAAGAGACGTTATGAAGTCGATTTCAAGGCATTAGATACCAGCACATATTCATGTACATTTCATGTGGTGGCTTTACAACACATTGTAAGCATTTGCACCAATTTTCTAATGTATAAGAAAGAGCCAACTAAAGAAGAGAAGGAAAAACGAGATCTGATCTAATCTTAATATGGCAACATTTCTTTAAGGACGTTCATGTTGCTCTGTGGTCACTTCGGCTATTGTAATATCTGTTGCTGTTTAAATTAAATGCATATGAGTTTTCGTTGTTCTTGTTGCTGTTGTTGGAAGCAATTGTTTTAACTTTTGTTAGTCATTTGTTTCACAATTTGTTTGTTTGTCTATTTGTTTTTAGCTTAAGCCACATTAACATTTTGTTACATCTTTTGCTTCTATTTAATTGCAAATATAAAGAAATGTCTGGGCATAGATCAGGGCTGAGAGTATGGGAAGTAGAGAGTATTTGTCTGCATTTAATAAGAAATGATTTCAATTTTGTTTTTGGTCCTGATTAAATATGAAATAAATTTTTCAGCCTCATTTATCTGCAAGTAAATTATTGAAATACTTTAATGCATATTTTAATTATTTGCAGGCCATTAATTTAGTTGGAAGCCGTATTAATTTAACTCAAACGTAATCAACTAATTGCAAAATTTATACCTTAAACAAAACAGAAACAAAAATAATTAAAAATTGTAAAAATTATGTAAGCACATGTGTATGTATTTTGACAACAAATAAAATTTTCACCCCCGTCGCGAATAATTTTCACTCGGAATATATTCCCTTTCACATAGTTGCTATCACGAATAATTTTTCACATGAAATGTTTTCACCTTGTCTGGTTATTCACTTGGAAATGATAACCCAAAAGATTTCTTATTGTAAATGGTTTTATCCCTTGAAATTTTTTCCCAATTTCCCATATGAAGACACATACTTAGATTGCGTTACTAGAATTTTGTCCATATAAGTTTTATTTAGCACTTAACTTCAAACGATAAGTGTATAAATTTGACAGCAGCATGACTATTGATTATTGAGTTACAGCATTTTGTGTGAAGCAACTTTTGTTATTGAAAAAATTCAAAAAATGGCCTGATAAACATTATCCGAACTCTGCTATATGGAGACAAATTTTTGATAAGTGCTTTGTTGAATTTGAACGTGGTTGTACCAGAACAAATGATGCAGAGAGCAGCGGAATGAAGAAAATGAAGAAAATATAAAAAAACACAAATTGCTTATGAACGATCGCAAATTTAAGGTGCACAAGCTAGCTAACATTGTAGAGATATCAAATGGTAGTGTTTTTACCATTTTACACGAACATTTGGGTATGCGAAAGCTCTGTTCAAGTGGGTTCCACGTGAGCTCACAAATCGATGTAAACGACGGCAAAATTGAATGAATTGGTCTTCGAATTGCTTACCCACCCAACGTGTTCTCCAGATTTAGACCCCAGTGCTTTTTTCCTGTTTTCAGATCTCAAGAGAATGCTTGCTGGAAAAAAATTTAAGTTCAATGATTAAGTAATCACTGAACCTGAATAATATTTTGACGAGAAAGAAAAATCGCACTATAAAAGTGGTATCGAAAAATTTTTAAACCGCTATACTTGTTATATCGCCCTCGAAGGCAACTATGTATGTTAAATGATAAAATCGAGTTTTTTCAAAATCTTTTTTTCTTACTTATCCTACGGACTTATTGAATGACCTGTTAATTATTGATGGGGAGATACATTTACAAGTGAAGTTTTTATTTATTTTTATTGCAATATTCATTTTATTAAGTTGTAAAAACCGCTTGGCACATACGATATTTTTGCCAATGTATTCTTCTTAACATTCAACGTGAAATGATAGCTTGTGGAAAGGGGAATAAAATTCATGGGAGATACACGATAGCAATTTTCAGTTTGAGGGGAATGAAAATTTCATGGGAATAGAATTTTCACTTTTTATTCAGGATAGGGGTGTTTAAAGTTAACTCACTTTCAATGCATACACTGATAAAACTGTACCTAGAACATAAACAGTGTTTTGTACAGTAAAACCAATTTTCGCAAAACAAGTTGTTTTGCTATTTGTTTTTCTTTTCTTTTCATTTTTCATGCTCGAAAAACTCAAACAAAAAATGGTTTTGCTCAAAAACATGTCGAAAATTGTCTGTGCAACACTGCACTACATCTATTATTTAAAATGCGGCTTTGGGGTATCCAATAATGGTGAGTGAATAATTCGCATATCGTTTTATTCGCCAATCATTATTATCTAGAAAAACTACAAGAATAACTGCCTGATGATTTAAACTTGAGATCAAAGTGGGCAGTGGAATTTTTTCCGAGAAGTTTAGCCTTAGGATATAATCTCTCTGCATCTCGGACTACTATAGTAAGTTTCAGGTCGAAGTTATGGCCATTAATGATTAATGTGGTGCCTACTAATGACATTTTTATCGCCAGGTGGTGATCAGACTCTTTCGAGTATGACCATTAGCACTAGGATGGCGGGGGATTGTCGTAACTACCTTGGGATACTATCACGGCAATTTTGTGTCCACCTCATTTAGGTTCCTAGTCATAGGGGAATACTGGACAACTGTGCAGCTGATGAACTCGCTTATATGACATATGTAACTTGTACCATATTGCGCTTTATTGGCGCAATATATAAAGATTGTTCGAATTTATTTTACGAAAATAAATTAAAAATTTGAATATTGGTATGTATTGTCAACATGAACACAATAAATTTTAATGCACCTTTTCAGCCTATCGAGTCGTCACTGGCTTAGCTACTGCATTTAAATTATTTCTGAATATTATTTTTATATTCTAATTGACTTTCAAATTAAACCGTGCTGGCACGAGACTTCAAAATACTTTGTTCGCTATATGAATTACCCTGTTCGTATGACACCTTTGTAATTCGTTTTGATGGTTCTTATTTATTTTTCTTACTTCCGTCAAGCTGTTCATTAAGCCAAAATATCTCGATCAGCAAGGCGGGGCAGAGGGAGATAGGAAGCGTACTAACCAACTGTTTAAGCTGCATCGCCGGAGCATCTCCTCTGTCACATCTATTTTCACAGATCATTGTGCTATGGGTAGGCACGTGCAAAGGCTACGCTTATCTGCGAATGACTTCTGTTGGGTTACATTGGGCTCTCCCTTTCTCGATGGTTTATCGGAGCTATTGATTCTTAACATCAGGTTGACAGCCAGGTTCATTAGGCTATCGGACTGGTTTCCGGCTCAATTCAGGGAATTGTGGTGCCTCTAGTTAATAATCAGGACCGCTTAGTCTGGATTCTAGTAACTAGCACAGGCACAACGCTTAATGTGCTCCGTTATGCGTAGTCAGGTGTGCCTTGATTTAGGGAGGCTGCCATTTCGGCCTATCCTATCCTATCCTACTGCCTTATGGATACAAGTTGTAAATGTAAATGAATTGAATTTCATTCGTTGTTTTGACGTTTTAACAAAATGAATTCGTGTCTTGAAGTATGTATTGTTGTTGTTGTCATACAATTTTATTGCAAAGCACCTATCGACGAACAACAAAGAAGCACTTTTGCAAATGAAAACTTCAACAGGAAGATTAGTAACTTTAGACATTGAAAATCGATAGTTAGGCCAGAGGCATATGTACTTACACTCAAAAATAAATGTTAGTAATATTGTAAAATGGAGGAGGCTATATCCTTCCTCACAGTACAGTACTCAACTAGAGTGGAAAGGAATTAAGTAGTCTGAAGAGAGAAGAACTGCTTGAATACCAGTACCAAAGCTGTAAAATATGCATGTCTATCATTTTCACCTTGACTGTATTTTTGCCCTAAGGTACACTCTATACACACACATCTTAATTTGCAAATATCATTGATGACCGTGTCTCTACCAGCGTCCATTTCAAAGTGTTTTACTAAAATTTTCTTTCCTTCATTTATCATCCATTATTATCTTATCTAAAGCTGGTGGTGGTTTCACTTGTTCCCAAGTGTGTTCACTTACCCTTACTTACAGTCACTGCGTGACGTGCTTAGCATACAAACCTTTGACTGTGTTCTAATACTCAACGACTGTGTCTACATGTTTCTAAGAAGTTTGTAAGATATTTTACTGAAACACAAGTTCTAATTCGTAACTTGTCATCGTTTTATCAGTGGCATTATCCATTACATGTTCTGGGTATTTAGAGCAGAGCACAAGCACAAACACCAACTACATAGAATGCGAACGATGACAATCACCATCGTCCAACAACAACTTTAAATGACAGCAACACGAGAGATGCTCAATTCAATTCAGTGGGGCTTAAATCAAATCAAGTCAAATCAAATTCAAATGTATGTATGCCTGTGTCTGGCTTGTCAATCTCAAAAATTAAAAAAACCCTACACTTGACTCATCACTATTAAAACAGTCACGGGCTACAACAGCACCAGCGCCACATCAACAGTGACATGTAAATTGTGGGCCATTTAAATGAAATTTATAGGAGAGTGCGTGTCTAACAATAAGTATATGGGTGTGTGTGTATGTATGTGTGTATGTGTAAATAAAAATATGAATAATTGATCATATTAGAGTTTGTGGAAATGTCTGAATTTTTTTTATTATTTTTTTACATTAAACGATAACGATAATCATGTCTTACTTTGTAAAAAAATTTAAAAACTGATTTTGTGGTTTAAACTCATGTTGAAAAAAGCAGAACAGAAAACTATACGTAAACTATAAAGAATCAAATCATTGAAAGAGTCTTATCGGACAATGTTAATAATGGTCTGTCTATTTAGGATCTCACCAACTACCACCATCGACAGACCGGCCGACCGACTTTATTTTACCAGACCACATGCTCTGGTATGTACGAATATGTGTAGACACGCATTCATGTACTTTTTGTTTTCCATGTTCATCGTCATGTTCATCATGTTGGTGTTGATGTCTCGTGTATTCGTTCACTGATACTCTCTATGAGTGCGAATACGAGTGGCAGTGACCACACTGCCACTGGTAAACGTGATATCCAAAGTTAATCTGCATTACATTTGTATTCACATATAATCGTCAATGTACTCAGGCACGCATATGCACATGCCCAGGCAAAACATAATTAATTAAACATTTATTTTTGCAAAGACTAACAGACAGAGATTTAAAAAATAAAATAAAATAAAATAAAATAAAATTAAAATAAAATATTAATTAACTAGACTTACAAATAATAATAATGTGTGCGTACATGTCGTTTGTAGTGCATTACAATTGAATTTCAAAAAATAAATAAAAAATCAAAAGCAAATGCAAATGCAATTGTTACGATTAAAAGATTAGCAGAAATACTAGATTACAAAATTATTAAAAATACATACGATTAACTATGAAAGAATTGGAATAATGAATCAAAGCATTGTAATTTTCGAAATTAATTCGATTTGCCATTAAGTTCATTAAAGAACTGGATGTTATTTTATTGCAGATTAACTCGACAATAGCTACAAGGAGAGATGGGTAAAAAGAATGCCTCCTACTAATGCCTCATATGGTTTTGCCGCGTGAAAACCCATGTTGCAGTCTAGAAATACAATGTTTGATAGACAAATTTTGTAATTTCTATAGCTTCTAAAGGGGGTAATACATTGGCAAACATTTGTTTGCAAACATCGCAAATAGCCAAACGCATACATGGATAACTTACTTTTCCTTGAATGCGATTGGCCATTTGCAATGTTTGCAAACAAATGTTTGCCAATGTATCACCCCTTTAAAAGTTGTAATGTAACTCTATATCATTGTCCGGCAAACTAATGCATTTTACAATTGTGTTAGTAATTTGAGAGCTCTCACTCAGGCCATTTTGCACTGTATTTTTCCATTTGTTTTCTCTTAAGTTCTATTTGTTTATTTTTTGCTTATCTCTTGCCTATACGTGTGAGTACGTACGTGTAAAAACAGAAGAGAAGAGCTGCTCTTTGCGGAAATCTGCTCTATATTGACTCAAATGCCTCTCTCTCTCTACGATACTAACCTTAGTTACCATGCTTTTAGAAGAAACGCAATCAAAATGTCATTTCTTCTGTGTAATCAAGATCGTACAGAGAACCGCGCAGTCCCCAGGTATTTCCCGTATTCTGGTACGGTACCTAGTTCATCATTACGTCCGATACTATATTAAACAGTAGCGGTGAGCAGCAAAATTTTAACAATTGTAAGTCTCAGCTATTGTAGGAAGTACGTCAATTAAAAATGTCAGTCGTAGTTTATCTGTAATTATTACTAAAATAAAGGGCTCACCAGGATAGAAGCAAGTGACAGCCTTACTAAACAAGGCACACTTGAGCACACATTGCGGCACATAAGGCGTTGTCCCTGTTCTATTTACCAGAATCCTAGTGATCAAAGAGAGGCACCTCACAGAAACTCTTATCTAGATTAGGTCAAAAACCAACCTGACAGCCTAATAAACCATCGAGAAATGGATAGCCCAGTACAAGAAGTCTCCGCCGTGCGAGAAACGTACACTGGAAGATAAAGTGCACCACGGTCTCCTCCTCTTCCGGCAATCCACAGCTACGACAAAGTCATTTGCAGATAAGCGCAGTCTCTGTGTGCGCCTACCCATGATGGAATGGCCCGTGAGGATGGATACAACAAAGAAGATGCTCCGACGGTCCAGTTTGAACAGTTGATTGGTACGCTTCACATTCAACCTGGGCAATAAGGCAAGAGTCACCTTCCGTCTAAGCTCTTTCAGCGTTCAACATGTACTTCCGTTTAATTAAAAGTTTAACGGAAGTAAGAGTCACAACCTCCCTTATGTGAAGTGTGCCCGCCATAGCGAGCTTATCAACAACACAGTTACTCGGGATGTGCCTGTGTACACAAAACTGTCGTGATAATGACACAAAGGAATCACGACAGGCCTATATATGTCGTCGGTTCGAGCCCAATTACCACGGATCCACTCTGCATTACTTCGGCCTGAAACACACTGCGATAGTCCGGAGTAGAGAAAGAGAAACACCAAGGTTGAGCCTCTCGGAAAAAATACCACTGCCCACTCTGCTGTCTAGTCTGGAACCGTCAGTATAGACATCCACTGAATCACTGAGGGTAAGAGAGCCAAGCCCTGTTGTCTAGTCTGGAACCGTCAGTATAGACCTCCACTGAATCCCTGGGGATGAGAGAGCCAAGCCCTGTTATCTAGTCTGGAGCCGTCAGTATAGACATCCACTGAATCGCTGGGGATGAGAGAGCCAGAGCCCCAATCCTCCCATGGACCCTATACAGTTCAGGTGCAGATGAGACATAGTCGAGTATCATGAGTTCCTCAAATAGAATAGAGGAGCGTTCCGAGAGGATAATCTGTCAGCGGGATATGGCGTTCAGTCTCACCAAATAAGCCATCTAAGCATTACAAAAAGAGCTCTTGCAGGGATTGTACGTAAAGAACCTGTGATCTTGATTGCAACAAATCTCTGGACCTTATCAAAGAGTCTGACATTCAAGCAATCTTTATCAAGGGCAGTTCACTAGAAGGCCACTCTATACAAAAGATTCGGTTCAATAAACGCTGAGTAAATCCAGCGAATAGCGATAGAACTGAGACACTATTTCGCACCCACTGCTCTTCCGCAGCAGACCAGAACTGAGCTTGTCTGACAGTGCCTGTGAGCAAAGTACGTTACTAATTCTAAAACCTTGTTGAACATTTTCGTTACTGGAATCTATAGCCATTCGGTAAAACTACATACATAGATACATATAACATTTCTAAAGATTAATCCGGTTTACTGAGCATTAAACCAAAAATAGGTGAAATTGTTATCGAGTAAATTTTCAAAAACAAATAAAACTTATGAAATTGTGGGAATTATTTTAAAGTTTGTTTGTTAATCAAAAAAGTCATTTTAAAGGCAGTTAAACGAATTAAAAAAAAAAATCTAAATCTTGTCAGATTTGAAAATTATTGCAATTTGAAAATGCATCCGGTTTCCATTTCATTCTATATTAGTTTACAGAACATACCCGATTAAGTTGAGGTATCTTCTTCAATTTTCCCAAACCAGTAGCCAAAAAAAGACGTTGCTTTTGTCAGAAAATCGATTTGAATTGCTTTTAAAAACACTACACTTCTACACTGTTAGACAAGTGGCATATTAAAAAAAAATAAAAAATCTCCCACAGAAGCAATTTGTAAAATATTGCAATCATTGTCACCAAATCCTTTTTCAAATGTATTTTATTTTACCATAATCCCAATTACCACCAGCTAAAGTCAAAACTATAATTTATAAAATCTGACAAAGAAACGAGAAGTCTTTTTTTTTGAATTGAATTTTATTTCATTGAATTTTTTCTTTTTTTTGCTGATTCTTGTATAAACAGGTAACCAACCAATCAATTAAATAAAAAAAAGTGTTAAAATTTTCTTTTCTACTTTGGATGGAGTTCCTTTTTTTATTGAGGTTTCTCTGTTCGTTTGTTTGGAAACCACAATGTCATACTCTGACTACTTTAAACCCAGCAAAATGTGACCATATCGGTCGGTTGGTTGGTCTATGGTTATTACCTGAGTACAGTGCTTCATTTCAAATGGTCAATAATACTGTTGATGCAGTAGTAAGTAGCAGGTGCAATTTAATATAATAGTCATAGTTGCAACAGGAACATAAAAACAAATACATACACATACACACAGACCTATACAAATAAATGTCAAAACTTGTGGCAAATACGAATGTATTCCAACCAACCACAAACAAGATGAAGCAAGAAAAGTCACTAAGTCAGTCAGTTACTGAGTCAAAAGGCACAAAAAGTATATATAAAAATTGCAACAACAACAACAACAATACCAACAAACAAAAATCGTATGTCTTTGATGGCTATAATTGCAAACTCTATACTCAATCGAATTTTTGGCAATAAAAAAAAAACTGTTCAACGAACAAATGAAGTCAACTGCAACCCACTATACAAATCAAGATTATTAACTTCTTCTTCTTCTTCTTCTTCTTCTTTTACTTCTGATCTCAGCCAGTTGGTGGCCAAATACCAGCACCAATTTCTCACACCTCGCAAACAACCAACAACCCATGAAAATTAAGTACGTGCAGCAGTTGGGACAGCCGCCAACTAACTGAACGGACAGACGCATTTAGAAACGTTTACACGGACAAAATGAATAAAAATCGAATTTACGTAATATTTAGCTTCTTGTTAAGTGTCAATTTGCGCTGAAAAAAGAAAAATCTGAAATACAATTTACGAAAAACTAAATAAACAATAAAAATCACAGCCAATTTCAGTGATAACATCTGTCGTTAGAGCGTATAAAAGCGAGCGAACAAAAAAGCATACGAAAAACGCTGTGTGTGAGCTACAACATAAAATTCTTCCTTCAATCTCCAGCTATAGATGCAACAGATTCTAATACCGGCACCGCCACCGCCACCATCACTACACACACCTCCATTCATACTCAACCGACATCGTATTAAATTCAAACAACATCAGCTCAAATTAGAAAAATGTGGGATTTTTATGAAATTCAAATAAGCACGACAACCGTAAGGATGAGAGCCATACATACACATTGGCTGGCTGTTTGCTGTGTGAATGTTTAAACTGAAAATATGTCCGAAATTGTATGTATGCCAGTAGTGCACTTAGTAAATACACATTTAGGCATATTGTAAAACATTATGGCCAGACATTTCCATTAAGGGGATTCATTCACAGCGGTTAGCGTGATATTTACATAGAGGCAGTATCAGTATGCGTTATAGTAAAGGCCTCGAGGGCAGCTTGTGTGAAAAAAATATTACTCTCGAGTTTTAAAAAGCAATGTAAAAATTACCGCAGAATTTTTTTTTTTTTTTTCAATTACTCCTCTTGAGAGCTGTCTCTACATATTCTTATGTAAGATTGTTTGGCCTTAATTCTTAGATAATTGTGCGTAGCCAGGTGTTTCTTGGTAGATTGCATTTGTAATAATATTTTCCTTAAGATGGTGTAGTGGTTAGAGCGCACATATAACAACACAAACGACCTAGATTCGAGCACCAGCAGAGAACATCACCAAAAAAAATTTAATTGTGATTTCGAATGTTTAATAAAAAAAGGCTTTAACTTTCCTCCAGACAACACCATCTCCTGCATACCTCTGGCGATGATGACAAACATCAGACGAATGATTAAGAAAACACGCCACCTACCGGAAAAAAATATAAATTACAATGCTAAAGTAAAGATCACCACCAATTAGCAAGGATCTACACCACTACGCAAAAATCATATGGAGGAAGCTACAGCGGATTAATCATATGTCGTGTCCGCCATCTAACGTTAACACTTAGCTCATGTCTGATTTGACAGATAACTAGTTTTATCCTTCCGCTGAACGAATATGGTTGTGTATACGATTGAGCAACGCTGAGAAATATTGCGACATTACTTTGAAAATCATGGTAATGTTGCAGAATGTGTGCGATGTGTTCAGATGAAGCTCATTTTGATATTGGCGGGTATGTAAACAAGGCAAATTGTCGCATTTGGGGCACAGAAAACCCGCACGCATACATTGAAAAGCCGATACACCCAAGACGAGTCACTGTTTGGTGCGGACTTTGGTCCAGAGGCATAATTAGGCCGCTACAATCAATGGCGATCCAATTTTCATATAAGGAAGTGATTCGGTGACATGCCAAAAGAAATTTTATTCTTCGAAATAGCCAATAATCAGAAGAAGCAGTATTCGGATAATACGGCAGGTGCGATATTTGATCGTTTCTAACATCTTTTTTACAACTATTGGAGTGCGAGTTCGAGCGTTGTTATACAAAATAATAATTTAATTCTGTCTGTCTTTAGCATATATTTCAACCGTTTTTCTCACAATGCGCGATTCAAATGCTGTCTGCTCCGAATCTTAGCAGCTCATAGTACACAATGCCGGCTTAACTCTACAAAGAGTGCAAAACTGCATTACAAATACTAAAACAACGTAATTGTACTAACAAGCAAAAAACAATATCGAACTGCAGGAAATTTGGACTGAGGTGGACTGAGGTGGACTGAGTTTAAAAAAACAAAAATAACGGGTTTTTGCCAACCCTGCATGATGCTAATGTTGTTAGTTTTCATGGCTTTGGTTTTCTTGATATTTATCACAAGTCCAACACTGCGAGCCAGTCTTTCCAGCTTTTCTAATTTTGACTGCATGTTAGAGATCTTGTGTGAGAGTAGATAGTTATTATCTGCATATTCCAGGTCCTTGAGTTGCCTTAAGAGACTCAATGTTATACCTCTTCTCTGTGAACAGATTTCACTCATGATCTCTTCCAGAACAATGGCGAATAGTAAAGGTGAAAATGAACATCCTTGCTTTACTTCAGCATTAGTGGAAAATGGATGCCCATTGTTAAGAACAGAGAGCTCTAGATCCTTGTTTATTGCACTTATTATTCGGATTATTTTCGGGGGTACTCCTTTTCTTCTCAATGCTTTCCACATGGCAGTCCGTTTGATAGTGTTGAAGTTGACGAAATGGAGAGACTGCTATATTGTTACGAAAATAAGAATGGTTTAAAAGGAACTACACCACATCAGCGCCTTTAAAACTGTATTGTGGTATATTTGGCATTAATGAGTCACCCTGCCAGTGGCGTACTTATTTGTGTATTTGGCAGCACTGACCAACCTTTGTGTGTTACATTTGAATTAACGAAAATAGTTCAAATGTTGTAGGAAGAACAAGAACATTTGGAAGGAATTTAAATGGTATATAGAAGGTGACGCCTTATGCTTAGTGAAATAGTTATCGTTTTGTAGCCATAAAAAAGAGTCGAGTTTAGGCATAAATAAAAGTGTTGTACAAACGATTATTAAAATAAACTGTATAAAGGTAAAGTAAGGAAATAAAAACATATAAAAACAACAACAACGTGGTTTTATTTTATTTTGACGCAATTAAATTGAACTCAAACGTTTTACAAAGGTTAAAACTTAACAATATTATGATGCGTAGAGTGTGCGTAGAGTGTTGGCCTGGTCACATCTATTTGGCTTACTTGTGGCGCAATATGTTTTCGATTTCGTTCTGAAATCTTCCCTATATTATACTTCTGAGTACATATTAAGAAAAATGATTCCTTTCCAGTTATAGCAATATTCGAAGTCGGCAAAGTTTAAGGCTGTCTCTGTTCCTCCCATGCTGATGTAATATGAGATAGTAGTCGTTCAGCTGTGATTGTGATGTCAGCCCGTAAGATTTCCGCCAGTTTTCACCTGCTGCATTATTGCTTCTTTTATTTCATTAGAACTGGAAGGGCTAAATGCTATTTTCTATGTATATGGTATTTTCAATGTCCTCAGCGCTACGATCAGCAACTGCTTGGTTCCTGCTACACTTTCTAATTGTGAGTTAGTCTATCGTCTGGCAATATTATGTACCCACCTAATATCGACATGTACTTACTACACGGACATGCAGATTGCATGAATGCCTGGCTGCCTGCTTGCATGCGAACGTTACTCATTAAGATCGCATCTTTTGCTAATAATGCTCAACGGATTAGTTATGTTTAGAATAACAAAGACAAACTTTACAATAAGAGTATATGACATACATATGTATACCATATGCTATATGCGACACATATGCGTACTTGCCACCTCATTCACTCACATGCAACACTAACGTTTTGCCACCGTTTAAAGCTGCATTCAAAGTCTGTCTGATGGTTTTAATAGAGATTTTCTAAATTTGATATCAGAACTCATATTATAATTTAGAAAATTCTACTTGTTGTTATAAGTATTGGTGTAGCTTACACACATACACAAGCAAATTTCAAATTAAACAAAAAACAAATGTTTTTCTCTGTAACAGACAGATTTTTAAAATGGAAAAACTATTGATTAATACTGGCTGGTGGTTGGTTGGTTTACTGGGTGGCTGATTACATTTTATTTTTTTTGTCAGATTTAAGATTTTTATTTAAAATTAATTTTTTTTTTTTAATTATTGTTAAAAAAATAAATCTTATTTAAGGATTAAAATTATTTTGCCAAAATCAAATCTTAAAATGCATTAAAAAATTTCTGCTGTCAGTTCCACAAATTTCCATTAGATTCCCATTAATTATTAAAAACATTTTGAAACCTTAATAACTTCGTTATTTCATAAGTAAATTTTTTGCTTTTACAACAGAAACATATTGATACAAATTGTTTGTTTTATATCATTTTCCAAAATGTTTTTGCAACAGTTTTTAGCATTTCTTTGTAAATTTTTTTTAACATTTTTCTCTCCTTTTCTCCTTTTGATTTTTTAATACTAAATGACCTATATTCTACATATAATGTTTGTTGTTGTTGTTGTTGTTGTTGTTGTTTTTTTTTGCAACCTAAACGTTTAAGAAATTGTTGAAATTTTTTGTTCGATTTTTTGCCTAAAAACAAATGCTACAACTATCTAACCAATAACAGCAGCATCAATCAATTTTTATGTTCACACTCATATGGACTTTAGTTTCTTTTTTTCAGTTTTCCTCGATATTGCAGTGATTGTTGTTGCCTATGAAGCATGGTAGGTAAATGTTAGGCCCATTGCGAAGATGATTGGATTTTATTGTATTAAAAAAAACCTATGACATCAACAGAAAACAAAAGCTACCAAAATAAGTCATCTAAATATGGAGAGAAGTGGACTTCTTAGAAATTGGAATAGAAGTTTTTATATGCGGATATATTTCCAAATAAAGGGTGGGCAAATTTGAGGTCAGATTCAGTTTTATTCATACCAGTATATAATAGAAATATGAGAATTTATAATGGAATATGATGTCGGTCAAATGTTCATTTCTAGCACGTCGGCAGACGTCCGCTCTTTTCACAAAATTTTTAACTAAAATTTGCAACAAAGCTTCGCTTATCTCGTCAATGCAGCGCCGAATTTCATCTTTCAGAGTGTCAGTTGTTTGTAGTTTGTTCACGTAAACTCGGTCTTTCGACTGACCACAGAGAAATTAATCCAGCGGCCTTAAATTACAAGAACGGGGCGGCCAATTGATATCACCAAATCGAGAAAAATACGCAACTGGGAAATTTCTCATGCAATCACTTAATTGTTTGGCTGGCTGTACGGCTTGTGTCGTCGTTAGCTAATTGTGGCCATAAAAAATTGCTTATCATGGTTTAGTAGAGCGCAGAGAATTCACGTTAAAGGCGTTTCCTGGCTCATTTTCGAAAAAATACGGGTCGATAATGCCGCCTAACCACAAACCGCACCATACGGTCACTTTCTTTGGATGTAATGGTTTTTCAAGGACTGTTTGTGGGTTTTGTGAGCCCCATATGCGATAATTTTGTTTGAAAATATGATTCATCACTAAAGATGATTTTGTTGAAAACTATGGTTCAAAATTTTGTGAAAAGAGCAGACGTCTGCAGACGTCTGCAGACGTGCTAGTAGTGGACATTTGCCCGACATCATATTCTATTATTAATTCTCATGTTTCTATTTTATATTGGTATGAATAAAACTGAATTTGCCAAAAAAAAATTTGTTTTTAAGCCAATTTACTTTTAACCTCAAATATTCCAACCATTTATTGTCTTGCTATATGCTATAGATGATATACTTTAAGTCATCTGAGAAATAGAGAAATTCTTACCAACCCATTTTCTCAAAGATTGAGTCAGTATTTTCGTTCCATGCAAGGAAGTTGTTAAAATAATTATGGTTTCAGATCTGCTGGTGTTCATTAGAAGGGCAGCAGATCTGCTTAACAAACTGTAGACCGGAAGGGCACAATAAGTCCCATTGGTCGCAATATCCTGCAAGAGTGCTTATTCAGGATAATAATGATGATAGTTAATCTTAACAAGTCTAACAAATGAAGTGATGATGAATCCAGAATTGATGATGAAATCAGCTAACTGCCTCCGTGGATATATGGGAAGCCTAACCAGGCTTGGAGTACAGAATAGCCTGTGCTTCACGTTAGGGAGCATATTTCATCACCAGAAGGATAGGAATGGGAACCCCGGAGGTGGTAGCCCATCCACCTCTCCCTTCTATGGAATCTTGTGATGCAGAAAACTGTTTGTGACTCTCCATCCGGATGATGTTGTTCTCACAATTTCGGGCAGGTCTGAGGATCCTATTAGGAACAGAATGCAATTTGCTCTTCGGGAAGTTAGCAAGTGGGCATTTGGATGTGGTTTGGTGGTAAATTCGGAGGTGGTACTTTTTTCCTAGAGGTACAAAGCCTCAACTTTTCGGTCAGTAAGGTTTAACAATACGAACCTCGAACTTAGTGAGACTAATATAAGACAGAAAACTGACCTGGAAGCCTAATATAGACAACAGGATAAAGAAGGCCACCATTGGCCTCTACACTTTCAACAAAGTGCTGGGGAGAAAATGGGCTCTCATATCAAGGATAACTCTCTGGATTCACTCGGCTGTGGTCAGACCTATTTTGAGCTATAGATGCTTTGTATGGTTGGAATCAATGAGATGGCCAATTTTGTCCTACTTCAGTAGGTGCAAAGGTCCGATTGTATTATTATTACAGGGGCTGTCATACTACACCCACATCGACGATGAAAGTGATCCAGCATCTCCCTCCGCTGAGCCCGTATTGTAAGAGGCGAACTGCGGCTATTCGGAGTGCCGATGCGGACTACTTTCTAATTAAAAATTCCGAGCAGATCTTTGCGAAGGCTTCAAGTTGAATGGAGCTGTGGGTAGAAGTATCTTTTCAGAGTCGGCGAACATAGCTCACTCTATAAGGTTATCGAACTACATTTGCGTTTTTCGAGCTGCTTTGATGATCATTGAAAAGGGTAACGTCTCCAAGAAAGATATATGCTTACGGATAGCCAAACAGCTGTGAAAGCTCTGAGACCTTAAGAACAGTTATGGACTGCCGCAAATCTCTCAACGAGTTGGCTGAGCATGTTATATGGATACCCCAAGTTAGAGTAATACTCCGGGAAACTATAGGACTAATGAGCTGTCCAGGCGTGGCACCACTATCGAACTTACCAGCGAATTTTTCACGTTGGAAATCCAATTGGGAACTTACAAGCTTATGGTTTACAATGAGGTAATAGACTCCGTCAGCACCGCATAATTATCTTAGAAAACGAGTAAATCTGGCCAAAGCTGGATCTCAAGAGCACAAAAGATTTGCTCAATGTCCAAAGAAGCATATTTAGCGTAGTTGTCGGTGTCATTACTGGACATTGTATAATAGGCACCTGGCCAATGATTTCTGCAAAAGCTGCAGGGATGAAAAAGAGAGGTTATAATTCCTCACCTACTGTGCATATGCCCAGAATTATGTGTAAAAGGAAGAGGCACCCGGGCTTCTACCATCCTATTTGGCTTATGGTGTTGTCAAGTACGGACATTGGTAAGTTTAACGGTTTTATTATAAGCTTCGGGTGGTTTCGGATAGAGAGGGATGACGATTCATTGTGGTATCACAATGAGCTATTTTTGCGGACGTGTGTCCTTTATTTGGAGCAGCCACATACATACCTGCCTACATACATATTTAGACGGTCATAGCTGCAGTATGTTATTTGCTACGTAGAACTATCTCAATGATTGTTATTTCACATATCCTAGTTGTTAGTTTTATTTTATAAAAAAATTTTTTGGAACCCCTTCTCTATTAATTATTTTAAAACGAGTATTTAAGGTCACTTCGGTATGAATGATTTTTTTGGGAAAATAATAAATAAATGTTCGCCAATGCGTTTTATATCTCTGATGACATTTAAATTCCGTATAAATAAATCCTTTAAACGGTTGGCCTTTTCATCTGCCGCCCAGTTTATTTTTTTAACTCAATGGCAGGACAAGACAAACATGCGCCCATTTAATTGCCACAACAAATTCGCAGTTAAACAAACGAACAAAGAAAAAATGAAATTTGTTTGAATTACAATTTACACAGCAGAGGGGATACAACATCAACAACAAACTAAAAAAAAGTCAAAAAAAATAAATCGGGCAACACAAAAATCCTGGCTTTTATGTTTGCGCATCATTTTGAAAGTTACATTTGCAATAACGTTGCGTTGCGTTTTGCTGTTTTTTTTCTCCTTTTCCCTGAACGCTATTGTTATTTGTGCACCGCAAAATATTGCAAACAATCACAGCAGCAACAATAGCAACAACAACAAAAACGTTTAAAAACTCTGAATGTGTGTTTGTGTAGTTGCTTCTTCGTTAACATATGCGCTAATTGCTTAAAACAAAGTATGTGTTTGTATTTCTTGTTGTTGTTGTTGTTTTTGGTGTTGACTGCATCTGCCAAGTGTTGCTATTGTATTACCTTGTGCAACAGCTCTAAATGCAACAGCACGAGCAACGACAAAATTAACAGCAGCACACTCGTGCGTTCCCACAAACAACAAAGAATGGAGCAAAAAAGGTGCAAAACATTCGCACCAGTCACTTGTGTTACTCTCACACGCGCTTCTTCTTTTTTTAAATTTTTTTGTCGGCCCTTTTTTGCGTTTCTTTTTTTTCCTTGTTGTTGTGTTTGTTCACCACATCCATTTAAGGAAGGCCATGTGTTGCCCAGTGTATTTGTTCAGCGGCCCATATGATAAAACGGGACGCGTGTCAAGACAGGGAACCCATTTTTAGGTGCAAAATCACTGTAGTATGTGACATGTCCATTGTTAAGAAAAAAAAAACTACAACAGCAACAACTACAACAAAAAGTGAACACAATAAACAAAAAATGATTTCTTTAAAATCTAAAGCTACTTTTGTAATTGTGGGACAGGTAGGCAACAGCAAATAAGTGCCTTGCGTCAGGGGGGTCATTTGAACGTTGGTTGGAGAAAATACAACATTTTTTTTATAAATTTCCTGCATAAAGACATTGTGGTGGCTAGCGGTCTTTGTGTAGCAAAAATATTTACTTTTATTTTTCGCTTTTTTTTGTTCCTTTTCAGAGACAATATTTTGATTGAGAAGCGTAACATTAAAATATAAAAGTGGACTAAAAATATGAATAGAAATTTAAAATTCTTTTTTCACATCGTATAACACTAAAGACACTGTAATGAAAGTAGAATATTGCGTTGAAACTTAAGGTCCTAATGACTACAGCAATCCCTATGCTCAGAACAACCTATTTTACAACAAAACAAAAAAATTGGAAAATAAAGGGTCCGCCAAACAAAAATTTTTTTTTTTTTTTTTGAAAATACTATAAAAAAACTACTGAATATTTTCTCAAACTTCTTTTTGATTTCAAAGTACAATCCTTCCGGTTAATAATGGAAAATAATTTCATTCAAATGGCTGCCTCGGCTGGCCATGCAGTAGCGTATACGATCGGTCAAATTTTTAAGCACATTATCGATTGTGTGCAGCTGTATTTCAACAATGGTTTCACGAATATTATCCTTTAAAGCGTCAATTGTCTCTGGCTTGTTGGCGTAACACTTATCTTTGACGGCACCCCACAAATAATAGTCCAACGGTGTCAAATCGCAGCTCCGAGGTGGCCAGATGACATCAGCTCTGCGGCTGATAATGCGATCTTCAAAAACAGGGCGCAAAACATCGAGTATAGCCTCGGCTGTGTGGCATGTAGCGCCGTCCTGTTAAAACCAAATGTTGCTAATATCCTCCTCTTCAATTTTTGTGAACAAAAATTCGTTCAACATGGTCCGATAACGATCGCCATTGACTCTAACGGCCACTCCTTGCTCATTTTCGAAGAAAAATAGTTCAATTATGCCTCTGGACCAAAATCCGCACCAAACAGTGACTCGTCTTGAGTGCATCGGCTTTTCAATGTATGCGTGCGGGTTTTGTGTGCCCCAAATGCGACGATTTTGCTTGTTTACATACCCGCCAAGATCAAAATGAGCTTCATCTGGAAAGATGATTTTTTTTGGCAAAATCGGCATCTTCTGTAAGTCGATCGATCAAAGTAATGTCGCAATATTTCCCAGCGTTGTTCAAGCGGAAAGACAAAGCTAATCAAATCAAATCAGACATGAGCTAAGTGTTACCATTCACGAAATAAGCACTAGTTGAAAAAAAAAACGTTAGATGGCGGACTCTCTAGTTGAAAAGATGCAAAGGGATAGCAAAGCTTTGCTGAGAAAACTTCGACGCCTAAAACTCTCTCTATTTGAACATTTTTTATATAAAATTCTAGGTTTAGAAAAGCCTTCAGAAGTACAGGAATTTGTATCAAACCATTTGAATCAACGAATCGATTCATTAGACTCCAATAATGACATACCGTAGCTTGAGCAGTATGTATAAATGTTGTACTATGCCCTCGGAATATTTTGAATCTTAGCCAGCGCGTTTTCTTTTCTTTTATTTAGTAAAGGAATGTAATTGTAATCAGAGCTCAATAGGGCAAAAACACGCAATACCAAAACAACCGTGCATTAGATCGGGAAGTAAAACGCAGTGCTCGCAGGGAAAAACGAGCATTGGGACGTAGTAGCTCAAGCAGTAGCTGAGACAAATGGTAGCAATGATCTATATATACTCGTACATATAGAACATGGAGACTTCTCTCAGTCAATGAGCTGCATCCGATTATATTTTTTCATTGAAAGAGACCCATAATTTAACGCCATAAATGCATTAGAGAAGTTTTCAATAGTAGTAATACTCATAACCAGTTACTAGCCAATGTTATGAGGTGATACACCGCTGTCGAAATACTTTTTCTTTTTTAAGATGGTCTGGCCTGGCATAGAATAGAGGTCCTCCTGGTTGATAGAAGGCTGTTCTACCTACCATACCACAGCGACACAATGATCTATATAGACTTAATAAAAAATGTATTCATCACAACGGCACAGGTACGTTGATTACCTCAAGGCCGGAACAACTTGAAGTCTGGGCTGAACACTAAGCTGACATGTTCTCACCACGGCCACAAGAGAATCATCAATATGTAACTGTAAAAACCATCACACACAGCTGAACATCTGTACTACTGCTCCCATAATCTCCGAGATTGTTGATGCCATTAAATCATTAAAGAACAACAAAAGCCCTGGTAGTGATAACACCTCCCCAGAGCTCTCTGAGGCAAACGCTTCAACTTATCCTCCCAATCAGTGTAGAAATATGGAAATTATAACTAATTCGAGAGGACCTTATAATAAAAATACCAAATACGAAACGGAGCAACTGGCGGTGATTTACATTGCTAACTTTGGTCAACAAAGTGTTGTTTTACATCATAGCCAAAAGACTTACAATAAGCCTGGTATTAACGTTAAGAAAACAACAAGCTGACTTTCATTTATTGCCCATATTAACTCATTGAACATCATCTTGTAACAAAAAGTTTAATCCTAAAAGTATACGACTGAATTTATTACAAACCTGTACTGCAGTTTTTCGCGATACTTTTCAGAGAATTAATAAGTAAGTTTGTTCAGCGATCGGTGAAAGTCGGTTGATTTTTTTGGATAAATTCAAAGAATATACTCTCAGGGTTCATTCGGTTCTAGTAAGACGGCGGAGCTAGACCGAGCTACCTTCTTTTTCTTCCAATGCAAACTACAAATGCTAAATTGCTTAAGGCCATTTTCATATGCTCATATCTACTAAACTACATAAGCAGTCTTAACAATGTTTTTCTTAAAATTAAAGAAAAGGTGCTGTATTTCAATAAAGACAACATTAAAATGTTATCAATTAAAATATCTTACGTACAAGTCACTAAGTTGCATGAAAATATTCGTCAGTTTTCGTTTTGTAATATTGCTCTTTAGTAAAACAAATTATGAATTTTACTTAGTGAAACACTTCTCCATAGAACAGATAGATTTCCAAAAAGCAGGAGTCAAAAAACTGATTTTTTGCCAACATATTACCACTGTACAGGGGTTCGCCAGGGGTGTGTTTTTCAATATCATGCTCGATATTGTTGTAGATAACGCAAAGGTGGTAAATCGCAGAATTTTATGGTGGCTTCAGGAACTACTTGAGGAACTCGAGTATGCAGACGATATATGCCTCCTCTTCTACAACTCTTCTGATATGCCTAATAAGCTATAGAGGCTGTCGGAAATTATGGCAAAGGCCGGACTGAAAATGTATATTAGCAAGACGAAGGTAATGGGGATTTGTTCTGTAAATACAAACACCTTTCGTGTGGATAATGAGACTCTGGAGGAGGTAAAGTTTTCTGTAATCTTGCGAATAACTCTTGCCAGATTAAAAAAGACACTCAATCATTTGGACAGCTTGGCAAAGTTTGAAGGTCATCAACGATTTCGAGACCAATACCAATGTGAAATCGACACTGTTGTATGGATGATAGTCACGGAATGCAAGTGTTAAGGACATCCTAGCGCTTCAAGTACCTGCATAGTATATTGTGAATCTTTTGGCCACAAATTATCCCAAATCAGAACCTGTGGAATGAATCTCGGCAAATTCCAATATCTATAGAGAAATGGATTGGACCTAACATCTGCATGAAGCCATCAAATATTGCTAGAAATACTATTGAATGGAATCCGCAGAATAGCCGCAGACCAGCATTACCAGCTTATACATGGCAAAGAAAAATCTAAAACGAACTTAGCAAAATGCAAAGAACGTCGGGTGAGGTCAAGAACATTGCAATGTATAGATCCGAAAGAGAAAATTTTTTGAGGCCATATGCTCCTTATAGGGACCCACTATCTATTCATTGTAAAGGCTTCTTTTTACCTTAAAGGCTTTAATTGAGCAATATTTGATAAAGTAGGGTGTCTCTGGCATTAAAATTGTATTTTTCTATAATTTTATTTGCGGGAAATTAAATAAATTAAAGCAAAATAAGGAACGAAGCTTAGCCGTGATTACAATTTTTTATGAAATAGGCCTTGCAATACAGAGACATTTTAAACACTCTTTACAAAAAAAAAAATATTTTTTAAATTAAGCAAAATATTTAAGAACAAAAAAATTGTTTTGAATTAAATTTTTTTCTTTTTTATTATTATTTGTTCGAAATCATATTTCCTAAATTGTAATAAAGAAACTACGGAAACTAGAAAATAAGCACAAATAAGGTGTGCTCGCTCTTTTAAGTTAAATTTTTTATTTCAACAAATATTTTCAAATTCCTTTGATTTGCATTCAATTAAAAAACCATTTGTCTTTCTAAGCAAAGTATGTACATATGTACTCGTATGTATGTACGTACGTAAGAGTATAACGATTATTATTAAAATTTAAAAAAAAAGCAACACACATTGAATTTGTTCTTATTAGATTTTGTTTTTTTTTTGGTTTTTGTTTTTGTTTTTTTCTTTAAAAATCATTGAAGCAAAACCTCCAGACACATTTAAGAAATGAAAAGAAAAAAACATCGTAATAAAAATAAAAAACGATCTCAGAGTCGGATGTCATCATCATTGTTTTTTAATCAAAAATTATTAACGAATAACATTTTTCAGAAAATGTTGAAATGGTTTTTACAATTTTTTTTTTTTTTAAATTAATTTTTTTTGTGGAGGTTTGTCACAAATCAATAAACAATTTATTTAATTTAATCATTCGTTTAAAAACAATAAAAAAAAATTAAATTTAAACGAAACGAACTTAAATATAAATGATTGAAGCGTGGGTTCCATTTAAATAAATGAAACAAATTTTGAAAAAATAAATAAATAACACACTTATATAATTAATAAAAATAAAAAAAAAACAATAGAAAATCTATGGCAATGATTTCTTTAAAACACAATCAAATAATAGAGCGGAATTCCAATGGAGTTCACAGCAAATTAATCAGCAAGAAGGTGGAGTTAACTAGAGTTTAATTGGAATAAGAACACAATGAGAATTTCGTAAAAGTTAAAAATTAAACATTTATTGCGTTTTTGAACCCTATAAGGTGTTATTTACATATATATCGTTCACTATAACCTTTTAAATACGAATCAAAGGAATTCTGCATTAAAAGAGTTTCTTAACTTTCAAGGTGACCTAAAAGATGGCGTCTATGATTGACTATAACAGGGTCGATTTTAATGCACGTAAGACTCAATGTTGTTTTTTAACACACAGACGTGGTGGTGTGCTGTCATCTGTGGCAATGGGTAATGTGAATATCGAGGAATCAGATGCTCTTGATGTTCTGGGCATGAGAATTCACTGTGACATTCGTTGGAATGAACACATATCTCAAGTGCCGAAAGAAGCATTCAAGTGCCTTGGTTTTTCGAGACGGTGCAAGAAATACTTCACTCCATCTGATCTCCTTAATATTTACAAGACCTATATCCGACCCAAAATGGAATACAACTCTCATGTATGGGCCGTTGCTTCAAAGTCTCTTTTGGAGCTTTTCGACCGCGTGCAGGAGAGGGCGAAAATGCTCATCAATGACGGTAGGGCAGCCAACTCTATCGATTCATTGGAGCATCGTCGCAATGTGGCGTGTGTTTCATTGTTCTATCGCTACTATAACGGTATGTGTTCTAACGACACTAAGGAATTAATTCCTAAAAATCATATATTTTTACGTAGTACTCGTATTTCTCGTAGAGCACATCCCTTTGTAGTTGATTGTCCAGTAAATCGCACAACGCATTATAGGGAGAATTCGTTCTTTGGTCGCACAGTTCGGTTGTGAAATAATCTTCCAGCGAAAGTATTTCCTGCCACTTACGACATAAGTAAATTTAAATCTAACGTCCATAAACACTACTCCCTCTGTCCTCCTTCCAATAATCTATTTTCCTAGTACCAGCACAATGCACCGCATGAGTAGGAGCCATCCCCTGAGTGCTGGTCTTATAAAAAAAAAACAAGTACGAATTCTTAAATTTAATCATTCTTAGACTACATTAATTTAAAAAAAAAAACAATTTCTATGGAGTGATAAAGCAGCAGCTTACTCAAAGCAGTGCGCCCCTGAAGTTTAAAAGAATTAAACAGTGGATAGAGATGGAAACAATGACACTGAAAAGGATTCACTTGAAATCCCAAACTGAGACTAACAAGCCATCTACAACAGCTTTTTTTTTTTCCAACGTATCAACATGGTATCCGAATTCTAAACTTAAAATAAGTTTGGTTTATGGCTTAAGTTTGATTTTTTGTTAAATTATACAAAGTCATTGAATAATCAATCATCAGAAACTCATTTCTTAGCTGTTCGTCCTTGAAGGCTCACGTTTGATTTCTGTTTACTTATTTTCGTGATGACGGGTCGCTTTCGCATCGATTTCCTGCAACGTGTGTGGATTAAGAGCTAACTGTTTCACTGTGCCAGCAACTTCTTGACAGGTGTGATGCGGAATTTAATTATATTTGGGTTAAATTCAGAATCAGGGCACTTTCTTTGCACTTCGGGTTTCTGTATAGAAGCCCAAACGCGGGAAGAAAAGTACCGTATCTGGCATTGACTCTCTTTCCGACTCAATATTGTATATCCCTGCGATTTACCTGAAATTGTTGCTGCAGGCTATTTCAATGTTCATATAATTGGTCTTGGCTACGCTATTCCGGCCGCTCATATACAGAAGGCCAAAACGCAGAGCTATTTGCTGCGCACAATTGCCTTGAGCAATTAGTGCATGAACTTACACATATATCATGTGTAAATTGGCACCAAAACAATACCCTCGACCTTTTTCTTACTTCACACACTAAAAAACATGAAGTTGAGGTTCTTGCACCTCTCGGTAATTCCGACTGCAGTACCATTTCTGCCTTTTTTTGTTCTCTTCACGACGTCTCATTTTCAGCTACGGGATGCTAAGTTTTTATCTACGAAAATGCGCGAAGTGCTGAGCACAACGATTTCTTTGGGCATTACAATTACAAACTCTGTTTCCTCGACACAAATGTCGATGCTATGGCAGCTAAGGTCGTGAAAATAACAAAGCCGGCGATAGATATGTTTATTCCATCCAAATAGATTTCGATTTAATCAAGAAGTAAAGCTTGTTTAATGACACGTTCAAACTATCAGTCAGATCTAGAGAGGATCACTGTTTTGATTCCAGTCCTTTAAAGAATGACGAAGCATACGCAAATCATATTGCGCCGGTATTTTTCCATCCTGTTTGAAGGTTGCTAATGTAACGTCAATCCCTATAAAAGGTCAGACTATTAACCTTGAAAGCCACCACCCAATAGCGGTTTGTTTAGCACTTCCCTATTTGGTTTTGGTAGCCAATTCTCCCGATTTGTATCGAGTAGTTATAAAAGGGATCTTATTCGACAAGTTCTAGATAAACTCAGGTGTACCGCAAGGCTCTGTGCTTGCTTCCTCTTTATTTCTCATATTTCTTAACGACTTTCTTCTGCTCACTTCCAATCCTATCTATTCTTTCGCAGATGACAGCAACATTTTTCATTCATACTCTTTTATTCGTAGGTTGAGCTTCTTGAAGATTGGAAGGAAAAGACGGAATATGAACGACACACACACAACCGACCTGACGGGAAACGCTGTGTCGTATCATGCTAGCAGTTTCGATTTTAATGCTCGAAAGACCCAATGTTGTTTCTTGACGTGGTGGTGTGGTATCATCTGTGATCATAAATAATGTAAATATTGAGGAGTCAGATGCTCTTGATAATCTGGGCATGAGAATTTATTGTGATGTTCGTTGGTATGATTACATATTTCGATTGTTGAAAAACGCCTTCAAGTGATTCGGTTCCTTAAGACTGTGTAATTCTATTTAATCTTCTCAATATTTACAAAACCTATATCTGACCTAAAATGGAATGTAGCTCTCATGTATGGGACAGTGACTCAAAGTCTATTTTGGAATTTCTCGACCGCTAACCAGAGAGAGCGAAGGCGCTTAGTAATGGCGGTAAGGTAGTTAACTCTACCGGTTCATTAGATTATCGTCGCAATGTGGTGTGTGTTCCATTGATATAAACGAAATAAAAGAATTAATTCCCGATAATCAAATATTCTTACGTAGAATAGGTATTTTTCGTAGAGCGCTTCCCTCTGTAGTTGATTGTCTAGTGAATCATAAAACGCATTATATAGAGAATTAGTTTTTTAGCCTCACCGTTCCTTTGTAGAATAGTCTTCCCTTACGATATAGGTAAATTCAAATCAAACGTCCATAAACACTACTCCTTCTATCCTTTTTCCCACATTCTACTTTTCGAGTACCTGTACAATGCACTATATAAGTAGGGGTCATACCCCGAGTGCTGGACTCAAACGAAAAAAAAAATTAAATTATCAGAGGATACATGTGTATTCAAAATAAACGACAGCATATTTACCTGTCATGTGATATAAAATCGGGATAGAAATTCAAATCAATTTAAAGATATTGTCAGTGAAACAGAGATAATCGGCCATAAGATCTCAATAAGCAACCCTTATGAAATACGCTTAATAGAAGGCGATAACTTATACAAATTCAGTTCCAATTTTGCATTTTATTAAAAAAAAAAACATCCAGGATAAGCTGAATAATAGATCAGCAAATAATTAAATCTTTTGTAGTTGAAGCTTTTGGGAAGGCATTGGTAGATGTGTTGTGTAACAACGTATTCTATACTACACAGATCATGTGCCATGTTTGTTTAAATATATATTTACTTATATACTTGGCCTTTATGTAAATTGTATTATTCAATTTAATCAAGTTAACGACGTGTAATGCAATAATGCTCGGAACTAGCTATTTATCGAGCAGCAGCAATAATAACAACAACAGCAAATGAAAGTAAATTAAGCAGATAAAAGAATGAGGGAAAGCGTTAAATAAAATGTGAACCTTTGCCTTTTTATGGTCTGATGACATTTCAGTCACTGAATGCCAGAAGCGTAATTAATTGATGCATTTTAATTGCCATCACTATGCAAACATATTAAGCGAATGAATAAAATATGCAAAAATAAAGAGAACAATGATACAAAAAAAATATGTTGCATGCCACTCAAAAGTAGTTGCGTGTAAAGGTAAATAAAGAGGGGGATAGAGAGAGAGAGAGAGTTGTAGGCATATAAAAAGATAATTCAGCCTGAATTGTTATTGTTGCTGTTCCTGTTGCTGCTGCCAATGCTGCATTCGTTGGACTATTAATGTTGTCATCAAGTGATCAGTGGATTTATTAACGAAAGTTAATCATGCAAACTGAATGAGCATTATTCCCGATTTCACACAATACTCGCCTGTCAAACGCACACACACGTTTACTCGATTTATCCACAGAGGCCAGTTCATCCTGCCAATGCACACATGCATTCTTGTATAGACTGACAATCAGCCAGACAGCCAAACCATAAAAAGTCAATCATAATACGTGCGCCATGACAAATTTGTTTAATTTTAAGCGAAAAAAAAATCAACAAAAAATAATACAAAAAAAAGTATTTCTGTTGCATTTACTAATAATGTTGCTGCTGTACGTGTATGTTGTTGCTGCTCTATGTACGTAAGTATGTATGTATAATATTATTGATTGGTTATACTACATATATTATCTATTGAATAAAGAGTTGCAATGTGTCCAATTTTATAATAATTTTTTTCTTTCTTTTTTTTGTAATAATTTTTCAGATTTTACACTCCATTTAATTTCTTTTGGTAGATGACTTCCGTTGATATAATATTTGTTTGCATGTCTTCTGTGTGGGCATTGAAAGATTAGAAATATTTTTAAAGGGCCTTTTTAGGCTTTTAGGTGTAAGTTCGCATTCCTTTAGATTACTAAAGGCGTTGTTGCAGATACATATGTATGTACACGTATACGCACATTGTATGTATATTTGTCACATATGTGACAATGGAATTAATCGAGCTATTGATTGTGATGTAGAGTAGCATTTGTTCTTTCGCGAAGTAATACCTAGCGGCAGTCGCGCGAAGAGAGAGTGGTTGAAGAAAGTAGAAGATGGCCTTAGTACGTAGATGCCAGCGATGGCGAATCGTGCATGCTTATGCTGAGGAACATACATAAGTATCTTTTGCCTGAGCCTTGCTTTAATTACAGCCTACAAAAGCTTACATACATACCTATGCACTTATGTACATATGTGTTTATGTATATTTAATACGTTTTTAAAATCTATACAATTTTTATGACATTTAGTATGTTTTTTTTTTGTAATATTTCAACATAAAAACTACAACAAATAAAAGCATTGGAACGAGAAACTATTTGTTTTTGTTTTAATTTTTTACTCAAACAAAGCAGTACACAATCTGACTCAATGTAATAAAACAACAATAGAAAAGAGATATGAGAAGTTAATGGTCCTGTCTGTCAGTGTAATAGAAAACAAATTGTCATTATTTTTTTACAGACGAATAGTGAAATGAATTTGTTTGAATTTTCCACACATTAACTTCGTTATTTAGCATTATAGATATGTAGACAAACGATATTTACACAAACTTATGTACTGTCATTGAAAGGTTTTAGAAAATTACAAAATAACGACTTTGCGCTATATTTGATGAATATGTTGTTCATCACTTAAGTCTATAACTAATACTTAATTTTATATTTTCAAAAACTGTTAATCTGAACTCTATGTTTGCTGAATTTAAACGTGGTCGTACCAGCACAATTGATGCAGGGCGCAGTGTACGCCCAATTAAAGCTGCTATTCCAGAAAACATAAAAACCAAATCCAAAAATTGGTGATGAATGATCGCGATTTGCTGATGCACGAGCTAGCTGACATTGTAAAAATATCAGATGATAATGTTTTTACCATTTTACACTAACATTTGTGTGATCGTGCCACGCATCGATGAAAGCGATAACAAAATTGAATGAATTAGGCTTCGAATTGCTTATCCACCCACCTTATTCTCCAGATTTGGCCCCCAGCGACTTTTTCCTGTTTTCGGATCTCAAAAGAATGCCTGCTGGAACGAAATTCAAGTCCAGTGATGAAGTAATCGCTGAAACTGAGGTCTATTTTGCCAAAAAAGAGAAATCGTACTATAAAAGCGGTACCGAAAAGCTGGAAAATCGCTATACTCGTTTTATCCTCGTCGAAAAAAATTTTGTTTTTTATTTTATATTTTTCTTATCCCACGGAATTATTGATTGATCTGTTATTTGAATGAAATGTTACCAAATAATTTTTTTATTTGATTTATAATTCCTTAAATAGGCAGCCAGTTTAGTCCTAATGCTTGGCTATTAGGATAAAAAAATTATCTTTTATAGGGTTCGCCAAATAAATTATCTTTTTTTCTTTTTTTCAAAATGTTATATAAAAAAACTACTGAATATTTTCTCAATTTTTTTTTTTTATTTGAAAGTACAATCCTTCCGGTTAATAATGGAAAATAATTTCATTCAAATGGCTGCCTCGGCTGGCCATGCACTAGCCTACACGATCGGTCCAATTTTTAAGCACATTATCGATTATGTGCAGCTGTATTTCACCAAAGGCTTCACGAATATTGTCCTTTAAAGCGTCAATTGTCTCTGACTTGTTGGCGTAACACTTATCTTTGACGGCACCCCACAAGTAATAATCCAAAGGTGTCAAATCACGGCTCCGAGGTGGCCAAACGACATCAGCTCTGCGGCTGATTATGCGATCTTCATAAACAGGGCGCAAAACATCGAGTATAGCCTCGGCTGTGTGGCACGTAGCGCCGTCCTGTTAAAACCAAATGTTGCTAATATCCTTCTCTTCAATTTTTGTGAACAAAAATTCGTTCAACATGGCCGGATAGCGATCGCCATTGACTGTAACGGCCACTCCTTGCTCATTTTTGAAGAAAAATGGCCCAATTATGCCTCTGGACCAAAATCCGCACCAAACAGTGACTCGTCTTGGGTGTATCGGCTTTTCAATGTATGCGGAAGGATTTTCTGTGCCCCAAATGTGTGTTTACATACCCGCTAAGGTCAAAATGAGCTTCATCTGAAAAGATGATTATTTTGGCAAAATCGGCATCTTCTGTAAGTCGATCGCAGGTTCAGATTCCAAGCATTGTTCAAGCGTATACACAACCATATTCGTTCAGCGGAAGGATAAAACTAATTATCTGTCAAATCAGACATGAGCTAAGTGTTACCATTCACGAAATAAGCACTAGTTGAAAAAAAAACGTTAGATGGCGCACCCATTACTATCAAAAAAATTTGTTTTCGCAGTTATACAAATTTAAATCACAATAAACAAAGAAATATACTTTTAGTATCAATTAAGCGGGCTTTGTTGGATAGAAAATTCTCTGACATTAATGTTTACATATGACTACAGTCATGTCGCTGCCACGGCTGGCGCGCACACGGTGCAAACTTGAACACTAATTTTCATAAACTTTCTGCAGCATACGCAATTTCCAGGTGTTAAATTGTCTCTGGTTTATCTACGTAGACAAGTGACTTTACATACGAGTAACTCGAAAGAATTTAATCCAATGGGGTTAAATCTTACGATCTTAGTGGACAATTAGTTGAACAATTACAAAAGTTTTGGAATTTTTTAACATATGGCGTAACGAAATCGAGTAAGTCATTTCAAAATTATCATAAAACGTGTGAACAGCCTCTTCCGAAACCTCACATTTTGGAAAAAAAAATTCCAGAAAAAAAACTTATCCATAGAATCTGAGCCCATCAAAAAAATATATTGAATATCAAAGGTATTTTTGTTTGTTGCATAGTGTAATTACTTTTTTTATTTTAATGTAAGTGAAGATTATTAATTAAAACAACTGTCAAGGTTATTATAAGAAACAACTTTAATGATTTATGATTATTTATGATTTTTTTATTTACAACAACAGGGATACATGCGCTTAATTTTCAATATTCTTCTCTTTTAATTTCAAATTAAAGAGAAATGTGAATTTCCAATTTTAATGCAAAAAGAGAAAAAAAAGAAATTGAAATGCCAGGATATATAAAACACAGGAACACATATGATATTAAAATTGATACAGCAAAAGTCATTTATTCAAGTGCACATATACGAGGATTAAATAAACAAATTATTAAATAACCGACAACAAGAACAACAAAGCAATGGTTAAACCTATAAGAAGATAAAACAACCAACAACTGTTGCAAGTACATCATCATCATCATCATCACTATCAATATCATCAGCAACAGCAACAGCAACAGTAACAGTAACAAATGACAGATATTTATCATATTGATAGTTTTCCTTCTTTTTTATATATTTTTTGTTTTCTTATCGATTGTGTTTTTCAACGTTATTAAATATTGTCAACAGCAAACATGAATAACAACAACAAAAACAATGGTATATTGATAATATTGCCAATATACTGTTGTTGTTCATAAAGCTGCTGATGCCAACAATAAAAATTAATGATGAATTAACACAGTTGAGATTAAAAACAAAAACAAAGGAAAGTATTAAATGCATATATTCGATATACGGATATTAATACCCGATTATTAAAACAATATTAATAAAAGTATAAAAATGTTTTCTTTTTTTAAATTAAAAAAAAAAAAAAATTAAATTAAAAAAAAAATTCAAAAAAAAAAAAACAATTCAAAATTGTTGAAAAGTAAAACGTTATTGCAATGATTTAAATACTTATGTATGTGCCCGTAGCAATAATAAGAATAATTTAAAATAAATTTTATTATAATTGTTATTGCTTTTGTTATTAACAACTTTAAATGATACAATTAAAAAACACAGCGAATAATTAAATAAAATTCAGCATCTCCCTTCGTCTTCAATTGGCACTTCTCTTAGATTGTTAAATAAGCGCAAGAGAAGAAAAAAAAACATAAAATCACTAAACGTTTGACCCTATTTGGTAAATGCTTTATAGCCTAAACACATCACTCAATGCAAAGACAAAACAACGACAATCAACAACAATCATGGCATGAAATGAAACTAAAACACCCTGCAAATGGTATGGAGAGATAGAAACCAGTTGCTTCTTAACCTGTACTCGGCAGCAGCTAAACAAACGATATCATCAACGAGTACCAACCAATACTACTATTTACTCGTACTACTACTGTGACATACATATGTATGTCTATGACTATGACGACTACACTACAACTGTATAGTATTGTATTGGTTGTTGTAGTGAAATACTACGAAAACCGTAGTAACTTTGGAAGGTCACCATATATGGGAGTCTTATAGTGGCACTGCCTTCCTTTTGGCGTCACTACTACGTAAGTGAGTACTCGTCCATATGTATATTGTTTAGACGACTTTAAAAACTTTTCAGGTTGTATTGTTGTTGTTGTTTAGTTATTGCCTTATTTGACAAAATGTTTAACAATTAATCTCTTAAACTACACTGACAACAACAGCAACACAAATATACATACACTGAGACGGAATAGTAAATTTGTTGCAATTCTGTTGAAACAAAACCGTTAATAGTTCAGCACAGCAGTACGTATGAGAGTCTTAAGAAAAGAGTTAAACTGACATTAACTGACAATCGTTTTTATACTTTTTTGTTGTTGTTGTTGTTATTTATGATTATTATTATTATCATTATTATTGTTCTGTTGTTGTTGTTTTAAATGAAATCGTTTTTAAACTTTAACAATCCCGTCGTCAAATTTTTAAATTAAATAAATAGGAAAACAACAACAATAACAACAACAGCAACAACAACAACAATTCGCTGAAGCCTAACGATCAAAATAAATGATTTAATCGAAGAAATCTCTTGTCTTTATGACTTAATTTTAACACGAATCTCATAGAGGCATATGCAGCAGCAGCAACAACAACAAGAATAGTTTAATAGAAACAAATCTTTAGAAAGAAATACGTATGACGTATGTCAGTTAAAAATGATGATTGTGTCATAAGTTAAATGAATCTGTGAACGCGGTTACACTTGAAGAAAATTTATGTGTGAATTGTTTAGAGAGCAAAAAACAGAAATTAAGAGAGTGAAATACTAAGGCAACTTTAATAACTAAAACTGTTACCAGGTGATAAAACAGTGCCCACAAACAATATAAACAAATTTATACGGACATAACTTTAAAATCTTAGAACCAACTATATGTTAAAATACTTTACTTAGCCTTTACGTTAACTAAGAAGTAATTTGAAGTATCTAAGTATTTGAAGTATCTTAACGATACATTATTATCAGTGTCATCATTCTGAACAGGAACTCTTGCTGAACACTGTAGTCTATGGGATCTAATGTGCCTCTTCCGGCCTATAGTTTGTTCAGCAGTTCTGCTGTCTTTCTAATGAATACCAGCACATCTGAAATCCATAATGATAGATATGTCTTCCTAATCATTTACATCTTAACCTATCAAGAACACCACATTCACACAATATGTGTTCCACTGTCTATGTGTGTATCTGCAACCCGTAATAAATTCTATTCAGAGCTTAAAAGTCTGGCTTGAAGTCCACTGAGAGCATTCCAGTGTTCCAAGCACCTGCCATTTCCCAATCTTTAATCAGATCGAGAATGGTAGTAAGTGGCGTTAAGTTCCGGACCGATATAGAAGCCTTAGCTATACATGACATGAAATTTGATATTAAAAATAAAAACAAAGGGTAGAAATACTGATAATAGTCTAAAATCTCTCAATGAACTTAGTAAACACTACAAGGTTACGCTATGTAGGGTTCCTAATCGTGAGGGCCACCCTTAATACGTATAAGCGGACTGTTTAGGAAACAGAGTAGCACAATGGGTTTTTATTAGGCTTAAATCATTCTTCAGTATTCTTATGGGGTGTCTCAGAAAAAAATTAACTCCTAGGTTGAGAGAAAATTTGCTCTGTTGTGGAAGAATGTCTTGGCTTTGAGACAAAACGAAGAAGTTTGGTTCATTATCTGCTGGTAAATTTCGAAAGTTACTATTACTCAAGAAGAGGGAACTAAAAGTAATAACAGGTTTATTTACCAAGCATTGCGGTCTTATACGTACAGTGGGGAGCAAAACAAAGTGAATGTTTTAAAGTTCCTAAGAGCGCTCTGCATCGATCGAAACAAATGGTAGTCAGAAGGGGAAAAATCTGGGCTATAAGATGGGTGAGACAAAACTTCCCATCCACTATTTTCCAAATAGTTTTTGACCGGTCTTGTTGGCATGATGGAAGATTATGGCCTCGCGTCTGGTCAAATATTCTGGTCGTTTATTGTTGATTGCTCTCTTCAAACGAGTCAATTGCGTTCGGTACAGGTCCTCTGTAATCGTCTGAGCTGATTTCAACAGTTCATAATACAAAACACCCTTCTGATCTTGGCGTCGTGGATATTCGGCGTTGATTTGGCTGATTGTCTGCGCTTTACATATGACTTTTTGCACTTGGGGTTATCGTAATGTATACATTTTTCATCACCAGTAACAAGACAATGCAAAAATGAATGAACATCATTTCCGCCATCCAAAGTCGCCTTTCAAGGTCTCTCGCCTTCAATTCATATGGAACCAAATTTTCTTGCTTTGAAACGTAAGAAAATGGCTTGTTGTGTATCTCTCAATGATAATGCAAATTGTTCTTGCGTTTAACAACAATCATCATCGAGTAATGCTTTCAATTCCTCATCTTCACACTTTTTCGCCTGACCCGGCCAGGCCTCTTCTGTATCGAAATCATCACTTTTGAATCGTGCAAACCATCGCTCACAAGTTTTTTGAGTTGGTGCATGTTGACCGTAAGCTTCTATTAACAATCGATAACTTTAAGCAGCCGTTTCCTTCAAATAAAAGAAGTTTATCAGACTTTCCCTCAAAACATCTTTTTTAGGCACAAAATTCGGCATTTTTAAAGCGACTGAAAAAAATTGTCTTTACACTTTGGCGTCTATCGAATACTGAATTATAATAACAGATGTTTAGCCTCCAAAATACCATATTTGTTATTATTGATACAAACCATATGTGTTAGTTATACCATATGTTGTCCAAATCGACATTATTACCTTGTATACCCAATAGAAGAATCCGCAAGCATTTAGTTTTGTACTTTTCGCTTAAATAGAGAGGAACTTACATTTTTAAAATTTTTCCAAGGGCTGCTTATTTTATGTGGCGTTTTTAGAGAATTTACACATACTCTCTACAATATTACCCAAAAAAGTAAGATAAATCTGGTCCTATTCGTATTTTATTCATTACCATATCTCCAATATGTTCCTCGAAGTCCAATTATATTTTTCCATGTGTTTTTTACTATTGTTTGGATTTTATGGTGACCACTAACTTACCTAAAATTTATGTTGCAACATCGGTTCTTTGAAAATTTTAGCGATCTGGCTAGAATCACCATCTTAGTGAATGACGCAACAATGAAGCAACAAATAACTTTGAAGTATTCTCAGGCTGTAGTTCAGCATTACTTTAACGGAGTATTGGGACGCAGGCACTTTCCATGGCGCTCAAAGTACGAGCGATGTCGCACTACAGTTTTGCTATGAAGACAGCCATGCTTCTAACAAGTTCAGTCGGTTTTTGGTTTTCGAGAGAACAGAGTTTTTTTTTCTCAATGTATTTCATTTGAATTTCTTGATTTATTTTCGAATATTATTTTTATTCTCTCTCACTCTCTCGCTCTTCTGTACTTCTTTCCATATTTTTATAAATTCTAAGCAAAATTTTTTTTCATGTATTTCTTAGCGTATTTAAAATTCGATAATAAAACTCAATTACGTTAATAAGTTTAGAACATAAAATTTATGTTACGTTTCGTTATAATTATATATTATTATTTATGTTGTTGTTGTTGTTGGATTTTTAATATTTGCATGTGAGCATTAAACATATTTCATAAGCGAAAAATAAACTAAAATTTTTATAGATTTCATTTTCAAAAAAAAAAAAAAAAATATAAGAAAAAAACAAAATTCAGAAATAAAAACTTAAATTATTATTCGACTGAATATTTCTATTATTGACGTTGTTGCTGCTGCTGCTGCTGCTGCTGCTGCTGCTGCTGCTGTAATTTAACTAATTTAATTCATTTGTAAGCACAGATATGGTATTTTTAGTTTCGTGGCAAAAGGTTAAAGTTATTAAAGTGTCAAAAACATTCATTCATTCATTCATTCATTCATTCATTCATTCATTCATTCATTCATTCATTCATTAGATGATTAATTTCATTATTAAGGTAGCAATCAGTAGTCTAAGAGTATTGTGTTGTATTTATAGAATATTTTTCGCTATGTTTGTCTTGCCTTGAGTAGTTTCTTTGGTTATATCTGATATATCTGGTAGCTTTAGAGATTAAAGCAATTATTTTTGAGATTTTAGTAAAATGACACAATAAATTCTAATATTTTTCTCTTTAGTTTTCTGTACAAGAGGTCAAGTACAAGAGGTCAAGCACAATAAATTTTGCGTATAATTTAGCATAGCCGTCAGGCATTTATTACGAAACTATAATTTATCGAGTTAGAACTAAATGTGTTAAAATAGTTTATTTCATTAAATAATTATTTGTTTACTTTAGAATTTGTTTTGAATTTTATAAAATTACGTTTTCTCTAATACATACGAGTATTTAACTTCCTTCTTATTTGTAGCTGCTTCCCACATACTATGTGGTTGTATTCAATCAAAATAGCAAGTTGGCGTTAAGATTTCTACAATATTTATTATAAAATTATAAAAATAAATTTTTTTTACGGAGCTGAATTTGAAATATTTTTAAGTGTTTTTTTTTCATTTGTTAATAAAATTTCAGTGCCACAAAGCCATCTAACGTTTCGTTTTCAATTAGTGCTTATTTCGTGAATGGTAACACTTAGCTCATGTCTGATTTGACAGATAATTAGTTTTATCCTTCCCCTGAACGAATATGGTTGTGTATACGCTTGAACAGCGCAGGGAATCTGGGCTTGCGATCGACTTACAGAAGATGCCGATTTTGCCAAAAAAATCATCTTGTCAGATGAAGCTCATTTTGATCTTGGCGGGTGTGTAAACAAGCAAAATTGTCGTATTTGGAGCACAGAAAATCCGCACGCATACATTGAAAAGCCGATACATCCAAGACGACTCACTTTTTGGTGAGGATTTTGGTCCAGAGGCATAATTGGGCCATTTTTCTTCAAAAATGAGCAAGAATTGGACGTTACAGTCAATGGCGATCGTTATCCGGCCATGTTGAACGAATTTTTGTTCACAAAAATTGAAGAGGAGGATATTAGCAACATTTGGTTTCAACAGGACGGCGCTACGTGCCACACAGACGAAGCTACACTCGATGTTTTGCGCTCTGTTTTGAAGATCGCATTATCAGCCGCAGAGCTGATGTCGTTTGGCCACTTCGGTGCTGCGATATGACACCGTTGGACTATTATTTATGGGGTGCCATCAAAGATAAGTGTTACACCAACAAGCCAGAGACAATTGACGCTTTAAAGGACAATATTTGTGAAGCCATTGGTGAAATACAGCTGCACGCAATCGATAATGTGCTTAAAAATTGGACCGATCGTGTAGGCTACTGCATGGCCAGCCGAGGCAGCCATTTGAATGAAATTATTTTCCATTATTAACCGGAAGGATTTTACTTTCAAATAAAAAAAGAAATTTGAGAAAATATTCAGTAGTTTTTTTTTTATACGATTACATTTTCAAAAAAAAAAAAAAAAATATATATATTTGTTGGACCCTTTAGTAAAATTATAAATTTTGACTTTTTATTTGAAACATTATTTTCAAGTTCGTTATAAGAAAACGTTCTTCAAAATATCTTTGATTTATCAAGAGTGTTGCTGTAGGTCACTTTCATTGAGTCTAAAAACATAATCGGCTGCAGCTCATTAATTGAGAGAAGTCCCCGTGTTTCTGCAGAGAATGTTATTGGTGTTATTATGAAAAGAGTCTTGCGCACCGCCAATAAATTTGGTTAATATTGGGTTTTTTTTAGAGGTCCATAACTTTGAGTTGGCAACAATGATTTATTTAACAGCTGATAGTTTAGTTTTGTTTGACATTTCATTAAAGATAGACTTACACCGCTGCCGATTCGGCGAATGTCCTAAGGCACTAATTTATATGGATATTGAATGTCCATTCAAAATTTTGTTCTCCGAAGAAACCCATGGTATAATGGGTTTAGAACTAAGCAGAATTGGCACATTTGGATTGGAGCTTTTGTCGAAATACCATTGCAGTTTCATCGGGTGTATTTTTACATTTACACCAATTTAAATCATAATAAAACAAAGAAATATACATAATCTTTATATCAATAAGGCGGGCATTGTTCGATAGAACATTTTATGATATTAATGTTTAAATATGGCGCAATTTAGAACACCAATTTTCACAAACTTATCGCAGCATATTCACTAGTATTTCGTCAATAACTCTTCAAATGTTGATTTGCAGGTGTTCAATTGTCTCTGGTTTATTGACTTAGAAAAGTGACTTTATGTAACCGCAAAGCATATAGTTCAATGGGGTTAAATCGCACGATCTTGGTGGGCAATTAATTAGAGCATTACATGAAATTAGTCTTTCATCAAAAGATTATTTATATGGCTCTGCCCTATTGGAACCACATTGAGATACGAATAAATTTCTACTCATTTCCCTACACCGTTTATCATTGACTGTAACATTCTGACCATCATCGTTTTTAAAGACATATGGACCAATGACTCCGCCAGCCCATAAAGTGCACCAAACATTAATTTTCTGTGGATGTAATGGATTTTTGACAAAAGCTTGTGGATTTTCCACACTCCAAATGCGACAATACTATTCATTTACATACCCATTCAACCAAAAATGGGCTTCATCGGAGAACAAAATTTTTAAGGAAAATTCAGTTTAAAAATTTCAACAATTTGCAAGCATTGCTCTGGTGCAAGTCCATCCATAATGAAATTACAGTGTATACAGTGAGAACACACCAGCAAAAATAACAACAACCATGCAACAAATTTTAGAAAATTTTACATCGCTGTATGAATATGAAATAGCAATTATTAACACATAATATAGCTAACAGGTCACTCAATAATTCCATGGGATATGTAAGAAAAAAACAAAATTTTGACAAAATTCGATTTTACTATTCAATATAATTGCCTTTGAGGGCGATACAACGAGTATAGCGATTTTCCAACTTTTCGATATTACTTTCGTAGCACGATTTCTCTTTCTCGTCAAATAGATCTGAAAACAGGAAAAAGTTGCTGAGGGCTAAGTCTGTAAAATACGGTGGGTGTGCATGCTATTCAAAGCCCAATTCATTTAATTTGGCCATCGTTTTTATCGATTTGTGACACGATTTGTGAACTCACGCGGCAAATACTTTAAACAGAGCTTTCGCTTACACAAATGTTCGTATAAAATAGTAAAAACATTACCATCTGATGTCTTTACAATGTCAGCTAGCTCGTGCACCTTCCATTTGCGATCATTCTTAACCAATTTGAGGATTTTTTTTATGTTTTCTGGAATAACAGCCTCATTCGGGTCTCCATTGTGCTCTGCATCATTTGTGCTGTTACGACCACGTTTAAACTAAGCAAACCACTTCTCTACCCTTTGTTTTATTGGAGCAGAGTTCGGATAATTTTTATCAAGCCATTGTTTGGTTTCCACTATATTTTTTTTCATCAAAAAGCAATGCTTTATCAAAACTTGAAGTTCACTTTTGTCCATAACAAACGTTGTTTCACCCAAAATGCTATAACTCATGAATCAAGGGTCAGATTGCTCTCAAATTCATACACTTATCGTTTGAAGGTTGGTACTAAATAAAAATCATCTAGCAACACCATCTATGTGTTATCCTACGGACTTATTGAGTGGCCTGATATATCTTTTAATGACAGTCTATTACAAATTTAAATTTTGTTTTGATGAAATGTCGATCATAAAAGTGGCAATATTGTAAACAGCTGTAGTCACTGTGTCAAACCAAACTAAACAAAAAAGAACTATCATGTGTTAAATCGGTTGTCAAATAGAGCAGTGCTGCCAACACAAAGCTATGAATCTCTAAAAAAAAAAACACCCAATTTAAAAAAGAAACGATTTTAAGCATCATTACCGAGCACATGCGATTTGTGATTTGAACAAAACATAAACATAAGCCCGTTAAAATCGGTCGACGGGTTGGCTAAGTAATGTAAGTCAAAAAAGTCATAACATATCTTTGGTAAAAAGTTAACATTGTGACTATCACATTCTGCATGAAGCGATCAATACAATGCCAAATCTGTAAAAAGTGTCCTTGCAAATCTCAACGTTAACAAGTCTTCTGGGCCGGATGGCATACCAGCACTGATCCTGAAGCAGTCCTCTTCGACGCTTGCGAGTCCATTAGCTCACCTTTTCAGTGCGTCATAGCGCGCCGGTATTTTTCCATCTTTCTGGAAGTTTGCTAATGTAACGCCAATCCCCAAAAAAGGCGAGGCTAGCAACCCTGAGAACTACCGTCCAATAGCAGTTTGTTCCGCACTCTCCAAGGTTATGGAGAGTATGATTAATCACCACCTTGTGGGATATCTGGAGTCGAACGATTTACTTAGCGGTCATCAGTACGGTTTCCGAAAGGGCCGTTCTACTGGTGATCTGCTGGCGTTGCTCTCGGAGAAGTGGAACAAGTCCATACATGGTTTTGGCGAGAGTAAGGTTGTGGCTCTGGATATCTCAAAGGCGTTTGATAGAGTTTGGCACGAGGCTCTCATTTCGAAACTTAATGCTTTTGGTGTCGGTAGTCACTTCTCTCGATTTATATCAAGTTTTCTCAGAGATCGCTCTATAAGAGTGGTTATAAATGGGGTCTCATCCGACGAGTTCAGGGTAAACTCAGAGGTACCGCAAGGCTCTGTTCTTTCTCCTACTCTTTTTCTAATATTTCTTAACGACTTTCTTGTTCTCACTTCTAATCCTATCTACTCTTTTGCGGATGACAGCAATATTTGTCACTCATATTCTTTTAATCGTAGACCGAGCCTTTTGGAGGTTGGGGTAAGAAGGATGAATATGAACGTCACACTCACAAGTGACCTGGTGAAGGCCTCCGAGTGGGGTCGTGCGAACAGGGTCGATTTTAATGCACGTAAAACTCAATGTTGTTTTTTAACACACGGGCGTGGTGGTGTGCTGTCAACTGTGTCAATGGGTAATGTGGATATTGAGGAATCAGATGCTCTTGATGTTCTGGGCATGAGAATTCACTGTGACGTTCGTTGGAATGATCACATATTTCAAGTGTCGAAAGAAGCATTCAAGTGCCTTGGTTTTTTGAGACGGTGCAAGAAATACTTCACCCCATCTGATCTCCTCAATATTTACAAGACCTATATCCGACCCAAAATGGAATACAACTCTCATGTATGGGCCGGTGCTTCAAAGTCTATTTTGGAGCTTTTCGACCGCGTACAGAAGAGGGCGAAGATGCTCATCAATGACGGTAGGGTAGCCAACTCTATCGATTCATTGGAGCACCCTCGCAATGTGGCGTGCGTTTCATTGTTCTATGGGTACTATAACGGAATGTGTTCTAACTAAATTAAGGAATTAATTCCCAAAAATCATATATTTTTACGTAGTACTCGTATTTCTCCTAGAGCGTATCCCTTTGTAGTTGATTGTCCAGTAAATCGCACAACGCATTATAGGGAGAATTCGTTCTTTGGTCGCACTGTTCGGTTGTGGAATAATCTTCCAGCGAAAGTATTTCCTGCCACTTACGACATGAGCAAATTTAAATCTAACGTCCATAAGTACTACTCCCTCTGTCCTCCTTCCAATAACCTATTTTCCTAGTACCAGCACAATGCACTGCATGAGTAGGGGCCATCCCCTGGGTGCTGGTCTTATATAAAAAAAAAAAAATCTAAGTGATCAATGAAAAATTCTATTCTTCTTCTTGTAACAAGAGACTATTTCCATCTTAGTATTTCCACTTTACAATTTGAAACTTGAATGCTTAATGAACGCAAAATGTATTTTGATTTCATTCTTTAATTTTTCAACCTTCAAAAAAATGTTTGATATTTATCGCCAGCAAATGATTATTATGTTTAATTTATTTTTTTTTTTAGTTGAAGTACAATTAACGTTTGAAATTGATCAATAAAAATTTGTTGGTAAATTGAAGGAAAAAAAAGATTATAATTTAGCAGACAAATCACTCAATCCTATAAGAATAACTCAATTGAGAAATGACTCAATATGAGTACTAAGTTGAAAAATCAAATCTTGAAATAAGAAATCGAAAACAAACAACACCCACATAACCGTAGTTTAGTAAACAACCTATCAAAGCAACTCGTTGTTGTTGTTGTTGTCGTCAATAGTTATTCAAAAGAAATAAATACAAACACACGCACACATACATACATATATGAAAACAATCACAAGAGATGTCGACAGTAACAATAGCTAAAACACTACGAAATGAGCAACACAATTAAATTCATAAACAGCACGACAACACAGCAACAACAATTTTACAAGGAAAAATCAAAACAAAAACAACAAATCAAAAAGAAAATAAAAACAACACACAAACGATACGAAAATTAAAACTCGTGTTGGTCGCGAGCAGTTAGTGGGTTTCTCGGTTTCTTGGTCTAGTGGCAACAATAATAGCAGCAACAGCAACAGCTACAGCAACAACAACAGCAGCAATTGCTATGGCATAAATAGCGGCATTACTAACAAGACGAAGAAAAAGAAAACAAAACAAACAAACACAGAATAAAACCAGCAGCAACAACAACATTAATTTACATGATAATGATGACGTTACCCATGTTCAGCTAAAGTAAGAGAGGCACGCTTTTTAATGCTGCTGGCGGCTGCTGTTGCTAACATTTGTTGTTGTTGTGATTTTTTTTTTTTTTTTTGTTTTCTTTAAATCATTCATTCATGCCATTCATTAAAATAATAAAAAAAATAATTCGTTTAACACTAATTTTTGTTGTTGTTATTGCTGTTGTTTAACTTTTTTATTTTTTTATTTTTAATTGTCTGTGTATATACAATGGCAATAATAATAAAGACTAAAATAATAACAACAAAAATAAATACAAAAAAAACTGAACATGAAACATTTAACTGAAACACCGGACACAGCTGAGTGGGTTGGGAATGGTATTCACTTAAGTCAAGATCAAAACGCCTTAGCAAACAACATTCAACCAACAAACGAATGAAACAACCACTCACACTCATTCGCATTTACGTATAATTTGCTCAAAATTCATTATCATTGAACATCAGCAAATGAAATACCGAATAATCTGGCAACATTTTGTATAGTAAAGCTAACACAGCGGGATATGTTTTATTATATTTATTAAGAGCGATTAGATGTAGTGAAATCATATCAAGCAATTGCCACAATTCACTCTACTATACGGAGCATTATTTTTTCAATGGAACCTCTTGTGTTGGCCTAGTAGTAGTTAAATTGCACTTTCTTGGCCAAACTTTGAAAAACAACCATCCTTTTACAGCCACAACTAGCATATGTCGATAATCTTTTAGTTAAGGCTACAAAAGGTCGCTTAGCATCGTTCTCTATTGAGAATCTTATATTATCTTCTTCGTAATTTCAAAAGAAATAAGGTCAGATAATCGCAGAATCGATTGAAGAGGAGGAGAGCGTGGCCCACTTCATCTGCCTATGTCCGGTTCGACATAGACTTCTCACACTGTTCATTACGCTGTCGAACTGGTTTCCTACTTAATTTATTGAATAGTGCTTCCGTGCGGATTCTCTGACTGATCATTAGGATCGATTAAACCAGACCCTTGTGACTTACAAAAGGGCAACTCTTCATTTGCTTTCACAACGGGCCGCTATGCGTACATAAATGTGCCTTGATTTAGCGCGGCTACCACTCTCTCCTATCCTATACTAAGGCCAGTTAATATCATCGCACTAAACAGTCAATCTTTCTACGCGCATCCACCAAAGAATTTTTCAGATTCAAAAAAAATTATTTTTTGGACCCCGATTTTCTTAAATCCAGTAATTATTTCAGACATACTACTATAAGGGCTCTGTACTAAACTCCTTGGGCTAGCAGGTGTAAATAGTGCTATATGTGGGCATTTCCCTATTTTAGAGAAATGAGCAATCATCCCCAAAAAAATTTTATATTTTTCAAAAACTGGATTTTTTTTGGAATACGATTTCTCAAAACCGGTAATTATTTTAGACTTATCACTATAGAGGCTCCAAACTAGACCCCTTGGCCCAGCATGTGTATATGTAGGATTTTTGTGCACTTCCATATTTTAGAGAATTGACCAATCATCCTTCCAACAATATTCAGATTTTTTAAGAAATTGTTGTTTTAAAATTTCATTTTCTCAAATTCGGCGATTTTTCGATACATACCACTATAAGAGCTCTAAACTATACCCCTTGGACCAACCTTTGTATATAATAGTATATGGAAGCAGCTTCATATTTTCCCGAAATGTCCATTTATCCTCTGAAGATATTTGACTGCAATTACTTCGTTTTAACTGTACATTATGAGAAAAACGGCCGGTATACAAAGACATGATTAAGTTATTCTTTAGACAAACGATTGTCAGAAACGCCCAAATGCCGCAACCACCGTACTTTTCGCTCATTGATTCCTCTCACTATTGACTATTTCGCGGATTCAATATCTTTCACCACCGAATTACTTCTTTTCAAGAAATATAAATTCGAAATTAAATCGCCTCAAAAAATGATAAGTTTTTCTGAAACGAGATTCGAAAATTTTTATTTTGATTAATGTGTTACTTCATTATCATTTTTGAGCTAAAAATAATGAACGAAATTAATTTGTACTCCCAATACGTAAATTATACTAATTTTTTATAAATAAACTATGAAAACATCTAAATAAAAAACCCACCCGGGTTTTTTTAAATATAATACCCAATAAAACCCGGATGGGTTGAATTGGGTTACCCAATGGGTTGCCAACCCTGACATTAAGGGACTGCAGTACGTGCTTCGTATTCAAATTTGTTAAAAAAAAACATAATTTCGTTTAATTTTAATTCAAAATTAAGACTAGAAAACCGCTTAATTAACCACACTATACACAGCAGATATAAATTTTGTTTGTGTCAACAACATCCAAACAAATTACACCAACAAACCATCATCGATCGCAACAACAGCTCAACACTAAAGTCACAATAAAATATTGTGTGCGCCTCTGCATCACGCACCAACACTCGATACTAACGCTAGCACTGATACTCTTGAGGAGGCCACAGCACACCATCACTGTGAGCACACCAAATTCACAGATACATAGAACGCAAATACAAAACAGCGTCAGCTAATATTGAGGGATTTAATATACAAAAAACGATCGTGTATCGTATAATAGTGGATACATTTGAACGTTTTTTTTTATATTTTCATTGTGCGCTTCGGTTGCTGTTGTTTCTGCTTGTTTTTATTGCTGTCGTTTGATATCGAAGTACTCGATACAATCATTTTAAATACAATTGGATTCAGTGCAAATTTGACAAACATCGCTTACGGACGTGCTTTACGACAATTGGTCTCCGCCGTTAAAAACACATGCACATGCCGGGCATTAAAAAAAAGGGAAAAAACTTAAAACTTTTTGTATTGAAGGAGGAAGGGATTGCATGCCGACGCCATCAGTGATTCAAGTTTTTTTTTTTCGTCTTGCTATTGTTATTGAAGAAGAGGCAAAAATAAAGATTTCTGGCTTCTGTGCGTAAAACTATACGTTCCGATATCGGCCAACAGCATAAGGCATGAGTGTTGGTTGTTAAAAAGAAGAAGAAGAAGAATGAAAAGAAAATCATCATCATTCGAATTCGAATCATCTGATGAATGCGAAAATAAGCGAGAGAGAACGTGTAAGATTTTTATTTTTAGAAGCGATCGCTCCGCTACAGAACAACTAAGAAAGTCAAAAAAAAAGTGTTTGAAATTTTAGAGAATAAAAGAATGAAATTAATCAACAACTAAAATACTTATACTCATACATGTGATAAACAATAGCAGCAACAACTTTTAGATATAAAAACAACAAAAATTTGAAACGAAAATATTTATGATGAACACCATTATGATGATTAGATGATAATGATGATGATACGAAAACGTAATGCACTCATTGAAGTGTTTGAAAAAAAGAATCAGAATAAAATAAAATAAAACATAAAAATAAATAAATTTATTAAAAATAAAAACCGTTAAGATGCATACATACATACAGATGTGTCATACTTAAAATGTGAAATTTAAAAAAATAAAAAAAACAATTGAAAATAAGAATATTTGTGTGATTGTCATAAGATTAGGAAAAAAGAAGAAGAAAAATAAAAACTATTCCTAATAAATATTTCCCACTTCTCAAACAAAAGAAGAGCAATAATAGCAGAATGAAAGCAAAATTGTAATTGAATCTGGTGCCAAAGATAAATGCGACAAATTACCTGTAAAGTGTAAAATATTTACAAGTTTTCGTTATAAAAAGTAAAAAAAAAAATCCAAATTGTTTTCCAAAGTTAAAACGGATCGAAGCCAATTTTCCTCCTCTTTTTTTCTACTTCAACATTGAAAAGTGAATTTATTTAAGCAAGAAATTACCCACCACAACAACAATACTGCCACTACCAGGCAATCTTTGTCGTGTTTATGTGAAAGTGTTATTTTATATATGGAAGTGCTTTCTTCGTTAAATCTCATTGCAAGGATATACAACACGTTCTATGGTTCATAAAAACTTAAGGTAAATATTTTAAGAAAAATCGAAAAAGAAACGTAAAACGTTGCGAAACTATTGGACGATTAATAAATTCTACAGAATTAAAGTTTTAAGTTGAAAAAAAAAAAATACTTACAAGTTTCACAGGTTCGAAAATCGATTTAATAATGACCCATCCATAACGGTAGTGTATCAAGTATAATACTTAAAACAGAACCAGTGTTAAAACATCTTAGTCATTAACGAAATCGTTAATATACTTTCCATTTTGGGTGCATGAGTCTCCTAATTTCCATTCAATTTACTAAATTAACTAATTTGTGCGTGTAAACATGAAAAAAAGAAAATATTAAATAAAAAATTGTATCGGGTGTTGTTTTAGAGGTTCATAACTTTGAATTGGCAACACTGCTTTATTTTTCAATCAATTTAACAGCTGATAGTTGCCTTTTGCATAGTTGAGTTTAACATTTCATTATGAATTTTTATCAAAACAATAGTTCTGTTAGTCAAACTTTACAAATTAAAATTTTTTTTTCTGCGATCAAGCCCATTTTTGGTTGCATGGGTATGTAAATAAGCAAAATTTTTGCATTTGGAGTGAGGATCCACAAGCTTTTGACAAAACACTGTTACTGTTCGGTGTACTTTATGGGCTTGCGGAGTCATTGGTCCATATGTCTTCAAAAACGATGATGGCCAGAATATTACCGTCAATGGTGAACGGCATAGGGACATGATTAGAAAAATTTTTTTTTCTTTTTGTATCTCAATTAGCTCGCATTAATCTTACTAATATGTGGTTTCAAATATACAGAGGCACATACCACACAGAGCGCGCCACGATTGATATACTCAAAGAAACTTTCGATGAAAGAGTAAGTTCACGTGATTTATTCCCATTAGATTATTTTCTTTGAAACTATGTAAAGTCACTTGTCTCCATCTATGAACTTGTGGCAATTGAACACCTTGAAATCAACATTCAGAGAGTTATTGTGAAAATTGGTGTTCTAGTTTACGTCTTGTATGCGCCAGCTATGGCTGTCACATGACTGAAATCATACTTAATTATTAATGCCATAAACATTAAAAATATATTTATTTATTTTATTATTTCCATTAAGGCCGAGACTATGATCCCGTTGACCTAGAGATTTAAATGGAATTTAAAAGAAATCGAATCAAGAGGGATCAACATAACCTTAACGATATAGAATTTTTTATACGTAATTTACGTCTTCTACAATGAAGGTAAACTACTATTTTCATTAATCTGACATGCCTACTTATACATAAATAGGTTTAAATTACTCAAGAAAATTACAAAAACACTTGCGAATAGTTTGTTACCCATATTTTGTACAAATATACATATGTTACATATGTACATAATTATAAACAATTAAAATCGTAATATTAGTATGAATTCAAAAAAGAAAAGTTAAACGGTATAAGCGCTAGACATGCTTAAAACGTAAACGTTGCGAATACGCAAAGCTGCACAGTAATGAGTTAAAGTTCTCTATATATTCATTGAATAGAACACTGATTTCTAAAATAAATTTTCACGTTATGGAACCGTTCCTGAGTAAAATATTGTTCATAATAATTTGCCAAAAGTAAAGCAAACACAAATGACATTTAAAAAAATTTGACATCTGGGTGTTATCTCTGTACGCTTTATATGCATGTCTTAAGCAAATTGTTACTTAAGTTCTCACCAATATCTTTATCGGTGATAAAATTATTATTATTTATTATTTTGTATATAAGCCCTCAGGCGTTGCTGCGAGCCTTTGTGTTGGACCTGCTTTTTGACTGATGTGGACAGGTAAAGAAAGCTTTAACTGTTACCGTTCTCTACACATTCAAAATTCAATTTTTTTTTAATGATGGTTTGTATTGACTGCCAAGTTATTTAAGCCAAATTGAGAAACTTCAACTCTAACCATCCTCAAGATATACAAAGATCTTTACTTAATCTCTATGGGAGGTGCCATGCCCACTTATCCGATTCCGCCTATTTTTTAACTGATGGTTTGTACTACCAAATGAGATCCACCACCATTCAAATCGTTCTCTAGATATACAAAAATCAATATTTAATTTGTATAAGAAATGCCACGCCCACTTATTCAATTTAATTATTTAAACGAAATTCAGAACCTTTCGCTATTACCGTACCCAGGATATACAAAAATCAATATTTACTTTGTAAAGGAGGAGCTACTCCCACTTATCCAATTCGGCTAAATTTTTGACTGATGATTTGTATCGACCACAAAGTTGTGTGAACCAAATTTAGGGGCTAATACTCTTACTGCTTTAAAGATATAGACATATAAATATAAAAAATTATGGGCGTGCCACCGACCAGCTAATAATAGTGTAGCAACAGACCAAATGAAATCTTTTTACATGTGATTTTTATATACAAAGTTTTGAAAATATTTTCCAACTCAGACAAAGTTTAAATGCTGTAAACAAATTTCGTTTTGAAGTAAAACTTGTGCAATACAAAGGGGTTCACTCCAACGTCAATAACTTGCAAACCAATGGACCTACAAAAACTGCATATCCATAAAAACCTAGCTATTGCATTTACCTTTCGTTTAAGGGCTTACAAAATAGCGGTAAATCGGTTGGCACATATCAGAGAACATCAATTACAAAGCATTCTATAGTCCGCTTTTATATATACGGATTCATATGAATTTTTTAATTTCAAACACGAATTAATTATAGAATTTTTCTATAGGGTGGGCCACTTAACAGTTTAAATTTAAAAATGCAATAAAGCAAAAACGATTTTTTTTTTTTTTTGTTGTGAAGTAAAATTTTTCCGGTTAGAAAGGCCGCGGCTAGCCTCATAGAGGTAATTTATTGAACTTGCTGACAGAATAGAATGACATGAGTATTGACAGATTCGAAATAACCGCTGGTTCAAATTTAAACTTTAACTACTTTAACTTTTTATTTTAAACACGAATTAAATTTCTTTTTCATCTATAGAATTTTTCAATTTTAATAAGAAAAAAACTTACGTATGTATGTACTCGTACAGTGGCACATAATCGTTTAAACGCACGCTTAACTAAAATTTTATTGTCTTCTTTCTCTTTTAACAATGCAACTCTTATTGTTGACTAAAGTAACGGTAAACTGTATTAAGTGCAACAAATTGTTTTTATTGTTGTTGTTTTCTATAAATCATAGCAGTTTCAAAGCACCACCAAAAATAGGTACATATTCATTTAAACACACTGACTAAATTGTCCATAGTTATTATCAATAATTAATTGATCCAAAATTATTATTTATTACCTTAAAAATACGATTCATCACCGATTTCACCAAATTTTCCAGCAACTAATGATCCAAAGCTTCCTAAGCTTCATTAATGACCAATTGCAGCTCTATCACAGTCTTGCAAAGCTATCCTTGGACTTTTATTCATAGCTCTTGCTTGAATTACAGCTCGAAAGTTTCCCCACTGGATACAAATCGGGACTACAGGAAAGCTATTACATATGTGGGGTTTTGTGCTCTTCAAGCCATTTCAATGGCTTTTTAGAAATGTTAAAAATGATATTAAAAATGCATTCTTTTTTCATTTTATCGTTAAAAAAAATAAAGCAAAGCAACATCCGACAATTCCGTGCCTATTTTTTAATTAATTTTGGATGATACAAAGCAGAAAATAGAAAAAAATCATTGAGAAAACCTGTGTTAAACCGCAAATAACTGATCTGAGACTTCGCCCAAAGCAACTGCAGTGGTTAACTTAGTGAAACAATGTTGTTTTTTCCGACGAAAAAAAATCATTTTAGACGCCCGAGGCTCTTTTAATTGTTATTTGTATGGTTTGCGCAACAATGAAGTGCGTATATCAAAGAGAAACTTTGGTAGTTGCAGCGTTTTGGCGTGGGAGCATTTTTATGGAAAAAGGTTAAGCAAATATTGGCTTTGTGCCACCCAAAATGAATTAAAAAATATATTTTCATACATATGTACATGGAATTGTTGGATAATGCTTTCGTTTAATTTTTGGATGATAAAATGGATGAAGAAAACATGTTTCAACATGATAAGGCCGCCATTTACGTTTCTAAAGAGTCATTAATATGGTTTGAAGAGCTTAACATACCACTTAGTGAAAGTTTGTATGTAAACCCAATTTGAATTTAGTGGAAAACCTTTCTTTCCGGGCTGTAAGCCAGGCAAAATCTATGGATAAAAAGCCAAAGGATAGCTTTTCAAAACGGTGATAGAGCTGCAAATGGGCATTAATGAAGCTTAGGAAGCCTTGGGTCATCAGGTGCTGGAAAATTTGGAGCAATCGATGCCGAATCGTATTTTTAAGGTAATAAATAATAATTTTGGATCAATTAATTATTGATAATAACTATGGAGCGTTATGGCGTGGGAGCATTTTTATGGAAAAAGGTTAAGCAAATATTGGCTTTGTGCCACCCAAAATGAATTAAAAAATATATTTTCATACATATGTACATGGAATTGTTGGATAATGCTTTTGTTTAATTTTTGGATGATAAAATGGATGAAGGAAACATGTTGCAACATGTTGATAACGCTACCATTTACCTTTCTAAAGAGTTATTAACATGGTTTGAAGAGCTTAACATACCACTTAGTGAATGGCCTGCATGTAGACCCAATTTGAATCTAGTGGAAAACCTTTCTTTCCGGGCTGTAAGCCAGGCAAAATTTATGGATGAAAAGCCCAAGCATAGCCTTAGAAAAGTGTAGTAGAGTTCCAGTTTGTAATTAAGGAAGCTTAGAAAGATTTGTGTCATCAGTGGATTTGATCGTCTTTCTGAAGTAATAAATAAAAATTGTGAATCAATTAACTGTTGACAATTAAATAATAGCTGTGTTTATATTGGAAATCTAGTCAGTGTGCTTAAACGAATATATACCATTATCGGTGATATTTTCAAACTGCAAAGTTTTCTAGAAAACAACAACGATGAAAGCAACTTTTTACACTTAAAAGTTACTAATAACTTAGTCAACAATATGGAGCTTGTTTTGAATAATGCATTAATAAAAGAGAGAGGGAAGGAAGTCAAATTAAATTTAAGGGTGGGTTTATACGTATATGTGCCACTGTATGCGTGTCATATTCATATGATGTACACAATTGTTTCTTCTATAATTTTTTGCCCAACTTTCATGCAAAGAAATTTATTAAAATTTCGAATTATAATCCAAAAAATGATTGTTTTTGTTCTTGACTTTTGATTTTCCACATTTCATTAAGGTGGCCGACCAATAAAGCCAACAGCAACAAAACTTATTCTTTTTAATTTTTATATTTTAATGATCATGAAAATAAAAAATAAATTTAAAAAAATTTATGCTGTGCTGTCTCTGAGTGGGTTTTCATATAAATATGAAATCGAAAAGCACAACAACAGTTTCAATAAAAACAAAATATTATGGAATTGAAAATAAAATACAATAGGAAAACCATCAAACATGCATACATTAGTAAACGAAAGTAACATACATACGAATATATAAAAACTAAATACATACTTACATACATATATAAACAAAACTAAATTTAGAGAAAATAGTGTCAAGACCAAAGCACAATAACAAAAACAACATACAACTGGAATAGGAAAAGAACAAGAAACAGGATGTGATTTTGATGAGAAAAAATAATATTTCTCTCGTTCCATTTGTCGTCATAGTTTTTCTTTTTCTTTTTATTTAAATTTTTAACAAAAAACACAAAAAATTCGCATGACAAAATTAAAAATAATAAAAATTTATAGAAATTTTGATAAACAAAATATATGTTATACATAGATATGTATGAAACATTAAACGAAGGGGGAAGAGATAGGTGTTCAATAAAATTTAAATGATTAGTATATTGCAGTCTCATTTCACTCTACAGATTAAAAAAATAATTTACTCTTACAAATGCACTCAAGTGAGCACCTGAATGCAAGTAACACATCCGTGGCTAAGGCAAATAAAAAAAATCAGGTGAGATTGTACAGCTCCTTTCGCCGCTATAGGGATTTTAGGTACATCCCTCAAATCCTAATCAAATATACAATTTACCGTTAATGGTCTTAAGTAGATTAATTTTGTGTCTTATGTTATGTTGTGTCTTATGTTATATGTACGGTAGTGAAAGAAGGCTCAATAATTTTGCAGGATACTAATAATCAACTCATAAGTACAGTAGAGGGCAAAAGTGAGTGTGCGTTTAGAAGTAAAAATTCTTGTAAAAATATAAATACGCAATCAAATGAAAATAAAACTTTACACTTTAATTCATTGATTAGTTCTTTTAAGAGAACATTGACAAAAAGTATCGAATTCAAATATTGGTATGGCATGCAGCCAGTTTTGTACTTTTCGCTTAAATAGAAAAGAATTCTTGGCGCTTCTAATACATTAAGGCATACTTTCGACAAGATCATTCAGAAACATTAGAAATTCTTGGTTCCATAATTCCAACATGTTCGTCAAAACAGAACGACATTTTTTTATACTTTATACAGGCCAATCAACAGCCTGGATTTGTTGCTGTAACAGCCATTTTTACACAAATTTTAACAATGCGTCTTACTATAAGATGAATTCATCTTGTGAGTAAAGGCTCATAAGAACGAGCACATTGGCTTGTAAAGTATTTAAATAGTCTACTTTTTTTAAATTCCAATTCTCACATATGGCTGCTTAGTGTGGTGGGGAGTCTTTAGTAAGAGCCTTGTCACCACTACGTGTTTGGTTGTCACTGGTGTCCCAGTACTGCCCTCAAACTTCATTCTGCACTTATTGTCTATTAATCTCCACATTTTATCGCTTTCGAAGCTGAGTGCAATAAGGTTGAAATCACTCAGCTTCTAGAGGTAATCGCTCAGTGGCCACGGTAGCATTTTAAAATGTCTTACTCCGTCTCTGAGGAAATTGGAGACAGACTTGTTTTGCGGAAGCTCTGATACTACCGGAGGTCTCTAGTATTTTTCAGGCGTATATTTTTGCGATTACGCAGACTTGTAGGATGCTGAGAGATCGGGGGCTTGTGGGAAGAATCAGAGTGGCCTTATTACCAACTCGGCTTTGATATGGGTTCCTGAACACAAGGACATCGTTGGTTATAAGAAGGCTGATGAACTTACTAGGAGGGATGTTGAATCTATCACCTTCTACTCTGACATCTGCTGCCCTCTGACTGTAACCAAAAGGCAAATCTATAGTTTCTTTTGTTAGAGCGCACAGAACAGGTGGAGTACCCTTTAATCTTGCGCTATCTCGAAGGCACTGTGGTTTCGGTATGACAGTGGCAAGACACCAAAACTACTGAAACCTCCCGCAACTCTATTTCCAAACTCATTGCGGTCTATATAGATATTTGGCTGATCGGAATGTATGCGGAGAAAATGGGTTTGCTTTTCAACTTTCACTGCATAAGCTGCAAAAGTACCTCTGATGGGGAGACAAGCGTTCACTCTCTGTGTGAATGTCAGACTACCTTTTATCAATGGCTTAGTGCAGTGTGCAGATCTAGATCTTCTCCACATCATAAGCAGCTCAAGGTGACTATAATTCCCTCTTTCCTTTCATTATCCTTTTAGGTGGATATTTATCTGTGGTCTGGCTTGGTTTCAAAACGGCACTTTGTTGCTAATTGTACTCGTAGTTGATCTCGTCTTGGTTAACTAGCCAACTTACCTACCTACCTACCTACCTACCTACCACCTCCGTCAGCAGGTATACCACTGACTGATCAAATGATACGATACGTTGAAAACGTGTGTGGTACTTAGGAATTGGATCCAGTTGTTGTGGGTACCTGGGCACTGTGGGATAATTGGCAAAGACGCAGCAGATGCGTTGGCTAGAAAAGGTTCCTTGACATCCTACATTGGTCTGGAACCCTAATGTGCAGCAAAACCTCCTCCATTTTATTGAGAATTGGTAAATTGCCAGATGCTTAGAACACTGGTATCTTCAAAAAGGACTTAGTTACGCTAAAGCGGCGATTAGTCCACAATTTGCGAGTTGAGATTCTTAAGTATGGCAGGCCGGACTTTAAACTCCTGACGGAGTTTCTTACAGGCCATTGTGGATATTTGTAGGCTGTTCTCACAGGCATCAGAGACGGCGGAACACATATTGTTTGAATATGGGGCTCTTGATAGGTTTAGATGGAAATGTTTAGAGAGACATAGAGTCCCAATGGGAGAAATATTCACCATTACGGTTCCAGATCTGCTTATGTTCATTTCTGAACAAACTGTAGACCAGAAGCGGCACAACAGATCCGCGGTGTCGTGTAAAAGCGCATGTTCAGCATGATAATGATAAAGATAATTAGCGAGACGTGATGCTTTTAAATGCATTCTATAAGTCTCTGCCAGAAAAAGCTTATTTTATTCAACTGAAAACATTTAATTTTTACCTCCTCGGTCGCCCAATGTTTAGATTCAAGTATTTAAAATTTTTAGCAAATTACAGGCGTAGTAATTATATTTTTGAGTGGTGGGTCCGGTTACAGTTTCACTTTGATGACCGCTTTATAGCTTATTTTTTGAAGAACTCAGAGCTTGATCTATGAATTGACGTTCTGTAGCATATTTTAGTATCAAGACACGAAATTTGTAAATTGACTTAATGATGTACTTGCTCTTTGAAAAGAAATATGATATTTTGGCTGAATAAAACGTACTCTTAAATATTTTACATATTCGTAATGAATTCATTAATTCATTGAAATTTATTCTGATTTGAGCTGAGAAAGCACATCAATTTCTAAAGTAGAAGGTGCCTGTAATTTTTTTAAGCACGTAATTTTGGGCTAATGACTAAAATGGAAGTAATTTTTTTAAATCCAATCTAAAGATGCTGTCATATGAAACGAGTATGCAATAATAAAAGTCTTACATTTACAACGAGGGTGTAAACAAGAATGACTCACCAACATTAAGTATATGGGCATATCCTCTAAGAGTTAAATTCATGAAAAAGAAAACTTAAAATAATTTCTTTACATCATCTCATAATATGGTATAGAAAGTGAGTTGTTTAATAGAAGCTCTGAAACTCTCAACTATTGCTTATTTCGTGAATGGTAACACTTAGCTCATGTCTGATTTGACAGATAATTAGTTTTATCCTTCCGCTGAACGAATATGGTTGTGTATACGCTTGAACAACGCTGGGAAATATTGCGACATTACTTTGAAAATTTTGATCTTGGCGGGTATGTAAACAAGCAAAATTGTCGCATTTGGGGCACAGAAAACCCGCACGCATACATTGAAAAGCCGATACACCCAAGACGAGTCACTGTTTGGTGTAGATTTTAGTCCAAAGGCATAATTATGCCATTTTTCTTGGAAAATGAGCAAGGAGTGGCCGTTACAGTCAATGGCGACCGTTATCGGGCCATGTTGAACGAATTTTTGTTCACAAAAATTGAAGAGGAGGATATTAGCAACAGTTGGTTTCAACAGGACGGCGCTACGTACCACACAGCCGAAGCTACACTCGATGTTTTGCACCCTGTTTTTGAAGATCCCATTATCAGCCGCAGAGCTGATGTCGTTTGGCCACCTCGGAGCTGCGATTTGATACCGTTGGACTATTATTTATGGGGTGCCATCAAAGATAAGTGTTACGCCAACAAGCCAGAGACAATTGACGCTTTAAAGGACAATATTTGTGAAGCCATTGGTGAAATACAGCTGCACACAATCGATAATGTGCTTAAAAATTGGACTGATCGTGTAGGCTACTGCATGGCCAGCCGAGGCAGCCATTTGAATGAAAATATTTTCCATTATTAACCGGAAGGATTGTACTTTTAAATAAAAAAAGAAATTTGAGAAAATATTCTGTAGTTGTTTTATATCATTTTCAAAAAAAATTTATTTGGCGGACCCTATATAAGTATGTACATTTGTACAATTTGTACAATTTTATAGACAGCTAAGCGTCGCAACCGGTTTTCTTGAAATTTTTACAGTATCTATCGGTATTTCCGGAAGAAACTCTAGGCGATATAGAAAAGTCTCTAAATTTGGCCCAAATAGATTCATAGTCAATACAAATCAGCAGTCAAAAAGTTGACGGAATTGGTCAAGTGGGCGTGGTACCTCCATACAAACTAAATATTGAATTTATTATACAGGGTGTCCGCCGAGAAGGTATACTACTTTGGTTGTTTATAATTTTTGATTATATATCAATGGATCTTATATGTATGAAATACAATATCAGATACGAGTAAGTGCCCGCCTCTGTTAGCCTCACATATGTGAGCCCTTCTGAGCACATTTTTCATTACATTCTCAAACATTCCACGCGGTATTTCATTAATTTCATCACGAGTATTTTGTTGGAGTTGCTCCAGCGTTTCTGGTTTGTTTGCATAAACCTTGCTTTACAGATAACCCCACAGAAAGAAGTCCGGGGCAGTCAAATCAGGCGACCGTGGAGGCCATTCAACATCACCATTCTTTGAAATAATTTGTTGTTATCCATTGTGGCACCGTCTTGTTGAAACCACATGTTAGTCAAGCCCAAAGCATGCAGTTGTGGCATTGAAAATATCTCGATATCGCTCCTCATTGACAGTTACCGTTACGCCGTTTTCAGTTTCAAAGAAGTAAGGTCCAATGATTCCTCCTGATCATATTGCTCACCAGACTGTCGCTTTTAATGGTTACCAAAGTGACTGAACCGACTGTTCTGTTTATTCACATAACCATTCAAACGAAAATGTGCCCCACGTAACTTCTCACGTAACATTCTCATCGTCACAGTAATCGATGATTGATTTTGATAAAATGTTTTAACAATTAAAAAACGTTGGTTTACTGAATATTTTTCCTTAATAAATTTGCCACATCACTACTTCACGACTGCAAAATATGAACTGTCAAGACTAATGTTTACCAAAATGGCGGCACCCGGTGGACACCCTGTATCTTAAGAACGTTTAAAGTAAAGTTTCAGTATTTGGTCTAAGTGACTTCACGGTCAATACAAATCATCAGTAAAATATTGAATTTTGCCTATCTTCAGAATGGTAATGATATAAGTTTCTAAATTAGGATCAAATAAAGTCGTGGACAATACACATCATCAGCCAGTAACTGGATGAATTAGATAAGTGGGTGTGCATCTTCCATTCATGGAGAACGACAATAATTAAAGCAGCGTTATCTATACACAGTAGTCAAAAAGGGGGTATTGCAGAAAGTACACTGGATAAAAGCTATCTACGTATACATACATATATGTATGGTTAGAGCGCACGCATAACAACATAAACGACCCAGGTTCGAGCCCCAGCAGAGCACGTATGATGAAGAAAAAATTTAATTGTGGTTTCGAATGTTTAATCATAAAAAAACAAGGCTTCCCTCCGGACAACTCCACCTAAAAAATAAAGAAAAACGCCCCCCTGACTTTCCCACATACCTCTGGCGATGATGACAAACATCAGACGAATGATCAGGAAAAACACGCACGCCACCTACTGGGAAAAAATTACAATTTTGCTTGATTTTCTTCAATTAAAATTAACTGTTGCACTGGCCCTCGTTAGTTCAAAAGTCATTTTTAGTACATTTACTTGAATTCGTAATAATGCCTAAAATGTCTACGAAAACTATCGCTTTACAGGCAATTACAATCAATTTGATTTCAATTTCATTATGCGAGTATTGCATAGATGAAAAGGAAGTGATTCATTTACTCATATAACGTACTTCCATATATTTTTTAATTTTGTTGTGGATGTTGTTGTTGTTGGTATTATAAATTTAATTAAAAACGATTTTGGAAAGTACTTTCCACATGCCAGATAATATCCATGCAATTAAATCGAGAGTTGAAATGGAAACCTATTGCACATAGAAACACACATACACACACACACACACACATGTTCACATTTGGAATCTATTTGTAATAAAGAAATGAAAATATTTCGTATACAGTCAGTCATAAGGATCAATAATTGTTCGTATTTGTATGTTTTGCTAAATGTTCACCAAAAAAAAAAAAAAAAAAAAAAAAAAAAAAAAAAAAAACTAAGACCAGAAAAAGTGAAACCCATTCATCCTTCCATCCATCCATCTATCCTGCCATTTGCTACTGGCTTGTATACATTTTCGTACAAATCAACGTGAACATTTCAAATTACTTGAATGAACAAAATTCAAATGATTGAATGAATGAACGAATGTATACTACGAAATATTTTTGGCAATCACACACACACACACACTCATAAACATACACAGCCATTTATTTTAATTTAAAATTTCGATTGCAATAGTATACATACTCGTATATAAATTGCATGGATGAATTAGAATGTATACGACTGTGTGAGGTATACGTATGTATGCACGTAAGAACGAATGATGATTTCTCACCCTAATACTGCTGATAAAGTTGGTAGGAGTGTGAAATTGAGCTCAGCTTTTACTGACAAAAAAACACACGAGAAAATTATAGTCAGTCTAGCCAAAGTGTTTAATACTCTACACCAAAAGGTAATGTTTACACATACCATATGTAAATTATTGGAACTAAGTTATATCCATTATTGTCCCACTCGATATATATTTTAGTTCTATTGAGTCGACTTAACCCGGCTGCTTAAGGAAAAAATTGTAGACTATACTTTGGCGCTACCAATTACTTACCAATTACATTAAAAAAATATCAATTACCAAATATAGGTAATTTTGAATAAAAATTTGATAATTACGAATCCAATTATGTTACATTCCAATCCACAATTGCCAATTGAAATATGAAAGGGCTTATTTCGTAAATTACCTAGGTAATGCGTTGCGTTATTTTATAAAAACAATTTCCATAGCAAAAACGCAACTAAGGAACTTACAAAATAAGCCCCTAACTTATAAATATGTTTAATTACCATTACGTGTAATGTGAAATTAATTTTGATAATTATAAATCCAATTACATTCTGTAATTGCCAATTCATAATTACCAATTAAAATATTAAGTAACAAGTATTTTCAATTACCCATTACATGTAATTTGTAATTGATTTTTACCAATTACTTATTACAGTAATAAATGGTTTTGACAGTAATTCATTGTACTTTTTATTCAGCTTCAATTCTTAATAAACAGTTATATATATGTAATTGGTAATTATCCATTCCTAATTACAAATTAAAACGAATTTTTCTGCACTATGTGATATTTACCGTAGAGAGATGATAACTAAGAATTACATGATTCGCTCTTAATTCACAAAATAGATTTTATGCCAATATTAAGGGAATTATCGTAGAAAAATATTTAAACTATAGTTAGATTAACACCTGGGCTAATAATTTTTTTCTTCAAAATTAGTTTTATTCATCCTTCCAGCACCGCTTTAACATTTCATACCTTTTCTATAGAACAATTTAAATTTTCCTGAAAATAGGTCCCAGTTTAAAAGATAACCTCTTCATTCGCGCCAAATTTCTTACCAGCGAGTATATTTTTGAGGTCTTCAAGCAGTCAGTAGTCGGTGGATGTGTGAGTAATTCGGAGAATATTCAACACTTTCTTGTTTTTGTTAAACAGTGAAGAAAGGCGGCACCCAGTTTGAACAGAGCCTTCTCGTAGTCAAATGCTCATGCAATATAAAGTCCAAAACGTTCTTAACGATGTCGACTAACTCACGCAACTGGTGTTACCGTCTCATTTGGATGTCCACTGCGCTCTGAATCATTGTTGTCCTTACGAACACATTTGAAGTCAGCAAACCAACGTTTTATCGTTATTTCTGATGGAGCTGAGTCCCCATAAAACTTTCCAAGCAATTTCGTCGTTTAAACGGTATTTTTTCTCATCAAGAAGCCGTGTAGAATTAAAACACGAAATTGTTTGTGATCCATTGTTCCGAAAATAACAAAAGTAGCGTCACTCTTAGCCCAATAACTCACAAACTAATTTATAGAATATAACCAAATTTTAACAGCTGCTTGAAGGTGAATGCAGTAACACAAGTACCATCTAAGCGTTAAGCCTGCGACTTTTCAGCCCATTTGTTACATATTTTAAATTGCTAGACTTATTCGATCACCACCTATCGCAGTATAGGGTATAGGGTATTGAAATAGAAATTGCAATTCATTAAACACACACATACACAAAATGTTTACAATAACAACTGTTACAAACTGTTAATAAAAATTCGAAAATTCTAAACTAATTTGAATTCAATATGAAACTTACTTTACACCTGATATCGCGCTCTAAAGAACTAAAACTAAAACTGTTTACTTTAGCACGCCATTCATTATATCCTGTATTTGAACAAATATATTCATTCTATTTATCCCTTCGACTCCTCTCGTGATAAACTGTGCAACGCCTTCATGGTTATCGCTATTGAGTTCGTGTAAGGATTAGCAAAGTATTCTATTAAGCGATATGTGCGCTAAAATACAAATTTCCTTTTCAATTATCAGCAACGACTCGAAATATGCAAAAGAATTTCGAAAACTATAAACATGTGGTGGCATGGAGTATGACGATGTTGTTGCATGCAACAACTTTAAAAATACAAAAAAAAAATACTAAAAACAGAAAGTTAAACTAGAGAAGAAAAAAACAGCACCAAGAAAATGTTATTACCCTTTCATATATCGAAATTTTTGGGTAGTATTGTGGTTATATAACAGCGATCCTATCGAAAATGTATACAGGATGTACACAATAATATCGAGATGCAAAATTAATTACTTAAAAGTAAATGTTAAGTAAAAATGTCATCGTAAGTCGTGTCATAGCTTCAATACAATAGAACCTATTGCAATTTGACTTACAAATTTATGAACAGAGGGAGGATCACAAGCGTTTGATTAATTAGACCTTAAAATCTTAATGTCCGTCTTTAGTATCGAAGCTTAATTTCATAGTAATGGCAGGCTTTATAAGCGAACGCTCTAAATTATGTTGCTCTAACGAACGAATATTATTGGCATTGCACTTTACAAGCAAAACTTTAATGGAATATAACTTACGGGAGGCACAATGTTTCTTTTTTGTTTCGTGGTGACACCGATATTTTATTTTATTCTGAACCCCTTGTCCTCATATAATAGTAGCCAGCCTGTAAATTGGTGAATAAAGAATTCTTATGCATCCATAATGGAAACATTTCCATTATTTACCGCTATTGTAGACGTTATTGTGTGGTTGTTGATTATTTTCTTTATGCTGTTGTTCTGGAATTTGTTTTTATTTTTCGTTTTCTTGTGTTTTCATGTCAACGTCAACCGAAATTAAGTTTCGTGTAAATTTCTTCGCAATTTCTATCGAAAAATTAAACAATGAACGATAAAATCCAAAATACTTCCTGTGGCCGGGACAGGCGAAAAGAAAATAAAAAATCAAAGACGGGAAGAAGAAAAATACACAATTTCCTTCCTTCCTTGTAAGTTTTCTAAGTGACTTACCAACTTATATTGTTTCCAGGGCTGTGGACTCCTGTAGAGCTGCGAATACAGACATACATCCATACGAATTAGGAATAAGTGGAGTTCATTATATATGTACATACATACGTACACCTTTATTAAAAAAAACACATCAATTTTCTATAATAAATGAGTCAAAATATCAGACAGACTTTCTTCCTGCTATTTGTTTAGGTTGCGTTTTATTTGTATCGCTAGATAGCGAGTAAGGGCTTGATATTAATAGTAAAGGTATCTTAATGAGAGAGAGAGAGAGAGGGAGGGAGAGAGTATGTGCATAGAGGAAAGAATGAACTTTGTCTATCCTCTATTCATGTATTTAAATAGGACGGATGTTTGCTTTTAGTCTTCACGCCGCTTCCCACTAACAAAACAAACGAAAAATGCACTCGCATGTAGTAGCAGGTTATCTATTGAAAGCAAGATTAAGATATTCATGTGTAAGTGCATACAAATTTGTAAGGATATTCCTTAAAAAAGATTTTCACCTATTTTTCATATGCTTGAGTCCAATTTCGTTAAAGATTTGTGTCGATTCTGCCCGAAAATATTTAATTGCATAAACTTTGTCTGTAACCAATGTTGTCAAATGTGCTGCTTTATCTGTATTTTGCAAATTTTTTTTATAGAGCAGTTTTGAAGTTTTTTGTTTAAGAAATAAGATGTTTTGTATATTTAGCAGATTTTTTACTTTCAATTTTGTTATTTTAATTACATTTGCTTAAGTAAGAATTTCACTCCATTCGCTTAATATTACTGTGCTGAGGTTTACTCGTAGCTTGTTTAATGCGACAATGTAATTATACCAGTTTTTGATCACTGATCACAAAAAGGAAGAGAGAATTCACACAGTGTGTGATAATCACATTTTGGTCTGAGAAAGTTGCGTTTTTCTGCGCAAACACATTATATACTGACATACGTAAGTGTGAATGAAATATTTGCTCTGCTAATAAAATATCACTCACACATACGTACTTACCTAGTAATGTGATCCAACTGTTATTTTATGAAGAAAACTTGTATTTCTAAAATGACTGCGCACAGTAAAAAAATTGGTTTTTGGTTCACTCAATAAACTAAAGCATTTTTGAGTTACGCGTACATATATTGTGTAAGCTCCTCCATTTGCGAAATAACAGTATATCTCGAAAACAAGAGCTAACGTAAAAAATTGGTGGCACCACTGGATCCAGCAAGCTCGAATTCGGGTTACCCGACCGGTGCCACGATTGTCGGAAAGAAACTCTATCAAACTCGAGCTCAGTGTCATTATATCATATCATTTATATATATCACATTTAATTTGTTGTGTTATGTAAACTGTTCTGTAAACCGAAATCGAATGAAACTTCAAATTGCTGTAATTTTTTAATCAGACAAGATTTTTATATTTTTGCTTATTAATTGACTTGAAATGTACTCGATTTCAATATCATTCATATGACATAACATACCCGTATATGTTAGCATTTCTTACTTTTTAAATATATGCAGTTTTTTACTTCAAAATCCATATTTTCTTCTAAATTTCCAGTTTTTTTAAGCAAAAATTATGGCAACACTGTCTGTAACTGCAGTTCTTCTCAATAATGAGTCACATAATAGCGTCGACCATTGAATGAACGCTCGTCATGAAAACGGTCCATTCGCGTTTTTAGTTACATATAAATTAAAACGTTAAATTGCAACTTGAGAGTAGTAAAGGGTTAAACCGCCCTTGAGGGTCAATCTTGCTTTCACTTTTATAATGACAAGTTAGCTTGTTACTATTTCTGCCAAGTCAAAATGTGGGCCTTGTCAGAAAAGAGGTATATACGAGTCTAAAATTAATTTAGAACAGTCCTAAGCAGTTTTTTAACTTAAGCCAGCACTCAAGGAATGACCCCTACTTATGCAGTGTATTTTGCTGTTATTAGGAAAAAAGGTTGCGGAAAGCAGGATAGAGGGAGTAGTGTTTGTGGACGTTTGATTTGAACTGAAGATCATTCCACAAACGAACGGTGAGACCACAGAACGTATTCTCTCTATAATGCGTCGTGCGATTTATTAGACAATCAACTACAAAGGGATGTGCTTTAAGAGAAAACCGAGTACTGCGTGAAAACATACGATTATTAGCAATCCATTCCTTTATTTCGTTAGACGACCACATTCAGTTATAGTACCGATAGAACAATGAAACACACGGCACATTGCGTGGATACTCTAATGAATCGATAGAATTGGTTATCCTACCGTCATTAGTAAGCATCTTCGCTCTCTCCTGTACGCGGTCCAGAAGCTTTGAAATAGACTGTAAAGCACTGACCCATACATGAGAGTTGTATTCCATTTTGGGTCGGATATAGGTCCGTCTTAAAAAACTGAAGCACTTGAATGCTTCTTTCGACACTTAGAAAATGTAATCGTTTCAACGGACATCAGAACGAATCTTTATGACCAGAACTTCAAGAGCATCTGGCTTCTCAATATCCACGTTACCCATAGTTACGGACGACACCACACCACCACGTCTGTATGTCAGAAAATAACATTGTGTCTTGCGCGCATTAAAATCGACCCAATTCGCACGACCCCACAGAAGATTTTTTTTAAGTCGCTTGTGAGTGCCTCATTCATATTCCGCCTTGTCGCCTCAATCTCAAAAAGGCTCGGCCTACGATCATAATGAATGACAAATGTTGCTGTCATCTGTGAAAGAGTAGATAGGATTGGTAGCGAGAAGAAGAAAGTCATTGAGAAATATTGGAAATAGATCCGAGATCCCTGAATTAATCCTGAAATTATCGGATGACTTCCCATCTATAACCAGTTTTGTAGAGCAATCCCTGTGAAAACACGATATAAATCGTGAGATATAACTACAGACACCAAAGACAGTAGGCGTCGATACCAGCGCGCCATTCACTAGTTGCGCAAGGTGATTATGTCCGGCAAATAACTCAACATATTGACCTTTAGAAGTTATGCGACCAGAAAGGCGTAGCCAACACGAAATGTGAATTTTGAAATCACCAATCGGGCAATTCGCAGAGATACTCGTAATGGTTTCGAATGTTTAATAATAAAAAAAGTCTTCAACTTCCTTCCAGACAACTCCATCTAAAAAAAGAAAATAAAGAAAAAATACCCCTTGACCTTCCCGCATACCTCTGGCGATAATGACAAATATCAGACTAATGATCAGGAAAAACACGCCACCTACTGGGAAGAAATTACAATGCTAAAGTAAAGATCACCACCAATTAGCAAGGATCTTCACTACACACAAAAAAAATCGTATGGAGGAAGCTACAGGGGATTAATCATCTATCTACTTGGCTTTAAAAAAAATATATCAAATTAATTAAAGAAACTGAAACAAAGCAATATATAATTTGTGGAAAGCCAATATGCTCCCTAGAGGAGTGACGGAAAAAAACATAATGGAGTCCAAGAGAAAGTCGAAGACAGATATGATGACCTCTCTTTTCGCGCTTGTACTTCTATACAGAAAACCCGACGTGCAAAAGGTATGCCCTGATTCTGAACTTAACCTCAAGAAGTGGATCAGCATTTTAACAAACCTGGGTTTCACATAAGGTGATAACATCGGGCCTATGGAGACAAATGTGCGCATACACAGAAAAAAAGTTTGCTGATAATGCGCGCACTTTTTAGTGTAGATGGGAGGATTCAATTAAATACTAATTTATTTAAAGGGTTACCCTTAAGTTTTAGGTTTAGGTACGTAATCTACTCTTTTATTTATTCTACAACTACCGAGTCTTTGTATGTATGTATGTATGTACGTATGTGTCTTGTTTTCTTAACTTTCATTTTGGTAAAAATGTTGCCGCTATGGCGTATTGCATGGTTTTAATCACAAGCAATTTGCTAAAGCCAAAGCAAGTGCAAATTTGCAACCACTCTGAAAACACACACACACACACAAACAAAATTAGCAACAACGACAACAATGATAAAATGTTAATATTCATAAACATGCGAGTAGTACGTACTAGCAATAACGGAAATTATAAACAGAGCGGAGGAGTTAACGAAGGCTACACTGATTAACTTGCTAACTCCTCCAATTCACTAACAGTGCATAGAAACCGGCTGTCTGTTTGTAAGACACTAACTACACTTAACAGTTCGGTACGTATGCCAGTCTATGGCTTATCCATATGCCATGCTAATGTTTCATTTACCAACTCACACATAATTGCTATTAAAAGTCGAGTTTCGTACGATAAACGAATGAAGTTTAACGGTAAAATACAACAAACACTGTGTACTCGTATGCCAGCCAAGCAACAAGTACTAAAATCAAACAAAATACTCTACTTTAGCTATAGTTCTCCATGGAAGTTCTTACTCCAACCTCTCCCTTCTCTTTTACCTTCACATTTTCGATTCAAACGAATTCAAACGTATTTTCTTTTCGTACGACTTTAATAGACACTTGTACCAAAAGGCAAAACACAAAAAAATAAAACTACAAAAAAATTCACTAGAAAATAAGAGAGAGTTTTTATTATGAATTTAGTTTATGTTTTAGTTTTAGTTTTAAAAGTTTTGTTCCGCTTCTTATTTCTGATGGGGGTGAGGGTGGGGGGAAGGGTGAAGTAAAGACACACTCAATGCAAATAATATTTCGAAAATAAAATAAACTTTTCAAAATGATTTTGAATAGTTTTGGAATAATACCGAAACAATCATTATGTTTTGGTTGTTGGTACGAGTACAGTGGCAAATTAAGTATGCATTCATTCTTTTATTGCCGATGTGAAGATGAAAATTTTCAAAAAGTTTTCAATTTGAATAAAATTCAAAATATAAAATATAAATGAATTATGAAGTTTAGTTATATAATATTGAATATGATATTCTACAATAAATAAAATCGTTTTTAATAATATTTTATAGAGAGAATGGCTTTAGAAAATAAATCGTATAATAGATTTGGGAATTTAACTTTTTTTTTTAACGATAAGAGTGAAAAATTATTAATACTGCTCATATATTAGTTTTTATTTTCTTTAAATGTTTTTATGTCAACTCTTATATTTTCTTTAACTAAAGAACTTTTTTTTTTGTTTTTGGTTTAAGCCAATATCATTATTATTTTTTTATTTATTTATAAAACTTTTACAATTTGCGAAATTTTCTTATTTCTTTTCCAAAATTTTTTGTTTGTTTGTCAAAAACCCTATAATAATACATTGTAGAGAGTGTATGGTTAACCTATATTTCGATATTGTTTCCAATTTTTATTATTTTCTAATTTTTTTATTTTTATTATTTTTTTTTTTTTTTTTTTTTTGATTTTGCCAATATACAATAAAGGAAAAGAAAATTATCGTTAAAAGTACAAAAACAAAAAGAGAAAAGGAAAGAGATTTCAAGAGTTTAAAAAAACTTTACCACACACACACTCTCACATGATCTTTCCAACACATGTGTAGTTGGGTTTTTCGTTTTATAACCCAGCAAGCATTTTGAAAGTTTAATTTTAGTCACAACACGTTGGGCCCGGTGACGGTCCCTGGGGATCATTTTCTACGTTTGATTTCGTTTTCGAAACGGACACAGTCAGCAAGTTGTAAAAGCTGTTGATTTGTTACCCAATTAGGACAAAAAATTCGTAAAATTTGACAGTCATCTGTTAACAAATGTTGGCAGCATCTTGCGGCTGTTCTCTGTGGTTCTCCATGTTGTGCAACCATAAAGGAGTACAGCGTTCGTTTCAGGCCAGAGTTCGGACTTGTAGGTTCGTTTGGAAGCCACCTTCTATGGGCAGTAGAATCAATATTAGACCTAAGTGATCGGGACCAATGTCAATGCCCCGCCAACTCTTACAGTAGCAAAGATCACCTTTTCTCTAGCAATGTAATATTTACCTCTGCTTTTCAAAACTGGAGAATGCTGTAAGTCTCCCATGCTAACTGTATAATCGGTGTAAGTACCTAAGCTATAGATGCTGAGCCATATTTTAGCAATTCAGCTGGTATTGCATCGGGGGCAGAAGCCTTGGAGTCTTTAAACCCTTCGGGCGTAGTTCCTTTTTTGTCGTTTTGTGTTGGTGGATCTGTAGGTATATTACTGCACAGGTTACGGCGCACACAGAGCCAAAGACAGTTTTCTACGTTAAATCTTGTGGCGGAATCGTTGGTTACTGAGAATTTAACGAAATGTCGCCATCGCTGCAACCTTTCCTCAATGGTGTTGAGGTCACGTCCGTGTTTATCTTTCAATATTAACGCTTTCTTTGTATTTATGACACCGAGATCCTTTATAGCTTTATAAACGCCCCGTATGTTGTATTTGCTGCTTTTTCAGTATCTTCTGTGATATTATTAAAGTAAATGTATTTGTAAAAAATAATAAAAGTTTGCATTGTTGGATATATTTTATTTGGATCTTAAATGTAAAACAAGCCTTATATCTCAGACTTAATACTTGGTTAAGTTTCCGCTAAAACGATATGTAGTGTTTCGTAGGTATATTAGTATTATTATTAAAACCTTCTCGGAAATCAATCACTAGTTTTGCCTTTATTCCAATCTTTAGTTTCTAAAAATTTGAACAAATCGACCCAGTTTTCAGAATATTTTCATATAAATCACGTGCTATCGATTCGCGAACTGAGAGGTACTTACAGTTAAAGAAAGCTACGTTTCAACTTACAGTTTTTTTCTATAGTTTTTTCAGCAGATCTGCTGTCTTCCCATAATGGTGGATATGCCACTCAAGAATCTCACATTTACACAATATTTGTTTCGCCGTCTCTGAAGCCTGGGAGGACAGTCTACAAATATTCCCATCAGTGATGGCCATCCTTTTCAAATGCGCTCTTAATCTACAGTGGCCTGTAAGAAGCTCCGTAAGAAGTTTCAAATCCGGCCTACCATACCTGAGAACCCTAGAGTGGCGCCCAAATTAATGACTCATCGCCACCAGAGAATGGCAAAGTCCCCTTTCAGCATTCCAGTGTTCCAAGCATCTGGCAGTTTCCCAATCCTTAATTAGATTTAGGGTGGTAGTAGATGATGCTGTACAGCAAGCTACCAGACCTATATAGGGTGTCATGGAACCGTTTCTGATCAATACATCCGCTATTTCATTACCATCTACTCCACAGTATCCAGGTACCTAAAACAACTGAACCTTGTTTCCAAGTGAAAGCTTCTGCAAATGTATCCTAGCAATATTTGAGCAGTCTAGATTGTCATATTATTCGAGTCAAGTGCCCATTAAGGCAGCTTGGTTGTCAGAGAATACCAGCTTGGTCGAAAAGCTCCCAAAATAACCCCCGTGTGGCGGTTCCAGCATTCCGAATTGAGTCTTTTTTCTTTTTTGTTAATTTGGTACATTTGTTGTTGATATTTTGTGTAAAAGACGGATTTAATGGTGCGCGAACGTTGGAAATGTTGGAAAAATGTTTCAGCAACGCTTCTCTAAAGAAAACGGTCGTTTACCAGTGGCACGAGCGGTTCAAAAATGGTCGTGAGTCAATGGAAGATGATGAACGCAGTGGCATCGAAAATCAACAAAAACATTGATAAAGCAAAAGAAATGTTGGTCAATAACCCTAAATTAACCATCAGAGATATAGCGGAGAAGTTAAACATTGCCTATGGATCCGTCCAAGATATTTTGATTAATGATTTGGGTTTCCATCGTGTAGCAGCAAAGTTGGTGCCAAAGACCTCAATTTCATGCAAAAAAGAGACCGTGTTGAAGTTGCAGAAGACATGACTTGCGAGGTTGAATCTGATCTCACATTCTTGAAAAGGATCATTACTGGAGACGAGACGTAAAAGTATGAATACGACAAACCAGCCGAAAACAAAAAACTACGTCGTTTTCAGTCAAAAAAGAAGGCAATGCATTAGTTTTCATGGATAACAACGGTGTAGTGCATCATGAATTTTTACCAGAAGGCCAAAAAATAAACAAAGAGTATTATTTCGGCTTTATGATATGTTTGCGAAAAGCAATTCGCAGAAAGAGACCATAAATGTGGGCAAAAAACTGTTGGATTTTGCACCATGATAACGCACCGCCGCGCAGTGCCATCATTAATCGAAATTTTTTGTGACCTGTGACTTCTTTCAGTTCAATTGGGTTAAAAAAACCATTACGGAGAATGCATTTCAACAGCCGAGAGGAAATAATGGAAAAATCGCAGGAAGCACTGATGGACATACCGAAAACTGAATGTAAAAAATGCATCGAGGATTGGATCAAGCGCTGGCATAGGTGTGTTGCAGACGATGGGGATTACTTTTAAGGGTAAAATATCGATTAAGATGAATAAACTTGTATTTTTAATTTTCTGAATAAATTCCGGGAACGTTGTTGATCAAGGTGATATATTAATGGTCTTATCCTTGAGCCCACTGTCCGGGTTGATCTCCGCACATATACGAATGGCCTGAAAGACATTCAATGATCTTCCTATTGGGATTCAGTACAGCGTTCTCGACAACCTCTTACAAAAAAAGCTGTCACTTCCCTTTACTGTGAGATAAAAGAAGTTTGTTAATTCCTTGTCAAAATATGCTGATTTCAGTACAGTCGATCGAACTGAATTTAATTATTTTCTGAAATTACAAACTCATATAAACTTGAGTTCAGTAGTCTATTTCGAACTGTTTTGACTCTCCCTTCAGTCATTTATTTTTAACTTTTAAATCGTTCACTGTAAATATCATTTGATTTTTTAAATCAATTGACCAACGTTTGTAAGGCCACGCATGTGTAAAGTGAAATAAGGAAATTAAAAAAACAAACATGCAAATTTAATATTTTTAATTCCTATAATTCTTGAAAAATTATTTAAAATTTAACAATTTTCTTTACTGGGTTATAAAAACAAGTTTCTAAGGGTGAGTGTACTTATTCGAGAAGAGCGTGAGTATTATTTTATTGTATCACAGTGATGACGTTACAGAGTAATAACAATGAAGAAGTAAAAAATTTATATGAATTTCTTCTAAAGTTTCAAGTAACTTAAATCTTGCATTAAACTATTGCAAATAATGGCATTAAAAAGTTAAACTTTTTCTATATATTTCTGGCATCTTCTCGCTGCTGCTTCTTCTGTTGTTTCTACACTTTTCCATGCTTCCATAAAAGCCAGAAAAAAACAGAAAAATGAGAAAAACAGCAGTAACAAACTGTCGTCAGCAAAGCTACTGCTGCTAATACAACTACAGTTTTTGGTTTGAAGACAACAAAAAACTACTGACGAACCACTGAAAGTGTTCAAAGCATCCAAGCGAAAAATAAAAAAAAAAAAAATAAATGAAAAATATTTACAAATAAAAATAACCATATTTAGTGGAAACAGTGTACACCAATCAACCAAGATTTAAAGTTAAAAAAATGTCTTATTTTTTGTTTGCCAAGTAAAATTTATTACGAATAACAATTTTAATTTCATTTTATGATTTCAAAACAAGAAGTAGAGAATGTGTAGAAGAAGAAAGCAGGGAAAACCTTTTTTCAATAGTCTTTACTGTATGGAAGCAGAGTATGTATTCCTTGTATTCTAAACATTTGGGCAATGGAGAATTTATAGTAACCGTACACATATTACATTGTTATCTTGCAAAAAACCAATTAGTACTTTTAATGCTAACTTGTAGTTTGAACAAACAAATTTTAAGTTTAAAAACCTTTTAAGATACACAGTGTAAATTAAAGTAAATTCGCTATTAATAGACACTGTCTTCTACAATATAAGCGGCCAATTTCTGCTGAAGTATTCGTTCTTGTAGCCAATAATAAAAAAAAAATAGTGCCACAATAGTTTCGATATTTAATGTGAAGGAAAAAAAAATAAGATAAAATAGCAAAAGCAATAGCAATAGCAAACCTATCGCAAATGTCTAAAAATGAAAAGAAAAAAAAACTTTAAATTAACTAACAGCTATAATAGGAAATATAACTTTCCTGTTAAGTGTCGTTTGACTGACAACAAATGTGACACACTAAAAAACAATTTATGAAAAAATACTTTTCGAAAAAAATAAAACAAAATAAACATCCAGCAACTGAATATAAAATCTTGAAGAAATACTTCAATCATTTGTAGCAGAGATTCTGAAACTGTTTGAGCAAAGAAAACACTTCTGAACAGAAATAGATTTTATGCTTAGCAAGGATAGACTCAGATATGAAATATTGTTACGTTTTAACCTTTTTAACACGTTTGAGTTCTTTTAAATTGCGTCGAAATTATATAAACACCACTTTGTTGTTGTTTTGGAGTTTTTATTTTCTTACTTTATCTTTATACAGTTTGTATTCGTTTATACAACACTTTTATTTACACCAAAACACGTCTATATTTTATGACAACAAAACGATAACTATCCACTAATGCATAAGACGACACCTTTAATATGCACTTTAAATTACTTCCGAATGTTCTTGTTCTTTCTACAACATTCGAATTATTTCCGTTGATTCAAGTTTAACACACAAAGATGGTCCAATTGGCAGTGCTGTCAAATATACAAATAATTACATTGACAGGGTGACACATTGGTGTTAATACACCAATGCTGCAAAAGTTCTATAATACAGTTTTAAAGACTGTTGTGGTGTATTTTCTTTTAAGGCATTATTATTTTAGTGCTGCCAAATATACAAATAAGTACATTGACAGGGTGACACATTAACACCAATGCTGCAAAAGTCCTAGAATACAGTTTTAAAGACTGCTGTGGTGTATTTTCTTTTAAGGCATTTTTATTTTGGTAACAATATGTATAGTGGCTCACATTGAAAGTTTCTTTCAATTTTATTAAATAAATTACTTATTAAGTAACAACAACAAACAAAAAGGAAACTTGCTACTGCAACATAAAAATTATAAAGAAAAACCAAAGTGAGAAACTCCAAAATTGTGCTCACATTGGCTCTCATATCTAATTCTAAAATGAAATTTACCATTTTCTTGCATACTTTTTTTGATCAAATCATGTTTGGCTGACTTTAACACTTAACAGACTCCATTCTTCCTGATATACTCGCACGACTCTTAGTTGTTCCTTATTATTCCACAAGCTATTTTGCACTCGACGTCCACCCTCATCCCACAAATGCTCAGCAATAATTAAATAGGGACTTTATGGACGCGTTTTCAACCAGCACCTTTTCGCTATCAGTAATGTATGTCTTGGGCCATTGCCCCAATGAAATTTAAAATTGTTAACACTACTCAATCCGTGTGAATTTTACTTTACATTATTCTTCAGAATGTCAAGATAAATGACTTTATCCATTGTACCTTCTAAAATGTGGGTTTCCAATACTTAAAGCTGTCATACAAGCCCATTTTATCACTGCAGAATTCTTAAGAGTTTCTGCAGTGGTTTACCCTAAAATTGTCTATTACGCTTACGCCAAACACTAAATTTACTTTTTTCAGAAACCCTATATTTTTTCTAATATAATATAATCGCTTTGTAGTTTCAAGTTAATTCAACTTCTTTGACTCGTGTGGACGTCTTTATACATAAAGCGTTAGCGTAATGGTTTACAGTTTGTTTATCAGATCTGTTGCCTTCTAAATGAACACCAGCAGACCTGAAATCTCCAGATAACACCATAAACATCTCCATCTAAAACTATCCAGAACTCCACATACACACAATATGTGTTCCGCTGTCTCTGATGCCTGTGAACACAGTCTACGAACATCCGCATTCGTTACTGCCATCCTTTTCAGAAGCGCTCTCAGTCCACAATGGCCCGTAAGAAAATTCTTCAGGAGTTTTAAGTCCCGTTTGCCATACTTGAGAACCACAGAGCGCGGTTTGTGGAGTGATCACCGCGCTGGAGTGACGAAGTCCCCTTTGAGCATTCCAAGTATCTTGCAAAACTTGATTAGATTGAGGATGGTAGTAAGTGATGCAGCACAGTAGGAATCCGGAGCAATACAGGGTGTCATCGAACCTTTTCTAGCCAATGCATTCACTGTTTCATTACCATCTATCGCCCAAGGTCCAAGTTTCCGAAAGAAAAAAATCTTGTACAATATAAGACCGCAAACTTATGTTTCATAATCTCTTCAGTCTACCTTAAGAATAACTTCCAGAATCTTAGTTTCCTGAACTGGAGTCATTCAGTTTAGAAATATTAATAAAATTTTTCCTTGTCAAATACAGGAATATAAAACCTGCTGGACCGGATATGGATACAATTTCATTATGAGCCGGTTTTTGCATCAAGCTGCTTACCATTATATGAAGATTCATGACACAAGTCCATTTAATCAGACTAAAAGTAAATGTACTTTCATAAGAGCTTCAACATGAGCTTTTGAAACTGCGGAAAGCTAAAAAATTATTAATGAGTTAGAAATACACCAATTTCTGCTTTCTGCACAAATGGTCATACAGCGGTAAAACTTTTTGCAGCTTAGGTTAGGTTCGAAAGTGGCGTGCGGTTGCTCTGCCAGAGACCAAAAAATGTCCATTGTGGAAAGCGTTTTAGAGATAGAAAAAAAAAAACAGAGAAAACAAAAAAGTGAAAAGGGAAAGAAAAATATTGAAAAAAGAAGTAGAGGAAATAGGACAGCATAGGAAAAAATAGATCAACCTGAAAACCGGGCGTCACATAGTAAGCCAGATGATGCCTGATAAAAAAAACATCCAGGTCACAGATCCTGGCTGATGCAACCTCCTTTAAAGCACTAAATAAGCCATGGCTTGCGCCTCTAGAGAGCCGCATATTGCCACATACTCGACAAAAATTAGGGGTGATCACACAGTGCCCAGTCAGTAAACCTATCAGAATCCTAAGCGACTCCCTTCTCACATTAAGGACCCATGTTGACCTAGAGCGATCGAGTTTAGGCCAAAACAGCCTAAAAACCTTACAGGTTTCTCTGCCACTACACTAAGACGAGCCCAATTATTCACTAAGCTCACGAAAAACTCAAGCGTGGGTCTGACATACACATTCGCCAGTTCACAACACTTGGACGTGCCCGTTCTTGTCAGCTCATCGGCAGTCTTATTCCCTTATATTATTAAAAAAAAACAGTTAACAAAATATGCAGCGGCTTGCAAGCTAGGACCGAGGAGGATAACAAAGCTACAGACTTAATCATATATCATGAGATCTAATCATGCTCAATTATGTTGAATTTGCGTAAATAAATTCAATTCCTGGGATTATAATAGAAAATAAGTGAATCCTTTTAATTTTATTACTCGACATAGCTTATCTGCTTAACAAAAAATCTATTTCCATACAATATCGGCATTCGATGAATTTTTCAAGTTATAAGCACTTGAGAAAACACAAACCACATTGAAGTGCTAATGCATCATAGTTTTTTAAAAAGGCTTTTGAAATCTCTGACTTATCACTGTTTGCTGTTAATGTGTGTGTGTGTGTTTGTTTGTGTAGTACGTTAGTAACTAAATTAGTATTTATTGTTGTATAAGCCCATAATAGAGCTACAGCTACAGAAGAATAACATGTAACAAGTAACATATTGTATGCCATCTTTGGCATAAGTAAGTCAAGGATACTTATCACCATCACAATAACTGACTGCCAACCAAACAAAACTATTGCATTTTACCAATAAATATTTTCAACAAACACACACACACATGTATGTGTACACACAGGCATTTTTCCAAAGGCTAAAACACAGCACGTACTCGTATGTTAAGATCTCGTCAAGTAAAAACAACGCAACACAACACAATAAAAGCCAAATGAATGAAATGCCTTTAAGAAAATGCCTTACTAATCACAAATTACAAATACAACAATTACAAATAAGTCAACTAATAAAAGCTTAAATAGAAACTTGATAAGCAACAACCACCACTGTAATAAAGGTTAACAAAGAAAGACGATGATGCTCTAGACTCTAGCTATAGTCAGTAAGACGGATAGACCACTATTTGCACTTATGGAGTTGGCAAGTCAACAACGACAACAACAAGAAACAAGCACCCTCTTACTGGAATTGACCAAAAAGCAAACAATGTCATCTATAAAGAGCAATGTTTGGAAAAATTATGAAAAACATTTGCCATCATATTCTTTTTCTGTTTTAATAAAGAAATAAAGAAAAAAAAATGCCCATAAATTCGTAATCGTAATCGATACGTTTTTAAGCCTTTAAGCAAAACCATTCGCAATCAATAGTAGTGGGCTTTTTTCACAAATTATTAAATACAACAGAGACTTTATTATCAAAAAAAGACTTTGAAAAACATATAGTATATCCACAACTAATTACAACGTATTAAAGTGCCGTGAGAAAACTTTAAAATATTATTGAAAATCCAAAAAAGCATTAAAAAATAAATATAAAATCGAAAAAGAAAAACTACAAGTACGAGAGTGCGAGTACAACAAGTAAACAAAAATATTGTATAGAAATAAAATTTTGTGAAAACCATTGAAAATGAAACCAAATTAATGATCAATTGATAGATAGATAAGTACGCTTTTGTTTGACTTTTTTTTCTTCTCAATTTTTTTTTTTTTTAATTTTAAGACTGCAGCTACAAAGATCGCTTGACTATTTTCATTATGATTTTCGGTTTCATTTTTCACCTTTTAAGGACTTGAATTATTAATAATAAATTATTTTTTACATTTTATAGTTTTTTTTTTTTTTTTGGTTTCTTCCAAATGCTTAAACGAGACATTTCGACAGATAAACAGTCAACACACGAAATATAATGTCAGTTTATAAATAATTTTTTTTTGTTTTTTTAGAATCATTTTTAAATGAAAATCATTAAATAGGTAATTAAATAGCCAACATTGTTTTTTTAATTAATGGATAATTTTAGAAAAATTAAAAAATAAACGAAATACATAAAATTTATAACAATTTCAAGTTGAAATAACATTTTTAACAAAAGACAAATTAATTGTAATTACAACTTCAGTAATGAGGGCGAAAATTGTTTAAAACAAAAATATTTCGTTTTATTTATTTATTATTTTTTTTTTATTTTTTCTTTAACTTTAACTTCAATTTTACCTAATTTGGTATCAAAAAATATATTTATAAATCATTTATAATTTTCATATATTTTATGACTAATAAATTGTTTTGAAGGTTTTTTATATAAATAAAAGTAAAAGATTTTAGTATAGAAGAATCATATTTTTTTGTTAATCTTATGAAAAATATTTTAAGTGAATCATAATCAATTTGAATTGAATTAAAATCATTTTCAGAAAATTTGTATTCTTAAATTGTGCTTGTATCGTGTCCAAAAATACCATATTTTCATTGTCATAAAAAACATGTACTCTCGGCGAAGCATAGTTATCATACGGGATCGCTAGTTTTTCACGTTTTCCACAAAAGTGTAACATTGTATTGAAAAATAAAAAGTTCTGGGATTAACGGGTTCATGATGGCAGCACATCGACGTAGCATAGCATCCATAAGTCCCTCAATTTGAGTTTTAGAAATGGTGTACCCTTTTTGGTGTGTATGTCTTTTGCATACGATTGAAACTAGTGTGCTTAGCCCCTTGCAAGTATCTTGTATTAACAAATTTGCAAAAAAGTGGTTGTCTGGTTAGACACCCTTGAGAAATCTTTTTATTTAGAGGGATTAAAACACAAAAAAAAACTCTGGTCACTATTCAATAAGTCACGTAATTACCAAACTGCCCTAATGTGCACCGATATTTTAAAAGTTTAAAAAAAAAAACAATTCTTGTGTCTGATCAAAAAGCAAAAAACTTTTCGGCATTTATTTTTTCTTTTAATTAGACTCTAATCTTTAAACCCGCTGACATAAAATATTTGATACGATTTACCTACGATGTCATCGTTATTCGTGCTTAGTTGTTAATTGTTGCTTTCGTGTAAATTTTACCGGTCAAGTGGTTAAATCTTTTAATCATGGTGCTTAAATATGTAAAGGGTCCGCCATCTAACGTTTTTGTTTTTCAACTAGTGCTTATTTCGTGAATGGTAACACTTAGCTCATGTCTGATTTCACAGATAATTAGTTTTATCCTTCCGCTGAACGAATATGGTTGTGTATGCGCTTGAACAACGCTGGGAAATATTGCAACATTACTTTGAAAAACTTGGTACGAGTAATGTTGCAGAATCAAAAATCATCTTTTCAGATGAAGCTCATTTTGATCTTGGCGGGTATGTAAACAAGCAAAATTGTCGCATTTGGGGCACAGAAAACCCGCACGCATACATTGAAAAGCCGATACACCCAAGACGAGTCACTGTTTGGTGGGGATTTTGGTCCAGAGGCATAATTGGGCCATTTTTCTTCGAAAATGAGCAAGGAGTGGCCGTTACAGTCAATGGCGATCGTTGTTCACAAAAATTGAAGAGGAGGATATTAGCAACATTTGGTTTCAACAGTACAGCGCTACGTGCCACACAGCCGAAGATACACTCGATGTTTTTTGCGCCCTGTTTTTGACGATCGCATTATCAGCCGCAAAGCTGATGTCGTTTGGCCACCTCGGAGCTGCGATTTGACACCGTTGGACTATTATTTGTGGTGTGCCGTAAAAGATAAGTGTTACGCCAACAAGCCAGAGACAATTGACGCTTTAAAGGACAATATTCGTGAAGTCATTGGTGAAATACAGCTGCACACAATCGATATTGTGCTTAAAAATTGTACCGATCGTGTGGATTACTGCATGGCCAGCCGAGGCAGCCATTTAAATGAAATTATTTTCCATTATTAACCGGAAGGATTGTATTTTCAAATAAAAAAAGAAATGTGAGAAAATATTCAGTAGTTTTTTTTATAGCATTTTCAAAAAAAATGTATTTAGCGGACTCTATATAACTAGAACAATCCTTCCCGCGTTGCTGGGAGCCTTTGTGTTGTACCTGCCTTTTGACTGATGTGGGTACATGAAGAATACTTTAACTGTTACCGTTCTCTACACATGCAAAATTCGAAATTTTTTTAAACGATGGTTTGGTTTTTTCAAATTTAGAAACTTCAACTCTAACCATTCTAACGATATACAAAAAGGTACTATGCCTACTTATCCGATTCTACTCACTTTTTAACTGCTGGCTTGTACTATCTAAGAAGCCACTTAGGCTAAATTCAGAACCTTTCAATTTTGCACCATATTTCTACTGATGATGTTTATTAACTACTGAGTTATTTAGACCAAATTCAGAACCTTCCAATCCATATCCTCACTACCATCACTTTTACTTTGTATGCAATTCGGCCCAATTTCTGACTGATGATTTGTGTGGACCACAAAGTTATTTGGGCCAAATTTCTAAGACTCTTACTATTACCGTTTTAAAGATATAGGCATATAAATATATAAATTTTTTATGGGCGTGGCACCGCCCAGTTGAACAATAGTGAAGCCACACACCAAATGGAAGCTTCCTACATATGCTTTTCATACACAATTTTAAAAATATTTACCACTTCACACCAAGTTTAAATGCATTAACAAACTTCGTTTTCAAGTAAAATTTATGCAATACAAAGGGGTTGACTCTAACGTCATATACATAGAGACTTTGATATTGACTTCAGGTTTCGTTTAAGGGCTTACGAAAAAAAAAATCGGTGGGCGCATTAGTGTAAAATATTAGTTTCTAATCATTTTTAAAAGTTAATTGTTTTGTTTTAAATAAATCTTTCGTTTTTAAGTGTTTAATAGTGAAAAAAGCAAAGTATCTATAAATTGGTGTCTTACATTGCTTTACAATTATTTGTGCGAGGGGTAAAGAGAAAAATTTGAATGGAATAGATGTAAAGTTCTTTTTTTTTAATAAAATCATAAAGAAAAATTAAGTATTGAATGTTTATTTATGAAAAGTAGAAAAAGCTCATGAATATTCCAAGTATTGTGTTAATAATGTTCTTGTTGTGTTTGTTTTAATTTTATAAAAGTAACGGGAAAAAAGAAAAAAAAGGAAAATAAAATAGTAGTGAAATAAAAATTTTGGTGAGTACCATTCTTAGTTGTTGTTGTTATTTTATTTGTTAGTGAAATGCATTCGACTATTCCTTAGTCTGAAGCAGAACACATCGCTTTTCCCCCTAGTGATGTGCTGTTATCGTTGTTGTTTACTTCTGTTATTGCTTTTCTCTATGTCAATAAAGAAACACTTTTATTAATAGTAAAACACAAGTGCGTATTAAGTGAGAGCGAAAAGAAAGTGTATAAAAAGGAATGAAATTAAAGCAAATAACACAATGAAGGGTAAGGACGAAAATCAAAAGAATTTGCTGTTACGCTTGTTGAATAGATGTAAAGTTCTTTTTTCTTCCCGTATTTATAAATGAAATTATTTTGTCACTCTTAAAAATTAATTATTCTCGGTGTGAAATTTTTGTTTGTTTTCTATTTAAATTATGTAGTTAGTGATGCCATTAAATTGTTTGCATATTTGACATGCGAAAATAATTGCAGAATAGGTACTGATTAAATGATGTGTGAGAGAAATGGAGGGGAAGAAAGAATACAAAGAATTATCGTTTTTAGTATGTACTTAAGAAAAAACAAATCAAAAAGTGCGGTATAAATAGGAAAATGAAATGATCAGGAATCAGTGTATGACAGTTATAAAAAATGGTTAATTATAACACTTTGTTTAACGGTATTAGTGAGTAAGCAAGGAAGAAAAAAGGGAAAAACAAGTGTTGAATGCGAAATAATCTATCCAGATATCTTGCTTATACGAAAATCAAAGAGTGGAAATAGAAAAAAGAAATTGTATTCATTTTGGTATTGGTGCAACGATAAGGAAATAGTGATGCCATATTAAATAAAAGACAAGAAAATACTTAACAAAAAATATTTATTGAACACGCATTAAAATTAATAAAAACAATTTAAATTAAATAATACAGACTTTTAGTTATTTTACCGTTAATTTTTAAACATGGATTGTTTACGGAAGTTGTTGCTCAAGACCACTAAACTACTTGAAAATTCCTATAATTCTATTATTTTTAAAACTGAGCCTATTTTAACCCTCTAAGTTCTTTGGTAGTGGCGTAACAAAAAACTGGAGTGGCAGGACACTTTTTTACCCAACTTTGTTTTTGAATAGCAATTAGTTACGTTAATTATTGGGCTAGCAAGCCAAAAAATTTATTAAAGGGTCCGCCAAATAATTTCTTTTTTTTTGAAAATGCCATAAAAAAAACTACTGAATATTTTCTCAAATTTCTTTTTTTATTTGAAAGTACAATCCTTCCGATTAATAATGGAAAATAATTTCATTCAAATGGCTGCCTCGGCTGGCCATGCAGTAGCCTACACCATCGGTCAAATTTTTAAGCACATTATCGATTGTGTGCAACTGTATTTCACCAATGGCTCCACGAATATTGACCTTTAACGCGTCAATTGTCTCTGGCTTGTTGGCGTAACACTTATCTTTGACGGCACCCCACAAATAATAGTCCAACGGTGTCAACTCGCAGCTCCGAGGTGGCCAAACGACATCAGCTCTGCGGCTGATAATGGGATTTTTAAAAACAGGGTGCAAAACATCGAGTGTAGCTTCGGCTGTGTGGCACGTAGCGCCGTCCTGTTGAAACCAAATGTTGCTAATATCCTCCCCTTCAATTTTTGTGAACAAAAATTCGTTCAACATGGCCCGATAACGATCGCCATTGACTGTAACGGCCAATCCTTGCTCATTTTCGAATTATGCCTCTGGACCAAAATCCGCACCGAACAGTGACTCGTCTTGGGTGTATCGGCTTTTTAATGTATGCGTGCGGGTATTCTGTGCCCCAAATGCGACAATTTTGCTTGTTTACATACCCGCCTAGATCAAAATGAGCTTCATCTGAAAAGATAATTTTTGATTCTGCAACATTACTCGTACCATGATTTTCAAAGTAATGTCACAATATTTCCCAGCGTTGTTCAAGCGTATACACAACCATATTCGTTCAGGGGAAGGATAAAACTAATTATCTGTCAAATCTGGCATGAGCTAAGTGTTACCGTTTACGAAATAAGCACTATTTGAAAAAAAAACGTTTGATGGCTGACCCGATATATACACTTAACGGAGTGACTGGTTACCCCTGTACCTCTGCAGTTTATGTACAAATGAAAGCTATACTGAGCTCTTTGTTTTTTTTTTATGACAAATAATATTTTTTTAGAAGGAGAATGAATAAAGGTTATTAGTCTCTTCCGGGGAATCCGCAAAACTACTGGACACCCCTGTACTTTTGTCACTTTTTTAAGGGTAATTTTTCTTTGCTTAAACAAGATAAACCTTAAATTTTGAAAGAAATTTGTTATTGGAAATACCAATAAATGTGATTAGTGTTTAATGATTGTTAGGCTATTAGAAGAGCCTTTTTCTACTGAAAGATTTCAGCTTTGGCTTTAGAACGACTGTAGCATTTTCTCAGTTAATTAAAAGAGGAGTATAGTTCAGACGTACGAGTATAGAACGCTTGTGCAAGTCTATGGTTTAAATAATTCAACTAATAAATCCTGTTTAAAACAAGTTTTTGCTTTTGTAATTAAAATATTTGAAGTTAATTTTGTAATGGGTTGGATAAAAAATTATAGGATAAATACTAGATAATTGATTACCGAATTAATTAAAATCATCTTCCTGTTTTTGTGTTTTAAAAACCAAACGAAGTTTTAATTCTAGTAAAGTTCTAAGCCGAGTAATTGCTACATTGCTACATATATTAATATGTGGCACAATAGAGTAGATTTAATATAATTATTTGAATTAAATATTATTATTTATTGGCAGCAGACATACCTTATTCTAACGGTTGAGTAGTCATTTTGAGCGATTTAAGTACTTTGACATTCTCAAATATTACATTTATGCACACCCAGGAGAAAATATTTTTTTTCCCAAAGCAATATTTCCGGTATTATCAAAAAATTTATCTTCTTCTACGTTAATACGAATTTTTTCTTTACTTTAGATTTCAACTAATTTATTCATTGGTTTGTGGCAGTTTTTTTTTTCCAGCAGACAACAACATAAATTTCAGGCTTCATTAATCATGGTTCAAATTTAAAAACGGCATGAAACGCAACAATAAACCATTTCTAAACATGGTTAGTAAGTTTAAGTTTTTTAAAGCAAAAAATGTGGGCAGAGGAAGACATCTTAATCGACTATATATAGACCATATACATACATATGTATGGCTGAGGATGGTTTTTTGTTTTAAATTTGCTTTGTAATCTTGGAAGTTTTCTAATATTAATTTATGATTGGTAAGAATAAAGAGACCTTTTAAAAAAGAAATTACATACATATACATACATATAGAAAACAAATCATGTTGATTTGAGTGCTACAAATAAAATGATGAATTAATTATATTTTCTAGCTACTCACCACCTAGTAGTGGGTGAGTTTCTGTTAAAGTCTCTAATGTTCTAAAGGCCCTCACTTATCGTGAGCGATTGTTGAACTGCTGCGCTAATAGGCAAAGTAGTAGGTGTGAATAAATGTCTGACAACATTATTGTATGCAATCATTATTATCGTTTATATTACTGTGTGTGTATTCACAGGTTTGTCAACGTTCCACGTTCAATATACAGTGACTTAAAGTATTCACTGGGGATATTATGCAAATTGTTTTGAGCGTAGAACATATACGAACGTAACGTTAACAAAATTTTAAACCAATTTGCACACCCACGTTGATTGTTTTTCACTTTCTTACCTGTCTACCACATTGCATTGTTTGCTGTTCGCTGTTTTGTTTTCATACTAAGAAATTAAAATAATGCAGTTGTCTGTCATAAATTAATATTAAAAAATTTGATTTAAATTGTTTGATATAAGAATTATTGTTATTTTCGTTATTTTTTTTTTTATTATTGGAAAAAAAACTAATAAAAATCAATTTATTTCGTTTGCAGAAAGAACCACTAAAATCTTATAATGCCAACTATGGACACTGAAAAGTATTCTTTACGTCAGAGACAGAAACGTAAGCACTTGTTGAAGAATAGCAATCTAGATTCACAAGGCTATGCCAGTGATAATTCTATAGAGTCTCTAAACAACTCTAGGGACAGTAACCAATATTGTGGCCGTTTAGCTAAATGTCCTAACAGTTCTAGTGGTGCAGCCAAGTCTAAAACAAAAGCAGCACCCTTAAGTAAATATCGACGGAAAACGGCTAATGCTAGAGAACGGACACGTATGCGTGAAATCAATCATGCTTTTGAGACTTTAAGGACTTGTGTGCCGCCTTGCATAACACACGAGGATTCGGGCAGTACGAATGAGAAATTGACTAAAATCACCACTTTACGCTTGGCCATGAAATATATTGGCATTTTAACAGAGGCTTTAGAAAATCCCAATGAGGCAGATTATGATTTCCTAATCGATTGTACCCGACCCAGAAACATTACAACCGAAAATGTTGAACCCTATGCAGAAGAATCAAAACAAAAACCTACTAAATCAGCTAAAATAAATAAAAATACAAAATCTTCTAAATCATCAACATCATCATCATCAGCGTCACCCTCGTCAACCACTGGTCGCAAAGCAACCACACCAAAAAGGAGTAACACAGCAAAAAAGCAAAAATTATCCAATACCGAAAATGTATATCAAACAACAACCATTCCTTGCTCAAACTATCAAGAATCACCAGCCTCGAATGCTTCTTCAGCCTATGCCTCGCTCTCTTCAGCCTCTGAGTCTTCAGCCTCACCCATATCGAATTCTTCATACGTATTCGAACAGGGGCCCGGAACGATCAGTCATAGCTTCACCTATAATCAGCCTAGACATCATAATCATCACAATTCCATGTCGGATTTAAGCAATCTAATGCTAGAGTCCGATGGTGAATCATTAAATCTATCGGAACGCTGCTTAAGTCCTTTTCAAACGGAGATAAAGAATGATCATCATCATTCTGCCAGCAAAGAACCCTACGAATGTTCACCCACTGAAATGCAAACTTTAGAAAATCCTTTGGAGTTGAGTTTACGTTTAATGGAACCTGCTAATGATTCATTAAGTCTTTCCGTGGATCCTATTATACCACCATCATCCTGCATAAGCCCTCTCATGAATTTAGAATCATATAATGCTTTTGATCTATTTCATACAGAATTTAATGAACAAAATGCTCTGGATTTATTTCTTACATGACTTTTGCGATTAGATACTAAGTTGGGATCACGCGATTGTCGCAATGCAACAAATTTTTTACGGCAAGCGTGTGATCACTAGGCAACAATAATGTAAAAAATGCACCAATATTTAGTGGGTTCTTGTGAGAGAATCGAAGTGGACAATTTTATTTTCGTAAATCAATTGGGACAATTTTTATAATTTGCCTCATATCCAATTATCGACAATCATGTGATCCCAGATTTAGTTTCATTAACGGCCTATTTTTGAGTGACTTGTTTATTTATATACAGTTTGTCAAGAAAATCTTTGCACATGGTAAAAAAAAAGGATTATTTGATTTATTTTTGGAATATTTTTTTATTAATTCAAAATTATCTAATTATTAACTAACAAATAACAGCAAAAGAATACAAAAATTAAAAATTGAGATAAGGAAATAAGATAGAAAATAAAAGAAAGTCGAAAATTTTGTTGTCAAGAAAATGTGCTTACAATTTATGTTTTTTTTTTTAATCTGGTAGACTTTGCTGTCCCTTTTTTTATTTTTTTATTTTTTGATGTTTTGTTTCATTAGTCAAGTAACTGTTGAAACGTTTAAATTAAAGTTGTTGTTTTTATTATTAAATAAATGCTGAAAATCCGATACATTAAAATACCTTACAATAGTACAGTGTCGGATGTAAATTAGTTGGTTTGCTATAGTCACCCGGTCTGGAAAACGGTTCAAGCATTATCTGAAATGTTCTCAATAAGAGGACAAACTATGTCAAAAGTTTAAGACGCGCTAAAAACAACGTAATGATTAGAAGAAAATCCATTGGTATCCACAAGAACACTTTCTGGTGAGTTCAGAGAAGAATGTTGCATGACAGTTTCCCACGAAACGGTAAGGCAAGTCTTGAAAAAGAACGACGGTTTTATATAGAATGGCGCTAAAAAACCAGTGCTTACAATTCAGCACAAAGAAAGACTTTTGCTCTATTGCTTATTTCCGAACTTGACGACTGCTGGGATCAAATTATATTTTGTGACGAAACCATAAAACTGTTTCTTTATAACGACAGCCCTAATGAAGTATGGAAAAAGCGTTGGAAAGACGAAACACAATTCAAACTGTAAAATATGAAAACTTTTGGTAATAATTTGGGGGTGCATATCTAGTAAGGGAGTAGAAGAAGTTGGTTTAATTGAGAACAATATTGATGCGAATTAATACCTTGACATATTAATTAGGCTTTATACTAATGCAAAGCCGAAGTTCAAGTTCCATCAGGATAATGAACCAAAGAACTTGGCTTCCTTAAAACTTATGCTCAGAGTTCAGATTAAAAATTTATAGACTTATCTTAAAAGAAGTACTGCCAAGAGGTGAATTAGTGGCCGCAATTGCGAAAGATTGGGATAAAATTCCGACTGAATGTGTGCCATAATTTATTTCTTCCCTGAAAAGGCTCCTCTAAGCTGTAATTAATACCAATTCTTTTTTCAATTCTTGCCACTCAATATTCTCATCGCATATGTGTAAATACATTTTCTTGACAACAAAATACTAGAGTTTCTTTTGTTTTTTATATAATTTTTGAATTATAATTTATTGTTTTTTTTTCTTTTTTGCTGTTATTTGTTAGCTAATATCTAAATGAAATTGAAGTAACAAAAAATTTTAGAAAGTAAAACATAAACATAAACTTTTTTCATATGTAAAAAGATTTTCTTGGCAAATTGTATATATAGCACACTAACAAGAATTTAGAGTTTAGAAGTATGACTTAACTTGCTCATCTTCTCCGCTTATCTTAAGAAAATAGGCCGTAAAACTTTTATTCGGTATGGTAATGCGAAGGGGTGTTTATACTATAAAATTATGAATGAATTCAATTCACTCAAAGACCCCTATAATGAAATTATTTTGTAATTAATTTTTGTCTGTTGTATACTTTTTACTTATTACGTATTATTATTATTATTCTTTTTTGTTAATTACCTTTTAGTTGCTATCCATAAATTAATTTAAATTAATGATTACTTTTTTATTTCTTTGATTTTGTACCTCACATTTGAATGAAATTCCATAAAACATTTTTTTAAATTTCTTTTTATTGAAAACGTGTTAAGAATTCTCATTTACTTTGAAATGCTCAAAAATTGTATTAAATAATCATTAGAAATTAATCATAATTATTCTTATTCTTATTATTATTATTAATCATGTTGTTTTTTGTTGCTTCCCCTCACCCCCAGCCCGCGATATTGTATTGTTTTTTTTTAATTTATTAATAATTAATTTAATTAATGAACTAACCATTAATACTTTTTTACGTCTTTTTACATTTACAAAAAAAGAAAATCATTTTTTATTTAAATAATGAACACATTCAATTGAATTTTAAAATATTTAGAAATTTTCTTAAAAATGTTGAATTTTTTTGTAAATGTAATATTTTATTAAACAAAAAAATAAGCAAAGTTTTTTATTTTGAATAAAAAGCTTTTAGAAAAACTGAATTCTCTTGTGTCATAAAGCAAAAGTAAATCTCGTTGTATTTGTAAGTGTAAATTTAGGATCTTTAGGACTTTATCGAAACTTATTGTTACGCAAATATTTTTAGTTATAATCTACTTTTATATTTCTAAACAAAAAAATATGAATTTTCTTTAAAGCTACTCACTCACACCTGACACTCTACTCATTTTCATATCACGGCATTTTTATCTTTTTTATCAATGAAATTGTTAAAAATATAAAACAATCAAGAAAAATATAAATTCTTTGAAATAAATATTTAAAATATTATTTCCTAAACAATAAAAACAAAAATCAATATACAGAGTTTTTTTCATACATTATTACAGCCTTTAAATATTTGTAAGTATTAGCGAGAAAATATAATGGAACAACAAAGGTTTGTATGTCAAATTAAAAGTATTTCGATCATACATGGCGGTTAAATTAGATTTGTTTTGCTGTCCTCGGCACAGATCATTTGGGTCCAATGAGCAGATAGATAGTAAGCGATGCATCGATGTTTAGAAAACGTTACAAACGTCGACGTTCACATTGTAAAACATCGACACCGTTCTTTGTACAATTTTGTTTATTTTAATAAATTTGTTGCATTGTGTACTTCCCTGTGGTGTATTTGAACGGCATTGGCACTATGATATTTTCACCGAGGAATTATTGTCACAAAATCAATATCAAGTGAAAATTTGTATGAAATTATCAAATGAAAAATGTCATTGGTGAACGCTCGACACAATAACACAGACAAAGGGAGTTACATATGAATGACAACGTTATTAAATGGCATAATAATAAAAAATGCTGAAATTTAGCGACATTGTCTGTTATGAGTCGACTACATACTTAACGATATCTGCTATCCCGTCAACGTATAAAGCACGAATATTTCTCGATGATACACGGACACCTGCATAATAAAATCAACCTTTGTCATCAATGAAAATTTGGATAATTACACTATGCAACAAATGGATAACCACTATAAGGTGTGCTTAAAAATGATAAGGTCACCTTAGTATTTGCTCAATTCATCCAAACTATAAAATGTTATGTATGGTCACCTTATTCAAAAAAATTATACATTCAAATAAGTGAATAATAAGAAAATTATGGAAAAGTAAAAAGCACGGGTCGGCCAAAGATCCTAACTGCCCGTGAAACTCAGCCAATTTCACGAAAGGCCTAGAATTCCATGAAAGAAAGAAGAATAATAGACCTTTTAAATGGTGTATACTTTACTTAGATAAACTTATTGCTCAATCAAACGCTTTTTTCATCCACTGAATGGTTATTTTATTACCTTTAAATCGATTAAATGAAATTTTTACATATTAGGGTAGACGCTTTGGAAATGCAAAAGCTAAGACTAAAGTTCACTATTTCTAAAAAATATTTGATCACTATTAATTCGTATAGTGTACATATAAATTCGTCTTAAAGTAACGCGAAAAATTAGACAACAACAAAAATGAAAATGTAAAATTGTAATAAAAGTAAAAATATCAGAAAACAAAAAAAATCGAAATTTTTTGTTTTGTTTTATCTTAAATTTGACTGGTAAGGCGGTTTGTAAAGAAATTCGATTCAATTAGAATCTGGCAAACTCTACGGTGAAATATCGTTTAACCTTTAACTTAACATATCAACCGTACAAGGCACATTTCAAAAAAATATGAAAAAAGAAAAAATTATAGCAGTAATGTTGCGAACAGAAAACGGGTCTCGAAAATGTAGTCTTGCAATAAAAGAATTTTAGCGGCAATAGTTAAACAACATCGTCAGAGGCATATGTAGCTTGCAAGTGTTCTGTAACGTTTGGAATCTACGTAAAAAGTAAATAGATGTTTCAGAAAACTAAAAATATAGGTTTGTAAAGTAAGTTGCGCAATACATGAATTCATGCATTTTATATTTTTAAACCAAAGAAAAATCCTTACTTGCAGCTGTTCATATGAAAAACCTTGACAACATTACTTTTAGCTATGAATCTAAGTTTGAAAACAAAACACTTAGTTCAGCTGATCTAGGATTCAAGTATTAAATATGAAAAATTAAATATACGGTCTTTCTTTGTACAACATTTCGCTATAACGGACTGTTTGAATTATGGAACACATTCACTTTACGAAGCAATTTTCCTTGTTAAACGGCTAAAAAGCCGTATAACGTATACAAAGCAACACATAATCACCTCGTTTCACGGAATTTCGATTTACGGTCTATATTATCCAGATCGTATAAAGAGGTATGAGTGTATAATAAACGTATAAAATAATAAAAAATAATTATCTGATTATGAGTGAAATTTTTGAAGTACCCTGTAGTCTTAATAGCATGTTGTAAAAATAATTTTCAAGCCCAAAGAATCAGCTACACAGGTATCTTGAGTGAGCCTATATTCATGAAACCACTTAATGGGAATCGCTTTCTCCTTCAGAGATACCCGGCCTTCATGAACATTTTATGATTCAAATATGTTTTATAGGAATCTAATGGCTCTACCTTACTATCAGTAAATGTCTATACACGAGCTTTACCCATCTGGTGTTGACCAGGAATCTATATACATATATATGTTTTATACCATACATGAGAGATTGCATTTATTGTAATCCTATCTATTTATATGAAATCCACCCTTGCTTTAAAGATATAACTGAATATGCACCCAATTTCTCCTTTTGCCCTTTATTAGGCAACTCAAAGTCAGATTTTTTTGTTTGCAACATTTTAAAGAAATATTCCTTAATATTTGCAATCGACTTTAATTCACCTTATGAGTACTGAATGCAGTAAAAATCTCTTCGAACTTTAATAAGAATGTGATTGCGATAACACCACTTAAGTTGAAATAATGAGGTCAGTATTCCTACTACTGCCTTTAGCTTTAATAAAAAAAATACTTACCTTCAGACTGCATTGTGTGGAAGAGATGTAGGGTATTGCATATTCAATTAACATTTCGTAATCATAAACAAAAAATTTTTATAAATTCAAAATCATTTGTGAATATATTCATATATTTCTTATATATTGATATATTACTTAACATTAAATAAACAAATAAAAACATATATTTTGTAGATATGGAAAATATCGATCAAAGCAATCGTTCCATCATTCAGAGTTTGTGTAAACCTCTGCAGCTTAGCAACGATGATTTAATGCAAATCAAATATCTTTTCCTAAAAGACATAAAAATGGGTCTAAGGAAAAAGTCTCACCAGTTTGACGTTGTGGTCAAATGCTTTTTAACGTATGTTCAAAGCTTACCCACCGGCTGTGAGAAGGGTATCGGCGTAGCTTTGGATTTGAGTGGTCCTACTTTTCATATCACAGTCATGAGTTTTAAAGGACTAATGAATTATAAATTTCATGAAAATAAATACGATATTCCCGAAAATCTTTTAAATGGCACGGGTCAACAACTATTTGACTATTTGGCGGAGTGTTTGTGGGGTTTTTTAAAAAAGTTTAGTCTCCACAAGGAGAAAGTGGCCTTGGCTTTTACGTTTGGCTTTGCAATAATCCAACATGGACTGCATAAAGGTGAATTGGTTGCTTGGTCGAAGAATTTCAATTTACCCGACGTGGTGGGTTGTGATGTGGTGGCACTGTTACGGAAATCCATTGAACGTAGAACAGCAATAAAAATCAGTACCATAGTGCTGGCTAATGATACCACGGCTGTGTTAATAAGCTGTGCGTTTAAAAATACGTTTTGTAAAATTGGTGTTATTGTGGATAATGGCTGTAATGCCTGTTATGTGGAACAGGTAAAAAAGATAAAGAAATTTACAGATACGAAAACTGTACCGTCTTTACCTCGTATGATCATAAATACTGAGTGGCCATGTTTTGGAGACAATGATTCTCTTGAATTTATAAAAACCCACTGGGATGATAAAGTCAACGAACTCTTACCCACTGCCGAGAGACGCACATTTGAGAAAATGACAGCTGGCCTATACCTGGGTCCACTGGTACGTGAAATAATTCTGGATGCCATCAGGTCAGAAGCTCTTTTTAATGGTATAATCACATCAGCCTTAAGGAAAGCAAATAGTTTCAAGACCTCGTATATATTTGATATTGAATCGCAGAATATAGGAGAACATTTAGTCACCCGACAAATCATTCATAAGCTAGGCTATCACAATGCTTCGAATGAAGATTGTGCAAATGTTCGCTATATCTGCGAAATGGTTTGCCAACGTTCAGCCCTCTTAATAGCGGCCACAGTATCTTGTCTTGTAGATCGTGTGGCAGATTCTTTCGTTGCTGTTGGCATCGATGGTTGTATGTTTCGTTGTCATCCACAATATCAAAAATATTTTTGGGAAAAATTAAAGGTTTTGGTAAAACCAGAACATAAAATTGAATTAATTATATCAGAAGTTGGTACAGCTTGCGGAGCGGCTTTATTGGCCATAACAGACGTAAAACACCAAAAAATTATGGAAAGACGTAAAGCCAAATTGCTTGTGGAAAATGTGCCTGCTATGAAAATGACAAATTCTAAACCGACGTTGAAATTGAAAAGATCAAATATTTTGAAAGTGAAATATTGTGGCAAGAGAGTACGCAATTAATGTGAATTTTATTTTTTAGAGACCTTTCGTAAATTCTCAATCAATGGGTCCGTGTTCTGTATTCAGAGTAAAATGATTAGGGTATGCGCAAAATTGTAAATGTTCGCGGACATGTCATGTGTACATTTGTATTTGAAATAAAAAATATCGAAAAATTAATCCAAAGTCGATTTCTTTTATGCCTACAGTTTGAACTGTATTTGCACGAACTTCTTTATTTGATGTCGTAAACTCAAAACTGAAATTGGCCTTTATTTTAATCACGAAACTATCACATGAGCAAATTCCTCTTTAAAATTTGAATATTTTCTTATCGTATTATCCGAAAACGTATCGAATTGTGAATAACATATCACACGAATGTCTGTTTTGCCAAAGACAACATTATTAAGAAACTAAAAAGTCATTTTTGAAACCTTTGCTTATCAGTTATGCACCGATAAGCCCGTATTAAATTTGTTTTCGTCAAATTCACTTCCAATTAAGAGTAAATAGAGTTCTGGAACATATAGCGTAGTCGATGTCGCTGCTGTATAACTGAATAGTTTTTTTTTAGTTTCTGATCATTCCCATGTTCACTTTCAAAATCGTTTCAAACAAAAATCAATTTTTTTTTTTATTCAAATTACACACTGTCATTTCGAAATAAAATTTTCAAATATTTTTTACAAATTTTAAATTAAAAGCAAACAAAATTTAATTAAAAAAAATTACATTCTTCTCAAGATTTTAAGTTACAAAATTTTCGTGTAAAAAGAAATTTAAAGAGAAAAAATTAAATATGTCTGTCGTTGACGATGTTGAACCTGAAGTCATCAATCGTAATGTAGTGATGGAAATTTGCAAACCCTTTATTCTAAGCGATGATACTTTAAAGCAAATCAAAGACCTTTTTTTAGTCGACATCAAATTAGGCCTTTGCAAGTCCACAAACCATAAGGCTGCAGTTAAATGTTTTATAACTTACGTGCAATCACTGCCTTCAGGCTGTGAAACTGGCAAGTTTTTAGCTTTGGATCTGGGCGGTACAAATTTTCGTGTGCTATGTATACATTTGAAAGGATCAGATGATTTCCGCATGGAATTCCAGATCTACGAAATACCAGAGAGGTTACTTGTTGGATCTGGAACCGAATTATTTGATCATATTGCCGAATGCCTAGCAAATTTTATAACTACTTTAAATGTGGCAGAAGATGAGATATTGCCTTTGGGTTTTACATTTTCATTTCCGGTCAAACAAAATGGTCTGGAGAAAGGTACTTTAGTGACTTGGACTAAAGGTTTCAATTGTTCTGGTGTGATCGGTCATGATGTTGTTGATTTGTTAAGAGCAGCCATAGATCGCAGAGGCGGTATGAATGTAGAGATCAATGCTCTACTTAATGATACCACCGGCACTTTAATGTCATGTGCCTGGAAGAACCGTAATTGTAAAATTGGTTTAATAGTGGGTACGGGATCTAATGCCTGTTATTTGGAACAATTGAAAAATATTGATACTTACACAGCCGAACCGAATAATAGAGTGCCCACAATGATTATAAATTGCGAATGGGGAGCTTTTGGTGATAACGGTACGTTAGAGTTTATACGCACAAAATATGATAGTGAAGTTGATGAAATCACCCCAAATCGATGTCATCAACTATATGAAAAAATGGTGTCTGGCATGTATATGGGCGAATTGGCTAGAAGGATTATGCTAGATTGTTGCGAAGCAGGAGCTCTATTCAAAGGCAATACAAGTTCAGAATTGCGCAAAGAGTATGCATTTAAGACCTTGTATATATCCCAGATTGAAGAGGAACCACATGGAACGTATACTAATTGTCGCACAGTACTCGAAACTATGGGCTATAAAAATCCCACGGACGCTGATTGTGAGAATGTGCGTTACATATGCGAATGCGTTTCTAAACGTTCAGCTCATTTGGTGTCTGCCAATTTGGCTTGCCTCATCGATCGCATCGGTGATCCCTACGTAGTGGTGGGCATCGATGGCAGTGTCTATCGTTATCATCCGCATTATCATAATCTATTGACAGCAAAAATCAAACAGTTGGCACTTCCAGAGCATAAATTCGATTTAATGCTATCCGAAGATGGTTCCGGACGAGGTGCGGCTTTGGTTGCTGCTGTATCGGCTCGCCTAAAAATCAGAGAAAAGCAAAAAATGGGATTAAAATGAAGGAAATAAAAAATGAAAAGTTGTAATTTGCTAAAACTATACTAGAAACGATCAGATAAAAAAAATGATATCAGATTATAAGTTTGTTCCAAATTTCATAAAAAAGGAAATAAATTGGCTACAGATTTAATAGAGCCCAACTTTTTTCAAATAAAGCACAGGCCGAAATATTAAACTGCAGTGGTCTCTAGTTTCTTTCATTTTTGGAGTGTTTTATGAAACATCATGGCATCGTGTACAGAGTTTTATAAAATTTTATAAAAGTTTTTAGGAACACAAGCGAACAGTGTGTCATTGGACAAAAATAAAATAAAAATCAGGGTCATTTTGTGACAAAGGGGAAAGGTACTTTATTTATATTGACTACTATTAATACTTCCCTCTACTAACAAACTATTAGACGTCGTTATTTTTGTTGCATTCTGACTGTTACCTTAAGACCGAGGCAAGCATTTGTTTTTTGCAGTGTGAGAAGGTAGAAAGTATAGTGCAACTTTACAGCTATGGATCATTTCACATTCTCGACCCTATTTGAAGATAATTTGAGGCGATCAGTGAACAAAATTGGTTAAAGATTAATTTTAGCCTGTTTCTTTTCTAATCTGGAGGCAAAGGCCAATAGTATCAATAGTCTATGGCTAGAAGCTGTTAAAATTGCAAAACACTATCATGCTGTAATCCACTCTCAGATTATTTGTTCTTGGACTGAATTAAGTCCCCAGTCAAGACAAACAAACCAGCCACAATACTTTTGATGAGTTTGTGAAATTGCTTATTTTTATCTTTTTTTAATTTCATCATACGCGGTTTTTGTTAAAGGTACCCTTTACTTTTCCAAGGCCTATGTATCGACTTTCAAAAGTATTTTATTTTTAAATGTAACGGAAATAGTTTATTTTCCATTTTCTTTTAAGGGTTAATCTGTGGCAAAGTATGGTAGCACCACATACATTCACATTTTCTTACTAAGCAACAGCTGTTTGTCATTTTAATTTTCATTCTTTATTTCATTTTCAATTGTTTTACGAAAAGCACTGATTGCACACAAGAATAAGAATAAAGTTTTTACTGTTTTTTTTTTTTGATAATTATTAAAGAGTTCTTATTTAATCTGCAAATAAAAAACGTGTAAATCTTGAAAGTTTAATTTTAATTGCTTATGCATCAATAATGGATGTGGAAACTACCAGTAATACATTGAGTCTACCAAATGGCGATGTTGTTAAGAAACCATTTCTAATTGGTGTGGCTGGTGGCACAGCCAGTGGCAAGTCAACGGTATGCAAAAAAATTATGACAGAATTGGGCCAAACCGATATGGAACATGATCAACGTCAAGTGGTAACAATCAGTCAGGATAGTTTTTATCGTGAATTGACTGCCGCCGAAAAGTCCAAAGCGTTCCAGGGCCTTTACAATTTCGATCATCCCGATGCTTTCAATGAACAGTTGATGTACGAAACGTTGCAAGCCATCTTGAAGGGCATAAAAGTGGAAATTCCTACATATGACTACAGGACCAATTCATTGTGAGTATAGTGTAAAGAATGAATGTCTTTGTTTACATACCAAAAATTACTTACGCTATAGCTGAAAAGTTCTTTACATGACTTATTTTAAGCCACCTTTGTCTTTCTTACTAAAGTATATATCATATGAATTTCATTATAAGATTGTATATTTTATATTTTTTGTATGTGTGTCAGTGTGGATACATTCGTTTGAATTCTGGAATGTTTTATCTCTATGGCAACAGTAGTCAGCTTATATTACATTCTACTGAAGTCTTATAAAAATACAGTAAAAAAATTACATTTCGTTTAACAATAATTTTTCTAAATATTAATATTATATATAATACAAATATATAAAGGGTCCGCCAAATATTTTTTTTTTTTTTTTTTGAAAATGCTATAAAAAAAACTACTGAATATTTTCTCAAATTTCGGTTAATAATGGAAAATAATTTCATTCAAATGGCTGCCTCGGCTGGCCATGCAGTAGCCTACACGACCGGTCCAATTTTTAAGCACATTATCGATTGTGTGCAGCTGTATTTCGCCAATGGCTTTACGAATATTGTCCTTTAAAGCGTCAATTGTCTCTGGCTTGTTGGCGTAACATTTATCTTTGACGGCACCCCACAAATAATAGTTCAACGGTGTCAAATCGCAGCTCCGAGGTGGCCAAACGACATCAGCTCTGCGGCTATAATGCGATCTTCAAAAACAGGGCGCAAAACTTCGAGTGTAGCTTCGGCTGTGTGGCACGTTGCGCCGTCCTGTTGAAACCAAATGTTGCTAATATCCTCCTCTTCAATTTTTGTGAACAAAAATTCGTTCAACATGGCCCTATAACGATCGCCATTGACTGTAACGGCCACTCCTTGCTCATTTTCGAAGAAAAATGGCCCAATTATGCCTCAGGACCAAAATCCGCAACAAACAGTGACTCGTCTTGGGTGTATCGGCTTTCCAAATGACACGATTTTGCTTGTTTACATACCCGCCAAGATCAAAATGAGCTTCATCTGAAAAGATGATTTTTTTGGCAATATCGGCATCTTCTGTAAGTCGATCGCAGGCCCACTTAGCGAAGCGTTGTTCAAGCTTATACACAACCATATTCGTTCAGTGGAAGGATAAAACTAATTATATGTCAAATCAGACTTGAGCTAAGTGTTATCATTCACGAAATAAGCACTAGTTGAAAAAAAACGTTAGATGGCAGACCCTTTATGTATCTAAATTTCCTATATACACTAACCAGAAAAAAGTTGTGTACAAAACTTTTTATTACATTCAAATATGCAAAAAAAAATGTTTTGACCTTAAATTCTTGATCACCTCTAAAGTTACCCCAATCATTTGTAATTTTTCCATCGAAACGTTTCATTTCCCATAATTGCAATCATCAATAGTTTTTCCCCTTAAATGTTTTCCCCTTTTCTTATTATTCAGTGGGGAATTAATAAATTCCTCTGATCGTGAATAGTTTTCCACTCGGATTTTTCCGATATCTTTGTCCATGTTTTGCATGATAGGAGCGAGCGCTCAGAAAAAGTCCGCGTACACTTCAAATATTCATCTGTTAATAGTTGTATTATAATTTATAGCTGATGATTTCGTTAATTTTTAGACAAATAAAAGTATTTGGTAGGTATAAAAATATTATTTTAATATGTGAAATAGCAATGATTTCAAACACAAAAGAATTTATTTATCTGCCGTAAGTAGTTAACTTTTACAAAAGAAAAAAGGATGATAACAAAAAAAAACTGGAGGCTTTGTATCAAAATCACGCTCTGGCCGTTCTTCAAAATTAACTGTAAGAGAAAAGTGATATCTAATCAACTCTTCGCAACAAGATTCCAAAATAAAAGCTTCAAAAGTGACTGCAAACATTGATTTAAAATTGTAAAGGAGTATGTATATGTGATCGTAATGTAAGAAATATTTTAATTGAAACGGTTCATAGCTCGTATAGAATTTAAGGAGTCCTTTTTTTTATTAGAATAATAAAAAAGAATGGTTTTCGCTAAAGACCACTTCAATAAAATATTAGAATTCTAGCGATACAGCACTGCATAAAACAAATTTTTGTTTGGCATGATCAAACACAATGTTGGAGCAAAATTCGCCATAATGTTATAATGTCAAGAAATATAATAAAAGAAGTTTTGCCAACTGAATGGTAGAAATATCACTGGAAGTCACTACAAAACTGGTTCATTCTATTCAAAAAAGATTGGCTGAGGTTCTTAAAAAAGAGTATTCAGCCAAACACTAAATTATTGTTAATGGTGTTACAATTATCTACATAAATGATTTTTAAAAAGTGTTTTTTGTAATTATTCGTATATAAATTAATACTTTCCTTTGCTGAATTTTAATATTTCCAAGATTTAAAAAAAAGTTCTTAAAAGTTGTTGTATCATTTTAATGCATTATCTTAGACATATTTGTTTTGTACGCAGATTTTTTCTGGTCAGACTAGGTATATAGATTGTAACGCTTACTTACAAGTAACTCTTCAAGTGTGCATAAAAAGACGCTTAGTTCAATATAAAAAGTAATATTTCTTCTTACAAAATTACTACTTACTTAGCTCTTTTTCTTACCCGATATTCTATTATTATTATTATTTTTTTTTTTTTTGATAATCATTTGGTCTGAAGCGTATACTGTTAACCAACATAAATTTTTATATTTTTTTTATTTTAAAAACTGCTTATCTTTAATTAATCTAATCGATTAAATGAGATTATAATCACAGCAAGAATATTTTATTAATTAATTAATTTGGTATTAATATTTCTTAATTTTCCAGGGATTATGAAAATAAACTAACAATTTATCCAGCAGATGTTGTACTATTCGAAGGAATATTGGTTTTTTATTTTCCAAAAATAAGAGATCTATTCCATATGAAATTATTTGTAGACACTGATTCAGATACACGTTTAGCCAGAAGAGGTTTGTATCAATTTGCATTCCATTAAACAAAGTCTCTGAAGGGTTTTAAATATTAATAACCCTGGCTTTAACTTATTTTTGCTTATTAATTACTTACTTTTTAGTACCCCGAGATATCAATGAAAGAGGACGCGATTTAGATGCAGTATTAACACAGTACATGACTTTTGTTAAGCCAGCTTTTGAAGAGTTTTGTTCACCGGTATAAATAAATATATATTTTATGAGTCTTATGCAAACTCTAATTTTTACCATTTCTATATTATTTTAGACGAAAAAATTCGCTGATGTTATTATACCCCGTGGAGCTGACAATACAGGTTAGTAGTTATATAAAGCTTATGTAGATTTTGGAACTTTTTTTGTGTAAATTTTTATCAGTAGTTTTGCTCGTTTTGTTTAATATTTTGTGTTGCAAACTAACACTTTGTTTAATTTGTTATTTATTGTTAAGTTATATTTGAAATTTAAAAAATTATTTTTTTACAACAAATTAATTAGAACAACAAATCAAATTAAATATATTGAACTAGTTGACCATATATTTTTGCAACAAGACAATTATCATTGTTTTATTTTATCTCAATATACATATACATACTACATATATTAGAGCTTTAAAACATAATTTTCTTTTGATTTTGTTGTTGTTTGTTTTTGTTTGTTTTTCTTTGATTTTATATATATTTCTTACAGTTGCAATTGATCTCATTGTACATCATATTGGTGAAATCCTTAGACCAGGTAGCAGTGCTAATATAACGGGTGCCAATGTGGCCAACAACACACATCCTTCTACTGCGACAGTTTCCAAGTCTACTTCTACTACGACCAACACAACTCCTATAAGTAATCCCATGATAAGAGAACATTAACTGTACTATGGGTCATACAAAGTAAAATGGAAACGTTAGAGTTTAATCTTAGATGACCTACTGTTTGCTCTAAGCTTTATTTAAAAAAAGTGAAAATTATATGTTTATCCAAAAATTCATGATGCAGTTTTCATGAATAGACTTACTGTTAATACCCACAAAGATATATCATTTATTAAGTTTGTTTTGTTTTATTTGAACTAATGTTTTGCCTAATTTCAGTTTCCTTCAAAAAATTCAAAACCTTTAATACATTTTCCACATTCCTTTACTAGGTTTTGCGTAAAAAAAGACATGAACTACTGCATCTTGAATTTGAATTTGATTTCTCTTTTTAACAAATATCATATTTAGTCACAGTAACTAAATTGTATTGCATTTTACTCTTAAAGTTATCGTTCACAATTTATTTGTATTTTTTCAAACTAATCTTACATAGTGGGTGTAGTTTTAAGTTTACAAAAGTAAAAACAAAACAAAAGAGCCAAATAAATCTTAACAAACACATCATAAAGTAGTGTGAACAATTTCATAACAATTCTACAATATTTAAGTAATTGAAGACACATTCTAGTATATAACACTTAATATTAGTTACTTACATTTACTTGAATTTAGTACTAAAGTAATGAATCTTAAAATACAGCAACAGGTAAGCTCTTAAAGGTGCTAATAAATAACTATTTTTAAAGCAGCAATTAAGTTTTGTGCTCAATAAATCGTGCCCAGAAAGCAGAATAAAATGTATGATACCTTTAATGCTTTTAAAAGTTTATATAACATAATTTATTTCTTAGGTAGGTAAGCGCTTTCTGTGTTAATTGTATGTTAATCACCATCTTCACTGCCAGTGATTTACGTTTCTTTGAAAATAGCATGATTTATTGAAATAATTTTATTTTGTTTTTATTCTTATTACAGTTGCCATTGATCTCATTGTCCAGCATATAAGGGATTTTTTGAATAATCGTTCATGTCATGGCTCCACTAGCAACATACAAATGTTTATGAATTTAGATACATTGAATACAGGAGGTAAGACTTCTGGTAGTATTGCGGTAGCTAACATTACTACTGTTCCCACCAATAGTCCAACCATATCTAACATCGCGACTAATGTTAACCTGGGATCCTTTTCTCGACCACACTGATAATATCTGCCGACTTAAAGCTTTCTATGCAAATAACCAACATTCTCCAGTTAAGAAAAAGTTCAAGAAAACGTCAAACGACCACGTCTTGGCCTAACAACTTAACAAAATACCTCTTACTAACACCAGCAATCAACCACCTCTACAACTCCTTCAAAATTAAGAACCTCTGAATGTTTTAAAGAAATCAAAAAAATTTTGTTATTTAAACGCTTTTTTTAAATTTATATATATATTCTTATTTAAGATACCACCTCTTATCAAGCCATTAGAAGATTCTCCACATTGTGCAAGGAATTGACCATTAAATGTAATGTTTTCTTTGAGAAAAATAAAAACTTAACCCAACATTAAAGAAGAAGGAAAACATTCAAAATGGAGGATAAAGACAACGAAATACCTTTTGTAAAGTATGTGATGATGATAAAAGAAATGTTTTATATCTTATTATTAATTTTATTAAAATAACACTAGTCAACATAAGGAGCTTATTTTTTTTATTAAAATTCAACTTTTTCTTTTATTTCTAGTTTGGTCCTTATATTTATAATCATACTGTATTGTTAAAAACAATAATTGTTGTTAAATGAGTATATAATTTCATTTTAAAAACGAATTTTTTTAAGAACAAAAAATCATGAGCAGTGCCATAACAAAAATATTTTCTTTTATTGTATTAAAATGTATAACAAATTGTAGTCTGCAAAAGATTTTGTTTTTTTGTTTTTCAGAAGTTTATAATTTTTAACGTTTTATTTATTGGGATAGAATGTATTATTATTTATTGATCCTTTTTAATTAATTTATTATCTTATTGTTATTATTGTTACTTAAAAATTTTGTTGTGAAACAACCATAAATATAAATAATAGTTGTGTTAGAATATCGCAAATGTAATGTTTAAAACAAAAATTACATATTTTATTAAGAAAAGTAGTTTTACATTTTATGCAATTAAAAGAAATTGTATATTTTCGCTATTAAATAGAAAACTTTTCAATAAAATTGTTATTTTGCTAAACTACATATTTTTGCACTTGTACATCGCCTTAATTTTGAATACATCACCATTTGAAAGTCCATCACGTTGACCCATTCTTAAAGCTTCAGGTGTTGCGTTTAAAGCTTCTAGCGTGTGTTTACCGTTCTTTGTAAAAGCGTTAGCCTTGTAGTGCATAATACTGGCATAATCGTAGGCTACTCCATAACCAGAGGCTGTCTGAAAGGATAACTTATGAAAATTTTGCAGCATATTTGGTTTTATGTTTTCCGTTAGAACTCTGACATAAGTATCACGTTCGTAGCGATTTTGTTCATGATAAAATCCTAAAGCATGCATGAGCTCATGCACTGTGGTACCATACTTCGAAAAACATTTGGTTGACTCCAGATTAATTTCTTGGCGACCACCTACGCAACCCAGATGAGACCAACAACCATTTGGTTTACTGGCTAACACAATGTAATCCTTTTCATTGGTACGTTTACGAAAGCGTACACAAGTCTTTTTATGATATTCTTCAAAGGCTTGATGGATAATAGCCAACTCGTTTGTCCTGAAATGTCCTTCAAATTCATATGGTACTATAGCACGAGGCCACCTGAGGGCAGGATCTATAACGCCGTTGCGTAAAAGTTTACGATTATTCGCAGATTCATCTTTGATATCGCCTTCTAAATATGGACCTGTTTCTTCTGGATTTTCCATACCATTGATATTGCTCTCCAAAGAAGTCATAACTTGCTGTGTAAATTTTTGTGCATTGCTTAGAACAACATTTGCTAAAACAACTAAAAGTAAGTAAACTAAATGAATGGCTAAGTTAAACATGATTAAAACTGTAGTTTATTGTATCAACATCACATTTTTATAGTGGCTTTATAATTGTTGGGCCTATCTATGTGTATGCGGAAGTTTTTCCTTTGTGTAAATGCATTCTTACTTCCTCTGCTAAAGGTTTAATTTGAATAATTTTTTTTATAGATAAACTATTAGAATAGGTAAATTTGAAAGTAATCGAGTGTAAATAAAGTAAAGGCCGTAACATTTTTATGATAAGAATAAACATTCATAACTTATTAGAGTAGTATTAACAGCCTATTTTGTTTGGAATCCAGCTAAAGATTAAAAAAGTAGTTCAATAAGATTCTTTATCCCTCTCATGCACCAAACTTTGTTAGAGCAGCTATATTTTTTTTTAACTTTGTTTCCCACTAGATTGGGGTCAAATAAGATAAAAACAAACAAAAGTTCAATTTACACTCGAGCGTAGTTTTGAGAAAAAGTTGGGCACATGCAATATGGCACATAAACGGGTAATAATGACAATGTTTTTTATTAGAAGATAACAGATTTATTATATTTTTTAATTATATTTAATGTATTTTGAAGTTTTTCAAGGGGATTATACATTTACATCATCTTCTACAGGATTATTTCATAATTTTCTCCATTTTATATTTTTCAGGCGCACTTTTTGATACTTCACCTTAATTCTAGAGTCCTCAGAAATTGTATAGTCTATTTCCTTCAGCTGTAAACACGGATTTTCTAATCTATCGGGCAGCTCTACCAGCCTCTTCGCAAATATTAGCAAGTATGTTCGCTTCAACAGCATGAATTTTTATTAATAATATCAGATTTTACCCCGTCATCAGAGTTATACTAAATAAACTTAAGAATTTGTTGTATTCCTTTTGCTGTTAAACACTTCTATCGTTTCAAATTGACTAAATGTCAGAAGAAGTAAGTAAAGGACTGGAAAAGAATGCAAAAGTAACAAATATTACAATAAAGAATATTGAAGGAAATACTCCGATTATGTACTATGTTGTATATATACAACAGATAAATTATAGTCCAAAAATAACGTCTGATTAAAATGTTTAAAATTTTTTGTTATATTTCACTTGTTTATAAACTATTGTAACTGGAAAAAAATATCTTCAGTTTTTCTAAAAAAAGATAGGCACTTATTATTTCAATTAATTATCAAAAAAATCACCAGACATGTCCGAAGGAAAATTATAATAAGAGACACAAAACTTGTTTTGTGCCAGCGAAATTAGTAAAAATCTAATCTAAAGGCATTAAATATCATTTTAATTTACTTCGTTTAAAAATGAAATATCGATAGATATGAGAAATGTGCTCTTAAATAGTAATGCTGTATATAAACAACAAATGCATGAAAGGGTTAAAACTGTTTCACTATTGAAGTTTAAATGTTTCTTTAAAAATTTGAATTCTTTTACCGTCCACTGTATACATTAAATATAAAAATTATGAAATCCCAATATAACAAACATTTCTTTTGTATTGTTAAAGATCATTAGTTAAGACAACAACCACTTATCGGTATAACAGTAAATTTACTTAATGCCCCATCACAAGCCACCATTTTTGAGATATTATATTACCTGTTTTACACTTACCTGTAAATTAAACAAAGAACACCTGCATTTAGTTGCAGATCATACGTTTGTCTCACTCCATCTACCATAGGTTTTTACCTAGTTAACATACATACATAACTATGGTTACACTGGGTCCACAACTTTAACTTTAAACGCTTAAATAAATGCTTGCAAATACAATTGAACTCTGACTATCTCGTTCTGTTTGGTAGAAGAACAATGGTAAACAGTCTCATGGATACTAACATACCCCCACCTGAAACACATATACGGTTAATACTAACTAACGTGCTAAGCAAACACCTCACTTCACAATTCATTATGCAGCATGTGTTAGTATGTTATTGTTGTTATAACTTAGGGCCTAGAGGCGCGCATTGTTCTTTGCCTATGTGTTAGTGACTCGTGTATGGAAGTGCTGGCTACTTGGCTGACATACAGACTGAGTTTTGTTAGCAAAATTCAGTTTTAAATCTGTTCTCGAGAGTAATCGTTGTTTAAGTTGAAAATACTACCGCAGACGGAATTTGAACGCGAATTTTTTTTTTTATATTTTGAGCCAACTGAAATGGCTAAATGTGTTAAGTGCAAGTGTAAGAGAGAGACAACAAAACAATTTTTTAATGAAAAATTTACACAAAATTGATATTTCTGTTATAAATAAATAATTATTATTGTATTTGTTGTCTTTTTTTGTATGTAAATTATTTTTAAAAAAAAGAAGAAGAAAAATGAATTAAAGCCTGGTTAATAAATATTAGTTCGATGGTTTTAAAGTGATATGAAAATTGAATTTTTAATAAACTTGTAAAAGAAATTGAAAAAAAGCCAATTTTACTTGAAATTTGTGAATCAAATGAAGTTTTGCATATCAAATCAATTACTTTTTCGGTAAAAGGAAATAAAGAGAATAATTACACATAATAATGATATTAAATAAATTTAAAAAGAAAGTTAATTATAATATATTGTACATACCTACGTACATACATACGTACACATATGTGCATATTGTACATGATTTGATAATAATCACTGATGTATAATAAGTTGGTGGTAATGAGAAAATGGAAAAAAATCTAAAATAAAAAGATAGAAAAGTGGTAACAAGTAGTTTTCGTTGTTTTATTATTTCTTTCTTTCTAGAGAGTGAAAAAAGAAAATAACAGCGACAGTAAGAAAGAGAATAAAAAGAATTAACTCTTTACCACAATTGGTACACACACACTTACACACGTGGCTACACAATTAACTCAATTAGGAATAATTGAATCTGAAATTTACAAGAGTTTTAAGAATGTTCTTCTTGTCTATTGAAAATGTTTAAAATATTAAACAGTATGTTTATTAATGATACAAATCTAAATACCCATATCAAACCGTAATATATTTTCCAAATATAAAACGTAACCTACATCAAAAATTTTAACCAGAACTAAAAAGTTTAAGCCAAATTTTGTTTTTTCCACTTACAAGTAGGAATTCCTTAAAATTCCTTTTTTATAATGAAGTACCAAATGTAGACAAACAATATTATTTGCAGTCTATACACAATTAAACACAGAATCTTAAACAGTATTTAACATTTCTGCGATTTCCCGCTTGACAACGACATTCGATAATAACATCAACTGTGAATGTTTGGCAAACATTTCTCTGATAAAACATTCGAAAACGACTATTGGAAGCGAAACGAAACATAACTCATGGAGTTCACCTGCCGCTCGAAGATTTGTCTGTGGTATCAACAGCAAAACATTGGCAATAGCTAAAGCGAATAGCTTTAGCAACATCACTAAATATTCGCTAATAATATGTTTAATTATTTCATTTTTTTTAAACAGTATTTAACATTTCTGAGATTTCCCGCTTGACAACGACATTCGATAATAACATCAACTGTGAATGTTTGGCATACATTTCTCTGATAAAACATACGAAAACGACTATTGGAAGCGAAACGAAACATAACTCATGGAGTTCACCTGCCGCTCGAAGATTGGTCTGTGGTATCAACAGCAAAACATGGGCAATAGCTAAAGCGAATAGCTTTAGCGACATCACTAAATATTCGCTAATAATATGTTTAATTATTTCATTTTGATATCGTTTGACATTCGTTTTTAATAGTTTTGCATTAGTTCGAGAATGAAGTCTTTGCTCTCTCCTGTTTTTGCTGTTGCTCTTGCTTTGGCATTTGTTTCTTTCCATGTTTAAAAAGAGCAAAATTGTTTGCTTGTCTTTATGCTCTGTGAAGCATTTTGTTCGACAGAAACAAGAGTTGAATATCATTTATAAATATTTGACGAGAAGTTAGCGAAGAATTTTTTTGCTTGGCCATCAAAAATTAATTTAGAGACTTCTTCACTAATAATTCACTATTGCGAACATTCATCCTTTAAATTTACGATAGTTTAGCAAATCCGTTTTGAAAATTCTTGCGACATTCAATTCATTCATTCAATGCGACATTTTATTTAGATTTTTTAAATATAAAGTTATCCTTCAATATAGTTATCTTTCATGTAACATTTCAACATGCATTTAATGTTTTATGTTTAACAAAGTTTTCATTCCTTTAAGTATTCGCTCTGGTCGAAAGCAAATTAACCAGTTCTAAATGAGAAAGTGTAACTTTATTTTTTCTTTATATTATCACGATTAGAAAGAAGAAATTAAATGACTACTCTGCAAGCTATTAAATTAAGTATAAACGAAATTATAATATTAAGCCAAAAAATAAAAAAATTAAAATAAATAAATAACGAAAATTAACCTCAATTTTAATAGATAACAAAAAAAAATCGTTGCATTTTTTCACAATTATTAGTGTTTTAATGTAAATATAAAAAAGCCAATAATTAAATAAAAAAGAAATAAGTTTTATTAAAATAAAATACAATATAAATGGTTAGAAAAAACAAAATAAATAAACGAATGGCCAAAACATAAAATGCGAACATCATTATTACCTACATGGTCTTCACTATTATTAACAGCTTAAACATCATTATTTCGAATTGTAAAACAGAAATGCAGCACCACTACATGCAAAGTATTAAACAATACAATAAAAAGAAAAATCAATCACACAATAGAATAGTTGTAGTAAAACGAAGTACAACAGCAGCTACGAAAACGATGAGAGAACAAAATATTGCAATAATACCTATGAAAACAAAAACAACAACAATATTAGCAGCAATGTCATCATTAAAGTATGCGTCAGCAAATAATGAACACCAACAACAACCATTCTGTACAAATAATAACAATAACAATGCAAACGAACGAAATAAAAGAATAACATTGGCAGAGACAACAATTGCATTGCAAAGAAATATAGCAACAACAACAACTACAAATTGGCGGCATAATAACACGAATCTCCCCAGCACGAATAATAAAAACAATAACAATACAGAACATGAGAGTAACAATAAAATTGTTGCTCTAAGCAAATATGCCACCAAAAGATCATTCTCCTGGTCCTTATCTGGACAATCAGCAGTTAAACAATTAATTCAATGGATATTTTTAATATTATTAATATTTTTAACGATGGGTAAGTAAAATTAAACAAATATACAACTACATGCATATGTAAATAATGTTTAAAAAATTTCCCACGCACACACTTGTATGTCAACAGAGAGAGGTTTTCAATTTCAATTTTATTTGATTCAACTCCTACATGTTATTTTTGTTGTGCAAAACTGCTGCTTTATTTAAAAGCTGATAAGATTAATTAATTGTTATTGCGATTCTTTTCAAAATACATTCGTATGTACATACATATGTATAAGTACATATTTTTAGTAATTTTTGTAATAAAAAGAAACAAAACTTATAAAAATAATTAAAGGTTTTTGGCAAAACGTAACCAACCATTTCGCAAATGTTTTAAGCGAATGATTAATCATTTATAATAAATAAAACGCTTGAAACGCTTACTTAGCATTATTATTTGTGGCTTTAAAATGTTGTATCTTATCTTTGTTTTTCTTTTAATTTTTCTAAATAGATTTTATTTATTTGTGTTATGTTTAGTATTTGATTTATAAAATAGGGTCAAGATTTTTTTATTTTTATTATTATATTTGTTCAATTAAGCATTTCATACTAAATGGGTACATTTACCAAGTTTATTTAGTAATTATATAATAAAATAAAAAAAATTGTTTTCAAAAATGCTATAAAAAGTGTAAACACTTCGAATATACTTAAGATTTGTTACTTTTTAAATATTGACGAAAAAACTTTATCATCGCCAAGTATAATTTCCGAACATTAGCTCTATAAATTTTAGTAAAATTTACAGTATACCAGAATACTACTAGTGTGGTGAGAAAAAAATAGGTAAATTATATATGTATGTATATATATATACGTTAAAAAAAATAATATTAAAAAATAAATAATTCTCTGCCTTCAAATCAGAGGCGGAACATCTATATTCTGAACATTTTTAAGTCGCTTAGGGTGAAGAAGACGACCATAGCGTTTTACAACTGTTAGAGGGCCGTCGGCAAGAATTGGTGGCTCAAGCTTGTCATTACCACCTATTGGCTCAATCAGTCCGTTTAAGAACCTACTCTACAGTTTTCATATTTGTTGGACGATGTGTAAGTATCAGTGTCAGTGTGTCCTGATCATCAGTACACACTGGCCTTATTTGTTACACTTCACTGGTTCCCTATAGATCTTCTTTTAAAGCAAAGGGCAGTAAGGTAAAATGCAGTCAACTCCTAGCCTAATCTGGACTATGGACACGCGTGATCTTTGGGGATTACAGTCATATTCGAATTGATTACATGTCCCTCATAATTTTCTCGATAGGAGATTTGACTTCGATATACAAACAATCTACAATATCTCGTCTAACAAACAGCAGTTTTCTTAAATTGTCTTTGAGGTCTATACCGATGGCTTCAATATGTTGGACAGAGGGACTGTGGCATAAATCTTAGCGAATTTGCAAAAGATACGTAGCCAAGAGTACATCTATCTCTATTTGTGCTGTCGTTTTTTTACAATTTTGACCCTGTTGAGGTCAAGGACAAAACAAACTACGTCATTTTCAGTCAAAAAAGCCAATGCTCACGGTTTTCATGAATCACAACGGTGTAGTGCAGCATGAATTTTTACCAGAAGACCAGACAGTAAGCAAAGAGTATTATTCGAGCGTTATGAGACGTTTGCGTAAAGCAATTCGCCGAAAGAGACCAGAATTGTAAGCAGAAAACTTGTGGATTTTGCACCATGATAACGCATCGTTGCACAGTGCCACCATTTTCGAAATTTTTTGACGAAAAATGCAACAAATACCATCCAACAGCCACCGAATTCACCTGATTTGGCTCCCTGTGACTTCTTTCTGTTCAATCGAGTTAAAAAACCGTTTCTAAAATTGTGAAAAATCGCCAACACACGTAGTGATAGATGTACTCTTGGCTACGTAGCTTTTGCAAATGTCAAGCTATGACGCTAAGATTTAGGGAATATCAACAACAGATATACCAACTTAACAAATAAAAAAATATCTAATCGGAACGATGGGACCGCCACACGGGGGTTATTCCGAAGACTTTTTGATCAAGGTAGTACATAGGGAGTTCTAACATTAGACTGTTTTATAGGTTGCTTGACCACATCATTGTATTTCAGGCGGAGGTCACGGCCATAGTGAGAGTTATATAATATTTGTTGAGTGGCAGGATTTTCGCTGAAAGTCTTTCGATTTACTCGGACAGTGAAGCTGCGATCAAGTCCCTTGAGCGTCACCTCGAGGTCTATCCTGGTCCATGAATGCCTCAGGTTTCTTATGGAAATTTCGGCTCATTCACAGGTAACTCTCATATTGGTTCCGGGACACAGGGGTATCGTTGGGAACTGTGTGGCGGATGAGCTAGCTAGGGCGGGTACTGAGCTCGATATTTTCGAACAAGAGTCTATAATTAGTATCCCGATTGCCTCGGCGAGCCTCAATATCGGTGGCGGCATGAGATCACCTGCGGACCACTAGGCCCTGTTGGACCGACCTCGATAAAAAGATAACTAAATGTCTTCTTTCCAAAAATCGCATAGCCATCTATCGCACTATTGCGATCCTGCCGCGCCATTGCCTGACTGGAAGGCATGCCAGGAGCTGTGGTATTGAAAAGAAGGAGGAGACTGTCTTTCTGGTCATCTTCGACTGAACTCTTCAAAATTAAGGTTACTGCAATTGCGATATATGTATATTTTGAAGACAAAATGGTTTCCTATGAAGACTGTTTGATCCTTGGGTTAGCTTCTATGCTTGTGATATCAAAATGGACCAAATCTGGGACCTTAATGGAACTCTTTTCATCTACCTAATCTAAATCGTTTCACCTGAAGAATACTCTTATTAGAGACACTACAATACCCAGTGAACCTCAACTTTTTTTTCTGAAAAGGAATACCAGTCATAAGAATATCAGACGACACAGCCGCATTTTTATAAGAAAGGAGCTCATAATTAAGATTTTCAATATTATTTTTCAGCTCGATTCGATTGCAGTATTGGCTTATTCTGCTTACTGCTTTTCCTAAAAAGTCAATAACTTATCAAAGCAATTTACGATTGCAACTTGGCTTTCATACGTAATACATTTGTACGAGTATTTTTTCAAAAAATATGTACACTGTGTTGTAGGGTATCATATAGTCAGTTCTGTTCTTACGCCAATAGCTTTTCTACTTGTTTTATTATTGTCATCAATTTAATGGTTTTGTAACTTGTTATTGTTATATGCGGTTTTTCAATATCAATATCTTTATCAAAACTAAAAAACAGCTTCAATGATGATGCCAGTAATGATCTGCGATAGAAATTTTTGAGAGATATCAAATAACAATTGCACCTTAAAATATATATTTTTTTATAATGAAATAAAAAAAGTTAATTGTTAATTTTATTATTATGCAGTAAATAATTTTCTTTTTTCTTTCAATTTTTTCAATTTTGTTTCGTAAAATAAAACAACAAACAATTGTTGAATATTGCGGTACACTTTTGTTTAAGTGATAAATGTTTTTTTTTGTTTTTTTTTTTTTTTTTTTTTTTTTTGTCATTCATTAGGAATTCTTCTTAACACTATTCATGGTTTTTGTTTTAACATTCCTAGAGAAAATCACGTTTCAAATGGTTTCTCGCACAATATAAGATTTCCAATTTACTTGTGTATTTACTTGTGTATTTTATTCATAAACTATGTAGTAAAAATAAAAAAATAAAAAAAAACAAAATTTAATTTCTATACAATAAAATAAATTATAAAATTTTATTTCCCATAAACATGTACAAATTGAAACTGGTTTCAGTTTCTCAGAATTGCTTAGTGTTTAGAAAATTATTATTTAAAATAAAAATATTAAAGACTTAATTAAAGAAGATAATCAGTCAGCCTGTTGTCTAATATTTTCACATAAATTCCACCCATCATATATATACCTTTTCGTATATAAAAATATGTGGTTTAGAAAAGTTTTTATAGGATTGAGACATGAGATGAGATGTTACAGGTCGTGGTAGGAGCTGTATGTACCTTTAAGGAAAACATACAGATGAACCAAAAATTAATGAAATGTAAGTTAAGCATTAATCTATGAAATATTGTGTTATTTTCCAAAAAAAAAAAAAAAAAAAAAAAAAACGTCCAATCGTAGGTTGTGAATTTGTGAATACGGAAGTACGAGTACATATATTTTTATTTACAAAAAGAAAAAAAAAAACTAATAAAAGCTGCTCAATTAGCGTGACGACAGACAAGTTCTTTAGAATGGCTAATGCAATACAAATGGTAGTCCAACTTCAAATTCAACAGGTAGTTTTAGTCGCCATTATTGTTATTATAACAGTATTTAGTCATAATAAATGTTGTTGTTATTCTTTTCAATTTCAAAATATTAATTAAAAAAGTTATTCAAAGAACAACCAAAACGATTACATAACGTCTCCAATTTTGTTTGCTTTTTTTTGGCCATAGTCTGCCCGTCACATCAAAATTGGTTACAAGGGAAATAATATCAAAAATAAAATAAATTTTTTTTTTTTTTTTATTCTTTTATGGCCATAAATTGTACTTAATGCGTTGACGATAAAAGTCTTCTTTCATTGTTTCGTTGAAGGCTTATTTTGTGTGTTTTAAACTCATTATCATGAGCCCTCAATAAAGTATATTCTCACTCACCCATATTTATATACGCAAATGATGTTTTCTGCCGGAAGGCAAGGTGTGCATTCTGGTATTTCTATTAACATACATAGATTAAAAAACAAAAAAAGTGAAGAAAGGGAATGGTTTCACAGTATGGGGTTAACTAAACATGCTAGCACACCACTTTTCTGCCATAAAATGTTCACAAATCTATTAAAAAAGCATGAAACTCCCTTTCGTTCCCACGACTTAGCAATGAAGTCAAAGCCTGTATTGTCAAAAGCATCCTAAATATCCAAGAGCCACTTCCCTCTCAGAGAATGCCTTTTCAATACTGCCCAAAAAAAAAAAAAAAAAACAAAATGGCACAATCAGTGGATCTTCTTTGCAAACGCGAACTGACTCGCTTATATTAATCAATCTTTTGATCGTCTTCAAAAGAAAGAATGAGATACTCGGAGGTCTATACGACTTGGGAAAATCACTAGGCCTACCTGCCTTCGGTATAAAAATAACCGTGACCATCCGCCACGCTTGTGGGACGTAACCATACCAAAGCTGACCTTACAAATCACAAAAAATTTATGTAGGATTATGTCAGCCCTCTTTCGCAAAAGAGCCGGAAAGGTACCATCCCCACCTGGAGCTTTATAAGGTTTGATGGAGTAGCCACTCGTCCACAAAACCCTTGAATATTCTACACACAAAACACCAGGTCCTTCTGGTAATATATGCAAAGGCAGGAATACTCCAATACACGTATACAGCTCCTCTACAGTGTAGGCTTCGATTTCAGTATATAGGGACCAAATACCGTTAGAATGATCTATGATCATTACAAGTTTGTCAGTCACCGGTGCACTCGTCCCTAGAATTTCTTCTTTGCCGTTATTATCAATTTCTTTAAGGTGTCATTATACCATGGAATCTTGCATTTGGCAAAATGGTCACTATGACACAAGCTAACATCTAAAGAGGATTTAACAGTTGACTGAAATTGTCTTGTTGGCAGATCAAGTTCACCAATACAATCTACGGAGTCAGATAGCCACTCAACTCCCCTTGTCATGTTGTCCCTGAAAGAGGACCAGACCATCTTCCTTGAGAACACTGGATCGGATAGGGATATCTCGTCTAACACTTGCCAGTCCTTATAAGATTGGAGTGGATGTATCACACCACCAGATATTCCGTACTTCCGATCGTGATGCGTTAATAAACATAGGTCGGCTACCCCTTAGCCACAGCTACATTGTTAATAATTAAATATTTATTGCTTCTCAATATCTTTCCAGCCAACGAGCAACACGTGGTCACAAATAGCACTTTTTGTCTTTTTTTAACATAGGACCAACACCCAGGCCATCCGGCCACTACTCATACGGTGCATTGTGCTAGTGCTAGAAAAATAGGTTGTGGGAAAGAGAACAGAGGGAGTAGTGTTTATTGTCGTTTGATTTAAATTTACTCATGTCGCAAGTGACAGGGAATACTTTCGCTGGAAAATTGTTCCACAACCGAACAGTGCGACCAAAGAATAAATTCTCCCTAAAATGCGTTGTGCCACTCACTGCACAATAAACTACAAAGGGACGTGCTCTATGAAAAATACGAGTACCACGTAAAAATATAAGATTTTTAGGCATTAATTCCATAATTTCGTCAGAACATATTCCGTTTTAGTACTGATAGAACAATGAAACACACGCCACATTGCGACGGTGCTCTAATGAATCGATAGAGTTGGCTACCATACCGTCATTAATGAGCATCTTCGTCCTCTCCTGTATGCGGTCGAGAAGTTTCAAAATAGACTTCGAAGCACCGGCCCATACATGAGAGTTGTATTACATTTTAGGTCGGATATAGGTTTTGTAAATATTAAGGAGATCAGATGGAGTGAAGTATCACTTGCACCGAATGCATCTTTTGGCACTTAAGATATGTGTTCTTTCCAACGAACGTCACAGTGAATTCTCATGCCCAGAAAATCAAGAGCATCTGATTCCTCTATATCTACATTATCCAAGGACACAGATGACAACACAGCACCACGTCTGTGTGTTAAAAACAACATTGAGTCTTGCGTGCATTAAAATCGACCCTATTCGCACGACTCCACTCGATGATTTTCGCCAAGTCACTTGTGAGTGTGTCGTTCATATTCATTCTTCTCGCCCCAATCTCCAAAAAGCTCGGTCTACGATCAAAAGAATATTAGTGACAAATGTTGCTGTCATCAGCAAAAGAGTAGATAGAATTAGAAGTGAGAAGAAGAAAGTCGTTGACAAATATTAGAAAGAGAGTAGGGGAAAGAACAGAGCCTTGTCACTAGAAACGTACATAAATAAGAACGAAAGAAAGGAAAGGATGGCCACAGGAGATACGCCATCAAGAGTCAAGATTGGCTTACATCGTTTAGTGGCACGATAAACAATGAGATTTCGACCGAGAATACCCCATCAACTAGGCGAAACTATACTCCTTCACTACAACGCCAGGCCCTATGTTGTATAAAGGTCTAAGCCACACTCTAAATTCTTTGTGCTTACTATTAAGCCATGCGCCTAAAGAATGTATTTAGATTTCTGTAAAATATAACTCAGAGCTAAACCTAAATTAGAGCGTTGAGCGTTGCGTTAACTGACGCTGAAGTGGCATACCTAAATAGGAGCGTTAACGTTATGTCGTATACCGTAATGTCAACCTAAATTTTCAACAAAACATAACTAAATAAAAATTTTTAAAATTGATGAAATCGCTAAATGTGATATAAAAATAGTTAATTGGCATTACTTTAATACTTAAACAATAACAATTCATTTAAAAAAATACAATACTGTCAGTTTTATATAACTATAACAGCGTTTCGCAGCCATCCTCACTTTCTAACGCGCTGTCAAAATCGGATTTTCCAATTACAAAGTGTTGACGCCACGCTGTTTGGTCTTGCTCCATACAATTTGTATTTACATGAGAGTTTTTAACGGATAAATATAGCTAAACGCTCTAATTTAGGTTTTGCAGTTACAATTTGTGACAATACAAATTGTGTCATATTGATGCATTTGCGACAATCGTGTGAGCCCAGCTTTAGGAACATTAAAGTAGTAGAACTTCTTCAATAAAAAAAACGTTGCTTACTTTTAAACAAAGATTATCTCCTTAGGACTAACCACCGTCTGCCGAACAGTTTTTTTCGGTTTCAAAACCTAAAGATATATTTAACATTTAAATACATTAGAACTGTCACAGACGGTCATTAAAAAAAACAGGTTTAACCCAAATCGGCAAACTATACTATTTTGCAAGCTTAACAGTTAAAAAGAGTGCTAAATTTTCAAAATAACTGCATCAATAAAATGCAATCAATGATTACTCTTTTCAGAAATTTTATACAAAAAATTATACTTCCTCGTCATTGGATAGAATTCGGAATTTTTTTGATAAGGAGCTGAAATGTTTACGTTCATAATTTGTTGATATAAAGGTAAATCAAGCAAAGGTTGGTTTCAATGGAGATTTTTGTGAACATCGTCTTTTTCTTTTATTGGTTCTGGAGCTTTCCAGGAGTTTTTTTTTCTCATACTCATAAATATCACTCTAAAAGCTTTTAAAATTGTGAATCCGATAATTTTGGGGTTAGAAAAATCCTTACTTCCTCGAATGGAACTGATATAGAACCCACAACCACTTTTGATTATGATGACTTGCTAAATTATATTAATTATTTAGTAGTAAGTAGTATTCAGTAGTAAGTTTTTGGAAAAACAGTTTCAGATTGAATTCTGACTGGATGTTGGCGCTTTACCTTGCAAAGCTTTAACTTTTCCAATCCAAAAGCATGACGAATAAAAAAAATGTTTGTTTTCCACCAATATAATATAAAGAACATTTTTCTGTATCATATTTAAAAGCAGTAACAATATCTAAATACTAAACATCTAACAACAAATCGAAACTCAATAGCATGACCGGTATTTACAACTTCCTTATGACAACTATTTATATGTATTAAGTTTTATCTAAAAATACATTTGTGCTTCGATTTTAACTATTAGTTTTCAAGAACATCATTAAGGTCATCTTTTTTAATGGCATTTAATTGAAGGCTGATAAAAATGCATTAACTTAACCAGATATGGTTAAAATAGCCCTTTATGGTGTGATTGTTTTTGGAATTTTCGTTTTATTTTGAATTCAAATATCAAAGTTATTTATATACATACATATTTACATATATTTAGAATAATTAATTAAAACACTTGCTGATTTTGAATGTGTTACGACAGTGGCTATAAATTTAGTTTTAAGTTGAAGGGAATGATAACAATAGACACACCTCCTAATACGAGTTCATAAATAGATTCATGTTTAAAAAGGCAACAAAATTAACATTTGTAACTTCAAATAACCAGAAAATTTCCATTCCCCTGAAAAATTAGACGAATAGTTGTTAAACAGAAAACCACCAGGCATAGCTAATAGAGAACAAAACCCGCAGATGTGGAGAATAATTCATTGTTATAATCATCTTCATTGGTAATCAGCGTGTAGATGTTGTTGATTTAGTTTTTTCCAATGCACATGTTACAACCTTAAGTTCAGGTTTAGGTTTCCACCTATTTTTTATGTTCTCCCCTGATTTTCGATTATTTTTTCTTTTCTTAACAACAATAACAATAATAATTTTGTTTGCATTTTCCTGGTACCGTTATAATCTTCCATTTTTAATTACTGATTAATATCGATTAAAATGGAATGAAATTAATTAGAAATAAAAGCACAAAATGTGCATTCGGCAAAAATAAGATAAAAATTAAGTAAGACAACCTTGACATAGGTGCGAAAGGCTCTCTGCATTGTAGACTTTATTATTCCCGTTATTTTTAAGGATTCTAAATTATAAAACTAAAAGATTTTTAAGCTGAAAAAGTGCTACAAAAAAAGTCATATTTTCTATTGACTAGTCTTCCTACAATTGCTTTATTCAATTAGTAAAGTTGTGTGCTAAAGAGATCAGGTTTATTCGTTTCAATGGGTTTTAGCAGCTCATTATAAGTAATTTTCTTTCGATACCACCAAATCTTTGATATCGAAACTTTCAAAATGGAAAGGAGCAAACCAATTTTGAGTCAAGCTTTCATTCACAGCATTATTATCAACTAGTCTTCCTACAATTGCTTTATTCAATTAGTAAAGTTGTGTGCTAAAGAGATCAGATTTATTCGTTTCAATGGGTTTCAGCAGCTCATTATAAGTAATTTTCTTTCGATACCACCAAATCTTTGATATCGAAACTTTCGAAATGGAAAGGAGCAAATCAATTTTGAGTCAAGCGTTCATTTACAGCATTATTATCAATGTACCCTTAAAAAAGCATTACAAAATGTGCTCTCGGATATATTTTACTTGATTTTAAATCCATATAACTTCTTACATGAGCAAAAACTTAATGTGAAATTTCACCTTTGAAACACGTATTAGTTTAATGTTATGTTTGTGTTGCACGTTATTTCATTTAGGGAGAACGAGAACGTATGTATTTGATTTATTGGGTGAGTCGGGAAAAATTTAGTTAGTGGCTATTTCAAGTACGTTCGAGTATTGTTGTCAGCGTCATTTTGCGGTACTGAAATAATATTTGAGTGATGCAAACTTGCTCCTGACTTTAGTTTATGTTGCATTCAAGTGTTTTAAATTGTCTGGAAATTATAATCATATGTACGTCTAACTCAATAAGCACTTTTAACGTTCAACACAATTTAATTCACAAAAAATAAAGAAACTTTTACGGCCGTATTCATAATCAAAACCTAGCAAATGTCTAGCATAAGTATGATTTTTAATATATTTGCTGCTATGTTTGCTAAGCTGAGATCAACAAACTTTCAAGTCTCAGTACTAAATATATGCATACCGAATATCCCACTCTTCCAACCACCTCTATACAGGCCCTACATAGGATGGAGTCGCTATGGTTAAGCCTAAGGGCATGTCTCCCAACTAGACAATGTCCCATAAGTGCTACTAGCACTGCAGATATCCTGCCTCTCGGCAATTTAAGCAATTGGCCTCGGCTTTGTCTAGCCTGCTCGTCCGCTTTACAATTGCCAGGTATGTCGCTGTGATGAGTGACATTTCTTTACTATTTACCTAATAGAGACCTTCCGAACCGTTGTAACACTATTCCTCAATAAGTCAGCAAAAATACACTACAGTGGTCCGGTAGCTCATAGAATATGTTAAAATTAAGATCCGGAGAATGGACGTCATAGCTTAATCCACCCTGTAGCGTTGAACCATCCGTTAAAAAACGGATACTTTCCGTGCCCCCCCTACAATGACTTTTTCCAAGCATTCCTATTTGGAATATATCTCTCATTTTCTTCAATAGTGTCATAACACAAAAAAAGTAAGGAGAGCTGTTTTAAGTTTTCGATTTCCTATTATTTAGCATTGATATAGGACACTTTGTACCTGTGCTCTTAATTTTAAACGAATCAGAACGAATTTTGTACACAATATGGATCAAAATATTGTGCATATTTTTGAATGTTTAACTAAAAAATGATGTGTTTTGAGTTGTGACACTATTGAAGTAAATGAGCGATATGTCCTCAGACTGGTCACTAAAAATAGTCACGTGATACAGTCATCTGTTCCTATGGGAAACAAGCCAATCCGGTTCAGTAGTCTAGCAGAGTACTCCGATAATCTAAACCCACATTCACTGATTGTCAGCAGAGATATGTTGTATTTGTAACAGAAAATTGTTTAAAATAATTCATTACATGAAGACAAAAATGCATGAGAATTAAGTTTATGTCTGTAGAATTATTTCATTATAAAGAAAAATTCACTCAAAGGATATTCATTAACATTGAAACAAAAAGAGTATGTAAAATGAGTTCATTTTAAAGAAGAACTTCATTGTATAAAAGTTCAGTATAGAGATGTTCGACTGTATGTTGTATATTGATTGAAAATACATTTTTTTTAACGGTTTGGGTACCGATAAATAGCCCTCTAATAGCAAAAGTATACATATTTTTATTGCATTCACACATCAATTTAGTATGCATTTTTTCAAAGTTTAGTACTCGTAGATACACTAAGCGAAATAAATATAGCGCACAACACTTGTAAAGATCAGATGGTTTTATTCCAGAAATTTTTTTTTTAAATCAAAACCTCTTTGGAGAAGAACTCAATGTAGATATAAAACTAATGTATTGAATGACCTTTTCTTATTATAATTAAAAAACTATATTTTATCGAACGATATAAGTATAGCATTCAAATTAATATTATCAACAGTAGGATATAATGACATCATTGAATCGCCTTAGCATAGATAAGCATAGACTAGCTTTCGAACCCTTCAGAGCGGTATAATTGAATGGCGGTATAAGAACAAAATGGCGCATATATTCTCTATGGGGTTTACATCAGGACTACTAGCCGACTATACCATCACATTAATGTTCTTTATCCAAAAAAGAGTTTTTAAATGCCTTGGAATTCTGGACTACTGCGGTATACTTTAGGAAAATGGAGTAACTATGATGGAAAATTTCTCCATACTCAACTAAAACATTGTCAATATGGTCAAGGTTAAATATATGTATAAGGGACGTAAGTCCACTATATCTAAATGCATCGGATATTATAAGAGAAGCTCCTTGGTAATGTACAGAAAAACGAGTCTCATGATCTCGGCGAATATCTGTTCAATATTTTTAAAAATCTTCGGGACCATCTAAATTAATTTCATTTTCTCATCACAAATGGTATGCTTTTCTGCAAATCGAAGTCTAGCAGTTTATGGCGCTGCTGAAGTCCAGGTTGGGACGCGCCTTTAACATATATATTGTAAAATAATCGGTACTTTTTAAAATTGATTGGAGTCTTGATGTGGACTTTTAGACGTTTAATATTTGACCTCTTAGACAATGTTTTAGTTGAGTATGGGGGGAAATTTTCGTCATAGTTCTTCTATTTTCCAAAACTATAACCCAGTAGTCCACAATTCCAAGGCAATTAATTTCATCGCTTTGTAGCATCAGTTGCTTTAGTTATGACCACCAGTGTATATTTTTTTATATTTCGAATGTAAACCAAAAGGGGCGTATTGCCAAGCAATTTAAATTTTTTTCCAATGCGTCATAATGATTGAATATCTATGTCTGTCTGTCTGTCAGTCTGTCTGTTTGTCGTCTATATATTTTTCTTTGTTTTACTAATTTTTTGTTGGCGGATAATGAAAAATAAAATTTAAATTCATATTCTATGGCATTTACACCGCATGCATACATACATATACACATGTGTATGTATTATATACAGGGTCTGTAAAATTACAGGGAATAATGATTTATATATTGTTGTTGTTGTTTCTGCTGTTGTTGCAACTAATATTCCTAAGGTTAGTGAACTAACTGATCGTGCGTGTTTGCTTTTGTTGATGTTTTCTACAGACTATAACTTTAACAACTTTATTGAGCTTTGTGAGCTGTTGTTTACCTTTTTTGTTTATTTTTTTTTATTTATTTTTTATTTTTTTTTTTTTGTTAAAGTAAAATGAAATGGGTATGTTTTGTTTGTCTGTTTCTATTTAATTCTTTTGTGTAAGTAAGTATGTATGTATGTATGTGCAAAGTATATAGATGAGATAGATAAAAAGGGAATCTATTGTAATACCATATTTGAAGTAGAGTAATAATAGGAAACTGGTTCCTCTGGGGTATACATGCATACAAATGTATGTGCATATGTATGTATTTCTTAAAATTGTGCGGGTTAAAAATCTTTAAGGTAATACAGTTATTCCTTGGCTTAAGAGAGAATGAAAAGAAATAGGTATCACGAAATTTACCATGAAACATTAACAAAAACAAAATTAAATTATAGTTTCAAATAAGCCAGACATACATATGAAAATATTTTATGAAAAAAATACGGTTTAATCTTATCATTCATTTCGTCTTTTATATTTTTTGTTTGTTTTTTTTGTTTTTTGTTTTACTTTACTTAACTTAAAATAAACAAAGATGAGGAATGTCTTATAAGAAACGAATGTGATTCTTTTCAAAAAGATCACACTGGCGGTAACAACGTGGAAAATCATGGAAAACAAACAGACTTTCATACTACGAGGGCGGATTGATATTGCAGCTACCTAAGTAGGAAAAAAACATTTTTTTTCAAAAACCATTCATTTCTCAACATAGTCTTCTTTTAGCTCGATACACTTAATAAGACGATTTTCCTCAAAATACGCATTAGTTTCGGTAATCACTTCTTGGTCTGAGATAAATCTTTTTCCTGCGAGCCATTTTTTCAAGTTTGGAAACAGGAACAAGTCACTAGGGGCTAAATCTGGACTATAAGGTGTATGATCAACCAATTCGAAGTGGATTTCTCGTAGTTTTAGCATCGTCTCTAATGCTGTGTGAGCCGGTGCGTGGTCTTGAAGAAGGAGCACTTTTTTCTTGTTTAAAGGTGGTCGTTTTTCCTTGATTGCATCAACCAATTGATCCAATAAGTATTATCGTGCATACTCTCCTGTGATTGTGGATCCCTTTTCAAGATAATCGATGAGCAATATTCCGTGTGCATCCCAAAATACAGCGGCCATAACCTTGCCGGCCGATTTCGCTGTCACCACCTTCTTCGGAGCACTTCCACCAGCTTCCACACATTGCCTCGATTAATTTTTGGTTTCAGGTGTGTAGTGGTGGACCCACGTTTCATCAACAGTTATTAATCTACGCCAAAAATCTGCAGGATTATGCTTTATCATGCCCAAACACCGCTGTGAAGTGATCTGTCGAACTCGTTTTTGTTCAAGACTGAGCAAACGCGGCACGCATCTTGCCGATAGCTTTTTCATATGCAAATGTTCATGCAAAATGTTGAACACTTGTTCATATGATAGGTTTACCATTTCAGCAATCTCACGTATTTTGACCCGGGGATCATTCATAACGATATCGAGGATTTTCTTGATATTTTCTTCAGTAACCACCTCTTTTGGCCTTCCTGTTGATGGTATTGTTGCAGTGCTTGTTCGGCCCCGCTTAAATTCAGCAACGCAATATCTTACCATATAAACTGACGGAGCAGATTCGCCGTAATGTTTATCAAGCTTTTCTTTTGTCTCTTTCGCCGTTTTGCCTTTCAAATAATAGTGTTTAATCACTACGCGAAATTCACTTTTTTCCATTTTCCAAGAAACACAAAAGTTGCTTACTTTAAACGACTACAACAAATAAACTAATCGATAAATTTGGCTAAAATTTTAACAGCTGACGTTTGACAGGTCGTAATTTCTAAGAAAGAGTTTTTGTGTTTGTACTGCCATCTAGCACTAGGTAGCTTCAATGTCAATCCGCCCTCTAACATACTCGTGTTCCCGGCGTACACTTCAAATCTTAAAACAGAAAATAAAACAAAAGTTTCAAAAGTGAACTAAATTCAGATTCAACAAAAAACGTAGAACAGTGAACAAGAAACGATTAATCATACATTCAAACTAACAATACAGTGGTATACTTTTATAAGGTATACGAGTGCATACATATGTATCTACATAAACTGTTTTTCAAAAAAGAAAATACATTTTTTTCTTCTTTTGTTAACCTACATTCTGTAAAACAGAAACATTTTGAGATTAACATACAGACATGCAAACATACAAATATTACTTTTAAAAACTTAAAAAAATCTCTGCATTTCTCTTTTTCCAAGAGAATGATATTTTTACCATCACTATTTCATACGTATCGAATAATTCGATCTATAAAAAAATCAAATACTCGTATTCTTATTAAAATATTTTGTTTTATTGCCATTTTGCTTTTGTTAATTTTGCAATTTTTTAATTAATTTGGTGTTATTAGCTCAGAGATATAAAACAAAAATAAAAACAAATTCAAGTTATTTTTTTAATTTAATTTGACTTTTTTATCTCAATGTTATAAAACAAAAATAAAAATACAATTTCAAGATATTTAACGTCCAAAGGTTTATCTGTTTTCTGTATTAATTTTCTGTTAAAAAAAAGAACATGAGTCACCGACATATTTTTATAGTGGGTGAGACTTAAAGCAAAATCTTAGCAAGACATGCAAACACAGATTAAATATTCTAAGTTTAGCTACAAACCTACTAATATTAAAATATAAATTGCTCCGGTAAGAATTCCCCGAAGTTTTGAAACACTTTGACTCATTTGAAAATAATACAATCGAAACGAAGTAATAGATGCCAGAGATAACTGTTTTTGGCTTAGAAAAGTAGAACTATTATTGGGTCCCATAAAAACCATTCGCGGTTTTTTGTTTTATAGATGATGTACATTTGTAGGTGTCAAGATCGGCTAACACTAATCGGATTGTGCCTAAAGAACATAAGCTTGACAGATAGTTACTAAAAATGTAAGCATTTATTTTCTCTTAGGGCAATCAATTTTAAGCCGCTTACTGACTGTTATAGATTACGATAGATGTACCAATTATAACCAATTGGTCGATTATTGCTTTTTAAGTATTCGTTCTTCGTTTGCCCGACTATGAGTTGAGTTTAAAAAATTGAGTTATTTTCTTCTAATTATGCGTTGGAGTTACTGTATATTGAACTCGATCCAATATCACGATATTTACTAATGGATCACGATTCATATCGCAGTATATATTTTGTAAATGATAAATATTGAACGCAGTGCCCTTAAAAACAAGTAATTAAGTATTTTAATACTTCATATTATTATTTTTTAAATAGATACTAACATATCGGACTTGTAGCGCTAAGGTGAATCAACTCAAAATTTCCAAATTTTCAGTAGAGGCAAAAAATTTATCTCTTTAATATGAAATTATAAAAAGGGGTTAACAAGTGTATGTTTTTTGCAAAAGAATAGTTGAAATGATGTATGATTTTTACAAAAAGTGAAAAATGACAAATTTTGGGTTGACTCACTTTTGCGATACAACTTTGATATGTGCGTATCTATAAAAGCGAAGGAAATATTTACATTTCTATTAAACTTTAGTTGACGAAGCATTTGTGATGTTGTTTTAAAAAGAGTTCAAGTTCATAATTGCCTGATTAACAGAAGAGGAGCTAATATTTTGAAAAATTCAAAGTAATCAAAATAGTAACTTCCGTTTATAGAGCACTTACTTGACCTAAGTTAACAATAAAGCAGTATAATAATATTTATATAGAATAAGCAATTTTAGAAGATACATACTTTAGGAAATAAAGTGGTCGTAAGTATCAGTTTTTAGTCAGAACTCAATTTAAACAGACACAGCGTTTTATTAAAATTGGTTAATTAAAATTAATGTTTTTGTTGTTTTTTTTAATTTTATTCGCTCAAAATAATCTAAATTTATTTTAGACAAAATAAAAAAACTAAAATACGTTTAAAATTGTTCCCAAGGATTTTCAGTCGAATTAAGATCTAAGAATTAGGCAGGCAACTTCAAATTGCACACCTCAGTTACAAACCAAAAGATGTACTTATTTGGAATCGTTGTCATGCTGCCATCTCTAGTTTAGTTATTAATCAAGAATCTCTGGGAATTATGTTTGAATTCCTACTTCAAAGAATAATAAATATTTTTTGGAAAGTGAAATCGAGTAAAATATTTAAAATAAGAAAGAAAATTTACCACAACACGGAGAGAACAAATGCATATATGTCGGGACAAAAATGGGCATATATGCGAAATTTTTGACAAGAAAGTTTTTTACATTTAAATTTGTTAATAAAAATAAGTTATTTTTAGCATAGATATGTGTTAGTTACTGATTTAAATAAAGCGCATGTAAATTTGTCGATTAGGCAAAAAACGCTTTGTAATCTGGAAAAATTTCGATGTTGTACTTCAAATTTTGAATTCGAGTAATGATTTTAAATATTTGTGGGTTAATATACTATATAAAAATTATTACATTATATTACAAAAATTTTGTTTGTTTACATAACCGCATAATTGAAAATGAGCCTCATCATTAAAAATGATTCTGTAGAAAAATGCGTTGTTTTCGTTCAGTTTTGCAAACAGTCAATTTACAAACGTTCAGCGCAAACAATGGTCGGCTGGTTTTAATTCTTGAACGAGTTGAACTTTATAAGCGTGAAGACAAAGATCTTTAAGCAAAAAAATGTTGCGCAAAATCCTCTGGTGATGCCCAATTGTTGCGAACGTCGACGAGTTGATGCTCCAGGCTCATTCTCAACAATTTGCTGTATAGCGGCTATGATTACATCACTACGGTTACTACGAGTGTATTGTTGTGAGTACCGTGAGCCTCGGTTTCAGAAGGAGCCTGAATACGAGAAAAGTTGCTCGAATTTTACGAATTGATACAGTAAAATTTTCACTATTTTTATAGTTTTCTTTGTTCAAGAGTGTAGCGTTCCATAGTTAAAATTTCCCAATTTTTTTACTAAATAGTGTCAAAGGTTGACAGCTAAATTCTTGACATTTCATCATTTGGCAGCCATATGCATAAGCTTGTATTTACTATCATATATGTTTATCATATTCGAATTTTACTTTGATTTATTAATTTATAACGATAAGAAAAACAAATTTGAAACAGTAAAAATTTATATTAAAGTTACAACAAAAACATCATTTCGGCATTAGAAGAATAATTAGGGAAAATTCTAACGTCTTTATAATCATACCGATTCTATCAAACTCTGTCCCTAGCCAAAAAATATTTTGCAATATTCTACAAAAATGGCTAACAGTCATTAGCAATAAGAAGAAAAAATAAAGCTGGGATCACAAGATTGTCGCAATGCATCAATTATTGGTACGGCAATCGTGTGCGTCAATATTTATTGTGCTCTTGTGCGACAATCGATGTGAACAATGTGTACCAATATTTAAATTTTGGAATATATTTTACCAGAATAAATTGTGATAATTTAGATATTTTACAACAATAAAGCACAATAGAAATTATGTCATATTAGTACATTTGCGATAATCTTGTGATCCTAGCTTAATGATTATAATAAAGATAAATCAGTGACATCAATCGCAAACATATTTGGAATTCAAAACGGTACTATTTACAGTATTATTAACTGTATTCGTTCATCAGGCTCATTGACAACTATTCATCTATAAAGATATCCTGGCAGAGAAGAAAATACCACTTTATTGGCAACAACAATATCAGCAGTTCAACAATCCAAAATGCACAGACGAAAGAGTGAAAGATCGACGTTTTAAAATGTCTAGCGTAGGATATTGTAGATCTCAAAAAATACTGTGATAATTGCAGAAATAAGAACGAACTTTATTGACAAGTGGAAATTGCGTTGAATGAAATTTCTGTTGAGACATTATCGAATCTAATCTAATAGAGTAATAAAGAAATAAGGGCTAGGCAGCTAAATATTAGTAAAATTAATATTTTAAGTAAATTTATTGAAGACGTGCTTATGTTTTGTCGCATTCAAAAACTGTGTTCAACGTACAAAATTATTTTTTCTAAGTTAAATAGGAGTATTCTTTGTTCTTTATATTTTTTTGTGACTTGAGATGATTAACTTTAGAAATAAATAAAATTATTAAAAATTCAAAAATGTTTGCTTTTGTTATTGAGACATTTTGCATTAACCAGAAGTTAGTGCATAGAGAGAAAATCCGATAATTAGCTTTCAAATAATATGTATTTTTTCAATATCCATGATGAGTGATTTTTTGATTTTTGTCTGTGCGGCAACGTACTGTGCATTGTGGTTTGTTTGATTAAAGTTTTGGTTAAATTCAAACTGTATTATTCATTATGAGCAACTGCAACCTTGTGAACGATAAATTCTGATATCTATTGCTTACAACTTCTACCAATATGCATTTGGCTGGAAAGTTTTGTTGAAACTACCGTCTGCAAAACTTTGTTGATTGTAAAAATTGTCAAGAAATTTTACAGCGAAAAGAGGCAAAAGGCTTGCGATATGAATTTGTACTGACAAGTGACGACAGTATATTAAATCGCTCTGATTAAAAGAGTTTTTTTAAATACGAAACTTATGTTTGTTTATTTCTATTTTGTGTTAAAGTTTTACTTTTAAAACGGAATTCTATTATTTTTCCAAGATTAATATTAACTTTTTTTTGGATTATTTTTATGTAAAACTCAAAATAAACAGATTTATTAAGGACTTTCTTATTGAAATGAAATTGTGACAGAGTCAACAATTTCGCCGGTATTTTGTAATAAAATTTTAGCTTTGAAGCATTACTGACTGACGTTCTCTTGTTTGAAAATAAAATGATTGACACGAAATCACGTTTAAGTTTAAAGTTTTATTACAACTGAGAAGAGCATTAAAAAAAAAGAAAATCAAAGTTGTTAAACGAAGAAACATTACAACATAATTTCACTTTTTAAAATACGAGTAAAAATATTAATGAAAATATAAATTAAGTGAAAAGAAAAGATTTATTGAGATTAAAAATGAAACGTAAACTTTGCTGCGAAGAAAAAAACCCACATTTTCTAACGATGTTTTCATTTGTGAATATGAGTATGATGATGCAAATAAAAGAAATTCCATCGGCAGTAGTCGAAATTTTAAACAGCCAACAATCATCTTCAATACATTTGTTCGATGTAGTTTTTTTGGTAACAATGGTTTTAAATATGTACACACATATGTACCACACATATATATATATCGTTTGATTCGTATTTAGAGCTTTACTAATTTAAACACCAAAAGGTGAAGTGTTGCTAACGCAACAAACAAAAAATATAAAATTAAAAAATTTTAACAAAAAAAAAAAAAATGAACAAATTCAGTGAAGTAAAACTAACACGAAACTCCGTCACTATTTCATATTTTTTTTCTTTTATTTTTTGGTTTGAAATTAAAAAAAAAAAACATGTTATTGAGAAAGTTATTAGAAGTATACAATTAATGCATTACATACTGGTTTAATTTAAAATATAAATATACAACTGCATCTGCAACTTATCACCACCCTTTATCTAAAAAACTAATTTAGCATTTCCATTAAGTGAAATTTTTTAATAATTTTTATCATTTTATTACTTGAAGTAATTATTTTGCTATATCTTCTCTTATAATTAAAAGATGTGGTTCGTATGTTTGTTCGTTTGTGCCTTATGGACAGCTAAATGGCTGAACAGATTTGCTTGTAATTTTTACAGTATCTCTCTGTATATCTGGAAGGAATTATAGGCTACATAAATATTAAAAATTCCACGCCCATACAAACTGCGTATTTATTTGTCTATATATTCATAGATTCTCTAAATTTGGCCCAAATAGATTCATAGTCAAGACAAATCGTCAATCAGAAAGTGGGCGTGGTACCTCCCATACAAAGTTTAAATTGATTTTAGTATATGTTGAGAACGGTTGCAGCTAAAGTTTCAGAATTTGGTATGATATGATTCTTAGTCAATGCAAATCATTAGCAAAAAGTGGGTAGAATTGGATACGTCGACGTAGTACCTCCCATACAAACTAAATATTGATTTCTTTATATCTTAAGAATGGTTAAGACAAAAGCGATAGAATTTGGTTTAAATGACTTCAGAGTCAATTGGACAGGTGGGCGTGCTACCTCCAATACGAAGTAAATATTGATTTCATTATATCTTGAGAACAGTTAAAGCTAAAATTTCAGTATTTATATTAAAATTTTTATATGTGAAAATGACAACCGTTAAAACTTCGTTGTATGTCCACAGCAGAAAAAAGCTGGAATTGTAGAAAGCACACTGGATAAAAGCTGTCTATATACGTATACTATATAAAAATAAATGTGTGCTTGTTCGAAGACTGTATACAGCTAAAAAGCAGAACATAGTGTCTTTCTGGAAGGAAAACATGATTGCATTTTTACCGGAAGGGAACAAAATGGGGAAAAAAGGGTAAAAAATAAGTTAATAATTAATATCTGGGTACCGAAGCACACCCGGTTTTTGTTAGTCTAATATAAAATAAACTTCTATCCAACAACAGCAATTATCTTATTGTTTTTGAGCAAATATTTATTTAAAACTAAACATTATTAAAAAAGTAAAGTCTTTATTGAAACACTTTTGGGTCCGCTTTTATATTGATTCAAAAAAATCGAAGCATAGTTTTTAAGTGACACTACTTATTGATCGCACAACCTTTTGTTAGAAACTACTGTGGTTCGATCGAATGACAAATAACAACGTTGGATATCAAATATCAAAATTTTAAACTCGATAAAATCAAGCCGTTATCGAAAGCGATGATTAGACCTCTGATTTAGTAAACTATGTAATACTATAGGGATAAAAAACTTTGAAGATGGTTTTTAGTAAAATTATCTTTCTTAATCTTATCTGGAGAGAGAAATCTAAGGTATTTTAAACAGCAATGAAATGTGCTTTGTTGGATAGAAGTTTTATGTGGCCGCCACGGCTAGCGCATACAAGGCGCAGTCTGAAACAGTAATTTTCGCAAACTTTTCGCAGCTTATTGAGCCGTATTTTGCCAATAACTCTTCGAATGTTGAATTTGACTTAGACAAGTGACATTACATAACCCCAAAGAAACAAATCCAATTAAATCACACCATCTTGGTGGATCATTAGGTGAAATTACTCTTTCATCAAAAATTTCTTTCAGTAAGTCAATGGTAGTGCGCGTTGTGTGGCATGTGTCTTTATCCTGCTCGAACCACAAGTCAGCAAGATTATTGTCAGCTAATTGGGGTACGAAAAAATGTTTAATCATGTCTCTATACCGTTTACCATTGTCAGTAACATTGTGACCATCAACGTTTTTGAAGAAATATGAACCAATGACTCTGCCAGCCAATAAAGCATACCAAACAGTAATTTTCTGTGGATATTATGATTTTCAACAGAAGTTTCTGGATAATTCTCAATCGAAATGCTACAATTCTGCTTATTTGCGTACCCATTCAACCGAAATTGGCTTGATCGGAGAACAAAATTTTGAAGTTTGATGAACAAAGATTTTATTTATTTATTTATTGTTGTTTTTAATTTCAACAATTTGCTCTGGTGTAAGTCTATGCATAATGAGATGTTAAACCAAACTAAACAAAAAGTAAATATCAGCTGTTAAATCGATTGCCAAATAAAGCAGCGTTGCCAATTCAAAGTTATGAACCTCTAAAATATACATACGATACATAATACATGCATTTGGCGACAAAGACTGTACATTTCAATATAAGGTGTGTCTAAAATTCAGGTGTCATTTTAATTTTAATAAAAAAAAGACTTTTTCAGATATGAAAAATATTATTATTTCAGTTTATTACAAATAGGTTACGGTTGGCTCGGCGGACAACCAATCTTTTACAAAAATTATCAATCACGTTTTCAACGTGACAGAAAAGTTCAAAAATCACAATATTTCTCGTAGAGAAGGAATAGATTGTTCACCAATATTGTGCGATTTGACACTTTTAGATTTTTTGTGGGGTTTTTTGAAATCGAAAGTGTACGGCAATAGTTTAAGATCTTAAAACCAACATTATCGAGCAGATATCAATCATTGACAACAGTTTATTGCAAAACGTGATTGATAATTAGAGAAAAGTTTGGGAGCCTGCCGGAACCTATTTGTAATGAACTGAAATAAAAATATTTTTAATACATATCTGAAAAAGTCTTTTTGTTATTAAAATTAAAATGTTACTTCAATTTTGGACACCCTATACACACATATTTTCAAAAATTGCTTCACCTAAGCAACAGGCAGGATTATTCACACAAGTAGCAAAAATATACGTATATGTCTGATCCAAACTACTGCGAACACCTTATTTTCACAAGCGCAAGTGGTGTGGTGGAATATGTAAAGTATGAGCAAAACTTAATTCTGCTTTAACTACAAAAAATCTAAGATTTATCGTCAAATATGGCGGCAGAACAAATATAGTATGGGGGTGCATGCCGGGAATTGACGTTGATAGGTTAAGATTTTCCATGCACCGAAAAGTGACTGCTACAAAGCGTTGACTTATAGTTATAGTATACACTTTAATCTCCTGAATATAAAGTTATTGAACACCTGTGGGCATATTTAAAGATACGGACACAAAACGTAAACCCGTCGTCTGTTCAGCATCTTAAGTCAATTTTTACAGAAGAATGGGAGATAGTTTCCCTAGAATTCAATGTCTATTGAGTTGATATGGCTTATAATGTTCAAAGAAATTTTAACTGTTTGGTGTAATTGAAGTTGTTAATTTTTTTTTTTATACTTATGCTGTATTTTGTTATAAAAATAGTTGAGTTTAAGATTTTTATTTAATTTAAGTTTTTCTATTTATATATTATTACCTTCCTTAGACTTTTGTATGTAAATAAAATAATCCATATATTGAACATGGAATTAGAAAAAACAACTCTTTTTGTGCCCTAAATTTACAAACATACATATGTATGTATGTATATAATATTATTAACAAAAAAACAAGAAAATATTTTCACATTTACGGAGAAAGTGGAAATTAGTTACAGACTTTAATGGTAAAATTGTTAAAACGTTTTAAAACACATCAAGTGTCAAACTATTTATTTGTTTCTTTAATTAGATTATAAGAAAGTCTAATTGAAAGCGTATTGACAGGAACTGATGAGATAAAAAATAATGTAAAACGTAAAATTTACGATTTTAAGGTGAAAAAAAAACAAATGTTTTTTAATTAAAATTTAAATTTTATAATTTATATGGTTATGTAGATATGTATATATGTATGTATGTATGTTAAACAATTAATTTGTTTAAAAATTGCTCAGGAATTTTGGAATATTCATATTAAAAGCACCTCTTTTCTGATCTGTGAAAACCACTGCCAGAGTGAATCTACTCAAACAGTAATTAAGTTCAAACATAAGCCATCATCAACTGCATTCACGTCCATGTCCGAAATACTATAGGTGGGTACAAGGTGATAAACAAAAAAAAGAAAAAAATCAAAAAAATAAAAAATAAAAGCGTTTTGTTATTTTGTTAACATGGACTATTAGATAAATCGTCATTAGTTAAATAATCACCAACTAAATGTATGAAAATACGTACAAGTTTTACTTTAAAAATTACTCGTACATTTTGAAATGGAAACAGCAAACATTGGTCTACTTTTTAGCCAAATAGCAATGGGCTATTGTTATGTCGACACTACCACCTCCACAACGAGCTGTTACTTGGCAACTGTTTTAAATGCTACTGATCGATGACCTCAAAACCGACAACACCTTTTGCTGTTGGAAGATGAGAGCTTACAAATGTACAAACATTGTATGATGAGGGCCTATGCGAAAATTAAAATTACAAAAAAAATAATAATAATGAATATTACTTGGTCAAAAGGTCTAAAGTACTTAAAGAATCACTACACAGCAAGCACACTGTATGTATGTATGCACACTTGCCTTACTTTTACATTATTTTTATGTATTTTATTCATTTGCTGCTGCTGGTTTTTTATTGTTGTAAAGTTTTTTTGTTTTTGCAGTCACCATTTGAAATAGTAATGATTGTGGTGTCAAAATGCAAAATGTGACCAACCAATAATATCTGAACGAAACTCAAAAATTTTTGAATTACTAAAATTGTAAAAATTTTAAAAGTAGTCCGGTGTGGTGTAGTAGGTTAAACACCCACCTTCGACAGCGACATCACTTCATAACATTAGCTAGCGACTGGTTATGAGTATTATTACGCAATGAAAATCTTCTCGAATTACCACCTTCTGACTTCGAACGTCAGTCAGCGTTCAACTGTATAGGTTACTTTCAATGAGTCTACAAATGGAATCGGGTGCATATCATTGATAAAGATAAGTCCTCCTTGTTCCAAATGGGTTATAAAAAAACTGGGCCCAAATCGTTGTACTCATAACAAATAACTTCCATTGTAAGTTGTAATTTAAATTAACATTATTCGATACGAGAGCTTATACGACCATACAACATATCCACATGAAGTATTTGCTCTCATGAGGAGTATTAGTATTAGATATTAGATATCATATTAGATCCCTTTCGTCCAAGAAGAAGAGTCTTAAAGAGCCAAATTAAAAAAAGATACGTCATTTTCGACAAAATCTTATTCTCACCGCCTTCCTCCACTAATTTGGCGTAGTATATCAAGAGATCTTACCACAAGACCATACCGGCAATAGGGATTATAAATAGTGAACATTCCAAAAATTTAATAAATTTTTCTATCAGATTACTTTGTTTATACAGTAATAGCTAAAACCTGGCGTGCTTTGCTACGCCTATCTTAATTATTATCTTAACAATTATGTACCTTAGTTTTAATTTTTTACACTTTTTCCTTATTTTATCCCCACCCGGTCCATATCTAAGGACTATAGCCTATAGTTCCTCCCAAAAATAGACTGTAAAAATTTGAAGTTAATAGGTTCTGCGTTTCAGCTGTATACAGCTCTCAAACAAACACACATTCATTTATATTTGTATACTAGCTAAAGCTCGAGGTGCCCCCATCTTAATTATTATCTTAAATGTTATTTTAGTTAAATTTTTTACTTCTTTTCCACCTTTTGTCCTCTTCCGGTCCAAGTCCAAACATTTGAAATAGCTTATTGTTACTTCCAGAAAGACGCTGCAGAATTTGTCCTTTAACTGTATACAAAATTCAAACAAACACACATTCATTTCTGCTTTTGTCCAGTGTGCTTTCTGCAAAACCAGATTATTGGCTAATGTGGATTGTTGCCGTTCTCCACATATACAAAATTCAATATTTAGTATGAATGTAAGGCGCCACACCCACTTATCAAATTCGCCTCGTTACTGGCTCATGATGTGTATTGTTCAGGAATTTTTTTGAATCTAATTTAGAAACATCCACTATAACCGTTCTCAAGATATACTAAAATCAATATTTACTTTCTATGAGAGGTACCACGCTAACCTTTACTGACGATTTGTATTTGTATATAAAGCTATTTGAACCAAATTTAGAGACTCTTAATGTTACCATTTTGAAGATACAGACAAATACATATTTACTTTGTATAGGCGAGTGATACTATAAAAATTTCAAGAAAATCGGTTCAGCCGTTTAGCTGTCTATGAGGCACACAAAAACGTACAAATATACCGTAATTATGGTACATAAAAACACACATTCATTTTTATATATAAAATTAGGCCTGCCACCCAACACGCCATTTCAAAGCAAAATATAAATTAATTGTAGAATAAGCTTATCATAAGAGATTTCCTACAGCTTTTTGTAAGCATACTTATTATAAGCTTCTTTAAATAAAAAATGAACAGTGTTCAAATACTGTTTTAAAAATGCTTCAGGTAACAACACCTTTTACAATAATACTTGCTATACGCTTAGTTTAGATAACAATTTAACAAATATGGTTGCATCTGACTTACTCTCGCTATAGTTTTGTAAGTGTTTTTGAAAAACAATTTTGACAATGTTCAAAAGTATATTTACTACATAATTGTTTCTTTGTAGAAATTTGATTCCACTCATATTTAATTTGTCCCCGTAGTTCGTACATGTTTGCCAAATCGCAATGGCATTTTTTCCTATTGCCAAAAATTTCTCCATTGGAACGGGATTAGGACATTATGCTGTCCAATCAATCACTAAAATTTGTTTGTGTAGATATATGTACATATTAAAAGCTTACAAAAATGCTTACTATAAGCTTATTATAAGCATGAGTACAAAACTATTTTTCTTTAAGCTTATTCTACAATTAAACTTCTAAGCTTTCTGTATATTATATACGAGCAATATTGTCAATTATCATTATTAAACAATTTTTAATAAGCCTTTTACAATAGTATTCACAACCCTTTTCTAAGCTTAAGACTTATGTTAGTAAGCTTGTTACAATCATTTCTAAATCGTTTTGGTTTTCTAAGCTTAAGACTTATGTTAGTAAGCTTGTTACAAGTCATTTCTAAATCGTTTTGGTTTGTTGGAAAACTACTTACTTTAGTTTAAAATTTCTTCTATTAATATAGAGAAATAAGAGTTTATATGGACTTTGGTAAAGTTCAACTGTTAAAGGTTATGATGATGACTTTTTCAACACTTACTGCTGGCGTTTATTAGAAATTTTGTAATTTACTGTCTACCTATGGTATCATTTAAATTGGTTCCATTAAGTGCACGTGCGTAGCATTGTATATATGACTTATTTGTTCATTTAATGTAACATGAATCTTTTAAACATAACAAAACATTTACAGTTAATAACCGGTACAAATAGCGCTGAATCTGCACTACTACCAAAATAAGGAAAAAGATTTAAAATAAATAAAATGAACTTTATGGCATCGAACATTACAACAACAAAAAAAAAATAGCTAAAGAGATGAGGAAGTACTTAAACAACATGAACTACCAACCTATTCTAACTAATGACAGACAGACAGACATACATGCATAGTGTGCTTTTGACCTGATAAAACGCTTAGTAACCAGTATTTACTTATTATTTCTATAGATTGTTAATGTTTAGTTCACAAAAGAAAAAATAAATGGCTAAAAGTGGCAAAATGGTCAAGAAGATCAACAACATACATACAAACATACATGTATACATATAATATATTACAATGAAATTTTAAACCCTTTAGTCGTTACATTCTTCACAATTTTCTAATCGCGTCAAATTTTTATGATTTTTAGATCCGTCCGGTGTTTCAGCTACTACATCCAAAGAAGCCTATTTTAATGGTTCGGCTTATTTGCGCTTATTATCGCCCATGCCCATATGGGATCATTCGGCCATAAGTTTTCGTTCATGTCGCGGTAAGTTTAAAAATATATTACACAGAGAGTCAGAGAGCTTTTGCAAATATTTTTTTATTTATTCGTTTAGGTGGTGAAATTTTAGCTCAACAATATAATAAAAACTCAATTGTAATCTCAGTGCTCAATGACTTTTTGCAAATATCATTGGCTGGTCCAGCTGTTATAGGGCCCAATAATCGTGTAGATGTTAAATATGCCTATCATTTATTAGATAATAGATGGCATACGCTACAATTCAAATATGAATATGGTAATTTGTATTTGTACATTGATAGGGAATCAAGAATATTTGGTACGTATGATAGCAGATAGCAGATAATTAAAACTTATCTATTAATTCACATTTTCTTTATTAATTTTGCTTTAGCAAATTCTACTTACAATAGTCAATTCTTAACGAATCAGGACATAGGCAACGAAGCGGCCGTTTTAATTTTGGGTAATTCATTTACCGGCTGCCTACAAGATGGTCCAGGCTTACAATTTACTAACGATTCTATGACTGTTCAAAATGCCGTTTTTGGTCCTTGTCCTTTGGACAATGGTCCATGCTCAGATCATGATGTACCATTAAGAAATCAAGATTTTTGTGCCAATGATCCCTGCATGGGTCACGGCTTATGTATTTCCCACAATAATGGCTATGAATGCCTTTGCACGGAACGCTATTCGGGTAAAAACTGTCAAAAAGACGATGGCTCCCCTTGTGGGCGTAATCCCTGCTTAAACAATGGCAAATGTATTGAAGATAATCGTGGTGATTATCAGTGTATTTGTACACCCAACCATACGGGCAAGCACTGCGAAACAGAAATCAATATTAATCCGTTGTGTCAAAAAAATCCTTGTTTAAATAACGGCGCCTGTGTTGTGCCGCCAGGTAGTTCGAATATTGAGTGTGAGTGCCCCAAGGGTTATGCCGGTAGCCGTTGTGAAATTGATATCGACGATTGTGCCTCTCAGCCCTGTCAAAATAATGGCAAATGTATGGATTTGGTAAATGATTTCATATGTGATTGCGCTAATACCGGCTTTACGGGTCCCTTGTGTCAAACGAATATCGACGAGTGTGAAGCGAAACCATGTCACAATGGCAAATGTTTTGATACTTACGGTTGGTTTATATGCCAGTGCTCAGATGGTTGGGGTGGTGAACTGTGTGAGAAGCCTATAAGTTGCCAAACACAACAATGTCTCAATGAAGGCACTTGTCTGGATAAGCCCATAGGATTTCAGTGTTTGTGTCCGCCCGGTTTTTCAGGAGAACTATGTCAGCAAGGACCGCCACCCTGTCCCCAATGTCCCATTGACTCTGAATGTATAGGAGGAAAGTGTATATGCAAGCCAGGAACTTCAGGTGAGTTTAAATAAAGACAAGCGTTTGTAAACACGCATAAGTTCATATTTAAAGATCATTTATGGACATGGTGTGGTAAAGGGAGTTATTAACATGAAGAGCATTTAAGAGAAAAAGTTATTAACAATTAATTTCAATTGAAAAAAAAGAAAAAAATTGCATGTTATTGAATACATTTTTAAATAATTGCTTTCTTTCTTTGGGTTACGGTGTTTTTTATTTTATTTAATTTTTATTTTTTTTATTTTACTTATCTCTCATCATTTACGTGCATACATAACTAAACAAAATAATACAACAAAATAAAATCATATATAAAACAATTAATGGCAAAACGCAAAGACTACGTGCTTACAGCCGCCACTAATTGTGAAGGAGGCAAAAGCAAACGTTATATACCACCAGAGTGGCTTAAGAAGAAGAGATGTGAGCTTAAAATGAGTATGTCTGAATAAAAAGGAAATCCTTTAACAAAAGCTTTTTATTTTTTAAGGACTTTGTACATGTTAGAAGATGTAAAACATAATTATGCATCAATTAAGTCATACATAGATGTTTTAATTCACTTTTGCGCTTAAAATGATTTTATCAATCAATCACTAGCAGGCTACATAAGCTAGCTTAGAACATTCCAACACTATATGTATAAACTCCTTTAACGTTTTAAAGAAAATCAGCTCTAGTGTGCTAAACATTTTAAATGAAAATAAGAATGAAATAAAATTATATGCAGAGAAACCAGAAATATGCTCTTAAGAAATATTTTATGCGCATAAAATATGCCCTACAAATCGGAAAATATAATCTAAAAAAATAAAAAATGCATACATATCATCACATAAAATCAAAAAAGCCCTAAGTCACAAAAAATTCAAAATCGTCTTCGTTCTAAGCTTAACATATATGTTTTTTTTTTCAAATTTTATAGTTTTTTCTTTCTCCTTTAAAATTGTTGAAATGTTCTTAGGGCTTTTTGGATTTTATATAACGATTTTATGTACGAAGGTAAGATTAAAAAATATAACAATTTTTAAAATTGTTGCAACAAACAACAAGGCATTGTCTTAAAATTTTGAAGGTAAAGCATTGTGTATTACGTCTGAGCACACTTTTTTTATTCATAAGATATTTTACAGCAAATAAAATCAAAATATGCTCTACAAAGGTTAAAAATGCTTATTAAATATGAAAAACATGCAAAAACACTTAGCAATGAGCAAAATATGCACTAACGAATCGATGTCAAAATTCATAAAAATTCCTAAAACGGATAAATATCTCATACTCGACTTGATTGGATGCATGAGAAAAAACATGCAATTGCTTACATATTTCTGGTTTCCCTGATCATATGTTATTCGATTTTATTCAAAAAAAAGTATAGTATATAGTTTGGACAATTTGAGTTCGATGTCCGATTAATCGGACAATCGTTTCCAAACGATATTCATGCATTTTTAAACAAACCGTAAAATAGAGTTGATTTTTTTTTATCACTTCACTCAGCTTAAAATTGTTTTCTTTATTAACTAATTTCTAAATAAATTCTTGATATTTTTGGTGCTTAAAAAAAAAAAAATCCCAAATAATTAAAAAAAAACTTTAACGTAAATTTTGGAAATTTTGTACAAAATAATGTTGATGTTGATGATGATGATATTGATGTTGATGTTGGTGTTCGATGTTGATGTACTCGTATAGGCCCTATTGGCCATTGTGTACCGATAATGATCACGACTACAAGTATGCCACCCATATCCCCTAGTAGTAATGCTACTTCTGATCTCGTAAGCAATCGGCAACAATCCCCAACGGCTCAGTTGAATGCATGCTCCTCTGAAAAGTGTTTAAATGGTGGCACATGTCAAGGTCTTGCCACCAACTACACTTGTATATGCGCTAGTGGATATAAAGGTTTGGACTTACAATTAATTTAAAGTAATATCTTTTAAAGTAATAAAATATCTACTGTATTTGCTGTAAATGTAGTGTAAATTCAAATTTAACATAACTATGAACTAAAAACAAAAAAAAAAACAAAATAATAATAATAAAACTAAATAAATAATTTTTTTTTTTACAATTTAATTTAACCTTGGGCCAAGCTAAAAATTTCGTTAGTATATTATGTTTTATTTAGTGTATAGTATTGCCTAAGGTGTTTAATTTGTCTGTTTTTCCAACCATTTACAACAATTCAATAATTAAAACTCTTTTTCCATCTATTTTGAAAATTTAGGTCTTAACTGTGAATTACCTACTAATGATGTTTTGCCATCGGGTATACCCTTGTCGGGCTGTAAATGTTTAAACGGCGGCACTTGTACTTTAAATGGTACCCACTGCTATTGCCCATCTGGCTATTCAGGCGATAGATGTGAAAAATTAGAACCATGTTCGGTGGCAAATTGTCAAGAACCTATGGTTTGTGCCCAAAATAAATGCGTTTGTCCAGAAAATAAAATTTGTACAGCTTGTGCTACACAACCGTGTCGTAATGGTGGCACCTGCTCGGATCTTCCCAATGGCGATTACGAATGCAAATGCCCAACAGTCTGGACCGGTCGCAATTGTATGAAGGACGTGGATGAATGTCAGATATCGCCGAAAATCTGTGGAAATGGTATTTGTAAAAATGAGGAAGGTGGTTATAAATGTTACTGTACGCCTGGTTTTACTGGCTTCCATTGTGATTCCGATGTTGATGAATGTCTCAGTCATCCCTGTCAAAATGGAGCAACGTGTCATAATAAGGTGAGTTAATATACAAAAAAAAGCAGCAACAAATTTTGGGCGGGTTTCATTTGAATGTTTGTTTAAGAGATATGCACACAGACACACACATATTAACTTTAAATCATTATATAGTTGTTTTTCTTTAAATTTGGAAAGCATCGGATATTACGACAAGTGAGTTCTTTTAGTAAATCTACTCAAACTGCTATTCGTACAACAAGCTAGTCGACGCCTTTAATTAATATCTGAAATTCCCTTTCTGACGCATAAAAACTAATTTACTTTTAATTTAATTTTACTTCTTCAGATCAATGCTTATGAATGTGTTTGTCCACCCGGTTATAAGGGTGTAAATTGCGAAATCGATATTGATGAATGTGCCAGCAATCCGTGCTTTAAGGGTTCTACTTGCATCGATTTAATCAACAATTTTACCTGTTCGTGTATACCTGGCATGACAGGTCGTTTCTGTGATATCGATATTGATGATTGTGTATCGGCGCCATGTCAGCATAATGGGCAATGTATTGATGAGTTGGGTGGTTTCCATTGCAATTGTAATTCGACAGGTTATGAGGGACGTTATTGTGAATTGAATATTGATGAATGTGCCATCAACCAGTGTGTGAATGGTGCTGAGTGCATAGATCAAGTAAATGACTACTTCTGTAGATGCTATCCTGGCTTTAGGGGAAAGAATTGCGATATTGATATTAACGAATGTGAAAGCAATCCTTGTCAATATAACGGCAACTGTTTGGAGAGATCAAATACAACTTTGTATAGCCTAGCCAATACTATGGACTTGCCAAGTGTTTTCAGTCAAACATTTAGTTTTGAAAATGCCAGTGGCTATGAGTGCGTCTGTGTTCCGGGCATAATGGGCAAGAATTGTGAGATAAACATCAATGAATGTGAAAGTAATCCCTGTAGTAAACATGGTACCTGTAACGATGGCGTAAGTCCTATAGCTTTCGCTTACTTTGACTCTATCGAACTAACTGCTAAATACTTATTTCTCTTTAGATTGGTTCCTATACTTGCGAATGTGATCCTGGCTTTGAAGGCACCCATTGTGAAACGAATATCGATGAATGTGAACGTTATAATCCCTGTGGCGCCCATGGCACTTGTATTGATCAAATAAACGATTATGAGTGCGATTGCGATTCCATGTATGGCGGCAAGAACTGTTCAGTACCTTTAATTGGCTGTGTCAGTGCTCCTTGTTTAAATGGTGGTATTTGTAAGCCCTATTTGGTTAATGAAACTGAACATCTTTTCAACTGCTCTTGCCAACATGGCTATCAGGGTGATACTTGCGAGAAAACTACCACCATTTCCATGGTAGTTAGCAGTTTGATTACGGTTAAAACCCAAAGAGAAGAAGGCTATGATATAAACCTACAATTCCGCACCACTTTACCCAATGGTGTTTTAGCTTTCGGCACTTCGGGTGGTCAAAACGAGCCTGTTAGTTATATTTTGGAATTAATCAATGGTCGTTTGAATCTACATTCATCTTTGCTTAACAAATGGGAAGGAGTATTCATAGGCTCCAATCTAAATGATAGCAATTGGCATAAAGTGTTTGTAGCAATTAACACCTCTCATTTGGTTTTATCGGCTAACGACGAACAAGCTATATTCCCAGTAGGCTCATATGAAACTTCAAATGGCAGCCAACAGCCTTCATTTCCTCTCACCTACTTGGGTGGCACTATACCAAATCTGAAATCATATCTAAGACATTTGACTCATAGACCTTCAAGTTTCGTGGGTTGCATGCAAGATATAGTGGTAAATGGCAAATGGATTTTCCCCGAAGAACAGGGCTTAGATGATAATACCACTTTGACACACATACAAAGCGGTTGCCCACGTACCGAGCAATGTAATCCAAATCCTTGCCATTCAAATGGCAAATGTACAGATCTGTGGCATACCTTCTCCTGTACCTGCCAACGTCCACACTTTGGCTATACCTGCAAATACAGTAAGTACTATTGATAATATTTATACTACATAGCATCAGTCCATCGTTATTAATCACTGTTATTCGCATTTTTAATAGACATAACCGCAGCCACATTTGGTCATGAGAATACCTCACATTCGGCTGTAATTGTGGAAACAAATGATGCTGCCCGCAGAGCTATTAGATCAGTATTGGATATTTCTATGTTCATACGTACCAGACAACCTACTGGCCAGGTTTTCTATTTGGGTAGTGATCCTCGTAAGGCAGCATCTAAAGGAGCAGGTAGGCTTTTAAAATGCAATAAAATGCTTTTTATTTTTACAATAATTCGTATATGATTTATAGATTCAGGCAGTTCTTATGTGGCAGCTAAACTACAAGGAGGTGAATTGTTGGTCAAAATGCAATTTAATGGCACACCCGAAGCCTATACCGTGGGAGGCAATAAACTGGATAATGGCTACAATCATTTAATTGAAGTTGTGCGTAATCAAACTTTGGTGCAGGTTAAGCTAAATGGCACAGAGTACTTCCGCAAAACACTGTCTTCGACAGGTTTACTGGATGCACAAGTGCTCTATTTAGGTGGACCTGCTCCCACAACAGCCAACGGTGAGACAACAGCTACTGTAGTACCAGGCAGCGAATTAGGCACCGAATATGCCACCATTAGGCCTGAAGATTATTTCAAAGGCATAATCCAGGATGTTAAAGTAAGCAATGGTTCACATACCATGATCGTTGAATTGTATCCCTTAGAAGAGGAGGATCTAGCATTGCCACCACCGTTTGGTGTCATAACTATAGACCGTACGTCCGTTTTGAAAGGTGAAGTATCCGATGATTTGTGCCGCAAGAACCCTTGCAGACACAATGCGGAATGCCGCAATACCTGGAATGATTACACTTGCAAATGTCCCAATGGGTATAAAGGAAAGGATTGTCAAGAGATAGAATTCTGCCAGTTGGTTTCTTGTCCTGGCAGTAGTATTTGTCAAAATCTAGACGATGGCTATGAGTGCTTGACCAATATAACATTCAGAGGTAACGAAAAGGCACCATTGGCCTTTTCCTTCTATAAGGAACAGCAAAACGAAGAGTTAAAACCCAAACTGAAACCAGTTATTGAAATTGCTTATCGTACTCGTGCTGGAGGCACCTTGTTGTATGTTGAAAACCAGCAGCGTTTTTTCGAAATTGGCGTTAACCAAGGCCTGGTTACTGTTAGTTGGAAATTCAATCAGGACTCTTTGGGAGATACCAAAAGATTCAGCAAAGATAATTCTGATGGCATAGAATGGAGTAGAATTTATTTAAGAGCCCACAATGGCAAACTAGAAGGTGGTTGGAAGGGTTGGGAGAGTATGGTCGACCCTTCTCCAGCATTTTCAGCCGATATTGATATAAATGCCTTTCAGGATTTGATATCATCAGGTGCTCAGGTTTATTTGGGTGGCATGCCAGCTGCTAGTCAAAATCAGCAGGCCCGTGTAACGGTGTCATCTCAACAAGGCTCTCAATTTAAGGGTTGCTTAGGTGAAGCCAGAGTTGGTGACTTGTTATTGCCTTATTTCACTAATGAAGAAATGTATCCCAGAACGGAAAATGTTTCCGTACAACCCCAAATACAATTCCGTTTAAATTCCACACGGCCTGATGAAGGTTGCATTTTATGCTTTAAATCAGATTGTAAAAATGGCGGTACCTGTAGTTCACCGAACGAAGATTATGCCTGCACTTGTTTGCCTGGCTACGATGGTGATGATTGCTCTAACGATATTGATGAATGCGCTACGGCTATGTGTGAAAATAATTCAACCTGCATAGATAAGGTGGCCGATTTCTTGTGTGACTGCTTACCTGGCTATGATGGACGTTTATGCGAAAATAATATTGATGAATGTGCTTCGCAGCCCTGTCATAATGGTGGCAATTGCACAGATCTTATAGCAGACTTCCAATGTGATTGTACTGATGACTATGCTGGACCACAATGTGATATTCTAAAGCAGGTTACCTGTGAGAATACGCCCTGTAAAAATAATTCCACTTGTCAGGATGGCTTTAGTAAGTGTTTGCGTTGAAAATGCTGAGCTAAAAGTGATTTATTTTCCTATTTATTTATTTATTTATTTTTTATCCAAATAGATCCCCAAACGAGCAACAATTTTACCTGCAGCTGTTTACCTGGCTATGAGGGTGCCGTTTGTGATGTGGCGTTTTGTGAATTAACGCCTTGTGAGCATGGAGGTTTATGTATTATTGCGGAGGCCATAGTGAGTTATAATGAATTTATCTTCAGGAAATCTGTATTTTAATTTGTTACTTCTTTTTCACGCAGACACCTATGTGCCAATGTAGTCTGGGATATACTGGCCGTTTGTGTGAAACGGATATAAATGAATGCGAATCGAATCCTTGCCTGAACGAGGGTAAATGTACCGATTTAGTTGGTGGTTATAAATGCAATTGCACAGATACTGGCTTTGAGGGTGATAATTGCGAAATCGATATCGACGAATGTGCCATGAGTGTGGAGTATTGCGGCGGTTTGGGCAGGTGTATAAATCAACCGGGAACCTTTAAATGCATTTGTCAAGACTCATTCTGTGGAGCTTATTGCAACTTTACTGATCCCTGTAAACAAGAGGCACAGCAGTTGTGTATGAACGGTGGTACTTGCATAGAAGCGTGTGGTGATGAAGCCGATTACTATTGCAATTGCACAGAGGGTTATACAGGCAAGAACTGTACAGTACTAGTAAGTTGTTAGATATTACAGAAACATAAGATTTTTCTTTAACGATTTATTATTGCATTTTTAGATAACCTCACGTGAAGAAGCCAGTACCGCTGATATAGCCATTATTGTAATACCAGTTATAGTGGTATTACTTTTAGTGTGCGCCGGTCTATTGATAACATTTTTGGTAATGGCTCGTAATAAACGTGCCACTAGGGGCACTTATAGTCCTAGTGCTCAAGAATATTGTAATCCTAGACTTGAAATGGATAATGTTTTAAAACCGCCACCGGAAGAAAGACTTATTTAGTCAAATTTCCTACAAAGTGTCTTTAATGTTATTATTTGCTTTTATATTAAGATTCCTATTTTAAGTGTTTTTTTTTTCGATTAAAAAACAAACAATAATCAAGTCGAACAAGAAGAAAAACTAAAATATTCTAAAATTAAACATTCCGCCCATTTTTTCTAGATATAAAACACAAAGAAAAATTTAATTATTTTAATTAACATTTAACGACATAGTTTTTAGTTTAATCTTTTAAATTAATTTAAAATATATTGTATGTACGTATTATTATGTATTATTTCTCTGTTTTCTGCTCTTATTACTACACTTCTAAATGCTTTTCTTTTGTACTAAAGAAAATTTTATTTAGATACTTTGAGTTTTTTTTATTAATTAATTTCTACGTTAGGTGCCAATCAGTCCCTGTAAACACAGCAACCATATCTTCCTGATTTTTGCCCAAAATCTTTATATACACACACACATTATATACATACATATAGAAATAATTTATTTTACACTTTACACTTAACTGACTTTAATTTTCTATTGTTTACCCTTAGTTTAAAATTAAAAAAAAAAAATACTTATATGCTCAGTTAAATTTATCATGATAACGTATCATACAGTTAAGTAATTCTATTTCATCGAAGACCTTTTTTCAAAGAATAATTTAAAGTCTAAGGGTTTAGTGCGTACTATACTCAGGGCGATTTTAATCTGGATAGATCATATTTGTTTCTTATTTGGCAAATGTGTTTAGTTTTTGTTGAAATAATTTAAAACATGTTTGTTCATTCATCCCGAGTAGTTACTTAACTTTCTGGCAAGCTTTGAGCTGCTCTCTCGTAATAAGTACGCGTATGTTTTGTATATATCAAACCTACTTATAATGTATTAAAAAATAATAAATTAAATCTATTATTCCTTTATGTTTAAGTCAAACTCTACTACTCTACTTTTGTGACTATTTTCTGTTTATCGAAATATTAAAATTAATAAAAAAAAAAAACAAAACAAAACAAATAAATTATATATATTTAATACCTTTTATTCTAATTTTGAATATAGTTGTAGTATATTACGTATTATTTTAATATACATATAAGACTGTAAAATATTATATTTTGAAAATAAATAAAATGTTAATTAATTAAAAATTAATTTTTAAAATTTTCTTTATTTTGCTATTTATTCGATCTCCTTTATAAGTTTGTTCAAATATCATTTTTTATTGTTTATTATATTCTTCAATGTTTAGAGGCTTGCCAGTATAAACGCAGAAGAAAGTAGTTGCCTAAAATCTAATTATATTTTAGTAGTTTATTTTATATAAATAGCATTTCTGCGCTACAATTTCAATTAATTACTAATAGAGTAGCATATAAATATTATTTTGTTACTTTTCAGAAGTAAGGTAGTGAGTCCTACTTTAAAGAATTCAAGAAAACAAGAGCTACAAATTTTAATTATATAGTTTAGCCAATCTAGTAGACGATACAGATCAGTTGGCAGAAGCAATCCATTTAAATTTGCTGCTGCTCGGTATTTCGTGGTGATAGAATAGGCATTCCAATTTATTTATACAATTCTTACCGTAGCGGCAAGGCTTGGGATGATAAAATGGACAACTGGTCTTCGAACAATTGGGGAAGAATTTGCAAGTTGTTGAGGAAACGGGGCCTGTTATCGTTGTTGATGATATTGATTTGTAATTTTGAACAGGCACTACAGAAGACGCTGTAATTAAAAATTTATACATTATAATAAGCACATCATTACCAAATACATTGTGTAAAATACTACTCACAGAGGGGAGGTGCTGTTGATTCCAAAAGACTAGCACTTCTGGGTCCACTGTGTGAAAAATTGCAATCTAAATTAACACAAGCCAAATCGTATTTGCATCTGGGGTGCGAGTATAAACATTTATCGGCAAATTTACAATTCGGAAACGATTTACATGCAGATGTTGGGTGATAATATTCACAAAAGGATTTTGTACAATTCGGATGATATTTGCAACGTTCCTTGGGTTTATTGCGAAAAGAGCTTGTGGAATCCACTGGTACAGAATTTACTATTGAAAATCATTCATGATAAAAATTAATTTGCATTTAAAAAAAAATAACTCAAAAGCGATTGTTTCTTTTACTTACATGATGATGGAATATTGTCATATTTTTTGGCTTCAGCGTTTCGTATAGAAATTTTGTGTTTCTCTTCCCTTCTCTCATGCGACGAATGACGTTCTCTATCTCTTTCCCTGTCTCTATCTTTTTCTCTTTCTCTATCTCTTTCACGACTATGATCCCGAGAATTATTCTCCCTACTACGACGTATATCGTCACGACTTAATGAACGTTTTTTTTTGTTAGGCACCGGACTATCTCTGGAGTTTCGAGTGTCTTTCGTATCTTTCAAATCAAACTTAATGGGTACATGTTTGCGTTTTGAAGGTGTCAATGATTCTTTGTTGCGCTCCTTATAATTCTCCTTCAGAGGAGGTGTTGTAGAACGACTTTCTACCGATTTACGTTCCCTTTCATGTGATGACTGTGCGAGTGGAGTTGGCGAATCATTACTACGACGTTTCAACTTACGTTCTTTTTCGGGAGAACGTTTTTTCGTGGGACTCAACTCATCATCTTCTGAATCATTTTTAATGATAATCTTTTTAATTTCTTTTGGTTTCCGATAAATTTCTATTAATTCCGAGCGCTTGGGCGGAGGTGTTGTGCTCGTTGCTTGTCGCATCAATGATGATGATCTCCGCTCATTAGATGAAGAGGATGATTTAAGTAAAAACCTGCTTTTAATATTCGATTTGCGAGATGTCGAAGCATGATTTGAAGTTGATGTAGGTTCCGGATATCTGTCACGATCCTTCGAATTGCTGGAAGATGAAACCTGAGGTGGTGGTGATAGCGATCGCGAATATCGTGACACACCGCGGCGCTTTAATTTTGGCAAAGTTTTATCTTCTGTAAAGTAACAATATTTAGAAAATTATAAGCTGAAATAGTTATCACTTGATTATACCATTTAGAGTCACTACAAATTGTGTTTTTTGTATAGAGTCCTGATTATCATCTTCATCATTCGATTGTTCTCTTACATTATCGTTTATTTCATCTTCACTGGTATGTTGATGTTGGTCTATGGCTTGTGGTACGTACACATGATCCTGATCGGATTCTCCTCTATCTGATACAGATTCTGGCATATATTCTTCATCTTCCTGTATATACGCTGTTGAAGATGATTTATATTTCGCTTTTTCAGATGATGCATTACCATTTACTTCAACAATTATATTTTTAGTGGATCTGGTAAAAAGGGCTCCAACACCGGATGAAGTTTTAAGACGATCCCTGTAGGATTTTGAGTACAGTTTAGTATTACGTTGAGTGCTGATTTTATCACCCAAACGTAAAGCCACCTTTTGTTTTCCGGATGATGTTGAAGGTTTCTTAAGAATTGTCGATCTCTGAGCTTCGGCCACAGCACGCAATAGTAAATTCTTTGGTGCTTGTTTACTTGGTGACACAGGAGGCCGTGGTTTTATCTTGATGACCGAATTTACCGGCTTATCATTGAGATCGTCTTCATCGGACATTTCCATCGGTTTCGCTGGTGCCACAATTACACGAGAACCAATACGTTTACGGCTGACTGACACTTCTGGAGATACCTCTGTGCTACTACTTCGTGTTCTATTAGTGGTAGATGGTGTAGTTGTGCTAATTTTACCAACTTGGCTGGAATTCCGTTCTTCTTGATGGTTTTCCGAAGTAGAACGCCTTTTATCACGTTCTTCGTAAGAGCGTCTTACACGTGGTCGTCCTCTAGTTGGATTACTATTGCTATCCGATTCCCTTTGCCTTTCTATATCTTTATCGCGTTCTCTCTCCCGCTCACGCTCTCGATGTTGGTTTCTATCCCGTTCTCTCTCACATTCTCTACTACGGTCTTGTCTCCTTTCACGTTCTCTTTCCATTTCTTTGCGTCTATACGCTGGCACATATAACTCCTGCTCTTGTAAATTTTTTCTTCGTTCTCTGACCAAAGGCTGAGAAGATCGTGCAATTTCTCTTGCTGATAAGGTTGAAGATTTTGAGCCCAGTCTTTCATGCACGGGCCGTTTCTCATTATGAGTTTCTAATGTATCTTCTTTAGTGACCGACTTACAACTGTTATTTGCAGAGGCCGCTGTAAGAGGAGGAGGTGTAAATCGTTTACGTTTTGTAGCCACTACATTATCGTTGCCAACGTCGTCATCGTAATGTTTTGCTTTTTCTCTATCGAAAACGATAGGGCTCTTTTCTTTCTGCTTAAGCGGATTTTCACACGGCGAAACTGATGATTTTCTAACCAAATCACCAACCTCATTGAATTCTTCACGGCTATCTTCATCACGCAAATTTAAAAAATCTTCATCGTCATCATCTAATTCTCCTATGTGTCTTAATTGTTTCTTAGCAGCGTAGATTTTCTTTTGTATTTCAGCCAATTCGGCTAGATCTTTTTCTCTATTCCCCGACACTGCGGAAGTTGTTTTTGTGGAATCTGAGTGGTTATTTGTACCTGTAGTCGAAGATATTTCCGATATAGTGGGTATATCGAATTCCTTTTGCTGCTCTGTTGTTTGTGTCGAAGAGCTATGAAGTTCTTCTGATGCTCTTTTGTGTTTAGATTTTTTAATATTTTGTGTGGCATCTGCTGTAGCAGATATAGTTTGTTTCGCCTTTTCTAGCAATTCTCCAGCCACAAGATCTGTTATTGAACTTACGACTTTACTGCTGGATGATTTCTCGGGAGTTGTGGAGGTGTTATTCTCCTTCGGCTTCTTGATGACAGTGGGTTTTTCTTTTTTAGTATGTTTTTTATCCTTTTTTGCTGCAGTGACTGCGGCTGCGGGAGCAGAAATGGCGTCTTCTTTTTGGGAGGATTTTCGTTTCTTTGAGGAGGCTGTTGCAAAATAAAAAAAAATAATAAAATCGATTTCATGTCAATCATAACAATCAATATTTATAGTATATGAGAGGAGGGTGTACTTACCACTAGCGGCTGGCAGTGTTACTTCCTGCAGTTTTTGCAATACCTCATGCAACCAAGTAACAAAGAGTTCAGTGTGATTGCCTAAAAATAAATTCAGGTCGGATATCATTTGCTGTTTGCTTCTCTTATTGGCCACCATAATCATCACATAATCTGGCAACTCATCATCGATGTAGCCAGCAGAGCCTCCAGTTCCCAGTTCAACCAATTTTGCCTTGACGGCGCTCTTTGATTGTTGGAAATATTTGGAAGAGTAAAATTATATAAAGAATATATTATTAACATAATAAAACGTACGTACAATTGACCTGCTTATTTTTGTTTTTTTTTTTTATCTTACTCTAATAATTGATTTTTCCGTATTTTTTTCACTTACTCGCATTTTCTGTCCAATTTCATTACCGTAGTTATCCATGTTTTTGCAAAACTTCTATTAATTTTCTGATCTACACAAAATTTATTTCACTTTTTAACATATTTCCTACTAAAAGGAAGATTCTCTCTTTTTAGTTTAATATTGTTTTGTGGCAATAAGAAAATTTCTGTAATATTTGCAGAACCAAGAAAACCAATTTCCTCAAACGTTTAGCTGTCAATTTAGCGACTACAAGGTGTTTCAAATATATAATAAAATATAATATATATTCTCATATGGCAATGCTATTCTATTTGTCCTTTTGCTCTTAATACGAAAATATATAACTCTGTGTTTGTTTTCTTTCATTAGTTTTCGTAATTTTTCTTTTTCTCTCTTTTCAACTGTCAATTGGCAAAAATAAAAACACACGTGCATTAAACGCTAAAAAATTTGTTGAATTTTTATTAAATTTATAGAAAAATTCAGCAAAAATGCGTATTGAAACGTGTTATTTTTGCTCCAGCAAAATTTATCCAGGACATGGGGTAGAATTTGTGAGAAACGATTGTAAAGTATGTGAGAAATTTTACTTTTTTTAAAGCAATAAGGTCGTGTGACGTCACTTGTGAATTTTCGCAAAATAATGGCCTTTTTCGTTTGTTTTTGTTTGTTTTCCAGATATTTAAATTCTGCCGTGGCAAATGCCACAAGGCGTTTAAACGCAAGAAGAATCCCCGCAAGGTTAAATGGACTAAGGCTTACCGCAAGGCGGCCGGCAAAGAATTGGCCATTGACCCGAGCTTTGAATTTGAAAAACGCCGCAACTGTCCCATCAAATACAATCGTGAAATGTGGCAAAAGACTCTGGACGCTATTAAGAAAGTCAATGAGATCAAAGAGCGTCGTCAAGGTCAATTTATTTTGGATCGTTTGCGTAAAGGCCGTGAAGTTGAAATTCTAATGGATGTTAAGGATGTACAGCGTAACATCTCCCTTATACGTTCCCCGGCTGCTGGTCTAAAGGAAAGACGAGCCAAGGAAGAGGCGGAACAGGCTGCTCTTATGGAAGAAGATTTGCCTGAGGAGGAAATCACTTATGTCGATGCCCGCGAACTAGAAAAGAAACTCGAAGCCGGTATCATGGATGAGGACATGGAAATGATGAAGGCCTAAACAGTTTTAGGGAGAAAATGTTAGTTTTTCTTAGATTTAAGTTGTATCTTTAAGTTTTACACTTTAGTAGAAAATTAGGAAACGCTGTTCTATTCTTAAAGTAAATCCATATACAAAAGGAATCATTAAACTCCAGAATATAATAGAAATAAAATGTGATTTTTTGAATAATTTAAAATAATTTCCACCTACATATTCTATTTTCTGTAAAAGCCTTCAGAGGGGTGTTGCAAACATTTAAGCTTTTGTATACTTTTTGATGACTAAACGATAAAACAAATTTTGCTTTTGTTGTGTATTTTGCTGGCACAAACGGTAATTGGATTAGAGGAATAGAAAACAAAGAATGTTAAAATTTGATATTTGTTCTAGTATCAGTTAAAATTTTGTGAAATACACATTTGCCCGAAAGGCTCATGAATTTTAATAGTGAGTTTTGGAACATCTAAGTGTTACCAACGTTTAAGATTTACAATTTTATTCTAAACAGAGATTTTTATTTTGGCTGGCCTTATCATTGGTCTTCTATCCATGCTGTGGTTTGTTATAGCCGCCTTATTGGAAGAACATGTACCGAATGTTTTGCCAGCCCAAAAAGGTTACGTATTTGATTATGTGGTGGGTAAGCACAACAACGAAATCTATTTTGATGTAATGACGAAATTGTAAATATATCGCCCTTCGTTCTAGTGGGTGCTGGCACAGCTGGTTCTGTGGTAGCCTCGTTAATTTCAAAACATAGTAATGCTACTGTTCTGTTAATAGAAGCTGGTGACCGTTTCGGTCTACTTAGCAAAATTCCTCTGCTGACTACGTTTCAACAGAAGGGTTTAAATGACTGGTCATTCCTATCAACACCACAAAAATACTCATCTAAGGGCTTAGAGGATCAGGTAATAACTGTAAAAATTTCAATTTGAAAAGTTGAAAATATCAATTTTGAGTAAAGCTTAAAATGCTTCCTTTTTGAAATCCTCTATCTAAGCGTACTTTAATTATTTTACAGCGTCAATGCCTTCCCCGTGGCAAAGGACTTGGTGGTTCGGCACAATTAAATTACATGATACACTGCGACGGCTACGAGGGTGACTTTGAAAGTTGGTCTAGCGATTTGAATCTTACTTATTGGGATTGGAATTCAGTCAAACCATTTCTAGAAGCCGGTAATGCTAAGCCTTATGAACGCCTTGAAATACCACAAGACTATTCAAAAATTACTTTAGCCATACAAAAAGCACAAATGGAATTTATGCACAAACCGTGGCGTTTTCGTCAAGCACGTTACAATATAAAAAATGGTTTACGCTATAGTGTATATCAGAGATTTTTACACAACGCTTTTAAATATAGAAATCTGAAGATAATGACAAAAACCATAGCCAAGCGAATCGAATTCAAAATGGACAAAACTAACAGGGTAAAAGTACGAGCTTTAAAAATTGCCATCAAAGATGAACACAGCCGAAAAGAACAGATTTTTGAAGTGGACGTACAAAGAGAACTGATTGTATGTGCTGGTACATACCAATCACCACAACTGTTGATGGTGTCTGGCATAGGACGTCACAATGAATTGAAAAAGTTGAATGTTTTAGTGCCGGATTTTGTGCCAGAGTTACCTATGGTGGGCCAACAGTTGCACGATCACATAAATCTACCTTTGTTTAGTTCTATAGAAATTGTTGGACCCACTCTAAATCAACGCGCTCTCTTAGATCCCATATCATTATTTAACTATTTGACTATAGGTTCCGGACATTTGGGTAATTTTGGTGTAGTGGGCCATATAGACAGTTTGGAGGGAAACATTGGTGAAACTTTTAGTTTAACATTTTTTGGGGCCGGTGCCATAGACGAGCTAGCTTTGATGTCAATTTCGAATTTTAAAAAGCAACAGTTTCGTGCCTTATTTCCACGTTATTATAATACAACTCAAGAAGGTTTTGTGGTAATCTCAAGTTGTCTCAAGCCCATATCGAGAGGAAGTGTAAAAATACAAAGCTCCAACACACGAAAAAATCCAATAATTGATCCAAATTATTTATCTGAACAACAGGACGTGGAGTGTATTTTAAAAGCAATTCGAGCAGCTGTAGAGGTATATAGAGTCGATGTGTGTGCCTATGTAATATGTTGTGTATGTAAGAAAATATATAATTTTTTAGGTTATTACCTCTCGAGCATTTGCTGAATTGGGTCCAAAAATTCATTGGCCTCGTATTAAAGAATGCTCAAACTTTGGTCCATATGAAAGAGATTTTTTATTTAATGAACCAACTGATCATTATTTGGAGTGTGTTTTACGTCATGTCGGCCTGGGATCGCATCATCCTGCTGGTACTTGTGCTATGGGCAATAATCCGCAAAAAAGTGTAGTGGATTCTCAATTTAAGTAAGACAAATAAGCGATAACTTTTTTTAATTAATAGATACATATGTTCCTAAATATCTATTACTTTCATATCAGGGTTCATGGAATTGATAATTTACGTGTCATAGATGCCAGCGTTTTACCTACACCGCTATCGTGCAATCCCAACTCGGTTATAGTGGGCATGGCTACAAGAGGCGCTGCAATGATACTAAAAGATTATAAGAAAACACATATGATGACATTTAAACAAGAGTAAAAATTTAAAAAAAAAAAAATACATTTGAAAATTTTTAATAATTTTAGAAAAATTACAAATAATTGTGTATAAAGCAATACATACATACATATTTACAATCTGTTCTAACCCGCTTGACTACTGCATTCGATAATAACATCACCTTCGACCGTCTATACGTCGCTCAGTTTGTAGCAGCAAATCTTTCGATCCCGATATCAACATCGAAATTTTAACAGTATTTAAAACGATAACTTTAACGACATCACAAATTATTCGCTAATAATAGTTTTAATTATTTTATTTTGATATCGCTAAACATTCGTTTTTAGTAGTTTGGCAATAGGTAGAGAACGAAGACTTTGCTCTCTTCTGTTTTTGTGGCTGCTTTTGCTTTTACAATTTTTTTGTCTCTCCATGCTAAAAACGAGTGGTACTGTTTACTTGTGTCCATGATCTATTAAACATTTTTGTTCAACAAAATCAAGAGTTTAATATCATTTATAAATATTTGGTGGAAATTAGCGAAAAAAAAATTTTTTTTTTCTTGGGTCATCCAAAATTAGTTTCGAGACTTCTACGCTAATAGTTTACTATTGCGAACATTCGTATTTTTTTAATTACGACAGCTTAGCAAATATATTTGTTTCGAAAATGCTTCGCTAATAACGAATCATCGCTTATTGCAAATCTCAGATTAAGCGGATAATCAAGTACTCCGTATATGAATGTAAGGAGTATGGTACTCCTTACATTCATGTATGGTACTCCTTACATTCATATACGGAGTAGAACCAGTCCAAATCTAGTCCAAACTAACTAATTCGCATTACTGGCAACAACGTATGCGAATATTAAACACGAAAACTTGCCTTAAAGCAACAAGCTATTGTTTGTCAATAACATGGTCCATGTCTGCATTACATTGAACCATATTTGTAAGTAGTCCATTTCACGAAAATTGGACCACGTAAAGAAACATTATTTGCAGGGTATGTATATAAGATAGGTCATTATTTTTTTTTCATTTAAGACGATTATATGTATTGTGTTCAAGTAGCAAAGACGCTAGAATATTGGGACGGATTTTAAGCCTCGTTTTTTATCTTTTTCAATAATAAAATATTCATTTTATTAAAAGACTTTAACACATATTTCGTATATGTAGGAACAGACACATATGCATTTATATTTTTCAATATTTTTCTAAAATTTGGGGCAGAGGGAATTCCAATATTTAACGTCATCATAAGCATACGATAAGAACAATATAAGAACCTAAAGTATGTATATTGCCAAGATCATTTAATGGTGTTAATTTTAAAAGGATTAATATGGAATAGAAATAAAAAATCGTAAGTATTGTATACGAATGTTGCATATACATATGTAGTACCTATATATTGGGGAAATATATAAAATAATTTAATACATACATATTGTATACTATATGTATGATATACCAGGCAATTTATGTGATATTATTTGTCATCAGCAGTCTTATCAAAGACCACTCAGTCAGTTGAAAATGTCTCACTTATTCACTTTTATGGGGAGAGTCATAGCTTTGGGTGCTTTTATGTTTCCAAGAAACTCTTTAAGATTTATTTTATTTAAAAAAATCTTTATTTCAATAATTCCATTAAATAAATTCATTTGCTTAAAATGCATACATTTGCACATACATATGTATGTATGCATTTATAATAATTGGGCGAGAATTTCCAAGGCCACATACTTTTATTTAATAAATAATTTAAATTGGAATCAAGAATTATTTGTTATTTTTAGGAAATATTTATGACGAACATTTATCTTGGCATCTCGACCATTAAAAAGAAGAAAAATAAAAACAAGGAACGTGTGAACAGGAGGAAATGTGTAAAATATTTCAAAAATTAAGTTCAACGTTCTAATTTATCTGACGCGTATTATTACATATGTATGTACATACTTTCTTACATATGTATGAATGTTTATTAGATTTTATTATTAAAAACATTTTCATTTTAGAAAAACCTAATTAGTATAGGCTATTTGTTAGCTGCATGACAACTATCGATATCGATAACTATGGTTTGACAGCCGAATCGTTTGATGCCAGAACAACAACGCTTCCAAAGTGTGAAAATTTACTTTGAAAAAATTATGTAAATCTGTCCGGAGCTCATAGATAACTTCGTGTTTGCGGTGAAGCTCATTTCTGGTTAAAGTGCTACATCAACAACTAATATTGTCGTATTTGACAGCTGGTTTGACAGCTGAATCGTTTGACGCCAGAACAACGCTTTCAAAGTGTGAAAATTTACTTTAAAAAAAAATATGTAAATCTGTTCGCGGAGCTCATAGATAACTTCGTGTTTGTGGTGAAGCTCATTTCTGGTTAAATTGCTACGTCAACAAGCAATATTGCCGTATTTGAAACGAAGAAAATCCTCAAGCCGTTAAACAATTAGCATTACATTTAACGCTGCCGTTTTGGTTATTGTCAACCAAAATTGGTTATTTTTTTCTTTGATGTGTAGATGTGTACTTTTTTCCATTTTGGTAACTTTTTTCTCGAAGTAAAAAAATAAGATAATGATTTCATTTAACGTTTATTACCCAGGCTCTTGCTCAGTGTATCACTTTTAAAACGAGATTTTTGACAAACTTTGGCTTTTTGTTATGAGTATGCTATGACCTTTCCCATCCTTCGGATAACATATAGATTTCGTGCCAAACGACTGCAAATTTTTTGAGGCCAAGAACGTATCGAACCAATTTCTTGTGTTCTGTTCTGAAGTGAAAGGTACTCTGATCAAAACAAATGGTAGTCTGACAGGCAATGTATGGATTATCTATTTTTCATCGCCAGAAATGATTGGATACCACTACAATTTTTTCGAGCTTGAATAGCTTATTGAGCTTGAAAACAATCTTCATAGAGTAATGCCTTCAATTCATAATCTCTGAACATTTTTGCCTGATCTGGAAGAAGTTCCTTTTTCATGTCAAAATCATGACTTCTGAACTGCGTAAATAATCTCTCGCACATTGAGATCGATGGAATATATTCAGGATAAGCTTTGGCAAGAAATCAAAGCAATAAAACTTCGTTATTTACACTATTTCGTTCGGTGGCTAAGTGAGAATAAATATCAGAAACATTTCACTTCAACGCTATTGTTTGGTTCGCGTATTTAGAGATTCATTAAGATAACTGTTAGTAAAGGCTATTGAAACCTCTGAAGTCAATACTGCTATAAATTCCATATATAAAATGATATTTTAATGTTTTTTATATTGATATTATGATTTTAATATTTTGGTTATATTCTGGTTACTTTTTTATTGAAATTTGGTCACAAAAACAAAATCGAAGTTGTTTCAAGTTTTTTAGTGCGGTTTACAAGCTTTATTTCTTTCTAAATGAGCATGACATTGGTTCCAACAAGACGGCGCAACTTGGCATACAGCGTGCTTAACAATCGATTTATTGCAAAATCAATTTTGTGACAAATTTCTTTCCAGAAGTGGTCTTGTTCACTGGCCTCCTCGTTTGTGCTATTTAACGCCTCTGGATTACCTTTTATGGGTTATGTGAAGTCATTGTTTTATACCAACAAACTAGTAACTCTTGAAGCAGCTGATATTCAAGCGACCATTGATGTCGCACCACCAGATTTAGTGGAAAAAATTGTGGCTCGTAGCCACAGCAGACATTAGTCAGATCACATATTTAAAAAATAAATGTCATGAAATTATCTACCAGACTATAATAAAAAATTGCATTCCAACAATATTTCTGTCTTGCATGTTATTTTAAGTTCTCAAGCTCTCAAAAAACTCCCTGTGTTATTTTATTTTTATTTTTAATTTTTTTTTTTTATTTGGGACTGCATTTAAAGTTAATCTAAAGCACAATGAGGTACGCAGCTACTTGTGCTGACTTTCATAATTTGCCTTCGACGATAGTTAAAATATGTACATATGTAAAGGGTCCGCCAAATAATTTTTCTTTTTAATGCTCCGAGGTGGCCAAACGACATCAGCTCTGCGGCTGATAATGCGATCTTAAAAAACAGGGCACAAAACATCGAGTGTAGCTTCGGCTGTATGGCACATAACGCCATCCTGTTGAAAACAAATGTTGCTAATATCCTCCTCTTCAATTTTTTTGAACAAAAATTCGTTCAACATGACCCGATAACGATCGCCATTGACTGTAACGGCCACTCTTTGCTCATTTTCGAAGAAAAATGGCCCAATTATGCCTCTGGACCAAAATCAGCACCAAACAGTGACTCGTCTTGGGTGTATCGGCTTTTCTGTGCCCCAAATGCGACAATTTTGCTCGTTTACATACCCACCAAGATCAAAATGAGCTTCATCTGAAAACATAATTTTTTTTGGCGAAGTCGGCATCTTCTGTAAGTCGATTGCAGGCCCACTTAGCGAAGCGTATACACAGCCATATTCGTTCAGCGGAAGGATAAAACTAATTATGTGTCAAATCAGGCATGAGCTAAGTGTTACCATTCACGAAATAAGCACTAGTTGAAAAAAAAAAAACGTTAGATGGTGGACCCTTTATGTACATGTGTTATTGTGATTGTTTAGATATTTAATCATGCGAGTGATTCCAATTCACATACGATTTTAAGGCAAATTGTTAACATTAATTTTAATAAAAATATGGTATAGGGTATCAAATAGCACAGTTTAAAAGGAGCATGAAAAGCTTAAAGTCAGCTAAAAGCGACACAAACCCATTAATTCAAATTCACGTGGTAATAATAAAATAAATCGCTCTTTATCCCAACTGTAATCGTTTAAGAATGAACATTTAAAAGATAAAATGTATTTTTATTGAATTCAAATGAGATTATTAGGTCTCTGCAGCAGATTAGTTGATCTCTCTATAGGAGGTGCACAAACAAATACTATCAAACAATTAATGCCGGTAAAGAGGGTATTTAAACGATTTTGAACTTGACATTGAATGAGACCAATAAAAAAATCTAACAAAATATAACCAAAACTACAACAACCAAATATAATAGCAAAAAAAAATCATTCATTCAAAGAACATTGACCAACAATAAAAATAAAAAAATCATTCAAAGCATCACCTTCTTGCAATATTCGTATGCAGCCTGAGATTTTCTTTCTAGTCTCTTAATTTCATAGATTCATTAGCCAATATTTTATTATGCATTTTTTTCTTCTTAATTTTTTTTTCTTTTTTGTAAAAGTTTTTGCCTAAAGACGAGTAAAAGAACGAAATATCCCACAATTGATCGTTAAAGTGGTTGAGGGTTGTGCTTTCGACAGCATTCATGGCCACCCTCAGTTGTGCATTAGACTTTCGCTATGATCGGTAGTAATAAATAATAGAAATCAAGGGAAAAAAGCGAATAGCAAATAATATTCGTCCAGTTGATGGTTGATTTATTGATTGATTTTGCAAGTCATGAGAAAAAATTAATAATTGAAAATAATAGGAAAACCTCTGAAGTTGTTATTTCTGTTGCAATTGTGTTCCATCAATTCAAAAGTAATGTTTAAATAATAAAAACATTTTAAAGTGATTTTTATGTACGCTTATATAAAAAAGTATAAATTGTAAGTTAAAAAAAGTACTCGCATTAAAAAATAGTGACATAATTACTACGTCCTATTTAATTGGATCTATTCTATACCGTCTATTGTCTTCGCTTTCATTCTCTTTCTCCTACGCGATCACTTGGTTTTAAAATATTTTCCTCTATAATACAAATGGTTTATTATTTTAAATAGTTTTTACAATGACGAATTAAAATCGTTTTTAAAATTAAAAAAAAAATATATATATTAAAAAAATAATAAATAATTATACTGAGGAATTATTTTTCTGTTTAATAATAATGAGAATAAGTGAAAGGTTTTTCAAAAGGTGCTAAGTTTTTGTTTTTTTAATTTCCCAACAATTGAAAATTCTATATTACATTTTGCATACATACATAAAATTTTTAACAGACTATACTTACATACATACAATTACAATTTATAAAAAATATGCTATAAATGAAAACTAAATTTGTTTAAAAAATTGTAAATCGCGTTTGTTTAACCACAAAACGAATAGTTTATACATATTTAAACAATTTTTAATAATAAATAAATGCAATTGAAAAGTCTTTGTTTTTCGACACGCGTATGAATATATCCATCCATTTTACGATAATAAACAATAACTGTTGTCATTATGTCATATCTGTCACAGCTTTGTACATGGCCACAGAATAAGTCGGTCTAGTAGATTTGATAGATGAATGAATATACGCCGCCTAGACACATGATTTAAGAAAATTCTTATCAAGAACATCTTCTAAGTTTTTTAACACAATACCTATTACGGTGTTCGCTACATCTCTTTACATTTTCAATGTGGTTAATAACGTTATAATAGAAATACAAACTAGTAAATTTTTCAGTGTAAATTTTGCATCATACACACAGTGGTGGAACAAATAATAGTTTCTTAAATTTTTATTTATTACATTCAAATAAAGTTGAATTGTAACTAAAATATGTTCGTACATACGATACCAAACAAATTTATTTTCGCTTCGTCAGACCATAACATGTTGTTCTAACTATTACGGTGCTGATGTTGCTTCCGTTTGCTGAGAAATTATACATTTCGAGAACTCTTAACCATAAGTTGTGCGACTTAAAACATGAGCGATAAGCTAATTTTTGAGGCTTTTGGATGACTTGAAGGGATTAATCTTTGAAGTACGAATTAAAAGTTTATCAAAACCGACGGCTGTTCTACGCATTCATCCCATAGTCTCTGCAGTTTTATTTTACTAAATCCCATTAATTGCTTTGGTTTGAAAGCACTTTATGATCTGAGCAATTTTCGCTAATTATAAGGATTACTCTTCCATTAAGGAACTTCAATACATCAAATTTTATGAGATATTCGAAAAAAAATAAAGTGTCCCTATTATATGTTCCAACACTGTATATCTTATAACACACTGTTTTTCCATAAGCGGTAATTTAATTGTAAGCACAGTAATTCGCTGAGTTGCTGGTAAGTATTTGTCAGTCATAAATTCGTGAAGGCAAATGATTATTTTCCGTTACTCCTCTTGGGAGCATAGGGCTCCTACAAAGCATTTACATTATCTTACACGGTTTGCTGCCGTTGGCTTTACCACATCGAATGTAAGATTGTTTTACCGTAGTTCGCCAGGTAATTTTTTGTCTACCGCGGTTCCTTGGTCCTTGAGGATTCCACTCAAGTGCCATCCTTGTAATACTATGGGAATTTTTTCTTAAGGTATGGGCTCTTCATTTCCCAAATTCCATAGTTCTATGTTGCTAATGGTGTTAAGCCAGAGTCTTGCGTGTGATTCTAAGGCACTTGTTAGTGAATACCTGTAGCTTTTGATGACGTTAGAGACAAGCCAGGTTCTACTTCCGTACAACAAAATTGACTTTACACATGAGTTGAATGTTCTGAGTTTGGTTTGCCTGGATATGTATGAGCTTCTACATACTGACTGCAATCGCCCGAATGCCGCTCGTGCTTTGTTGAGCCTGTTGTTAATGTCTGTTTCTGCACCGCTGTTTATTGCCATTGCGCTTTTCAGATAGCAAAAGCTATCCACATACTTAATTGGTTGATGTTTAATGTGCTATTGTTGTTAATTATCATGGCTTTGTTTCTCTTAATATATATCTCAAGTGCAACACTGCGAGCCAGTCTTTCCAGGTTTTCTAGCTTTGACTTCATGTTGCAGATCTTGTATTCCATGTTATACCTCTTCTCTGTGAATAGACTTCGCTCATGATCTTATCTATCATGATGGTGAATAGTAGGGACGAAAATGGACATACTTGCTTTACAGAACAGAGAGTTCTGCATCCTCCTACATTGCTCTTATTGTTCGGATAATTTCCTGGTATACCATTATTCTTCTCAGTACTTTCCAAATGCCAGTCCGTTTGTTGGTATCGAAGGTTTTCTTGAAGTCCACGACCAGTAGGGGTGTATTCCATATGATTCTACATTTATAATATGAACACTATACTACTATTAAGCATAAAAACGTTTGAAACATCCAATTCAAGGCATGAATTACACTCGGCAATCTTTAGCATTTTTTAATATGCAGTGTGCACTATGGTGAACTTCAATACAGTGAAGTGAATACATTAATACATAGCTGTTTCGTTCCAATGTAAGTGTATTTTCATCTCCTTATAATGAATTTCCGTAGAGTGATTATTTCTTTGACGATAATGTAATGTTGTCTCTATAATATTAAAATGAATTACATATTTTAAACCAATTTTATGCTACAAATCAATTGACATATGTATGTACTCCTAACTTTAAATGTATTAGATGTATTAGAAGAAAAAATAAGCTTCCATATAATGAAGTGATTTTCTGGTCCCGTGCGAATTCATCATAGGGAAGTTCGACTGTATTTATAAAAAAGATATAAAAAAAATTTGTCTATACCATCGCTTATTTAAACTGAAAAACTGCACATACGTCATTATTCCAGTAAATGCATACTTCCCTATTCATATACCAAGGTTTGTTAAATATAAACATTGCAAACCAACGTTATTTATTTGATTAACGAACATTTTATTGTATTTCATACAATAAAAATTTTACAAAGTAATTTAGCAATTTAAGTCAGTAAAAACATGTGTCTCATCAAAAAAAAAAAAAGTAAAAATTGCAAATAATGAACATTTGTGGACAACCTAGGTTCGCGAAAATCTCTTTATTACTTAAAGGCGATACTCTTTTACAAACATTAAAAGCTTAGAACTTTTGTTTTGGTGCTCTCAACTGATTCATTGTTGTTGTAGAAAATTGTAATTCTTAAACAGATTTCTCGATGAGCAATAGGTAGTTAATGTACAGCCTGTGATATACAGCCTGTGTGTAAAGAAATGATTCACAGAAAATATGTGAACATTTATTTTCAAATGTCTGTGATTTTAATAACTCTTAATGGTTTAGCTTAAAATTTAGTAATTGAAATACATTTTTTATATGGTATTTTAATTTTTTATTTTATTTTTTTAATCTAAAAGATAAATTTTGTATTGAAGTTTATTGTTGTGGGTGCAAAGTTTGGCGAATCGCCATCACAATCACATCATACATATAATTACATACATATGCATGTATATAGGAATATACATATTTTTCTGTTGGCGGACACATTTCAACTCAGAGAGAGAGAAAGAGAATGAGATCGAGGTAGACTCATCATTAACATAATTTCATATTAAAGCTTTAAACAATACATCACACACAATCACCCAAACCTGTGATAATCTCTACAATTGACATAATTAACGAAAATAAAAAAAAATAAAACAATACGAAACGTTTATTTTACCATACTCGTGTATGCATTTTAAGATTTTGGTGATAAAATTTAACTTGATCTACTTGAATTCAGTTTGTGTGATAATTTTATAACGTCCGCTTAAGCAGACGGAAAAATTATTAATAAAAACTTAAATAAAAAACAAAATCATAAAAATTATTATTCCAACTATAAACTTCAAGCCAAGTACATACAGCAGTTTCCTACAACGGAACTCTTCGACTTGAACTTCATCAACCGTCTTTCAAGGCGGTATATTTCACCACATACACGGTCAAATATAGCCAGTCAAGATGTCGGATATAGATAACATTATTGCTGATTTACAACGCTTCACATGGCCCGATTATATTGTGTTTATAGCCATGTTTGTGTTGTGCATACTAATTGGCATCTATTTTGGTTTTATGAAAAAATCTATGGGCGAATCGGACTACCTAATGGGTGGCCGGAATATGTTGGTTTTACCAATCGCATTATCTTTAGTGGCGAGTTTTATATCGGGAATTACATTGCTGGGTCTACCTACCGAAGTCTATTCATATGGGATTCAGTATATTTACGTCTCGTTGGGAGTTATATCTATGGGATTTGTAATGGGGATTTTTTATTTGCCCGTCTTTCATGACTTAAGTATTACATCGACCTATGAGGTAAGTACTGTCACTATAGTAACATTTCCATCTGAATGGAAAAAACAAAATATATATTAAATATTCATACATTTGTATGTATGTATGTATGTATGTAAATTTTACTCAACAGTTGTTTTATGTAAAGAATATATTGCTATGCCATCTTAATAAGATATTTTTTGTTTGAAATAGGCCCAGAGGACCTACAAATAGTTCTGCATTATTTTTAAATACTAAAGTTTTCCTTAATTGCTTTTTTATTTTTCTGAAAAAATTATTCTAACAGAAGAATCACAAGTAATTATTTAACATCGCACAAATACATATTAAATTTCAAATGCAATTAAAATCACTTTTTATATTTCTTTATAATATCTTTTTATGTAAATGCGCACTTTAATGACGTTGCCCCACTGTATTTGTGTTTAAAATAATGTTAATGCATATACATATATGTATGTATGTTTACGAGTAGGTACATATGTATTTTACTAATTTATCTAGTCCTTAAACTGGCTTTATAAGTTGATTAAGTCTATGATAAACTACAACTATATATAACAACAAAAAACTATTTAAATGTAAATAAATAACGATAACGATGCACAATATGCCGCCTTTTGATTTACAAGATTTTTTTTATTTGTTTCGCTTTCTTTTTCTTACTTGTCTATTTTGCTCTAAAAAGATTTTTATTCAAACAAAATTGTTTTATACATAATTAGCTTAAATGAATTAATTTTATTTATACAAACATACATACATACATATGTACATTTAAATACATACACATGTATATTGTTTATTTATTTTTTTTCTGTTAAACTGTCACATTCGGTTTTATGAATGAAAAAAGTAAAAGATAAAAAATCACAGCGCCACTTCTCAAGTAAATGCTTATTGTAGAATCTAAAATTTAGATTTACACGAGCATTTGGATTCATCATCCATTTGCTTATACATACACACATGCATACATACATTGAAAAATGTGTACGTATTTGTTATTGTAATTTAATGTGATGGTATCGTAAATGTAAACACATGCATAAATAATAAAAGAGAGAGTAAAGCACCTTATTGAAGTTAATTATTATTATCATTTTTACTCTGAGCACGTTTAACACAATGAGGAGAGAGAGAAAAAAATACTATTTTTTGTGTTATTTTGGTTGGCCTGCCTTAATATATTTTAAATGTTTGTTTACATTTCGAACAAGAACAAATTTATTTATGGTGATACTCACAAATACAAAATCAATTTAGTTTTGATTTATAAAACAAAAATTTCACACACTTATCCAACCATTCTCATACGTAGAATTAATTTTCTTTTATTAATTTTATTATTAAAATAATGCTTGCTCTCTCTTGCTATGACGTCGGTTTGACTCGTACTTTCTTACTATAGATCTAGATGATTTTCAATGTGGATATACGAGTATATACACACAAACACACATACATAATAAATAATTAAAATTTTCTTATTTCATTATGGGATTTCCTTTGGAATTTTTATTGTAAAAAATACCTACATACACATGTATTGATATAAATGAAGGTGAGGAACAAAATATTCCCATCATATTCGCAATCATATTTAAAATCTTGTAAAGAATTTTTAGTCATTCGTGTGTGTCATAAATACTTATTAATATTATGCAGGTACATTTATTGTTTATTGATACATAGCTATGTATTTATTTTTATTAGAAAAAAATAAATTAAAATTTTAATGCAAATGTTTTGCATACATATGTACATAAGTATGTAAATTTATCAAATATGTAGAGAAAAGCAAACATTTAAAAAAACACACTATTTTCTACTTAGTGGCCTTGTGAGGACGAAAAATAGCACTATGCAGAGTACTACAAAAGCGAATAACTTTATATATTTTTTTTAGCAATTCATGTATTTTTTACTTAATAAAAAAATCACTTGCACGAGACTTCCAATTACTTCGTTCTCTGTTTGTATTACTTATTTGAATTCTTCCGTTCGCACGGCACCATTTAACGGTTAGCATATGAAGTCAATATAGCGAGCGACCATTGTTTTATTTGTTGTCTTTATTTCGTTTATTTTATTTATTGTTTATTTTTTGCACTTGACTGCATACTTTAGGGAGGTCAATTTAATTAATTTGCAATGTTAAATCTGCAATAAAACAATTAAATTAAGAGCTAACAAGTATACCAAGCTCATATGATCTAAGTTTTATAAAAATTAGAGATGGCATTGATTTTAAAGTAATACACAGGGTAATAGAAATAGAATTACTTACAATTTGTGTGATCCTCTCTCTCTCTCTCTTAAAATTTTGTATGGAAATTAATGTTTGTGTTATGAATGAGGAAGCGAATGACGAAAAAACGTTGTTGTGCGAACATAGCATAAGATTTTTTTGTGTTTTGTGTTAAATAATTTATCCCTATAATATAAATTATAATCATCAGAATAAAACCACATCGTTTTTAAATAAAACAATAGAAAGAAACAATAAAAGAAAATTCTTTTTTAGGCAAATAGCAGGCAGACATTTATATAATAATTTAAGCTCAAAAATCTATTCCAAGTACATTTTATTGGTACTTTTCCTTGCGTATTTGCATTCAAGCGCATAACTTTTACTTCATTTTTGTTTCAACAGAGACCAAGATTTTAATTAATTTTATAATTTTCAAGCGCTTTAAATGATTAATTACACTCCTGTTGCTGTTTAAGTATAATTTTCCTATTATGGTGTTGCTCCACTGTATCGTCTACAGAAACTTATAAAAGCAAGAGATTATGCAGAAATCCTCCGAACTGGTATGCTACCTTCGATTAAAGCGAATAAGCCACTTCAGTGGGTGTGTCTCTGCAAAGTGTTCTTAGAAAGGATTCGAAGATAATAATATTACTGTATTAGACTGGCCATACAGGCTCCAGATTTAAATGCGATAGAAAATGTGCGGAATGTAGTAAAAATAGCAACCAGTCTAAAGTGTCCCACAAATAAATATAAGCATTGGGAATTAATTAAGGCTGCGTGGTCAAAATTTTGTCGGCTCTATACCCAGTTGATGTCTAGTACTTTTAAACAACCACGAAGCCTCGACAAAATATTAACCACTCTAGAACAACATTAGAACTGAAATTAATGTAAATCTATTATTATGAAGGGTGGTCCAACCATAATGCACGAAGCTAATTGTAAGTCACACCATAACGTCAAGTTTTTTACTTAACTTGATTTGACATATCTTTATTCACCTATGAAGAGGTACACAATTGAGCAGCGCATTAAGATTGTTGAATGGGCGTTCAAATCAAAATGCATTTTATTCCCTTCGTGATTTTTTGATCAACGTTATAGACCAAATGTGTTCACACTCGGGAGAATTGTACGCAAATTTCAGCAAACCGGGTGTTTAGGAAATGAGAAAACACCTGTGTATGCTCGCCATTGCTGTTGTTCGCGATAATGTGACAGAAGAGCCGTCAACCTCGACTCGTCGTCGTGCCCAACAATTAAACAACGCACAAAAATCACTGATGTTCACATATATACGTATGTATACTGGTGGCCATGCTTACAAGCCAAGGGCTTAGCGGGTTATATTAATTTATATTCACGTATACATATATAATAATAATAAAATATAATAAAATAAAATATTTAGGGACAACAGGTGTTTAAATAGTGATCTGACTATTTTAAAATATTTGGAAAAAGTTTTTGAAAGTATATCGCTGGTAAAGTTCTGGATTTGATGGACATCTGACATTCATTTTACTATCCGAACCAAAAAAAATTAATTAATTAAAAAAATTAAAAATTAATTAATTGGATATATGTCAGTATACAAAAACTTGTTGTCCCTAAATAGCTGGCCACCAGTGTATGATGTTTGCCATATTGCAGGCGTTATTGTTATCGAGCTGTATTAAGCTGAAATTTTTTCGTTTGTTTTCTTAATCGTAGATGTCCAGTGATTAAAATAGCTGGCCACCAGTGTATATGATCTTTGCCATATTGCAGGCGTTGTTATTGAGCTGTATTAAGCTGAAATTTTTTCGCGTGTTTTCTTAATCGTAGATGATTAAAATAGCGTTCGAACTGCTGATTTATTTGCATTTACTACAGCTAAATGCTGAATCTTAGAGTGGACTGAATTTGAAGTAGTTCACCGAAGTTTTTGTCTGTCCTGCCCGTAAAAGCGGTGTAAGTACCCCGTTTGAAATTTTTATTTTGGGTTTCACGATTTTCGAAGGACTTTCGATCAAATTATCCTTCATAGTTGTAAATATTAATTTTTGCCATTTCCGAATAGCTTTATGTCCTTTTAGTAGATACAAACTTTAATTTAATTTAGTTTTTGTTAAAGTTTATCGCAACAGGCGATTGATCTTAAAGAATACTGAAAGTGGTTCCATCCTGTTGAACTAAAAAATAAAGTAGGAATTATGTGTTAGACTGCAAACGTGAAAGGAAAAGTAGCAATACAATGAACTTGATATTGATTTTTGAGTTTGAATCACATTTAACGTGTCTGCTATTTGTATGAAAACGAATATTCACATTTATTGTTTATGTATTCGCAATTTATGGTCTATTTTGTATTAAAAACGACGTGATTCTATTCTTTTGAACCAGAGTGTATCTAGAAAATAAAAACTATCAAAATAATTAAGAACTCATTAAATTTTTCCTCTCGAATATTTTAACTATTATAGTACCTTGAAAGTCGTTTCGATCGAAGATTACGCATGTTTGGCTCAGTTATGTTCACCATTATGAATGTAAGTAAAATGTTGAACGAAATAATTTTTTTTATTTATTTGTTTTTCTTTTGAAATTAATAAAAACGTATTCTTCTAAATGACAGATTGGTTATTTACCGATTGTAATTTATGTGCCTGCATTGGCGTTTAATCAAGTTACTGGCGTAGCTGTGCATACTATCACACCTATTGTCTGTATAATATGCGTGTTCTACACAAGTTTGGTAAGTATAGTATAAAACATAAAAAAACGTATAGTACATATCTAGTACATATTCAATTTGTATTGTGTATTTAGGGTGGGCTTAAGGCAGTCGTTTGGACCGATGTAGTGCAAACAGTTTCCATGGTGGGGGCTTTGGTATTGGTCGCCTTTAAGGGCAGTTTAGATATTGGTGGAGCTTCGACGGTATTTCAAGAAGCTTGGAATTCTGGTAGACTTGAAATGCCTGAGTACGTTTGGACTCGAAATAAAACTGAGTGATTTGATTAAAAATCGATTGTTTTTCTAATTTTAGTTTAAATCTTAATCCTACTGTAAGACATACATTGTGGTCGCAAGTAATTGGTGGTGTCTTCTATTGGACTCAAACTAATGCTGTTTCTCAGAATATGATTCAAAGATATTTGGCTTTGCCTACTTTAAGTGCAGCTCGTAAAGCCTTGGCCTTATTTTGCGTTGGTGTTTTAATCCTCATGGCCCTATGCAGTTACAATGGTCTCTTAATATATGCCACCTACAAGGATTGCGATCCGTTAACCACCAAGGTAAGTACTCGTAAATATTAAACAATAGTTTGCAAAGAGAATAATGTATAGATTATTGTTAAGTTGGCTAAAGCCAGAGATCAATTGTTGCCGCTGTTTGTTATGGAAACCTTGGGAGATCTACCCGGTTTAACGGGTTTATTTATAGCAGGTGTATTTAGTGCTGCTTTAAGTTCTTTATCAACCTGCTTAAACTCTATGTCGGCCGTGGTGTTGGAGGATTTTGTCAAGCCCTTTGTTCAAAGATCATTATCGGAGTTGGCCATTAATTGGATTATGCGTTCAGTGGTGGTAATTGTAGGTGCCTTGTGTGTTGCACTCGTCTATGTTGTTGAACATATGGGCACTGTTTTACAACTAACCATGAGCTTGGAGGCTATTACAAATGGTCCTCTGTTTGGTATATTTACCATAGGCGTTTTTATGCCCTGGATTAATGGAAATGTGAGTACGGCATGGATTTTTTATATGGACTTTATGGTTATGGTTATGGTTATAATTTCTATTACAGAGTTCCCTGATTGGCGGCATAATGGGTGTTATTGGCATGTCTTGGATTAGTTTGAATGCCCAGTGGGCAATTGCCTCTGGTGCTGTTAAATACCAAACCAAACCCTTAACTGTTGAGCACTGTAATTATCGTTTTGACTCGACTTTAATGTCAACTTCCAATGCCACATTAATTGACAAAACCGCAGAGTAAGTTTTTTGTCATTCATTTTTGTTTTGATTTTTTGTTTATTTAATTTTGTTTTATTGTTTTGTTTTTTACTTTGTATTCCATCTTTTATAGTGACATCTTTCCTTTGTATCGCATTTCTTATATGTGGTATACCTGTCTGGGTGCAGTCTTAACTATTGGCATTGCCATTATTTGTACACTTATCTTCGGTGGCAATGATCCACATAAAATTGATCCCAGTCTACTCACACCTTGTATACGAAAATACTTTCGTTACAGTGGAGATGATTACAAAATAAAGGTAAAGGTAAAAAACTTGAAAGTGTTTTTAAGAATATCCTTTTTTTTGTTTAATTTTTTCTTAATTTTTCTGTTTAAGTTAAAACTCATAGATAATTATCTTTTTGTTTCAGAACATCAAAAACGACATTCCATTAAAATCGAAAATAAAAGCTGATGAAGTAGCTCTATAGAGTGAATTTTTATGCTTTAGTCTGGTGTTATTTATTATAGTCTTTATATTGTACATATGTATGAACGTGTGGTTTAAATTTAACTTAATACATACATACATATACTCGTATACTCGTATATATAATCATTATTGTAAATACAATAATAATAATAAATTTATTTCATAAAAAATATTTTGATACACGTAGAATACTTACAGACATTTCTGCAATCTGAGTGATGTTAATGGACCGACTATGGATGGCAACAGAACTTAAGTTTTGTTGCCTATTGCCGAAATTTGCATTGCGTATGGCAACTGGCAACTAAAAATCTATTAATCTTTATTTCCGTATAGGCAATTACAAATTTCTAGTTGCCGTTGTTCGGCATCGCAATTGAAATTCGGCTGCCATCCATATAATTCGGAAATACGTAATTTAAAAATTATAATTTCAATTGATTTTACTAGTTTTGCCCTGCAATTAAAACAGAAAGAAAAGCGGATAGTGAAACACTTAACACCAATGAAATCAAGAACGGATGAAAACGGATTTAAAATTTAAAAACTCGTTTAAAAACCCAATTCAAAATTTTATGATATCGTTCTTTATATGTCTTCGTTGTAAAACAAACTGAAATGTTAGTTACTGTAAATTGACTGGTAAATATTGTACATGTTTTTTTAGTGTTTATTGAATAAATACTTTTAAAGTCATGCAAATAAATGTACAGTTAAAAAGAAACATTGCATTGTTTTTTTTTCTTTTTGAACAGAAAAATATTGAAAATTGAAATTTATTTACTTTTCTGGTTAAGTTTAAAAGTTTTTGTAAATAATCGATAGTCGGAATGGCGCTGGTTTAAATATTAGGGAAATCGATTATTCAAATATTTTCCAAAAACCGAATATTTCGAATTTTCATTTTTTTTAACAAGACGATTTTCGGTTAAAAAGTAATCAAATAACCGGTTTATTTTTTTCCAATTATAATTCTTTTAATTCGTGTTGTTTTATCAAAGAAAATTGGTACATTTTGTAACAGATTGTTCCTAGCAAGTAAGTACTGGGAGCGTCAGATGGAAGTAAACACGTCATCTTATACGAAAGGTAAGTTTATTTCTCATCAAAGCAGTAAAGCATGGTGGAGGCTCAGTGATGGGGATGCAAAGCGGCAACGGGAGTTAGCAATCTTGTGTTTATTAAATCAACGATGAAAAAAGAAGACAAGTAAAAATAGGGGAAAGAAAAATAGGGTTTACCACGTAACTGGGTACGCATACCTCCACAATTTTAAAGGAGTGATTCGATGTCTAGGAGATTAGAAGCCTTGTTATAGTCAAAAGGACGGCAAACAAAATATTATATATAAACTGTTGAGCCCAATAGAGTTTTCTGTTTACTTTGTTTTGGAGAGAAAAAAATCTGAATATATTTTTTTACAGGTGACCTATTTTCTAATTGGCTAAGTTTCAGTTCATAGTTTCATTTTAATTTTACCTTTATTAACGATCAATTTCAATATAACTCATAAGCTAAAAAGTCCCGAATCTAACAAAAAAAAAAAAAAAAAAAAAAAAAAACACTTTTTTCTTTAAAATTAGTTTTATTCATCAACGTAATCTCCATCGAGAGCAATGCAATCATTCTAGCGCTCTAACATTTCAGTACCACTTTTGTATAACGATTTATCTTTTGCCTTAAAATAGGCCTTAGTTTCAGCGATAACCTTACATTCGTGTGAAATTTGTTACCAGTAAGATTTTTTTTGAGGTCTACGAACAACAAGTAGTCGCTAGAAGCCAAATGTGGCAAATACGGTGGATGTGGGAGCAATTCTAAGTTCAATCCATGTAGTTTTGCCATTGTATTAGTATGATCGCGGTACCCACCTTGAACAGAGCTTTCTATAGTCAAATGCTCAAATGCAATATAAAGCCAACACGTTCTTTTGATATCTTTACGATGTCAGCCAACTCACGCCACTTCACTTTTCGATCATTCAACACGATTTTGTGGATTTTTCGATGTTTTCTGGTGTTACTGCCTCATTTGGACATCGACCCTAACACTTTTCGCTTAAACGGTATATATTCCCAACAATAAGCCGTATAGAATTAGTACACTACAATGGTTTTGATCCACCGTTCTGAAAAAGGCAAACGTGGCGTCACTCTTAGCACAATAACTTACAAACTATTTAACAGAATATCATGAAATTTTAATAGCTTTCTTTTGAAGATTAGCACTAAATGAAAAATAGGTGAATGCAATAAAGCTAGCGCCATCTATGTGTTAATTTGACGCTCACAGTACGTTGGGCCTTAACAGATGTTTCGTCTTCAATAACAGAACCTGCAAATAGTTCACACTGCGATTCAGTTTTGACAGCGTATTTTGTTAGAGAATTATTTGCCGGCGCTTTGGAACTACTTGGTTCAGGATTTAGTTTTCCTTGCTGCACAAAAACATCAATCTTATGGACACAATTAAGGCGGTTAATAAATCCTGGTCTTGAAAGGCCTTTGCAGCAGGCAACGCTGCTTTGCAACTTAGTATTTTAGAAAAATACATTAACACATCTAGACGACTTATTCTTTCCATCTCGTTCGATGTATGTCTTCACTTCAAAGAACATCTGTAAAAAAATATATGTATGTGTTTAGTAACTAAAGTACTTTCACAAAAATCACTTTTTACTTTCTCTTTCAACTCAATATGTACTTTCTGATACGAGTAGTACGTACTATAATTGCAATTGCAATTTTTTAAATTTTAAAATTGTTTTAATAACGTTTTATATTTATTTACACAGTTTCAAAGACCGTTCGCATAGCTGATCATCCACAAGCTGTCAAATTCCATATTTACTAAATATCGGGTCCGCCATCTAACGTTTTTTTTTCCACTAGTGCTTATTTCGTGAATGGTAACACTTAGCTCATGTCTGATTTGACAGATAATTAGTTTTATTCTTCCGCTGAACAAATATGGTTGTTTATATGCTTGAACAACGTTGGGAAATATTGCGACATTACTTTGAAAATCATGGTAATGTTGCAGAATGTGTACGATGTGTTCAGATGAAGCTCATTTTGATTTTGGCGGGTATGTAAACAAGTAAAATTGTCGCATTTGGGGCACAGAAAACCCTCACGCATACATTGAAAAGCCGATACACCCAAGACGAGTCACTGTTTGGTGCGGATTTTGGTCCAGAGGCATAATTGGGCCATTTTTCTTCGAAAATGAGCAAGGAGTGGCCGTTACAGTCAATAGCGATCGTTGTCGGGCCATGTTGAACGAATTTTTGTTCACAAAAATTGAAGAGGAGGATATTAGCAACATTTGGTTTCAACAGGATGGCGCTACGTGCCACACAGCCGAAGCTACACTCGATGCTTTGCGCCCTGTTTTTGAAGATCGCATTATCAGCCGCAGAGTTGATGTCGTTTGGCCACCTCGGAGCTGCGATCTGACACCGGTGGACTATTATTTGTGGGGTGCCAACCAACAAGCCAACAAGCCGGAGACAATTGATGCTTTAAAGGACAATATTCGTGAAGCCATTGGTGAAATACAGCTGCACACAATCGATAAAGTGCTTAAAAATTGGACCGATCGTGTAGGCTACTGCATTGCCAGCCGAGGCAGCCATTTGAAAGAAATTATTTTCCATTATTAACCGGAAGGATTGTACTTTCAAATAAAAAAAGAAATTTGAGAAAATATTCAGTAGTTTTTTTTATAGCATTTTCCAAAAAAAAAAAAAAAAAAAAAAAAATTATTTGGCGGACCCTTTATAAGAAAAAGTTATTTTCGCTCAGGTGTGCATATCTCTTTGATAAATTGAAGTAGTTGAGCGCACTGTATTCAGTTGAGTAATCTTAGATGTCCACTGAATTAAAATAGTAGAATTGTTGACTTACTTGTATTTACTCCAGCTAAATGCTTTATTTTAGGGATCAAGTTAGATGAATTTAGAGCGGTTCACCTAATTTTTTGTTGTCCTCTTTTAAAAAAAATACATAGAATAAGTTTAAGGCGAAATATACTTCAAAAAATTTATTTTTAATATGACTCTCCCAGTTTCTGTTACCCTTAAATCATTGGGCAAAAACAACAAATATTTGAATGAAGCTTTTTTTGTACATAAACTTGAACTTGCTAAATAAAGCATTTTGTACATATTGTGCATTAAAGAAGTGTTTGACATGTGCCGAAATAGCTCAGTTGGGAGAGCGTTAGACTGAAGATCTAAAGGTCCCCGGTTCAATCCCGGGTTTCGGCAATGAATTCTTTTTTTATAATTTTTTTTATAATATATATTGTTAGAATGTTACAGCATCTTTTTGATTTTCCAAGCAACGGAACGGTGCTTAATGTTGAGACCATAGTTAGAAGACTGTCATCACTATAAAAAACTTAAATTGTTTGGTAATATAAAGGGTGTTTACAATTAAGGTATCATTTTAGTTCTAATAAAAAAGTTTTGTTCTCAGATATTAAAAATATTTTTATTTCAGTTTATTACAAATAGGTTCTGGTTAAAAATGAGAAATTATGTTGGTCCAGTAAGTCCCCTAGTGGATCGGTAGGCTCCCAATCTTTTACCCAAATTATCAATCAGGTTTTTCAATAAACTGTTGTCAATGGTTGATAACTGCTCGATAATGTTGGTTTTAAGCTCTTGAACTGTTGTGGGAGTATTGTTGCACTCTTTCGATTTTAACACCGCCCCCCCACAAAAAAAAAAAAAAAATCGCACTTGGCAACCAAGCAATTTACTCCTCGTCTACATTGTGAAAACTGTTGCCATTTTCAAAAATTTATTTTAATAATAAAAACGCGTTGTTTGTTTGTGTAACTTTCCATGTTAACTAACCGGAATGTATTTGGAATCTAAAAATAAAAATTACAAGTGGAAAAAGTCCGTGCAAAATTACATAAATTTTTTTTTAAATTTGTTCAACATCTCTTACAGGTGCTTTTTCAAGTCTTCTTTAGTCACTATGAATTGCGAGAGTTATGATTACGTTGCTAGAATTAGGTGGGAGGGTTTAAAGGCACACATAATCTCAATGGGTGATATATCCGCCATCACGGTTTTTAATCTGATGTGGTTCTTTAGTGGAACAACAGATCTGAATCTGCTGGAACAAGTATAGAGTAAGAAGCACATAATATATGCCACGGTTTGCAGTATACAGCAAGAGTGTTCGACCTGAATGATAATTATAAATAATATTATTAATGTAATCTATCGTGGTTTATCATGGTACAAAATTCACAAGTTTTCTGCCTACAATTTTGATCTCTAACGGCGAACTGTTTTTTGCAAACGTTTCATAACGCTCTTAACGTGCATATATTCTCCATTGAGCATTCCAGTGTTCCAAACATCTGGCAAATTTCCAGTCGACATAGTGGTTCTGTAAAATAGTGGTTACACTTTTTTCGTCAAATATTTGCTTCAATGTGACTGTATCTTTAGTTCAAATTTTAGACATTTTGGTTTTACTACATGTAAAGTTTTAAGCCACATTGTTCTAAAGGGTCCACCATCTAACGTTTTTTTTCAACTAGTGCTTATTTCGTAAATGGTAACACTTAGCTCATGTCTGATTTGACAGATAATTAGTTTTATACTTCCGCTGGACGAATATGGTTGTGTATACGCTTCGCTAAGTGGGCCTCCGATCGACTTACAAAAGATGCCGATTTTGTCAAAAAAAATCATCTTTTCAGATGAAGCTCATTTTGATTTTGGCGGGTATGTAAACAAGCAAAATTGTCGCATTTGGGGCACAGAAAACGCGCACGCATACATTGAAAAGCCGATACACCCAAGACGAGTCACTGTTTGGTACGGATTTTGGTCCAGAGGCATAATTGGGCCATTTTGCTTCGAAAATGAGCAAGGAGTGACCGTTACAGTCAATGGCGATCGTTATCGGGCCATGTTGAACGAATGTTTGTTCACAAAAATTGAGGAGGAGGATATTAGCAACATTTGGTTTCAACAGGACGGCGCTAAGTGCCACACAGCCGAAGCTACACTCGATGTTTTGTGCCCTGTTTTTGAAGATCGCATTATCAGCCGCAGAGCTGATGTCGTTTGGCCACATCGGAGCTGCAATTTGACACCGTTGGATTATTATTTGTGGGCTGCAGAGACAATTGACGCTTTAAAGGACAATATTCGTAAGCCATTGGTGAAATACAGCTGCACACAATCGAAAATGTGTTTAAAAATTGGACCGATCGTGTAGGCTACTGCATGGTCAGCCGAGGCAGCCATTTGAATGAAATTATTTTCCATTATTAACCGGAAGGTTACAAAAAGCCAAAAAAGTACTTTAGAGTAGTGCTGTAGGCGATACGCAGAAAGCAGTACATTGAAAAAAAAGTATGAGTACCACAGTGCGTTGTCCCCTACACAAAAATCAAAAAATCACCCATCACGAATTTTGATATATCATATGTACTATATATGTATTTCCAAAAAGTAAATAGTCCGCTGAATAAAGTACTGAATATATTTTTTCGGCTACTTCTCTATATTGTCGCAAGAGGGCGCTAAACTCAACTAATTTATAATAAAAATGCTATTGTTACGTATATAAAATAACCTGAAATAAAATTTTTTTTTTATATCTGAAAAAAGTATTTTTTGAACACCCTATATATGTATATTGAACACCATTCGTCACACTTCACGTATTTATAGTACAGTACTGAAATTAAATAATTTTAAAATTAATCCTACAGATTGGAAGTTAGTTTATTTTATGAATTTCGCAAATGCCAGTCGTCCTATCATTTGATTTCAGATTAATTGAGGTTTTGATTTTTGTTTCTGTCTTAAAAATTGTTAAAAATCCATTGCATTAATTTGATTAATTTTCTATACAATTTTTTACCATTATTTTCCTTAACCTTTAACTTTCAATATAACAATAACAATAACAATAAAAATTATTTTTTATCAGGCTTTTTGTTTCAATTGATTTTTTGTTGATGCTTTTCCAAGACGACAAAATAAAATAAAATTTATATTTTTGACCTTTAGAACATGAAAAGAATGTTCAGATTTTTTTATTGGGATACACTCTAAGAATTATTGTACAATTCCACACTGTACACAATCTTCATTTATTTTGTCTTCATATTAAATGTCTTTATTTTTAGTTTTTGTTTTTCATTTTACGTTTTTATTTATATTTGGGAAACAATTGTTTTATTACGTTTTTACTGATTGTTAGGTTTTTTTTTTCTAAGAAAAACTTAAGGTCAATGTTGGAGTGATCGTCACTGTACTTTTAAGAGAGATTAAGCAAATGAAACTGTGTAATAAAAATGACAGCATGTGCCGGGTATGCTTTTTAAATTTAAAATGCAAAGATAAAAAGGCACGCATTTTTCAACAAGAAACATGTTCGAGCTAAAACTATTTCAAGTGCTTTTGCTTGGCAATTAAAGTTTAACATTTGACCTTGTTGTTGCTTGAAAAACATAAACAAATTTCAGAGCTCTTTGACAGCAGAAATTTATAAGAAAATATTGAAACTATCTTATCAATCTTAATAAAATTAAGACTGCTATTGTCCCTTAAAATTATTACCACTCTAGGCTGTCAACATTAATTTTAAAAACATTTCCCTTAATTGTTTCAAATTGTAAATTTTCTGTACAAAAACTTCAAAATGAAAGGGTCATAATATATTTCACGGTGCCTGCTCTGTTTGCTTAATTACACTGGTCTACAAAAAACAAAAAATTTTCTCGCCTTTAAGTAACGATATATAGAATATAATGATTTTGATGCACTGAATTTAAATTCGTTTTCAATTTTTTTCCATCGGGTTTCCATTTTTTTTATGGGCGTGTCAAATTTTTCGCCCAAAATAAGGTAGTTATGTCAATATATTTTATTGAAAACGACTTGACCGATTTTTTTTGCAACTAAGTTACGAATAACTCCGAAACTATTGAAAATACAAAAAAGTTTTGTTGAGTTGATTTATAGGAAATTTTGTTCCTAAAAATTTCCTGGTAAATGCATTAAAGTCGGTCGAGTGGTTTTCAAGTTTTGATGAAATATATTGACATAACTAAAGGATCCGCCAAATAAACTTTTTTTTTTGAAAATCCTATAAAAAAAACTACTGAATATTTTCTCAAATTTCTTTTTTTATTTGAAAGTACAATCCTTCCGGTTAATAATGGAAAACAATTTCATTCAAATGGCTGCCTCGGCTGGCCATGCAGTAGCCTACACGATCGGTCCAATTTTTAAGCACATTATCGATTGTGTGCAGCTGTATTTCACCAATGGCTTCACGAATATTGTCCTTTAAAGTGCCAACTGTCTCTGACTTGTTGGCTTGTTGGCGTAACACTTATCTTTGACGGCACATCACAAATAATAGTCCAACGGTGTCAAATCGCAACTCCGAGGTAACCAAACGACATCAGCTCTGCGGCTGATAATGCGATCTTCAGAAACAGGGCGCAAAACATCGAGTGTAGCGCCGTCCTGTTAAAACCAAATATTGCTAATATCCTCCTCTTCAATTTTTGTGAACAAAAATTCGTTCAACATGGCCCGATAACGATCGCCATTGACTGTAACGGCCACTCCTTGCTCATGTTCGAAGAAACATGGCCCAATTATGCCTCTGGACCAAAATCAGTACCAAAAAGTGACTCGTCTTGGGTGTATCGGCTTTTCAATGTATGCGTGCGGGTTTTCTGTGCCTCAAATGCGACAATTTTGCTTGTTTACATACCCGCCAAGATCAAAATAAGCTTCATCTGAAAAGATGATTTTTTTTGGCAAAATCGACATCTTCTGTAAGTCGATCGCAGGCCCAGATTCCCTGCGCTGTTCAAGCGTATACACAACCATATTCGTTCAGCGGAAGGATAAAACTAATTATCTGTCAAATCAGACATGAGCTAAGTCTTACCACTCACGAAATAAGCACTAGTTGAAGAAAAAAACCTTAGATGGCGGAACCTTTACCTTATTTTAGGCGAAAAAAAACTAAAAACGGATTTGAATTCAGCTCATCAATAACATTATATTCCATATAGTTTTATGTTAAGGCTTTTTTTGCTGTAGACCAGTGTTATCATTGTTTTATCAATTAATTCAATTATTTTTTTCCACTTTTTACATTTATTTTCTTAATTTTTTGTCGAAAAACTTTATAATGTCTTCTCAAGTGTTTTGCAAACACTGTAATTATCTGCCATGAAAATGCTTTAGTTTAAGTGGAGATTTATTCAAATAATTTTATTATTTCCATTTGTTTTTTGTTTTTTTCTTTTTTTTAATAATGCAATGCTGGCAGATTGACAATCTGACTGACTACTGTTACGATACGACTGCTGTTGGTTGGCGTTTCTCGTTGACCCAGTTTTAAGAGTGATAATGCAAAAATTAATTTAAATTGTATTTAAAATATAGCACTGTAGCTTATGAATAGATATTTCGAAAATCTAAGGGATTGCCACTGGAAATTTACAAAAAAAGTAACGTCGTTAGAATATAAAACAGAGCTATTGCTTAAAAAGAAAAACTATAAGAGGAGCTAAATTTGGAATGGTACGGAGATCTACTCGTACTTGTGAACTTGTGGTTTTAGAATAATCTATATCAGGTGCTGAAATCGAAACTTAAAACCCGAACCTGTTGCACAAATGTGAGGAAGGGTTGACATGTGTCATAAAAAATATAAACATAAATAAAATACCGATTATTTGCAACGCAAAAGTAACCAGCGTACAATGTTCACACAAAATAGAGTAACAAGGGAAATCCCCGTTTCTGTTAAAAATTGTAAAGTGGAAGGGGAAGAGAATTTTATAGGAGAATCAATACATTGTTCTTCAAAAATCGATAAAGATTTGCTCAAGCAACTAAAAAAGAAGGAAAGATTTTGTAAATCAAATTCTTCGAATGTAAATGTCACCGGTCCGAGTGATAGCTTGTTTAAAAATAAAATTGTAACATATGAAAAATATTCAAAGCTGGGAAAAGAAAAACATTTTACCATTACGGCAGCAACAAAAGGTGGGAAAGCCATTATTGCATCAAACGACTCAGATTATATTAACAGTACCCGCTAAACAAGTAAGCGGCCTTTTCAGCCTTGAAATTTATTTTGTCGCCACAAAGGACAAATTTTAAAGAAAAAAGGATAAAAAGTATATTAATTAAAAAATTAAACGAAAATTAATTTTGAAACCAACCCGTACCCTGTACCTACCCGAACCTGAAGCTTTTATTTTGATTAATTCGAACCCGAACCTGAAACCATTTCTTACAGTTTGTTTTCATATGTATATATATATATGTATGCCAACATCTAGTGTAGACAAATTTGCCAATTTCAATCGAAACTAATTTAAAAGTTGTATTTGTTTCGAGATTAAACACTTTGATAGCATAGGTTATGTGACTAGGTCGTGATTTACGAGTTTGTTTACCCTTTGTAGGTTGACCCATGAAAGACCCCGTAAGGCGAGTCGTGAGAGAGTCCCAAAGATTTACACTTAAAGAACCAAAAGTTTCATTTCAATCAAGTCAATCAACTTTGACAGTGACACATCTCTAAGACAATCTAGATTATGGAAGTGACATGCACCCAAGTCCCAGTCACAGAGAGGGTGCTGTACCGATTCTTCTTTCTTCTCATCCTGACAGCTCCTGCAGTTACCATGACCAGGACGTCTTATGCGCTCTGACATGTAGCCTATTATACAGTGTCTGATAATTATGACCGAAAGCAATCCCAATCGACCTCCTTCTAAATCTGTAGAGATATTTAGTTCTTTCCTTAGAAAACCAAGGCCAACGCATTCTGGATTTTCTATCATGCTCAATATCCATTTGTCCATCAAGCTTGACAACGTACACAAATAGGCATGTCTCCCTGCGTGAGAGCCTGAGATTGCCCCCCAGTAGCGCATGGCTTTAAACCCATATTATTTCGACATAATACCGCTCCAGCCGGGACAAAGATTATATCATATGATAAAATATTAAGAGTGCCTCTGAAAAAAAAGACCTAAAAAGTATGAATTCCTTCCAGCATGATATAAACTCACATTTGTAATTTTTGCTACTTTAAAAAGCGTTATAATAGGTTTGTTCAATAATTTTACTTGCAGAAACTTGCAACGAGAAAGTAAAAAAAATGTTTGCAGAATTTCTCTCAAAAATGCTCAAAATTAAATGAACACTTTACCAGTCAAAATTTGCAAGCTAAAATAGTGGTGTAATATAAAGGTTTATAGACTCTTTTTCAAAGAATATTTTGCATTCTTTCATTATGTTAAATTCATAGCCAACGTTTGTCGAGTTTGCACTAAATTATCAACCATTTTAGCATCGTTATCACTCTCCATGTCACTCGATGAATTAAAAAATACCAAAGGCTCTTCAGGAGTTTAAATTGCAAGTACTTTTTAACAGTAAGTACTTGCAATTTATATTGAATTATTATATTAAAACTTATTACTTATTAGTTATTAATTTTTTAAAAAGAAATTATTTTAGAAATTACATCCTCTAATCTTGATGTATTACATCCCTCGTCAGTTATTTCAATATCTTTCGACTTCTTTTGATTTGTAAACATAAACAGAAAACAGCTGTTTGAATAATTCTTAAATGTAAACATTTTTTGTTTCTCACTTAGTTACTCTCTTCTGACGCTTTCTCGTTGCTAATTTCTTGAATTAATAAACACTTTTCTAGTAACAATTGTCACAAATTCGTAACAATTTTTAGTTATTGAACAGACCTAATAATAGGTTTGTTTAAAAAATTTTGCGAAATTTAAGAAATTGTAAGTAAAAAAATTTTTTTACTCTCTCGTTGCAAGTTTCTGCAAGTAAAGTTATCGAACACGACTAAAATGTTTAAGAAACATTCTTCTAAACATACATTTTATTACTGTTTAATTTAATCCTTATCTTGATTTTTTGCTGTGTTCATGTTAAAATCAATTTACATATGTATGATTAAAAATAAACGTGGGTGTTAACAATAAGTACAGCAAAACTAAAGAAATATATATTAATTTGTGTACAGTTTAAAGGTCATAATTGAAAGGAATTAATACGAAATAAGAAATCCAATATGATTATTTACATCTTCACAAAATATTTCTGACATTTTTCTACTGTTAAAGCTGCTGCCTCTGTTGTTGTTATTGTTGCCGCCGTCAGTTATGAATAATTGATATTGTTAATTAAGCAAGGTTATGGAAAAAATTAAAAAAAACCTCTTGTACTTATACAAATTCCTCTTGAATAATTGAAAACAAAAAATAAAACATTATTATTTAAACAAATCAAACAAAACAACAATAGTATGCAAAATACGACTGAAACTACTTTATCATGAATACAAATTCTTAAACAAAATTATTGAAATAAAGCTTAGACTTATAAGCAGCAAACAAAAAGAAAATCTTACACAGATATTTCACTAAAATTTGTTGCATCATTTATGCCATAAAGATAAATGACAGCAGCTTCTGTAGGTACAATAAAAAAGTGGTATAAACTTAACGCGTTTAAAATATAAATCTTTACTAATTATTTTGTAGTATAATACAATAACTTCTAAACTGATATCTTGGACACATGCAGAGCCAATGGACGGACAGAAAAGTAAGTGAATAAGATGATGGTTAACCGATCAAGTTATTTTTGTGGTGTAGTAGGCTATGAAATTAAAATTCTTAAAAGAAAAATATTGATTTTGTTGTATTGTAATACAGAAGCTAAAAGAATTTAATCAACAAAATAACATTCACATTTCATGAAGACTATTATAGGTTAGATTAGGTTATCGCAAGCATATTCCTAGCAGAAGTTGAGATACATATGTGCTCAACTGAACTTGGAAAGAAAACACAGAAGACAGGACATAGCCATACTATCTGATAGTCTGGCCGCCATTCGTGCACTTGGCTTCTATGAGATTGAGTCAAGGCTAAACTGAAACAGCTGGGCAGGGTTAATAGAGTCAGCTTATGTGGGTTCCAAGTCAAGTGGGAATTACGGGCGGATGACCTAGCCAGAAAGGCAGCTTCACCTCCACTGGTGTGTCCAGAGCCCTTTTTTGTGGACTGGAAAGGTGAGTGAGTCTTGAAAGGGGGTCGGCGAAATTGTGAATAATGTGCGGCGGGTACTCTTCTCTGGCCGTATGGGTTTGAGACAATCTAAACTTTGATTAGGTAGCTACAGGAGAAAATTTGAATCCCGCATAGACAACCTAAATTGATATTTAGTAAAATGGGAATAATCTTAAACTTGCTGTGCAGATTCTGTGGCGGGGAGCTCGAATCACCAGATCACACATTCGGTACATGTGAGGCTTTGATAAACTCTAGGAGGAAGCATCTGAATGCCTATCTGACATATTGAAATTCTTCAAATCGATGAAGTTGTGGGACATATTTCAAGGATATCCTATATAAATAATGACAATAATAATAATAATAGTAGATTAGGTTAGGTCGGGTAGCAAACCATCCTGGAAGGATAAGGTCTCAATTAGGCAATAAGTTCATATTGTGATAATAAAGGGTGGGTAAATTTGAGGTTAGGAAGTAAATTGGCTTAAAAACACATTTTTTTTTTGATAAATTCAGTTTTGTTCACTCCAAAAATATGGGAATTAATAATGGAATATGATGTCGGGCAAATTTATATCTCTAGCACGTCGGCAGACGTCCGCTCTTCTCACAAAATTTTGAACCACATTTCATCCTTCAGAGTGTCAGTTGTTTGAGGTTTGTTCACGTAAACCCGTTGTTTCAAAGGGCCTCAGATAAAATAATCCAACGACGTTAAATCACAAAAACAAAGCGGCCAATTTACAATGCCAAATCGAGAAATTTTTCATGCAATAACAGAATCGTTTGGCTGGCTGTGTGGCTTCTGGCGCCGTCATGTTGAAACCAAAGGTTACTGATGTCAACATTAGCCAATTGCAGCAGCAAAAAATTGGTTATCATGGTTAAATAACGCAGAGAATGCAGGGTGAGGGGTTTTCCTAGCTCACTCGAAAATATACGGGCCGATGATACCCTCTTGATACCGCACCATATGGTCACTTACTTTCGATGTAATGGTTTGCGACAATTTTGTTTGTTTACATAACCGCCTAATTTAAAATGGGCCTCATTACTAAAGATGATTTTGTTGAAAAAAGTGGTTCAAAATTTTATGAAAAGAGCGGACGTCCGCTGACGTACTAGAGGTGGACATTTCTATTTTATATTGGTATGAATAAAACTGAAGTTGTCAAAAAAAAGTGTTTTTAAGCCAATTTACTTCCTAACCTCAAATTTGCTCACCCTTTATAAGTGAAAGAGCTAATACGGAGATAAAATTTTTTCTCCTAATGCTGGAGAGTTCAGTCAAAGATTACAAGAAATCAGACGTCGGGAACCTTCATCTTGATAAGAGCTAAACACTGACACATGAAGTGACAGAATCACTGTTAGTGCTGAAGTGCCCTCCTACATCGGTGCCTTATACATCGGCCGAAGGATATTCAGCTTAGCTAAGTAATTAAGACCATGACTGCAAAAACCATAATTAAAAGGTGAGAGTTCAGAGGTAAAAACATAAACAGAAACACTCAGCCTTAAGTATAAAAAACGATAATTTTATTATACTGAAACTCTGTTTTAATACAACATAATGCTTACATATCATACATACCATATGTACAAATTGCATTCCTTTTATTACATGTTTTAGGGTTTTCAATTGAAAAAGTGAAATTAAACATACAAATCTTCTAAAGTATCTTTGATATTTTAGAGGAAAACTTCCCAAAAGACGTCACTAAATAGTATCTATGTGTGTGTGTAAGTATGGTCATGCGAATTTAAGCATCATTAAGAAGTAGCAGTTGATGAAAAACAAAAGGGAAAACAAAAATATAATCGTCATTTATTATTGTTACACGTCATGCATGTCATTTATATCGTAAAAAGCTAAAACATAAACATAACACTCACAGCAAAATGTTCGTTAATCATAATTCTTGGATAAGTTAAAGAGAAAGGAAATAAATTTTCCTTAACTTTATCTTAATTGATAAAGAATTCTTAAGCAAATGAATAGATTTTAGCTAGTGGTAAAGATATTTATTTTTTTAATAAAGTAAAATGCATGTTGCAGTGTTAATTTCAAGAAATTTTCTTCGAGTGTAGTGGGTTATACACATGTACCCAATATTAGTAAATTGTAGGTACTAAACGTAAACATAACTCTGTTAGTAGGAGTTAATATTACCCACAACTACTTCCTTTTTATATAAAAGCGTGATATTTGGATACATTTATGTGATATTAGATTGTGTCTTTTATAATTTTAAATAATAATATAATGCTATGCACTTTGTAATACATACACAAACAAATAGACCCAAGTGTTCAGACAAGCAAATGGATAGACAGGCTTTTATACAAACAAACATTAAAAAGAAACAAAGAAAAACAAAAATACTTACCATGAGGTAATAGTGTCAATTGGCAATTGAAAACCAAAACTCTTTTTTTTTATTCATATATGTACATACTCGTACATATTTTGTGGCATCATCCACTCAACCATAACCATCACCATCACCATCACCATCATTATGATCTTGCTACTGCCATTAACCGATTTTTTCAATTCCCTTTATGTTATAGCAGGAGTTTTGTTAATACGTTGGATTACCAAAGATGAATTGATGATAAATGATAAATGAATTTCTGCTGTGTAAGAATTATGAAATATTTAAATCTTTGAAACTAGAAAAAAAAACCTTTAAGCCCTACGAAAAGTGTTAATGACGAATAATGAGGGAGTGTTTATTTTTCCGGTAAATTTTAACATTTAATATTTAAATTAAAAAAAAAAAATAGAAATAAAATAAAAAAGTATACAAAATAACTAAGAGAAAAGGAAATCATTAAAAATTATGAATATAATCTTCTCATCTCTTTTATTCTCTTTTATTCCCTACTAAGCTTTTAGATGCGAACCGCTTGGAGGGGTTGTTGATAACACTGGCTACTGAATAATCAACTAGCAGCAACCCACTTCCTTGCCGTCCGCACCCGGAGGTTGGTTGTTCGATTTTTGATTGCTTATGGTTCCTTTTTGGCATTCATATTAAATTTTATTCTTGTTTTATTTGCGTAATGGTAGGACGTTTTCGCATAGACTTCTGCAATGTGCGCGGACTCCGGGCGAACTTTTTCTCCGTGTATGCGCACATTTGTCTCTATAGGCCGGATGTTTTCGCCTTATTTGAGACCCAGGTTTCTGAAAATGCTGATCCACTGGATTTTCATATCTCTGGGTATCACATTCTATCACTCTTTAATTTTCATAGGTTGCTTGCAATGTACATTCGCGTTGAAGCTGTGCACCAATGCCAGCAACCACTTGGCATGTATGATGCGGAATTTAACTGGACATGTACATGTGTCCGATAAACTAAAAAATCAATTTGATTTAGATTTATTCAAATATTATAAAAAATATTTTATTATAGTTAATTAGCTTAAATCCGGCGTTTGCTACCCTTATCTTTTTAATTACACTGGTCTTTAGGCAAAAAGCCTTTAAAAAAAAGCTACATTGGATACAATGATTTTGATGCGCTAAATTCGAAACCGTTTTCAGTTTTTTCCATCAGGCTAAAATTTTCTTTATGGGCGTGGCAAATTTTTCGCTCAAAATATGCTAGTTATGTCAATATATTTCATCATAACTTGAAAACGACTTGCTTAGGAAATTTCCTATAAACCACCTGAATAATTTTGTTTTTGTATTTTCAACAGATTCGGAGTTATTCATAACTTAGTTGCGACGAAAATTTTTTTTCGCGCAAAATTAGAGCAATCTTTTTTGCAAAAGTCATAAAAAAATTTTTAGAACGAAAATTTTACATGTTAAACACTTAAATTAAAGCTTAAAATATTGAGAATAAAATAAGCTACAAATCTCGAAAATCGGTTGGCTATTGCTGATTTTATTCAAAATTAAATTTTTACCAAAATTAGCGGACAAAAGTTTTCTTGCAAAATTTTTAAAATTTTATTTTCCTTGATTTCCAAAATGTTATAAGAAAATTCTTAGAATATAAATTTAACATTTTAAGGATTTAAATGAAAGCCAGTTATGTCGAAAGTAAAATAAACCATAAAGGCAGGTGCCTAATTTTAATAAAAGTAAGGGGTTCATTTTTTATGGCTATGGAAGTTAAAAATTATTTTATATATTGTGGTAAATAATTCAATACAAAATGCACTTTTAAGAAAGATAATAAATATCCTATCCGATATTTGATTTTATCAAAACCAAAAGTTAATATTGAAAAGTACTCTAAGGATTATTTCGGTTATATTTTTATTTTTTATTTTTTATTTTGGTAAGTGTTTTATGTATATCAATGGCTTTGATTTGCAAAAATTATCCAGGCTTGTTTTGCTACATCTGTGAGGAATTAACTTTAAAATCACTACGCCATATAATAACTCCCCAAGCTAAGAATGCTTATAAACATTACTTTGGATTTCCTATCGATGAAAGAAACCAATATTGACTCCCAAAAATATGTTGTGATACTTGTGTAAGAGTTTTAAGTGGTTGGCTTAACGGCAATAGTAAGATCATGTCATTTATGAACCCAATAATATAGAGTGAACCAGGTATTACCAGCGTTATTTCTTCTGTTTTTTGTTTGCTAACCTTCCGATTTTGATGAAATTTGGAACACAGAAAGATATAGCTAACGAAAGTGTTCTAGGGTATGGTTTTTTAAGCTTTAGGTTGAAATTTGAGGTTAAAATTGGCAGAAAAAAGGCCAAATTTAAGAATCGAACATACGCAAATGACTAAATCGATTTTGTTGAAATTTGGAGCAGCTCATTAAAATGGTTTAGGGTGGTTTTTCCAAAATTGGATCTCGGTTACGTTGAAATGGGGAGAAAACGTTAAAAATTAATGAGTTTTCTTTTCTTTCTTGACAAGCATATTCACCATCCACTAAAAGGTTTTGTCAAAAGCGTATTATGAAAAGTTGCATTTTGAGGGGCTAATAGCGATACGATACAAGTAGTTATAACAGTATATTGTTACGAAAATAAAAATACAACACTGTATTGTGGGATTTTTGTATATTTTGTGTCACCCTGTCAATTTGGCAGCACTGCCACATCGACCATTTTTACATTACATCCGAGTTAACGGATATGAAAATATAAAATGGTCGATATTTCCTAAACCTTCCAAGCTGTAGATAATTAGGTATATACGAAGACTGCTTTGCCTACGTAGTTTAGTTATCGTTTGGCTGTCAATAAATAAAGTTGTGTTAAAGCGGAAATAAAAGTGTTGTATTAAGAAGACAAACAGTATAAAAGTTATAGTGGAATAAATAAAAACTTTAAAACAACAAAATTAGTGGGCCTGGTACCTCCCATTAAAAAATTATTTATTATCGTTCATCTCAATAAATAAAGGGTCCGCCAAATATTTTTTTATTTGGAAGTACAATCCTTCCGGTTAATAATGGAAAATAATTTCATTCAAATGGCTGCCTAGGCTGGCCATGCAGTAGCCTACACGATCGGTCCAATTTTTAAGCACATTATCGATTGTGTGCAGCGGTATTTCACCACTGGCTTCACGAATATTTAAAGCGTCAATTGTCTCTGGCTTGTTGGAGTAACACTTATCTTCGACGGCACTCCACAAATAATAGTACAACGGTGTCAAATCGCAGCTCTGAGGTGGCCAAACGACATCAGCTCTGCGGCTGATAATGCGATCTACAAAAGCAGGGCGCAAAACATCGACTGTAGCTTCGGTTGTGTGGCATGTAGCGCCGTACTGTTGAAACCAAATGTTGCTAATATCCTCCTCTTAAATTTTTGTGACCAACAATTCGTTCAACATGGCCCGATAACGATCGCCATTGACTGTAACGGCCACTCCTTGCTCATTTTCGAAGAAACATGGCCCAATTATGCTTCTGGACCAAAAACCGCACCAAACAGTGACTCGTCTTGGGTGTATCGGCTTTTCAATGTAGGCGTGCGGGTTTTCTGTGCCCCAAATGCGACAATTTTGCTTGTTTACATACCCGCCAAGATCAAAATGAGCTTCATCTGAACACATCGTACACATTCTACAACATTACCATGATTTGCAAAGTAATGTCGCAATATTTCCCAGAGTTGCTCAAGCGTATAAACAACCATATTCGTTCAGCGGAAGGATAAAACTAATTATCTGGCAAATCAGACATGAGCTTAGTGTTACCATTCACGAAATAAGCACTATTTGAAAAAAAATCGTTAGCTGGCACACCCGATATATTAGCGGACAGACGTCTTAGCATTTTCTTCATAACTACAGGAAGCTAGCAAAAAACGGATAGGATTGAGAAAAAAGGGAATTTATCTGCCATTTATAATATTCATATGGATAGAAATATTCCCGGACAACGCAGTATGAGTAAAGCTAATTTTTGATAATTATTGAGTACTATTCGCAATTAAAGTCATGTGTATGGTATGAATAGTTTAAAAATTAGTTACAAACTTATTATTTAATTTAAAAGTTTGAGAGTTTTCGGCAGCAGTTTTCTAAACGATGTGGAAAAAAACTAAGAATTCAAAGTTAAGTAGATTATTAGACCTGATTTTTTTTTTACTTTTTAATATTATTTAATACAAAATTTAAAATTTGTATTAAAAATTATGCATTTTTTAGACTTAGTTAGCTAAAAAACAAACACTTTATCAGCATTTCACATTTCATCATTGAGATTGAATAAAAAATTGTTTTTTCTTTTGATAACACTTGAAATCAATTAATTTTTTTTTTAATTTTTATTATTAGAGCGTTCATTTATTTAAATAAACATTTTAAATACAGTATGTGTGATTATAAAAATTTAGTTATCATTTATTTGTTTTAAAGTCAACATGAAAATTGTACTAATTCTTGCTCTAATTTTAAGTGTTTGTTCATTGGGACTTGCCGCTGAGTCAACTGGCTATTTTAAAGATCCCGGTAAAATTTAAAACATTAATTAATTTCATTGCAAATTATAAATATGTTTCTTAAGCTCATCCTGGTAAATGCGTTTATGATACTTTAATACTTTCACCCGGAGAAGAGGGTAAAATTCCTAAAGCCTGTGGACAATTATTGTGCAGTAGTAACAGTTTTGGCACCATACAAACGTAGATATTTTCATTTTATTTTATTTTTATTAGTTTATATGTGTGTATATGTATTTTAAAGATATATATTTTTTTATTTATTAAAGATGTGGTTCAATGGCACCCCCACCAGGTTGTAAATTTACTGATTATGTTGATATCGATGCTCCATATCCTCAGTGCTGTGAGCGAAAAGTTGTTTGTAATTAAATATATTATTTCGCATTTTAATAAATAAAAATTCAAATAAAGTAATACAAATAGATTTCATTTTCAGAAAACTTTATTATTAAAAATTTTTATATTCGCCAAAATTATCTTCAATAGGGCGGTTTTATCCGTCTAGAGAAGATTTGTTATTGTAGATTGTGATTGTGGTTCTTCCTGCTGTTGTATTGATTTAAAATTACTTTTTTAAGATATTCATCCGGTACTTTTAGTCCCGTCTGATAGCCTTACAGTGTACAGTGGTCGAAGTCAACACTTTTTTTTATTAAATATGGTTTCAATATTTTCAAAAATGGCTTCAAATTTCCATATTTTGATATCATATTACAAGAACAAGCTTTATAAAGGTATATTAGTTTTTGTTTCATTACCACCATTCCTGTTAAAAATAGTCTCAAAAGAGAGAGCATATTATTCAACCTTATCTGCGGTTCGATTACCTCTCCGCAGACAGTTATGCTTCTATCGAATATTAGTATTACAAACAAAGACGGAAAGAAGAAAAAGAAAAAGACAACAAGCATAGGGATGTATAAAATAATAATTCACCCATCGGTTCACTCCTAATTCACCAATCGTACTTTTTTTTATTATAAGTCCAATATGTTGAGATTCTATAGTATTAATTTCAGCTGCCACCTAATGCCACTGTGTGTGTTATCTTCTACATATCAAAGCGGATGGTTTTGAGACAAATTTCTAAATAACACTATGCAACAAAATACATGGAATGAAGTAGAATTACATGAATGGTGATAAAATGTTTATGATAGGAACCACCGAGTTCAACAAGAATCTGTTTTTGTATTTTTCACAATATATCGAAAATCTTAAGTTACGCGTAAAGAACGGGTTTTTTAACAGTGAGGTACTTTTATGTTAATAATTTTCTTAAATATTTATCAATTTTAGGTTTTCCATTAAGTTTAGAAAGAAGAGAAATTTACCTTTGCAATGATATACATATATCGGGTTCGCCATCTAACGTTTTTTTTCAACTAGTGCTTATTTCGTGAATGGTAACACTTAGCTCATGTCTGATTTGACAGATAATTAGTTTTATGCTTCCGCTGAACGAATATGGTTGTGTATAGGCTTGAACAACGCTGGGAAATATTGCGAGATTACTTTGAAAATCATGGTAATGCTGCAGAATGTGTGCGATGTGTTCAGATGAAGCAAAACTGTCGCATTTGGGGCACAGAAAACCCGCACGCATACATAGAAAAGCCGATACAGCCAAGACGAGTCACTATTTGGTGCGGATTTTGGTCCAGAGGCATAATTGGGCAATTTTTCTTCGAAAATTAGCAAAGAGTGGCCGTTACAGTCAATGGCGATCGTCATCGGGCCATGTTGAACGAATTTTTGTTCAAAAAAATTGAAGAGGAGGATATTAGCAACATTTGGTTTCAACAGGACGGCGCTACGCGCCACACAGCCGAAGCTACACTCAACGTTTTGCGCCCTGGTTTTGAAGATCGCATTATCAACCGCAGAGCTGATGTCGTTTGGCCACCTCGGAGCTACGATTTGACACCGTTGGACTATTATTTGTGGGGTGCCGTCAAAGATAAGTGTTACGCCAACAAACCAGAAACAATTGACGCTTTAAAGGACAATATTCGTGAAGCCAGTGGTGAAATACAGCTGCACACAATCGATAATGTGCTTAAAAATTGGACCGATCGTCTAGGCTACTGCATGGCCAGCCGAGGCAGCCATTTGAATGAAATCATTTTCCATTATTAACTGGAAGGATTGTACTTTCAAATAAGAAAATAAATTTGAGAAAATATTGAAGAGTTTTTTTTTATAGCATTTTCAAAAAAAAAAATTTTATTTGGCGGACCCTTTACTATATTTAGGTAACCTTGAGGACTCTGTGTCTACTTCTCCATATTTTCATATTTCTTTTTAGGGATTTATTAAATAAGTATGTTTAGTAATGAATAAAATCCGACTTAGTTTTTGGAAATCTGTTGGCAATTGAAGAGATCATTAGGCTTTCTAGTAAACAACGCATGAAAATATCGTGCGATTATTAATAAATCCTTCAGATTTTTGTATATCTGGGCAACGAAAATAACCAAGTAAGCAAAAATTAATAATTATTATCATCTGTATTAGATTTGCACTAGAAATTGTGTTTTAAGTCTTTATAACATTTTTACATTTATTTTTAATTTTATTTTCACACGTTTTTATTTAGAGTGGGCGTTAGGGAGGTATATTTAGGCATTAATCAAACCCATTCTAATAATAAATAATATCCACAATTATATAATGCACTGAGCAATGCTTAAGGTTGGTATTCTAACTGGAAGTATTTTTGGTCGCCGACTCTATATAAGTGAAAACACTGAGGGTTGCTATTTCAAACTTTACCCATAGTCTTATCATAGAATTTCACGTTAAAAATACGCTTTTTTTACTGAAACTGAGTTAGTTTACATATTTCGTAAACGAAAGGCTTTGTTGTTGAGGGTGCGAGTTGTGATAGAAGATAGTGTTAATTTTTAACAGTATTATTGACCCATTTTCATATTTGGCCATTTTCACATTTTTTATTAATGATTTTTTTGACTTGATATTTTGTGACTTTTATTAATATTGGATCAAATTTAATTTAAAAATACTCCGATGTTATTTATAAAACGCAAATATGTAGCACAACTACCTAGACAGACAGACAGATCTGGATCATTTGACCCACTTGCATATTTGGTAGCCAAAATGTACTTGTAAATTGGAAGTTGGTTCGATTGTTCTAACAAACCGATATTCAAGATGGTGTTTGGTTAAAATATTTCCGATATCCTTCGAAGGCAAAGATTGATGAGTTCCTGGATATTGTTCGTAGGGTATGATGTTATATTCCAGCACGTATATAGAGGAGGGCAGATTTTATTTAGGAGTTAAATATGTTGATCTTGTTCTATTTCATGATAACAGTCGATTTCTGTACAGGCTATAAAATACCGAAGATCCGAAATATTACATCATCGCTATAGTCACTAGTCTTTGTAAAAATCTAGGCTAAGTTTAGCAAAGATGTAACGATAACTGTGGGCTAAGAGGCGAATATCATCGGCGTATTCCAAAAGCTTATGCTACTGTTAATTGTTGTAGCATTGTGAACGATAACATTATGACCTAATTTTTAAAGAGTGAGAATAATATGCATTCCAGTCGGATTGCAGTTGTCACACAGAAGCTATTACCATCATGATTGTCTGGGCATTTGCTTGCGAGCGTATACGAATTTTAACTACGTGTTACCACAATTTTAACTAAAATTAAAATTCAAGATTTATAAACTAACCTTTTTGAAAAGTAACCACCACAAATAGACGTCTAATTTCCTTTACAATTTATTTTTATTCATTTTTATGATATTTTTAAACTCAATAAACAATTTTTAAATTCATAAAATAAACTTAATGCTACTAAAACTAATTGAATATTATTTGGGTGAAATTACCCATATCCGTCTATCTAGGTATGCCAATTTTACCGTCGTTCTAGTGTTAAAGCAGTTTTTTGTCGAGGGCCTTTGTTTGTTGATGTTCTATTTGACAACCCTTGTTCTAGCTCCTACGCAACTAATGGGAACAAATCGTTAACTTAAAGGTATTTTTTTAAGTATTTCCGGTTCTTTAGATAAAGCTTGTAACTTTACACGTCGTATTTACATTTACTTACATATTTGACTATTGTTTCTTTATGCTACACCAGTATAATACATGTAGACATTAAGATTGAAACATATTATACAGTTTTCTGTATATTTAACGTAGATATTTAAGCTTATAGTTAATGATGAGCTACAACTACAACAATAAAATTGTTATAATGCCAATAAATTACATTTTCATATTCTGAAAAAAAATATGTATAAATATACTATACTTGTATAGAAATAGATTAGTTCAGTTAGTATAACAAGACATGTTACGAATTTAAAATTATTGACATACAAATATTGTATAATATTTTACTTAATGTTATGCTATAGCTAATGTACATACATATACATACTTCGTTTGAATTTTTAAATCTGAAACTAATTAAAATTAACAAGAGGTGTTTATTTATGTATATATGAACGAACATGTATAGTAGTAAAGTAGTCAAGTTTTGTTGGAGAATAGGGTATGAATGCATATATTATTGCCACTTCTCAGATACATTACAAATATTATTCTGGTCTAATATGATGCTTAAAGTGTAGCGAGTTTTTTTTTGTTTTTTTGTTTGTCTTCCCTATAATGTTAAACAAGAGACCTTCACATAATTATCGGCATCACCGATCATGATAATTGTTTTTATAATAATTATTTAATTTAGTTTCAATCGTGTATCGATAATATTAGGCGCTCCCAAATGGTAACTTCAAACCTTTTCATAAAACACTTGTTGACTTTGTACATAATGATACATTAGATTCAATAATTTGCAATTCACTTCTGGTAGTACTGTCATCAGCATTATTCTCATTGTCATCATCTTTAACCCTAAAGCCAAAATAAAATATTTATAAATTTTATTTTATTTTTTAATTTTTTTTTTTTTTTTTCTTTAAAATGACATTAAACTATAAGTGTTGTTTTGTCTTAAGCATCTTTTAATTCCTGTAATTTACCACACATTAAGACACTTTTTAAGCCATCTTTAAGAAGCAAAATACCGTTATTTTAATATCAACCATTATTTAATGCAATGGCATAAATTTTTCATGATCAAAGCCAAGCGATTACCAGCAATAAACACCACATAATTGAAAAAGAATAAAGAAATATTTTTGAATTATTCATACATGCATACATACATATGTAGATCCCTAAAGAATTAGAAAAATGATAGAAACTGTAGACAATATAAAAAGGTAAGCCCAATTTATTTGCCTAAAAACTTCCACGATTATAAATATTAGGGTGGTGCTTAAATACAAAAATTAATTGTAATTTAATTTTTAATCTCTTTATTTTGTTTTTTTTTTTTTTTAATATTAGATTATAAAAAGTACTAAAATTATAATATAGTTTTAGATATTTTTTGCACCGAACTTCCTTTCGGCAAAAGTAAGTACCACACTAATGTTCTCAATACACACATGCTTATCTGAGACATTAATTACTATTTATTAGGCGAAAAAAAGAAAAATTACATAAAACAAGTACGTCTTTGACGCTTCTGTAGGTACAAGCCCAAGTCGATATTTTTAATGTTTTTTTTTTTTTTGTTTTTTAGTATTTTTGGTACCTCAAATGTTTTGACTTGACTGCAATTAGTATTTTATACACTACAGTGTATGTATCTATTTATGTGATTTATTCTCCATTCTTGTTTAGTAGATGGAAAAGGACTAGGCAAAGGATGATATAGGAAAATCAGATCAAAATTAATAATCTCGGTTGCGATGACAGAGAACGATTTGATGGTGCATTCGTGATCGTATGGAGTCGGAAAGTACGAGACAGATCCATTACTTCGGCTGAAAGGCCTAACAGGGAAAAGGTCCCAAACAATCCCCATCTAAAGACCCAAAAATTCCACTTTCCTCACGTGAGCCAACCGGTATCCTTGACAAAGTAAATTAACTTAGACAGTGACAAAACCCTATGACAGTCTAGATCATGGAAGTGACATGCACCCAGGTGCCTTAGTCTAAGCCCTCATAGAGCTAAACAGTCACAGAGAAGATGCTGTACCGATTTCTCTTTCTACACATCCTGACAGATCTTATAGTAGCTATGACCATGGTGTCTTATGAGCTCTGCCATGCGACCTAACAAATAGTGCCTGGCAGTTATGCCCGAAAGAGAGCCGACCCTCTTCTAAGTCTAAGAAGAAATATAATTCTTTCACTAAAAAGAGAAGTCCAAAGCATTCTGGATAGTGGTGGTATTGGTTTACCTGTGTTCCATCTTGCTCAGTGTGGATCTGTCTATTAAGCTCGACAGCGAGCCCAGAGGAGCATGCATGTCTTCCTGCGCAAGAGACAGAGATTACCCACTAGTAGCGCGCTCATCAGCAATTTCATTGCATCGGATGCCCACATGACTCGGAACTAATATCAGCTCGATATGTTTCCGTTCCAGCCTGGCCAGTGAACGAATGCAGCTGAGGAGACATTTCGATTTAATCACATACGAGTTGAGAGCACTGATTGAATCTGTCTATAGCGTAAACCTCCGCCTGTGCAGTGCAATCATCGGATAGTCTGAGTAGGACCCTGATATCATCAGAGTAGGAACCCTACCTTTTACTCGTACTCTAACCATAGGTGTAGATCGTGACTGTGTCATCTTGGAGGACTGATCCGTCAGCCCATTCATCCCTAGAAGCTATCATACTGCTGTAAGCCTTAAGGAAGTTCGAAATTCGAAGCTAGTATCGCTCTATCTGTCCGCCCACTTTTTGTAGGGTAGTATCGCATCCAATGCTAACGTGGCTTAGTCCATCTGACTCCCTGAGTCTAAGTGTAGATTTTGCAGAGACACATTTGACAAAGATATCTACATAATGGCTAAAAGAGTCGGAATCGAACACAGTATAGTTGTAATAATCTTTCTACGTCTTTAAGACGGTAATGGCTAGAATATACCAATAAGCCTGCTTAAAAATGTTTTAATAAAAATGGATACAATATTCTTGATTGGCCGCTGTAGTAGCTGAATTCTAACCCCATCAAATATTCGTGGGTGTTGCTGGTACTCCACGGAATTGGAATAAAAAACAAAAGAAAAATCATATGAACCATATGCATATGGTCAGAGGGAATAAATCAAATTAAGATTGTTGTGCTAAGTCTAATGCAGAAAGTTAGTTATATCGTTGGTAAACAGTCAATTTGTGTTGGATTAATATGACAACACTTTTAAAGCCTTTAATCACTTTACCAAAATTTGGTTCGTTAATTCAAATACTATATAGGAAAAAAGTAACAACTTGTCTACATTTGAGTTTAGTCTTCACAAAAATGGTTCTCTAAATAAATTCTTAGGTTCTTAAAAAAAGAGAAATTAAAATAAGTAGTCGGTTAAACCGGTCTTTAATTCCCTATGACAACTACACGAATAGTAGTTAATCATCCGTATTAATCGACAATTACATTTTTACCAGTTTGTTTATTTCGCGTTTATGTATTTAATGTATGTGCTTGAATGTCAAGTTTCGGAATATTAAAAAAACAAAAATTCAAAAATTAAAACCCATATTTAAATTGTTGCACGATATGCCTGTTTAACAAATAAACTTTTTTATTTTCACTAAGGGCAGAAGCATTGGCAAATGTTCTTTTTTGCTTTGTAACCGTTGATTTAATACATACATACATATGCATACATACTTATATTTGCTTTAACTACATATTTCAACTATCATTTTGCACTTGTTAGTCTTAAATGCCCCTAAAATGATTGTATATTTATGAATTCCAAATCGAGGTTGCCTCTGATCGGTGTTTAGATACCAACAACTATTACAAAATGGCAACAAAAAATTAATGCTTAAAGCAAGTCATGCTCTTTAAAATGATAATGAAAAATTATGGTAAAAAAAAACAAAATAAGAAAAATTAAAAACGTTCCAAAGCTAATGATGCCATCCTCGTATGATGAATAAGAAACGAAATTTTTAAGTGCGATACTGTACATACTTACATACATAATTAGATGATGAGAAAGATAGATACACTGTTTACATTTTTTAAAAGCTTTTGCTACTACAGTAGTAATATAACAACATCAACGGCATAAACCGCAATAAAATCAGCAATAATAACCAGCAATTAAATTGGGCAGATGGCATAATAACCTGTGGACAACCAATACATACGTACATTCACTTTCTCGTATTTAATAAAAGCATTCAATTACAAATTAATAGCAATGTTCACACTGGTATCGAATGAAATTATGACATTAAATGATAATATTGGCGTAAAGTATGTACATAAAGAAACATTTTCTAAAAACGTTATTTGTTGGTGTATTATTGTTCAAGTTTAGTAAGATTAAGCAGTGGGCTTATTTGGGAAAATTTAAATTCCGATTTGAGTTTGACTTTAACTCTAGTGTATGCACATCATGAGTACAATCAATAATTGACAATTAACCATGAATTATTTCGTTCAACTATTGTATGTTCATCAACAGCTTGTTTGTATTAATTACAAAATTTATTTCACACAAATATAAATAATAAATATTTCAAAATGCTGCAACAATAACAAAAATTGCTTAAATACCATCTATGAGTAGAACTGATGTTCAAAACGAATTATTTCTATACGAAACCAATTTTATTTAAACTACAATGAATGACAAGCATTTGTCTGATAATACTCATAATGAGAATTAAGCTTTTATGACTTTAATTTTTTTTTCGCTTCTCATTACTAGCTAAAACCTGGCGTGCCTCGCTACCCTAATCTTAATTATTATCTTAAATGCTACATTTTTACCCTTTTGCCACATATTGTTATCTTCTGGCCAAAATCCAATAATTTGTTCTTTCCAGAAAGACACTGTTGGTTCTGCTTTTTAGCTGTATACAGTCTTCAAACACACATTCATTTGTTATAGTATACGTATATAGATAACAATTCCCGCTTTTCAGCAGATATGGAAGCTTTAATAGTTGTCCTTCTCCACATACACAAAATTGAATATTTAGTATGAATGGAAATTGCCACGCCCACTTATTCAATCTCGCCCTGTTACTGACTGATGATGTGTGTTGTTCACGACGTTACTTCAATCTAATTTAGAAACTTGTACTATTACCGTTCTCATGATATACAAAAATTAATAGTTAATTTCTGTGGTAAATGTCGGAATTGTCCAATTCCGGCCATTCTTAGTCTGATGATTTGCATTGAAGTCATTTAGACCAAATTAAGAATATTTTGCTTAAAACATTTTAAAGATATACAGAAGTCAATATTTAGTTTGAGGTATCACGCTCCCTAGTCTAAATCGGCCTACTTTTTGACTGATGAAAGCCATTCGGACCCAATGCTGAAAATTTCACTTTAAACGTTCTCGAGATATATAGAAATCAATAGTTAGTGAAGATTTTTATTGCCTATGAAGTCATTCAGACCAAATTCAGAAACTTTTAGTACAAGAGCAGCAAAAATCGATACTTATTTTGTATAGACTATGAATCTATTTGTATGGACTATGAATCTATTTGGTACAAACTTTCTGTTACCATTTTGAAGATATAGACAAATAAATATACACTTCGTATGGAAGTGGCCTTGCCCAGTTTCAGTTTTTGAAGTTCCTTCCAGACATACAGAGCGATATTGAAAAAATTTCAAGAAAATCGGTTCAGCCGTTAAGCTGTCTATAAGGCACAAACAAATAAACAAACCAGCAAACAAACATGCAAACACACATTCGTTCTTACATACTTATAAGATTGGAGATGTGTTAGAATATTTTTAAAATATCATGTAATAACATGACTGTGTATCGATTCTGTTTTGAAAGTTTTCTTAAACGTGTAAGACGACCTACGAAATATTTGAATTTTTTTTTTTTTTTTTGTTTTTTTTTTGCTGTCAAATTGTACTAAAATATAATTGTGACATTTATGCTGAACCTAGAAATTTACTTCAATTAAAAAGTTTTAATAAAAAAATATTTTGATATTCTTTTATTGCAAAAAAAAGAAAGAAAAAAAAATTGAAATAAAAATTGCATACCAATTCTTTATAATTCTATAAAAATTCTAAAATTTCGTAATTGTTTTGACAAGTCAGTCCATAAATGGAAATCAATATGAATATAAATCGCATCAGATCCCAAAGTTTGGATGACGAAGATAATTTTAGTGCCCATTCACGTAATTCTTCAGGTTTTTTCAATTCTTTGAATTCCGCCAACAATTCGGACTCGGAATGTAGTGGCCCCGTGTCGGTGCGTGATATGGTGCAGCGTTACAATAAACAATTTCAAAAGTCGCAAAATAATCAAACCAATTATAAAATCAAACATCGTTATACGGCTTCCCATAGACATCATTCGCAACACCAATTGGCTGCCACGAAATCATCGTTTTGTGGCTTAAACAATTATGGCTCACAAATGAATAACAAACAATTCAATGACCAATTGAACGAAGGTAAATTAATGATACCTTTGGATAATCTTGAACAGCATAAGAGTACTTGCTGTAAGAATTGTACTGCTTGCTTGTGTTGCCAAACTAGAAGCCTTAAGAATTGTTTAACCACTAAAACGCTTCCAACACCAGCTACAGCACCACTGCTATTGCAAACAAGTAATGAGAACAATCAAAATCCATACAACCATTTAAATTTCCATTGCATTGGTTGTGGTTGTGGTAGGGGTAGTAACAGTACACATAGTTGTTGTTGTAAAAACAATTCTAAAGATATTCTTGCGGTTGAGAATTGTATCACAGGCGATGGTACTACAGAGGCAAATAAACCAAATAACGTAATAAATGCTGGTGAGATAGAAGAATTACATAAAAAAGACTCTACCGTTGGTCTCCACAGAAATCATCTTCAACGACGTAGTTCTCAACAACTTGTGGAACAAAAAAGTAATCATTTACTGTCAACTGATAGTATTGAAGAGGCCAAACATCTACAACAGCAACAGCATCAACCTACAGAAACATGCTATCAAAGCAAGACCACAATTGCAAAGACTTCAAGTGGTAAGTATGTAAGCGAATGGAAGTAGAGTGTGTAACCACACCACACCACACCACACCTCATCTTCTGCATCTTAAACCAAAATGACAAAATGTATGCGTAAAATGACACAATTTCTTACTTAATTCTCTAGCAATATGTACTGATATTATAATATTTATTTACTTTTGGTAAATATAGGTGTGCGTATTATAATCGATATATTCTTTGATCAAGAACAATGTACCAACACTAATGCCACCGATATTGTGGGCAGCAGGGTAGAAACTGATATACCACAAAGTCGTATATTATCTGAATTTCAACAGCAAATACTGACAAAAAATAAAAGCAATATTGCCATTGTCGATACCAATAATAGTGTTGTTCCTGCTAGTGCTGCTGCTGCTTCAGCTACATCTTCTGCTACATCTCTTAATAGGGGTTAGTGGTTTGTTTTAAAGAAGCCCTCTAACAAGAAGTCTTTTTGAAATTGTTGATCCAAATGCTTATGGATTTGATTTGTTATTTTTTTCTTTTCTTCTTTCTAAATGTAAAGAATTGGTTTTGAAATATTTCATAATCTCCATATAATAATTTTAATATATTTTGGATGTTGTTTTTTTTATTATTGAAGAGTATTAATTTTTGGTTAAATATGAGTTGCAATATTTTTCAAATTTATGTTTGAGCTTCAAAATAATAGAATAATAAACACTTTTAAGTTTTCAAAACGTTTATGCATTTATTCATCATAGTTATAGAATCATAAGATTGCCGGATTGATATAACAGAACGTGAAATGTAACATAACTAAATTCGTATAGTGATTTTTGTGAATTACGTACCTACTCGTATATGGTATAGAAAAATGGATAGATGTGTAACATCACTTTCCACTTTTCAACCAAATTGTCGATGTCCTTTCGCCAAAAATCGACTGGTTTAACAAGCTTTTCTTAATTCACGTACCATGCCTTTCCAGAGTGCCACCAGACGCAGATTATGGTCTTCATTGGATGGAGGTCAATCATGACTCTTGGCTTTGAGATATATCCTAAAGCAAGCCAACCCTTTCTTCGCTTTGTATACAGCTACATACATATAGGCATCACTTCTCATCTCCTACAACGGTTCGGTGCTCAAAGCGCTGTTTATGATCTCGTGTTGCTCGATAATGGGCGAGATATTGGAAAGCTATATGTATATGTATATATTTTCCAACACTCAATTTTTAAACAAATCCCATTAAATTAATATGATTAAGAATCGCTTTATGACCGTAGTTCAGTTTTGCAGCCAATTCACCTCTTTTTTGGCAAATGTTGTAAAACAAAAGAAAACATAAAAATGTAGAAACTTTTTTCCCAATCCAATACAAAAATCGGGTATGTTCTGTAAACCGAAAATGAGTGAAATTCAAATCGAGTAAATTTTCAAAGACAATTTAAACTTAAATGCGCCATATACTTTAGACTTTTAATAATCAAAGTGTTATTTGAAAGGTAGTGAAGTGAATTAAAAAAAAAAAAAAATATCAAAATTATGTCCAATTTGAAAATTATAGCAATTTTCAGTTTCATTCGACTTCGATTTCATACCATTTCGGTTTACAGAACATACCCAAATATATTCTTGGTTTATGCATTATCTACCACACCCACAATTCTAACTTACTAAACTAACATTTTTGCCACTTTAAAAGTTAGCCATAAGAATATGTTACATATGAAAAAAATAAATCCTTCGATTTCCATTTATATCGGGTGTTTTGTTTAGAGGTTCATATTTTTGAATTGAATCGAATTTTTCGAATTTGAATCGATTTAACAGCTGAGAGTTGCTTTTCATTATGGATATTGATATTGAACTTGCATTCAAAATGTTGTTCTTCGATGAAGCCATTTTTTGGTTGAGTGGATACTTAAATTAGTAGAATTGTCGCATTTGCAGTGAAGTTGGCAGCACATAAGCTTTTGTCGAAACATCATTACATCTATAGAAAATTACTATGTGGTGCGCTTTATGGACTAGCAGAGTCATACGTCTACAAAAACGATTATGATCAGGATGTTAGTAATTTTTTCGTACCTAAATTAGCTGGCATTAATCTTGCTGGCGTGTGGTTCCAATAAAACGGAGCCACAATTGATTTACTCAAAGAAACTTTTGATGAAAGAGTAATATCACGTAATGGTCCAATAAATTGACCATCAAGATCATGTGATTTAACCCAATTGGAAATATGTACGAGTATATTCTTATTTCGTTATGCGAAGTCAATTGGCTACAGCGATAAACCAGAGACAATTGAACACCTGGAAATCAACATTCGAAGATATGTATTTTGGCGAAATACGGAGAGATGAAATCTGAAGGTTTGTGTTTCTGAAAATTTGTGTTTCAGATTTCATCCTGTACGCGCCAGCCACATCATATTTAAACATTAATGTCATACAATGTTCTATCCAACAAAGCCCGTTTCATTGATATTAAAAATAAATTTTTTGTGTTATTATGATTTAAGCTTGTGTAACTGTAAAAAAACACCCTATAAAATGTTTAACTTTTGTTTTATAGAGTCAAAATTAGGAACAGCATGCATGTTGTTAATAAGCATCGTTAACAATCAAGGAATAAACTTCGATTTTTTTGGTAGTTACCAGAGAGTTGGGTTTATTGCATTGAATTTGTAATGCATTATCGTTTCCATTACCGCTAAGCGACTTTAATGCAGCAATACTGCAGCCACAACTACGGATGTTATCTTTAAAATATTCCTTTTCTATTGTATTGGAATTTGGATTTGTTTCTTTTCATCAGAGATGAATAAAGTTGTAAATATAACTTGTCAAACTAAAATAATGCGATTCGATATTTGTGATCAGTGGATAATGCAAATGAAATTTCGCCATCACTAAACATTTATTTTACCTTCAGTTTTACTGGTAATAAAAAGTGTTCATTTAGGATTGACTGCAACTAAGTATATACTCGTATGTAATAGTATCATGTCTATCTATCAAAGTGTATGACAGTTCATCCCTTAAAGAAAACGATAGTGGAACTGAGGCAGTGGAACTGAATTTGCATTCCACTACAGTGCAAATGGATTTCTAGTGCATTACCACTAATAATTTATAATTAGTGCACTAAATTGCCATTAAAACTGAAATAGTTTGATTTAGTGCACTAAACTTCCACTACCACTGAATATTCAGTTTTACTGGTAATGCAAAGTGTTCATTTAGGGTTGACTGCAACTAAGTATATACTCGTATATAATAGTATCATGTCTATCTATCAAAGTATATGACAGTTCATCCCTTAATGAAAACGATAGTGGAACTGAGGCAGTGGAACTGAATTTGCATTCCACTATAGTGCAAATGGTTTTCTAGTGCATTACCACTAACAATTCATAATTAGTGCACTAAATTGCCATTACCACTGAAATAGTTTCATTTAGTGCACTAAATTTCCACTACCACTGAATATTAAAGGCGATAATGCACTATTTTTTTCACTATCACTAACAGTAGTGGAAAATGAAATCCAATGCAATAAACGCAACTCTGGTAGTTAAGTAGTCTTGCATTTCAGATAATGCTTCATTTTGTAAATATTAAAATAACTTTTGAGAGAACTTTTCTCATTAATTTGATAATTTGATAAACTTTTCTAAAAGTTTATGCTACAAATTCATCCAAAAAGGAGATTGCAAATTGCTTTTAATTATTTTCTTCTGCAATTATAGATTAGAACCATCAGATAATATCCTCCTTTTTTAAAGGGATAATTAACATTTGACTTTAACTACATGAAAAACTTATATTACATTTATTAAAACTTATTGTTATGTACTAGTACATTTCCAAATATATATGTATGTATATAGAATGTATATGTATGTACTCGTATATATATATCAAAATTCATGCAAATTTTTTTTTTTTTTTTTTGGTTCACAGTTTTAAGCTTTTCAGCACGATTTTGTATTAATTCATTAGCAAAAAAGGCGTATAAAGAAATAGGAAATTATTACTGGTTAATAATGATAATAAGGCCCCTAATAGAAATTATTTTTTATTATCAAAACTACAAATATTGCTTTTTTTGTAAATATCTAACATTTTTTAATATGATTTCCAATTTCCAGCTTGCTTAGCCACGAAATAGTTTTACGAAAAAATTGCAAAGGCCAAAATTGTATGAATAACTCGTGAGCTCAATGCAAGCAAAATATTGTTTGTACTCGTATGTAAAATATGAAAAGGAAAAACAGACATACTTTCTAGTACTTCTACGTTTTGTCTGGATTATTGAAGAAAAAAATATGCTGAAAAATACCATAATGATGGTGGATATAATAAATATATTAGTATGTATTCCTTTCTGTTTGTTTTTTCATCTTTAAAACTCTTACGTACATTTCTGGCATTATGATATAAAGAAAATACTGCATTAAGACTGAAATCAATGATTACAATACAAAAAATTACTTAAAAACTTAAACAAGCTTTTAAAATAGATTGAAGTCAATATGATCATAATTAAGTCAAACGAAATAATGATGATATAAACATCTAATACCAGTATGACATGAAGTAAACTTTGAAGAAACACAGATTTTAAATTTTAAATGAATTTTATCTGAAGCGATTAATATGTATACGATTATTTATGTACGTTTTCGAATATTTTTCTAATTCAATCAACAAATTTTATTCCACAAAGTAAAGTTATAAATTTTATGTCGAAATTACGAGTACAAGACTTGGTTTATATTTAATTTAAGTGCAAACTTTCTTAAGACTCTCTCTCTTTCTCTTTCTATTCAAATTGTGTAAAAACAAAAATTCTTAAAGACTTAATTTGAAAGCTTTTAGATTTTAGTTCTTTGAAAATATCGTAATTCTTTAAAAATTGAATAAATCTTTTCAAGTTAAACTATTGCACGAAAAGTGATATCAATGTTTAAAAAAAAACAAAATTCAGTCAAAAAATCTCTTTATGCAATTCATGTGACACAATGATTTATAGGTTTAAGCAAAATTGGCAAAGATCATCATCAGCTTTATAAAAATTAAACTGAAAACACTTTTGCGCGGATTTAGGGAATCGAATTTAATCTAAAATCTAAACAAAATTTCCCTTTTTTCCCTTTTTTTTGGAATAACATTTTGCACACAATTGTTTTAAATTTGTTACACCAATTGAAAATAATTGTTCAATATTATTTTGTATACATTTGTTAAACAGAAACACAAAAGTCATCAACAATGTGTTAAATAAATCAACGATTTGCAAAACCATTCCAAAAACCATATTTTTGTTTAAAAATGTTATTAAAAAAAGTGTGAAATTTTTCTGTTTTTATTTAAACAAAAAGAAGCATTATCATGCATTTAATTAAAAAAAAATTCGAATAAAGGCAGTGGTTTTTAAATGTAATATTATCCAAATGTAAAAACACTCTAAGATAACACAGTGCTACAAAGTTGAAAAGCTTGAGAACTGATACTGTTTATTAATTGTTTCTCCTTTTAAAGAAGTCAATAAAAACAACTCTGATTGACTTACAAATGGGTAACATTTGTATAAAAGAAAATATACGCTTTTAACCCTGGAACCCTACCCAAAGCAGATATTTAAAAACATGTTTTACTTTTATCTTTTATGTTTAAATATGCTTCACGTTTTAAAGCCAATACAATTACCGATGAAGAGATACTGAGTAAACGAAACACATACCTATTAATTGTTGACGCTATTGTGTAGCGGGAATAATTTTTTTCCCGTTATCCTAGGAATGGAAAAAAGCGGGAAATAAAAACCCTAATATGTAGCTATGAATAAAATTAGTATATTTAGCTAAGTTATCAGCTTACAAGTGAATGAAGGTAAGAAAACCGGTTTTTACCTAAAACTCAAAATTTTGAAAATCTTTCGAAAATTTCAAAAACCGATTTTTGTTGTACTCGATAGCGGCTATCAGGAAAATAGTATCAGTTCCCAAGTTTTTCAACTTTGCTCTTTTTGGTAGCACAGTGTAATTTATTAATAATTTTTAAATAAATTAAATTAAAAAACTTTGGGAATCTCTGAGTTTTTTTCTGTATGATTTTTGATTTGTAGTAATTTTTCATTTCCATTGGTATGAATGAATTGGGAAATTATGGCAAATTATCCACCCTCATGAAACGTTAATTTTGTTACAGTGAAATAGAAACCTACTAATGATGAAAAGATATCGGTTAAATACCAAAATAGTAATGAACTAAAGAGTAAATAAAGAAAAAGAAAAGTACAGTAAACTAATTCAATGGACCACTGCTAACAGACAGAAAAAAAGAGAATTCGTTGGTTTTATTTCAACAAAAATTTAGGTATAATAGAGTTAAAAATTTAATGCTAAGTCTACTTGCACAATTTCACAAAATTACGAACGTGTATACCACGTCTCACAAAGTTTCGTAGGTATAATATAATAAAAGTAGAAGTTGCGATCTTATAAACTTGAATATGCTCTTAACATTTAAATGCCGTTATTTTATAAGATTTAAGGAATATTTTTAATATACTTCAAGAAGGTGGATAAAGTCATAGTAAATCATCTTGACAAATGCTGACAATGGTAAAGCATCGATGACTGATGTCATAGTCATTTTTTTCGCATGACCTATCCATAAATGTATAGAAATGATATATTTCTTTTCAATTTTTGTTCGTGTATGTTTTATATTTCGAATTTTTTATCCGTGTATCGATATGAAATGTTATTTTTTGTCATTTTTTAGTGTATTTGGCTGAATTATCACATTGTCAGGGGTTCTCAGCCAATTTTGTCACTATACCTGGTCAAAAATATATGGGTCAAAACAATTTTTATTTTTTATTTTTTTCGGTGTTGTTGGCTTAAGGGTAATGATGTGAAGTGTTCATAGTCATTTTTTTCGCACGACCTATCCATAAATGTATAGAAATGGTAAATTGTTTTTTCAATTTTTTTCGTGTATGTTTGTTTAGTTTCCACCCAAAAATCCTCCAGTTCATATTTTTTTACTAAATTTAGCCAAGACATACACCAAATCGCACATTTTTCTTATATAGCCAATTCTCCTCTACTCTTTGGTGTCACACATGACTTTTTGAAGTAATTCTTCAAATTATCATAGATGACTGAAGTTGATTTTGTTATGCAGACGTCAGTTTATTAGTGAGTCCTAACAGACAATATCATCAAAATTCATTTTGTTTTATTCGTTGACGGGAAGCTGTAACAAACAAAATCTTGTGTCGTTCAGCATATAGTGAACCTACAACAGGCAATGTCGCTAAATTTCAGCTTTCTTTAGTATGGTGACATTCAATGACTTTGTCATTCATAACTAAGTTTGGTTGTGTCATTGTCATTGATGCAATTTTTCATTTAAAATAATTTTATACAAATTTTGACTTGACACTGATATTGTGACGATGATTCATTGATAAAAATATCATTGTGACATTCTCGTTTATATTCGCCACTGGAATATTTATAGAATATATTGAGTTTTGTTTTTTCAATTACTTTTGTGTAGGCCTAGAATTAATAATCAATTACAATTTGATTATTTCTCAAACATTTCAAAATCTATAGCTGACCTTCGTCCATTTTAACTTTCAATTTTTACCAAGATCATCATCATCATCATCAACATCTTCATCGTTACACTTCCACATCATTTATCTCAAAGAAAAAAGCATATTTTGTAAATTAAATATTTTTCAAATAAAGGGTCCGCCATCTAACGTTTTTTTTCAACTAGTGCTTATTTCGTAAATGGTAACACTTAGCTCATGTCTGATTTGACAGATAATTAGTTTTATCCTTCCGCTGAACGAATATGGTTGTGTATACGCTTCGCTAAGTGGGCCTCCGATCGACTGACAGAAGATGCCGATTTTGTCAAAAAAAAATCATCTTTTCAGATGAAGCTCATTTTGATCTTGGCTGGTATGTAAACAAGCAAAATTGTCGCATTTGGGGCACAGAAAACCCGCACGCATATATTGAAAAGGCGATACACCCAAGACGAGTCACTGTTTGGTGCGGATTTTGGTCCAGAGGCATAATTTGGACATTTTTCATCGAAAATTAGCAAGTAGTGGCCGTTACAGTCAATGGCGATCATTATCAGGCCATGTTGAATGAATTTTTGTTCACAAAAATTGAAGAAGAGGATATTAGCAACATTTGGTTTCAACAGTGCCACACAGCCGAAGCTACACTCGATGTTTTGCGCCCTGCTTTTGAAGATCGCATTATCAGCCGCAGAGCTGATGTCGTTTGGCCACTTCGGAGCTGCGATTTGACACCGTTGGACTATTATTTGTGGGGTGCCGTCAAGGATAAGTGCTACGCCAACAGGCCAGAGACAATTGACGCTTTAAAAGACAATATTCGTGAAGCTATTGGTGAAATACAGCTGCACACAATCGATAATGTGCTTAAAAATTGGACCGATGCTGCATGACCAGGCGAGGCAGCCATTTGAATGAAATTATTTTCCATTATTAACCGGAAGGATTGTACTTTCAAATAAAAAAAGAAATTTGAGAAAATATTCAATAGTTTTTTTTTTGTATAGCATTTTCAAAAAAAAAAAAATTATTTGGCGGACCCTATACAAAAAAGCAAAATACTCGTACTGAAATACAATTGTATACATTATTAACCAATAAATTTATGAAATGATAAAGGTTAAAAATAAAAATTTCATTTAAAATTTCAAGCATAAAAAATTCACAAATTCATTTTAGATAAAAAAATCAATTTATTTTAATTCAGTTTTATAAGGTGCTCCACTTTCAATTTCTATTTATGGTTATCTTTTGCTTTTGTCCGTCTTTGCGCCAATCAATTTCAAATCATCAACGCATTAAACATTTTTGTATAACGGTTTTTAATAAGACATCACAATACCTTTTAGCTTATATCAGCCATCATAGGTAATTACTTTTATTAAATGCCCTATATCTTTGCAAATAAATTACTGCTACTTTTCGCAATATGAAACGAGTATAATTTTTTTAAATACTATATGATCTAAATTTGAATGACAACAAGGTTGTGGTGCTAAATGATTAACTTGGTACCATCTATCATTTCAAATATCTTAATAAATTTTCAAACTCTAATGCCAGCATGTAAACATGTATGTAAAATATTTTAGTTAATGCATCTTTTTTAAATTTTGTTTATGCCTATATGATACGTATGTATGTATGTATATACATAAGTATCTATATTATTGAACTTTACCCAAGAGACCAATTCACAAGCAAAATGTAAATGAATTGTAGAATAAGCTTATCATAAGAGATTTCCTACAACTTTTTATAAGCATACTTATTATAAGCACTTATTATAAGCTTATATAAATACAAAAAAATAACAGTTTTGAAATACTATTTTAAAAATGCTTCGCACGTCAATACCTTTTAGAATAATACTTCTATACACTTAGTTCAGATAACAATTGAACAATATTATTAACATTTGACTTATTCTCGCTATAGTTTTGTAAGTGTTTTTGATAAATATTTTTATAATTATTTTTTTTTTTTTTTGACAATGTTCAAAAAGCATTACACACGTTTGTAAGTATAATATATATTTCTTTTTTTTTAATTTGAAATTTTTTTTTTTGAATTCGTATTACATCATTCCCTTAGTTCCCACATATTCTTCGAAGTCTAATGCCATTTTTCGAAGCATTTTTTGCTTTTGTCGTAAATTCTTAATTGGATCTGGATTAGGGCTTTATGCTGGAAAATCAATCGACCAAACCTGTTGTTGTGTTAGTCATTCTTTATACACATATAAATATATTTATAATTCTCAAGTTACAAAAATATTACAAATGTAAGCTTATTATAAGCATGATTAGAAAACTATTTTTCTGTAAGTATATTCTCTAATTAGACTTCTAAGCTTACTGTATATTATAGACAGCAATATTATCGCAAGGGTACAGTTTTGATTATTAAACAATTTTTAATAAGCCTTTTAAAATATTATTCACCACACTTTTCTAAGCTTAAGGCTTATGTAAGTAAACTTGTTACAAGTTATTTCTAAATCGTTTAGGTTTGTTGGGTAGTTTTTTTAATTACGCATATACATACATACATACATACATACAAGTTTTTCTTAAATTATTTTCTTAAATAATTTAAATGTCACTCAATTTATTATTTTGAATTTTTATTTGCTTTTTGTTACACTTCATTTGCATTTAAATGATTATAAACAACTCTAGTGTGTTAGTTACGGTGTAAAACTCCCATAACTGTCAATCATAGATATGAAGTTTCACAGCTTTTTATGGATCTTAAACCAAAACTGGTTAAAACAAATAACGAAAAAGAAAAAAAATTATTCTTTTCTGATTTATCTTTTTTAAAATTAAGATTTATTTTCTAATATCGCTAAAGGCAGCGCCAAAAAATTCACGAAATAGAATTGTTTTAAAAGTTAGACGAATTTATTTGTTAAGTGTGGAAAATTAATGATTTCTTTGTTTAGATTTGCCTCTGCCACGCCCACAGTATGACATTTTAGGTAAGGAAAGCTTAAAAGCACAACTATGGATACAGTCCCCTAGTTGACAAAAATTTCTATTTAAAAGTTATTTTAACCTATTTTTTAATGGATTTAGACCAAGTCAGTATTTTTTTCGCAAAAAACAAAACCAATCTTTAGTATTCCTATTAAATAGGGCTTAAGGGCAACTCAAAGTCAAAAATTTGTATTTATTTTTTTGCAATTTGAGTTTTCTAATATCTCGCTTTCTGGTGGACACAGTAAGTTAAACTTTTAGTATTATGTGTATGTATCAATTGCCTTATGTAAATCACTGAACCAACATATATTGAATCGGTTTTACAGTTTTCTCAAGAGGGGCTGAAAACACTACCTTGATCAAAAATTATCCGGAATAACCCCGTGTGGCGGTCCCATTGTTCCGATTTAAGTTTTTTTCTTTTTTTGGTAAGCTGATATTCCTGCTAAATCTTAGCGTCATAGCTTGACATTTGCATTTTTAATATTCGGTTTACTGTATGTCCATCAGTGCTTCCTGCGATTTTTCCATTATTTTCTCTCGGCTGCTGGAACGGGTTCCACGTAATAGTTCCACGTAACTCGATTCCACAGAAATAAGTCACAGGGAGCCAAATCAGGTGAATTCGGCGGCTGTTCGATGGTACTTGTTGCATAATAATGCCACTCTGCGACGGTACGTTATCATGGTGCAAAATCCACGAGTTTTTTGCCCACAATTCTGGTCTCTTTTGGCGAATTGCTTTACGAAAACGTCTCATAACGCCCAAATAATACTCCTTGCTTACTGTCTAGCCTTCTGACAAAAATTCATAATGCACTACACCGTTATAATCCCATGAAAACTGTGAGCATTGCCTTCTTTTTTGGCTGAAAATGGTCTCGGTTCATTTGGAGAACGCCATTCACTTGCCTGATGTCTGGATTGCGTGTCGTACTCATAAGCCCATGCTTTGTCTCCAGTAATGATCATTTTAATGAATGTGGGATGTCTTTGGCCACCTCAACACGGTCAAAATTGTAAAAAGTCGCCAACACACATAGAGATAGATGTACTTGGCTACATAGCTTTTGCAAACGTATCAGCAATAGATGTACCAACCTAACAAAAACAAACAAAACTCAAACCGGAACGATTGGACCGCCACACGAAAACTTTTTAAGCAAGGTGGTATGTGTCCAAATTACTTGTGGATACCTTGTCATACATAAGTATAAAAACTTGAAATCAAAAAACAAACACCAGAGACCGCCTCATAAAGGCTTATATTTTGAATTATAACCTGCCCCTATATATGTAGGTAATCGGGGACAACGAAACGTAATTTGGATTGGCTTTTTTAACTCTGATTATTAACTTAAAGTTCTTTGTGAGCTTTAGGTTTGCGAATACCCTTTGTCATTGAACCATCTGTCGTAGAATTTTTACTCGTTGTAGGTTTTTCGGTCTGCAGTATAGCTTCGATTTTATTTTCTTCTCCGATCGCAAAGTCTGTAAAATTACCAAAAATTATTCCAATACGTTTAAAAGGTCTACGAATTCACTATCATTTTTATAGGACCCACAAAATCTGTTTATTTTCAAACATAAGTTATATACTGGTAATTTACAATAATTCAATGGAAAATATGTCTTCAAAGCACCACTAAGACAACGAAATTAGTCACTAATTGCGGCATGCAAGCCGTTGTATATCCCATTACAAGCTAATCACCTGCATTAGCACTCTTTTGTAAAAAGTGCGCTTATTGACATTGGCAACGACAAAATCTGGTCCCAAATTTTCACCTTTGAGGACGAATGGAACTCACATGTAACATGATTTTTCTCATAGAAAGAGTAACAATTTTTAAGTTTTAGAAAGACACTTTAGCCCTCAAAAGAAAGAATTCGCAATAAAATTTTAAAAATTCCCGCCGAAAATTCTTCGCCGTCTGAGGGTTAAAGAGAATTTTAAATCACAATTATGGTTAATAATTGACCTCACAATTAAGCTTATTATGTCAAATCTTTTAGATGGATGCGTTCAATTAAAAAAAATAAAATAAAATTAAAACAGACGCATTGGAGAATTTCAATAAATATTTGAAGAAAAAAAAAAAACACAACTTGAATCAACAAAGCAACTTTAAAGCCAAGCCCAATATTTTTTTAAATTTATAACAACAACAATAATAAAAAGAAATCAAACGCCACTAGTCCATTAAAAACCAAGTGGTCTTCAAAAGAATATTAAAAAACAAATGAATTTTTAAGTATATTTTTGCCTTATAAGTCCGCGAAAACAACAAGATACACAGAAGATCTAAAAAAAAAAAAACAGAAACATTGACAAAATGTCGTTGACGATGTGAGCAATTGACCATAAATTTACAATTGACTCTATTTATAATCAGAAAAAAAAAACTTTCGATAAAACTGCACTCTGCTATAGCCAAACTACGGCAACAACAACATTACTAAAAGCAAGGTCAATGCAATTTTTCGCTGGCGTTAAATGGAGCTTTAAGCCAAAATGAATTGAATTGACTTGAATTGAATTGAACTGCGTTGAATGAATTTGAAAATGAAGTTGAAAATGTTAAATGTACATACACATTAAAATACTCATCATCTTGATTTTTGAATGAAAAATGCATGCGTTTAATATCGCCAAACAACATGATTTTCCATAATTTTTAGCCGTTTGTTTGTTTGTGAAATCAAACAAATGTACTTATTACACTCAAAAACATGTCTAACATATTTTTAATTTTTTATAATATTAATTTTATATAATGATGTAACATTATATGATGTCAACATTGTCATTTATAAGAAGCTTTTGGTGTCTGAAAAATTGTAAATAAAATTCTTTTTCATATAAATTTTTCATCTCTTTACCATGTACGAGTATATCTGGTCTAGTAATAACACTAAAGTTTAGAACGTGGGAATTTCATAGATATTTGTTTTTGTTGTTAATGTGCAAATACTAATACACGTAGTAATAACGATAATGATAATACACATTAATACGGGTTTGACGGTTTTTATCTTCTGCTTCTTGGTTTTATAGTTGTTTTCGACAAATTTGTGCTCGTCCCTGCATACAGCATTAGGGTGGTGCTAAATTAACAAATAAATACATATACTGCGCACTTGCTTAAATAGTAGTTTTTTCGTAAGTTATGCTTAAACAAACCGTTGAAAAAAGTCACTGATATTAACTTGTGTCACAGATTTTCTTATATTTGATTACAAACTCAAGTTCATTATAATTTACTACTTTTGTAAATAAAACCTTAAACGATACGCAATTTGGATTATCATGGGATCTATTGTGCCATTTTCGGTCTATAGTTTTTTTAGCAGATCTGCTGCTTTTTAATGAAAACCAGAAGATCTGATATGTCACCCAGTGTGACCCTATGTCTACTGATGCCTGTGAACACAAGTGAAGTTATTATTACCACACAGTGTCCAAGGCACGGGTTGAATAACGCCCACCAGCGCTCCCCACCCATGATAATCACAATTCCAAGACGCTTTATTAAGATACTAAATTTTACACCTTAATGAAGTGTTGGAGATCATCTAAACTCCGGCCGTGATATGGGTCAAAGCACTCGGTTGAGGAAATACAACACCACACCGATCCTCAGGCTCTGACTGCGTTTTAGGTCTAAACCACAGCCACCACGAAGCTCACACAAGGAGGTCAACCCAAAAATCGGGCAGGCACCGAAGTCCCTGGGGATCGGGTCAGCTCACAAATGTGCTACCTCCAGTTTCGGCTCCAAAACGGCCACGGACTGATCGCCGATGGCCGGCGAGCACAGTCTACAAACATACACATCTTTAACCGACATCCTCTTCATATGCGGCCTTAGTTTCTTAGTGGCCCAAATTGCGGACTGATCCCCGCCCTATAATAGCGCGTAGTTCTCTTTGAGTATACCAGTGTTCCAAGCATCTGGAAATTTCCCAATCCTTAATTAGAAAGAGGATGGTAGAATGTGGTGCTGCACAGTAAGGTTCCGGATGTCACTGATCCTTTTCTAGCCAATGCATCTGCCGCCTCATAACTATAAATTCCACAGTGTCCAGGTACCCAAAACAACTGGAGCTGATTCCTAACCAAAAATCTTTTAGCCAATTTCTCTTAAGGCAGCTTGGCTCTCAGAGAATTTATTAATGTTCTTACCCTTGAACCCACTATGTAGATTGATCTCCGCACATATGGCAATAGCCATCATCTGGAAAACACTTAACGATCTCCCCAAAGGGATCGACAAGTTTCAGTTGGGCCCATTACCACCAGCACCGAAACAGTCATTCATCTTGGAGCCATCGGTATACTAGTTTAGATCAAACTCACTCTAGACTAAGGCTCCATTAGCCCACCAATTCCGGTCGGGGAATTCAACCCTGAATCTCTTGCCAAAGCACAGAATAAAAAACTTAACATCAGGACCGAAAATGGTTCTCCAACCACCCTGTGTAAAATGGACAGACTTCTCGAAGCATTTCGGGACCCCTTGGCCAAAAGTTTTTCTTTTTTTTGGTTTGAGCAAAATTTTTTTGATATTATTATTCGAAAAAGATATTTTTACCACCCTAATGTATAGCAATAATTAGTATTTCATGTTTATGTCTTGTTTTCTTACTTCTTGTTGTTGTTATTGTTGATTGTATTTGTATTTCTTCTCTTCGGTAAAAATGTTATAATACGGTTAATTGTTGTAGTTGTTGTTGTTATGGTATATGTCAAACAACACCTACTTATTAATAAAATTCTAAGTTTTATAGAAAAAAAAAACTAAATTTTCATATGAGTTTTTCTAATTCTAATAATCTCTGAAATAGTCTCTACTGTTTATTATAAAATTGCATTCCGTTAAATGTTTTGGTAACCGTTTCCAGTTTTAAGCCGGTAACTTATGTTCAATCTTCTTCTTCTTTTTTCTTTATGTTAAAATTAGTGCTAAAATTATTTATGAGTTTGTCGTATTCAAATTACTCAAATACCACAATAAAAATTATAATCATGTGCTATTTGCTTTTGCCCGGTAATCAATTAAAATCTTTCCAGTTTTTCTAATATTTGAGTTCCTTAAAAAAAAAAAATGAAATTCCTTAATAATGAAACACCATCTAGTTTAAGTCTTAGCTTTTTTTTGATATCTTGTTTTCTATTCAAATACGGAGGCTCGTGTTCTGCGTTATTGTTTGCTCACCCACTCTTTATTGATAAGCAATGTTAAGTTTTAGGCTTTGAATTAGCAACAGATTTTAGTAACTTTAGATATTTAATTTATTATCTTGTTGTTGTACGTAATTAAAGATCTGGTTTAAATCGATTTCTATAAATGTCAACGTTTTCAAAGAGCTTAGCTTTTATTTTAAATTCTTATCATTTTAGTTTACGTCCGTACGAATCTACGAAGACTTACTTTTATTTACAAGGTTCTAATATGATAATCAAATTAAAGAGACTGTTTCTTTTGCACTCTCTTACCTTCGGCAAAAGTATGCGCTTGCTTTGCGCTTCATTCGAATTATATACTTATGGCATTGTTTGGTTTTGTTATTGAAGCAAAACAAAAGACTTAAAACACAAACATTTGCACCCACTGCTGTCTATACATGAAATGTTGCTAAGCAATTGCTTTAATTTTGTAAACAGAGAGTAAGAGAACTAATGACAATGTTGCTGGCAACAATTTGTATTTGTTAAAGGCCTATTTTTATAGAAGCAAAAAAATTATGCAAAATTATCATTAAAGAAATATGCAAATATTTTTATAAAAGAATTTTTTGTTTTTGTTAAAAAATGTTGTCGTTGTTCTTATTATTGTAATGAAAATGTTTATTTGTTGAGGTGTTTACTTTCTTAATTGTTATACGTTTCGTAGACATTGCTTGTGTTGCTGTGATGAGAGTTGATACAACATTATTGTTCACTTGTGTTTTGTGTATGTTTTGTTGTAGATTTTTTTCTTCTTTTCTATTTCTGTATGTGATTATTATTGTTTAGTATTTGTGAGGCATTTCGTTGTATGCGCTTCATTTGGAGAAGATGTTAAAGAAGTTTTTCATAATAATACATTTCAAAGCTTTGGGAATTTTAGTTCTGATTTGAACTTTGCTTAAAGCGGTTGTGTTTAACGGAAAATTGAAACGTTGTTTTGTTTTTACTTTTGAAAAAAAAATATTTAAATAAAGTAATTAAATAGATAATTTATATACAAAATAAATGTGTTTAAAACTAAATTAAAAACAAATGTTTTTAATAGAAAAAAATTTTAAAAAAACGTTTATTAATCATAAAAATTATGATATATTGTTATAATTAATATTGAATGTTGTAAATATTCTTAAGCATTGTTGTCATTTGTAAATGCTAACAAGTTTTTCTGGGTATCTTCTAGTAAGCTTCCACTACAAGTTGGCTATATTAAGTTTAATTTTTATTATAACTGGCTATTCTTGCAATTACTGTTAAAAAAATATATTTCGTTTTTGTTGCACTAAGCAAACCCGCTTAAATACATATTTTCCTAATATTTTGTTTCAATATTTATTTTTCTCTAAAGCTTTTAATCTTTTATAATAATTTTATTATTTGAAATTCATTGAAGAATTTATTATTAAGTTTTCTTTTTTAATTATTTGCATAAGTCCGGTGGTAATAAAGTTTTTTTTATTGTCACATTAGAGCTCACTTGATTTTGGCAGTGTGTTGCAAACTCAAAGTGATATTTGAAATCGAAAATGATTTAAGTTTTTTTTTATGAAAACAAGGTGTCAAAAGAAAAACGAATTGAAGTTAAAACAATTGAAGAAAAAAATTTGTATATAAATGTTAAAACTATTTACATAATAGAATATAAAATTACAAACTGTTACACTATTTTTGCATTTGTCTTTGATATGTGTTGTATGTTGTTTGGTTTTCTTTTCTGTTTGTTTGCCTAAATATTATTTATGATTTTGTAAGAAAAACGTGATATTCGTTGAATCATGATATTTTGTTTTAAAAGTTTTATGACAAACAATTTTCAAAAATTATAAATCTATTTAAACAGACAGTATAGAAACAGAAACAGATGCAAAATATCTCTCTTTTTAACATGCCAGCTAAAGTCGCTTAAAACTTAGTAAATAAATAAATTGATTACTATAATAAAAATATAAAAAAAGAATATATTAAATAATAATAATAACTTTAAAATAACAACAGCAGCGACATCAATTAATTACCCGCAGAAAACTGGGTGTGAATAATATTATTTAAATATTCACAAATTCATATTACACAATAACGAAGAATTTCAGTGTTAATAAGGTAAGAATTTGTATATTACAATGAACATATATTTTACATTAAACAAAAGTAATTATAATTAAACATACTTGTATTGCTTTAAGTAAATAACATTTTTCAATTATCTATACTAACCACCTTAAAACGAACCTCAAATTAACTTCCTTATTATTATTTTTTCTATCAGAGTTCTTTGTTTGAAAATAAAATGGAAATAGTTTCCTTGAAGGAACCACAAGACAAAAAAAAAAATTATTTTATTTTATTTTATTTTTATTTTCCATTTTAATTTTCCTTAATAGCATATATCTGTTTCTAATGTCATTTGATTGTGTTAATTATTTTAATTTTAATTCTCTTCTTACCCATAAGAAAGTAGCCAAAAACAAAAGATTTAAGTCACATGCTCATGACAAAACTGTAAACTCGGCCAATTGGAGTTGGTTAGAAAAGAGGAAATCGTTTTTGTAAACATATGCACACACAAACATACAACGTTTCCTTAATGGAAATTCAAAGAGAAAAGTTTACAGATAAAAACATGCTTAAAGCAGAGTCTCTCTATAGAAAACATAATTTTAATATAATTTTAATATAAATTTAATATAATAAAAGGATATAAAATTATAAATTCATAAACCATTTGACTTTTAATTACTCAAAATAAAAAATTAAAAATGTTTATGTTTTTTTTTTATTTTTAACACTTTTATACAGAAATGTTGACGCCACATAAATAACAAATATTTCATGCCTCTTTTTATTTTTGTTGTTTCTATTATTTATTTCTTTGTGTTTTTTTTTTTTTTCATAATATTCTTTAACATCTTTTTGTTTTATTTGCTTATTTGTTAATAAAAAAAAGCAACAAAAAAATCTTTTAATCGTCAAAATACTGGAAAATACACTATTGTTTGTCTTTGCAATCGTTGCTGTTGTTTTCGTTGCATACGACCAGTACTGGGTGGTGGTAGATAATAAAAATGAAAAAAAAGAAAAATAAAACATTTTTCAGATCTCCTCCACCTCAGTGAAAATTATGAAACATTTATTTTACATTTCATATATAAACGAACTGATTCATTTACAGTTTAGACTCTGTTAACGACAAGATAGAGTATAAACGAATCTATACAAAAATGAAAGACTTAAGAAACAACCGTTGATCCTTTTTATGAGACTTAATTTATGAAAAGAGTTATTAATTACTTGCCTCTATCAAATCTGAAGTAATTTAAAACTGATATAATATTTTAAAGTAATAAACATCAAAATTTATGAGAGTACGTTGTGTAATATCGTAAACGCGGTACTGGCGAGGTGTTAAATTGCTGCACTCAGGAAGAACTCTCGGTGAATCCCTCAAAAATGATTGTTGTACCTTTTTCTACAGCCTTGTTACAGTATTTTTTTTATGGGTACCACCAGCAACTTTTCTAAGGAGGTGAAGTATCTTTGTGTCATTCTTGATAGGAGGCTTTGTTGGCTTCGCTCTGAGTTTCTTAAGTATAGCAGGCCGGACTTGAAACTTTGTATGGTGTTTTTTAGGGGCCACTGTAGATTAAGAGCGCATCTGGAGATAATGGCGGTCACAGATCTGGATGTTTGTAGATTTTGCTTACAGGCATCAAAGACAGCGGAACACATATTGTGTGAATGTGGGCTTCTTGAGAGGTTTAGGTGAAATCGTTAAGATAGACAAACTATAGACGGGAACTGGCTTAATAGATCCCATGGGTTGCAGGTTCCTGCAATAGTTCTTGGTCGATATGATGGTAATAATGTTAATAAAACATTAAAATTAACTTTAAAAATTTGAAAAAAGCGCTAAAATCAATATTATGTTACAACGGGTAACTAGATATGAGTCCAGAGCACTTAGGTTCAATACTAAGCTCACTGTATTTTGTCAAGTAAGGGAGTCTTATGTTAACTTACACCTAAGACACAATGGTGCGCTCTCGTTTCACAAACAAAACCAAAAACCTTATTCAGCAAGAAAATGGTACTCCGCCACTTACCTTTCATCATCAAGAAACTCAGTTTCTAGGTTAGGTTAGGCTAGAAACGGTTGCCAGACTATGTCTAGTACACTTATATTTAATAGAGTTTATTACGATACCCAAAATTTCCCTATGGCAACCACTGAATAGCGATCTAATCAGCTCGCCCAGCTCGTCTCAGCGCCAACTACATATCAAGCGAACATCCTAATTTTCAGTCAAGCGAACGACGGGCATACCTACAGAATATGTAGCGTAGTTTCCTCATCCTTATCCATACAGCATCTATATAGAATGGAGTTTCTCTGGCCAAACCTAAGAGCATATTTGCCAACCAGACAATATTCCGTTAGCGATCCTAATACTTCAGTTCAGATAACTCTAGACTGTCTAGAGGGTGGATTGAGTGCCCACTTCTCGTTAAAGATATTATCGGCTCATTGCCCTGTGCGCAGACGGTAGGTAGAGTTCGCCATGCTAATACTCTCCCCCACTTAAGGAGTCTGTGCCACAGGTACCTGTCTAAACAGATTATCTATCATAGCCCCTTAGGGTTCTCCAATCAATACCATTGAGAAGGTTTATGTCTGGTAATCTGCCCAACTCCAGCCAAAAGCATTGTACAAACACAGTGTTCAAAAATCTGGACGTTCTCTTCGCATTGAAGAGGTTCATGTCCAGTAATAGGTCACGCTCGAAGTGCTCTGCTCTAATACCGGCTAAAGCAGGACATGTACAAAGATAGTGTTTGAAAATCTGAACATCCTCTCCTCATGCCCTACAATTCTTAGACTCAGCTTCTATCAGTGTGCCCCGTCAAAATGTACACTACACTTCTAAACTCAGACCAACACAATTTGAGCAATTTACTCGTCTCGTTAACATCTGGGCATTCTAACAGAAAGCCGCTAATGCTTCAAATACATTTTCGTTAAAAGGCTGAGGAACAACGCTAGTTTGGTTCCTGCTCTTATAAAGAATGACCACTCAATCACGAACCCGGTTGAAAAGGCAAACCTTTTGGCCTAAATGTTTGCAAGTAATTCTCACTTACCAGAGAGCTTTCAACCACTGCCCGAACTTGAAAGAGTATCAGTAACTATACCTAATATATTCTTTCGAGCTCGTGCTGTAAAAAGGGTTCTTGCAAATCTCAACGTTAACAAGTCTTTTGGGCCGGATGGCATGCCAGCACCGGTCCTGAAGCAGTGCTCTTCGACGCTTGCGCGTCCATTAGCTCACCTTTTCAGTGCGTCATATCGCGCCGGTATTTTTCCATTTTGCTGGAAGGTTGCTAATGTAACGCCAATCCCCAAAAAGGGCGAGGCTAGTAACCCTGAGAACTACCGTCCAATGGCAGTTTGTCAGTCACACTCTCCAAGGTTATGGAGAGTATGATTAAACACCACCTTGTGGGATATCTGGAGTCCAACGATTTACTTAGCGATCGTCAGTACGGTTTCCGAAAGGGCCGTTCTACTGGTGACCTGCTGGCGTTGCTCTCGGAGAAGTGGAACAAGTCCATTCATGGTTTTGGCGAGAGTAAGGTTGTGGCTCTGGATATCTCAAAGGCGTTTGATAGAGTTTGGCACGAGGCTATCATTTCGAAACTTAATGCTTTTGGTGTCGGTAGTCACTTCTCTCGATTTATATCGAGTTTTCTCAGAGATCGCTCTATAAGAGTGGTTATAGATGGGGTCTCATCCGACGAGTTCAGGGTAAACTCTCCTATTCTTTTTCTAATATTTCTTAGCAACTTTCTTCTTCTCACTTCTAATCCTATCTACTCTTTTGCGGATGACAGCAACATTTGTCACTCATATTCCTTTGATCGTAGACCGAGCCTTTTGGAGGTTGGGATAAGAAGGATGAATACGAACGTTACACTCACAAGTGACCTGGTGAAGGTCTCCGAGTGGGGTCGTGCGAACAGGGTCGATTTTAATGCACGTAAGACTCAATGTTGTTTTTTAACACACAGGCGTGGTGGTGTGCTGTCATCTGTGTCAATGGGTAATATGGATATTGAGGAATCAGATGCTCTTGATGTTCCGGGCATGAGAATTCACTGTGACGTTCGTTGGAATGATCACATATTTCAAGTGTCGAAAGAAGCATTAAAGTGCCTTGGTTTTTTGAGACGGTGCAAGAAATACTTCACCCCATCTGATCTCCTTAATATTTACAAGACCTATATCCGTCCCAAAATGGAATACAATTCTCATGTATGAGCCGGTGCTTCAAAGTCTATTTTGGAGCTTCTCGACCGCGTACAGGAGAGGGCAAAGATGCTCATTAATGACGGTAGGGTAGCCAACTCTATCGATTCATTGGAGCACCGTCGCAATGTGGCGTGTGTTTCATTGTTCTATCGGTACTATAACGGAATGTGTTCTAACGCAATTAAGGAATTAATTCCCAAAAATCATATATTTTTACGTAGTTCTCGTATTTTTCGTAGAGCGCATCCCTGTGTAGTTGATTGTCCAGTAAATCGCACAACGCATTATAGGGAAAATTCATTCTTTGGTCGCACTGTTCGGTTGTGGAATAATCTTCCAGCGAAAGTATTTCCTGCCACTTGCGACATGAGTAAATTTAAATCTAACGTCCATAAACACTACTCCCTCTGTCCTCCTTCCAATAACCTATTTTCCTAGTACCAGCACAATGCACTGCATGAGTAGGGGCCATCCACTGGGTGCTGGTCTTATATAAAAAAAAAGTAATTCTACTTTAATGTGAAAAATAAACCGTAGCTGTCGGCCCTAATGTACAACATTTTGTTTTTTTTTTTTGCTTATTGTTTTGATACGTGTAAGTGATTTTTTCAAATCATTCATTCAGAGATGCTACTGCTGCTTTAAATCTGTCTTAAGATTGCGTGAAGTTGTTTATGTTGTAATATTTGTTGAAACAAACAAACAAAATGGAAAATGAAAATTCACAAAAAAACTATGCACACCAACAACAAAGTAGATTAAAAAAAAAAAATAAAAACTTATTACAAAAAAACTGTTAGAAAAATGTAGAACAATAAATAATTTTTAAAAATACCACAGCATATATATTTCTTAAAATAACACCCACATTCCAATGCAAGTATACGAATATATTTATAAAAATGCAAATGTTAGATAATATTTGAAGCTTTATTAACAAAATGCCTATTTTTTTTAAAGGTTGTTAAAATAATATAATTTATTTCAAATTAACGGGCTAATTAACCAGTTTCAGTTTCATTAGACTGCATTTCTTGGCAAATGAAAGCAGCAAAAAAAAATAATAATAAAAAAACAAAAGACTTAGACAATAAACTTGAAATAAAATAAAATATTGCTGTATTTTATTAAATACTCTGAGAAAAGAAATATACAAATTATATTATATGTAGTAAATATAAGTAAAATAGTATTTATAACGACTTTTATATAAAACAAAACAAATGTGCAAAGTTCAGGTTGTTACCATTAACATTTATTTCATGATTTTAAATATAATTTTTGTTTTTAATCCAACCAAATCATGGTAAACAATTTCAAAACAGCTGTTGTTTAAACTTAAAACAACTGTTTACAATTGTACTTTGTAGCAAATTTTAAAACATTTTAATTCGTTTGTTTTTTTTGCATTTTATTTATATTTATTTATTTCGTAGTAAAATTTGTATAAAAACAATTACAATATAGCGCACTTGATCAACAAGAGGGTATTAACTCAAAATTTTTTCAATTTCACTTCTTGCAAGAAATCAAGTAACAATATCAATATCTATGTACTGTAAAAATTTCAATGTATACCGATTACTCTTTCATCTCGTGATAACTGCGTGGTTTTGAGTTAATACAAAAGTGGACATTTTTTTTGCTTATCACGATGTATTCGGATTTTCAAATTCTCTTAAAATCTAACCACAAACAGTTTTTCATCTCTACTGAAAATTTTAAAATTTTTATTAATACCCTCTTGTTGAACAAGTGCGATATGTATGTACTTTAAAGTTTACAATATGTTTGTTGTTTTAAGATTTTCAAACTATTTAAATATAAATAAATTCGAATTTCACACATCTTGATATGAGCTATACATTGAGCATCGGAAATATTATACGTTAAAAATTTGATACCAATATATGTAATTAATTTGTATAAAATACCTTCAAAACCATTACAAATGATCATAAGAATTCATCTTTTGTGTTTTTCTATTCAGTGAAGATCCAAATGAATTCAGCATCACAGCCTTAGGAAGCTTAGGCAGGGCATAGTTTGGTGCGGCTCTGGTAATAATTAATTTCTATAGTTTTACTTAGAAATAAAAACATAATTTGTTAGTCCAGTCTTGTGGTCAAATGTTTAATTAACTGCAAGTATTTCAATAGCATTTTTTTTGTGATGTTGAAATATAATAAGCTGGTAGCTGGTAAAAAAACAACATTAATAAATTGTAAAAAATATGTTCAACAATCTCTTAATGACTACTAATACATAAATGGTAGGGTACAGATTTATTTTTTAATAATCATTATTGATATGACGAGATTATTAACTATGATTGATATATATAGTGATTCAATGATCATTTAGCAAAATAATCATGCTTATTTGTTTGAAATTTAATCTCATTATTATTTTGTTTTCAAGTTGCCTGTTAACCGCCAAACCTCTTATAAGTCAATTGTTTTTAATTTTTCTGATATTTAAAAATAAATCACAGTATCATTCTTGTTAAACAAGTATGTAGGTCACCAAAGAAATTCCACTTTACTTAGAATTATTAAGCTATAATTGTGAAATAGATCGTATTAAATATATTTTGCAATTCTAACAGCATCTGTATAAGTTAATTATAAAGGGTTCGCCAAATATTTTTTTTTTTTTGAAAATGCTATAAAAAAAACTACTGAATATTCTTTTTTATTTGAAAGTACAATCCTTCCGGTTAATAATGGAAAATAATTTCATTCAAATGGCTGCCTGGGCTGGCCATGCAGTAGCCTACACGATCGGTCCAATTTTTAAGCACATTATCGATTGTGTGCAGCTGTATTTAATATTGTCCTTTAAAGCGTCAATTGTCTCTGGCATGTTGGCGTAACACTTATCTTTGACGGCACCCCACAAATAATAGCGCAAAGATGTCAAATCGCAGCTCCAAGGTGGCCAACCGAAATCACCTCTGTGGCTGATAATGCGATTTTCAAAAACAGGGCGCAAAACATCGAGTGTAGCTTCGGCTGTGTGTCACGTAGAGCCGTCTTGTTGAAACCAAATGTTGCTTATATCCTCCTCTTCAATTTTTGGTGAACAAAAATTCGTTCAACATGGCCCGATAATGATCACCATTGACTGTAACGGCCACTCCTTGCTCATTTTCGAAGAAAAATGGCCCATTTATGCCTCTGGACCAAAATCCGCACCAAACAGTAACTCGTCTTGGGTATATCGGCTTTTCAATGTATGCGTGCGGGTTTTCTGTGCCCCAAATGCGACAATTTTGCTTGTTTACATACCCGCCAAGATCAATATGAGCTTCATCTGAAAAGATGATTTTTTTTGGCAAAATCGGCATCTTCTGTAAGTCGATCGCAGGCCCACTTAGCGAAACATATACACAACCATATTCGTTCAACGAAATAAGCACTAGTTGAAAAAAAAAACGTTAGATTACGGACCCTTTAGAAAAAAATAAAATTAAAAAAAAAATTCACATAAGAGTGAACTCTACCCATAGTGCTAAAAAAGGGAAATCGGAAATATGCAACTGCATGTTTTTTCTCATGCGACCAATCAAGTCAGATGTAACATATTTATCTGTTTCATGAATTTTTATTAAGTTTGGCATTATTGATTTGTTAGTGCATATTTTTGCATATTTTTTGTCATAACAATTTGTTTGCATATTTCAGTTTTAAAAGCATGTTTTCGACAGTTTTTCTTATTTAAATAGCATTTTAAACCATTTAAACGCATATTTGGATTTTTCGTGTTCTGAAATATTTTTACAACGAAAACAAAATTTTCGTTTTAAATTGTGAGCAAGTCATGGCTTTTTTAAATTTTCATGGCTTTTTTAAAATTTATTGCTCCATCTAGATCTCAATTAAGTTTATTACTGCTTAAAAATTTTTTGGAAGAAATATGTAAACAATAAAGTGTTATGAGAAAAGGTTTAACATTCAAAATTGTAACCTTTTTAAAACCTTTAAGTTCGTTTTTATTGCGTTAAAATAAAATAAAACACAATTTTTATTTTAGTTGTTTTACAATCTGTCTCTTTCTTTTTTAATTCAACTGTACTTTAGTACACCAAATTCGCTTTTAAAACACATTTTATTTGCGCCTTCTTGACAGCCAATTCAAAACTAACTAACTCACCAGTAGCAATTCGCCGCTTTTATAGTATTTCATCTTAGTTTAGAATGTTCTAGTACGGACACAAATCTTCGATTTTTCAACGTTAATTCAAACTGGTCTAAAATAACAAAAAGTAACCGATCCATGCATTGGCAACACTGTTAAATACTACAGATAACTTTAGACGTTTTTAAACCTTGACACAAGCCAATGCATTTTTTTAGCTAAAAGCTCATAATAAGCTCTGACGTGGTGAACTTTGTCTTTAGCATTTTCATTTTAGTAACAATATGTTTGTCTGTTTTAAGAGCATATATCTGATTTTCCTGTTTATAAATAAACCAAAGACAGAGAGTTTTTTAAGTGATTCATCAAATGGCTTCTAATATGCTTAGAGAATTTACATTAAAATTAAAAAAAAACAAATGATCCATTATGGGTTAATAAGACTAATATTAATGAAGGTACACGGTTTACAACTTGAATTCTATAATGACTATGATGAAAAAAAAAATTAAAACAAAGCTACCTGTAAAATTGTTTCTTCTTTTTATTAATAAATTTTTATTTTACAAAAATTAAAGCATAAAATACACGATATCAACAAAAACAGAGACACAAATTCAAGCATGTGAAATGCATACGATAATAAAACAAATTCCCATAATATTTTAATTTTTAGCAATTTTTGTTTTATAATTAAAACTTAACAATCATCTTTTTCATTATTTATGACTTAAAATAAACATTTCGTGTTTTTGCATTGAAGATTTCCGTTTCCGAAATACATAAAAATCACAAACACACACACACACGCAAGATTATTGGCGAAAAGCGAAACTAAAGCGGTAAAAAATTAAAACAAAAAAAACCGAAAAATTGCAATATTTAGGCAAATACCATTAAAAACAAAAGCAAAAAATTTGAATTTATTAACATATAATAGCAACAACAACAATAACATTATAAATACATACAAAAAAACTTAACAAAAACTCTGCATGACCTTAGCACATTTCTTTTGACTTGAGTTCAAAATACTCAACAACCCCCCAAAAAAAATCTGCTTAAATTTTATAATAAATTTTTTTCATTCAAAAATCTCGATATTAATCACCTACACACCAGCACGAGAAAGAGTTTTGACCAAAATGATTAACGCTACCATGTTATGAAATTTTTTTATATAAAATACCTTATGTGACCAATTTTTGAAATGAGAAACTTACACGGTGCTACAGCAAAACAAAACAAAAACCTGGAATGTTATACTACTTTTTCAATAGCCGATATCGAGTACAACAAGAATCTGTTTTTGAAATTTTCGAAACACAAACAAAATTTGCGTTACGGGTAAAAAATCGGTTTTTCGTACCTTCATGCACTTATTAGTTGATAGCTTAGCTAAATATTTACCGATTTTAAGTTTCTGAACGGATTTGAAAGGAAAAGGAACAGACCTTTTAAGCAGTATATAAGCCGTTTATTTTTAAAGTGTGGAAAGTCCAATTTCTATATAAAAATAGAATAATCGTAGTTATAGATAAAATTTGTTATGTTATTGATTGAATTGAATGTTAGCTCCGGTTGCTGTATGGATGTGGACGTTTGACATCTTGTCTGGAGATGGTACGTATGTTTGGGATGAAACTAGAGCATCCCGAATCTCAAAAACACATTATACCTTATGGTGACATGTGCACTGATCAAAATAGAAGCATAAAGTTCGTCCAGAAATTAGAAATTGTTAGAAATTATTATTATAAATGATTTTCAGGCCATTCATTTTTATCAAATGATCGTGATTTTGGGGGTAGTAGAAATGGCAACTCGCAAACAAAGTTTCTTATATATTTCCATGAAATAATTCATAAATTTTTAGTCCATGAAATGAAATTTTAGAAAGTTTTTACAAATCAACCTCTCGAGAGAGCGGTCTTCAAAAGAAAGAAAAAATACCGATGGAGCAGACATTAGTTGACTGTAACGGCCACTCCTTGCTCATTTTCGAAGAAAAATGGCCCATTTATGCCTCTGGACCAAAATCCGCACCAAACGGTGACTCGTCTTGGGTGTATCGGCTTTTCAATGTATGCGTGCGGGTTTTCTGTGCCCCAAATGCGACAATTTTGCTTGTTTACATACCCGCCAAGATCAAAATGAGCTTCATCAGAAAAGATGATTTTTTTTTTGGCAAAATCGGCATCTTCTGTAAGTCGATCGCAGGCCCACTTAGCGAAGCATATACACAACCATATTCGTTCAACGAAATAAGCACTAGTTGAAAAAAATCGTTTGTTGGCGGACCCTTTAGAAAGAAATAAAATTAAAAAAAATTTCACATAAGAGTGAACTCTACCCATAGTGCTAAATAAGTGAAATCAGATATATACAACTGCATGTTTTTTCTCATGCGACCAATCAAGTCAGATGTAAGATATTTATCTGTTTCATACATTTTTATTAAGTTTGGCATTGATTTGTTAGTGCATATTTTTTGTCATAACAATTTGTTTGCATATTTCAGTTTTAAAAGCATGTTTTCGACAGTTTTTCTTATTTAAATAGCATTTTAAGCCATTTAAGAATTTCTACAAAATAATTCATACATTTTTAGTCCATGAAATGAAATTTTAGAAAGTTTTTACAAATCAACCTCTCGAGAGAGCGGTCTTAAAAAAAAAGAAAAAATACCGATGGAGCAGACATTAGTTGGTTACAAATGTTTTACAAAATTTCGGTAGAGCAAGATAAGAAATTCAATATCATCAATTTATTATCATAGCTAGGAAAAGCAAGCGGAAATATAAAGATACCTATTCGTATTAAGCATGAAAAAACAAAATTTATATCATTTCAAAGATAATAGGACAGGATGAATTTACTGCCTTATATACCTACAGTCCATCATGAATATTTGAAGCAGTTAGGCCCTACCTACCTGCCTACCTTTCATCCGGATGATGTATAATTTCATTTTTTGTTTATTCTGTACCACTTTTTATCATTCAAATAATATTAAAGGTTTGAATAATATTTTGTTTTTATATTTAAAAATTCGAAATAAAATTAACAAAAAAAATTATTTGTTGGCGTTGAAAGTGAGGCAATTTCCTGTAACCATCACCATCTCTAAGACCACAAAATATTACAAATATGTCTATTAACACTTAATAATATTTTCAAATTGAAAGAAATGCAATCCTTTAAATAAAGAAAAAATAGTGGACTTGCTCCACTTTCAAAATAAACGGCAGATATAGTCATGTGAAATTTAATACGGGCACATATCAAAAGAGTTTAAATTCCAACTCTGTTTTTATATTCAAACATTTATTAAAAACATTTTATAAATTATATGCTTGAATTTCGACGACGTAAAGAACCCTTATTTGACAAACAAATTTTGTACCGTTTCTCAGTTGTAGTACATTTTTCTCCTAAGCTTCTAAGGAAAAACGCAATGTGTCCCTATTATTTTTCACATGACTGTATATAATTTATATAAGAAGCATACTATCTATGAATTAATTAAATAACTGTATTTAGTTATGAATAAAATAAGTCTTACGTACTCGTATTAGAAATTATTTGGAAATTGACGGAGCTGTTAAGCTTTTTTGTAGAGAAACTTATGAAAAAATTACTCAATTGTTAGAAAACTAGCATTTTTCGCCACTTTGGAACAGTACTTACCATAAAAAAAAAACAATTTGGAGAAAATCGTATGGGATATTCATGAGTTGCATTACTAAAACGTTTATTAACTTTTGCAAATATAAACCGATTGCAACAAGTAATATCTCGTTCTTTCTATAAAAAATTGTCTTTAAAACATAGTGTTAACCGTAAAATATTTTCTTTTTTTAATATTTTATTAATAGGTTTTTGCGCTACTTCAGACAAAGAACGAACTAATAGGTAATTGTCAATTATCAACTACTTTCCAACTGTGAACGTTAGTGTCAATATATACTTTATTAGATCCATATTTATTCTGGACAGAGTTGCTGAAATATTGTGCTGCTCTAAAAATACTGTAGAGGTACATTCATCTTTGTAGCCAGCACTACCACGTTTGGCTGATCTCTATGTAGTCTAAAAGTTATTTTTTTAAATTCTTTTTCAAATTATCTTCCATCAATTGCTTGAGATACAGATATTCCTCAAAGCTGCTTAAATGAAACATCAATTAAAAGGTCTGTCTCTCATTTTTTCAAATCCGCTGAGAAACTTAAAATTGGATAATATTCCTATAAGTTATCAGCTTATAAGTTCATGAATGTACGAAGAATCGTTTTTTTTAGCAGTATTTCAAGATTTTGCAGATTCTTGTTGTACTCGATAACGCCTATCAGAAAAATAGCATCTCATCTAAGTTACATTAAAAATTTTACAGGAGTAGCAAACAACTTTATAAAATGGAAAATAAGCCAAATATTTTTAGCATTTTTTTACGTTAAGTTTAGTTTTTGGTAAAGAATTTGTATTTGAAGAACAATTTCCGATTTGTGTATTACTTTTCGAGATATGAACCTTACGCCTTTTAGATTAACACGTCCGCCATTCAGCGTCACAAATATGTGACGTGGAAGTTTTCATAAAAACTCATGACACATATATGTGCCGCATTATTACTGAAATAGATTGAGCTTTAATTTCATAAGCGTTTATAGGAAGTAAGTTTCCTGTATGTTTTAGTCTCTGGCTAAGTGTCAGATAATATACCAGTGCTGCTGTTTGTGGATATTCTAAGCAACAGTTTCAAAAATATAGTTTTATTAGGGTATTCCCTGAAATATTTCTATGTACTAATTAATATGAAAACTAAGTTTAAATACGTTCTACTTGAAGGTTCCATTTTGTGAAAGAATATACATTTTTTTGATATTAACAATTTTAAAGGTACCTTTTTCCTAACTTTGTAATACTTTAACCATGTATGTATGTACTCGTATATTTGTCGCACCGTGTTATTTACTTGCATAAAACGAGGAGTCAAAAAAGTATTCCGGTGGACAGCATTGGGCAGAACGAAATACCTATAGCCGAAAACTATATATTTTGAACTAAATCTTTCATATAAAAATACGCTTGCGGACCCTTGCCGGAAAAGGATCCAAGCCTTGAACAATGAAATTTTGATTTTTTTATAAAAAAATACGATTTTTTGAATTGATCGTATAGCCGTCGTATCATTTGAATTCATATCGTTTAAATTAGCGTTAGTATAACGACACGTATATATGTCTAAACGTAAAACAAATAATGAATAAATTGATGGCATTTATATTTTATAACCGTTCAAAGTTGGTAAAATAAAAGCTAAATTTTATATATTTTTTTTTAAGTTTTAACTTTGTACCTTGAGCGCCTGCCCTTCGTCAAACGTGAAATAATTAAAAAAAAATTTTGTGCAGTTCAACTAAGAAAAAATGTTTCCTCAATTCTCATTTTTTTAAAATGGACTTTTTTCAAAAATTCGTTCGGGCTGCCCCAATGTGCAGTGTGTTACCATTAAAAATTTTTAACTTAAGATGGCACATAAAAATCGTTCCATTGAAGACCCGAACTAAGATAGAAGCTGTTGACACATACATATCTTGAAAAATTGTATATTTGTGTAGGGTTTCAGATCGTCAAAAGAAATCAGTAGAAGAATATCGTTGAAAAGAACGCTGGAACATGTACCTTGAAAGGGTGTATTATAATTAATCAAAAAGTCGATTTCGAATTCTTTGTAACTTAGGGCTTTTTTGATTTCAGATGACGATATATAATCTTTATAGCTTATTTTGGGACAGATGTGCTGTTTGCCTTGCTTTTTAACAAGAACACATTTTTAAATCAATTACACTTTCTACCCACTCGGTAAATACAAAAATTAATTAAATTTTCTCAAGTAGAACTCTTAATCATAACAAAGATGTTTTTTAATGAAAATACGAGTAGAAACAGAGTAATTGTATTGATGCTGCCACAACAAATTAAGTTTCGAGGTGAGATTTCAATAAGATTCTCATCTCAGCTTAAAGACAAATGTAATGAATCGATAAAGCCATACGAATACTAATTACCCATCAAAATGCTCCTACACAAGCGTTAATTTTATGCGGGTTTTTGATAAAAAGCTTGTTTTTCAAAATATGAATCTTTTTTTTTTTTAAAACAATTTCATTTTTCATTTTTTATTTTCTTATGCAAATATGATCGATCGATTTGTTGGTCGATCAATGACACAAGTTCATTATCGAATGAAATAAAAATGTAATTTTATTCGTCATCATCAGCGTCATCCTCAGCAGTATTTAACCCCTGTTACTCTTTGCGTTTCTATTTTAAAAATAAACAAATAAAAATGCGAATTATAAAAATATTTTACATATTTCTCAATGCAAAAAATTAGAAAAAATGTAAATTGTGTGTAAGAATAATTATTATATAATTGATTTGTTTTGCTTGACTTTTATTGGAATTTTAAATTAAAATTAACGTATAATTAAATTTTGTCCCGTGTAAGATTGACTGAAGAACTTAAAAAAAATAATTAATTAATTAAATAAATTAAACACTATCTGATAATTTCTTAAAAGAGGCAATAAGACTTAACTAATTGAGAAACAAACAATTGTGAAAGAAAGACAAACAAGATATTAAATATAAATATAAATGTACATTTGTAATTACATTTTTAATTAGAGATTTTTTCAAAGAGATACTGATGCTTGTTTTAAGCCGTATTGTTATTGGTCGAAATTATTATTTTTTAACTAGAAATGTAGTTTGAGTGTGGTAATGTCTATGCGGATTAAAAAACAAATAATTGCTTTGGGAATAGGATAAACGATTTTAAGATTCAGAAGTGCACAAATAAATTTGTAGGCTCTTGTCATTGATTACAGTTACTTACTGAAGTAACAAAGTTAAATACAATTTTAGCGAGGCCTTTCGCCTATGGAGAAGGACTATATAGATTACGGAGTGCGGACATTGTGAAGATAGTGGATTTTCTATCGAGGCATTATTATCTGAAATATCATCTCAATAAGTTACGTTTTCTCTATGCTACGGAGTTTGTTTGGAGGTGTGGGAGATTACAAGGCACAACTAGATCATATCCACGACTTAATTCGAAGGCTAGAGCATTTGCTATTTGAACCCAGCTCTCTGCATGCCTCTTTCTATATGGGGGATGATTGAGTAGAATGATATCAATAGACGATTTTGGTTAACTGGACATCGCTGCGAGTGGGGTCGCACTGATGAGTTTGTAGGAGTAATCATATGGGTCATTTTTATAGCCATAGAAGAACACGAAAAATATTTTAGGTCATGGCGGGTGATAATGATAATCAGGGACACCAGAAATATGCTCTTAAAAAATGTTTTATGCGCATAGAATATGCTTTAAAAATCCAAAAATATAACTTCAAAGTTTTTAAATTTACATTAATTTCTTACCATTTAGTTTCAATATGAAGTCTTCATCTTGTCAATATTCTAAACCTTCCCCGTTAACATGGCATACTGCTCAGTTAAGGTTACTGTTAGCAGTTGTCTAAATAAATATCTAATGTCTGTGCGCAACTGAATTTTGCAGCAATAAAAATCAATTCAGTTTTTGTATTTATATTTTGATATCCATTTATTACCATTTTAATAAAGCGTGTTTTTTATAGAGGTATAGAACTTTAAGCTGGCATTACTTTTCAAGACGGCGACCGATTTAACAGCTGTCAAGTGACAGCTTCTCAGTTTGGTTTAGTTTCATCATGAGTAGACTCACGCTCGGCGTAGATTCCCGATTGTTCCCGATTTTCATAAGCGAATTTTGTTTAGCGATGAAGCGCACTTCTGGTTGAATGGTTACGTCAACAAACAAAACTGCCGCATTTGGAGTGAAGGTAATCCTCAAGAGTATGTGGAAACACCGTTACATCCAGAAAAACTGACTGTTTGGTGCGCTTTATGGGCTGGTGGAATCATTGGTCCGTACTTTTTCAAAAACGATGGTGGCCAGAACGTTACAGTCAGTGGTGATCGGTATAGAGCCATGATTACTAACTTTTTCATTCCTGAATTGAATAACCATGATGTCCAGGAGGTGTGGGTTCAACAAGACGGCGCAACATGTCACACAGCACGTGCCACAATAGATTTATTGAAAGACACGTTTGGTGACCTTCTAATTTCACGTTTTGGACCTGTGAATTGGATATCTTGTGATTTAACACCGGTAGGCTACTTTCTGTGGGGCTATGTAAAGTCATTGATCTATGCGGTAAAGCCACAAACGCTTGACCATTTGGAAGACAACATACGCCGTGTTATTGCCGATATACGGCCACAAATGTTGGAAAAAGTCATCGAAAATTGAACGTCCAGATTGGACTACATCCGCGCCAACCGAGGCGGTCATATGCCAGAAATCATATTTTAAATGTAATGCCACAAGATTATCTTTCGGATAAATAAAATTCATGTCAATCGAATAATCCATCGTTGTTTTATTGCAACTTAAAGTTCTATACCTCTATAAAAAACACCCCTTATATTGAAACTCTACACATTTTAATGCTCTTAGAACTTCTAAGATCTTTCCCGGCTTCTAAGCATAATAAATGGCTTCACTCGAAGTTTCATAAAGAGCTAGAATTGGTTAAGGCTTCAATAAATTTATTTTTAATTTTTTTGTTTTTTTTTTTGTTTTTTTTTTTTGTTTTGACATATTAAGAACACTTTCTTTACGTTTTTGTATTGATCTCTAATATGTTCGCATAACCGATGCTGCCCATAGGCAATCCATGTGATTTCTGTTAGTTAAGCTTAACGTTAGCTTAGCCATATACGGAGCTGCGTCTATGGCTAAGAGTAAAATTGAATTTTTATTAAATATCTCAATATTTCTATAAATTAATTTTTTTACGCCGATGGCAATATTTTTTATTTGTTTTGTATTTAAAAGTTCGGTTTGAAGCAACAATTTTCAAATAACAGATAATTCAGAATATCCATGGCTGGCATCGCTGTAAAAACAACACAACAAATCAAAATATGCTCTAAAAAGTTTCAAAATGCTTTTTAAATACGAAAAAGCTGAAATATGCAGAAAAATGCTGTTATAAGCAAAATATGAAAAAATATGCGCTAACAAATCGTTGCCCAAATTCATAAAAATGCCTAAAACGGATAAATATTTTACATTCGACACGATTAGATGGTTTCCCTGATGATAATAATAAATTCACGGCTGATTTAATTGCTTTTCTATAAGACTGGCGATTGTGTCGAACACATTGTATCTTAAAAAATATTATTAAAATTAAAAGTTTACATTCTGTCTTTATTTTGAAGATTATTATGTTAAAATCTGCTTAAAAATCTTTTTTAAAAATCTACACAAGTTAATATTTCAAAATATGCTACAATTGTGTGCAATAATACCGGGTATTTAGTAATGGCAACAAAGTATAGTAATTTATAAATGATATTTAGTTTGAGAAATATTAATATTTTCATAGCACGTGCTTAAAGTATTAAATTAATTTAAAAAGATACGAGAGTTCAGACATGTGAAGTGAAAAAGATTATTTGAAGACAATTTAAAACAGTGATGTCTTTTAAAATCATTTGGTAATAAACTTAAAACTGCTGTTCATTATATGACGGTTTTACTATGCGAGTAATTTTATGATTTACAGTTTAAGTAACAAATTCTTTTATTCGATTGCCACAAATCAAATAGTTATTTATTTGTATTTATTTACTCGTTGTTGATGCATTCATTCATTCATTCATTCGCACTGAGATTAATCGTAAGCAAGAAAATGTCTTTAAATCACGTTTCTTCTAATGATCTAAAGGTTGAAAATTGTTTAGTTTTACGTACGTACATAGATTGGTGCCGCCACATCGCAGCAATAAATGTTCATACCATAACTTATAGTTGTTACATACTTGCAGCACAAAGTGCAAAGACCTTTAAGACAATCTTTAGATAAGATTTATATAAAGACTACGCCAGAGTCTAAAGAAGATGTCACTGCAATAAAGTAATCTCTAAAGAATGTATCATATGATTAAAAAGTAATTTAAAAGAATGAATTCATTTTAATAGGAAAATATAGTAGAATCTTGAAAAAGTTAACCGATGTGTTACAAGGGAAGGATTAGCTTTTGTAAGTGAAGATTTTTCGCAAACAGTTATCTTATTTTAATAACTTAAGGCTCAATTAGGCAGCCGAAACAACCAGTTTTCAACTTAGCGGTTACGGCATTATCATATGTCACCACTAATTAAACTTATGGTTGTTCATAAGCTTGCTTAATCGTGTTGCAACTATGGCGTTATGTTAAGTCAAATTGAGCCTTTAGTATTTAGATTTAATTTCTACCAGCTGCTTTAAAAATGCCAGTCATTCTTGTTGCATATATTATATGTTTATTTTGCTTTCAAAAGCAAGCGGTTTTGAATAATTATTAACCAGACGATATCATCATTGGACATTTTAAAATCATCGTTATCTTCGTACTTCGATCCTTGGTCCAATTTTCAATTTCATCAATGCTGATGTCAAAATTTTCACTCACCTTCAACATCAGCAATTGAGCTTCTCGAAGTGTATCGTTAGGTTAAAAACCTCATTCTCACGGAAAAGTTTAGGTTTATTATTTAATAACTTAACTTCTCAGAGCAATACGTAGGCGCCAAAATTCAGCTAACTTGCCCGAGCCTTTAACTTTTACGCGAAATGATTATTTTGAGATTTTAGTGTTTTATCAAGAAAGATTTAAAGCTTTAAAGAGTCTGAGAATATTAAAAACGATTTTGTATAAATAATAATAATTTAAGATTAAATTTTATTAAAGCAAAAGGTAACAGCAAAAAAATTGAAAAAAATATTGCCAAATAATGGACACAGAACATGAAATCTACATGTTAAAATCATATATAATTTGTGTGTTAAAAAGTGTTTGAAAAAAGGTGTTTAGTGTTATTGTCCAGCCCACCATAAAACCATACAGCCAAATAGTCTGCATGATGACTATAATTTAAAATAATTTACCACTAAATTTATTCACCACAAAAGTAACGCCAAATAATTGCGATGGTTTTTTTGGACATGCGTAGTCAATAGTATACTCGTACCATATACTTACGTATGTATTTAATTAGATTAATTTCCAAATAATTGCTTTGTTAATTACATTTTGTCATGCTCCCAAGATTATTGACACCAGAAAATTATAAACTGAATTATATAAAATTTTAAATAATTATTATTATTCTTCTACTTTAAGATAAAATGGATTTGTATAAAAGCGCTGTGAGAAGGAAAATAAAAATTATTAATTTTTTTAAAGTTTTGAAAATTATTTGCTTTTTTTGTTGTTGAAATATTTTCTCTTAATTACATATATATGTACATATATATACATATAAAGGGTGCGCCTAATAATTTTTTTTTTTTTTTTCTTTGAAAAGGCTATAAAAGAACTACTGAATATTTTCTCAAATTTCTTTTTTTATTTGAAAGTACAATCTTTCCGGTTAAACATGGAAAATAATTTCATTCAAATGGCTGCCTTGGCTGGCCGATCGGTCTAATTTTTAAGCACATTGTCGATTGTGTGCAGCTGTATTTTACTAATGGCTTCACTAATATTGTCCTTTAAAGCGTCAATTGTCTCTGGCTTGTTGGCGTAACACTTATCTTTGACGGCACCCCACAAATAATAGTCCAACGGTGTCAAATCGTAGCTCCGAGCTGGCCAAACGACATCAGCTCTGCGGCTGATAATGCGATCTTCAAAAACAGGGCGCAAAACATCGAGGGTAGCTTCGGCTGAGTGGCACGTAGCGCCGTCCTGTTGAAACCAAATGTTGCTAATATCCTCCTCTTCAATTTTTGTGAACAAAAATTCGTTCAACATGGCCCGATAACGATCGTCTTTGACTGTAACGGCCACTCCTTGCTCATTTTCGAAGAAAAATGGCCCAATAATGCCTCTGGAGCAAAATCCACATCAAATAGTGACTCGTCTTGGGTGTATTTGCTTTCCAATGTATGCGTGCAGGTTTTCTGTGCCCCAAATGCGACAATTTTGCTTGTTTACATACCCGACAAGATCAAAATGAGCTTCATCTGAACACATCGTACACATTCTGCAACATTACCATGATTTTCAAAGTAATGTCGCAATATTTCCCAACGTTGTTCAAGCGTATAAACAACCATACTCGTTCAGCGGAAGGATAAAACTAATTATCTGTCAAATCAGACATGAGCTAAGTGTTACCATTCACGAAATAAGCATTAGTTGAAAAAAAACGTTAGATGGCGGACCCTTTATGTGTATATGTATATATATCAGAATCTATCATTTCTATTAACAATTAATTAAATGTTTTTTTTTTCATTTCTATATTATAAAATTTTATTGACTTTTTATTGCTAAATTTTTAAAGTGATTTTATTTTATTTGTAATACTTTTTTATTTATTTTTATTAATTAATTAAAATTTGTATGCCTAATTATTATAAATTTTTTTGTGCAAAAAGTTTTTAAATTATTATTTAAAGTTGCGAAATTTACATTTTATAATCAAGTGTTTAGTAATGGGAAAAAACAATGATTTTTATTTAAAACAAAAGATTTCAATATACTCGTAGATGAAAACAATTTTGATCATGTAATAATATGAATATTTTCATTTGAAATAAGTTTTTATTGTTAAAGTTATTAACATTATGTGTTTAGGTTTTGTGGTTAAACTACAGTTTAGTTGAACTCTCTTTAAGCCAATAGTATAATATGAAACCCCCCACAAAGTTCATATAAATTAATTTCGTTTTGAGTTTTTAACTTTTCTCAAATGATTTATTTGTATGAAATGGTGACAGACCGTTGTCTAATTGTCAAACATCTTCATCACTTTCTGACATCATTTAAGAATTTTATGGAAAAAAGTATAAATTATTGCACTTTAATATATAAATCAAACGAGGTCTGTTTCTTGTTGATTTTATGATATACCAGCATTACCCAACCGGCTTTGCCCGGAAATCTATACGTGTGTTTTTTATAAATGGAAGATAAATTCCTTTTTTTACAGATTCTATTCGTTTTTTTTTTTGCCACATCGATGTATCGTTAAAATTGATGTTTTAGTAGCCGAAACATCGACATCGTTCTTTCTACATTTTTCTTCATTTTAATAAACATTTGAGCGACATTGTCACCATGACATTTTCATCGATAAATCATCGTCACAAAATCGGTATCAAGTGGAAATTTGTATGAAATCATCATAAATGAAAATGCTGGCGAATAAATTCACCACATCAGGGACTTATTATGAGACTTTAGCTATAAAATATATTGGCTTTTGTCAAGACTTAATAATGCCATAATTACCTGTACTAATAAGAGTGCTACCATCTGCATGTCTAATGGTGTTGCCAATTCGATTCCTTTTTGTGTTTATAACTTTACACCATAAGGTAGATAAATCATAGATTCGAGTCTGTGCTAGAACATTTGAAACTAATAATGAAATGTTATAAGAGATGACGCATTGCGGTTGGTGAGTTAGTTATCATTTGGCTGTCACCAAGTAAAGTCTGTTTAGACTCAAATGAAAAGTGTTGTATTAAGACAAATTGTATAAAAGTTATAGTGTAGTAATAAAAGAAAACTGTAAAACAACAACAAAAGTTGAGTTTATTTTATTTAAGGCAATTTAAACGAACGCAAACATTTTAAAAAGGTTAAAACGTACCAATATCATATGTGAATCCCTGTGACTATGACACAAACAAAGGAAGCTATGTATGGCAACATCATTGATTGTCACCGTAATAAATAACGTGGGATTTAGCGACACTGTCTGCTATGAGGAGACCATACATGCTTAACGAACGACTACATGCTTAACGAAGCAGAATTTCATCTACTACCCCGTTGACAAATAAAGCACTAATGATTATCAATGTCATTATCTGTTATGACTCCCTAATAATCGGACGCCAGCAACAAAAAATCAACATTTGTCATTTATGAACATTAGGATAATTATTTGTAAAGTTATTTATGACACCAAAGAAAATTCATCATGTGTTGATCATAGTTTACCATTGTCAGCGTTTGCCACGATGATCCCCTATGACGTTCGCCAGCGGTTAATTATTGTTTAGGTCGTTGCAATTTTTCGGCTTTCCACTGTTTCTGATTTTATATTTAGTTATTATATGAAAACTAAAATATCGAAAAAACATCGACGTTTTATTAGCGATGTTTTTTAACATCGAGGTTTTTATGAACAATGTTGCATCGCTAGCTGTCTCTCTTATAGTTAAAATGCTAAGACGACTTTTGACGTCTCCCGCAGATATATTTATTGAGATTATTATTATTATTTTTTTGGGAGGTGCCTGTGAGTTAATTTTTGATTTTAATGTGCAACTTGATAATAGAATAGCATGTGGAAAGTTTGATGACTCTTCCTTTTATAGTTCCCCAAAATATACCGTAGCCTCTCAAAGTGCAACTTTTGAGCAACACACACACACTTTTGTGCAACACAATTTGGAAGATGATGATGATGATGCTTGTCATTGCAAAAGAAAAGTCAATAATTTTGATCGTCTTCCCCTGATTTTAATGTGTCCGGGATACAAATTTAAAAAAATTAACCCCATTACACTTTCGTTCGCTAGATCTATCTGTTTTTTACAAATTTTAACAAAATCGATTCAGTCGTTTACGTGTGAATAAATGACAAACAAACAATCAAATAAACTTACAAAGAAATTTATATGTATATGTATGTATGTATATGGATAAATAAATCTTGACATTATTATATTAAAAAATAATTAAAAACTTGTATTTGTTGAAGGCTTCTCTAAAGTATTTTTTTTCCCTATTTCTCTAAATATTTTCTAAGACCATTGTTTTAATAAAAAGTTTTTGATTTAAGTGTCAAAACTATAATTAATTGTTAAATTTTTTCCATATTATTTTGTTACTTATTTTTAAGTTTTTAGTGAGTCAACTATAGAAATAGACTAGACAGTCGCCAATAGATTTACGAGTACTTGAACAAAATTTACGTCAAATGTAGCTAAGATTCTATAAATATTATAAATAGATTTTATATAAAATAACTATTTGAGAAGAAACGCTGTCTTAATTAGGTTCAATAATAAAATCTTCTGGCAAGTGCACTTCTATTCACAATTTATAAATTATTTTGTTGATGACGTAAAAAGGAAAGGTAAATGTGGGATTTGTCATGATCTTGAAAATCGAAGTGCTTGATAATGACTCCTAGATCTATGTATACAATTTTCTATGCAACCTGTGAAAATTATTGATACCCAACTAATAGGAATTGTTAGACTGACTAAAAAATTTGTATTATATTCAATCTAAAATGGCCAGATCATATAAATTATGCCTCGGGAGATCATTTTCTTTAAGGGATTTCCGAAAAGTACTATATGTTACTCCACTAAGGGTACGCATATTATTCGCTAAGACTTACTCAGTTTATTTTCTTTTTTTGATGCCAGTACTCAGTGGATGACACCTACTCAATGCATTGCATTATGCTGGTAGGAAGTAGTGCTTATTGACTTTCGGTTTAAATTTATTCATGTCGTAAGTGTTCTCGCGGGAAGTTCGGTTCATAAACGAACAGTACAATTATAGCATGAATTCTCCATATAATGCGTTGTGAGATTCGCTGGACAATCAACTTCAAACGGATGTGCTCTATACGAGAAATACGGGTAATAAGTATGAATAGGTCATCTTTAGGAATTAATCATCTTATTTTGTCAGAACACACTCCGTTATAGTACCGATAGAACAATGAAACACACGCCACATTGCTACGATGCTCTAATGAATCGGTACAGGTCCTCTTCTGTACGCGGTCGAGAAGTTTTAAAAATAGGCTTTGAAGCACCGGCCCATACATGATAATTGAATTCCATTTTAGGTCTTATATACGTCTTGTAAATATTAAGGAGATCAGATGGAGTGAAGTGTTTCTTACACCGTTTTAAAAATCCGAGGCACTTAAATGCTTTTTTCGAGACTCGAAATAAGTGATTGTTCCAACAAACATCACAATTAATTCTTATGCCCAGACCATCAATAGCATCTGATTCCTCAATACCTGCATTACCCACAGTCACAGCTGACACCACACCACTACGTCTGCTGGATCTTGCGTGCATTATTCTGTATTATTATACGGATGTGAATAATTGGCTTCGTGTAGTGATAGTGCTAGGCTAAGAAAATGAAAAGTAGCCCATCAAAATACCATCAAAATTACTCATGTGAATACACTCAATGGTGTATTTTTTGGCGACTTGATAAAACTAATGATGCTTTTCTGAAAAAAAAAAAAAAATGTTGCATTTTGTTGGCCTTACTTTTTTTGTGTTTCTTTTCTAAAAAAAATTAATACAAGGAGAGAGTGCTCTGTTTACCCTTAACTATGTTGCCTTTAAAAATCTTTGATATTTCTTTATTTTTAACGACGTTGTATGGTATGTCCAATACAATTTCACATTCGCCTGCGGATCTCTCCAAAAGTTTTAATATGAATTAGTCTTTGACCCAAAAACGCTAGTAAGCAGTTGGATGACCTTAACACTTGCATTCCATGACTATCAGACACATATAAGTATCGGTGTCACATTAATGTTTGTTTGTTACGTTTTAACATTTTTAAAACGTTTGAATTCGTTCATATTGCGTTAAAATAAAATAAAACTCTATTTTTTATTTTAATTGTTTTACAATCTGTCTCATGCAATATTTTTTGTCAGAATAGAAAACGCCATAAGTGTTTTAATAAGCGTTGCCACTTTGGTCCGATTGGATCAAACTTGGTAGTTTTTCATTTTTTAAAAACAGTTTGGTAGTTTGGTTGGTTTGTTTGCAATTTTTTACTTTTTTTTATTTTTGTTATACGACTTTTCAGTTTTTTTTTTTTTCATCCATTAAATTTAACATACATCCCCTTCTGTTATTTTAAATGAAATTTTGCTTTTATGTTTGCTGTTACTTTATGTATATTTTTATGTTTTTTAATCAAAACTGGAGTTTGTTATTATTATTACTGTATGTACTCGTATATGTATAACTAAACAGAAATTTCGATTTTATTAAATTTGTTTTTTTTTTTAATTTTTGGTAGGCTGTGAATGGTTTTGGTAGAATTTTTGAAAATTTTTGGTGGGAAGTCAGTTTCTTGTGTGGCAACGCTAGTTTTAATACACTTACAGAAAATCATAAAGGCGCGTGAACCGAGAGATTATCGTTCATCCGTTTTCAAAGATCAAAATGAATCCATTTTAGACATCGAACTCTAATATCCGACTGACAATTCTTTATCTATTTTAAACGTCTTTGAAATGCATTACTCTTCGGCGCAAATAACTATTAAAATGTTTTACGACTTTAAAACGCGCTAGATATTTACTATTTCTAAATGTTTTAAATATACATAAGCATGTTCATATATATACTTATAAAATTCTATTTATTGACGTATAGAACATCGAATAAAGTTAAATTTAATTTTAAAAATCTTTTACAAATGGCCACACAGTCAATGCAAATACAGACCAAAAATGTTTAGAACTCCTGATACTTTAAATTTCTTATGAAGAAACAGTAGATTGTATTACTCGATGTAGAGAGTATTACTAGATATATTATTACTCTTACTCGTATATATTGCATAAACAAATCGTTCAGTAAATAAAAAGTTAATTTTTTTACAAACGCCTTTTAACAAAACAAATAGTTTTATTTGTTATTCATTAACGTTGTGCTACACTTCTTACTGACAATTTCATGCTTAAATCTTAATTAAATGTTTAATTTCAGGAAATCAGAATTTTTCTTTAAAAAATGTCAAATAAATCGTGAGAGGAGACGCTTCCCAAAAAAAGACAATATTTATATTTAAACAACCAAATAAACAACAATTGACAACAACTTTTAACAATTTGTTAACTTTTAAATTCAAAATTTCCGTTCGTTCTTCGATGGAAAAAGAAAAAATAAATAAAACTAAAAGGCACTACCACAACCAGCCGCAACCTATAAAAACTGCACCTGTCTAAAGACTGCCACAGCTAATTTGTGTTTAATTGTATTTTTTCTTCTTTTTTGTTGGGTTTTCTTAACGAAAAAAAAAGCTTTATTGTCGCTATTTTGCTTTTATTCTAAAATTTGTTCTATGATGCGAAATAATACAATAGAATGACAATAGTTTTTCGATTTATCTTCCGCGGAAGATCTTAAATGTTAAAGAAATAATCGTGAATAAAGTAATAAATTTAACCAAAAAGTTAAAAAACTACAAATATTTTATTTGATACTAACTTTTCAAACAGTGCTTAAAGTTTTTTTAAAACTATTTCTTTTGATACTTTCAAATAACATATGAACACATTTAACTACATACCATATGTATATACCTATGCATTTATAATTCAGGGCTTTAAAAGAAGCATACAATTAAGTCATTTAAGTTATAAACGAAAAGTATATTAATTAGTCGATATATTAAAAATACATTTAAATTATTTGGATTTGTACCAATATGCACCAATTTTTTTTAAGTATTTAAACAATAAAGGTGATATTATATTTATTTATAAAATTCGTTTATTTAATACTGACAAAACAAACAAAAAATAATAATTTTACTTATTCTAGTACGCTCTGCCTCCAATCAATATCAGTTTCAAAAAAGAGAAATATTTTTATAACGCGTTTTGTTGTCAAAACAACTAATATGATAATGATACGTGAGCTCTCCTGTTTATGACCAGCCCTGTTAAAACTTCCTTCAATCAAAGATAACATATCCAAATAACACACATCAGATTTGCAGATCTCCTCATACAAAGATTATGTTTTACCTTCGCTTTGATTATATTTATTAATCTCTTCTTCGATTATTTTCTCTAGTTTAAAACTGGTACACACCAAACTTAAGACTTTAATATTCTAGTTCTACAAGGCAGTGTATCCTTTTTCCTCAACCCCATGATTTAAAGACTCTTCTTTATCATTTTTTCAACATATGTCTTCCCTACTCTCTTTTATCACGACTTTAATACTATTCATTGCTCTAAATTATATATACTTTTAAATCGTATACTGATGACCAGTAATTTAGCGCAAAAGACATATTCATAAATAAATGCTGGCGAATAAATTCGCCACATTATAATATGTGAAATGAATATTTTCGCCAGGCAAAATTTCAGATGAGTGTTTATTAAATTTGAGCTTATCGCTCGTCATATGTTAAACTGAAAACAGATATGGATTTGTCGCACTTTTCGAAAATAGACTATTGTATCGTTATGGAATTTACAGAGAAGCAGACGCCCAGCCAAGAACGCTACTAAAATAATATAGGAAAATAAACAAGTCCTATGATGAAATTAAATATGCATATAACAAATACTAGGTAGTATTCTTGTAGAGCCCTTGTGTTTCCAAGTATTTTACATATACAAATAAATGTATGTTTTTATGCATCTGTGTTCGTATAGAGAGCTAAACAGCTGAACCGATTTTTTTGAATTTTTTAAAGTATCCCTCTGTATATCTACTATAGGCTATAGGCTATATAAATTTCAAAAATACAAACTGGGCTATGCCACGCCCACAACAAAATAAATATTTATTTGTCTATATCTCCAAATAGTAACAGTAAGAGTTTCTAAATTTAGTGCAAATAGCTCCATAGTTAAATCAAATCATCAGTCAGGAAATGGGCATGGCACCTTACACATAAAGTATATATTGATTTTTGCATATCTTGAGAATAGTTAAAACTAAAGTTTCTGAATTTGGTCTAAGTCACTTCGTGGTCTATGCATATTACCTGTCAAAAGGTGGGCGGAATTGGACAACTGAGCTTGGTTCTTACCATACAAACTAAATATTGATATTTGTATAACTTGAGAACAGTTATAACTAGAGTATCTGAATTAGGATGACTACATAGTCATAACATATTATCAGCAAAAAAATGTGCGGAATTGGACATGTGAGCATGGTACCTCCCCTGTACAGTAAATATTGATTTTTTATATCGTAAGAACGATAATAATAGAATTTTCTAAATTAAGTTCAAACAACGTCGTGAACATCAAACATCATCAGTCAGTAACTGGGCGAGATTGCATAAGTAGGCGTGATACCTTCTATTCATACTAAATATTGAAATTGGATAAAAGCTATCCCTATATGTACATATACTATGTAAAAATGAATGAATGAGTTTACTTGAAGACTGTATATGGTACAGCCAAAAAGCAAAACTTAGAGTGTCTTTCTGCAAGGGACTATAATCGGGTATTGCACAAAGCACACTGGATAAAAGCTATCCCTATATGTACATATACTATGTAAAAATGAATGAATGAGTTTACTTGAAGACTGTATATGGTACAGCCAAAAAGCAAAACTTAGAGTGTCTTTCTGCAAGGGACTATAATCGGGTATTGCACAAAGCACACTGGATAAAAGCTATCCCTATATGTACATATACTATGTAAAAATGAATGAATGAGTTTACTTGAAGACTGTATATGGTACAGCCAAAAAGCAAAACTTAGAGTGTCTTTCTGCAAGGGACTATAATCGGGTATTGCACAAAGCACACTGGATAAAAGCTATCCCTATATGTACATATACTATGTAAAAATGAATGAATAAGTTTACTTGAAGACTGTATATGGTACAGCCAAAAAGCAAAACTTAGAGTGTCTTTCTGCAAGGGACTATAATCGGGTATTGCACAAAGCACACTGGATAAAAGCTATCCCTATATGTACATATACTATGTAAAAATGAATGAATGAGTTTACTTGAAGACTGTATATGGTACAGCCAAAAAGCAAAACTTAGAGTGTCTTTCCGCAAGGGACTATAAGCTATCTACAATGCTTAGACAATATTTAAGATTGTTATTAAGGTGTAAATTATTAATAAGCGAAGCAGGTCGGGTTTTAGCTAGTAATAAATAAGGAAAGAAATAAAGTGGTTCCGTTATTAGATAATTAATAATAATATTCAAATGTCTGGGAAGTCAACCTCTTGCCCCTACATGACTACACAAATAGGAACAAAAGTATTCGTATGCTCTTTATATCAGAAATACTTTAGACATATGAAAAATTTTTAAAATATGTACTATAGACACATTGTACTTTTATTTAATTAATTAAACTCCAATATAATACTCAAGACATCCCAATAAGTAGAAAATAAGTAACTTTCAGAGGAACAGAAGTGTTCAAACAATTGTTTTTTTTATCATAAAATCAGTACTTTGTAGGCTCCACCATGTCGCTTCATTTGCAAACTACAGACTATATTTAACTAAATATTTTTACAATTTAAATGTATTCGAATTCCTGGTTTCCTTCATAGCCGTTTGAAGGTAATTCTTGCTTTTGGAGTATTTCCGTGTTTGATATTTTGTTAAATTAATTATAAAGAAGATATTTATGTACATTTGTATGTATGTACACCTAAAACATATTTTTCAAATGTACGAATGCTGCTTTTTATTTGGGATGTAAGAATATTTGTGTTGATAATTGTAAATCGAAATTAATAAAAATCTAAATTTGACAAATGTACGTCAATAAACATAAATTAATGGTGACAACGGTATTGTATCGTTTAAAAATAATAAACATGTATACGGAAATACACACATACATACATTTTAATATATTTGTTGTTTTTTTTCTTTGCTTTTGCATGCTTGTATTAGATATTTAACATCCATTGGTTGTGTGCCCGGGTAGCTCAGTCGGTAGAGCATTGGACTTTTAATCCAAGGGTCCAGGGTTCAAGTCCCTGCTCGGGCGACGAAATTTTTTGTTTTTTTTATTATTTATTAAAATATTTGCAATTTTTTTATTATATGACTAAAAAAATAATCTTTTAATTTCAGCTCTTGTTTTTATTCAACATCCTTCATCATTTCTTAACACAATGGTTAATCATAATTGGTTTATGGCCACAGTGCTACTGTGGCTCTTACTCTGTTATCACAACTTGTGTATAAATGCTCAGGTGGGTCAACATTTTATAAAACTACCTGTACTCTTTTGTGCATATAAAAAAATAAATTAAAAAACATGCAAATTAAACAAAGTATCATTTTAATTAATAATAATGATGTGAAAATGAATAATTTCTTATGTAAATTAAAATAAAAAAAAATTTTTTTTGTAAAGGAATTTTAATGAATATTATTAGCAACAGTTTAAATAACAAATCATCCGCACATATGTACATATTTCATTTACATTTGAAATTTTTTATTAAAAATTCTCGTATTTTCTCATATAATTAATGCTTATTAATGTCTTGCCGCATAGTCATATTTTAATAATGATTTCTGATATAAAAGTACTTTTTTATTTTATTTGTTATCCTTATATGAAAGCTTCAAATGGCAAATTGTTTAACTCCATAAAACAAAAAATTGTGAAAAATTAAAAAATAGTTTACAAATTTACTAGAAATGAGTATAAAATTTGTAAGTGCTCTTGTCATTTGGTAGCACTAATTCTTATGATCAGAGAAATTTGTCTTGAATATGCTATTGTTTAAGGTCAATGACATTACTATCGAAAAAATCAAATAAAATAAAATAAAAAAGCGGAGTTGATCGATTTGGAGAATAACAAATGTGGCTCTTTGATAATTAATAAAAAGGTACGTAAAATCAGGAAATTGCTGATAAATAATTGTACTTATTTTTTTTTTTTTTAATGAATTACAGAAACAAGTTTCATTGTATTTTTATTAAATTATTGCTTGTATTTCAACATTTTAATTAAATTAAGCTTAAAATACAAATTCACCCTGTGAAAAAATAGTTCGAAAAAATAATATAACAATAGATTTGCACTAATTTCAGTTCTAATGTTGTTCTAGAGTGGTTACTATCTTATCAAGGCTCCGTGGTTCTTTAAAACTGCCAGACACCGTCTAAGCATAGAGTCGACAAGATTTTAGCCTACTGAATCCGGTATATCATGCCACACAGCCTGAGTTAAAATCTAAAGTTAATCACAATTGTGGAACACTTTCCTCTGTTTGCTGTTTTTACTCCATTCCACATATTCTCGATAGCATTTAGATTTGGTGACTGTGGTGGCCAGTCTAATACGGTAATATTCTTAGTAAAATCCTTCGAAGTATTTCTTAGTACATTTTGCAGATTTCAACATATTCTGCTGCTTTCATAATTATCTGTATACGATATAGTGGCGCAATACCCCTAAACAACAATATAACCGCCACCGTACAAATTTGCGAATTTAAATAAACACTAAAAAAACAGAAAAATATTTGTATTCATACGAATGAATGGATTGGCTAATAAATGCTTAATAAAAAAATAAGACAGTATTCTTAAATGCCATTGTTATTCCTGATATATCCTAGGCTTCTCAAATATCTTTAATAAAAATAATACTTTTTATTAACAAAAACGTCACTAATTTTTTAAATAATATTTTAAGCCCAGAAAACGTGCATCGTCGTTATAACTAAATCACGTTTTTTCAACAGTTATTTCTTTCTCTAGTTTTTTTTTTAAATTTAATTTAATTACTACTTTCCCTAGAGTTCAATTCACGATTTAATAAATTTATACGATTAAATACATAGATGCGAGTATTTTAATCAATTTATCATGTACTCGTATATAGTTGTTATAAATTTAAAATTGTATAAATAATAAATTGTTTTCCTTAAATAGAAACATGTAGAATGCTGGCTTATGCATTTGTTTCAGTTTCCTAGTTTTTTCTAACAATAAGTATGTATGCAGTTTTGAAAAGAAAGCATCTTGAGGCATCTTTATTTTAAATCCCAAATGCTTTAAAGGCTGATCGTATGGTGTACTCGTTTGGAAAAAATAAAACAAAACAATGTAAAGAATTTATGGTTTAATAATTTATTTGTCAATTTTACGTGCAAAAACTGATTTGAATCTTTTCAAAATCACGTTTTTTCAGCTGCTGGATATCACTTCAATTTTTTGTTTTGTTTTTTTTTTTTAATTTTATTAAGATGTTATAACCAGGAAATTAATTAGCAATTGTTTGGAGAAAATAAAAAAAATTTATATATTTATTTAAAGATTTTAAACTGTCACAAGTTAATTAAAAAAAAAAAAACACATTCTTTAGAAAATAATTCGAAATTTTCTAAAACAATAACTTGTTAGGTGTGTATTGAATAATATTCAAATCAATATTTTAAAATCAGAGCATGGAACACCTATCCCACAACTATAGTTGTATCATTGAACAACAGTTTTGTTGTTTTACAAAAAATAAATTATTTTTCTATTTTTATTTTTATTTTTATTTTTAAGAGTTAATTACAAAACGATTAATTTTACATTATGAGAATAGATGAACAATAATTTTCAAAAAACAAAGTATTGAAATTAATGTTTTAATGCCCTTAAGTTGTAAAACAAAAAACAAAAAAAGAACATTTAATTGATGTACAAACAAACATCTATAAACTCAAGAAGCGAAATTTAAAAGCCGTGTATTCTACAAGTGTATTTCTTCTTAAAATACTCGTACTTACAAAAACTCTTATCTAATTATCTAAAAGAAAAACTTTATTTTTCTTTAAGTTCTTACGTATGTAAAATTTAAATTTTGCATTCAGTCAAGTATAAATTTCGAGAATAACACTTTGTCTTCATTTAAAGTATGCATAGTGTGTCGACAGTTGTGAAAAAAAAACAAAATTTCAAAATTAAGGTGAAGGTTAAAAGCAAATTTCTAAATGTTTAAAAAAGAGAGAGAAAAAAATTTCCAAATTAAAACGAAAAGCATTTTAATACTGGTTTAACCCATTTCCTTTTTAGAGTTTTTTTATGCAAACAACCTTAGTTGGAATATTTCTCAACATTTTGTTTATTGGCTATATTGCATACCAAAAAAAGAGGCCAACATTTAAAATGTTATTTGTTACTTTCATAATAAAAGTTTTTTTTTCTGAAAAGTGCAAACCGTAAAATTGACTGGGCGTCTAAGTGTATACCTCTGCGATTTAAAATATAATTTTATGGTTTGTATTCGCTTTACATTGAGCTTCTATTGTAAATACTTATTTACATGCAGTTACAAACCTTATTATTAATTTTATTACGGCTTTTAAAGAATAATTGCATTGCAATAACAACTTCACATGAGATTGAGTACATTTTAGATGAACAATTATTAAATTGGCAAATTTTTACAAAGCGGAAAAAACAGTTAAACCCATTTACTTCAAATAAATTTACTACTGGATCATTGTTTAGAATTGTTTTTAAGCTAATTAAGCTGCTTTTAAACAATTTTTTTCTGTTATTTATGTGTACTTTTAATACCCTACGAATTATGGCAAAAATGGTAATTTTTCTGTATTATTTCTAGCCAATTATTCACAACTTTATTAATAGTAATCCCTACTGGCCGCACAAATTTATGGCTGTGGTTTTAACATACTCACTGTGCTCAATTATTATGTTACAATTTGAAACACATTGCAGCATTTAGTATAATTTGTTTAAGAAAATTTCACTAAAATTGCAGAAATACAAGTATAATTGACAATTTGAATAGAATGTGTCACAACAATATTAGATGAAAATGTAAGTATTATAGGAGAATTTCTAATACATAATTGTGCTTATAAATTAATCAGTTTAATTCATATCGAGATCTTAATACTGTAAGGAAACCAAATAACACTACGTACAATCCTAAGTACACTTTAGGCGGCAGTAGGGGTAGATTTCCTACTATGATGTTGGACCACAAAACAGCGAATTATGAAAGCAACGAATTATGTTGAAATCTTCCGAACTTGTATGCTATCTTAGCCCTAAGAGTATATGACACTTCGGTGGGTGCTCCACTGCAATATTATTGTATAAGGCTTGCTCCCACAGTCAGCAGATCTAAATGCGATTGAGAATATGTGGAATGTAGTAAAAACAGAACTCAATGAGCTAATTCTGGTATTCGTATATGAACGAATTCTTATTGGAACGAACGCGTTTTGTGACTATTTGGAATTCTCTTATTCGATCACGAATAAAATTACTCGAAATTTCTAAAGATGACATTCGATATCGAACAATAATTCGAATGCAAGCTTGTGAGTTTTTACTTAAAAGCCAAGAAGCTTGCTTTTTTCACAAGAAAATTAATTTAAAAAAAAGGTAATTGATATTGAATATAGTCCTTAGGAACTTTGTGGCAAAGCAAACAAACTTGTCAAAAAAAAAAAAAAAAAAATAAATAAATAAAATGCCAAATAGTTCCTAAGGAAAAGCAATGGTTAACCAACTTTGGGATAACCTTACCCTTAAATTAAAAGCCTAATATCTACCAAAAAAAGATTTCAAGTTGTAGCACAAGGTGACATAAAAAAAAGAAAAAATATTTTATTTTTATTTTTAAATAGATGGTGCGCCGAATGAAGAGCACGTTTTTTGTAAATAGGAGAAAAATTTTAACTTAAACAAGTGTAGAAGTCCCTGGAGAAGGTCTAAAACTTTCAAAAGTTACCGATCGCTTTTGCTAACAAAAACAGTACAAGATCTATCTCAACGTAATTTAAAAAATCAAAAAAAAAAGAATAAAATGTCTGTCTTAACTCTCGTGAGGTCTGGTCTGAACCTATGCTGTTTGTCATATGTTTAAGCATCATTGCTACTATACTACGCCACCTATTTGTTTTTCTAAATATTTTATTCAGTGTTGTAAAACAATTTTTTTTAAACCAACACTGGAGCTATAAATCTATTTGTTTCGTATCGAGTAATATTATTAGAAAATTTTACGATATCGAAGTATATATCGATTCGAATTTCATTTCGATTACGAATGCCAGAATTAAGCCTCAGAGAAAAATGTGCCACAAACTGTGATGAGCTTTGAAATTGCGAAGATAACAATATCACTGTATTCGACTGGTCTCACAGTTTCCAGATATAAATGCTATCTAGAATTTGTGGAATGTAGTAAAAACGAGCTTTGGGAATTAATTTAGGCTGCGTGGTGTGACATTACGGATTTAGTGGGGAAAAATATTGCCAATTCTATGTAAAGACGATGTCTGGCAGTTTCAAACAACCACGGAGCCCCGAAAAAAGATTAATCACTCAAGAGCAACAACCTTTATATCGCTATTTTGAAAGCAACATGAAGTGTCCTTATGTTTTTTCACCGGATAAATATGTATTTTAAGCTTAATTTGATTAAAATGCTGAAATATAAGCAATAATTTAATAAAAATACAATGAAATTTGTTTCTAATTTATTAACTAAAAATATGTACAACTATTTATCAGTAATTTTCTCATTTTACTTACTATCTCATCAAATCTTAATGTGTCATATTTGTGTCCTAGTTTGTTTTCGCATCACTGTATGTATTTATGAAAATTTGTTTGAAAAACACTTTATTTTTTTAAAATAAACTTTATTTCAGTTTTTGTTTATTCAACGATTTATGAATTTTCTAAGTTTCTTATGTAAATAAAATGAAAAATTAAGAAAAAAAAATCCTTTATTTGTGAAAAAAATTTTACGCATAATTTTTACTTTTAAATGTCAACAGTGCTTAAGTTGGAGATAAAAAAAAAATGGTAATAATTTATGTTTAAATACCTGCTGTCGAATTGATTACACACTGTCATTTTGTTGCAAATGGCAAACACGCAATTTTAACTCTTTTTTTTAATTTGGCTTAGATGAAATGTCAAAGTATCATTTATTTATCATTTGAAAGTAAAAGAATAATAATCCATTGTTCTTTATAAGGAATATCGTTATACATACTATTTATCTGACATGGACTATAACGAACGGAATTGTAAAACATTTAAAGGAGAAGCCAGCATTTACAACAGTTATGAACTTAAGTAAAAACAAAATAAAAAATAACATTTTAATAAAAAATAAATGTAAAAACAACTTTTAATTAGTCTTGATTAAAAGATTTCCGGTATTTAACAACATAAAAAACAATTTTTTTAGTTCTTGTAAAAAATATGAAATATGGTTGTTAATTTATAGCCCAGTACATAAATCAATCTGCAGATTAAATATGTATATTACTCAATACAAACTGTACAAAGTTAAAATGTCTTGAAGTATTTGCCGCCTGTATTTCAAATATTTTTAGTTTGAAAGATTAGTTTAATAAAATTATTTAATCTTCTTTATTAGAAATAAAAAAATTTAAATCCTCTTGCTACAATAATTTCCTAAAGACATAAAATCTAAAAGAAAATTCTTTTATTCACAATTTTCAATATTCGTACATACATACGCACATACGAAGAGACGAGTATGTATATGGTATGTTTTTAAGAGCTTGAGAACTGAAAATGATAATACAAGACAGAAATTTTATTACTATAATCTGGTGGACAATTTAATGGCTCTTATTTTTTATATATTTTTTCCAGCACAAGTTCGCTGCGTCTACGAGATACATGGTTCATTAGATCTGTCCAATTTTTGACAACTTTTTCCCATAAATCTGGTCGCTTGAATATTGGCACTGAATGCTTCAAGAGTTGCCGGTTTGTCGCCATAAGCCAATAACTTATCATAGCCCTATTAAAAGTAGTCCAAAGGCGTTAAATAACGCGAACGAAGGGGCAAGTAAACAAGACCTCTTCTGGAAAGAAAGTTGTCACCTAATTGATTTTGTAATAAAACGATTGTTATGCTTGTTGTATAGCAAGTTGAGCCGTCTTGTGGGAACCAAATGTCGTTAATGTTTAACTGTATGATTAAAAATAAATAAAAAATCAGTTAGAATAGCTCTACAGCCCTCGCAATTCACCGTAACGGCAGCTACTTGCTCATTTCGAAAGAAATAAGAACCGATAACGCAGCCAGCATGTAAACCGCACGAAACAGTCAATTTTAATAGATGTCATGGCTATTCATAAATGGATTAAAGATTGTCTTCGCTCAAATACGCCAATTTTACTTATTCACGTAGCTTTTTAACCGTAAATGAGTTTTATTACTAAACAAGAAGTGTTTGTTCTATTAACTACGTGAATGGATTTATTTTTTTTAAAGTAAATTTCCCCAATTTTTAAAGCGTTCTTCTGGCGTCAAACGATTCATGATGACTTGTCAGATCTTATTGAACAGAAATGTCAACATGGTTAGAAATACTTACCTGTCAGACCATAGTTATTGAAATCGATAATTCTCACGCAGTTATAAATATCAACATATCGACCAGACACTATTGCAGAGCACTGCAACTCATGGGATCTATTTTACCACTTCCTGTCTTAGTTTGTTCAACAGATCTGCTGCCTTACAAATGAACACCAGCAGATCTGAAACTATAATGGTGGATATATCACCCAGTGAGACCCTATGTCTACCTAAACGTTTCCACCTAAACCTATCAAGAACCACACAATCACGCAATATGTGTTTCACTGTCTCTGTCAAATATCTATATCTGTGACCGCCATCCTCTTCAAGTCCGACCTGCTATACTTGCGAACCTCAGAGTGATGCCCAAATTGCGGATTGTGCCTTTGAGCATTTTGATGTTTCAAGCAATGCTTAAAGATTTACTGATTTGTTGGCATAAGCCAATGACCTAACATAGCACCATTAAAAGTGGTCCACAGGCGTTAAATACTTTAATACTCACTCCCTTGAGTGGACAGTATCACTTCTGGAAAGAAAGTTGTCAACAAATTGATTTTACAATAAAATGATTGTTAAGCGTGTTGTATGGCAAGTTGTGCCGTCTTGTCGAATCCAAATATCGTTGACGGTTTAACTGATTAATTTTTGAAAAAAAAAATCTGTTAGAATAGCTTGACAGCGTTCGCAATTCACGATAGCGTCAGCTACTTGCGCATTTCGATAGAAATAAAGATCGATAATGCCGCCAGCATGTAAACCGCACAAAATTAATGCCTTAAGAATTGTCTTCGCTCCAAATTCGACAAGTTTGCTTATTGACGTAGCCATTTAACCTTCACGAACAGATTTATTTTTGTCATTTTTCTTCTGCATTTAAACAATTCATGATGCCTTCCAAATCTTACTGAACAGAAACGTCAACACAGTTTAATATTCTCAATTGTCAAGCCATAGTTTTCATGCAGTTAAAAAAACACCCTATACATACATATGTAGTATATAAGAGTAATAATTTAAAAAGATTAGAATAAAAAAAAGCAACCTTCAATATTACATGTAATAGTAATCAGTATGTAGTACACATTTTTTCCCTTCATATTTTATTCAACATTTTTTTTTTGTTTTGTCGAAATTCTTCTGTTTTTTCTCTTTTAAGTTCAAGGTAAAATGTCTAAAAGTGCTTACCAGATAGATGCGATAAATATTTGTTGTTTTAAGAATTTAAACAAAAAGTATTGTTGTGTCTATAATAAAAACATCTACTGCTTTTAAGGCTTGGCGTGCAACTAGATTTGCGCCTTAAATCGTTAACATTTTGTTTGTTTCTCTATTTTGTTATTCTTGATTTTCATATCATTTATGAAGTAATTTTATTTATTGATTTAAATAAAATCTCATTGCACGAAATCATCGCCATAAACAAAATACGAGTAAAACTGTCACTCACCAGCAAACGGAAAAAATATTGAGAAAAAAATCTCCAAATTGCCGAAACCCGGGATTGAACCGGGGACCTTTAGATCTTCAGTCTAACGCTCTCCCAACTGAGCTATTTCGGCACATGTTTAAATTTTGTTCAATTTGTTATAAGAATACTTTACTCATGTTACTCATTTGTATCTTTAATCTGTTCTATAAAATAACGGTGTTGAACGTATATATTTGATAACAAAAATAAATAAAAAAAAACTGTATAAATATGTATGGCTGAATATTATACAGCCAGATAGCTACTAACCACCTATAAAATACCTACCTCTTCAACAGTGTGACCATATTAGCTCTTTTAAAGCTAAATTTAGCTTCGAATTTTTTCATTTAAGTTTTGTAGCCTTTTCTGATATTATCAGCCATATAAAATCGCCACAAAAATAATACCTACAAACATTGTAAAATCTGACATCAAAAAACAGTAAAATTGTTGAAATAAAGAAATAAAAGTTTCTGCAATACATACACGGCTATATTAGTAAAATTATATTATTTTTTACAAGACCTTGACAGAAATGTTGATCTAATGGCGTTTTTTTTTTCTAAAAAAAGGTTGCCATATCTATTTTTGTGTTTATTTAAAAAACAATTTAATTCAAAGAAAAGTATTGCCTTAAAATTGTTGGATATTTTTAATTTTTAACAACGTTTAATGGCAAAGAACAGAAAAGAAATGGCCATAAGTACTTACATATTAGGGAAATCGATTATACGACTTTTTTCAAAAACCGGTTTTCGAATAATTCGAAAAGTAGCATTTTAAAAAAACCGGTTTTCTGTTAATATTAATTCAACTAACCGGTTAACAAGTTCTTGTATTTAAATAAAATTGTTCCTAATTCTTGAAGCGCAAAGCTGGACCACGTCTTTTAAAAAATAAATCTAACAAATATAATAAAAATTATGCCAAAACGGTGTGCAGAGGCTATAGAAAATAAACTCAAAGTACTAAAAAATGCTTAAGTTTCGAACAGCTATTCAAGGAGCTAATTTACGTTTTTGTTGCATTACTTGGTAGAGAATAGAATTAAAGGTTGTGTTATTATAGTTGTAATTTAGATAAGATAAGATAACAAAAATTAAATGTTTTACTTTGAATAAATCTATTAGTAATATACGAGTCCTTAATTACCTCGGCAAGAAAATTTGCTTAGATTTCGAGCAGCACTGTATGTAAACTTATGTACCACGTATTTAATAGTGTATGTGTCAGTGTGATATGTTAGGTAAGAACCCACCTTCCAACCAAGAAATAGTCGGCCACACCATTTGACAATTTTCAACAGCAATATCACCTCACAACATTACTACTACTGGTTGCGTGTATCTACGCTGTGAAAAACTTCACTAACTAATACATCTGTCGTTCGGAACCGGCGTTTGTAGGTTTGTGGCATTTTAATGAGTCTAGTTTATCATTTTTCATATATAAAAATCAATATATATTTACAGAAGATGACAAAGCTTATTTTTGCTCAAGAGTGCATATGTATTTTGATCTACTCTACTTTCTACGTTCCTTGTGCGACGATTAAGGTTGTCATACATACAAAAATGATTAAATTTGTACAAATAGTTAAACGATGAGCATATTTTCAATACAAAAAATATATAAAAACGTATAAAAATTATACTTATTTAAATTAACCGGTTATTCGAGCTAAATTAACCGGTTTATTCAATATTCGAAAAATGAAGATTTAAAAAAAAACCAAAAAAAAAACGGTTAAAACAGGTCGAATAATAACCGTCCGATTTCCCTACTACATATGTATATCACCAGAAAATTAATTTGATTATAAGTTTGATTAATGTCTCAAAAAGTTTATTAGTTATACTCGTATATATAATATTTATACCGTAAACCATGAAAAAATAAATCGATTGTGCAAATTGAGCACTTGTTTAAAAAATGACATTTTTATTTGAATTTTTAATTCGTCATTCGTGTAAAAAGTTATATTGATTTGAAAATGCGTATAATTTGTGAAGAAATACGGCATGTGATACTTTTTTGACATAACAATTTTCAAAGAAGCTACAAAAACATGCAGAAAAGTTGTAAAGTATAAGAATAGAATGCATCCACTAAACGATATCAACGATGCACCTCGCTACTACTGTGCCAATACTCATCAACCATATACATAGTAGTTTGAGATAATTTAGAAAAGGCTGGCCATTCGAAGAAACCGCATTAATTGATCAAAGAAATTTTATTGATTGAATTGTCTTAAGTGAAACGAAATCGAACTTTTTAGGTGAATCATTAAGAAGAAAAAAGGGAAAAATATGAGAATATTAAACCAAAGAAATCTTAATTAAGATTTGACTATATTTGGACGGGAGGCTTCAATTCAAGCACCCTTCAGCGCGGACTCCACCTTTTTTCAAGTTCTGCAGGTCTCATAGAATTAAGAAATTGACGAATCAACAATGCCAATATCTAATATTAAAATTTACCAAAACTTTCTTCTACAACCTTATTCAAAACTACCTTCACTTCGATGTGAAGTATTTTAAAAGACTGAAATGTAAGCTAAATTTCAGAGAATGAGTTGACGCTCATAGTACATGCAGTTGTGACGACTACATTTCTCAAATACTAAATTTTACTAAGATATTATTTCATTTCCACTTTTATTCGGTTGTATTACACCAAATGCTTTATATATTTAATTATTTTCAGTTTTATTGTATATGCAAATATTCCCAGGTTTCTCGCATTAAAATCCCGGTAAAACAGGCAATGAAATTGGTTGAATTGAGCAATACTTGAAAAGAGCTCTATTAGATACCATCAATATTTTTTACAAAATGTTTATTTACTTTGTTTTTTTCTGTTCAACTTCGCTCTAAAGGTAGGATCACACAATTGTCGCAATGCATCAATTTTAAACAATTTTTATTGTGCTAAATTTAGGCACAATAACGAACTTGTCCAAATGAAATTCTCTGCAGTCATATGATTTTCATCGCTTAAATAAATTTGATTGTCGCAAATTAGCGCAATACATTTAAATGGAAAAAAATTGCCGCCTTTGAGGCACAAGATTGTTCTAGTATGGATCACACGCTTGCCTCAAATACACCAATCTGATACAATTTTTATTGTACAAATTAGCCCAATTAAAAATTTTGTATTCACACGGTTGTCTTATTTTATACAAAATTTATTGTCACAAGATAGCGCGAAACGATGTATTGGCTATAATTGTTCCAACGATGTCACACGATTGTTCTAGTTTACGGCAACTCTGTGGACCAGTTGTTGTGGTAAATTAAATTTATTTTTTTTTGCTGTTCAAAATGGTTCGTTTAAAGAAAACGATATAGCGTTCTCTTTATATATATATTGAGCTCATTTAGTAAACATATTAAAAAAAAAATACACAAAAAAAAAAGAAAAGAAGAAGTGTGTGGGTCAGAGATTGGCTCACAAGAAGGGCCATTAACATCAATGTACCAACATATGAGAAAACACATACAATAAATTAGAAAAAAAACTTAATTCACTATAATATTTATTTATTTAAATTGGAATATGATGACAAGTTATATTTAACCTTTTAAAGTAAAGATGATTTGTGCTCTCAAAAAATGAAAATTAATCGGCTTTGATTATCGTGTGTCCGTCCGCTTGACAAAAAAAGTAAAAACAATAAAAAAAAGAAACGGTAGAAGTTTGTGATGCAATTTACATACAAATAATTAAAAAATTAATTTTTTAAGGGATGACGATTAAATATACCGAAAACACATGTGTTAATCAATTACAAAATAAAATTTGTTGAGTATTGTCTTCTTTAATTGTCACACAAGTATACAATAAATATTGGTGTATTTTTGTCATTTACTTTGGTGCATGATTGCCTATAAAGCTTTCACACGATTGTCGCACCAGGGTTGCATTTGATTGGGATAAATAAGTACAATAATATTGTGAGTTGCCGTATGAGCCAATAAATTGTATAATCTCACGATAGTCATATAAAAAACACTAATTATTGGTGCATTACGACAATCGTAATATACTAGTAATTGCCGACATAATATTGTGTAATAAATAGTGACTTTGACAAACATTAATTACCCAGCAAGCATTGAAGGAAGTTTTTAATTTTATTTTTCATTCTACTATTTTTGCAATTAAAACTTTCTTCTTTCTGTTGCGCAATTAATTGAATGTAATTTTATTAAAATAAACCCTTGAAAATATTAAGGTTCTTTTTTTCAACTTTTTAGTCGACTAAAAGTTTTCTTGTTTATTGGGAATTGATAGATTTTCCACACACAAATTTATCGTCAACTCATATTACAGTCATTAGTTGTTGAAAAAATGTAAGGAAATAAAATTTTATCTACTTGCTTGCTACAACCCGGCGTGCTTCGCTACTCCTATCTTAATTATTATCTTAGTTATCATTTTTGACCCCTTTTTGCCTTATCAGCATCCGATTCAACCTATATATAGTTCCTTCCAGAATGACATTGTGGAATTTGCTTTTTAGGGACTTATAGTCTTCAAAGAAACACACATTAGTTTGTATGTATGTACTATATGTAAACAGATAGCTTTTACCCAGTATGTTTTGTGCAATACCCGCTTTTTGGCTGATATAAAAATTTCCATATTTAGTATTGTCTACGACGTTGCTTGTGATAAATTTAGAAACTTCTGCTATGACCGTTCTGAATGTATAAAAAAATTATTATTTGCTATGTATTGGGTGATGCCACGACCACTCATTCAATTCAGAACATTTGTATAGATTACGAAAACATTTAGACCGAATCCAGAAACTTACACTTTAGCTGTTCTCAGCGGAAATAAAAAACTATATTAAGTGTGCATGGGAAGTACCACCTATACTTGCCCTATTTGATTGATGATTTTTGTAGTCTATGAAGTCGTTCAGACCAAACTAGATAGACAAAAATCAATATTTATTTTGCGTGTCAGGCAGCACGACCACTTAATCAATTTCGCACATTTTTTGATTGTTACCATTTTGAATTTTGTATGGGCGTGACATACAGTGAGATGCTATACAAGTTTCAATAATATCGCCACAAACAAACAACATATATACATACATATATATGAACACACATAAGATTTATATATTGTAAGATTTGTTTATTTATTTTGAACTTTGAACTCCAAAGCTTATTATTTTCATTAATTTTTAAACAAGCCACTGTTGGCAGATTTTGTTCATACGAAAAAGGCTTTAAAATGATTCCCAGTAACAGTAGAAGAAGAGCCGTGAATGTGTGGGTAGTGTACACATGAATTGTGTTTAAAGTATGAATGTATTTGTAAATTGTGATCATTACTCTCATAAAATTGTTAATAAAATCCCTTAAATTAGAAAATAACATGGCTAACATAACATGTTTATTGCCAGTTGTCATATCAAGTGACATCATCACTCTTTTAGAAAATCTAAAAGATTCATACATACATACATACATACGAGTATGTATGGTATGTATATGTTGTGTATTTGTACTTGCCACAAAAAGTTGTAAGACCATAGACAATTCTTTTTAAGCGATTTTATAAATTTGTAAAAATAACAAAATATCAAACTCGACATGAATGTGCTTAAGAAATAAAAACAAAACAAAAATTAAAAAATTGTTGCATGTTGCAAAAACAAAAAAAAAAAAACAACAAAAAATGGAGAATTAATTTATAGCGAATACTCGTACTTAAGTTTATTAACAACATCAGTATTCAAAATTAAGCACATGCAGCGCATTCAATCAAGTACAACTCAACAACAGTATGTAAGTATGTCACCACTACGATCTATTTTGATCTACTTGTGTACAGAGTGATCTATCACAGTGTAGTTTAGCTACTGTTTGAAAACGAGCTCTACTCATATAGCGCGTGAGAGAATTTGAATTTATTTTCCTGGGAATTATTGCATACAAGTATAGAAAGGGAGGTTATGCCCTTTTCCTTTTTTCTGCAGCTACTGTTTTCTTGTGTTTTGATTATTTTATATTACAAACGCCAACACATGTATGCCAGTATGATTCGACTGAACAAAAAAAAAAAAAAAAAACGATTTATCTCTGACTTCACTGTTGACAGTCTAGCCCAGTACAACTAATCTTTTGGCGAATCTCAATATTTCATGTTTTTCTACTTTTTTCAATTGTTATTCTATTGCAGCATTATGCCAACTTCAACATTAAACGTTTAAAATAATTTTAATTTATTATTCATTTAAAATTGATTTATTATTTAAAATATCAATAAAGATTTTTTTGTATTTTTCATAGAGCCAGAATGCAATTGGAGCTCATCGTACGTTTCAGAAGACTTCATTTTCGTGTACTGGACGGCCATCTGGCTATTATGCTGATATTGAAACTGGTTGTCAGGTAAATTTGTCATTTTGATGAAAAACTCTGTTTTCCATTTGAAAATGATTGTTTTCTTAAAGGTCTACCATATGTGTGATGGTCTGGGACGACAGTTTAGTTATTCATGCCCAAATACGACGTTATTCCAACAGCGCATGCTTATATGTGATCATTGGTATATGGTGAATTGTTCCAAAGCCGAAAGCGATTATACGGCTAATTTATTAATAGGTCAGTCAATCAATTTAGATAGTGATTATTTACTAGACACGTTTTAAAATGCCAAGAAAAACATAAGTTTTTCCTTAAAGTAGGCAATTTTTAATTTCTATCAAATATTTTTTATGAAATGGTACTGCCATGGTGAAATTATTATTAATGTTTTTATCTAATTTCACCATGGGTGCTGCAATATCCATAAAAACATTAATAACTTTTTCTTTTAGGTCAACGTGATAAGCCTTTTGTGAATGATGAAGAAAATAGTTTACGTACACCGAGACCAGATCTTTTGGATCGTCCCTATGCTCCTGATTATTCAGGAGAATCATTTCGTAATCAATACCAAAAGGTAAGAAAAAAAATATTAAAAAAATGGTTTCATGTAAATGTGTTGTTATTTTCAGTCCCTTTCGTCTGTGCTTAATCAAATCTATGATATGACTGCTCAGAAAAATAGGGAAAAATCTTTGCAAGCAAATCAAAACCAATTGGCTGTAGGCCAACAGAGATGGAAAATACCACCGCCGAGTCGTATTATTTTACCACCAGCCTATGAGCCACAAGTAGCAGAGGAAAGCAGTACCAGAGCTACAACACGTACCTCATATTATACATCCAGTACAACAACCACAACACGTAAGCCCTCAACATTAAGACCAACTGCTACTACTAGAAATCAATCAACGAAATTTAATAATGTGGCAGCTTTACATAACCGCCATAATGATCACTTACAGTATGAACATGATGATTTGGGTACAAGTCACAGTACCCGCTATAATACTTCGGCCGATTTTAATTCAGCTGAAGATCGTTTTGCTAAAACACCACAAAAGGCCACAACTTTACGTAAGCCAACTTTCAATAGCAACTCTAATAATGCTTTCACCACAGTGAAGCCTACAACCAGTACTGGGAAAACTACATTAAATCCGAAAATTAAAGTACCGTCAAAAATCTATGAGCCTCCCTTATTATATCCCATCTATAATATGGAGAATTCTACTACAACCACTACCACAACTATAAGACCAACTTATAGGCCCTCGACAGCTTCACCATTTGTTACCCGTTTAACTGCCACAACGAGTCCAACAACTACGAAAGCACCAACTAGACCAACGACAGTAGGAGGTAAGCCTTTCACTCGTTATTCCTTTAGTACAACCCCAAATGTGGGCACAAATCTAAATAACGTCAATAGGTTTGATGTTTCGAAGTTAACCAAAGAAATAAGAACACCTGCACCAGCTCAAGGTTTTAAGCCACCAACACCCCAACCGACAATACGTGAAAACAATAGCACTTCTAAAGCAGATCGAGGAAATGTAAAGTATGAAATACCTTCAAAACAACTACTGCCACCTTTAACCGATTTTATAACACACGATGTTGCCACTACCCAAGGACCACCCATTTATTATGAATGGAAAGTACCTTCAGATGGTTTGGAACCACCTAAACTAGAATCACCTATAGGTGTTGATGGTAGAGAATATCCAGATACAGTTATCGATTATAACTCCATAAGTACAAATAATGCTTTTTCCTCATTTTCATCATTTGGTATTGATCAGAGCAAGAAAAGTAATAATTCTAGTAAGAAAATCGAAACAAAGCAAATAACTCCCTCAAGATCGCCCACCTCCAGATCGATAAAGGAAACAGCTCAATCAAATGGTGCCACCGTAACTAAACCAACTAGAACTTCCACTCCAATTAACGCGTCCACAACCAGTAATCCGAGCGATATCTTTCAGATACGAAAAGAACTATCAGTACCAGAATATGCTTTCCCACTCGAAAATGTCGGTCGTACCGGTTACTTAGATACAGATGTTTATAATTCATTTCAATTGAAAATACCCGAGAGGCGAGCAGACACCGAAGAACATTTACACTGGTACGGTGAGAACCCCAAATGCCCAGAATGTCATCCGTCCTACGTAAGACCGGGTACTTGTGAACCCTGTATACGTAGATAGAAAGAACCGGTTATCACGATATTGTTAATAAGTATTTCTTAATATTTTATACGTATATATATGTATGTATAGTTTAGTTCCCAAAACAAAATTAATACAAATCATTTTCATACAAAACTCATTGGCACTAAAGATGTGAAACAAACATTTTTTAAAGAGGCATTTAAAATTTCAATTCTACTCGAATATGATCATTTTGTTTATTCATAATTTAAGATATTTTATACCATATTAGTGTAATTTCTTTTCCAAGAATTTCCTATTGTATTACAAGCAATCTAGCAGATTAACTATTATTGTACTATAAGAGTATTAACAAAGAAGGCAAAAATACAAATTCCAATCGAGCAAAGAATGGGCTTAAATAAGGACTTCAAAATGTTAGAGAAGTAACGAAAAATCAACTTAGAATTTGATTTTGATGCCCATTGTAAAGTAATTATTTGTATTTATGTATACATAAGAGTTTTAAAATTAATATTTAATTTTAGTTTGATTGGCGTTTCTTCTTTTTTTTACATAATTATTTTTGTTGTTAAGATTTAATTTTTTGTTTTTAATAAAATAAAACAATTTCAAATATAAACATGTTTTAATATTTTTTTTAATTATTACACTATGCAACATAAAGCAATACATTAGGAGGAATCCGTGGAAAGGATTTGTTGTTTACTGCTATCGAGTATAACATGAATCTGCTTTTTGAAAATTGCTAATCACCTCCAAAATATATATTGAATTATGGTAAAAATTTGGTTTTTCGCGAAAACACAAACATATTCAATTTCAATTCATTGGTGGAAGAAACGAAAGTCAAAAACGTCCAAATACACTGGTGGTCAGTTATTAAGGAACAACAAATGATTGTATGCCGCCATGAATATTTACAAATCGTAGGCAAAAGTTTTTCAGAATAAAGCGAAGGTTAAGTTCATGATTTGGTGGATTCATATCAGCATCCAAACGCTAGCTGGCCACCAAAGTTTAAGTTCATGATTTGGTGGATTCATATCAGCATCCAAACGCTAGCTGGCCACCACTGTATGTATATTATTTAGAGAATTTAGTTTGGTGCATATACTTTAATAGGCATACAGGATTTATAAATTTGCATATTTTGCCAATCCAACTCCAAATATTTATTACTATAAATTAAAATACAAATAAACTGAATTGCGACAGTTATTTTGAAGTTTTGATAATCTAGTAAAAAAATCGAACTTTTCCGAACTTTTGATTACGAGTAGTTTTATAATTCCGCACATATGGATTACACTCTGAATTAAAGAGTTGTGTAAATAATATGAAAAATAAAACATTTCAAATTATGTATTACAATCGATGTTCATGGAAGTTAAATAAAAAAAACTTGATTTGATTTGATTCCACCCACTTTTTCCTACACATAATGGAATACAGAACAGCTAAGAAATAAGGAATATTCCGATTCTGAATCAATCTTTCAGAATCGCAATACAGAATAACACTGAATAACTTTTTGGCGGTATACACTTATCACGAAAATTGTTTTAAATGTGGTTGTCGAGATGAGAGAGTAATCTGAATACGTTGAAATTTTTACAGTAGATAAAGGGTCCGCCATCTAACGTTTTTTTTTTCAACTAGTGCTTATTTCGTGAATGGTAACACTTAGCTCATGTCTGATTTGACAGATAATTAGATTTATCCTTCCGCTGAACGAATATGGTTGTGTATACGCTTGAACAACGCTGGGAAATATTGCGACATTACTTTGAAAATCATGGTAATGTTGCAGATGAAGCTCACTTTGATCTTGGCGAGTATGTAAACAAGCAAAATTGTCCCATTTGGGGCACAGAAAACCCGCACGCATACATTGAAAAGCCGATACACCCAAGACGAGTCACTGTTTGGTGCGTATTTTGGTCCAGAGGCATAATTGGGCCATTTTCCTTCGAAAATGAGCAAGGAGTGGCCGTTAAAGTAAATGGTGACCGTTATCGGGCCATGTTGAATGTTTGTTCACAAAAATTGAAGAGGAGGATATTAGTAACATTTGGTTTCAACAGGACGGCGCTACGTGTCACACAGCCGAAGCTACACTCGATGTGTTGCGCCCTGTTTTTGAAGATCGCATTATCAGCCGCAGAGCTGATGTCGTTTGGCCACCTCCAGGCTGCGATTTGACACCGTTGGGCTATTATTTGTGGGGTGCCGTCAAAGATAAGTGTTACGACAACAAGCCAGAGACAATTGACGCCATTGGTGAAATACAGCAGCACACAATCGATAATGTGCTTGAAAATTGGACCGAGCGTGTAGGCTACTGCATGGCCAGCCGAGGCAGCCATTTGAATGAAATTTTTTTCCATTATTAACCGGAAGGATTGTACTTTCAAATAATAAAAGATATTTGAGAAAATATTCAGTAGTTTTTTTTTATAGCATTTTCAAAAAGAACATTTATTTGGCGGACCCTTTAAATATTGATATTGTTAGTTGACTTCTTGCAAAAAGTGAAATTTTAAGAAATTTATGGTTAATACCCTCTTGCTGATCAAGTGCGATATGTATGTATATGACTATACTAAAAGAAAACCTCAAAAAGTGAAAATTACCAGCCTCGTTCCATTTCTTACACAATAATGACTTAAAGCATTTGGCTCGCGTTAGGCCTGTGGGGCCATATAAAACATTTAAAACTTTCAAGTACATCCGCCACAATCGCGGCGAAATCTAAATCTGATCAAGAATTGTGGGAAGGTTGGATAGGCGAATCAAAAATCGGGCAAACCAAAATTATAAAAATTGTACAATATTGAGACAGCGAATACCAAAACATTTTTCAATTCCATCCCAAAATGGCTGCATGCAGTTATAAGACAAGGATTAATAATTTAATAATGATTTTCGATCGACAACCAATATCTTATATTTTCTAACTAAGTTTGCCAATAATTATGTTTAACGAAATTTCGTAATATTTTAATCTTTCTTTATTAATAATCAATAATACAAAACAATTTTGAAATGAAACAGTGAATTTTGTAGGAAATTTATCATTATATCTACTAAATATGCATGTACTCGTATGCTAGTAAATAATAAAAAATCTTTTGAATAAAAACATTAAATCACCCCTGAAATTAAAGGAGCTTACTTTGCCAATAATTAAGTTCGTTCCTGAATATATCTGCCATTCATTTAAACTTTGACTAGCATAACTTACAATATAAAAAATATCATAAATTCTTTATTATATTTTTTTTATAAAGTAAATTATCTACTTAGTTTTAAAAATCTTTATCTCTTTTCTTTCTATTTTCACTGTTCATATTATTTGACGGCTTTTCAAACATTCGCTGGACACGAACGTGGAGTATATAAGTATATGCTGGGTATCCAACAGCTACACAAAGCTTTTCTATCCTTTATCGTATTTGATTCCCAGGGTAAAGTTCTTGCTTTGGCCAAAAGAGTAATTCTATGCGTTGTTGTTACATCAACGTTAGTAATAACAGCTGCCTCGTGTTTACTGTTGTAAAGGCGATTAGTTAAATAGCCATCGGTGTAAATCTAATGGGAAAGGGGGGAAATTCAGTCTTTACTTTGTTTTTATTTCGTTAGAATTTTCTCAAAAAACAACCTCATAACCCACTATACCACAGCAGTCATGAATTATCCATTTGACATATAGAGAATTGGCACCAAGATCAGTTACTTCCGTTATGGTAACTGGAAAACTATCGCGACATTTTTTCTATAACAGAAAATTTATTGAATAGACAATAAAACTTTTGGGTCTTTTGGGTCTTGTAAAATATGTACCTTGTCAGATTGTGATTTACGCCTTGATGTCTGCTTACCCAATATAAGGGAATCTATAAAAAATTCCATTACTATATCAATTGGAACATATATTCAAATTGTAAACAAAAAGCATCGATAAAATTTTTACTACACAGTTGGGTTTGGTTTGCGCAGTTAAAACTTTTATAATAAAAAAATTTTGGAATGGGCATATGGTTGCGCTTAGGACATGACATTATTGTTCGGTTACTTTCGGTTTTGGAACTCACCCTCTTACCCACTCTTTTATTGATTCCTTGGCTTGTTTTCAAACGTTTAGAATCTTTATCTTTATATGCAGGTAAACCATTACGTATGTCGTAAGGCTCTTCATCATCATACGCAGACAAATTATCCACAGGTTCCTCATACAAACATAATTCAATAAGTTTTTCCTCTTCAATATCGTCTGCTTTGGCATCTATGTGTTTGGGTAGTACAACTTGTCTGTTGGGCTCTTCGTCATCATATATAGATAAATTATCTACAGGTTCCTCATACAAACATAATTCAATAAGTTTTTCCTCTTCAATATCGTCTGCTTTGGCATCTATGTGTTTGGGCAGCACAACTTGTCTGTTGGGCTCTTCGTCATCATATATAGATAAATTATCTACAGGTTCCTCATACAAACATAATTCAATAAGTTTTCCCTCTTCTACATCGTCTGTTTTGGCACCGATGACTTCAAGTACCACACCTGGTCTGTCAGGCTCTTCATCATCGTACATTGACAAATTATCTATGGGTTCTTCGTATATATTTGGGGGTTCTGTACCTGGTCTGTCAGGTTCTTCATCATCGTACATAGACAAATTATCTACAGGTTCTTCATATATATGTGAGGGTTCCGTAGCTCGTCTATCGGGCTCTTCATCATCGTACGCAGACAAGTTATCTAAAGGCTCCTCATACATTTCTGAGGGTTCATCAAATTTTTCCATCGTGTAAATGTAGTTGCTGCAAAAAGTTTTTTTTAAGGGATTTTTTAAATTTTAAAAAATTACAAAAATATCGAAGTCGACATGAATGTGTTTAAGAATTGAAAAAAACAAAAAGAAAAATGGAGAATTCATTTATATCGAATACTCGTGCTTTAATTTATTAACAACATTAGTATACAAAATTAAGCACCTGCAGCGCATACGAATTCATAATCTAAACATCAATATGTGTCAATGATCTATCACAGTGTAGTTTAGATACTGTTGAAAAACCAGCACTGCTCATACAGCACATGAGTTAATTTGAATTTATTTTTTATTTAATGGAAATTATGCCCTTTTCTGCAGTTACTGTTTTCTTGTCTTCCTTATAATATAGTATCGGGTGTTTTTTAGATGTTCATAATTTGGAGTTGGTAACACTGCTTTATTTTACAACCTATTTAACAACTGATAGTTTCTTTTTGTTTAGTTTGGTTTGACATTTCGTTATTGGATGGACTAACACCAGAGGAGTGCATGCAAATTGTTATTATTTTTTATCATAATAATGGTTCTGAGTCAAGCTTTAAACCGACAGTGCGTGCAAGCAATAATATTTCTTAAGCAGTTCGAGGAAGTATAATATCTGAAATACCTTCAAAGCAACTACTGCCATCTATAACCGATTTTATAACAGACGATGCTGCCACTATCCAGAGATCACACATTTATTATGAACGGAAGGTAGCTTCAGATTTGGAACCTCCTAAACTAGAACTGCCTATAGGTGTTAATGGTAGAGAATATCCAGATACAGTTATTCATTATAACTCCATAAGTGCAAATATTGCTGTCTCGTCATTTGTTATTGATTAAAGCAAGAAAACCAATAATTCCAGTAAAAAAAAACTGACGTAAAGCAAATTACATCTCAAGATCACTTACCTCCAGATCGATAAAGGAAATTGCTCAACCAAATGGCGCAACAAAGAGTAAAACAACTAGAGCTTCCACTGCAATTAACGAGCCCAGTACATCCACAATCAGATACGAAAAGAACTATCAGTACAAGAATACGCTTTCCTACTCGAAAATGTCGGTCGTACCGGTTACTCAGATACCGAAAATAGCCGATAGACGAGCAAATACTGAAAAACATTTACACTGGTAGTGAGACTATTGCTTATTTTGGGACAATGATTCGAAATATTATTCCCTAATAGTAGAATAATGACGTATATATTGTGCTGTCACATTCTCTACAGAGCTATAACCTTAATCCTGTAAAGAATATGTGGGTGCATACGGACTACAAATTAAGTTAGAACCAAATTAGAAGCAAAAATGTACTCAAGACTGCAAATATACCACTCAATATCACCAATAATCTAGTTCATTCTATTAGAAAATGATTCAAGGCTGACTAAAATAAGTGCTAAATTTTGATCTGGGGCCTATTTAAAACAAGAACCTTAAGAGGTAAAGCAAGTGTACAACTTTTATTTTTGTATATAAAAATCAGTCATTTGGATTTAGGCTTATTTCTGATATTAAAATGAATTTGTTAAATATAAAGCTGACCAATTTACTTTTAAAATGCTTTTAGTTTTAGCTTAACGGTTACAGAGATATCTGAATTTGAAAAGCTGAACACTTACTGCACAAGTTTTTTTGTTCACTGTATATATTAATTAGGGTTACCATGCCTTTGAGCATAGTTTTAAACATCGAATTTAATGTTGCTGTAGAGAAATATGAAGTTGGATGTGCATATGTTATTTTAAATTCACATATGCTTGTATAATTCTGTAAATGTGTGAAGAGTTTATTTGGCAACCATAAAGAAGACTTCAATATTCGTCGTCAGCTTCAGTTACTACTATAACTTCTTTTATTCCAGGCCTAACGCTATTTGAAGCTATTTGACTATACAAAAATGGTAGTGTGACCAAAAAAAAAATAAAAATTTTGCTGGTTTCACTTAAAGTTCGGTCAAATAAGGGAAAACAAAATTTGCTCAAATATTTAGGATAAGTTTGGTTCAATTCGTCTTATATTTGTAGTCATATCTCAGACATGTTTCTCGAAGTTCACAAGTTGGCTTGGATCACCATTGCGGTAAAAGACGACTTCCTCTTTGCGGTAAGTTACTAATAAAAGCATAACAGTTATTTCGACAGTTATTTTAAAATGTTGATAATCAGTTTCAAGTTATTTTAAAGGTAGTTAAGCGAATTCAAAAGACGAAATTATCAAAATTGTCAGATTTTAAAAATATAGCAATTTGAAGTTTCATTACGTTTTTATACGATTTCGGTTTTCAGATCAAATCCGGAAGTATAGTTCTACAGAAACACAAACCAAAAGGTATCCCTGGAGATGCAAATAATTTTCAAGATTTTTTTTTATTTCAGAAAAAAACTTGTTTATTAAACATTTTTTAATTAACACAACTTAAATTCCTTTTCTTATTAAACATATATGTAAATATATATATATATATATATATATATATATATATATATATATATATATATATATATGCATATATATAGTTTTTTATATAAATGTATATTCAATGCAACATATTTTACGTTTTTGTGTATTTTTTTTAAATATTACACAGTACTGCTTAAATGTTTAAAGGTGTTTGGATATAACAAAGTTCTTTTTTCAATTGACAATCAATAGGTCAAAGTAGTCGTTCATATGACTGTATATAACCGTTAAAAAAAAAAAACGAAAAATAAAATGTAAAAAAATACAGGTGAAGTTTATGAATTTTGGCAAAAAGCAAAACAAAAAAGAAAAAAATATTTACAAAACTTAAAATAAGAAATCTAATATTAGAAAATAATTTAAGATAAATAATATAATTTCAAGCTACTACAAGTAAATCAACTAAATCAAAATTACATTTATAAAAAATTATTAAATAAATGTTAGAAAAATTCTTTAATAATTTTATAAAATGTTGTTTAAACTTTTTCAGAAAAAATAAATTGTAAAATAACAATGTTTTTTATTTACTTTTTTAAGGCACTTCTTTTTATTTTTTATAAATATATGTGTATATATAATTTATAAATATTCCTTTTCATTTGTATTACTTATATATATTCTTTGTACATGAACTCTCTTCTGTTTTTCCCTTTCAAGACATTTTTGTTGCTGAAACATCAAAAACACAGCTATTTCTTGATTTTTATATTTGATATTTTTAAAAGACATGCATTTTTTTTTAAATGGTAGACTGTTTACGCCTTTTATTTAACAAGAATTTCAAATATATATATATATATTTCTTTTTTTTATATAAAAACATAATACAATTGCAAAACAGAGAATTTCATTTATTTAATTTTTTGTTTAAAACCCAAAATTGCCTTACAAGATACCTATGTATTATATATGAATATATATGTATAACGATTTAGAACTGAATTCATTTTATATATGCTTTTTAAATTGAGTATGTATAGATGTGTGTACATGTGTGTGCTAGTACAGGTGCAGTATGAATGATTTTTATTTTGTTAGTGTAGGGTATTGTCCTCAACATGGTGTTTCTTAATTTCAATTTCAATATACATATGTATCTGCCATTCATTTAGACTTTGACTAGCATAACTTACAATACAATAATTATTTTAAATTCATTATTTATTATAATTGTTTTTTATAAAGTAGAATATCTACTTAGTTTTACATTTTTTATAATTTTTTTTGTTTGTTTTGTTTTTCATTGTTCATATTATTTGACGGTCTCTCAAACAGTCACTGAAAACGAACATGGAGTATATAAATATATGCTTGGTGTCCAACAGCTAAACAAAGCTTTTCTATCGTTTTCCATATTTGCATCCCAGGGTATAGATCTTGAGTTGCTCATAGTATTGCAAATGTTGCATAATAACTCAAATTTCTCTTCTGCAGCTGATGGTTGCGCTACAAGAGTAATTTGATGTGTTGTTGTTACGTCAACGTTAGTAATAACAGCTGCCTCGTGTTTACTATTGTAAAACCGATTAGTTAAATAGCCATCCGTGTAAATCTGATCGGAAAGGGGGAAATTTAGTCTTTAATTTGTTTTTTTCTTTAAAATTTTTTTAAAATTTAACCTCATAACCCCCAATACCACAGCAGTCATGAATTATCCATCTGACATATAGAGAATTGGCACCAAGATCTGTAACCTCCGCTATGGTAACCGGAAAACTATCGCGACCACAAGTAGTTTTTGGTTTACATATTTTCTAGTATCGGAAATAACAGGAATTTCATTGAATAGACAATAATAAACATTAGGTCTTTCAAAATACCTTGTCATATTGTGATTTACGCCGTGCAGCCTCCATGGCCTCTAAGTCCAATATAAGAGAATCGATAAAAAATTTCTGAAAAACAGATTTCAAATTATAAAGTGAGTTCGTTTTATTTGTGACTAAAAGATTAGAAAAACTTACCATTTCCTCTCGAGAACTCTCTTCGGCCATCTGCTTTATTGTTGCCAATGCCATTTCTTTACTTGAAGTTTCTTCTTGATCATACTTCTTCTTTTTACGACTTTCGGCTCTTTTTTCCTTGGCCAGTTCATATTCGTCATCAATAAATTCACATTCACATTCATATTCTGGATAATAAGACTCGAATTCTTCCTCCTCAGATTCTTTATATCTTATAATTTGTCTCTGATCATTGTATACATTGCGATCAGAACCTGCTGAAATGTGCACAAAATAAGTTTCTCTTTAGCTAAGTCTGGTATTTCAGCAGGAGTTGGTGCTGATTTTTTTATTTTTATTTTTTTATTTTAAAAAAGATTCTGCAGCATAAGCAGAACTTGTTCTGTAACTGTTTGGTTGAATTCCAAAACGTCAAAATACATTGTAGCGATGCGATGCAGTAGTAAGTATCGATACAAAGCAAACCAACACTGTCATTTGCAACCAACACTGTTTTTTGCTTTGTAAAAGAAATACTTTTTATACTTTTTACATTAAGGAACACTTTTTGCTACAGTCAGCAGTACCTTTTCCCGTAAAACAGTTCGGTTTTCCAAAGTTTGCATATGGTTGTTTTGCAAATGACGTTTTGGAACTCACCCACTCTTACCATCTTTTTCTTTAGGATCTTCATCTTCACTTTGTGCAGGCATACTATCTGCAGTTGGCTGATACGTATCTGAGGCATTAGTTAATGTTTTAGGTTCATAGCGGGGTGTTATCTCTTCGTCGATTAAATCTTCTGTTTGGTTGCGTATGGCATTGGACACAATATTTTTGTCATACATAGGCATATTATCTACTGGTTGTGCATCTATTCCTAAGGATTCATTGAGATTTCCCTCTTCTATATCGTCTGCTTGGGCACCTATGATGTTGGGTACCGCACCTGGTCTATCAGGCTCTTCATCATCGAACATAGACAAATTATCAACAGGTTCTTCATACATATCTGCGGGTGACGGAAGTTTTTCCGGTTCTAACTCTCCATCAATGAACTGATCTGTTTTTCCATCCGCTGGACGATCACGTGTTGCCGTACCTGGTCTGTCAGGCTCTTCATCATCGTACATAGACAAATTATCTACAGGTTCTTCATACAATACTGAAGGTTCAGAAAGTTTTTCCGGTTCTAACTCTCCGTCAATAAGCTTTTGTGTTTTGCCATCCCATGGACAAACACATTTGGCCGTACCTGCTTCACCAGGCTCGGTATCATCGTACAGAGGCAAATTATCTAAAGGCTCCTTATACATTTCTGCGGTTGCATCAAATACTTCCGGTTCTAACTCTCCATCAATAAATTTCATTGTTTTTCCATCCCTTGGACAAACTTTGTCTTTCTCTTGGAGTATACATTTGCAAATAAGTAGTTCACTGTTCTTAGGAAGATCAATATCACAAGGCTTATTAGCCTCGTAACAGATAATTTCTGCATTCTTTAGGAATTGTTTAAATGGTCCATGGGTAGGACATATAATACTATAGTCAGGACATTTACAACTAAGAGAACTTGTACTACTATTGCAATCCAAAAATACATCCTGAGATTCCTCACCATTATCGGGTATTGGTGATTCATGAGAACGGTTCATTTTTAAGTTACAGGGTTGAACGGAAGGCATAAAAGATGGTGGCTGAGCTTGAGCTGCAGCCAGACCATGTGCATAACAAGCACAAGGACACCAAGGTGGTGGTGGCGGTACATTCACTTTTTCTTGTCGTTTAGCAACTATTTCTGGTTCCAATGCCGGTTCTTTACTGCAATTCCCTGCAGCACTAGAAGAAACCGCTCGTGTTAGATTTAAAGCCTCTGGTCCCACAGGAAATTCTTTATTTACCAAATGTACAACCTCCTGCAGTAATAGTAGTATAAGACCATTCTTGTCAATATTCGAATTTTTATATATATTCTGTAATTTCATGAAATCAATTTCGTCTTCATTATCGGATTCATCCGAACTACACGAAAAGTAACGCTCATTATTGGGCATACTGGGCATATTGGGCATATTTGGCATATTTGGCATATTGGGCACATCGGGCACATTGGGCATTGGTTTTGCAAATTGTTTTGGAAGAGGTGGTGTCACACACGTTAGGACAATAGTTTTGCTTACAGGGGAATTTTTTTGTCTTGGCATTGATTTTTGTTGTTTTTTATGTTTTACAGGAAAATGCTGCGATAAAGTGCTGGTACTAGAACTTGAAATTGGACCATCATCAGCTTTACAAGTACACTTTCCTCTGGGTGTCATTGACAACGACGAAGGTGTATTCGCATTATTTAGGGAAGACTGAAGTAGCTTCAAGCATTTCAAGCAACAATTTGGTGCATAAGTAATGTCGCTTAAATAGGGATATTTCAACATATAGGCGCATGCTTGAGATTCTGATTGACTTATTTGTGATGTATTTGAGGGGTTGGTTATTTTTGTTTGGCTTTTTAAATCCTGGTTATTTCCGTCAAAATTAACTTCGGATGAGTGTTCTGGGATTTCTAAAATATAAACAAAAACAAAAGCAAAAACAAAAACAGACGTTAATGAAAGATTCATTTATAATACATATATATTCGATTTTGTAAAAAAATATACGTATACATCTCTATCTACACATAGAAATAAAACTCAAATGGTCAAGTTTAGTTAAAATTTTATTAAATTTAATCGTCTTTGAACAGAGGATTGGAAAATTCTCTTTTATTTGTATTATTTTTTTTGCCATATATTTCCTTAACATCGTCAAGGAGAACTTGTTCTCCACGAAATTTATTTTTTAGTTGTCCATTGCTGTCAAACATTTCGGAGCCATACAATTCTAAATGTTTGGCCTCTGCTTTCTCACGACAAGGACACACATCAAAATAGGATACTTGACTACAAGCTGAATTGGATGGGGTAATATCCGTAAATATTGAGCCTCTATTACGACACTTGCATACTTTTATTTTAGTGTGACGAAGAACATCCTCTAAGCTATGGGTAGCACGAGGCTTCCAGGCACACAAACAACAACCGCATTTGCCAGGACAAAAGATATTACCGTCTTCATCAATAAGTGGACTTGGTTCGAAGCGACACGTGACGCAAACATTCAAATCCTTATGTTGTGGATAGACCAAGCGATATATCTTTTTGGGACAAACACATGGTTTTTCACATACGCACGATAATTGTGCATTGGGGTCAAGCTTAAGAGCTTCGTATACTTTTCCGGATAATTTTTGTTGGTCACAACTACAAGTGTGGTCTTTATAATCCTTAATTACTGGCGGCGATGTCATGGGTTGTTCTTGTGTTTCAGAAATCGGCGTTTCTTCTTTCGACAACTCTTTTTCAGAGGACATTATTGGTACTTTTTCAGGAATTGGTACTTTTTCCGGTATCCCTACACCAACAGGTTGGGCTTCTTCTTTTTCAGGAATCTTTTCCGGTATCACTACTTCAATAGGCTTAGCTTCTTCTTTTTTAGGAATCGTTTCCGTTTTCACAACTTCAACACAATCGCATTTTTTTGAGGGACTGGCCAGAGTGCACCAGCAAGCCGGCTTAAAGCCTCCATCAAACAATGGTATCATACTTGTTTGGGTACTTTCATCCACCACTCCGTCTGCAAGCCGTGTTCCTGTTTGAGTTTCATTTGACTTTTTTACAATATTCCAAGATTGGGGCGCAAAACCACTAACGAAAACAAAAACATCTCCAGTTTGAGTATATCGAGAACAAGTTTTGCACGTTGAACACAATTTATTAGGCTCTAAATCACACAGGGTATACCAGCAAGAAGGCATATGACCAGAACTAAGAATTGTATTCTTTATATTTGACTGATCTACTGTTATTTTAGATTGCTGATTAGCTGATGAAGAAGTACAGGGTTGACCATCAGATGGTTTTGAATATGCAGTTTTTGTTATCAAATGAATTTCCAAAGGAATTACTAAATGGACTCCTGGTGCTTGCACATTGTGATTTCTTACTTGACATCTGTTGGCAGTTGCATCTATTGTTAATGGAAATATCAGGCAAATCTATTTCAATTTACACATCCAACGATTTTCAATTGAGTTGTCACAATAAATTATCATTTAATACTCACTGGCACGTGCTGAAGACGATGACAATTGAGTTTGCTTATTGGTGACGGCTAACTTATTGATATCCTCTACAGAAGACGATTGTGAGGAACTTCTCGATCTACCTTTTCTATTGGGACATGTTGCATTATCACAGCAAGCCTTAGACTTCTCCATTATGCCGACTTGAGAGAAACCAAAATAATTGACAACAATTTACAAAAAATATTACAAAAACGCAATAACTCTCTCCAATTTAGCAAAATTAGAGGATAACAACAAAAATTTGCTTGTACGCTTGCAAAAAAAAAAAAAAAAAACTAAAACTCCGATAACACAAAATATATTTAAACTGAATACGGAAAAATTTTCGTATTGAATGATAGAAAAAAATTTAAAAATGATTTTTCACAAATGACATTGTGATGACAAAAATATGAAAAATAAAAGTCTCCAAAAGTAGAGTAGCCATTGCTAGCCAAAGAAGCAGGTCTCATATTTCAGTCTAACAGCTATGTGAATGAAGTCTGGGAATATTGCTCGCACCCTACATAAGGGGCTTATTATTGGTGCCGTTCCGCGGTAGCAGAGCATTTTTTGTACAAAAGCAATATTTGAAATTATTGGTTCCGTTGCTACGGTATCCTTCCGTTGTTGTGGAATCATCTCTACCACTGCGGTATTTCCGTATTATTGGTTCCGCAAAATAGATACTTTTCTTATTTGCCTTACGTTCAAATTTAAGATTTCACAAAAAAAGAAACAAATACTCGTAAGCTAATTGCAAACAGAGCTAATTTATTTGTAAGAAGAATGCTCCTTGACGACTACTTCCTGAACTTTCAAACTCGAGCTCAAATAAAATATATTTAAATGATGCCTTATTTACACGAATTGTTTTCTTTAAAACTGTATGTTACAACCAAATTTCACACTTTAAACGTGTATTTAAATATTTTTATTCCGACTTTCTATCATTTATCAGCAACACATCTTAAGATTTAAAGCGCAAAACTCTTCTTTCTACCCAAATGTCTAAGCAATCAATAGTAATAGTCAATAGTAGTGACGATCCTCAAAAACGGTTACTGTGTCTATGTTTTTACATAAATTTCGCTTATTATTGGCATATCGATCAATATTTCTCTTCGAAATCAATAATATGGATCAATATTTCCCAGGTTAGAAACAATAACTCAACAAATGCATTATCTTAGTAAACCTTTTATAATAGATATGTATGTTTGTATGTATCTATTACGTAGTTCTTAATTAATATATATTTATATATGTATATATGTTTGTATTGCATATAAATAATATTCTATACAAATAAAAAAGCATTACAAGGAATTTGCATTTAACAGCATCTACGATTCGCTTAAGCAACTTGAAAACAGGAATTGACTTGCAATTTAGTTTTTGAGCATTTGCATTATATCCGAACATTTTTTGCGTTTAACCGGATAATAAACCGTGCAATAGAATTCAGATTCCTTTTTGCGATTATGAAATATCATTAGTTGTTCATTGATTTCCGTTTCAATTTTATTCAATATCTAAAAGAAGTAAATGCAAATGAAAATAAAAACAAGAATTTAATTTTCCCCCTTGGTGCCCTAAAGATAAATACAAACCGCAATTTTATGGGGCTTAAAAAGATCTTCCAGCACATAAAGACAGTTCATGGCATTGACAAAATCTTCATAAGACTCAAAATTTGCTTGACTTGTAGCATCCGAATTGGATAAGAAAACTTTGGCAACAATGTCTAAGCCTTGAGAGAATTGTGAATCAGTTTTCCATTGGCGATAGATTTTCATATTGAATACTGAGGAATTGAGTAAAAATGTTATTTGCGAAGCAGACTTCTTGATCTTATCCAAAAAGTTGCGAACATACGGGGGTATATCGATCATTTGTAATTCTACTGCTAACTCATCATTAACTTGTATGCTACTGTCTTGCTTTTCTATCACAGTATTAATTTCACACTCTACACTGGCATCTATTTTAATGGACTCTGTATGTTCTAAGGGTTCTTCTCGTAAGGAATGGAAACTGCCATAGGATATGTTACGCTGCAGAACCTCAGAGTCGTAAACATCCAAATCGGAGGCATCTTGAAAGACTAAAGGTGGCTCGTTGCTATCAAAGAGATTTGGCAGCAGCCGTTTAATTTTCAAATGGAAATTGCTAACTCTACCGCGTGTCATGCGTCTCTTGACATTCCGTTTAGTTCGTTTTCTTTGTAAGAGTTTAGATTGCTGTTTGGTTGCTTGTGTGATCTTAGTCTCAGTTGGTGTTGCTAGTTTTCGTAATTCCGAAGGTACTTCACAAATCACTTTTTTACGCACACTGAGGGGTGGTAACAAGCTTTCAGATATATGAATTTGCGGCATGATAGCCATGCCGACTGTTAAATCGATTGTAGGTTGTTCTTCTTTTTTTACTTCCGTGGAAAAATCTTCATCTAGTGTAGTTTCATTGAATGTAGAGTCGCGTTTAATATCTTCAGCCGATAGATTTTTAGGTGTAGAAATAGCGACTGGTTCTTTAGAATTAATAGTTGATTGAGCAGTGTAATTAGCATCGAAAGCATAGCTATCATACTTGTTCTTACTCCCAATCTCATTTTCAAAAGTTTTCGATAATGCTATCAAATTATCATCGCTTACCTCTACGTCATCTGCAACACTGCCGTGTAGTAGAGTATCCGCTAATTTTTTGACATCGCGAGCAACGCTTTTAAATTGTTTTTGTGTAGACGGCATTCGTTCACAGGTCTAGGGGAGACGGAAAAAGGTAATTTAGAAATAGAAATGTATTTGAATATACTTATTGTACATATACATACGAGTATGTATGTATGTAGCTCATAATAATACTACATATTACTACTTACCTCCATTTGCCTAAGAGCTTGACCCAAACCCTTGCTGGCTGTTTTTAAATCTTTAATTTCCTCGCGCTTAAAACGCTTCGAAGGTGAATCACCTAATTCATCAGCCAAACTATAGCCTTCTGAACGTTCTAGACGTTTTTCAAGTTTTTGGCAGATTTCATCTTTGGTTCTAATCTCGTCTGTAAGACAGCATATTTTGTCATTACTCTCATCGAGGGCTTTTTCTAAGTTTTGTATTTGCATTTCCAATGTGGCCACTTCTTCCCGTAGCTCACCATTGGTAACTTCTATGTGTAGATAATCCTTTTTTAGTTCAAACATTTGATCTCTTACACTTTCATATTCTTTTTTGGCGTGACTTTCGGTTTCCTGTTGGAGTTTGCGCATAAAAGTCAACTCATCAATTAAGCTCTTGTTGCGTTTCTTTTCGCTTTCAAGAGCTTCGGTTAAAGGTTTTTGCTGGTTCAACATTTCTTCGTGTTGTTCCTTGAAACGGTCGAATTCGGCCACTATAAGTTCGTGATCTTCTTGAAGTTTTTGGTGCTCTTTGGATACCCGTACTAAACAGGTTTTCAAGCCTTGTTCAGCTTCTTCGAGTTGACAGATTTTCTCATTCGCTGAACGGGCATCGTCTCTTAAACAGTCTTGTAGTTTTTGTATCTTTTGCTTAAGGCACACTTCTTTAGCTCGGAACTGTTCTTCACGCTCCCTGTATTCTCTTTCGAGGTCCACCCAATGAGAATCTGCTGATTCCATGGCAGCATAGTGACGAGAATTAATCTCTTTAATTTGATGTCTCAGACATTTAACTTCATCTTTAAGGTAATGAAGCTCACGGTCGTTGCTGACACCGGCTTCGGAGGATTTCATAAAATCCTTTGCCATAGCTCCTGCTAAGCAACGTTTGGGTGAATTGCCCACAATATTCATATCAGACATTTGATTTCCCATATCTTCGTTAGTGGTAATGATATTGGCGTTGGCAACTTGATAATTTTGATTTTGCACTTGCTCCAATGTAGAGTAGGTGTTACAGACGAGCAATAACGGTAAAGTGCTGTGTAAAAATTCGAATCTTTCTTTGGCTTTCTGTTTGTCTTCTTCCAAATGACGTATTTGGGTTTCACTGGTCGCTAAATCGTCGCGTAATATTAAACACTCCGAGTGACAGTCTTTATATTTGGCACTAAGTGCCTCTCTGGACATTTCCAGCTCAACGTTACGTTGGCTGAGAATTTCCAATTCAACTTCGAGTCTTTGCAATCGAAGTCTTGTATCGTTTTCAGCTTCTTCAAATTCACACTTTTCCTCTTCAAGAGCCGCGTTCTCACTCTCCAAAAACTCAACTCTATCCCTCAGTTCGTTTACCTCCTTTTCTAGTAAAATCTCACGTTGTAAACGTTCAGCAAGGCGTTTGGCTTGAACGTCGCCACAACTCTCATAGATGAGTACTTTACCCTCAAGCACTTCGACGCGATCTTTGTAATATTGCAGGCGTTTCTGGTCGGTTAAATTTGAAGAGTTTTGTTTTTGTACAGGTACCTTTTTGGTGGGTGAATTGATAAAACCGTGATGTGGTGAATAATTTACAATAACGCTATCGTCGAAATCGGTTTGAGTACAAACGTTATTCTCGCATATATCGCTAAAGAAGTCTGACTCTACGAATACTCCACTTTCGCTAAGACTATTCGTTTGCCAGGGCTGACAGCGTGTCTTACGTGGTGAATCTGTAGGGGTGTTGTGCGGTGCAAGCTGATGGCTGTTATAGGGCTGGACTGTGGCAACAATACGTGATGGTGTGGTGGTTGTAGTTGTTAAACTGGCTTTCGTTGAATTAACACTGTTGTTGGTGCTGTTTTCGTAAGTTGAACGGGTGCTAGACGTTGATGTCGAAGATGCTGAACTGTAGTCCGATATACGCGATTTTACCTGTAATTTATAAAACGGTTTGTGTAAAACAAAAAAAAATGTATTTATTTAATTAATTATTATTTATATGTTCTAAAGATATAAAATTGAATTTCGTTTAATACTAAAAAATGATTTCAAACAAATTCCGAAGAAGAAAGAAAAATGTCAAAATGATTTATTGAAAATGAAATTGAAATTGAAATTGAAATCAAACGAAACGGAACTAAACTACTTTTAAACTTATTAAATGTAAAATTTTGTTTTTGTTTTGTTTTTGTTTTGTTTTGTTTTTAATTTTTGTATATGTACGTACCAAGTCTAAACTACTGGCCTCATCACTGGATGATATTGCATTCAAGGAGTTAGGACCACTTCTAGGCGTTAAAGCATCCAATTGTTGCACCAAATTCATAACCTGTTGCAAACAATGTTTTTCATCTTCTTCGAGTGAGGATTTCTTCAAAATATCCCCTAAACGCCGACATAACTCCTCATTCGAAATATCGATTAGATCATCATGATGGTGTTGACTCTGTGGTGATATTATGCCCGAATCCAGTTGATGTATACTGGCATTTTGGTTGGTATGACTGTTATTGCCAAACAACATTTCAAACGGATCAGGCTTACTAGTTTGCGGACACGACCAAAGATTTTGGTTTGAATTTTGTGTAACAGTGGTGGTAGTTTGTAGAGATTCCGACGTTTCGGATGTGGGATTTGTGTGACTCTGAAGCGACCACTAAAATAAGAGTTATTTCAAAGAAATTAGTCTTCTTTCATGAGGCTTTACTGTCTGTATATTACTTAACAACTTTACTTTGTTATGTTTATTTAATTCTTAACGGTTTAAAGATTCTTTTTTCTTTTCTTTTATTGTTACGAATTATAATCAAGAATTATTTTATCATTTTTCTTGCATAATTACAAGTGGTTTCTTCAATACGATAATTACGAAATGGCTTTCTAACTTTGTTTAAAATTCTCATGGCATTTCAAGTGAAGGCTTCATGTTGAAATTTACAAATTATGGGAAGCTTAAGTAGTTCTTTAACAAGGTGATAATGATTTCCTAAGGGAGTTACATTTATGTCATGTTGGATTAAAGTATATATTCAGACATAAAAACTCGTTTATTTTAGCAACAAATTTCCAACTGCATATGCATCAAAAATTTTATTTTGATAGTATTTACGAGGAGAGATAGAAAAAAAGTAAAACTTTCCAATTAAATTATGGCCAATTAAAACGTTATATTCGTACGATATATATAAGTTTGTGTGTTTAAGCCAAGTTAAAATAAATAAATATGCAACAGTATGTGTATACGCTTGGTTAGTTTTGCTTATAGTATACACACACACACACATATATATATATATATATACTAATACTTTTTTTTAGTGTTTCTTCTCCAAAATGTAGCAACGCTTTGCTGGTGTTTAAGTTATACTCTTAAGCAGATTATTGCTTTAAAATGTATTGAACTTTTTTTGTTAAAAAAAAAAAATTAATTGAAGAAAAAACAAACTGAAATTAAGTGAAGTGAAGTCTTGAACAAAAAAGATTATTTTCAACTTCAATGGTTTTTAAGGTCTCTTTTGTTAAAAAATAACGCTTTTTATTGTTTAATAAATTTTAGAGGGAGCGAAGAAGAAATCCATTATAAAATTTGAAAGCAGGTTACTAGACATGCAAAATATTGAATCATATACTCGTATAGTACTTTTGATGGCTGCAATACTTATAAAAATTTGTTGAAATATTTTTCGGAATAAATCTTCTGCCAAGCTAACTGACCACTAGCGAAATGGCCATCTAGGCAGACAAGTTTATCCCTGAAAGTAATGAATAAGTATAACACACTCTATGGTTTATAAAAGTCGTCTTATATCTGCTGTCAAGCTGTTATCATATATATGAGTAGTCTTTCATGTTATGTTTATCTCTTCTTTGGACAACAAAATTATTACAAAAATATGTAAAATTTGTTGGTATTTTGTGATTTTTTGTCGAACAGTGTATATTTATTTACATATTTTATTAATAATAATTTTCTGCAAAAACTGTTATTTTATATGAATTTGTTTTTTTTTTTCAGCTAAAATTTTTTTTTAATGAAACCATTTATGTACTAGTATGACTAAATTTCGTTTACTTATGAGCTGCAGGAGTAGTGTCTGTCCATATTATTTTTTTCCTTTTGTGGAAAAGCAATAAATAGGGAGAAGAAATTCTTTTTTATAATTCTATTTTATAATTTGTTTTTTTTTTTAGTCTTTGCAAACACTACATTGTACAATTAATAAATAATCACTTATTCATAACCAACACTCAGAATTTGCACTATGGTTTTCTAGACATAAACATTCGCTTGAAAGCAATGGGCAACTTTAATGTTATTTTTTGAATTAATATTCTTTGCAAGTATTCTTAATTGAGACGTATGTATAAGATTTATAGTAGTAATGTGCTATTCGGTGGACTTTAAATAATAGAAAGCAATTTGTATAGCAGTAGTAATTTCTGAAAATTGTATTCTTCTAGAAGCAAAAGAATATCTAATTTTGTGCAATTTCATCAAATACGTAGGTAAGTACGAGTGCAAAATAATAAAATAAATTTTTTTCTCTGCAATTTGTGATAAATTGTATGTTAAAATAAAAGGTTTCATAAAATTTTGGAAATTTTTTATGAACACAACTTTAACTGAAAGAGGGCTTGAAAATATATTTGAATAAAAGACTTAGGACACATACTTTAAACGCTAGATTAAAAGGTTTTGAGTCAGTTTTTGGTGGAGTAAAACAACACATTCCTTAAAATTTACATGATCAGTAAAGTCCTTACTGTGAGCGTCAAAATAAAGTGTACAACCTTATTCCCTACAAGTGTTGTCAGATCTGGCGATTTCTCGCCAAACATGGCGATTTCAAAAGTTATTTGGCATCCTAATATTCGGTTTGGCAACATGGCGGTTTTGTTGGCTATTTTTGATAAAAAAAAATACGAAAAATTAAAATAAAATTTTGGTATTTTTATGTGTGAAATTCATGATCATTGTGTATTTGATTATGTCGATTATAGATGGTAGCTAAACTTTAGTTGTGTTCTCAACAACTGGAACGAGCCTTACCATTAAAGCTTAATCGGTATGTATTCAGCTAAGTTATTAGCTTATAAGTGGAAGAAGGTAAGAAAATCCATTTTTTTACCCGTAGTTCAACATTTTTAAGGTAGTATTTCGAAAAATTTTACTCTTGTACTCGACAGTGTTTGCGAGAAAAATAAAATAATTCTCAAGATATTTCAATTTTGTCCTTCTTTGTCGCATAGTATAATTAAATTCACATATAAGACAACGCGAAATGTATCGAAGATAAAGCGAATAGCGTTTTAAATGTATAGCAATAATTAGATTACATACTTATCCAAAATATACTTTATATCAATCATACATTTTTTTAAAGTGTTTTTTAGTAAACACTGTACACTTTTTGTTTTTACTAATATTTGTACTTAATAAAATTGACAAAATATATATCATGTGGAAATTTAACAATTCTGAACATATTCTTTTGTATTTTCATTTTTATTTAATATTTTTAAAAAATACATATTTTATTCTCAAAATGTAAAAAAAGATGATTTGGCGAATTTTGAAAATAAATTTAGCGAAAAAGCTTAAAAAAGATCTGACCACCTTGTTTCCTACAATTAAGTCTATACATCAATCATTTAAAATACAATAAATTTGAATATTTTATTCTCTTTTAAATCTCTATTTAAAGCTTTACAAAATTCTTAAAAAACAACAAAACAAGTACCAGTTAAACAACAAAAACGAAAGGTACTTAATTTTTTACACTTAAAAAAAGTGTACAAAAAAAAATGCTACAAAAAAGAATGACGTAGAAATACCTTTGCAATGATATCATATTTCTGATAGGTGCTACAACAAAAATCAAATTTTGGAAGTTTCGAAACACCACCAAAATCTTGTGTTACGGGTAAAAACCCGGTTTTTCGTACCTTCATGCACTTGTATGCTAACTTTTTAACTTTCTTAGCATAGTTCGTAAAAACTCGGCTCGGGAGCAGAACTTTGTTTGGTTCGCTCGTTTTATGACTCGTGTTCGTGAGTTTTATTTTTTAATTCGTGAGCACGAAGCATATTATTTGCTCAAAATATTTTTTCTCGACTCGTGAGCATAAAATTAAAAATTTTTTTAAATTTGTGCTTACAAGTCTTGTATATATTATAACTCGTGAGCACGAATTTTATACTGCGAACGAATTAAAAATAAGCAAAAAAGAATTAAAAACGAGCAATTCATTTCAAAGCATGTTGCTTGTGTAAGATTAAATGCGTAATACCATGCATTCGACTTGTGCTCGTTTTCAACTCCGAAATTCCGAATTTTATTTTTAAATCTTTTGTTTTTGATTCTTCTCATGAGTCGTATTTTAAATTCCTATAAAATTCGGTTTTAAAAAAGAATCATTATTTTCGAACGCCTTTAATTTGAGCACATTTCCTATTCTGTTTCTTAGCGATTTAAAAAGAAGAGGTGCAGACCTTATACTTATGCCAACTTAAGGAATCTGTGTATATTTTTCAAGCAATTCATTCTATAGGGTGGGCCATTTATAAGTTTAAATTTAAAAATGCAATAAAATAAAAACGGAAATGAAATATTATTTCATACATATGGCTGCCGCGACTGGGCTCACAGTACCCCATTCGATTGGACCAATTTTCCAGAATTTTTTCGAGTGTATGTGGTCGCATCACGAATGTTGCTCAATAGTCTCTAATTTGTCGGCGTAACACTTGTCGTTTACGTCGCCCCACAGAAAATAGTCCAACGGTGTCAAATCCCAAGTTCTTGGCGGCCAACTGACATCACCATTTCGGCTAATTAAGCCGCCACCAAAAACTTGACGCAATAAATCGATTGTGGCATGAGATGTGTGGTAAGTTGACCCATCCTGTTGAAACTAAATATCGCTCACATCAATACCATGAATAGCGGCCACAAAAAAATCGGTCATCATGGTGCGATGTGTGTCTACATTGACCGTAATAGTTGCGCCGTCCTCATTTTCAAAGAAATATGTTTCAAAAATGCCACTCACTTTCGGTTTTCTGAGCCCCAAATACGGCAATATTGCGTATTAACGTACCCACCAAGATGAAAATGAGCTTTGACTTTTTTGCAATTTCAGACCAATTGTCTTTGTTTTGGAAATAAATTTCCAACAAATGCCAACATTGTTCAAGCGTTAATCGATTCAATGCGTTCAGTGGAGATAATATACTGAATTTTGTGACAGAATAGAATAACATAAGTATTGCCCGATTCAAAATAACCGCTGGTTCAAATTTAAAACTATAGATGGCCCACCTGATGCATTTTCTAAGTTTTGAAACATTTTCACACGAAATTTTATAAAGATTTTTGAGTTTATTAAAGTAGAGTGTTTAGTTATGAATAAAATGATAAAAATCCAATAGAAATTGAGGGAATTATAACACCTATTGGATGCAGATGCTCTGGTAAGGCATATTATTAAGCACTCACTATAAGCATTTTTTGCAACAATTTCTCTTCATTAGTTTTAGTGACAAAACTCAAATTTGTTGCTTGTATTTGAATAATAAAATATAAAATACACACACACACAAACACACTCACACTTTAAAAATTAAAACCTATGAGATACAAGTTTCGAATTAATTTCAAATTAAGAAGTGAAAACTAAATCTTCTTAAAGTTAAATGTTTTTAAACGACAATGATTTAATAAAAAAGTGCAATTAAAGTACTTAAGATCATTAGAATTTCAATTGACAAAATGATTTTTTGTTTTTTTTAAACTGAACAAACCAACAATTAATTATCAAAGATCTGTTTAAGCTTTTTTATGATTAATAGCACTCATAGAATGATTTATCTGCTGTTCAGATTAAAAAAATATTCTTAATGAAAACGAAACATATTCATTTGCATAATAACGTAAATAATTTTATATATAAAAATATATGTGTATACACACATACTTACTTAAATAAAGTAGTAAAGCCAAGCATTTGCATGTGAGTATTTCTCTTCAAATTCACTTCTTCAACTGACTCATAATTTTGCATTTTAATTAATATAACTTTTTAATCGTTAATCAAACTACACAACTGGTGGTAGTATCTTTAATAGCTGAAACTAAAAATAATTAATTTCAAGTTCAATCGAAGCTTTACTTCAAACAAAACTTTGCACTGACTAATTGGCCAAACATAACATTAACAAGGGCATTGCTCAAAAAGGAGTTTGTTTTGTAAATTAAGACATATTTTTATGTATGTTTCTCCTTTATATTCTGAAGAATGTCGACGACTCTGGTTTGTTGTTTGTTATAGTTTAAGTAAAATGTTTTTAATATTTTCATTTCACTGTTAAAAATAAGTTTAAAACTTAGATTTAATATACTATAAAAGCTTTGCAGACTTATGCAATAATCTTGATTAATAATTATTAAAATTAAATGTGTTTTTCTACACGTAAGAGTCTAGTCCATTTGGGTGTGTACTTTAGCTTCTAAGACATACATATATAAACTAAAAATGATTTCTAATTAAATATGTACCACTTTCAAGGCAGCAGATTAAAAAAACTTAATAAATATTGGTACTAAGGAAGCATTAAATTTGGAAACAATTATACATATTTACACAAATACATATTATTGCTACATTTTCTTCCATCTAATATTAAACGTATATTAAATCTAGAAAATTTCTAGAATATTTACTAAGATGTTTTAACATAAAAGAGTGTCAAAGAAAGCAAAGAATGCAGTCTACTTTTGCTCGATTTCCCATTTTAATTTATGTAAACTCCATATTCCATGTCTAGTGTGATACATACATACGTATGTACATACGATATAATAAATGTGTCATGAGGCCAAGCCACAAATTGTTATTATTATATTTATTAAACTTAATGTCCCTATAACTCTATTACACAGTGCGACAACAATGAACGAAGTTGAAATATCTGGGTAATGATACTACTTTTCTGATAGGCTCTGTCGAGTAAAAAGGATCAATTTTTTAAAAATTCTGAGCACCTCCAAAATCACGTGTTACGGGTAAAAAACCTTCATGAACTTATAAGCTAATAACTTAGTTTTAAGAATTGGAAAGAATTTAAGATTTGAAAAGAAGAGAAACAGACCTTTTAAATGATATATATGTTGCTTAAGTAGCCGTGAAGTATTTGGGTGTATTTTTCATGAGTTGCTTTACTAAAATATTTAGTAAATCCGTAAATTTCCAACGGATTTCTAAGCCGTAAGTCCCATTTATTCATAACTTAATATATTTCCTTAATTAATTTATCAAAAGTACCGTTCCTATATAAAAAGAAAGTGTGAAAAAAATTGGATGAAAAATCTGTTTGCTTGAGAAATATTCCAAGATTCTTTAATGCTACTTAAACGACTTATATATATCACTTAAAAGGTCTGTTTCTCTTCTTTATATATCCGAAAATAAATTTAAAATCGGATAATATTAAACTAAGTTATATAAGTGTATAAGTGCATAACGGTTTGAAAAACCCCTTTTTTTTACTTGTAATGCATGATTTTGGGGACTTAAAATCGGATAATATTCAGCTAAGTTATTAGCTTATAAGTGCACGAAGGTCCGAAAAGGCGGTTTTTTACCCGTAACTCGAGATTTTGGAGATGTTTCGAAAATTTCGAAAACTGATCATTGTTCTGCTCGGCAGCGCCTATCAGAAAAATAATATCATTCGCCAGGTATTTTTTTTTGTCGCACTGTGTTAACTGTGTATGTACATTTATGAATGCGTGTCTGTATCGGGTGTTCTTTTGTAGATGTTCATAACTTTGAGTTGGCAACACTAATTTATTTGACAACCGATTTAACAGATAATAGTCCCTGTTTGCTTAGTTTTGTTTGACAATTCATTATGTATAGATTTACATCAGAGCAATGCTGAGCAATACAAATTGGGCTGAAGCACAAATTTATATTGATACTGAATTTCCATTCAAAATGTTTTCCTCCGATGAAGCTAATTTTTGGTTGAATGGGTACGTAAATAAGCAGAATTGTGGCATGTGGAGTGAGGATAATCCACAAGTCATTGGTGCATATGTCTTTACAAACAATGATGGTCATAACGTTACTGTCAATGGTGAACGATATAGAGACACGATTAGAAATATTTTGGTACCTCAATTAGATCGCATTAATATTACTGACATGTGGTTCCAATAGTACGGAGCCACAATTTATTGACTCAAGGAAACTTTTGATGAAAGAGTGATGTCACTTAATGCTCCAATTAATTGGCCACCAAGATCGGATTTTAACCCCATTGGATTATTTTCTTTAGGGCTATGTAAAGTAACTTGTCTACGTAGATAAACCATAAATAATTGAAGATCTGGAAATAAACATTCGAAGAGTTGTGGGCAAAATACGGCTGCACATGCTGCGAAAAGTTTGTGAAAATTGATGTTCCAGATTGCGCTTTGTACGCGCCAGCCGTGGCGGCCATGTGATCGATCTCATACTTAAACATTAACGTCATACAATTTTCTATCCAACAAAGACCGTTTCATTGATATTGAAAATATATTTTTTTGCTTTATTATGATTTGAACTTGTGTAACTACAGAAAAACACCCGGTATATACTATATACGTTTGTTTGAAGTCTACAGACGTCTGAAAGACTGAAGCGTTTTTTTACAGTATCCCTCTGTACCATATGGCTGGGAGGAACTATATAGACTATATGCATTTCAAAAATTTCAACTAAGCGGTGCCTTGCCCACACAAAGTAAATGTTCATTTGTCTTTATCTCCAAAATAAATAGTAAGAGTGACTAAATTTTGTATGTACAGCTTCATAGTTAATATCATCAGTCAAAAAGTGAGCGGAATCGGATGATTGGGCATGATACCTCCCATACAAAATAAATATTGACTTTTGTATATCTTGAGAACGGTTAAAGTGGAAGTTTCTAAATTTGGTCTAAATGACGCAGAAGTTTTTAAGTTTGGTTCAAACAACACCGTGTGTCTATAACTGGGCGAGATTGGAGGGGTAAGCGTGGCACGTTCGAGTCATACTAAAGATAAAATTTTGTATATGTGGTGAACAACAATTAAGCTTTGTTAGCTATCAGCATTAAAGAAAAGGTGGAAAATATTAGATAAGCGGGTATTATACAAAGCACACCATATATAAAAATTAATTTGTGTTTGTTTCTATGTATGTATGCATATAAGTGTGCTTGAAGTCTATAGACGGCTAAACGGCTGAACCGATTTTTTTAAATTTTCACTCTATGACAGACAGAGGCCACATCTTTTTTTTCTATATGGTCAGGGTGAGAGGTACCCTCCATACAAACCAAATATTAATAATCGCATATCTAAAGAACTATATCAGCCAAAGTCATAAAACTTTGGCTCAATTAGGGCTGATATAATAAGGGGGGAGATATACCCTATACGAAGCAAATTTTACTGATGGTATATCTAAAAAAGTATTATAGCGACAGTCTTCGAATTTTGTTCCAATCACTTTTCTATGAAATTAAATTACTGGAATAAATGTAGGACAGATATAATCAGGGGGAGAGGTAGCCCCGTATAAAGCAAATATTAATTTTCGAATAATATTACACTGATTGCTATAACATATTATTTCAACTTCTGCTTACAAAAACCAATAGAAAAAATCTGGGCAGGATAGTATTAAGGGGAAAATTAACCCCATAGAAAGCAAACATTAATTATAGAATATCTTTAGAACTGTTACAACGATAGCCCTTTAGTTTTGTCCCAGTCACTTTCTTTTGAAACTGATTTAGAGAAAAAAAATCTATGGCGGATGGGGTCGGAGGGACCCAAGCAAATATTCATTATGGCATATCTGAAAAACTATACCATGCGATTCATATCCTGAAATTATTTCATTCAAGAAAAATGTTGACATGTACAAAAATTTGTTATCTAATATTTAAAAAATTATAAATTTAACCTAAATTCAGGTCAAAGATGACGACTGAGATAATAGTTAAGATAATATTTAATATAGGGTTAGCGAAGCACACTGGGTTTCATCTAATAAAGGGTACGCCATCTAATGTTTTTTTTCAACTAGTACTTATTTCGTAAATGATAACACTTAGCTCATGTCTGATTTGACAGATAATTAGTTTTGTACTTCCGCTGAACGAATATGGTGGTGTCCAATGCATTTTCGCTTCGCTAAGTGGGCCTGCGATCGACTTACAGAAGATACCGATTCTGCCAAAAAAAAATCATCTTTTTAGATGAAGCGCATTTTAATCTTGGCGGGTATGTAAACAAGCAAAATTGTCGCATTTGGGGCACAGAAAACCCGCACGCATACATTGAAAAGCCGATACACCCAAGACTGTCACTGTTTGGTGCGGATTTTGGTCCAGAGGCATAATTGGGCCATTTTGGCCGTTACAGTCAATAGCGATCGTTATCGGGCCATGTTGAACGAATTTTGTTCACAAAAATTGAAGAGGAGGATATTAGCACCATTTGGTTTCAACAGGACGGCGCTACGTGCCACACAGCTGAAGCTAAGCTCGATGTTTTGCGCCCTGTTTTTGAATATCGCATTATCAGCCGCAGAGCTGATGTCGTTTGGCCACCTCGGAGCTGCGATTTGACACCGGTGGACTATTATTTGTGGGGTGCTGTCAAAGATAAGTGTTATGTCAACAAGCCAGAGATAATTGACGCTTTAAAGGACAATATTCGTGAAGCCATTGGTTAAAAACAGCTGCACACAATCGATAATGTGCTTAAAAACTGCATGGCCAGTCGAGGCAGCCATTTGAATGAAATTATTTTCCATTCTTAACCGGAAGGATTGTACTTTCAAATAAAAAAAAGAAATTTGAGAAAATATTCAGTAGTTTTTTTATAGCATTTTCAAAAAAAAAAAAAAAAAATTATTTGGCGGACCCTTTATTATATAAAAATTAATGTGTGTTTGTTTAAAAAGTATATACAACTAAAAAGCAGAAATTGAAATTAAATTTTTTACAGTGTGTTCTGAAAGTTACTATAGGCTAACTTATATGTTTGGATTTGAATCGAAAGAGTATAAAATGTAGAAAAAGGGTAAACAATTACAAGATAATAGTTAAGTTAAGATAATAATTAAGATATGAATAGCGAAGTAAGTCGAGCTTTGGCTAATAGTTTATAAAATTAAAAAAAATTATTAATTATTGTAAGGAAAGCAGTGATATTCATTGTATTTTAAGGCAAAATAAGGGGTGTCCAGAATTGAGATATCGTTTTAATTTCAATGAAAAAGAGACTGCTTTTATTTCAGTTTATTTTATCGGCAGGCTCTCAATTTTTTACCAAAATTATCAATCACCTTTTCAACGTGAAAGAAAAGTTCGAAAATTGCATTATTTCTCGTAGAGGAGGAGTAGATACCACAATTTTGGACACCCTATATAATGTTTAAAATCAATAATTTAAAACACAACTATGTATGTACATTCATCCAAAAATAGTTTATTTTTTATTTTATTTATATTGTATTTGAAATAAAATAGTTTGTTTTATTTGAAATAACTAAAGTATTTTATTGTATTTCTATTATTAAAAAATAATTTTAAACTCACTAAACAAATAAAATCATCATCGCACAACATGTTGTTCATATTTGTGTTTTTGTTCGTTGTTTCTTAAATTGGTAAATCTGTAGTGGGTGTTGTTTCGATTTGGAAGATTTACTTTTATTGAATATTCTTTTTGGCAGATGATATCAGGTTTTTATAAGCAGGTGCTTCTTCATTATTTTAGTTTTTAGCACAAATTACGTAATTTTGTAATTCCTTAACATTTGCAAAGATTTTTTTGTTAATTGACAAGGAAAAAATTATTGAAAGTAAGATGATTTACAAAATTTCTTTTTTATTAATTTTTTATTTATTTTTTTTTTCAAAACTACAAATTCTTCACACGGTTTTCTTTATTTTGAATTTTAAAGATGAAACGAATTTTGACATTTGCTATTCATTGAGAAAAGCTGTTTAATTAAAATTAAAGTTTTTTTTTTTTTTTTGTTTGTTAAAATCACTTAATGATTCTTAAAATGCATTAAGTTTTTGTTTTTCCAATAAATCTTTAACTTTAATTAGTTTCAAAAACATTTCTTTGATCATTAAAAGAGTTTTTTATTTTTTATTTCTTACATCGGGTTTAAATATACTTTTTTGCCATTTATCACTTTTAATTGTTATTTCGGTTATTATTTTAAAGAAATATTTCCAGTTTTTTTTTACAAAAAAAAAAAAAATTTTTTACTTTATATCTTTGGCCAACTTAAACTTTAGCTGGTAATTTTGTTACTTTTTATTGTTGCAGTTATTTGCTATTGCTTTTGTTGTTATATTGAAACGTGCTAAAATGATTATTATTTGTGTGTTTCACTGTTTTTTGTTTTTTTTTTGTTTTTCTCTTTTCTGTTCAATTTCAAATTTTAGCCGTTTATTGTAGGCTTCTTTTTCTTATTATTTTTCGCTTAACTCCGTTATTTTCGCGCAAGCGCTGTTTGTAAAATTCACGTTCATACTAAACAATAACAAATTTAAAACTAAAACATTAGACTCAAATTGTACTACAATAATAGCAAAAAATAAAAAATAAATAATAAAAAAATAATAAAAAAACAGAATAAACAAAAATTCATTCATACAAATCGTGCTAAAAGCAATAATGCTAATTTTGCGGAATTGTGCTGCTTTTTTAAATTTTCTTCGACTTTAATATTGAAGGTTAATAAAGGTAATCGATTTAGTTAAGGTTATTTTATATCAGGTAGGTTCCTTACTCTTTGAGTTAGCAATACTGCTTTATTTGATAACCGATTTAACAGCTGATAGTTGGTTTTTCTTTAGTTTGGCTTGATATTTCATTAGGGATGGAATTACGCCAGAGCAACTCTTGCAAATTGTTCAAATTTTTATATCAAAATAATTCTGTATGTCAAACTTTTTTTGTTTAGTTTTGTTCGATGTCTTCGATGAAGCCCATTTTTGGCTAAATGGGTACGTAAAGAAGTACATTACGTCCACAGAAAATTAGTGATTGGAACGCTTCACATGTCCTCAAAAACGATCAGAATGTTGCTGTCAATGGAAATGAAATTTTTTCGTACCTGAATTAGCTGGTACAGACTGCTACAATTGATTTATTCAAGCAACCTTTTGATGAGAGAGTAATTTCACGTAATGGTTCAATTAATTGGCCACGTAACAAGATCGTGTGATTTAACTCCATTAAATCATTTCCTTTGGGGTTATGTAAAGTCACTTGTCTTTGTTGATAAACCAGAGACAATTGAACACCTAGAAATCTACATTCAAAGAATTATACGGCCGCATATGCTGCGTAAAGTTTGTGTAAATGGGTGTTTCAAATTGCGTCTTGTAGCGCCAGTCGTGACGGCTACATGGCTGAAATCTTATTTAAACATAAATGTCATCAAATTTTCTATCCAACAAAGCCCGTTTCGTTGATATTAAAAATATTTTTTTTTAAATATCTTTGTTTTATTATGATTAAAACTTTTGTTACTGTAAGAAAAAACATCAGATATAATATACAACCTCTTTTTATTTTGTTTTAGTATTTACGTTGTGGCAAGCTGTGTTTTAATGTGACTTTGGTTTCAAATAGAATAGTTCGATCGATTTCAATTGGCTCTATTTGTATTTTAGAAATATGTGTTGTTTTGTAAAATAAAAATTTTGATTGCAATGAACGAAACAAATTATTTTGTTATGTGTGACACATGGGCTGAAATCTCCCGGGCCTAATACAGTCTTATTGCATTTACCTCTTTTCCAGTTAGTGCTAACCTTCAAAAGACAGCTGTTAAAATTTCATGATATTCTATTAATTAGTTTGTGAGCTATTGTGCTAGGAGTGACGCTACTTTTGTTATATTCAGTAAAATGTATCCAAAAACAATTTCGTGTTTTAATTCTATACTGCTTCTTGATAGGAAAAAATACCGTTCAAGCGAAGTAATGGCTTGAAAAGTTTTATGGGAACTCCGCTTCATCAGAAACAACAATAAAATGTTGGTTTTCTAATTTCAAACGTGGTCGTAGAGACACTGATGATGCAGGACGCAGTGGACGTCCAAACGAGGCTGTAATACCAGAAAACATAGAAAAATACAAAAAATTGTCTTAAATGATCGAAGAGTGAAGTTGTGTAGGTTAGCTGACGTCAAAAAGACATCAGAAGAACGTATTGGCTTTATATTGCATTAGCATTTGACTATGATAGAGCTCTGTTCAAAGCAGGGTTGGCAACCCAATTAAACCCATTTTATTTTCAGAAACCCGGATGGATTTTTTTATTTAAAAGTTTTCAGAGTTTATTGCGTTTTGCAAGTACAAAGTAATTCGGTCCATTTTTTTTAGCTCAAAACAGATAATGAATTAACAAATTCTTCAAAAGATAAATTTTTTAAATCCCTGCTTACATATTTTTCGCCCCTCTGGGCCAATTTTTGAATCCCGTCTCAGAAAAACTTTTACATTCTTTTGAGACAATCCGCTTTTAAGTTGATTTTATATTTCTTGAAATGAAGTGGTTCGATGACATGCTAAAATAGTTAGACGAAGCAATATTCGGAGAGTACGGCGGGAGTGACATTTGATCGTTTCTGGCAATTGTTTGGCAGCTTTTGTGATATGAGGCCGAGCGGCTGTCATACTATTCCGGCCGTTTTTCTTATAATGCACTGTTCTAACGAAGTAGTTGCAGTCTGCTCCGATCACCGAGTTTTTGAAGCTCATAGTACATAATACCGCCTTATTCCCACTGAGAGTGCAAAAAATGTAATTGTACAAAAAACAAAAAATATTGTCGACTTGAACGAAATTTGGGAGCAGTTATTAAACACATTAACTCTCAAAAAAAAAAACCCTCAAAAAACCCAATAAAACCCGGTGGGCTGGTTCAAAGTGGATGTCGCGTTTGCAGAACCACATGAATTGAACTTTGAAATGCTCCCACATCCACCGTATTCGTCAGATTTGGCTACCAGCGACTACTACTGTTCGCATACTTCAAAAAAATGCTCGCCGATAAGAAATTTCGCACGAATCAAGATGTTGTCGCTCAAACTGAGCCTTATTTTGGGGCAAAAAGATAAATCGCTTCACAAAATTGATATTGAAATGTTAGAGCAACGCTGGAATGATTGCATTGCTCTTGATAGATAGGCGTTATTTTGAACAAAAAAAAAGTCTTTTCTTTGTTAGGCCCGGGGAGTTTTCAGCCCATGTGTTATTGTTAAGTACTTCTATAATACTACGATAAAAATATAAAAATATGATTTGTATAAGTAATCTCAACATATCTCTGTTGAAATCTTTACTGACGAACCATTCTGACACTCATTCTTACACTAAACAAAGGACTTGGGAAACATAATTAAAAAAAAAAATAATTTGATTTTCTTAAGTTTATTGTGTTTAATACGATTTTGCAATTAATGATTTTTTAATTAATTCTTTTCTAAATATTGTGAATAAAAAACGATATTGACAGCACTGATATCTAATAGAGAACTCAAGAGAATTTATGAATATTTTTAAAAGAGCGCAACTGCTTTTTGTTTACCTTCTCAGACAATAATTTTTGCATAATGAAAATGTCTTTAAAGTGTTTAAACAAATGATTTTAATTTAATTAATTTCATTTTATAAATTAATTTATTTTATTTTGTTTTATACATTTCTAGTTGGCTTTGTTAGTAGTAGTAGATATTAAAAATACAAAGAAACAGTTTTATTTAAAAAAAAACTTCCCACAGTTTTTAACATTTTACAATGACTGTCATTCTGCATAAATGGTCAGTTTATCTTTTGTATTTTTTATAAACAAAAATAGCAATAAAAACAAAGTTCAAGTAAATATTCTATAGGATATTAAAAAAACAAAATGGCTTATGTGAAATTTTATCAATTTTACATTAAATTACTTTAAACGTTTGTTTGTAAGTAACATACCATAGAGTTGCTGAAAAACTAGACTCTTATTTACTCGTACATAATACTGACAGACTAGCATACTACATACCGATAGTCTAGTATCGGGGCACCTTAATTACAAAAGTCAAATTCACTAGATTTGGTTAAAAACAGAATGGACGTTTGTGTGGAACAACATGTTCATTCTTTTTTAAAATTGTCTGTTAAGACCTTTCGTTTTACAAACCGTTGTTGTATTAAAAGTACATTTTTTTGCATGTGTGTTCGTTCGCTTCATACCCAGCCTTAAAAGTCACTGAAAATATTTGTTTATGTTTTATTCAAAACACTTATGATTTTTTTGCAGAACAGTTTTTTGTTTCCTATTAAAATGCTTTTTTTTTGTTTTTTTGTTTTCTAACAATTGCGCGCCAAAATGACTCTACGATTATTGTTGTAAGAATGTATCTTGTCGTGTAACAGCTACAGATACATACTTTTGATATTCTCTAATGACTCATATTATATATTCGATTTGCTGGTTTTGTTTTAAAGCAATTATGCACGTGCATTTTAATCAAATGTAACTAAAACACAAATATTTAATTCTAATGCGTGGTTGTTTATTTTTATTTATTTATTTATTTATTTATTTTTTTGCTTTGCTTAAACATTCGACACAAAACCTATATACATAAGTATGTATTATAAATTTCTTTGTAGGTTTGTTTGTTCGTTTGCCATACAATCACGAGTAAACGACTGAACAAAGTGTTACAGGCTATAATCTTTTTCAAAATTGGACCTAGAAGAGGTTAAAAGCGGGGGAAAACGATCAAAACTCATGACTTCTTCGAAATATCACGCATGTTTTCTGCAAAATAAAGTTTTTTTTATCCACTTAAATGTGTTGTACAAAACTACATTTTCAAAAGTTACACTTTGAGGGGCTTATAAAGGGTAAATGGTGAATTTTTGGTTTATAGTCCGTTCCTACATAGTTATTAAGGTATATCTTGGCAACTATAAAAGATTAATTCTTAAAGCTTTCCACATATGGCTGAGCAATTTAAAGGTTTAACTTTAAAAATGTAATAAAACAAAGACGATTTGAAAGTTTGCCAAATTATTTTTTTTGTTGTGAAGTACAATTGTTCCGGTTAGAAATGAAAGATTATTTTATTCATATGGCTGCCGCACACAGTACCCCATCCGATCGAACCAATTTTCGAGCACTTTTTCGGGTGTATGGAATCGTATCTCGGTAATGGCATCACGAATGTTGGCCTTCAAATGCTCAATTGTCTCTGGTTTGTGCATAACACTTGTCTTTAACGGCGCCCCATAGACAATAGTCCAACGGTGCCAAATCACAGCTTTTTGGCGGCCAACTGACATCACCATGTCGGCTTATTAAACGGCCATCAAACGTTTGACGCAATATATCGATTGTGGCATGAGTATGTGGCAAGTTGCATGTTTGCGCCGTCCTCATTTTCAAAGAAATATCAACCAATGATGCCTCCGCTCCATAAGCCGCACCAAACAGTCACTGATACCGGGTGTATTGGCTTCTGCAAGACCACGTTTGGGTTTTCTAAGCCCCTAATACGGCATTTTTGCTTATTAACATACCCAACAAGGAGAGAAAAGTTTCATCCGAAAAGATGATTTTAAATGATGATAAATTTCCAATAAATCCCAACGTTGCTCAAACTTAAATCGATTCATTTCGTTCAGTGGAGATAAAATACTGAATTTTGTTACAGAATAGAATGACATAAGTACTCGTATAGCCAGATTCGAAATAACCGCTGGTTCAAATTCAAAACCGATGGATTGACCACCCGACACTATACTGTTATCAAGTTACACGTGAAGATAAAAAATTCACTTCACATTTCAATAAATATTTCAACTGGAAAGGCAAGTGGAAAAAAACGGTTAAGATTTAGAAAAAAAGGAATTTAAATCCCATTTATAATATACATACATAATGGATATCCGGGCAACAGCGGATGGGTTAGGCTAGTATTCTCGTAAATTTATGGTTTTACAAATAATTTGGAAAACACACTTTTAAGGTGTCATCATATCGCATTAATTAAATTGTATTTTTTGGGTTTTTTTTATTGTTTTTGCTTCATCATTAATAATATTCAATAATAACTGGGCTTGTCGAATTAGTTACTATGTAAGGAGAAAAATGACAACTCTCGACATAAAGATGATCGAAAAAAATTAGTGGGCAAACTGATTGTTGTATAAAATACAAAATTCATTGTGTATGATTAACAAGAATTTGTTAATCATGCAAAAACAAATTTTAACAAAGAAATTTAAAAAAAAAAAATTAAAAAATCAATTCAAAAAAAAGTCATGATAAGAAGTTCAAGTGCATTAATTTGCCTAAATATATGTATATACACGAGCTCTCTTGTAAAATCAATTAAAAACAATATGATGTTATTCAGATATTTTTACCACAAGAGCTCAATTTTCGGAGCTTTATTTCTTAACAAAATCAGAAAATCTTTAACTCTCTAAAACGCTATACATACATACTTACAATTAAGATTTTAGTTTTTTAGTTCAGTTCTACAAAATTTTAGCATTTTATTTATTAATATCAAAAGACTTAAGAAACAAACTTTTTTCTCTTGGAGAAAGAAATCACTGCATATACAGAAGACATATTTAAAATGGAGGTAAATTTACAGAATAATTATAATTCTCTGTAATTAACAGATGAGAAATAGAGTTCAAAAACTAAGGTGTCAGAGATAAGCTCACGTAGCGTACATGATGAATAAGTCACAATGGCTATCAATTGATCAAAAGGCAATATTTAACATACTCTGTTTATATTGGGTGAGCCATATATCGGTTATTTCGAACCTGGCAATACTTAAGTCATTATATTCTGTCACAAATTCAGTATATTATCTCCGCTAAACGAAATGAATCGATTTACGCTTGAGCAACGTTGGGATTTATTAGAAATTTATTTCCAAAACAGAGACAATTGGTCGAAAATTGCAAAAAATCAAAAAATTAAAAAAAATAAAATTAAAAAAAATTGTAAAAATAATTTTTTCGTATGAAGCTCATTTTCTTCTTAGTGACTGGGCACGTTAATAGGCAAAATTGCCGTATTTGGGGCTCAAAAGAACCAAACGTAGTCTTACAGAAGACATTACATCTATTACGAGTGACTGTTTGGTGCGGCTTGTGGGGCAGAGGCTTCATTGGCCCATATTTATTTGGAAATGAAGACGCCGCAACCATTACGGTCAATGGAGACACCTATTTTTGTGTCCGCTCTTCATAGTATTGATGTGAATGATATTTGGTTTCAACAGGATGGTGCAACTTGCCACACATCTCATGCCACTATCAATTTATTGCATCAAACATTTGATGGCCGTTTAATAAGCCGAAATGGTGATGTTAGTTTAACACCGTTGGATTATTTTCTGTGGGGCGCCGTTAAAAAAAAGTTTTATGCCTACAAACTAGAGACAATTGAGCATTTGAAGACCAGTATACGACCTCATAAGCTCGAAAAAGTTCTCGAAATTAGTCCGATCGAATGGGGTACTGTTAGGCTAGCCACGGCAGCCATATGAATGAAATAATATTTCATTTCTAACCGGAACAATTGTACTTCATAACAAAAAATTCATTTGAAAAAATTTCAAACCGGTGTTCACTCGATATATAAAATGACGAATGGAATGCTACCCAATTATTTGCGAATGTGCAACTATACTATTTGCGTAATAACAATGATTTCAGAATTAATTTTGGCAGAACAAATTCTTATTCAAATCTTTTACTTAATAATGGTTTAAAGCTATTAAACTCAATTCTGCGTGAATTAAAAATGATTTCTTTCTTATTTAAAAGAAAAATCATAAGATACGTTAGACAAAATTTTTAAATTCTTATATGACATGTTAAAGAAACAGAAAACAATGGTAAATCATTTGTAAGCTTTTTTGGTTTTTAAAATAAGCAAAAAACTTTCTGACTGTAAATCAAAAGACTTAAGAAACGAACTCTTCTTTTAGAATTATTTATTTTTTTATAAAAATGTTTTTAAATATAACAAATGACAAAAGTGTGTGAGAATAATTTTAACGATATTTGTCTTTCAATATTTTCACACAAAATCTGCCAGAAATTCCTTTTATGCAAATCACCTCATAAACTACAGTTGGTCATATAAAAATATTCTTAAATTTGTTTGTTATTTTTGATACATTCATATGCGGTGTCAAATATATGAATGAAAAAATGGAACAAACTCACACACACTTTTTTATTTTTATTTTATTTTTTTGTTTTTTTGTAGATTATTGAGTCATGGCAAAATTCACGTTCTGTTTTTCCTTTTTTTAAACAAAAGCAATGACAACAACAGCTAAACAACTTGTCTGCATTGACATATTATTAGATTTATGATCTGCTATGGTTGATCATAAGAAACAAAATTGAAAACATTAAATTAAATTGTCTACCTCTCTTAATGTTTCTTATTTCAATTCAAAATCCTGCCTTCAACATTATTATGGTCAATTTCTAAGATTTTAGTTAAAAAAAATTAAAATGAAAATACTGAATGAATAGTGAGCGGTTGTAGATCAATAAAAACTCATAAAGTTTTGTGTGTTACATGGTACACGCCTTGCTCTTTTTTCTAATTTTCATTATCTTTGTTAAATGACAAGCAATTGACATTCTCCTAGAAAAAAGTAACAATATTTTATTTAAATTTACAGATTGAACAAAAAAGGAAAAAAAAGTCATTTCATTTTCTTTTTTATTTCATATTAAGAAAAATTAAATACTTAAACGATTGCTTTTTAGTCGTATTTAACCTTTGACCTTTAACTCTATTTCATTGTTATTTAGGTTAAAAGTAAACTATTTCAATCACGTTTTAGTTTTTCTGACAGCAAAACCAGATTTCTGCTTTTCTAAACAAAAAAGAGGAGGAGGTTTCCTTCCACTTTATTGATTTTTAAGCTCAAGTTGTTGTCGTTGCTGCATGCAAAACTTTATTTATAGAAAAAACGTGACTTTAGCAAAATGATGTTTATGATTTGATGATAAATAAACAGAATTAATAATTAAAATAATAATTTATACGGGAATATCGTTAAAGTTCTTATAACAATCAATATAGGAAATTATTTCAGGAGTCATAAATATGATTTTATTTTTGGGTTTTAATATCAACTTAATAATCTAATTATTCATATTCTGCGGATAAGCTGTCTGACATGACAAAAAAAGAAGGCCACTGAAGAAATTGAGGACGTCCGTCAATTCTGTTACCTGGGGAGTCTTATATCCGCCAACGGAGGTTCGAGTAAGGATATTGAGAATTGCTTGCAGAACGCTCGTTAAACTTCTGGCCGTTGAAGATTAAGATGGTAATCTTTCATATTATCGTTACGTATGAAAATTGCGACGTTCAATGCCAATGTAAAATTCACCCTTGTATGGTTGCGTTACGGGAACACTGTCACTCGCTATATGAAAATGTTACAATTTTTGGTGAACCGCTATATTCGCAGAATTTTGGGAATTTTCTGACCAATAACTGCGCTTTGGTGCATAACAGAACAAATATAATTTTCGATTGGAATAAAGAATGGCGTTGGATTGGTTACGCTCTTAGAATGCAACCAATTGGTAGTTGCAGAATTACCATAGATTGGAATGCACAAGGGGAGCAGAATAAGAGAACGCCCAGTCCATACATGGAGTTGAAATAAAGTTGTTAACACTAAACAGAGTGTTGACCAGAGAATTTTTGAGGCCCTCACAGGATCGATTAGAACTTATTATTATAATTATTATTTATCAGGTGTGATTTGCTCAAAATCCGCTTACCAATTCGACACGTTTTTTGGGCTGAGGTGGATAGACAACGAAGATTTTATTTTTATCGTTCTTCACATATGTATAGGAAATTTCAAATTACAACACCACTTGTCCAATTTTGTCAATTTTTGACTAAGAATTTCTAATGATTACGAAGTCATTTAGACCAAATTCAGAACCTTCCACTTCTACCATTCTCAAGTATGGCAGGTGCAACGCCCACTTTTCTGATTTCATCCACTTTTTCACTGATGATTTCTATTGATCATGAAACTATTTGGACCAAATATAGAAACTCTTACTGTTATCATTTTGACGATATATGCAAATAAACAATTACTGTGCATAGGTGTGGCAACGCTCAATTGAAATTTTTGAAATATATGTACTAAATAGCCTATAAGTTATTTCAGGCATGCAGGGAGATATTGTAATAATTTCTAGAATTGGATCAGCCGTTTAGCGATTCATAGACTTAAAAAAGCTAAATATACATATACAGTGGCTCACATTGAAAATTGAGCATCCCATTACAATAACTTTAGAGGCAGGTTATCGAAATAAAACTGAAGTTTTAAAATTTTGTTTTCATAACATGTATTAAATAAAGCACATGTTTGTAACAAAGACGAACAAAAAAGAAACTTCCATTTCAAGTAATATTTAATACCTCCATATACATATTTATATACTTTTCTGTTTTATGTTTTCTCAATGTATTATTTATTATTTAATTTATTTATTAATTAACTCCAAATATCATATTTAAGTCAACATTTCTATTTGCAAACCTACTATCTAAAGAAATGCTTCAACTTCAATCCCTGTTTACATTTTTTTACCATCTTAACATACAGATTTACAAACCACAATTGTTACATACTTTTAGGGATACTGTTAAGAGATTTTCGGTTAACACATAATAGTTTTTGTTTTCTTTTCTATTTACTGAAATAAAAATTTCATTGCCTATTTTACAGTGCCGATAGAAATATTTGTAATTTGACTAAAAACTAAAGCCTAACTTAAGGCCGTAACAAAAAGTATATTTATTTTAGATTTACCTTATCATTGGTCTCTTCCAATTCGAGTATACGAAATTCTAACAATTCATTTTGTTCACGCAAATCATTAGCCTCTGCTTGCAATTGCTGTTCCTGTTCCTCCAAATATTTAATGCGTTCCATTAGCTGTGGTATTTTTGTGTTGTTCGCACTCTGTTTTGGTATAATCGAAATTGAAAAACAAAAAAAAAGAAAACAAAAAACCCATAAATAACACATGAAATACAATAAAATAACTAAGCAAAGGGTCTTTATCACTTCCTATGATATTTACCTCCATGGCATTTGTTTCCAATTCAATAATTTGTTCCTTGGCCATATTTAATTCCTGTTTCAACTGCTCATTTTGTTTTTGCAGCAAGTCAACTTCTTTTTGTAGTTTTTCCACTTCATTTGTGTAGCTGCGCATCTGTGGGTCGAAAAAGAAAAAAACGAAAACGAGAAAACATATAATTTATTGTTAAGAATAGGACTTCTAGGCTTTTGATTTATTTTTTAGACTCTTAAATAAAAACAAAACAATTTTTATAGCAAATCATGTTAAGTTTACGTTTTTCTTTTCTCCCTATGCCGTGTATCATAAAAATTAAAAATAAAAAATAAAAAAATCGTCTAATAAATGAGCAACTTCTTGGCTTTTGGAAAAGAATCCATAAAAATGGTCATTTACTATTATGAGTGTGAAACCACCTTCACCATTGTTACTACCAACAAAACGAAGGGGAGACAGACGTTTATTTTAATTGTTTCTTTTCTTTTTAAGGCTAAAATATTATTAAAATACGTTTGTCGGCAGCTATAAAACAACACAAAAGCCTCTTTAGTAAAGGATGCCAAAAGTAACTGAGTTTAAGTAGATATGCAGCACATACGTACTCGTACATGTATAAACTAGGCAGTGGTAACTAAGTTACGCCTATGGGTCTTGAACTTTTATCGTTTGTTTTGCCATCTTTATTGAGACTGCAGTGGTAGTCGTTGCTTTGGCTACAATTGCCGCAGCAGCTATTGTATGATTTGTTTGTTGTTTTGTGGCAGATTTTAAAGGCAAAGACCTCTAGCCAAAAAGGAGCTTTGGCATTGTCACAAAAGGTCTCTATGATAAAAGACTAGGCTTATTCAGGTATCACCATCAAACACACACATATGCTTTCTAGCCATTCTACGTATAGCAAAGCAGCAACAATTGTTAGTGGCCCTGAAATAATCGTGAGATTTTTTCTTCATTTTTTCTCTTGATTTTCATTTCCAACTTTAACAACAATTGCATATTAACAAATCGCATGTCTGCCTGCTTTTCAGTTTCAGTTTCGGTTTCATTTTAAATTAAATTTTGATTTTGCATTTAGTTGTTGTTGTTGTTGTTATTGTTATTATTATTTACTATAACGTTATAAATATATGTCATTGAGTCAAAATGCATTGTCAATGTCTCAAAGCAAAGTCACTAAACTAATGGTGCATTTTCTGTCAGTATTTCATTACTTTTTTGGGCCTTTTTCTCTTTGAGTGGTGGTTACTTATTCTTTTTTTATAAAATAAATAATTTTTTTTATTTTTTCATGGGCTTTTATAAATTGATTTATTAGCAAAAAAGTGAAATTGAATATTTTTTCATTCGGCTTTAATAAGGTGTATTAGTATTATTGTTGTTATTATTAGTGTATAGGGGCTTAACAAAAGACTTAAGCTACAAACTTTGCTTTTACTGTTAAAGGCCAAACAAAATTTTTTGTTTTGTCTGGTTGGCGGTGTATTCATTCAATTCTTTTGTAAAGAAGACTTTCAATTATAAAAAAATAAAAAAATGTGGTCAATCAAATAAATGAGTTTTAAAATCTCACAGTATAAAATGAATGATTTGAATTTGAATTCGAATTTGAAATACATATTTTTTAAGCAACAAATATTGAAATTTTGCTCTAAATATGTTTTATATCATCTCTAAACAGAGCAGTCATTTTAAAACAAATATTCAACATTCATATGTTAGCAAATTACCATAAGACGACTAATCTAGCAACACTGTGTGACATCAAGAAACAAAGAAAACTGATAACGCCATCTAGTTGTAAAAACATTTTGATTTCTGCGCATCTGTGTCATAGTATGATTGACCAATTCGTTTATAATTTTGTACAGATCAACCACACGACTACAGCTGGAGGTCCAATAGGAGACAGCGGTGACGTCTCCATGGTGGTGGCAAATCTGGGACTGTGCTTATGATGAGAGAAATCTGGGTAAATGAGAAATTGCCGGACGAACTTAAAGAGGGAACCATCGTTAAAATATCAGAGCAAGGGGGTTTAACTGATCGAAGCGATTGGAGGGTTTTAACATTGCTGGGCACTATTATTAAGGTTATCGTGAGCATTATTGCAAACAGAATATCGAGTGGAACAAGCAGATTTTGCAATCACAGAAATCGTGCACAGACCACGTTAACGCCTTAAGTACAATCGTAGAGCAATCCGTGGAATAGAGATCCCATTTATATTTAATGTTTATAGATTTTAAAAAGACATTCCATACAATCTTACACGAAGTTACATGGACCGCATTATAATGTAAGGACGTTCCCGGGAAGTTCGTTAACATTATAAGGGTTCTATATAGGGAGGCAAGTTGTCAGATTTTTCATGAAAGCAAACTTAGTTAAAGAATACCAGTACTTAAGGGTGTAAAGCAGGACTGCATTATATTAGTCTATTTGAAGACTTGGACTATGCGAACGACGTTTGTCTAATGTTTCACAACTACATGGACATGTCGGAGAAACAATCTAAGGCAGGACTAGGAATAAATGTAAGGAAAACTAAGGTACTAGAAATAAACAGGGATATACACAGAGCCTTTACAGTTGCCGAGATTACTAATGCAGGGGGTAGTATCATAACGAACTCGGGTGGTTCCTCAATGGATATTGAGAATCACATAAAGTCTGCGAATTAAGTATAAGGAGGGCCATTTAAAAGCTTAAATTTAAAAATGCACTAAAACAAACCAGGTTTGAATTTTTGCCAAATGTATTTTGTTGTTATGAAGTACAATTGTTCCAGTTAGAAATAAAATATTTTTTCATTCATATGGCTCTCGCGGTTGAGATCTTTTTGCAAAATTCGACGTAAACTGGTGCGTGAATGTTCAGTTCGTGAGAACGATGACAAGTTGATGTTGATGGACTCTCATGCACACTCTCAGCCATAGCTTCGATATTTTCGGGTGTACACACTGTACGAGCACGTTTACGTCTTGGCGCATCAACAATGAAACCAGTTTCATGAAGTTTACAGATCAATTAACTGGCGTATACCGGGTATTACGATTAAATTTTGTACGACATTTTCGTGCAATTTCCGACCAATTTGTTTTCTTTCTTTGTTTTGGAAATAAATTTCCGATAAATCCCAACGTTGCTTAATCGTAGATCGATTAATTTCGTTCAGTGGAGATAATATACTAAATTTTGTGACAGAATAGAATGGCATAAGTATTGTCAGATTAAAAATAGCCGTTGCTTCAAATTTAAATCGATAGATGGCATACCCTATACTTGGGCATTGACGAACATTTGGAAATCGTCCTCACTGTCATCGAGTATTAAAATTAGAATATTTAACTCGAACGCCAAGTCAAGACGTTTGTATGGGTATGAGACCTGAACGACGTACCTCGCGACTATAAAGTTATGCAGGTTATGCAGATGTTTGAGGAAGATTATGAGAATCTTTTGGCCTAATACGAGACCAAATAGTATGTTATGGTCCCAAGCCAGTCAAATACCTAAGAAAAATAAAACTGCAATAAATTGGAACCCATAAGGTAGCCGACGAAGAGGAAGGCCCGCCCAACCTGAAGAAGACAGGTCGAAAAAGAAGTTGTAAAGAAAAAGCTGGAGTGAGTTTCAGAATATGTGTGTTTTGCTATTGTATTGTGTGTATTTTTATTTTGTGTGACGGCAACGTAGTCACAAAAAGACAATGGAACTGTTCAAGGCATTATCTGATTTCTTTGTTACAGACTGTAACACAAACATGTTTATTTCTTAAGTCTTTTGCTTCAACTGACATTTATATATACAGATATCTGTCATATACATATGTACATAATATATTAATTAGCTCAAAAAGACTTACCGTTTGCCATATATCTGTGGGCTCTTCACCATTTGCTGGCGGTTGAGGACTTATACTGGTCGGTGCTGATGATAATGCCGAATCGGAATCTGAATGATTATGTTGATGGTGATGATGATGATGATGATGATGATGACTGTGACTGTGATTGTGATTATGATGTTCTTTAGCATCTTGTATGGCTTTATTTTGTAAATGCTGTGTTAGCTCTTGTGTTATATGCTGTTCATCATATTGATCTGTTTCATCACATGCTATTGACATTGTTGTTGTTATTGTTTTGGGTGCTGTTAATGCTGTCACATTAACATTAGAAATATTTAACGATAAATTATCTTCGGTTTGTGTAGATATGTTCAGCATTAAAGGTGGTTCATGATGTTTTTGTAATAAATTAAGGCATTTCCCATCATCGACAGCATCATTACCATGTAAATGTATGATGGTTATTAAATTATCATTGTTATCTTCATGAATATGATTTTCCTTATCATTATTGTGATTTGAGATATTGAGTATTTTAGTTGATTTTTGTAGATTCGTGGCTGTGATATTTTTTGTATTATTTATCAGCTCAATATTCTTGAGTTTGGAAATCTAGAGAAAAAAAAAAACAAAAAACAAACAGAAAATTAAAATGTATTTTCTCATAATTAAAAAATATTTAATTTTTGTTTTATCAAGTGGCAGTTTAGTAAGGGGAAAATTTTGAAAACGAAACAAGTTGCCTTTATAAGAATACTCCCACATTGTTATTGAAATATTAAACAAATTAAGTTCTAAGTTTTAATTAAAGACAAATTTTATGGCCAAAAAAAAAATCGTAAAAAAATCAATTTAAAAAAAAATAAATAAATAAATAAATAAATTCTCTTTAAGGTATTTAATCGTTAATAGTTCATAGAACACAGAAGTAGTTTGCAAAATCATTTTATTTAACAATGATTTGTAATGACATTGTAGATTCGATTGACCAACAAAGAAAAGCAAACACCCAGAAAAATATACCGACAAATAGACACACGTATAGTCTCAGTTTGTTATGAGGTGTTAAACATATTGTATAAAATTTACAATAAAACATGAGAAATTATGTGCTCTATTTAATGTTTTAATTTTTTTATTTAACATTTTTGTTTATATACTCGTATCTTGTATACAATCTTTTTTTGGAATCTAATTTCTTACATTTATTTCTTGATTATTTCTGACATTTTTTCTATGAGAATTTCTGTTTTTCACTGTTCGCTCTGTTCATTTGTGCTAAAAGCACATTTGTCTGTAAATACTGACCTTAATATGGCCAATAATAAAAGAAACATTAAAAGCTTTTTGCCTTCACTAAAATTGAGTTTTTCGACGCCGAATAAAAATATAAGAAAACATTGCAAGTAAAGTACATTTAGTCAAAGAAATGCGTCAAATGTGAGTGTAATTCCATAAATAATTATTAGTTGCGATTCATTTTTCACAAACAAAATTGGAAAAAAATAAAATATAAATAAATTTGTAAAGAAAATATTGTTCAATGGAGTATACAAAATATTGACATCGATTTTTTTTAAACAATTTAAGGGAAATTATTAATATTTTATTTATAAAATTAAGTTATATTGTAATTAAAATATATTTGATTGATTATATAGACTTTTGTTCTAATTTTTGTATCTTTTTTCGTTTTATTCATTTTTATTTCGATACAACAACTATCAAATAAAAGAAAACGTTTTTCTTTTTAGTGTTAATGTATGACAGAGTAAGTAAACCAGTCTCACATAATATTACTCCAGATATTTTATTTGAGATAAAGTTGTTAAATCGAAGATCAAACAGACAACGAGCAGACACTGTAAAAACACCTTCAAAAAAAAAAAAAAAATAATAAAAAAAAAGTTACACTTCAACTGAAACCAAGTTTATGAATACGTTTGTATGTGTATAAGACGAACTAGAGAATATTATATGAATAATAATAATAAAAAAAATAAGTATGTAAGTATATACAACGACTAAGACTTATACTAAATTTAAATTAATAATATAAAGTCACGATAGTATAATACTCGTAACAGCATATACGCTCGTACGTACGTATGCATATTCATAAGCTCGTTTTATAATTGGGCTGAGACACTCATAAAGAAATGTTTATGCATTTAGTGACAATAAACAAATTAAGGCTTTTTTAACTATTCAATTAAACTTTGATTATAATTATAAAAGAGGTTTAAAGTTTAATTGCATTTAAAAGTTAAAAAGGTTCCAAACAGACACAGTGACTGTTTGTCCATTTTACTTTGTTTTTTTTTTTTAATAAAGATTCATAACCGATATGTATACACGTTCGAAAGAAGATCTAATGTAGGCCCACGTTACACAAGTTTATATCATAAAAATACAAAGAAATATCTTTATGACTTTAATGCTTAAATATGATTTCGGTCATGTGTCCGGCTGGCGTTACAAGATGCCATCTGGAACACCAATTTCAACAAAATTTTCGCGTATTTAGTCTATAACTCTTCGAATTGATTCCCAAGTATACAATTGTCTCCGGTTTGTTGACGTAGACAAGTGACAAAATAAATAATCATACGAACGTGGTGGCCAATTAATTGGACCATGACGTGAAATTAGTCTTTCATCAAAAGTATCTTTGAGTAAATCAATTGCAGCATGCGCTGTGTGGCATGTGACTCAGTCTAGTTGCAATCAACTGCCAGCATAGTAAGTGCCAGCTAACTGAGATACGATAAAAATTGCTAATCATGTCCCTATACCGCTCACCATTGACAGTGGCATTCACCACCATCATCGCTTTTGATGACATATAGACCACTAGCTAACCAAAGTGCACCAAACAGTAATTTTCTGTGGATGTAATGGTGTTTCGACAAAATCTGTGGATTATCTTCAGTCCAAATGCGACATTTCTGTTTATTTATGTACACATACAACCAGAAATGAATGAATGGGCTTAATCTGAGTACAACATTTTGAATGAAAATTTAATATCAATTTGTGCATCAGCTCATTCGCTAAATTGGTGGCGCATTATCATTATCTCATCATCATATTGACCAAGCACTATTGCCGGACACTGTTACCCATGGGTTGTATTGTGCCCCTTCTAGTCTATAGTTTGTTCAGCAAATCTTCTGCCTTCCTAATGAACACCAGCAGATCTGAAGCCTAATGGTGAATATGTCACCCGATTAAACCCTATGTCTAACTAAACATTTCCATTTAAACCTATCAAGAACGTCACATTCAAACAATATGTATTCCGTTGATTCTGATTGTGTGTCATCATCTTCAGATGCGCTCTCAGTTCACAATGGCCCGTAAGAAATTTCGTTAAGAGTCTTGCCATTCTTGAAAACCCCAGAGCGATGCACAAAATTAGGAACTGATCGCCGCCCATTGAGTAATCCAGTTTTCCAACCATTTGGCAATTTCTCGATCCTTGATTAGATTGAGGATTAATTGGCAAAGCATACGATGGTCGCTTGGCTTTAATTCCTGCACAAAGAAAGATCGTAAGATCTTCCCTAAAGTGGAAGAATACAACCCCAGTTGCTTAGAGCGGTAACGAACTGCTTGATTTGAATCTTCTTTAGTGGTTACTTGTACTGCGGCTGAAGCTCATTAAGTGTGCAGTGTTCGGCGTGTCACGAGATGCACATTATTAGTAAGAGTAAGCGATAAAAAGTTTCAATAATTTGCAAGCGTTATTTTGGTGTAAGTCTGTCCATAATGAAATGTCAAACAAAACTAAACAAAAAGCAACAATCTGCTGTTAAATCGGTTGCCAAATAAAGCAGTGTTGCCAACTCAAAGTTATGAACCTCTAAAAAACCACCCGATATAATTGTTATATTTACTTATAGTAAGAAATCAAAGTAGTAATAGTAGTAGTATTTTGAAATATACAGACAATTACGAGATTCACTGAATTCGGTAACTTCTTGAAAAGCACAGCTATGGTATAATTTAATGAAGTACACGGTACGCCATCTAACATTTTTTTCAACTAGTGCTTATTTCGTGAATGGTAACACTTAGCTCATGTCTGATTTGACAGATAATTAGTTTTATCCTTCCGCTGAACGAATATGATTGTGTATACGCTTGAACTTCGTTTCGCTTAGTGGGCCTGCGATCGACTTACAGAAGATGCCGATTTTGCCAAAAAAAATAATCTTTTCAGATGAAGCTCATTTTGATCTTGGCGGGTATGTAAACAGGCAAAATTGTCGCATTTGGGGCACAGAAAACCCGCACGCATACATTGAAAAGCCGATACACCCAAGACGAGTCACTGTTTGGTGCGGATTTTGGTCCAGAAGCATAATTGGGCCATTTTTCTTCGAAAATGAGCAAGGAGTGGCCGTTACAGTCAATGGCGATCGTTATCGGGCCATGTTAAAAGAATTTTTGTTCACAAAAATTGAAGAGGAGGATATTAGCAACATTTGGTTTCAACAGGAAGGCGCTACGTGCCACACAGCCCAAGCTACACTCGATGTTTTGCGCCTTGTTTTTGAAGATCGCATTATCAGCCGCAGAGCTGATATTGTTTGGCCACCTCGCAGCTGCGATTTGACACCGTTGGACTATTATTTGTGGGGTGCCGTCAAAGATAAGTGTTACGCCAACAAGCCAGAGACAATTGACGCTTTAAAGGAGAATATTCGTGAAGCCATTGGTGAAATACAGCTGTACACAATCGATAATGTGCTTAAAAATTGAAACGATCGTGTAGGCTACTGCATGGCCAGCCGAGGCAGCCATTTGAATGAAATTATTTCCCATTATTAACCGGAAGGATTGTACTTTCAAATAAAAAAAGAAATTTGAGAAAATATTCAGTAGTTTTTTTTAATAGCATTTTCAAAAAAAAAAAAAAAAAAAAATACAAAATTATATGGCGGACCCTTTAAGTCCTTAGTGTCATATAATGTATATTTAAGCATTTTTAGGGTACAACATTCGAAGTAAACGAAACAACAAAGATCATTATTTAAAAAATTTTAAGATGTTCATAATAAAAATCTTTAACTTCAACTAACATTTTTTCTCGAGTGTATAATTACCATAAATTTTTTTTGAAATCTACAGGCACACGTCATTACTTACACAAAAACAAATTCGTGTAGAAATATCTAAAATAACAGAGATATTCATAAAAATTGTCTTAAGCATTTGCATTTTGAGTTCTGTATCAATAAAAATGCAAGAAAAATACGTTAAATAGACAGACATAATGAGTTTGCGAATATTTTTTTTTTTATTTATAATTTATTGCTTTAGTTTTAAATATTTTCAAGCATATAAAAAAAAGATGTTGAAAGTTGTTTTAATTCATGTACATTTAATGCTGTAAAATTGTACTGCCTTTTGAGCCTATTGTGAACCTTGACATTAATCTTAAGCAAAGCGGACTTAAAATAAAATTAAAAAGAAAAAAAGAAAATTTTGTTTTTTAATTTCAATATATATTTACAATATAAAATAATAATAATTAATGAAATATTGCTAAATCATTTAAGCAATCCTATACCACGATATTCATCAATTTAATTAATTTTTTCCTCATCAGTTTAATTATTTTTCTTTTTAAGGAAAGCTAATCATTTCTATGTCTGTCGTTAAAGGTATTCAGAAACTATAGAAACTGCTTGTTTTTAAATAATCAATGAATAAACAGCTGTCTGGAGCTATAAAAGCAGCTGGTGTTTTGATGATTGAAAAATTGTTCATAAATTCAGTGATGAAATTGAAGAAAAAAAAAAACTTGAAAGTATGTCAACGATTTTTTTATATTAAATTTGTTTATAAACTAATGTATTATATATGTATGTTTATTGTAATCTGATGTATTTATACTTTAATTAAATTTTAAGTTAAGTCCCTGATTTAAACGTTTTTATGGTTCATAAAAAACGATAACTAAAATAAAATGTAGTAATATTTGCATTATAAAACAAAATATTTTGATTTATTAAAAATGAATATATTAGTTAAGTATATAACAAGCAATACGCCAAACTATTTAATTTGATTTTCAAACATTTACTATTGATTTCTTTTAATATCGTTTAATGCTAAAAATCAATATCTTGCATCAAAACTGTGAACAACAATAGTCACTCAATCATTCATTCATTAATCATCCAGTGCTTTAGCACAAAAAGATTTTTTTTCTTCTTTACATCTTTTTATGCATACTCGTACATAATATCTATTCGCTCTTTGATAAATTGTTTGTTTCTTCTTTAATTTCCTTTCAAAACTTTACTTAAACACACACACACACGCATACACACACTTCACAAATATCTGTTAAGACATGCAACAGGCATTATGTACCAGTAGAGCATTGATTTTTCTACACTGTTGCAGTTTTATTTGATTTTTCTGTGCAATTTTCATGTTGCAATCGATGACAGCAATATTATTGATGCCTACGCAGGTATTGATATGATTTTGCAATCAGTTTGAACATTACCTAGTGCAGTATGTACCATTTAAAAAAAGGTCCATAATAATTAAATAAGGGCCTTTTATGCCTTTACGTATTCATGAGTTGCACTTGACATAGTTACAGTTTGTCTATAAGAACTCCAAATTTCTTGAAAAAAAATGTTGATTTTGAAACTAAAATCTCGACAGTCAAAAATATTGGTGTTCGAAAAATTTCGGTTGCAAATTGCCGGTAATGGCTCTCAAATGTAATATCTCTAGTAACATCAGGCAACACCTTAGCTTGTTTGAAAAGTGACATTCCAAGCTGCACTTTATTAGAGGATTTTATTAAAACCGCATTATTCTGTGAAAAGTTATCAACGTTTAAAAATGAGTGAAAATTCGGAACCTTACAGTCACATTTTGCATTTCTAGTATAAAAAAAGGTAAAACTATTTTTTAAGTTAGCAGGACGATGCTCTTACTAGAAAAACAGCAGCCAAATGGTTAGGTCTTCTTGATCTGATAATTTTGATGTTAAAGATGCATCTCGCTCTGGTCGAACAATCACTAAAAAAGTCGATGAAATCATGAACAAAATTGAGAAAGGCCGTCACATAGCAGCGTGGACGTTGTAAAGTAACTAAGCGCTCATCACCAAACAGTTATCAACCATTTGAAGAAAGCTGGGTGCACAAAGAAGCACCCAGAAGAAGAAGAAGAACAGTGAAAAATTTAATGGAACAGATTTCTTAAGCGAACGATTACAGGCAATGAAAACTGAATTACGTATGACAATAATGTATAAAAAAGGTCATGGACGAAGCACAAGTGAAGCTTAACAGACAGTCGCAAAACCACTATTGACACAAAGAAAGATAATATTATGTGTCTGGTGGAATCAAGTCAAATGATTGATTGTGATCTCTACTGTTAACATTTAATAAGATTGAAGCAAGCAATTTAATTAAAACGGTCAGAATTGATCAACAGAAAAGGTGCTGTGCTCCATCATGACAACTCTAAGCTACACGCATCTTTCATGACCCGGCAGAAACTGAGAAAACTTGGTTGGGAGGTTTTGATGCATCTACCATATAGCCCGAATCTTGCACATTCCGATTATCAGTTGTTTCTAACTTCTCATAAATGTCTTAAAATGTTAGTTGAAACTCCATAGAGACCTCCAAAACGCAATTGCATCAGTTCTACCTACACTGATGGAAAAATAGCCACAAAAATAGGAAAGTGTTATCGACTCAAACGGCATATATTTGGCTCGTTTCAAATAAAGGAAAAATGTGTTTAATTTTTGGTCAAATTTGAAAATGAATTTTTTCAAGCACCAAATATAAAAATTTAATAATAAATTTTTTAGATAAACTAAGTCAGGAAACAGTTTATTTGTCAAACGCTTTACGTTATTACTTCAATAAAATCTTTAGTGGCTTTTTAAGCCTTTCTGACAACCTACTGCAAAAATGACAAGCTAAGTAAAGATCGCCACACCACTACTTAGCAAGAATCTTCCCCACTGCACTCAATCATATGGAGGCAAACTACAGTAGACTAATCATCAACATATAGTGTCGTGCAAAACAAAAGCAACAAAGCCCATAGAAACTTATAATGAAAGTATTTTATTCTACTTTATATCAAAGTTTCTGAAAATATCAACAACATCAAACGATGTACTTGATATTTAATAACTTCGCCACATCTACGCGGCTTGGAATCAATAAGTCTATTAAGTAAGGATTGCGAGATACGTTTCTCTTGATTTTCAAAGAGTTCATTTTTATTTTTGAATCCTGCTTCTGAGATGTCCCTCTTCATTATTCCAAAGAGGCTTAAGTCGAGTGATTGTGCCGGCAAATTAACACTAGTGAAGAAGCGGACTTGCTTTCCAGCAAACGGAGTATAACTCTTTCACAAAATTTATGGCATAATTCAACGATTTACTGCGCAAAAACAACTTAAAAACGAAAATAATGCCATGTGCTGGGTGTTTTCCGGCAATAATGGCCCGAAACACAAGTCGAGGTTATTCAGAGAGTTTATTGAATGAATACTTTCAGAAATAAATGACAAGTTTTTAAAGGGTTTATTGCTTTTGTCTTGCACGACAATCTAGCTTGAAAATCAACTGATTAACAAAACTGAAACAAGGTAATGAATGCTTTGCCATTAGCTAAAGATAGAATGTTATCGGACAGATAAATTGTTTATCGTTATTATACGTTTTAAGTAAGTAAAAGTAAGCGTTATGCTAGAGGGAAGATAATTCTACCTGCAACTTTAAGTTAGGTTAAGTTAGGTTTATGTTTGATATAGTTTTATTACTCGATTTCCTTTTTAAAATAACAAAGTTAAAGGTTTGTTGTATTTTAAAAGTTACTTTAAAGTTTACTTCAGTTAAAGTTAACTTTTATTAACTCGAACATTAAAGGCATGTTATAATAATGGCCCTAAGAAAATATATTATATTTTAGAAAAATAAAATCTGCATTATTTATTATTTTCAATAAATACAATTTTTATTAAATATGTCAAAAATCGAAAAAAAGTGCAAAGAGAGACAGACGACACAAACTTGAGTAACGTTTAGACTGCATAGCAGCCTATAATCAAGTTTGTTGCTTAAGTCTTTTGTTATATATGTATGTACTCGTACGTATATCGTTTTACGCAAATTCAAGCAAGTTTGACAAGCAGCAATACAATTCTAACAAGATTTTAACAAAAAGAATACAAATAAAATTTAAAAAAATACAACAAAATACGATTCATTTTTGTGTTTGAAAATTCCCAAATGTTGGCATTAGTAAAACGTTCTGTTTGTTATTTTATGATGTTTGTCAGACATGTGTATGAATGTTATTCTTTTTGTTTACTATTATTGTTAGTGACTCTATTGTTTTCTATACAAAACTTTACACAAGCCAACAATAAATTTTCTTAAGATTTCGAAAATAACGAAACAAACAAAAAAGTATTCAAATTATTTAAGTGGGCAGGTAGGTATACTATAGGAGAAAAAGCACAACAAAAACAAAACACTGTACAAACATAAACAAAAAATCCGTTTTAGGCTTCGTTAAACAAATGATTGATGTTAACAAACAACAACAGCAGCAATTTAATAAATGAAAAACAAATGAATTTTTAAAATCTATATCGATATGTTTATATGGTATGTTATGAGTATGAAAATGCAAGTGAGTAAGTAAATACTCGCATACGTTATCAATGGGTTATCGAATCACAACAAACAATACAAATCATGTTAACAAATAAAGGAAACGTATAAACTTATGCGATTGACTGTTTTGTTTTGTTTTTTGTTTTTTTTTTTATCTTAAAACTTATTTCTAACTTAGTGAACTTAATATTTACTGTGTATTTCATGCAACGCATGTGGCAAGTTTCATAATTACAAACAAAATTTATTCAAGAAATATAGAAAAAAATAAGGGAAAATGTGTTGCATGTTATTAATAAATATTAACTTTGGCGGGTATTGTATGTGAGTGTGTGTGTGTGTGTGTGTGTGTGTCTGTGTTGCAAGAGACCTAAGAAATGTGAAAATTATTTGCAAATATGTTTTCCGGCATAGATAGTAGCAATAATGATGGTGGTGTTGGTGTTTGCTGGTGGTAGTGGTGCATTTCAATTAAGGTTTTTTCATTATTATATTATTTATTTATATACATACGAGTACATACATATGAATATATTTTTTGTTAAATGCCACTGTTGCAGCCATTGAGGTGCATATATTGTTTTAATAATTATAATTTAATAATATTGTTTTAGTAAAGCAACAATAGTTGCCTTTTTAATAACAATAAAAAGAGGTTAAACTTTCATTAATTCACAGTGCATATATTTATGAAACACTGTACTACTCTATACAATGCACACACTTAGAGAGTTAGTCAGTCTGTGTGTCCAATGAAAGAAAGTTGCAAATGCAAACATATTCACACACTCCCATCTATGAATATTTAAGTAGTATTTGATTTTTTGAATATTCAGGCTTGAAGCTTACACAAGTTGTATAAGCAGCCACTCCACACTACACCTGTCTCAAACTATACAGACAGTAATTAATATTTATTTTTTTTATTAATTTGTTGTTGTTGTTGTTGGTTTTTTCAACAATAAATAAATTGTCATAAACATTTTCATATTTTTATTAATTAAATTTGTAATTGTTTGCTGTTTGTTTTTATAGCTTTATTTTGTATTTTTAACTCTGCTTATTTGGAAATTTTATTTTATTAAAAAAATAAGAGAAAAATATTAAATAGAAATTTTTAGTTTTTTTGTTTTTTTCTTTTTGTTTATTGATTTTGACCTTTCCCACTGACACAGTGAATTTTTTGCTGTGTGTGGGCATGCAGACGACACATGTAGTTATTTAAGTATTTTTGTCTCTAAATATTCATTCATTTTCATTCAATATGTCAAGCAATAGCAATGTTTGCCATGAAAATAAAGAGTTTTATCTTGCAATTCAATCTTTTCGTTTGTTTTAGACATTTTTTTTCTTTTTTTTTAATTTTAAATCTTCACCCAGAGTCAATAAACTTTGTTGCTTACAGCAAAAGCCAAGAAAAGTTTACTGAGTAAAACCTGGCAAATATCCAATCAGGAATTAGTGTGACAATGTGCACTAATGCTTTGCTCTTTGCTTAAGTACATATTTTCACAATGGTGTAGAAATAAAGAAGAAAATAGCCACAGCAAATTGACATTTAAGAAATTAAAATTAAAAATTTCTCTTCTCTTTAAAAATTCAAATCTGCTTATAAGAAAGTCAAATTTTAAACAAAAGATATTTTTAACATATTAACCCAATCTGTAAGAGCGTGGCGTGTCGACCCGAGTTCGAGCGCCAGCAGAGGACATGACGAAAAAAAATTAATTGTGTTTGATAGAAAGAGACTATTCAAATTCCATTCAGACAACTCCATCTAAAAAATAAAGAAGAAGGCCTCCACCTTTCAGTTTACTTCTGGCGATGATGACAAACATCAGTTGAATGAAAAGAAAAAAATGCCACCTACCGAGAAAAAATTACAATGCTAAAGTAAAGATCAACACCAACAATTATCTTATGGAGAAGAGTCTACTTAACTTGAAATATTAACTTGTTTATAATGAGACTGAAACAAAACAAGGAGTGACAGTGAAAAAATAAAAATTAAAAAAATTAAATACATTTACAAAATCATAGTTCTTTGTTTTATATCAATTAGATTTCAAATTAGTTTTCAAAATTATAATTAATAAGACCGTACGAGTAAAAGCAAAATTTTCGAAAATCCCAGGACATCATTGTGTTGAATCATATTAAAGAATAAGTAAGCAACAGAAATTTAATACCTTAAGTGTTTGCCACGAACAAGAAGTCAAATAAATACTTAAGTTTTAAAAGATAAAATTAAAACAAAATATACGCAATTTTATTTAAAGATATACTGTGAGCGTCAAAATAAAGTGTAGAATGTTATTCTCTAGAATTTAGTTTATATTTCCTTCTTTGAAAATACGATGAATTTAAACATTTTGTACTTTTTTAAAACTCTGTCCAAAACTCTGTTTTAAAGTTCTTACAACAACTAAAACTATGAAATAAAAATGAAAGGTACTTCTTTCTCAACGCGTCAAAGAAAAGTACTAGAAAAAAACTAGGCGTCAAAAAAGAATGCCGTAGAAATAGCTGGTAAGTGATACCATTTTTCTAATAGGTGCGAGCTATCGAGTACAATAAGAATTTGATTTTGAAAGATTCGAAACACCTTAAAATCTTCAGTTATGGGTAAAAACCGGTTTTTCGTATCTTCATACACTTATAAGCTAATATGTAAGCTTAGCTGAATATTAACCGATTTTAGGTTTCTTAGCGGATTTATTTATCTTATCTTTTTTTTCAAAACATTCCAAATTTTCCAATTACAGAAACGTTTTTACACGCTGTTTTATATAGATACTGTACTATTTACGGATTTATTTAAATAGTACGTTTAGTTTTGAATAAAATTATACTTAATTTTTAAAAGTCTGATGAAAATTGATGGAGTTATAGCACTTATTGGATAAAGACATAAGGGTGTACACTTTATTTTGACGCTCATATTACTAAGGTTTTTTTTGCAAGTCTTTTGATTGAATATCAACTAAATTATTTTCTTTTAAAACAATTTTATTTGTCATTCAAAAGTGAATTAATTTCAACTGTTTCTGATTTTTTGAAATTACCTTTTATTAGCATGCGTTTAACTCATTAGAGCTGCTGTTTTTAACAGATTCTCAAGCGAAACACAATTTTGCATTTTTAAAACAGAAACTAAACGTTAACAGGTTTTAATTTTATTAGCTTCTGTATTCTTGCCTCAAAAATGTGTATTTGAAAAACAAAGCAAACAAAAAAATAATAGAAATCATTTGTAAATTGTTTTCTGGCCAATTTAAACCGTATGTTTCGATGTTTAAAATCTACACTAAAAACGTGACTTTATTTTTGAAAATAGAAAAAAAAATGAAATTAAATTCAAGTAAACGGCAATAACAAAAAACGCAAATGACCATACAAAAATAGTAACAATGTCAAAGTTAACATTAAAAAAATTTAAGAGAAATATTTGAATGATTTTGAATATTTATTTGGAAAAAGATAAAAGTAAACACAGAAAAAATTAACGAAATAAAAGCATAAATTGTGCTAAGCATAGTTATAGAAAGAGACCTTGAAAAAGAAAAATAAATTATTTTGTTTCGCTCTTTATGAATGCCGGTAATTTCGTTTTTTACTTTTATTCTGCGGTTCTTTAATTTCATTAAAGATATTTTTTGAAATAACATTTTATTTTTTGTTAATTTATATATCAAAAGTAAATTAATTTTCATAAAATAAATACTAAAAGGCTGAACTGACTGCAGTGGCCTTCGTCCTAACCTACTATTTGTGAATCAAGTAGTTCTTTACACTGGAGAACGGCCATTTCGTTGCTTTAGATCTGTGACTCGTTTTGACTAATTTACTAACTCTTAACACATTATGAGCGGGTGCGGGTTCTAAAACCAATTTCGCAGAATGCCACTTATTGTTTCCCTTGTGTCACTCAAAAGTGTTGATTTTTAACGAATAATAATATCTGGCCAGCTTTTAAATGGTAATTCGCGAACCGGTCCCATCCCGCTTGTAAGTGACAATCTGCGAAACGGGTGCTAGTACCCGCACCCACTCATAGTGTGTTCATAAGAAAATAACAATAAGTTTTCATCTATTACGTCAACTTTTTAAGTTAAGCTTTTGTCGAAAAAACCATCCTAATTGTTTATATAAACGAAGATAAAGGTATAAATTTTAGCTTTTAACTTTGTCTAGAGTGTTCGCTTTGTCCTCAGCACTGTACACTGCTTGCACACTTTGTGAATGGCTTATGCTTTATCTTGATAATTAATTTCTACTTTAAAATAGGAAAAACCAGCTTGCCTAACCAATGCTCTTTGACTGGAAATAGTAAAACAGCCACATATATAACAAAACGCATCGGAGCTGTTTAAGTTCTTACGACGCGGACTAGCAGAGGCAGAAAAAACTTAACACGTCTAACCTTGTACGCAAACAAGATCTCGAATTCTATTTCCGAACAGTACATTTGGCGTAACTAATCTAGTGTAGACGACTATAAACCTGTCGCTTGTCTCCTTCCCAGCCACCAGTCCGGAGTCGTTTGTGACTGAAACTGGAGGTAGTATTTATGCTACTAAGCCTGAACAGAGGTATTCTGGTATCACGGGAGCCCAAAGCCCCAGGTATTTCATTCCCTGCCTGAACTTTGGATAGGCCCCTTGTACGAACTTTGTGGTGTCGTAGGCAGACTGTGAGCTCGTGTCGTGATGCACCTTTAATAGGGTGCCGTGACCCATATCACGGCAGGAATTTAGATGGTCACCAACACTTTATCTAGGTGTGAAGGTTTGTGTCCAAAGAACGTACTTTCGAATTAGATACTCACTGGTGATTTTCATCATAAGTAGGAGGCGGTGGTGGACGTAATTGTGGTGTGTTGGTGGTGTCTTAATTGTCGCTTGTCTCCGAAAATGACGTCGGCATTGTTAAACCGGTTAAATTTTCTTTGCAAATTTTCTTGTGTATGTTGTCTATCTAAGGTCTAAAGTTACGTAAAAAAACCCAAAATTCATGACGGAAATCTTAAGAAGAGTCATCACAATCATATATAGTGTAGAGAAAAAATTTGAGGTGCTAGAAGAGAACTAACTATATATGCGAAATCACAGGCAGCTGAAAAAATGAGTTCAACAGATATTATGTTACAAATTGTTCCCCAATTAGTATCATTACTACACCAATTTATTTCACACACATTTTTTGAATAACTGTGACATACTATATTTGTGATTTGATTTATTAAATTTTCTTTATTTAATCAAATTTATACACTCGTATGTAACTCTCTGCTGTAATTCCTTCACATGATTTGCTCCAATTTAATATTACTTATTAGGAAATTTTATTATAAAATTCATTTTAAAATATCGTGTAGTATCGATAAAAGTGAAAGCCTTATTAATTTGTTAATTAATTGAAAATGTTACAACCCAAAATCCCCATTAGATGGCGATATATCTGCATTATAAAGTTTCCGTCATAAGAGATGCTGTAGACCCATATTTGTTTAATATTTCGACATGACAGCAATAGAAAAATGTCAACAACACTGGCTAATTTGTTAACAAACTCCGTCAATAAACTTATGAAATGTAAAGAAAAATCAACAAAATAAGAAAATTTAACAAATCAATGTAAAAACGCGTATTAAAAACTTGAGATATTTGTTTATTATTTAACAAAACATCATAAAACATAAAAGGAAAATTTTTGTAGAAAAACTTAAACACCAGGCTTTAATGTTGTTGTTGTTGTTGCTGTTTTTTTCTTAAATTTTTTTCTAATTACAAAAATCTATAGAAAAACACGTAGACGCAACTTTATTAATAAATTCCTAAATTAGCATTAAAAAGTTGTTAACAAATATAGGCAAATATTGATTTAATCAATTTCCAAGGCACACTTTCAACCACAACAACATATTAAACCGTTCATACATTCAATCACCTGCACTAAACGACGGACACGATTAAAACATGGCTAAACTATCAATTATTTTTCAATTTAAGCAGACCTGATTGAAATGCCAAGACCAAAAGTAAACAACTAATATGTGCTGCTAAAGAAATGACACCTTTCCCTATTGTAATCAATCATCTCACAGAGAAAAGAGATTGTGTAATAACTATTTGTAAAACATTACGTTTTTCCGTGACACTTTATACATACGAGTACATACACCAATATTTCTTAAAATTTTCTAAACTTATTGAACTTTTGTGTATTTTTTACACAAAAATAACACTTTCATTTTTTCTTCTCATATTTAACATCTATTAATATGTCTTTGCCTTATGTTTGAATTTTTTTTTCTTTAAAATCATTAACTTGTTTTTTTTATTAAAACAATTTCCTTGTCTTTGATTTTTTCTCTCTACATTCTTTAGTGTTATATTGAACTTCTACTAATGGTTTAGGTTCTGTTTTATTGTGTGGATTTCTATAATAAATTATTTTCGTTGTGTTTTTTTCTCCACTTTCTTTTGAACTAAAGTGTTTATAAAGCCATCATTAAAGTTGTAATTTAAGCAGCGTTTTTTGTTTTTAGCTTCTTTAACATGTTGTTTTACAATCAAATTTTTTAATGTTTATTTAATTTGCCAACTACTTCGGCAACCCAAACGTTATACTAGGCACACACAAAATTACATAGGAATTATTAACAGTTTTTGTTAAAATCAGAAACAAAAAAGTGTGTTCACACCAGCCACAATTCTTGTTACATATAAAGTCAACTTTGAATACTTACACTGAGGTTCAGCGGGGTAGAATCACATGCTTTTTAAATAATAAAAGATAATTAGTTACAAATGCCGAAAAAAGTAAATGCAAATCTTTTCCATACAAATAGCTGACCCTTTAAATGATAATTTAAACTCAGAAATCGCATACAAATTCCTTATATTGGTACCTTTCCTTTCATATTTGCAGTTAAGCCAGGGTTGGCAACCCACTGGGTAATCGAATATTGGATATTATACGAGTATTTTAAAAAAACCCGAGTGTTTTTTCAGTTTAGAGGTTTTCGTTGTTTATTATTACGTATTGCGACTACGATTTGAATTAACAAATTCAACAAAGAAAAATTTATCAAATCACTGCTTAAAGCGCGCCAACTTTGAAGCCGATTTTATTGGTGACATACTTGCAGATAAACTCATATATCTTTATACGGCCTAGATAGGTTCTGAAAATGTAGGCCTTAAATTCACATGCCGTAAAACGAGATGAATATGTGTTGCGTTTGATTTCCTTAAATTTTTGGGTAAAAACCGCCGAATCCATGGTTTTTAGCCGTAGTAGCGAATGTAGCAAAATGCGGTATAAGTAAAGGCCATATAAAAAGATATGTATGAGTGTATTGTATCCGTCGCAACAGCCAAAATAGTCAGACGGAGCAATGGAAATATGGCGTTTCAAATCTTTTTTTCCGTCACTCCTCTAGGGAGCATATTAGCTTTCCACAAAGTATATATTGCTTTGTTTTAGTTTCTTTAATCGATTTGATATTTTTAAACTAAGTACGAGTAGATGATTAATCCGCTGTAGTTTTCTCCTGAATTTTGTATCTGTAGTGCTGAAGATCCTTGCTAATTGGTGGTGATCTTTACTTTAGCATTGTAATTTTTTCCCAATAAGTGGCGTGTTTTGCCTGATCATTCGTCTGATGTTTGTCATCATCGCCAGGTCAGGGGGCCTTTTTTCTTTATTTTTTAGATGGAGTTGTCTGGAGGGAAACCACAATTAAATTTTTTCTTCGTCATGTCCTCTGCTGGGGCTCGAACCTGGGACGTTTGTGTTGTTATACGTACGCTCTAATCACTAAACCACGCCACCCCGTGGTTTCTAATAATTGTTTTTCAACTTTCGCGATGTGAGGCCGGGAACTGTCTTTATATTCCAACGGTTTTTCCCATAATGCATAGTTCAAACGAAGTAATTGCAGTTTGCTTTAATCACCGAGTTTTAGCAGCGCATAACTCCTATCAAGAGTGCAAAATTGATTGTATTTACAAACAAATAATATTGTCGACTTAAACGAAATTTGGAAGCAGAAAACCCAATAAGACCCAAAAAACCCATCAAAAAAACCAATAAAACGCGGTGAGTTGGGTTTTTTTTTTAGTAAAAGCCGGGTTTTTGCAACTCCTCAGTTAAGCACACAATTTTCACTTTATTTTTGGTTCGACCGAATAGAACGACGTTCAATATCGTAGGATCAGTGGTCCGTTGTGATAAACTTTATATATATACTAACCAAAATCGGGCGTAGTTTGCTACCACTATCCGTTCTTTCCTATATTTCCTTCCAGTAAGACACTGTAGAATCTGCAAATACACATGAGGGATCCTCCTAAAACAATTGTTTACTAACACTTGCATGGCCTGCAGTTCGCTTGATGATATATTTCAGGTCTCGCATGCATACAGTAAAATGGATTTTACATTTGCATTGAATATCCTCAGCTAAGTACATCTTGACATATATGAAGAGTTCCGTACTGGTTTAAGTCGGCCATATTCTTGGAGTGCTTTATTTATACCAGGTCTGTAAGAAATGTGGAAACATCTGTGGATGCTCGCCCAGTTTGTTCTGCGAAAAACTTTGCTGTTATTCGCAATAATATGACAGAAGAGCCGTCAACTTCGGCTTGCCATCGTGGATGGTGCCACTTTCCAGACAGCCAACGAAACATTGGCTCGTTTGCGTAAAAAATTCAATGGCTGTGTAATTTCATGTCGTGGCGATGTTGATCGGCCGCAGCGATCATGTGATTTGACGCCGTTGGCCTTTTTCTCTGGGAATATTTAAGAGAAAATGTTTCCGTAAATAAGCCAAGAACAATTCGAAAGCTAAAGGATCAGATAATTCGGCACATTAACGACATTGAATCTTAATTATGACCCAGAGTCATTGAAAATATGGACGGACGGATAGAGAGGTATGCCACCGAAGCCGTGACGAGAAATTGCCCGATATTTTGTTTTGTGTTAATTGTCATAGATCCTTTTATAATAATAAGAAATATTAAGACAATTCCCTGAAAACTTTTTATTTCATTTACAATTAATATCGTGCGTTTTGGTTAGAACACTTTAGAATCATTGTTCACACTGTTTTCGTTTTACCGACATTTGTTTTTAAACCGGCTCTTATGCAGTTTCCTCAACCATTGTCAATTTAGCCTGCATATCTCTGGAAGTGTGTGTTTTTGATAAACTTTAATTAATACTAAATTAAAACAGACAGAAAAACTACATTAATATCTTCGGAATTGGTAAAATTTGATATTTATGATTCTCGAGAGACGTGAATTCCCGTCTTTTATTTTTTAGTTGTTGACGACGTATGATGGAAGAAAATTATTTTTGAAATTTTTGCAGGTGCGCCTTCAGTAATGCTTTCAAGTTGGAAATGACATTATACATATGTAAATGTTACACTCTTAAGGCCACCAGAATCAAAAAGTTCCCAGAAATCATATAGAAAATTAAAAAATAGAAGTTTATTCATCTAAATCTATATTGTCCCCTTCAAAGTAATCCCCATCGACTGCAATACACTTATGCCAGCGCTTGATCCAATCCTTGAAGTATTTTTTATATTCTGTTTTCATTATTTTCTCTAGGTTGCTGAAATGCGTTTCCCACTGCGTTCATAGTCTTCGATTGACTCACGTTCACTTTTGAACCCCTCGTGCCACTGCTAAGCGACCGTTTTCTTTAGAGAATCGTCGCCGAAACACTTTACCCACATTTCCAACGTTCGCGCACCATTAAAGCCGTTTTTTACGCAATATTTAATACAAGTTCGTTGTTGCAAATTAAAATGCATTTACAAACGTTTAAAAAATCGCCAACATTAAGAGATAGATATACTCTTGTCTACGTAGCTTTTGTAAATGTCAAGCTATAACACTAAGATTTAGCGGGAATATCAACAACATCTGTACCAACTTAATAAAAGGAATATAACCTCAAATCGGAACGATAAGATCGCCATACAGGGTTACTTCGGGCACTTTTTGATCAAGATGGTATATGTAAAAAATATGCGGGAATTTAGACTGTGCACTTTTGACTGCATACCGTCTTCAGTGTGTTAACATGAAATAAAGGGTCTAAAAATGTGTCTGTTAACGCATATCATGCAAATAAAAATTATATCTATCGCGGCCATCCACATTAAATTTTTTTTCATTCGAACAAATGACTTTTCGCTAATCTTTATCAATCAACTGTTTTTAACATTCCATGCCATATGATCTTTAATAAATTGAAGGCGTTGTTGTTAGCGAGCTGTATTCATGTGAGCCTTTTTCTTCAGTTTTTGTAATCGATTTAAGCGGATTATTCAAATTTTGTTTGTTCTGTGCCGTTAAAGCTGTGTAAGTACTTCCCTTGATATTTTTATTATAGGTGACACGATTTTTTAGAGAATTCATTAACACATTATGGAAATATACGAAAAGTGAATTTCATTAATGTTTTGGTTTATTTTAGTATTTTTAATATTTAAGTACCAATTTAAATTGAAACCAAATTCTGATTTTTTGAGAAATGTGTTTAAAAACCCCCGCCGTTTCTAAGTTTAAAGTGCTGCTATTAAATGCACTTTACATATTTATTTCGTTGCCAGTGTGAACATCGCTTTAGCTAACTGCAAGTAATGAGTGAAGATCATGCTGTTCTTTGTGTTCACGGTTGTGTGTTATCAATTGCTGTGCACTGCTGTTGCCGTTTATGTTTCTGTTGCTACTAATTTACCACAAACTGTTTTTTGTTAGTGTTGCTAGTGTTGTTTACCATGTATTTAATAAACTTTTAGCTTAAAGTTATTTGCAATTATGGCTCATTTTACTAATTTTGTTTAGTTTAGCTGAACTTCAACTGAAAACAGCAACTTTCTCACGGCTTTTGAAGAGTTACAGCAGCAAAAAGTAAGAGAAAAAATTCGGATTTAGAAAAAATAGAAATAAATAATACGTTTCATAAATTATTTATAATTAGAATTTCTATTGGTTTGCTTCCTAAAGCATATTTGAGTTTTTTTGTTTTTTGTTTTTGTTAAGTTAATAATTGCAATTGATTTTCTTTCGCTTTTTCTGCTTAAATTTTATAATTTACTTTCATTATATTAAAGAAATACGATTAAAATTTACAAAAACAAAAACTATAACCAAACAAAAAGTTACAAAAAATAATTTTTACCTCTAGGGACTATTTTGAAACATTTAATGGGAAAAAGTAGCAAATATTCACAAAAAAATTTAAGGCCGTTTGTTTTTGCTACGGTTTTTTGCCGATGGCCTTTACTAATTGGAAACAGAAAAATAAAAAATGTTCAAGTGCTTAAAATACTTTAACAAATACAAAATAAAAATGTTAATTTAAATTTAAAGAATAGCTACCAGTGGCTTTGTGCTACAAAAATATTATATTAATTAAGTTCAAATTAGACGTGACTTAACCTAACACCACAACGTTGCAAGGTAACGAACTAACCTTATGGGTTACAGCGATTAGTTGAACTTATCCTGTTTCGACTATAGTTACCTTCATGGCGTTATGTTAAGTCCCGCCTAAGTGAAATTTAATGTGAAACATTTTGATTTTTTCATAAGACTGTTGGGCTAAATAGTACTCGTGTCCGCTGTGGTATGGTAGATAAAACACCCGCCCACCAACCAGGAGGATCACTCCCATGCCAGACCGTCAGCTCATAATATTGCTAGCAACTGGTTATGAGTATTAACGCTATGACAAACTTCGCTAATCAATGCATCTGTCATTGGGAGTTAATTGTAGTCGTTAAATTGTAGGTCCCTTTCAATGACTCTAAGAATAGAATGTGGTGCAGCTAATTGATTGAGAGTAGTCTCCCTTGTTTCACTTTGGATGCCGCGGGAATTATGTATGTATGTATTGGTACACAAGTAAATAATGTCGATTGTTTTGCTTGCAAAATGCATTTATCTCATTATCCAAAATATTATCAATTGTTAGCCGCGTCAAAGGAACTGCTCCGGACTTGAGGTAAAGAATGAATCAAAGTCAATTTCTTATACCCTGTCCCGAAGTAAAGCGTATTCAAGTAAGGGCGTTCAACATCGATCGAAACAAATGATAGTGAGAAGGGACAAAGTGTGGGCTACAAGGCCGGTAAGTCAAAACTTTCCATCCACTGTTTTCAAAATAGTTTTTGACCGGTCTGGCAACATGTTACCGAGCTTTGGCTGATGACGTATTATGGTCTCGTGTTTTGTCGCATATTCTGATCGTTTTTCATTGATTGATCTCTTCCAACAAATCAATAGTGTTCGGCAGAGTTCCCGATTTCAACAGTTCATAAGTTCTGATCCCACCAAATACAGAGCATTAACTTGGCATCATGAATATTCGCCTCCGGCGTTGATTTGGCTAGTTGGCTTGGCTTTACATATGACTTTTTGCGCTTGGGGTTATCGTAATGTATCCATTTTTTTTACCAGTAACAATACAATGTAAAATGACTTCTTTTTGTAGCGTTCAGGCGTTAAATCGCCTTTCAACGTCTCTCGGCTTTCCTTACTTTTGAATGAATTCCGAAGCTTTTAAACGTAGGGTAATGGCTTGTTGTGTGACTCCCAATGATAATGCAAGTTCTTCTTGCGTTTGACAACAATCTTGGTCGAGTAATGCTCCTAATTCCTCATCTCCAAACTTATCCGGCTGACTAGGCCTCCCCTTGTCTTCTGTGTTGAAATCACAACTTTTTAATAGCGCAAATCATCGTTCATAAGTTTGTTAAGTTGGCCGTAAGCTTCTACCAACAATCAGACTTCCCCAAAACATCTTTTTTAGGCACGAAATTCCGCATTATTATAGCGATTGAAAAAAATGTATGCATTTTGGCGTCTATCGAATACTGAATTACAAATGTTTACCCCCCAAAATACCATATTTGTTATTATTGACACAAACCGTATGTGATAGTTATGCCATATGTTGTCCAAATCGACATTATTAACTTGTATACCCAATAAATAATTCTATTTAGCGTTCGTTATTTTAATTTTAAAAATAAAGTACTTCTCTAAAATATACATTTAAAATTAAGAATCTTTTAATCACTTGCATAAATTTAGAATGTAATCAGAAAACCCAACACATTGAAATACAAAATAACTTCATAGAAAAAGTGGGCGTGGCACCTCCTATAAAAAATAATATTTATTATCGTTCAAAAGTCGTCGTAACATTTTTATTATAAAGACTGATAGGATTGGAAAAAAAGGGCATTTAGCTCCCATTTATAATTTATGTAGATATATAAAGATTTACAGGCAAAGCCGGATGGGATCAGCTGGTATTATATAATACCCAAGTAAGTAATTTCATGTACGAGTATGTTATACATATTTATTCAACAGGAATCCATTAAAATTTTTATAAAAACAAAATCACCAAACTTTAATAAAAAAAACAATAAAAAGCCCGCAAAATTAAATTAAATCAAAGAAACGAACAAAAGTATTGGCGATTTTTTTTTTTAACACAACATGACATGATCTATGGCAACAAGATTATGGCAAGATCACCAAACAACGTTACCAAATTCGCAGTCAACCAATACCGGCAACGACGGCTAAGCCAATGTAATGTTAAGTTGAACCTGCGGAGTTGTGCATACACAATAACACTCAGATGACTGCAATACCGAAAAAAAAACTTAAAAAAAAAGTATTATTTTTTTTATTATTGTATATGTTTTATAAGATTGTTTTAGTTAATTGCAACAAGTGAAAGTAAAAAACAAAAAATCTGTTTTACAGAAAAATACCGGTAGTTTTTATCTTATTTTCACTGCTTTTTGTTTTACGTTTACTGGCAAACATAAAGGGATACCTTTTTATTTTACAGCTTTAAATGCATTTCTTATGTTACTAAGTATACCTGGGTAATTGCAATGTCCAAAGTCAACCATTTATATTTAAGTTATTAAAGAAATATTGTATTATACGTTTAATAATTACTATAAAATATCAAATAAGTTCAAATAAATGTTCAAAGTTTAACAGAAACGTGTAACTAATGGTTATCATCAGGGAAACCAGAAATATGCAATTGCATGTTTCTCATCCAAGCAATCAAATCGTGTGTAAAATATTTATTCGTTTTATGAATTTTTATGAATTTAGACATCGATTTATTAGTGCATATTTTTGCATATTTTACTCATAACAGCATTTTTTCATATTTCAGTTTTAAGAGCATGTTTTCGTCATTTTTTCCCATTTAAAGTGCATTTTAGACTTTTTATTTGGATTTGTTGTGCTCTAAAATATTTTTACAGCGAAAACAAAATTTTTATTTTGAATTCTGACCTGTCCTACCATTTTGGTTATTTCTAACCACAATCGGTTAATTTTTCCCTCGGTGTGTAGATGTGGACAAGTTTTTCATTTTGGTTATTTTTTTTTTTCGAAATAGTAATTAAAGCAACTGATGTTACACTGCGATGGTTTGGCTAATATAATGCCTTAATTTAGGATCACACGATTGTCGCAAATGCACCAATATGACACAATTTCTATTGTGCTTTGTTGTCGTAAAATATCCAAATAATCCCAATTTATTTTACGAAATTAAATTAAAAAAAAAATTATTATTGGTACGTATTGTCAACTTCGATTGTCGCACAAGAACACAATACATATTTGCGCATTATTGATATTTTTGTTGCCGCATTAATACTTACTGGGCGGTCACACAATTGCCGTACTAATAATTGATTGACTTTGACGGAAAATTTTTCTGTTTTTATAACAACAATCTATTTAGAAAAATATAAACAAAAAAGATTCTATCATTTACTTTTCTAACAGATATTTTGTTATCGAAATAATGAAAAAAGTCTAAAATAAACTTTTGTATCTATTACTGTCAAAGAACTTTAAAATAAAATTAGTGATGCAGCACATCTACGTAACATTTCTTCAATATGTGCCACAATTTGAGATTTAGAAACGGTGTACCTACCATACCACCCGGACACGATTAAAAATGATGTGTTTTCTTCTTCTTAGAATAACTATTACTTTTGAATTAACCACCCATTCTTTAATTAGTTTTGTAGCATGTTTCGAGTCATTGTCATGTTGGAAAACTTAAACCAGACGCAGCAATCACTGGATGCCGAATTATGATATTTTTTATTAAAATTTTGGTTATTTTTTGATTACTTATTTAATGAAATTTGATTGCAAACAATTTCAAGTTGTGGCAACACAGATCTGACCAAGCCATGGTATTTATGAATTATCTGTTAATTGAAATTTATTGCGTCTAGGATCTTAAACAATTTTTGGATTTTAACAGCATATTTTATGCGCATAAAATACTTTTTTAAGAGTATATTTCTGGATTCCCTGCTTAACACTTTAATATAAAAAACAGTTCTGACACATCTGATCATAAAAGTTAATACAAATATTTAACAAACGTTTCTCCTCCAATGGTACGAGATGAAAAAAAAAATATTTGTCACGTTCCAAAAACCGCAAATAATCCATAAGATTTTATCAGGATTCATTATAAAAAATGTATACAAATTTTAAATAAAAAGACTCAAATAGTGTATAACAAGGATAAAAAGAAATTTCAATAATTTAAACCATATGCTCCAATACCAAAAAAAAAAAATCAAAAAAGCCACACATGTAACTACAGCCGTACAAACGGAATGGCCGCAACTGCAATTTCATACATAAAAAATGAGCTTTTTTTTGATAAAAACAAAAAAAAAAAAAAAAATTAAAGCAAATTTTCCGGTATCTTAATTTCTGGTGGCGAGTCTAAGCAGTAGCCATAACAGTCGCATCAGCAACATAAAACACCGGCTAATATTTTTGGCCACTGCTATGATTTTGTTGAACATTAAGAAAATGGGAAAATTGGGGTTGGGGAAAGGGTAAATATTGTATATAAACAGGCAACATAAAAAAGGCGTTATTGCACTTGTGGCAAAAGAGTTGAAATAAAATCAACATACGAGTATACAATTTTATATATAAAATATTGAAATTGATTTTTTTGTGTTTTATTTTATTTTGTTCATTGCTAAGTCTACCAACAAGGCTTTTCTCTTCTTACAATTTTGTGTTTTTAATGCAACATGTTGCCATTAAGAAAAGTAAAAGTTTTGTTTATCGTCGTTTTTTTATTTCAAGCTCATTGTCAGTTTTCATTTATATTTAAAGATTTTTGCATTCAAATTTACACAGCGGGTGAGTTTCTTTATTGTGCTCGTCGTACACTATATGTAGAAGAGATTTTGTTGCAGGTATTTTTTTTTGGCGTGCGGCAGCAAAACCACCAACAATAATTGCAACTTTTACACAGTGTTTATCAAATAGTCGCCCGTCCAAAGAGATTTATTTAGATTAAGTTTTTTCGTTTCTCTCTTTCGGTTACGATTTTCATTTCTTCTATAACACCCAACTCCCAATCAATAATGATTATTTAACTAATGGCAGCGGCATCAGGTATCTCTGGTGGCACCACCACAGCTCACAAATACTTGACTAAACGACTTGTCTGATGCTTGGCATGGTTATGGTTAGTTAAACTTCATGTTAAAATCATGAGATTAAGATATAAATCCGATTTTAAATTTAGATGTTGCAATAACTACAATTTTAAATATTTGAAATTTAAATAAAAAATTAAAATTTTCATAAAATTTAAAGGGTATTAAACTTTAAATGTTATAAATCTTAAAAAAAAATTGAAAAACAATTTATTAAAATTATTTTAATTTGATTTAATAATTATTTTATTAAATGCTAACTAATACTTATAAGTAACAAGGGATTTTCTTTTAAATTTTTGAAGGCAGATTTTTGCTAAAATTTTTTAATTTCAAAAACTTAAATTGTAAAAAATTTGCTCAAAGTAGGATAAAAAGGGTGTTTTTTTAGCTGCATGAGAGCCTTCGATAACCATGGCTTGGCAGCTAATAATTTTAAGCTGCGTTGACATTTCTGTACTGTAAGGTTTGAATAATGACTTGCATGAAACTCCAGAACAATGCTTCCAAATTGTGTTATTTTAATTTGAAAAAATAAATCTGTTCGCGAAGTTAGAAGTTAGAACAGTTTGAGCTTAGTGACGAAGCTCATGTATGGCTAAATGGTCTCGTCAATAAGCAAAATTGCCGTATTTGGAGCAAAGCCCTCTAGGTTGGGGGAGTGGTAAATTTTATATACCTTGGCCATCAGGCTCACTAGAATGTGTGGGGGTGTAGTAGAAAATTTTAGATATTTTGGCCATCAATTGAGTGGAAGAGGTAAATTTTAGAAAAACTGGTATAGTGCAGCCCAAAACGGAAAACTAGCAATGCACCCTTGATACCTTGGGAGATAAACTTTAGAAAAAATGATATCTTGCAGCCCAAGAAGGGAAACTAGCTATGAACTTGTGATACCCTGCCATTTAAATTTACTGTTTGGTGAGGTTTACTCACTGGCGACATTATTCAGCCATACTGGCCCCCTTTCTCGTGTGATTTTACGCCCCTATATTATCTTTTATGTCATATGGCCAGATTTATTCGGAAATGTAGTTAAAAATTGAACTAATCGAATGGACCGCTTAAATCAAGCTGCGGCGGACATATGCCGGAAATCATATTTAAAACATACTCGTAAATGCCATAAAATTACACTGATCTACAGCAAAACGGCCTTTAAATAAAATTATATGGAGTATAATGATTCTGATGCGCTGAATTCAAATCCGTTTTCAATTTTTTTTCCATCGGATTCAAATTTTTTTTTTTTTGCTTATGGGCGTGGCAAATTTTTCGCCCGCAATATAGTAGTTATCTCAATATATTTCATCATAACTTGAGAATGACTTAACCGATTTTAATGCAAGTGTGTATTTTATGAAAAAAAATTGCTCTAATTTTGCGCAAAAAAAAATTTTTTTTTGCAATTATGTTATGAATTACTCCGAAACTGTTGAAAATTAAAAAAAAAAAATAATAATAAATCATTCAGCTGATTTATAGGAAATTTTATTCTTAAACATATGCTGGTACTTGGGTTAAAGTCGGTCAAGTCGTTTTCAAGTTATAATGATATTTATCATGTTGACATAACTACCATATTTTGGGCAAATAATTTGCCACGCCCACAAAATATTTTTTTGAACCCGATGGCAAAAACTGAAAACTGATTTGAATTTAGCGCATCGAAATCATTATGTTCTATAAAGTTTTATTTAAAGGCCAGACAATTTTTCATTTTTTGTAGACCAGTGTTATCTACTAGATTGTAAACAAAAAATTCATTCATTGTATAATCATTTTATGTTCACAAGCTCTGAAAAAAACACCCTATACATAAATCTTATTAGAACATATATTTCTTTTTTACTAAAATTTTGATTTGAATTTTTTATTCATAATAAAACTGTACAAAAATTACTTAATTAAGTGTAAAAACCTCTTAATTACTTGTTAATAATTGTCTAAAAAAATGCATTTAAAATTTAAACAAAAATATTTTTTTTTACAAATAACCCTGACATTTTGAAAAAAAAAGTCTAGAAACTATTTTGATGAGTTTTTTTTGTTATTTTGTATTTCTTGTTAAAGGCGATGAAACATTTCAAAATAAATTAATAATTCAAGTGGCATTTCAGAATTTCTTTGTAAGAAACGCAGCAGAACAGAAATAACCACATCATTCATTCTATTCATAATTGGCTTTTCAACACATTCTGAATTATAAAATAATATAAAAAATAAAAAAATATTTTAAAAAATTTGTCAATAAAAAAATGAATCTGCATATTACTGCATTAGTTGTAAATTCGTGTTTAACTTGCAAAGATCCCATTGGCTTTAAATTCACACCATCATCTTTAATTGTTTTTATGCTTTTATTTTTAAATTTATTATTAATATTTTTTTATTTTGTATTTTTAAAAGTTTATGATTTTATTTTTTTAAACTTAAACTTGAGTTTAATTTTAGTTTTAAGCAAATGTTTGTTCATGTCTGTAACACCTTAAAACACGTAATGATTTAAATGACTTTGACATTTTAAAATCGTTTTTGTTTTTTGTTTGTTTGTTTCTTTTATTTATTTTTGTACTCGAGTAGTTAAATTTTATCCATTATGATTAATTGGATTTTGCATGTTTTTAAAAAAAAAAACATTGTTTTGCATATGGATTTATTTAATTTTAATTGCGTTTTCATTCATTTTGTTTAATCATAACAAACGTTCTGTTTGTTTTCTTTTTTACTTAAAGTGCATGAAAGTAATTATAAATTTTATTTTAGTGTTTATGTCCAACTACACTGGAGCATATTCCTATAAACGCACACTACTTTTTTTTAAAAAAAAAAGGTAAAAATTAAACAAGAAAATATTTAGGGGGCTATAAATTTGTGTATTAAATTAGTTAAGACTTCACTTAAAATATTGTTTACAAAAAAATTCATTTGTACTTTAATTATTTTTTTTTTACTTAATTTTCGATATTAACAGCCATTTTTAAGGGTATTTTTCCTATAAACGCACTTTAATGTCTGGGCCATTGTAGCATTATTAATAATGTGTGGATGATCCTTTGTTATGGATTGTTTCAAAAATACGGTCTGGCATTGATTCCACTAATTTTTTAAGCAGATCGGAATCAATTTCCTCCCAGACTTGTTTAATTCTTAGTTTCAGCTCTGTCACAGCCTTTATGCCTTCATTCTGGGCATTATTTGCATAAACTTTACGGGCCATGTATCCCCACAAGTTTTCCATTGGATTTAAGTCCGGACTACAAGCCGGCCAGTCCAACAAAGGAATGCCATGTTCATTGAACCAAGATTTCGATTGCTTAGGAACATGGATTGCAGCATTATCTTGTTGGAAAATGCAATCTTCATCCATTTTTTCGTCAATAAAAGAGAGAAGAGCATCTTCCAACAGTTCGTTATAAATCGAACTATTCATTTTTGTCGGAACAAAACAAATTTTCGACTTGCCAACTGCAGAAAACGCTGCCCAAACCATAACACTGCCACCACCGAAATTACTTTTTGACATCCGAACATCTTTAGATCTCAAATCGTGCCAATAGCATGGGTATGAGTCTGGACCGTCTAAATTAAATTTTTTTTCGTCAGAGAAAATTACTTTTTTCAACTCATCTGTCCATTTCATATATTTTCTTGCGAATTTTAGACGATTTTCTTTATGGTGTTTTTTTAGCATTGGTTTACATTTCGGCTTTTTCCATTTTATGTTTTCATCGTTTCGTAAAATGTGTGCAACGTGTTTGGAAGTCACAGGAAGATTTAATTTATTCCTTATTTGTGTGGAATTCAATTTGTTGCGGGTTGCTTCTTGTTTTATTAGATTAAGTTGTCTTCTTGTTAGTTTTGTATTACCCTTTGTTGATTTGCGAACTCCATAATTTTGCACCACACTTTCCGAACGACCGATTTTACGTCCAATTTCTCTATTAGAGCATCCTTGGTCGTGAAAAAATTTAATTTGAATCTTTTCTTGATCGTACAAAAAAGTTCCCTTAGGCATCTTTAAAAGTGATGAAATTTATTGATTAAAATAGGAAAAGTTACAGTAAGTTGAGATATTACTATTAGAAACGTACCTTTGGTTGAAAAAAAAAAAACTAAAATTGATAATATTTTATTTTTGGTCACTTTTTTAAAAACAAATTTCGAGTGTGCGTTTATACGAATCTTCCACTTAAAATAGCACCAAGAACATTTGATCGCATAATTAAGGCAAACAACAAAAATAAGAAAACAAAATTGTTTACTTTTAAAAAGTACCGTTAAGTTGTCTCTCATTAAAATAGTTAAATTTTGCTTTTGGATGAGAACAACAAAGATATAACAAAAATACAGAAAAAAATTAAGTGCGTTTATAGGAATATGCACCAGTGTATAAAATAAAACTCCAAGGCGGGCAGGAGTAAAACGATAAAAGGAGAGATGCTCTAAATTAAGACAAAAAAAAAATTGAAATGGATCGATTGTTAGTTATTAACTTATTGAGATGATGTATTCCATGTTGTTGTATTTAACAGGAAAATAGGTCAATTCGGACTAAGTAATACTCTAAAACGCTATAAATTTTTTAAAAATGAGTGTCATCTATCAATATTAAGGCAAATTTTGGAATGACTGCATTGAAATTTATTGAAATTAAATTTCACTTCTAAGTGTTCTAAGGGCTGGGCTATATTGCATCCGAACTTATTCTTCCGCATACCAAAGATAAGTTTTTTTTTACCTACATTTTATAAAATTATTCTTGCAATTAATTACGAAGTTGACATACTAAAACGCCGAGTCTGAATCGATCGATATATTTAAGGGTAAGTCTTGAGCTTTAGTTATTTAAAACACCAGAACAAACTCAGCACATTTTTGATTTTTATTTTCTACGAATCGGAAAGAATATTTAAACAATTTATTTAGACACTGGTGGCCAAAACTAAAGCAACCAAAATCAATCACTTACGTAATGCAATAAAACATTTTAATTTTTGAGGAAATTTGTAATTTTTTCTTTGCAGTGTTACAGATATTATTATAATCTACATGTTCCAAACAAAAAATATTCATCTTCAATTAACTACGTGGACATTTTTCACTTTTCTCAAATGAAAGCATTTGTTATCTGGTCAAAACTAAAGCAACGTTATTATAATATTATTACATTCTGCTCAGTGGAGAAACATATTGTTCTCGGATGAATCCAAATGCAACATAAAAGGTTCAGACATTTAGAACTTCATCGTAAGGAGACGGTAAAACATGGTAGAGGATCAATAATGGTGTGTGGCTGTTTTTCATACGATGGAGTTGGACCAATATACCAAAGTACTGAGAAAATGGATCGATTTGTTTATAAAAATCGGTTGGAAAACGTAATGCTGCTATACGCAAAAGAAAACATGCCACTGGTTTGGGTTTTCCAGCATGACAATGACCCAAAACATGCTTCAAAATTTGTTAAGGAACCATTCCTTAAGTTAATCAAAAGTAAGTGTTCTCGGTTGGCCTGCTCAATCGCCAGACCTTAACTCTATTGAAAACCTTTGGAGCATCGTTGACCGCAAAATAAAAAGGGGTTTAGGGACATATAAACACACCACTTTTAATCGTATCCAGAACGCATGGAACAGCATTTCTAAAGATCAAATTGAGAGGCTAATTGATTCAATGCCCCGTAGATGTGCTGCCGTCATTAAAAATGAGGGTTACGCTATTGACTATTAATTAATTTTTAAGTTTTGTTACAGAAATACAAAAGTTGCTTTAGTTTTGGCCACTAGAATTTTATGGTTAATTCGTTATTTTGAAAAAAAAAATATTTTAAGCAAATGGATTATAATTTTTTTTACATTTACGTTTAATCTGAATAAAATGTAAACATAAAAACCAAAAAACATCCAGTTTAAACCTTTCCAGCGGAACATATTTGCTTATATATGAAAGTGTAATGTTAGTTGCTTTAGTTTTGGCCACCAGTGTATATATTTAAACAATATATTATTATTACATAATATATGTATTATATTTTTGAATATGTATGTACGTAAAAAATATTGTTTTTTAAATTATGACTACTAAAGTAAATTTATAAATAAAAATGCATGGCCACATTCCTTGCTATTTTTCATATTCCATAAAGGAGGTTCCTATGGAAAGAGAAACGTTAAAACTGCGAGAAAAAAATCATGATATCGTTGCTAAGGTCCAGCGGTTATTTTGAATCTGGCAATACTTACGTCGTTGTATGCTGTCGCAAAATTCAGTATATTATGTCCACTGATCGAAATGTATCGATTTACGCTTGAGCAACGTTGAGATTTATTGCAAATTTATTTTCACAACAAAGAAAATTAATCGGAAATTACACGAAAATGTCGTACAAAATTTGGTGGCAAAAAAGGAGCAACAGTGACCGGTATACGCAAGTTTATTGCTAAAGTTCGTGAAACTGGTTTCTTTGTTGATGCGCCAAGAGACGTAAGCGTGCTCGTACAGTGCATACAATATCGAAGCTGTGGCTAAGAGTGTACGTGAGAATCCATGAACATCAACTCGTCATAGGTCTCAAGTATTGAACATTACGTTTACCACTGCACCAGTTTACGTCGAATTTCGCGAAAAGATCTCGGTATGATACCTTACAAAGTTCAATTGGCTCAAGAGTTGAAGCCACATGATGGGCCAACGAGACTCTGTACGAAAATGTCGATTTTGCCAAAAAAATAAATCATATTTCCGGATGTAGCTCATTTTCATCTGGGTGGGCACGTTAATAAGCAAAATTGCCGTATTTGGGGTTCAGAAAATCCAAACGTGGACGGCGGTCAGTGGAGACACCTATCGCACCATAATAACCGATTTTTTGTAGTGATATGAATAATGTTAGGTTTCAACAGGATGGTGCAACTCGCCACACATATCATGCCATTTAAATGCCGAAATGGTGATGTCAGTTGGCCGCCAAGAGGCTGGATTTGTCACCGTAGGGCGCGGTTAAAGACAAATGTTATGCCGACAAACCAGAGACAATTGAGCATTTGAAGGCCAACATTCGTGATGTCATTGCCGAGATACGATCACATACACTCGAAAAAGTTCTCGAAAATTTGTCCAATCGAATGGGGTACTGTGTCATTTCTCACCGAAACAATTGTACTTCAGAACAAAAAAATAAATTTGGCAAAATTTCAAACCGTTTTTGTTATATTGCATTTGCAAATCTACATCTTTAAATGGGCCACCCATCTGGCGAGGCATGGTGTCTGATGTTTGCTTTTGGTATATATATTTCTCTAAAACCAGATGGTTATAACTTCTAAAATAATTTGTTAAAAACTGCCAAAAGCAAAACTAATAAAGACGAATATTTCTCGTTCGTTCGTTTTTATATTTTTTTCTTTCATAACTAATATTAATGCCATATCTGGTTATGGCATAGAATTTGTATAAATCTTTTGTATTAATAATCCTGTGTCAAATTCAAATCATTAATTGTTGATAACTATAGATAAGTTTAAAAATAAAAACGACATATGTATACTTATATATATATTTTTTTGCTTTAATAAAATTAAAAGCAATCTAAGAAATAAAGTAGCTGGGTAAGTCATTAAACCCATTTATACAATGCGAGTATAGAATAGCTTAACCGGTTCAAAGAGCTTGAACTTGAAATTCAAAGCACAAGAAACAAAAGAACAAAAGGCATACATTAGACCGTTACAAAAGAACTTTAAAAAATTGTAAAATGTTTTATTTATACTCTTTTCTTATGTTTTGTGAAAACAAATAAAAATAAAAATAAAAATGAGAAAATGAAAGGAACTCATAATTCTTTCATTAAAGTGGTGAGTGAGTAGCGACGACAACCAACAGCCGCCACATGTTAACTTGTGAATTAAAAGAAAAACAAATACACAAATGAATGCTCTTTTCTTCATTGCCTTTAACAGAGAGTGTATCTTACAAAGTATACAAATGGCCTTAAGTTAAGTCCGGTAATATATAATTCTCTATTAAAATTTCATACTCCAGTTTGAAATTTTGTCGGAACATAGTTTTCAAAGAGAAATGAAGACAGACCTACAATTTAACAATTCGTTGCAGCAATTTCTGTTTAAGAAATCATATCGTTACAATTTCACAGTAAAACCGAATTATGGCTTGTTAAGTATTCTATAATAAAACAAAAAAAAAAAAAAATTAAGAAAATATACCCTTAAGGGCTACCGTCGCATACAAAGAAAATGGAGTAAAAATCAAAATAAAAAAATTTTTTTCCTATAAAACTTACAAAAACTCATAAAAGGCGGCTTCAGTATAAAAATAATTTAGTTGTTACAACTACACCACAACAACAACACCAACGAAAAACACTTAAAGGCTTAAATATACGCCAGCCTATTGAAGTCTTAAACCATAGCGGTAATTTAAAACCCAACAGAGTATTTTTGTATGCCACAGAATTCAAAAAAATAAACATAAAAAATCATAAAAAATCATAAAAATACTTGCAAATAAAGAAGAAGAAAACCATCATCATTATGGCAAAAGTTCATTAACAAGATCAAGTGCAAAAGGTCTTTCAATGTTGACAATAATCCAACTTTGCAACCATTCAGCCACACCACAAGCAACACGACGACTGGAAAACGACAAGTAATACAGGCCCTAACGAATTCGATGATTATGTACGAGTACATAACATATATTGTTTTTGTAGCTTAAATTTGGAAATTTTTTTCTTTAATTTAAACAACATGTTGTACCCCAAGTGCTGCATTTTTATGATTATAAATTTGTTGGTGTTTCGGATTTTGTTTTCTTTTTTTTTTTTCTTTTTGAATCGCCTTAAAACGTGGCTGATTTGTGAACACAATAATGGCACCATGAATTTTCAATCTGTGGACTTGAATAAGGCAAATCGTGATTTACGCTTAATTTTTAACTTGTTCGTATTTTTCCAAAGGAAAACACATAATATGTTTAAAGGTTTTAAACAAAACAAGAAACTTTATTTAGTTTTAGGCCATATTTCTACTGGATGGACATTTGGCAAATGCACTATTTGAAATAAATGAATTCAAATAAGAAACCTTGATGACTAAAATTGTAAATCAAAGAAGAAAACTACTTGTAGCATACGAAATTAGGTTTCAAGTCCATTTCACATCAACCAGAGACACCATATTGGTGTGCGAGAAATTTCGGTTACGAATTGTCGGTAGATGGCCGTAAACTGTAATATTCCGGGTAATATTCATTACATCAGGCAACACTTTAGCTTGTTTGAAGACATTATTAAAACCGTATTATTTTGTGAAAAGTTATCTACGTTTTAAAATGAGTTTTCGAAACATATCAGTTAAGAAAAAAAATTTGTAAAATTTACGGAGACGATAATGTAATTAGAAAACAGCAGCGAAATGATTAGCTAGGTTTTATCTGATAATTTTGATGTTAAAGATGGTACCTCGCTCTGGTCGACCAATCGCTAAAAAAAAGTCGATGAAATCATGGAGAGAATGGAGAATGATCGACACATAAGCACCGTGGACGTTGCTGGAGAACTAGGCGTTTATCCCCAAACAATTATTAACCATTTGACCAAAGCTGGATACACTACGAAGTTCTCTGTTAGGGTGCCACATAAATTAACATTGAAAAACTTAATGAACCAGATTTCCACGAAACCGAACCATCTCTGAAGCAAACGATTACGGACGATAAAAAGTGAATCAAACTGTCATCAGTGACAACAATGTGCGAAAAGGATCATGGACGAAACACAGGTCATTATGAGCTTCTCCAATCTGGTTAAATGATTTTTTCTGATCTCTACCGTCAACAATTGATGAGATTGAAACAAGCAATTTGGTCAAGAGAAGAGTTGTTGTGTTCCATCATGACAACGCCAGATTACACTCATCTTTTATGAACCGGCAGAAACTGAAATCCGGCAGAAACATTCAGATTATGATTTGCTTCGATCACTAAGGAATTCTCCTTAATCATGTAAATTTAAATTCCGTAGAGACCTGCAAAACGCAACTGGAGCAAGTAGTAGTTGACAAACCATAATTTTCTTGAGTCTTAGCATTCTGTAAAAATTTTTGTAAATCAAGCGAAATCCTCCTCTTTTTCGACCGATGCACAACCTCGATAGAAGTCTTAAGCGCAGCCTCTGCAAGCGCCTACACATGAAACAATGCCCTCTGAGAATAGATAGATAAATCGAATACATTCGTCAGCCTACTTGGCCGTACAAAAAGAAAAAATTTTATAAAATTTAGCAGGTAATCTTACTTAGGATTTAAAGACTCTATGATTGAAAAATACTTACAGATATTGTACGTTTTGTTTACTGCATATATTGCATATTAAAAGCTTACCTGAAAAAAACAAAAACAAAAACAAAAAATACAACATTAGAATATATTTTAAAAAAAAACTAATAATATGATGGTGTTTACATATGCAAATACAAGTATGCCGTTCAAAACACTGATTTCACAAACTGGGTCATATTAAAATTCATGGCAATAAAAAAACAACAAAAAAACAAGAAAAAATTAAAATTCGAAAAACTAATGCAAAGACGTATTAAAAATAAAGAGCACTTTGGTTTGTTTTTCTGCAAATTAAATTCACTTTCTGTTAAAAGGCAAACAATTTCACTGTCACACAACATGAATCAATGTCACTCACATGTTGCAAATGGCCAAAAGAAATTATGCTGGCAACGAAATAACTGGGTTAACAAGTGCGTTTAACGCACATTTCATACTAGAAACTGAAATTTTATTTCCCTCTTTTTTTTAAGATGCCTCTAAACATGCCCCAACAACTTTTGTTCCATTGCAACATGATTTTTTTTTTTTTTTTTTTTTGTTGCTCACTTGCTGCCAGCAATATCTCGTTATCGAAATGTTTTTCAAAAACAATTATTTAGACATACTTAGATATGATACTGCGTTAGAAAAAATTCTTGCCACCCAAAACAAAAACAACAACAAAAATAATCTGCAAAATGAAGAAAGTAAGACCAAAAAGGGAAACCAAAGGCTTGTTTTCATATCTGTTTATTTTCTTTCTGTGCTTCAAGGATTGAAAGATTTCAAAATAATTTCTACTTCAATCAGAAGTGAAATTGTTCAATTTCATTCATTCATTCATTCATTTAATCATTTATGTATTCACTTGCAAACTTTTACTTCTTGGAGGTCTAAACCAATTCTATGAGTTTCCTTTAGCTGGCGATTGTGCATCATATTGGTTGAGCGGACAGCTTTGCAGTTATTTTTATCAATGAAATTCAAGATAATGGCTTATAGTATAGCAAGTAGTACGGACAAAATTATAGAGCGTAAATGGTTGTAACAACGTGCATATAACATACGAGTATTGATTGTGTCTGCGACATAAATTGTTATTATTTACGAGTACATCACCATCAATGACTTGTTGTTTTGGCGTTAACAGTTGGTTTTTCCATTACAACAATACGCGACAATCTAGAAAAATTTACTGGGAAAAATCTGAAATTCTTTTATGGCGAATAAGTGAGGCTAAGTTCGCGTTATATCCGTCGGACCATAAGACACTTTTTCAATTTTGATATGACTCTTCAAAATTAAAGTTATAAGCACGTATTCCTATATTTATCTTCATAATTTATTTTTAGGCGAAAAATATTTAAAAAATATTCTATTATATATCGGGTACTTTTTTACAGTTACACAAATTTAAATCATAATAAAAGAAAGAAATATATTTTTGATATCAATAAAACGGGCTTTGTTGGATATACAATTTTATGACATGAATATTTAAATATGATTTCGTTCATGTGTCCGCCACGCCTGGCGCGTACAAGGCGTAATCTGTAACACCAATTTCCACAAACTTTTCGCAGCATATGCGGCCGTATTTTACCAATAAGGTTTATCGACGTAGACAAATGACTTTACATAACCCCAAAGAAAATAATCCAATGCGGTTAAATCCCACGATCTTGGCGGCCAATTAATTGGACCATTACGTGAAATTACTCTTTCATCAAAAGTTTCTAAGCTGTGTAGCACGTGCTGTGAGGTACGAAAAGTTTCTAATCATTTCCCTATACCGTTCACCATTGACAGTAAAATTCTCTCATCGTTTTTTGAAAGACATATGGAGAAATGACCCCTCCAGTCCATAAAGTGCGCCAAACAGTAATTTTCTATGGATGCAGTCAACCAAAAATGGGCTGCATCGGAGAACAAAACCTTTATGACGAATAGATATATTATTTTGATAAAAAAATTTTGTAAGCGTTGCTCTAGTGTAAGACTATCCATAATGAAACGTCAAACTAAGTTATAAACCTATAAGAAATATGCGATATTTGACCGCAAATTTAACGATTTTTTTAAATTCAATAGACATTACAGCTTGAAAGTTACATGGGACAGTCAAGTAAAAGAAAAAATTCTTTAAAATTTAAACATATCCTTTAAAACCTAAAAATATATTTTAATAAATGACTGAAAAATGGGGAAACTATAGAAACTATTGTTCAATGGTCTCCGACACCTCACTTAGCCACCCTCAACCGACTGCGGAGGGCTCGTCTTCATGACGTAGAGACACATACAAATTACAATCCGTTCTGTAGCGGGTACAAGCAAATACGTTATGGCAACGAGAACACAAATCAGCTAAAGAACTTTAAAATTACAAATTAATAAATTATTATTAATTAATTACGGAAAGGAAATGAATTCACATAGTTTGTCCTGCAAAAGAAATAGAAAATAGAAGATCAGACAGAGATGCTAAAATTTGGGTTAGAAGTAAAAGTACCGAATCAACATTAGCGGCCAAACAAATACCCTAAACCGTCCCTCTCCGCTCGAATGTAAAACGTTTTATCAGGCCAAGCCTAACCTAAGAGTATGTATCAACATAACTTCACCCTAAGCCAGGTAAGCAGAATAATAGAGCTGCCTCTGCATAGACTTCATTGAATCAATATGACACTGATAATAAGGATTCCAGATAACCGAGGTATACTCAAAAATCGGCCCAACAAGTGAATGTGTAGCTGCCTCGAAATATAAGTATCAGTGAACTCGCTGGACGATCTCTTCATAGCACACACCGATGTGAAAGCCATATGTCTACATTTCCTCAGGTTGAAATTCTTCAAATATTTTCTGCAGCAATCAACAAAAACATCAAAGTTTCGCTGCAAGAACACTGCCAAAAAATTTTATTAGAACTATAAAGTAATTAAACATCATCAGCTTACTACAGAAAATACAAAAGGAAGACCATTTAGAAAGAACAAGAACAACAACGGATCCAAATGGCTAACTTGCGGAACTTCGAAAGAAACATACACGTTCTTAGACATTACATTACCAAAAAAAAAAACACTCTGAGTTCTAAAGCAGAGCTAAATGCATATACATTATAAAACTGAAAAAAAAAATACTTAAAGAATTCACTACTTTAAATATCTGTTTTCTATACACACCTATGTGTGTATTTCATTCATAAAATATATGATTTCTTAAGTTGTTCTAAATTTGTGAGAAAAAAAAAAACAAAAAGACTGCAATTGCTGCTATCTTCCTTACTCTCCGACTTTGAATTGAGTGCCCAACTGTCTATGTGCTGTTAATGTCAATCTACTTTTGTTTGCGTAAAATTTGGCCATAGGAAAAATAGTTTTTACCTTAAATGTCTATATGGCAAGCAAACAAGCGCACAAAGTGGAAATCCATTTAAAGAAAAGGAAATTTATAAGATTTGTTTTTGTTTTTTTTTTTATTTGTTTAGATCCGTCAAATTGTTATTACTATTGTTGTTTTTTGTGACAGAAAATGGTTGAAAATTGAAAAAACTTTTACTTGAAAAAGAAGCTGAATTTAATTTTAGATTTCGTTTTATGATATTTAATGTGCGTTGATCTTTCAGTTATTATTTTTCAACATACGTAAGTTAAAAACAAACAACTAAAATTCATAAATTAATAAAACATGAGTTTTGAAAATTTTGATTATTATTTTACTAATTTTTTTTTAAGAGGTGCGGTTTATGTTTTAGTTTTTATTTATGACAAAAACTTGTTGTAAAAACAGTGCTAAAATAACACTTTTGTGATATTTACCGAATTCATATAGAAATCTTTGTTTTTAATGACAAATTTTTTACCGTTAACTTATACAAAATTGATGAATAGAAGAAAGGTTTTATGCTAAATTTTAAAATTAAATATGTTAACTTATTCGCAAAAAATAAAAGTGAAATTTAAGTTTTTTTTTATTAATTTTACATTAACTTATGACGTTTTCTTTTCAGAACTCAGATAAGTCGATGAGACTGTTTAGCTGGGTAAAAATCGTCTTCTGTTCAGAATTGTCTAAATAAAATAAAGAATCGACTAACTTTGGTCATTAAAAAAAAGACTTGGGAACAATTTGTCAAATAATATCGGTTGAGTTCGATTTTTCAAATGTTGTATAATTAGTTCTCTTCTAGCACATCAAGTTTTTTCTCTACACCGTTATGATTTTGACCACTGTCTCTAACCTAGAATGCTTTTCTTTCTAAGATTTCCGGAATTGAGTATTATTGTCATAGAATTTCTTAGAAATACACGAGCACAGAATCAAACTGAAATTGTCCAGCAACTTTTAGAGGGCTTTCAAATGCTTGGTTACAACATGAGCATGAAACTACATTTTATAGCCATCTTGCTAATTCCAGAAAAATCTTGGAGCAATCAGTGATTAACAGGTGAGCGATTCCATCAAGATTTAAACGTGATGGTAAATGGGGTCTACATACCACATTGATTAAAAAGTTCCCGGAATTTATTCAGAAAATTGAAAATACAAGTTTATTTATCTAAATCTATGTATACTGTCCTCTTATGTCAGCGCTTGATTAAATCCAAGAACTATTTTTATATTCGGTTTTCGGTTCATCAGTGCTACATGCGATTTCTCCTCTTGGCTGCTGAAAGAAAGAAGTCACAGGGAGCCAAATCAGGTCAATTCGGTGGCTCTTGGATGGTATTTGTTGCATTTTTCGTCAAAAAAATTCTGGTCTCTTTCGGCGAATTGCTTAACGGAAACGTCTCATAGCGCCCAAATAATACTCTTTGTTTACTGTCTGGCCTTATAGCGAAAATTTATGACGCAAAATCCCTTTTACGCAAATTTAATACAAGTTCGTTGTTGCAAATATAACTCCATTCCTAAAATTGTAAAAAATCGTCAACACACATGGAGATAGATGGACTCTTGGCTACGTAGCTTTTGCAAATGTCAAGCTATGACGCTAAGATTTAGCGCGAATATCAACAACAGATGTACCAACTTAATAAAACAAAAAGAACTCAAATCGGAACGATGGGACCACCACATGGGGATTATTCCGGGTATTTTTTGATCAAGGTGGTATGAAGTCTGACTGTTGTGCGAGCATCACATTAAAATGTCCACAGGTCCACAGATCAAACACTCCAGACAAAGTTATATGAAATTTTTCATTTCTCATAATTTCATACAAATTTCTATTTGATACTGATATTGTGACTACGACCCATCGATGAAAATATCATAGTGACAATGTTGCTCAAATACTCTACGGAGTAGTTGAACTAAACAAAGCAAAAATCTTTCAGGTGGTGAAATTGAACGAAATTGTCGTCATAATATTTTCATGTATGAATCATTGTCACAATATCAGTATCATGTGGAAATTTATATGAAATTATCATAAATGAAAAATGTCATTGTTGGATTCTCGTAACAATGACACCATTTATGTATGACAATGTCATTGTCCCCAATCTAAAAAAAGCTGAAATTTAGCGACATTGTCTATTCTGAGTCCTCTTCATGCTTAAATTTAGCGATATTGTCTATTCCGAGTCCTCTTCATGCTTAAATTTAACGATATTGTCTATTATGTGTCCACTACAATATGAACGAGTTTTATCTACTACACCTCCCCGTTAACGAATATAGCGGAATGATTTTTGGTGATATTGTCTGTTAGGATTTAAACTGCACGAGAAAACCAACTTCTGTCATCGAAGACAATTTGGACAATTACTTTAAAAAGTTTTGCATGACATCAAACAAATTCTTCGTTAGCCATCGATGCTTTACCCTTGTCAGCTTTTGTCACGTTCGCCACTGGGTAATTAAAATAAACAAAAGTGTACAAAGAACGATGTTAATGTTTTTAAATTTGGATGTCAATATATCGGCGATGTATCAAAACATGAACGATATACCATATCGATGTTTAGAAAACATCGATATATCGTTTAAGAAGAAATAAATTAGTCGAAAACCAGTCACAGATGTAAGACAACGAAATTGCTGTTCCCCAGTGTAACTGCAGTAGTTTAATCTAATATTTAATTCAACTAGAAATGTTTTGAATACACTTTTGTAAATGAATTTAATGAAGTATTAAATATTTTGTATCTTCAATTAATTTACATTATTGTCATCATGTGCGTTAATGCCCAACTACATAAGTAATAAATTTGTATTTATTAGTTTTTATGCCATAATTTCTGTAGGTGTAAATAGAGATATATGTTAAGATGACCAACTGTTTCTTGGTTCGTTATAAAGTAGCCGGAAATTATAAAGTTTTTTTTTTCTAACTAAGCCATTAACAACTAATAGTCTTGGTACGACAACTCGTAACACATATAATACCACAAATGTAATGAGGCTTTCTAGCCATATTAATAATAACTAAATACGTATACACTCACATTTATGAATGAATGAATGACTAAATACATAGTAATAGAGAGATGGTTTGTTTGGTCAGTCAATATGACACCAGAACTCATCATTCCACATGAATGAATGAAATGCATTTTGTTTATTTTTCCTAACCAGTATTACTCACTCATATTGTAAGAAATTATTTTTTATTATATTTACTGTTTACATACAAACATACATACATACATATGTTGGTATTTGAATTACAATTCATGACTTAATTAGTATTCAAATAGTTTTTATTTTTTTTTTTGCTTTCAAGCTTTTATTGTGATTTGTATGTATATTTTTGCGTTTCTATTAAAATTTATGAGACATTTGTTATAACAGAAAAATATACTCATCATCTTGATTTTTATTGTAATGGATCTTCTATGCTCAATTTAAAATGAATAAAATAGATTTGGCCAGTGAAAGTTATGCACGATGGACCAAAACAAGATACTTAAAGTTCTCGTGTGTGAATATATTTTTTTGTTTGTTTTTTGTGTTAAAAAAAGCTAAATTTTTTGAAATGATACTTTTGTATTTCAAAGATGGTAATTTAAAAAAGTAAAAGTTTTAATTTTATTAACACCAATCCCAGCAATATTTTGTTTTTTCCAAAATACCTTTAGATAAGGTGAGCTGAAGCCATAAAATACTACTAACAAATATATGAATGTTTAGGTACAGACGTATGTATGTATGTATGTATGTGTGTTTTTAAGTTATAAAATCTTTTTTAAATCATAGTTATTTAAAAAATCATTGTTATTTTCCATTTTCTTCTTCCGATATACAGGTGTGATGTCTTTGTTTTCAAATACAACAATATGTTGGGTGAAGGAAAGCAATAATGAAACGGAAAGAAATCGTTATATGTAATTTGAGATTAAAGAAGAAATTCAAATGAAGTTTTTTTTAACACCTGTCAAAATTGAAAATGAAGACAATATCACGAATTGCTGTCTAGTTTCGTAATAAACAATGATGAATTCAAATACCAATAAATATAAGTATTTGCCAACAAATTATATAATTTTAAGGCCAGACATAGTGAAACTGTTCATCATTGCTTTACACATAATACTGATTTTACATGATTTTTTACACGAAACATAACTACCGTGTAAAAATATGATTAGCTTTTTAGCAAACAAAAAAAAACAGCTGTTTGATTACTGCAAACTTATCAGTTTTCCAGCCCTGAACATATGCATAAACGTAGCAAATGTTACTTTCATATAAAGTTGTTATTTTGCGCAATGTAGCAGATATGCTAAGTTTGCTACATTTGCAAAACCTGCAACAAATAGGGATTTCCCCTAATTTAAAATAACTTCGAAGAGAATTCCAAGAATCATTAAATCTGTTGTCAATTTATCAGAATGTTACATTGTTTAACATTAAAGAATACCAACAAACGTGGTAGTACAAGCATTGTCGAAATCCCTTCGTTTTGACAAAACCACACCTCTCGTCAAAAATATTTTCATTTACATCGGAATATACAATGCACTCGGGATAACGCTTCGGGTGTTGACGTTTATGAATGTACAAATTTATATATAAAAAAAACATATTGATAATGTAGTTTAAAGCGTTTTTATTGTTTATCAACTAAAAGCAAACAAAAATAAATCCAAAGAAACAAAAACGGCTTCCAATGAGAACAAAAATTCAACCGAACAGAGAAAGAAAATACATATAATAGTTATAAGGGGAATCCCCAAATTCGGAACTAATTTCGTAGAATAAATGTATGTATATGCTCATATGTACGAGTCTTAGCTCTTAATGAAGCTGAAAATGTGTTTTATTTGGAGTTGATGTCTTAAGGCTATCGTTTATGATTATCGTTGTAGAGTCGACAGTGTTAGAAAAACAGGGTTGATGTTTTGGAATGTTGACAAAAGCGAGTGTTTCCGTTATCCCGAGTGTATTGTATACAAATTTAATATAAAATCTAGACACTGTACAGTTATTGCTTATAAATGTTTTCATGGAAAGAAAACCATTTACCATAGCCAACATACAGGTATCCAGATTACGCCATGTAATTTCAGCCTTTTAAAGAGAGTTACTATTTTTAATAGGCCCAATGGAATTACGACTCAAGCCGTGTTGAAGATATTCAAAGCAGATATTCAAAACTTGTGATATAAAAAAGAATAGCAAAGTATTTTAAAATAATTGTAATAATACTTTCCTTCCTCCCAAAGTACTCCGTAAACACAAGTTAAGATGACCTAACAAAAGTGATCAATTTCAAAAAAGAATTGAAGTAAAAGATAAATTGGAAGTGGTGTAGTATAACACTGTATAATATTTCTAAAATATATAAAAATTTTATTTTATTTAATAATCGGTATTGTTATTAAAAACCAAAAAAACAAAAACAAAATTGTGTATATAATATACGAAAAAAATATTATATTTCTTTAACTTCCTGATTTATATCACCTAATGACCATTAGCAACAGTAAAATTGTTCACTGTCATCATTATTTGTAATATTTTGTGACTTAAATCTCTGTCATAGATCTGTCTCTGCAACATCATACAAAACATAACATAAACGTTTTAGCCTCTATAGGCGCTGATAGAGTTGCTGCCTTATTCTGTTGGTCTGTCAGGCGTCTCCTCTTTGTATTTCCGTCTCATGGTCTATTGACCGTAACAACATCATCAACATCATCATCATCATCATCATCATTATCATAATAATGAACATTGCATTTACATACAAATAATAATAAACTGAGTACAAACAATACGGGGATCACTATCACAGAGAAAACGAACAAAAAATAAAAAATAAAATAAAAAATAAATAAAATAAAAATCCTAAGCAAATACAAACAACTGATGTTTGTTTAGAAACAAATTAAAATGCACATCAGATCGTGGGGTTTAATTATGAAAATCATAAATAAATTCCTAACAAAGGTACCAAAGTGGCCACGTACAAGAATGAGCTTCTGGCACATACATACATATGTACATAATACATAGTATGTAGTTAAACATCAATTTAAAAACAATCATGAACTATTTATTTAGAAAATGTATGTACAAAAAGTTAAATGACCTTTAACACTGAATTGGAACAAAAAAAAAAAAAAATATAATCGAAAAAAAATATTCATTTTAATCGACTAAAAAAATGGAATATTTATGAAATCAGCTGCTACTTGACTCGACTTGATTTGCTTTGACTTGACTCGAAACCTTTTCAACTGTTACTGCTAAAATATATAAATACTTTTTTTTTCTTTTAACTGTTTACTTTACAATTAACTGTGAAAAATATTACCTTTTTGTTAATTGCTAAATGCATAATTACACGTAACATTTTAATCATTTTCTTCATAATAAATCTAAAATTCTACATGGGTTTACAAATGTAAGTTTACTTATGCAATTACATACATACATACATACATACATACATAAATTAATACTTGCAAAATAAAAAACATACTGATGGGCTGTTTATTTTAAGACTATCTGTCAAACAGACAGACAATTATTCATTCATTTTTACCAAAACAATGAAGTAAAACGTGTTTAAAATATGAAAAAAAGAAAAACCTTTTTTAATTAAATATGTATGTATATATGTATGTATGTTCAAATAATAAGAAATTCTTTTGTATAAGCTTGTACTTAAGGGAAAAAATACTTCAGTAACAACAACATTCCGCCCAAAAAAAGGTAAGAGGTAAGGGTATTCACTTTCCAAAATATTTGCAAAAATACAAATTTGCAAAATATTTCATTTCATATTTGGTTCTGGGGTATTGCCTTTTTTGCAAGCGATTTTTTTGCGTATATCACCGGTAGGTATAGAATATTAAATAAAATTGATTAAAAGGAATTCAAAAGTGATAAGTTTTCATAAAAAGAGTACGTAATTTAAAAAAAGTACCAAACATTGAAATAAGATAAATCGATTGCGTAATTCATAATTTATAATTGATAATTAGGATAATAAACATCACTTTTTTTAAAAAGTATAGGGTGTTTTTTAAGTGTTTGATAGCTTAAAATGTTAATATATGACAGAAATATAGTTGGAATGAAAAGTTCCATCATATGTTCGCCACAATACAAGTTACATGGACCATTCGATCAGTTAAATTTTTGACTACTTTTTGCTACAATGGCCTCTTGGATATTGGCTTCCAATGCTCAAAGAATTGCTGGTTTGTCGGCATAGACCAATGACTTAATATGGCCCCATACAAAGAAATCCAGAGGCGTTAATTGTCATGAGCGAAGAGGCCAGACAGTTGTCACCAAATCGATTATTAAACGTGCTATATGCCAAGTTCCGCTGTCTTGTAGGAACCAAATTTCGTTGATATCTCTCTCTCTCTCTCTCTTTAATGCATATCCTTTACAGGATGTAAGCGAATCACAATTGTATGATATTAAACTTACACATATACCACAAATTAACATTTATAAAATGTTGCCCGCAAGTCGGATCAGTTCTCCAATTGATCGAGTGCCAGTCCAAACTATGATATTTCATAACCAGGAGTATAAGAAGAAGTAATTCGTATTTGTCTCCTGTAATAATGTAGCCAAAATATAAAGTTTTACGGGTTTTAATCGTATAAAGTAGTTGTCGTTCAGTGTTCTATTTTATCAATATTTCATCGTTAGTTAAACATCCGACCATGAAAAACGAAAACGACTACGATATGTCCCCATTTCGAAACTTTCAAGCTTATTTATGCGATCCATTTTAAAGGTTCAAGACTCAATGGAGTATAGCAGTAGTACATAGATAAAGTTGAGTGTCTATTTCGCGGTTACATAGCATTTTTCTACAGTTTATAAAAGAAGTTCTGACCATTTCAATTCGACATTTGATTTCCTTGTTTACCTTGTTTCAGTAAGCCACGCACCCGAAACAAAACTGAAACAGGACTGTTGTTCACAGTAAGTTGTGCATATGCATAGGGAGTTTTGTCATGACTTTCAATCATCATTTTGGTTTTATTTATATTGTTATTTAGACCATATATGCTGCTGTATTTCTGAATTTTGTTCATGAGTATCTGCAGGTCTGAAATATTATTATATACTCGTATTAATGTAGTATCGTGGGCATAACGTATGTTTTTAATGAACTTGCCGTTAATTTTTATACCAAATCATCGACCATAGCTACTACGTACAAATTGAAAAGTAATGATGAAAGGATACAGCCTTGACGCATCCTTTTTTCGTATGAATTGAATGTCCTTCTGATCTATACACAAGCCTTGCAGTGCTTCCATCAATTTACCATGCTTAACTTTATCGAATGCTTTATCATAGAGTATGAAGCATAGAAAAGCATCTTTATGTACATCCATACAATTCTGTACAAGAGTTTGGATACAAAAAAGTACCAGTTCCTGATTTAATTCGAAACTGGGTTCTACACTTGTGTAATTCGCTTCTGTTGCGGTTTTGAATTATGTTCAGAAAAATTTGGAGGACGTGGCTCATAAGGCTTGAAAGTAAAGCTGATTAATTTCTGGACAAAAAAATTCAGAGAGAATGGCTCGATATTGCTCTTATCCCCTCGATTTTTTTAAAAGAAATAAGGATCGAAAATGCCGCCAGAGTACAAAACGTACCAAACAGTCAATTTTGTCTTTACAAAGATGGCAATTTTTCTTATTGCCATAGCCATTAAAGAGATGAAATTCTTCACTTGGTTCTAAGCAAAAAAATGATTTTGTTAAATTTCCACCGCATGTATGAATGATGTTAGTTGTGAACTACACCTTAACGTTAAGTTTTTTGCTGAACTTAATTTGACATTTCTTTGTTTCAGTGTTTGACAAATTTAGCCATGGAGAGGTATATAATGGACAATGGAGCAGCGCGTTAAGATTGTTGAAGCCTTTTACGAAAACAGGCGTTCAAGTCAAAATGCATTTCGTGCACTTCGTGTTTTTTTTTGTTTTGGTCAACATAATCAACCAAATGTGTACACAATCGGGAGAATTGCGCGCAAATTTCAGCAAACCGGTTCCGTAGGAAATGTGTTCGTTCTGCGGAGAACATTGCTGTTGTTTGCGATGTTCAACCTCGATTCGTCGTTGTGCTGTGAATTATGTTTACAACCGCGAGATGATAACGGACTTCTTGTAGCCAGAAATTGAGAATATAGACCTGGACGATATGTAGTTTCAACAGGATGGTGGCTCTTGCCACACAGCCAACGAAACAATGTTTCCGTGTTATCTCATATCGAAACGATATTCATAGACCGCCATGATTATGTGATTTGACACCGTTGGGTTTCTTTCTTTAGGGTTATTTAAAATATAAATTGCACGTAAATAAGCCAAGAATAATTCAAGAGCTAAAGGATGAGATAATGCGGTACATTAACGACATTAAACCTCAATTATGTCTCAGAGTCATCGAAAATATGGACCGACGGATAGAACTTTTTATCATAATAAAAAATATTAAGATAATTCTCTGAAAACTTATTATTTTATTTACAATTAACATCGTACGTTTTGGTTGGACCACTCTTTGTATTTCGAAATACAAATGGAAGCGTACATTAAAGAAAGACACTCAAAAATGGGGATATTCTTTCAGCGAGGTGAACTGCATAGGACCGAAGTAAATGGCGAAATTTGGTTGAGTACCAATGCTCAACTGGCAGCCAAAGGACATAATAGTAAGAAGAAGAAGAAGAAGAAAAAGTTCTATATTTAGTAAGAGGATTAAACAATCATTTGCTCTATTTATTTATTTAAAATTTGAATCATCCCTAAAAAAATAGTGTGACATTTAAAAACCCAATTAAGTTCATTGAACTTGCCTCGCAAAAAAAACCGGCTTTAAACTTTCGCAACAGTTGTAATCCGTCAGTCACTTTACTATAGTTTTTGACATTTTTGTCGTTTTTCGTTTGTCAATCATGGCGATATTGAAATTTATTTTAATTATACTTTTTGAAGAAGTATGTACATACGTACCTATATAATCATAAATTTTTGCTTTTTTGTTGTTTATAAATATTTAATAATAAAACATGCAGTCGAGTTAAAAAATATCAGCAATTTTTGTTTGTACATTCAATAGCAAATTGCTTCGTACGTTGTTTTAAAAGTGAATCCATTAAACATGATTATTAAGCACTTAGTGTATCACATTCATTAATTTATTTAGTCAGTCAATGATCAATGAAATGGTATGGTCTTTCGGTCGATTGATTTGATAGATGGATCAATGCATGACTTTCTGATTGATAGATGGGATGGATCAATTGATATGATGATTTTCAATAATAATTTATTGACATTTATTACATCTTACCTTTTATTTTCTGTTATTGATTTGTTTTTTTTTATTGATTTCTATGAATTTTATTATTTTGTCTTGAAAACTTTTTCGATTGTCAGTGTAAGTGAAAGAGAATGTTTGATCGGTTCGCTGGACTGACTATTGGTTGAAACAATAAAATATAAGTACGAGTATAGTGGCAATTTGCTTGCTATTACTTTATAATTGTAATTATTATTTTTGTTGCTGTTGTTGCAATAGTTGATCAAATTATTTTATTATATTGTATTTCCCCAAAAAACACAATAATAGCCGTGTACAGTGAGTGTATTAGACAAATGGTAAAATTGAAGCTCCGTATTTCCTTCCGCAATTGAAAATGCGCGCGCAAGCGCATTCAATCTTTTTTTTGTGTTGAAACAACAAGTCATGGCAAGACAAACAGATTTTCTTATAATTTTCTTTTTTTATCTTTTTATTTTTCTTAAAGAAAGATTTAAATTTGTATGGTAACATTTGAGAGCTTTGATGGAAACAAAGTGAATGTTTAAACACAACTTTGTAAAGAGTCTTACAAGAAAATAAATGTAAAAATTGAAATAATCTGTGTAAAACATAAATGCGGCTATTTATGCTTGAAAATTATATAATTTTCCAACTCGCTTGAATTGTTTTTTTTTTTTGCTGCGACACGTTTGGTGACCATAAAATATCGGGGAAAATAATTGAAATTCATTGCACATTTAAAACGATTTTATTTTTGATTCTCTTCTGGTTTTTTTAAAGTCCACTGCATATAAATTGCGCCTGTCAATACCGTTACATTTGAACAGTTTTATTTTATTTTTATTTTTTATTTTTTTATTTTTCAAAACAACCAATAAAATAAATATACGAGTTCATGTCATCACAGTTAGAATTATATCAGCCATTTGAGATCTGATTTGTTTGTATTTCGTAACACAAATAATATTCTTCACATGTAATAAAAACATGATTCACATAAATTTTATTAAATAGAGTTGATAAAAAACCAAAAAACAAACACACACTCAAACATACATGAAACATATAAATTACGTTCTTTCATTATTAATAAAATAAAAACAAACAAAAAGAACAACAATAGAAGCAACAAAACGTCAAAACGTGAATTTATATGTGATTGTCTGTCTATTTAACATGTATTGCAAACAATTGGTGGAATATTTGCCTTTTTTTAATAAAATGGCTCTTAAAGAATAAAGATCGTTCAACTTTGATAACGAAAGAAAAATAATAATAAAGAATATTCTGTTACTACAATACAATATAAAAGAAATATGAATAAATAGATCTTGACTGCCTCAGGGCGTATTGTTAAAAAGCATAACGGTATTCACTTGAAAGAGCTAAATGCTTAATGAGAAGCGCTTAATTTTATTGAATTTTGATAACAAAAGAACAAAAGAAATTCTGATTTTTGGTGACATGTTTGCTACTTATCTGCTAATATCACTTTTGACGTTGATATTTATATTTGAGCCATGCATAGAACGCTATATTTGAAGTTGAAAAGAAAAACTTTGCGGCAAGCATTCAACAACTGGCAGCCGTGAGCATGCGAACTGCAACTCTTCGATCGTTTTTTGTAGGGCTAAGTAAAATCAATATTACTCTACGGTAAGTAGCACAGGCGTGATAGTGTGTGGCCATAGGAGGGAATATTCGAAACCTATGGGAAAACTCGCCAGCATATTCTAGGCGGAAGTTTATGCAATTGAGAGATGTAGTAAATTTAACCTGGAGAGGAAATATAGAGGATAGGACATAGGATATCCATACTAGCTGCCATTTGAGCTCTTAGCTTCTATGAGGTTGACTCAAAGCTAGTTTAGGAATATCTGGGTAAACTGAACGAGCTGTGCAGGGACAATAGACAATAGACTTGGCAAGCATACTCCACAACAATGAGGATAATGAGAGGCGGGTGCTGTTTTCTGGCTGTACTGGTCTGAGACAGTCTAAACTTTTGTTGGGTGACTACTATAACAGGTTAAGATTTGAATCCTGTAAAGGAATGTCCAGAGACAACCTAAGGACTCTGACCGGTCATTGCGGCCTAAATGGACATCTGACTAAAATGGAATTAGTCTCAAGTCCGATGTGCAGATTCTGTGATAAGGAAATCGAATCCCCAGAGTACATACTGGCTACATGTAAAGCATTGATGCACTCTAGGAGGAAGTATCTGGGTGCCTATCAGATACTAACTACCAACCGACATCCTGAGTTTCGTCACAACGACGAGATTGGGGGAGATATTATAGTGAAACCCTATACAGATGGAGGCTTATAAAATATACTGAGAGGTCGCAGTACTTTTATACCTCAATGAAACAATAATAATAATCATACTCTACGGTAGTGTCAGGCAAACTAATGCCAATGCATTTTACAATTATGGTAGTAATTTGAGAGTCTCGGTGGCATTTAATGCCTGAAGATGCTCTACGGCAATGAGACTTGGCTTCTTTTAAATTCGATAGCACAGAAACTACAAGTTTTCATAAACAAATGTCTACACATCATCTGCCGTATCTTCTGACCAAACAAAATTTCAAATTTAGAGCTGTGTAATATGTCAAACGAAGAGCCTATAAAGCGCCAACTAAGCAAAAGAATATAGTAAAGGATAGGCCATATCCTCCGAAAAGTTCCGATAGCATCGCTAAAATTGCCCTAGATTAGAACCCACAAGGTACCAGACATACAGTTCGTTCTGGAAACACATAGTACAGAACCGTTTCTCTCTATAAAGAACATTTAAATGAGTCATGGGAAACAGTTAGGGCACTTTGTAATAATGGATTTGAATTTAATTTTCGTCAGGATGCAATATGTTTTTAAGTGGAATGAATAAAGAAAAAATCAGTAAATCAATTAATGCCAAACATTTTGAACTAGATGGCTTGAGAGAAACATTCGACACGCATTTGCTCACAGCTTGAAGTGTGCATGATTATTAACCTCAAAATAAGACTAGACTCGATTTGATCTTAATAGCTAGCCAACGCTTAAGGCTTACTATACCATATAACACGGCTTTAGTCGTGATGTGTTGCCGAGTTTACGTTTAAAGAAATAGGTCTTGGGTTAACGATTTTTTTATGCAATTTATGTATGCCTGTAAGCTAACGTTTAACAAGGAGCACCAGCATTGAATTTCTTTGTATTTAAATCAGATTCAGGCAAAGAGCTGCTCTTCTCTTCTATTCTCACACGTACGTAGTCACAAGCAGTGGCAAAAAATAAACAAAGAGAAGTAAAGAGAAAACAAGTGAAAAAATACAAAATGCAAAGTGGCCTGAGTGAGAGACTCACTAATTACTACCAAAATTGTAAAATGCTTTATTATTATTTTGTTTGATGCAGGTTTTAACAATCAAGAGGCATAACACTGCTCAGAGTCGTGTTATTTTTTATTTATTTCCTCTTTTGTTCTCACACATATGTTCGTAATCAGACTCACAGGCAAAAAATAAACAGAAAAGAAATTCTAATTCATGATGTTATTAAACACTTTATTCAACATTTTTTGTTAATTTTCAATTTTTTTCTTAATTTGATGATTTTCTTAATTGTTTTTGTTGTTGTTTTTCATTCTTTTTTTTTTTTGTAATTGCTTTTTGTTGTTTTCCCGTTTTTAAGAATTAAAACGCATAAGTAAACTTAAAAAACATGAAAGCACTTTTTTCAGTGTACACAATCATTTTTTCAGTGTACAAACAAAATGCAATTTTTTCCTGCAGGGTGGTCTGAGAGAGAGTCTCTCAAGCTATTACGACAAATGTAAAATGCACTGGTATTAGTTTGCCTGTCGCTGATTTAAACTGCTGCTTAACAAAAGTTAAACAAATGTACTTCGATTATATGGAAAATATTAGATTATTCATTAATTGGTAATACAACTTCTAATGCAACACTTCCTTTTGACCATTAAAATCAATACAAAGCAACATTGGCTTTATTGTTACGATTATTATTGTTACTGTTGTTGTTATGAATATTGTTGTTGCTGCTAACGTTGTTTAAACTCAATTTAATATCATTTATCTAAAGTCTTTATAATTTTCTTAAATTGTGTCTGCTTTTATTTCTGTAGAGCGAGTGTTAATATCCTGTTATTAATATTAAATGTTCCCCTCTATTGCTGTCAACGCCAATAACGAGACTTTCTTTTCAGTTTCAGTTGCTCTGAATATTCTGGCTGTTCGTTATCAGATGCAAAAAAAGCAGCGATATGTTGCTTGGTTGGTTGCAGTTTGCTCATAATATGTTATTAAAATTTATAATTTTTTTTATAAACAAAACATAAGTTTTATATTTAAATATCTTTTTTTTTATATAAAATACTATTATAATAGGCTCGTGCCAATTTCCGTAGTAAAAAATGAAACATTTTTAAAAAGGGGGAACAACTCTTTGATACCCTTTAAATGATAAAAAAAAGTAAAAGAAGAAACACATGTTTTATGGGTAATTTAAAGAAGGGATCGTTTAATTTTATTTTTTATTTTTTATTTTTTATTTTTTGATATTAAACACAATCTTAATTAATGTTTAAAAATATACATATATTTTTTGTACTAAAAATTGTCAAAAAAAAAAAAATAAATAATTTAAAAAACAATCACAAAAGTGCTTGAAAACAAAAATAAAAAAAAATTACAAATAACAAATATGTTGCAATAATTACAATGAACAGCAAAAAAAGAAAATATATATTAGCAGTCGGACGGACATGTGGACCTACAGACCTTTAGCAACACAGAACTGCCACATACAGTCAAATTCAACCAAAAAAAAAGAAAAAACAAAAAAAATAGAGACGATTGTGCAACATTTTTAACCAAGAACAACAACAGCATTAACAACTGCAGAAAAACGGTGTAAAAATTATTTTAATTTTTAGTTTATTAGACTTGTCTGTGCAGCTGCAATTCTTAGAAAATCTTCAGATCCTACTGTTGCTATTGCAGATGCTGACAATGAATGGATGATGATGTTGCTGCTGATGTTGATCATGTTGATAACCATACAACAGAGAAACGAAAAGAAAAAAAAATAGTAGAGATATGAAAACTCCAACAATGAATATTCATGCACAGGTATTGTAATCGACACACGTGTGTTGCTAAAGAATGTACACGGAAAAGTTTTTAAAATAAAGAGAGAGCTAAATATATGTATATGCACGTTCTCATTTAAATCTAAACTTGAAACTTTTACAGAAATTATTTAAACGAATTTTAAATGTTTGGGTTTCTAGATAACTAACACAAAATGGTACTTTTTTGTTATTGTGGCAATAGATGGTATACCTTATGTAGCCGCATAACCATCTGTTAGAAAACTGTTTACTACCAAAAATGACTACCTTTTAGAATCATTAATTAGTTTATATAAATCAATCAACACAATCTACACTAAAACCATAAATTCCTATAAATATATTGATTAAATGCAATTGTTACGTAAATTACCCACATTTAAAAAGCGGTAAATGAAATAAATGTTGCACTCATTTCTCATTTATTATGCTGTACTACTGCATAATCATTGTAGGTTAAACACTTGTGTGTATGGTATGTACATCGATGCATACGAGTATGTAAATGTGGCATGTATTCGAGTATACGCGGTTTCTGTGGGTATGGTTAAGGCATGTAAAGCAGATGCCATAAATAAAGTGTTTATGGTTGCAACTTTAATAAGCAGTATGCAGCTATGGTTAGAGGAGGCGCAGCAACAGTGGCAACAATAGCAGTAACAGCTTAACGATACATATAAAAGACGTGGACAATAAAAATGTGTACAATGCAACGAACGAACGTAACACGTTGCGATGCAATGCGATAGACAATCAGCAACAGGAATAGTAAACAATAGTCTTGGATAAACAGAATACAATAAAAACAAGTCATTTTCTATTTCTTTTTCTATTTCTATTTCTATTATATGTATGTATGTGTATGTGTTAATAAAATAGAAAAATTACGGTTAAACTTGTACTTGCACTTGTACATGTATGTGACATATTCAAATATATATCTTCGCTGTACGACACGTTGTTTGTTTTCTAAATTTGCAACGAAAATTCAAGTTGCTAGTTCTACTCACTGCAATAAAACCTATACCCTATACAGACTTATTAGCAAACAAGGTAAATAGCCGATAGGCGTCTTAAATATGAATGGCTGCAACAACTAAGCCAAATCTTTCATTTTAACACTTATTGTTTGAGTTTAAACATGTCGTACGTTATGTAAACAATGGCACAGAGAAATTCATGATTAGGATTTTCTAACGGTCATTTGAAATTTTCCTACGAATTGTAAGATTAAATACGTTTTAATTTAACATGAGTACATATACGAGTATACGAGTAAGTTTCCTTATTCCAACACTTGCCACAAAAGGTCTGTTTTCTTGTTGTCGGTTTGTAAGGCAAGTTCAAGTTTCATCTTTAGTTTAATTGAAATTGTTATTTCTGTTTTCTTACGTTTATTGTTTCTTTTTTAATTTTTTTATTACAATTTATAATTAAAGCAATCGGATAATTTTCATTTCCAGCATCTATCTGGTGTAAACAGATACTTGGACCCTTTTTAATGTAATTCTCTACTTCGTATTGAAATGGTTTTCTTTAATAACAAACAGAAAAACTGTAATGAAACCTTTAAGAATAACAGATTTTTTAATTAAATTTTATAAAGACACGTAGACACAAGTGCTGGCTGATTTTTTTTTTTTTTTTTTAATAAAGAAGTACAGGAAGGGTGACCACAGAAAAGTTTTTACAAAAATAATCTCTTCGAACAACAGTACGTTATTTAATTTTTAATAATAACATAAAATGAATTGTGTACCGCGACGGTCTGGTAGGTGAGACAACCGTCTCTCAACCAAGGAGTCCTGGGTTCAATCCCAGGCCAGACTATCTAACAATGTGCAACAGCGGCAGCAACCTCAAACGACAGTTAGCGACTAGTTATGAGTATTACGCCATGACAAACTTCTATAATCGGCTTTAAGCTGTAGGTCACTTCAATTGGTCTACAAATATAGGGTGGGCCATTTAAAAGTTTAAATTTACAAATGCTATAAAACAGAAACGGTTTGAAATTTTGTCAAATTTATTTTTTTGTTGTGAAGTACAATTCTTCTGGTTAGGAATGAAATATTATTTTATTCAAATTGCTTCCGCGGTTGGCCTCACAGTATCCCATTCGATCGGACCAATTTTCGAGAACTTTTTCGAGTGTATGGGGCCGTATGTGATGCAATGGCATCACGAATATTGGCCTTCAAATGCTCAATTGTCTCTGGTTTGGCGGCATAACACTTGTCTTTAACGGAGTCCCACAGAAAATAGTCCAACGGTGTCAAATCCCAGCTTCTTGGCGTTTAACTGACATCACCATTTCGGCTAATTAAATGGCATGTGGCACAAGATGTGTGGCAAGTTGCACATCCTGTTGAAACCGATTATTGTTGACATCAATATAATGAAGAGCGGGCACAAAAAAATCATTTATTATGATGCGATAGGTATTGCCATTGACCGTAGTATTTCCGCAGTCCTTATTTTCACAGAAATATTGGCAATTTTACTTATTAACGTACCCACCAAAATGAAAATGAGCTTCATCGAAAGTATGATTTTCGTTCAGTGGAGTTAATATACTGAATTTTGTGACAGAATAGAATGACGAAGTATTGCCAGATTTAAAAAAAACCTCTGGTTCAAATTTGAACCAATAGATGGCCCACCCGATGGCATCGAGTGATTCCAGTATTAGATTTCTCCACAACATCAACAATTTTTTTAAGATTAAACTTCTAAGTCTCAAACTAATCAAATAAACTCATTTGACCGACATGCCTCAAACGTGCCTTCACTAATCGCCTGTTTTCTATACAAAATTAACAAAATATGAGTAAACAAAATTGTAGGAAATTTTATAAAAATTAGTAAAACATGTTTTTTTAATTTTCTTTAAAAAAATAAAAAACAATAAATTGTAAACGCTGTGAAAAGAAAAAAAAAATAATAATTTTGCCTTCGTAACACTATAGACCCATATTTGCCAACCAGTGTCATGCAACTTGTTTTTCCTGAAGATGATAATTTTTTTAGTTTTTTTTCAGTTTTCATTACTTCTACGCATTTACACTTTAAATAACAATCAGGCCCACCATTTAACAGTCCTGTTACTGTCACCGGCAATGTGTAATATTAAGTATTACATATACAATAAAGTAAGAAGAGCAACAACAGCAGCAACAACAGTAATTGCAACGACAATAATAAATAAATAAATACCAGTTAATAGAGTCTTGCCACAAGAAAACTGCGCAATCAATAATTGTTTTTGGTGGTTTAAAGTCATTTATTGCATAAAATCAAAAAGACGCATACGCACTGATTACCAAATATTTAAACACACACACGTTCATTTAATGTTTTAGTGGCAGTTTAAACGGTTTTTAACAACTTGTCTCTTAATTTTTCTTTACAGCTTTTTGCTTTCAGCAAGAAATATATTGTTAGTCAGTGAAATAATGTTGCAGGAAAATTGCTTGGTAATAAAAAAAACTTTAATTTGCAACGTGGCAAGTCCATTTACACTCTCTCGTACTTTGTTCATGCGTTTGTTCACATATATTTCTCTATTCGATTGTTTTCTCTTTTTTTATTATCGTTTTATTTATTTATTGTTTTCTTTTTTTATATAATAATATAATAATTGCATATTTTTTTCAATGTTTTGTTGTTTATAAGAGTTATTATGTCATTTTTAATTGTTTTAGTTCTCATTAGTGCAGTTGAAAGATCAGCAGCAAGCAATTGTTTAATTCAATTTATTTAATAGAAGACTTAAATAACACAGCTACTGAAACGAATGCGGCATGAGTAGTCGAAGTTTTATAATAATTTTTTTATTAAAAATGTATCAAAGTACCAACTTTAAATAAGTTCCATAAGAAAAAAGTACCACGATAAGGTTACATTTCTATTTTAGTAAAAACATAAGTACAGATTTCTTTGAAGGAAAATTAGATAGATAACCATAGTAACTGCCACTGGCTACACTATAAGATATAAGATAACAATTTTTTTATTAATATTAAGTCCGGTCCATTGTAGTTATACTCACGTCTCATTATAAAATAAAAAATTAGCATACAGCGACTAAGATATGTGATCATATATATTTGAGTAAATTAGAAAATATTCCCAAAGAAAGTATCCGATAAAGTTCGCCGATTTCAATCAGAATCAATGCACTATGATTACAGAATACACTGGGGAATAACCATTTCGGTTTATTAGATCTGTGATTTGTTTTTGACTAATTTATGGCCTCTGAATAAGAAAATAACCTCAGTTATTGTCTATCAAGTCAACCTTTTAAGCTACAATATACCCAGTTTTTGTCTCAAAAATCATATAAAATATTCATTTAAAGGAATATCCTTTCATTAGATTACCATATATTCTGTTCACAAAATAATTTATTCATTTCGGGTGTTTTTTTTTTTAGAGAATAATAAATTTGAAATGGCTTTATTTGACAATCGGTTTAACAGCTAATATTCGCCTTTTGTTTGGTTATGGATAGACTTACGCCGCCGCCAATTCGTCGAATGGGCTAAAGCACAAAGTGTTATTGATATTGAATTTCCACTGAAAATTTGGTTGTTTGAAGCCCATTTTTGGTTGAATGGGCCATCCACAGAAAATTACTGTTGGGTGCTCTTTATGGGCTGCTAGTGGCCCATATGTCCTCAATAACGATCAGAACGATAATGGTGAATGGTATAGGAACATGCTTAGAAACTATTTCGTACCTCAAATACCTGGCAATAATCTTGCTGACATGTAGTTCCAACAGGACGGACACACATGCCTCACGGCACGCGCTACAAGTGATTTACTTTATGAAACTCTTGATGAAAAAGTATTGCAATATCCCGTAATGGCCCAATTAATTGACCACTAAGATCATGTGATTTAACCACATTGGATTATTTTCTTTGGGGTTATGCCAAATCGCTTAACTATGTTGATAAGCCAGAGACAATTGAACACTTGAAAATCTACATTCAAGGAGTTATTGGCGAAATACCGCCGCATATGCTGCGAAAAGTTTATTAAAATAGGTGTTCTAGATAGCGTCTTGTACGCGCCAGCTGTGGCGGTCACATGACAGAAATCATAGTGAAATATTAATGTCATAAAATGTTCTATCCAACAAAGCCTATTAAAAATACATTTCTTTGTTTTATTAGCGGAAATCACTTTTTCTTGTAAATTTGCAATTTACTACATATGCTCTGAATTTCAGCAAAATAGAATGAGTTTCTTTTATGGAACCTTTGGCAAATTAAAAATATTAAAACAAATAAATAATTAATACTTTTGAAAATTTTGTCAAAAAAAAAATATTTCAATATTTTATTTATTTTACATCTTACCCTGTTTTTACATGATTTTTTACACGGTATCGTTTGGAATTTGTCTAATTTGTAAAAACAGGTTTAAGTGGTTTGGGTATATAAACAAAATAAAAAACATGGCTTTTTAAGTATAGTAAACTTACAATACTTTTTTGTGTAGCAAATATGCATAACTGTAGCAAATGCCACATTCATGTAATTTGTTGTTGTGACATAGCAAACGTGGCATATTTGCTACATTTTGAGCAAATGTAGCATATTTGCCACATTTTGTCACATCACAACAACAATTTACATAAAAGTGGCATTTGCTACACTTATACATGTTTGCTACATTTTGCTACGTCTGCAAGACTTGCAAGGCCTGTTTGCAACAAAGAGTGATTTCCCCTATTACGAGTATGATTTAAACTTGTGGAACTGTAAAATATAAACACCCAATACAAAGGTTATACATTGTAAAACCTATAATAATTTTAAACTATATATTATAGCTTATAACTCGCTTCTTACGAACTTTGCGTTTACTTGGTATAGTCGCGTTTCTAGCCAAGGAGAAAGCGAACCATGTTGAAAACCCTTCAAAGATGAAAACTAACAATCTATTGGTGAATGTGATGTTGTGTAGAACAAAGAGTGATTTCCGCTTATATATATTTTTTTATTTTAATACTGGTATATTCATATAATGGCTTCCTTCTTTTAAATGTTATTTCATTAGCTTTAACTAACATTTAACTTTGAGTGTAAGCAACAATAGTTAATGATCCTTGCCGATGGCCGAATTCATTTACTATTTTCATTACTTTTATTGTTTCAATTTATTTAAGAGCAGTCATCATTTTAAATATTCTTTCTCGACACAATTTCTTGAACATTTTCTTTAGTTTAATTACACAATTTAGATAAAATCGAAAAAAACTAAATTTAATTTTTTTACGGTTAAACTTGAGGTGCTGCTGCACTCGAAATTTGCCGAAAAACATGGTGGAAAATTTTTTGTAAATAAAAAAAAATGAATATGCAACATGTTGAATATTCATACACTTGTATGTTCAAAACATACTATCTGGTGTGTTTCTTACAACCACACTTATCGCATAAACAAAAAAATAAATTCCAAGAGAAAGTTCAAGTTCTTTTAAGAAAAAAAATTTTTTTTGTAAATACTGTTGTTCCCGTATATGTTTAAGAAAAAAAGCAATTTTATTTAAAAAAAATACAAAAATTTGTGATTTCATTTGGTAAAAATAATACTTTTTTGTTGTTGTAGTGTCTTATCAGTAAAAGTACCATAATGTCGTGTTTTGTGGCAATACACTCTCATGTATTTACAATATTTTTTGGGATATTCACTGGTGTTCACTTCAGCTGGTGTCGGTATCAGCTTTGGTATTATAAATGATTACAAATATACGTACATACATAAGTACATACATACAGACATATATATGATTGGTTCATAAAAATGATCCGAGCATAAATGAACTTTTTACATAAATTCATGAATTGGATATTTTTATTATTTTTTTGTTTTTACGAAAATACGTATAAACCTGAAGAGTGATTGTATGTGCCGGCAATTACTTTCGCTTTTGTAAAGGAATCGTTCACTTGTTGCTATGGCTCTTGTCGTTGTTGTTATAATGTATTATTATTGTTGTCTGTTGATGTTTGAAAACCCAAAATTACAAGTGATAAAAATTATTTTTTTCTTTTTTGACTCAAAAGTCATTTTAAAAACAAATACACCAACTACACCTATCCCTCAATTTACGCGATAGACACGTTCTCAGAAAAATCGTGCAAATCGGGAATATAAATTTTTTTTTTATAACAGATCGTGTAAATCTAAAAAAATTGCTTAAAAAATTATTGTTTTTACAAGCTTTTATTTGGCTTAAATAATAGATTAGGTAGGTGGCTGACTCTCCCAGAATAATGAGGGCGTGAAAATTCTCTTTTTACTTTATGCAGTCATATATACATGGATGCTTACACACAAATCATAGTTACTTAAAGAAGATGTATTTAAAGCTGGCTGCACTTTAGTGGACTTATAAAACCTGTATTTTGTGTACAGACAAACATACAATCACTATAATCTTCTGACGCTGACGCGATTATCTTAAAATTTGTACAAGTTATACATGGGCAGTGTCATACCCATACAAAGTGAATATGTTTATATTTGTCTATATCTTCAAAGAGGTAACAGTAAGGAGTCCATACAAATCATAAGTCAAAACGTAGACGGAATCGGATAAGTGGGCATGGCACCTCCCATATATAGTAAATATTGATTTTTGTATATCTTAGAATGTTTAAAGTTTCTGAATTTGGTCTAAAGCACTAAATGGTCAATACAAATTATCAGTCAAAAATTGGCTTGGTTCCTCTCATACAAACTAAATATGTATCGATATTTGTAAATCTTGAAAAAAGCTAAAAATAAATTATCCGACATTGGGCTAAATGACTTCGTAGTCAATACATATCATCAGTCAAAGTGTGCGCAGAATTGGAAAAGTGGAAACTAAATATTGATTTTTGTATATCTTGAGAACGTTAATAGTAGAAGTTCCTAAATTAGAATCAAATAACGTTGTGAAAAATACAGAATACACTTTATCAGTCAGTAAGTGTGCGAGATGGAAAAAGTCGACGTGGCACCTTCCATCCATTGAATTTTGTATATATGTAGAGTGGCAACAATTAAAGCTTCGTTATCTATCTACACCAGCCAAAAGCATACTGAATAAAAGTTATCTACCATATATACATGTAATATACAAAAAAGAATGTATGTTTGTTTGAAGACTGTATACAGCTAAGTGTCATTTGGGTGTACGTGAGTCTTCGCCGCTCTGGCATAGCCCACGGTGCCCCAATGGTACAAGTGCATAATTGCGTCCACCAACACCCCCACCCATGATAAACACAAGAGAATATCACAAGTGAGTACCAATTCGAAGGCGCGTTGTTAGGACACCGACTTGACACCTTGGTGAGTATTCGAAGACCATCTAAACTCCTGCCGTGATATGGGTCACAGCACCCGGTTGAGGAGATGCAACACCACACCGAGCTCGCGCTCTGTCAGCGTTTTAGGTTTAAGCCACAGCCACCGCCAATCGGGCAGAGATCGGAATGCCTGGGGCTCCCGATTCCCGTGGCACCAATTTGTGAAAAAAGAGTACAAAATGTAACTAAGTTAGCATTTTTGATAACTGAGAGGGCGTAGCGAAGCACGTCGGTTTTTACCTAATACAGAAATAAAAAACCTAAAAATTTAACAATTCAACACCAAGAAAAATTAGGGATTTCCACTTTAAAATAATGTGGCAAATGAATCCAATGGCAACACATATCCAATTTAGAAAACAGAAAAAAATTACGATGCAAACCTCAACAACGTTAATCGAGGCCACGTAAATCAGGAGATTATTGTATGTATGTATGGTTAACATATTAAATATATATATTAAATAAATGAATATATTTAATCCATAATTCGTGTAAATATGTCTCGATTTACACGAACACCAAAAAAAATTAAAAAATCGTATAAAAGTGAAATCTTGTAAAAAAAAGTTTCGTGCAAATCAATGTACAGGTGTACACTCTAAAAAGAAGCAAAAAAAAGATAAAACATTTTTAAAATTATTATTTATTTGTATAAAAAATGACCAGAGTTATTAAACGAATAAATTTGTCCCTAAAACACAAAAAAACGAAAAACTTTACAGATATCGGTGGAACAAAAAAATCAAAGAACAATGACTTTTCCTTTATAAAACAAATGTATGTACATACTGTAACAACAACATGTTTAAATGCTTAATTAATAATTCGTCAAATAGCAATAGCATTGACATTTAACTAATTTGTTTAATTAATTAATTTGGTGTACTTGTACTTGTTAGTGCAAAGTAACAAATTATTATTATTTTTTCATTTTCATTCCTATAATTTAATATGGAAAAACCCTTTTAATGAATTCTTTTCTAGTCATTGTTTAAAAACAAAATTTATGATGAATGGTTGGTTAACTGCCTACTCAGCGTTGATTTTTAAACTAAACGTTTATGCCACAAAGTTAAAGTCTTTTTCTTCTTTTACTTCTTCTAATAGCATTTATAATCATTAATCATATCTTTTAACAAATCAGAGAAAGTCGTTTTAGTTTTCCAGTGTTATAAAACGACGACACTAATTAGGCATAATATTAAAAGGGTTAAGAGGTAATGTCGCTTAGCTACTCGTAACTCTGTTGCACTTACAAACATAGTGAAAAAGGAAATTTTCGTTGAAAATATTTACAATCAAACCTCTTTTAACGGAATTCGTTTTATGAGAATTAAGATTTTTTGTGTTTTGTTTTGTATTAAAAATTTTACTTTAAAACTGAAAAACTGATCTACAGTCTACAGCAGGGCATTTCTAGCGAAATGTAAACTAATGCCAGATCAAATTCTTTGGCCTGGTTTTTCTCATTTGATTACTGATTATAGCTATTAAGTAGCGCTAGTATCCGATGACAACAATATTGATTTAACTACAGATAATGCCAAAGAAATAGTTGAACCCTTACTTTAAAACAAAACTGGTGAAAAGAAATTTTGTAATGTCGATCCGATACGGAACGAGTCTGAATGAATCTTCAACGTCGACTTAATTATCTATTTTCTGAATGAAGATAACGCTCCTAGAAACTCTTTAGCCGTTCCTTACAGTCATAATGAGAATATTTCTGATGATGAAAATGATGATCTATAAAGTGATGACAATACGGTTTAGACCCTGATATATAAAATATTATTATAAAATTATTTTTATCTTTTTGCTTTTTATTGATTTAATACAATATTATAACGAGTTCACACATAATCTTTAATTGTCAATTAAGGGATTTTGGGCTATTAAGGCCTTAATTTATCTTAGTTTACTACACAAAATCGCAATTTGTAAATTGTCCAATTAGAACTTAAATGTACAATTAATTGAGTCGAATTGAAAATGCAAGCCTGTGTAAAGTATGTAAAATGAGGAATGGCAACTGCTCCAGTATGCAAAATCCTTATTCATACAAATTTTCAAGAGGCATTTTTTAAAATCATTAGTTTTTAATAAAAACAAATGAAATAAAAACAATATTTTTTATAAAATTTTAAACAAAGAGGTTTTATTACTTAAAACAAATAAAAAACGACACTTGAGTTAAACATTTTTTTTTTTTATATATGATGAAATTTAAACTTTGTGTTGTATGAAGGCGGATTTCGCACACTGTACAAGCTTTTTCTTTACATATTATACTCTGTTTAAAGTTAAAGTTTTATTATTTATTTGATTACTTTGTTTCAAATTTCCTAATTTAAGTTTTCACGAATAAAATGTGTCTAAGCATTTTCAGTTGTCAAATGCTAATTGAACACCAACTCCTATAGCTCAATTTAGATATTATTTGACTCAATTAAAATCTATGTCTGAACATGGTATTATAATTTTTATTTTTAGTTTTTTCATTGTTTTCGTAAATGAAATAAATTGTTTGTTAACTTTTTCATGCGATTTTGTTTGACTTTTAAAGCTCTGGTTTAAAGTTGTGCGTTTCTTTTTCAAATTCAGAAACGAACAGTAGTTTTTATATAGATTTAGAGTATCGTTTTATGCAAATTCGGTTTATGTGGATTTTCGTGAAACGAATTGATAGCATGAAACGAGGACTGGGTATAATGGTGTCGTATTTATTATAGCACCAAAGTTGATTGTGACATTGTAAAATAAGTGGATGAGTAAGTTTAAATGTGGTCGGAAAATAAGTATGGTTATGCTTATGTTCAGTCTACCTTTGACTTTACTATCGTTTTATGAAAATACAATTTTTGTACACGATTTACTCTTTATGACTGACATCAAATACAAAAACAAATATTTATGAATTGAAAGAAAGTATTTATGCATCAAAACACAATATTAAAACCTTTTAGGGGGTTGATAAAAATTGGTCTCAACTATACACGTAAAAATATTAAATAATTAATTTCCGGTGAAAAAAAAAACCAAGGGAACATTTTCATCTCAACAGAACGCGTATTGTTTGTTTCAAAATACAATTTAAAAAAATAATTTTTTTTATTTTTTATTTTTTTTTTTTCTTTCAATAAAACTAAATAAATATGTAATCACCGTTCTTTAATGACAATTAAATGCACATGCATACATATTATTTTAAGGAGTGTAAATATTATCAAGCATGGCTAAGTAAGAGTAAATTTTACGATAAAAAAAAAATAATTTTTTATGGACTCAATAAAATTTGTATTACACACCGTTAATGGTTAACTGCAAGAAAATTAAAGCAAAGTAAGACAAATTAAAAAAATAAATAAATTTTTTAAGGAAACGAACAATTCCCAATGAAAGCCAAACCAAATTTAGAAACAGAAAAAAAAAACGAAGAAAATTCATTATTTCATAGTTGAATGATTTAAAAGATTTACAAACAAACTTTTTAAAAATTTGTGTTTTAAACAAAATTTAATCTCTGAGGGGATCATAATCAGAGTGAAATTTAATTAAATTATAAACATTTTAAATATTTTTTTAATTATATTATAATTTTTTTAACAAAAAATCATGATGAAAAAATTAAACCTTTAAATATGATTGATATTATGTGGCCCGTACAAGCCAATAAAACCCTTTCAAAAACAAAAATATTTTTTTAACATACACATCAGCCGGAGACGTAATTCAATCTTAATTTTGTAATACTTGTTTCGAATTTTTGTTTTTTTTTTGTTTTTAAGTAATAAAGTGCGTATGACTCTGCATGTGAATTCAGCCGTTGAGGTGCGGTTTTATCCACTCATTACGCAACTTTTATTTATTTCTTCTGATTTTCGGTTTTCTACTGATTACGGCTTGAAGTAATTGATAGCCAGCGGCTTAACCTTCTGTTTTCCTTTCAACTCGTACAACATAATCGGACATAAGTAGATGAGGCAAATCAAAAAACTAAACAAAAAACCACAATTTTATTAAAAAATTTTTTGTTAAAAAAAAAAGAAAAAAAACAAAAACCAAAACACATGCAATATGCTAAAGTTGTTAAATATTGTAAGATAATTTCATAAATTTTTTTTGTTTTTTGTTAAAGTTAAATAAATTGAAATTTCCATTCAAAAATGATTACTTTTAACACGCTCATCTCGTTTGCATGCTTTTTGCACAAGCATTTGTGACATCCTCAGCCACAATTAAATCATTATAAAATTTTCCCCAAAAACTTTTCGCCACCTTCTATCGAATTTATATTTAATTAATCATTTATGTATAGCGTTTAAAAAAAAAAAAAACTAAAAGACTTAAAAAATTATGCAATTATAAGCTAAAATATGCAAAATATGCAGTTCTCTGTTGTTTAGCTGCTGTTTGCTTGCATTCAAGGGTTATGAAAATATTAATTGCGGTTTAGCATACATATTTCAATTTTTTTTTCTTTTTTTTGGAAATTGAAAATAATTGTGAACGTTCATAGGATTTCCTCTTACCCTGTTTTAAACTGAAGCGTTAATTTAAATATCAGTTTGCTGCTTACTGGCTTATTCGGTAGCATAATTTCTAGCGTGAGCAGTAACAGTGGATAATTGTAGAGCAATAACAGTGTTAATACACTTTTTAAGCTTCAATACATGTCATAATTATTATGGTAAAATTTTATTTTATTTTATTTTTTTCATACATACATATGTACCATATTTACCTGTTGTATTAACAACAACAAAACTTCACTTTAAAAGAAAAAATTACCCACAATTATATTTTATTTTCCTTTAGTTTTAAAGGCACTCCCCAAATTTTTTTTAATGCCTTTCCTTTTCATATTTTGTGAATATTTTTCGATTTTAAATTATTGTGTTAGGGAGTCCCAAAATTCATAGTTTTGTTTTTCCAGACGATTTAGAAATTGTAATGTACTTTTTGCTGGTTAAAACTTATACTTTTATCTCATTCATTTACGTATGTATGTATATCGTGGCGATATTTAGTTTTTAATTAGATTTGGATCAACTTTCTATGATTATGAGTGTCTTCTAAGCAAACGCACATCATCATATGTATTAACTTAAAAACTCTCCAACCGTACCTAGTGCCACGAAAATCGGAAGATAGCACATGTTTTATTCTATCATTTATTAGCATACGATATTGTGCTGCATATATACTCAAGTTAGCCATATTCAATTTCACACCAACTTTGACCTTTTAAGATGTGAAAAATTTCTGGGTATGTATACATGCGTAATTTGTTAAATCCCCAAATGCTTTGCAACCCTTTTCTTAGTTACTGCCTTAATTACAAGTTTTTACTCTTTTCCTACATGTCATCTCATACTCTTCAAAGAAACACACTCATTTTTACATGTATGTACATCAGCGTTCGGCAAACTAATACTAATGCATTTCACTATTTTGGTAGTCATTGAGAGTCTCTCATTCAGGCCACTGTGTTTTTCCACTTGTTTTCTCTTTACTTCTCTTAGTTTATTTTGTGCTTATTTTTTGCCTATGCGTGTGACTACGTACGTGTGAAAACAGAAGAGAAGAGCAGATGTTTGCCGAAATCTGATGTACATAGACAACTTTTCCCCTTTATAAAAAAGTAATACCCACTTTTCCAATCTCGTCCAGTTATTGACTGATGATGTCTCATGTCCAAAAAGTTATGTAAACTAAATTAGAAAAACTAATGGTGACTATTGAGGGCAGATGCCACGCCCACTAAGCCAATTCTATCCACTTGTAAACAGATTATTTGTATTGACTACCAATTCATTTAGACACAGTTCAGAAACTTCTTTCACCGTTTGCATGACATACAATTACCAGTATTTACATTGTATGGGAAGTGTCAAGCCCACTTTTTGAGTAATGATTTCTATTAACTACGAAGCCACTTAAATCGTTCTCAAAAGATACAAAAATCACTTGTCCAATCCCATCCCTTTTTTGACTGATCCTTTGTATTGACTATGAACATATTTGGATTAAACTAAAGGCTCTCGGTTGAGTGGTTCTCAAGTTATTAAATGACGTACATATGACATCTTATCTATATATATATAAAAGAGAGAAGGCTATTTTCGGCTTCACTATCGAGCACATGCAATTTCTGATTTTAACCAAACAATACCCAATACCTACCTTATATAAATATTTACTTGATATTGGTCAATGGGCTCGAGCGTGTAGTGAGTCTGGATAGTGGATTACTATTAATGCAATACATATACCGTTATTTTTCTACTTATTATTAATTTAAAATAAATTTTTAGAGTTTCCCTTAAAGTTCAGTTACACATACAACTTGACCCGAAATCACCCACAGTAATCATATGGTAGCGTAAAATATGCCGTTACATTTACACGATTAAATCCAAAACAATATAAAAAAATAGAAAAGAAAAATATTATTTAATATGATTTCCCAAACATATAAAGCGTTTGCTATTCTGAGTTCAATTAACTAAATTATCGCATGTCAAATTGAGGCGACAAAAAAACGCTAAAAATTCAAGATTTTCAATATAGCACGTCAGTAAGTTTACACAATTAAAATTATTCTTTCAATCAGTTTTATTAATAATTACACTAATTGGTAAAATTAATTCTGAAATGCTTTTATCTTTTTAAAAAAACAGGTCGAAAAGTATTTTTCCTTTATGACCTACCTGCATATATGTAAATACCATACGGTATCGCTAGTTTTTCGTGTTTTTCACAAAAGTAAAAGAATGTGCCGGGTTAACCCTCTAGGGGTTTTCTGGATTAAAAATTTTTTTAACAATTTTTCAACTTCAAATGACCATGATGACTACTCATATCATCAGCATATGTTGCAAATACCATTTGCCCGAATGAAACAAAATACAAAAAGAAAACCGCTGTGATATGGTAGGTAAGACACCCGCCTGCAAACCAGGAGGTCTTTGGTTCAATGCCAACCTGCCAAAACATCTAAAAATTTTCAAACAGCGATATCACCTCATAACATTGCTAGCGACTGGTTATAATATCAATTTGATCCATAAAAGTTCTATGGAAAACCACAATAAAATAGTCTGAAAATAACACGGTTATACACATTTCATATAAAAATATATTTTTTACCTTAACATAACATCATAAATCAATAATCTCCAGTACTGCCACATTTTATTTCAATTACTGTTGCTTTTATTCATTCATTTCAAATTTTAATTTTTTTTTAAGATTTATTAATATATTGTAATACATAATTGAAAAAACAAAAAAAATAATAAAATTGTGTTTAATTTTTAAGCAAATGTTTCAACATTGATTTTGTAATAGAAACTCAATCGGTTCGTAAGAAAGAAACCGTTATAATTGTAAACAATTTCAAAATATTTATATTCAAAAATTTCCTTAGAAATAAATAAACAAAATTCAAATCAGTCTCAACGAACGAACGTTTGAACGACTGACCACACAGTGGAACACCCAGCAACACATATTCAGTTGCTTTTAATTGTGTCTGAATATAAATATCCGATAGCCAATGAGTGTCGGGTGTCACATTTAAAATGTAACAGAATAAAAAATGAAAAAAAAGAGTTTCAACAACATTGAATACAACAACCGTGGGAGTTTTGTTGAATTTTGTTTCAAAAACTTTCTGAAAAAAGCAAACAATCAACAACAATAATAAAAACTAACAAAAAAAAACAACAATACATTGGTAAAATGTTTATAACCACCCAAGTGACAACAAGTGACAGTGACAGTGTGTTTTCGTATTACAATAACAAGCATTACATTAATAACAATAACAATAAAAAATGCAATCTTAAAATGCGACACTAATTTCTTTCACACGCTTACAAAAACAAAGTGTATATCATCTAAGCGATTTGTTTTTTTTTTTTTTTTTTTTTTTTTTTTGTTGTAAATATGCCAATTACTCTTAATTTAGCATAAAAAACAATAAATTAATTTTATTGTCAAAACAAAATAGAATTTCAACATTTATTAGCTCAGCTTTTCTTTACTCTAAAAAACAATCTTGTACTGGTCGCAATGCTTTCTCTTAAGAGGAAAAAAAACACTACAAATAGATTTATGGTTAATATTTTTTAAAAATTTTATGACAAAAACAATAGAAGTTTCTTCTCTTTTTTTTAAATCAGTTTGACAATTTGTCAAAATAGTTTTCACCCATTTAACATGAAAATATTTTCCCAGACCTGGTTAACAGAGGTACTATATGTTGTTTTTTTTTTTTCACTGAAATATGTCTTTGTTATTATGCGTCAGACATAAAACTACATGTCAAGTAACTCGTAATTCTTGGAAAGGTTTCTTAGATAAACTCTGCTTACAACAGTTCTCTAAAGTGCAATAAAAGCAAAAAATAAACAAGAACAATTGTTGTTGAAGTTGTTGTAAATGACCTTAAAATTCTGTTGAAATTATATATTAATACCTTTGTTATGATGATGAATTAAAAATAATAATTAAATTCCCAGTATAGTAATTCCATTTCAAACTCATAAATTAACATTAACCTTTACCTACCCATGAAAATACCGGACAAAATAGCTTCAAAACAATTGCGGTATGAAGACCAATCAGAAATAATGATGGAGTACTTGTCACGTTCAAAGCTGAACAATTGGAACTCTGGGCTGATTACTACTTTACAATACTTTCTGTCAATCAAATCCATGAAGAATTTATTTGTAACTGAACAGTAATGCTCAGTGAAATGACAATATATCTCCAGAGCTATTAAAGATAAACCCGGAAGCGAACACTGAACTTCTTCAACCCCTAATTGAAGTCTTTTGAATAAACGAAAGGATCACTGAGAAGCTAAAGAGGGCACAATTATAAATATAACGAAAGTGGTGTGGCATTAAACTGCTCAGTATGGAACCTGAGACACTAACTAGCCGATTTCTGTCCAAGGAAACCGTGTAACGATCACATACATACATTCAGAATTATAGTGGAGCAAGCAGTGGAAAGCCGGTCTCCGATGTATCGCTTCGATTTCGAGAAAGCATTTGGTACTCTCAATCATGATATTGCCGAATTTCGAAATTCGACAAGGATGTATGTATAACGTTACCATTGGTATTTAAGATTGTGCTAGACATTGTTAGGGAACACGTCATTGCTGATAACAGCGGTATAAACTGGGGTCTTCAAGATGGGCAGGGTGATACTGGATATGCATTGTTATCTGATATAAGCATTTAGCTGAAACGCCGCACGGAAGAGTTTGCCCTAAGAGTTTTTAAAAAAACACGATTTTTCATGCGTATAAATTCGAAAATTTATTTTTGTTAAACATTCTTAACGAACTGGTATTACAAAAACAAACAATAAGATCAGTAGTAATTAAAATTTGGAAAAAGTTGTGTTTGACAACTATTGAATGACGAGATCTTCTAGTTGCTTGATCTATTTAAGCAGAAATACTTTGTGATTATCAGACGACAAAGACCGTTTGAAATCCTACTAAAAGTTGTAAACAAACCAATAGTAAAAAGCATAATTGTTGTTGTTTACATAACGATTGTAAATAGTGGTAGAAGAGTATGTGCTAATAAAATGCTTAACACAACAACATAAGAAATTAGTTTTTATTTTATTTGCAATTTACGAACTCATTTAATACATGTTTTTGAAGAGAATAAACTGAAAACAATATACATATGTGTGTATGTACGTATGTATATAATGTTATATTAATTCCCATAACATTCCATTCTTTCGGTCAGTGAGCTGCACCCGATTCTATTTTTAGACTCATTGAAAGGGACCATTAGAGAAGTTTTCAATAATAGTAATACTCATAACAACCAGTTACTAGCTAATGTTATGTAATGAGGTGATACCGCTGTTGAAAAACTTTTTTTTTCTTTTTCAGATGGTCTGGCCTGGTATTGAACCGAGGACCTTCTGGTTGGAAGGCGGCGGGTGTCTTACCTACCATACCACAGCGGCACATATATGTATAATATATTAAAAAAATAATTTTTTAATTACGAAATTATTAATGAAAACAACAGAATTCATTTATTTTTGTAAGTTTGAATTTAAAAATCTAAGCACATACATACATATCTGCATTTTGTTTAGTCATTAATGTTTAAAATAAAAATGAGACAAAATTTAAAAACTTTTGCTTTTTTGTCAGCTATTTTTGGTTTTCACAATGCACCAAATAAAGAAGACATTAAGGTAAAAGCAATAATAACTAAAACAACAACAATAATTTAATAATCAAATATACAACAACACCAATCAAAAATTATTAATTATTATTAATAATTTTTCAATGACTTACATTATTAACAAAAATTTAAGCACGAATTGTTTTGATTGTCTCATAAATATGTTCATGCAAGCACATATACATACTAGTACATATATATTTCCGTTTCATTATTCCCATCATTAACATTTAACATGGATATGGCCAACGCAAAAAAAAAAACGCAGCAACACCAGCAACAATGAAAGTGTTTAATGTTTGTAACCAATCAATTCAAAATACCAACAAAAAATATGATTTTCTTTAATAATAATCAATAAAAAATTTCTTTGCACAGTAAAGTATTAGAAAGAGTGTGTGTGTAAGAGAGGGAGAGAGAGAGGAGAGCAAGTGATAGTATATTTTGGTTTTGACTTAAATGTCTTGCATCATTGTTGTTAAAAAATTCCTATTATAGGTGGTTGCTGTTGGCTTTAAATAAAAAATATTGTAATATTTTTGCATTTCTTCGAATAAAAGCGAAGTAGTATTAGTGTTCATTGGTGCTTTGTTATTGTGTTGTTCACTTGTAACCAGTATTGCCAACAATTCAAAGAAAAAATGCGCCGGATAAATATGTCATAAGTTCAACGTAAGTATCGCCACGCTGTCCATGGCACGAGTGAATAGAAAGCGTCCACCAACGCCCCCATAAAGGATGAAAACCACATGTGGGTACAAATTCGAAGACATGTTATTTGGACATGACTACCACCTAGATAAAGTTTCGGTGACTATCTAGACTCCTACCGATCTATGGGTCATGGCACCCTGTTAAAAGTGTATAAGCACATCGAGCTAGCGCTCTCCCCGCGATTTGGGTATAAACCACAGCCAACATGTTTCTTCCACAAGGTGGCCACAACTAAGTCGGGCAGGGAGATCTCTGGGTCTCCCGACTCCTGTGGTACCAGTATTAAGCCTCCGGTCAGACTTCGTAGCATAAACGCTACTACCAGTTTATGGTAAGAATTGCCAACAAAATTTAGCCTCGTTATACATCGACCGGAGTATATCCAGTCTAAGCGAGGCAATCGGTAATATTGGGTCCCATTCAAAAATTACGAGTCTAGCAAGTTAATCAGAAACACAATTACCGGCGATATCTCTGTGTCCCAGAATCCATATAAGATTACCTTTGGAATGATCAGAGATTTCCCTAAGAAACCTACAACATTCATGGGCGAGGATAGAAGCTGAGGTGAAGCTCGTAATCGACTTGATTGCAGTCTCGGAGTCCGAGTAATTCACTGAACAAGCATTGCACAGTCTTCAGTATGGTCATGATCTCCGCCTGAAATAAACTGCAATGGTCAGTATATAACACAGCCCATTCTGCCCAGCATACTGGACCTCAATGGCATTTCGAGGAACCTGTGGTCTGCTAGACCAGAGGTCTCTATTAAGTATCTCGAAGTCAAATAACGAGTCGAATATGTTCATGGTCCCCAAGGATCGCAAAATATCCATAGTACAGATTGAGCCAGGAGTTGTCTGCATTTAGCCTTAGTGCCACCATCTTAACCCTTTGCTACAAAAGAAAATCTGTGGAAAGCAAGTGGAGCAGAGGGCACTGGTGTTCAGGACAGCTGCCTGCCTGCGTACCCTGTCTATTAGCCTACAATAACTTTAATACTTGCACACCGTCCACCAAGCATAAGCGCCGTATAGTAGAGTTGTTTGCACCATGTCCTGATAGAGCCAATAGGTGATGGCTGGTGTAAAGCGCTATGGTCGCCTTTTACACCCTATCTATTATATTTTCCCTTCAGGTGAGCTTGGAATCGGGAATAACCCTCAATTAATTGAAATACAAAAAAATATCTTGTATCCGTTATCCGTTTTTATTTTTTATTTAATGGAAAAAAACAGTAGAAATGTGTGTAAGCACGTTTTAAAATGACAACGAATGCAAGCAAATTCAAAAAATTTGTATTTTTAAAACCAAAAAAGCACCAAAATAACAATACTGCTTGCAACAAAGTAATGATGCATCACTTTTAATTTTGTTTTTGTTTTTTTTCCTTTTCTACGTTTGTTTCTTTTCGTGTTTTTACTTTTTCATAATTTGTTACCACCATTCATTTATCAACGCATCTGTTTCTATTGAACTCCTGAGAGAATACATACCGTCCATACATACGTATGTCCACATGTATGAATAAGAAAGTGTAAGAGTTCGTATGCAATTTAAAAGTGCGTGTTCATGTTCATGTTGTTGTTTTTATTAATCTTTTACCAAATTAAAACATTGTTGTTGTTTTTATTCTTCGTAAAACTTTATACCATGAATTTATATTTATTAGTGTTTTTATTTTTATTTGTTTTTATTTATAATAATTAACTACATAATAAAATAAAAATAAAAACATTGTGTACCATTTTATTTTTGTTGTTGTTCGCATTTGAAGATGATCAACAACAATTTTTATCTTCTTTCTTTGTCAAAAGTGCATTTATTGTTGCTTTTTGTGCTCAAGTTGCCATATTAAATGGAATTTTACGGTATGTGTAAATGACGGTTTATTGGGTTGCTGATTCGAAATGAAATTGAAAGTCTTTCTTTTATTCAAAATTCAAATGAAAATGTATTTATGAAAGTCCTCTCTTTGTTATTGTTGTTGTGGCTGCTGCATTTAAATTATTTCGTTGTAATGTAATTAAAATAAATGAAAGTTAAAAAGTTTTATGAACTCTAAGCATTTGTTGATAATTTCTTTGAATTTAAAGTATAATTCGATATAATTATTAAATGCAGAGAGAGAGAGAGAGAGAGAGAGAGAGAGGGAGAAAAATAGACAAACTTTAATCTGTTTATGAAAATATAGTGAAAAGAAGTAGAATTACTAGTAAATATTGCTTTAAAATTTTAATTAAACCGGCTCAGGGCTTTGAAAATTAATCTTTGGCATACCCAATCGGCCTATCTACCATTTTAGATATAACAAAGACTAACCGTTATTTGTTAGGGTTGTTATTTAGGGTTGTCTCTGATGTAAGTAAAAACAGTTTAATGATATAAGTGTCACATAAAGAGAAATTTAGTTCTTAAGACTGCACTGTGGTGCAGAAAGCACAACCTGTTTGGTCGTGTATTATTAATATTGTAAATATTGAAATAATGAAAGGAACGCATTTAAAATTGAGATAAGAATTATCCGCTTTCACTTTTATTTTTATGAATAAATAATATTTCCAAATATCAATCATGCGAGTATAAAATTGAAGTTAAAAACATTTTAATTTGATTTAATTAACATAAATTAAATAACTGTAAACAAATGAAACTACCACTACTTATAATTTGTCAAATTATCTGATATAAATAACAACGCCTCAAGGTGAAGGTTGGATTGAGTGATAATTGAAGCCAAAGAAAAAATCCAATCACTTAAAAATCGGTTAAGGTTTTAAACAATAGAAAACCAAATTTGTTTTGAATAATTTGTAAATTATAAAATGAATTTGATGATTTTTTGTAATTTAATGTTTCATATGAAAGAGAAAACATTTGGACTTTAATTAAAGGAAATCCTTTAATTTGGAGAGAGAAATTAAACTATTAAAAAAACAAACTAAAATTAAATTTTTATAAAGGGTGGGCAAGTTAAAATAATTTTTTTATAAAGGGTGGGCAAATTTGAGGTTAGAAAATAAATTGGCTTAAAAACACATTTTTTTTGAGACAAATTCAGTTTTATTCATACCAATATGAAATAAAAATATGGGAATTAATAATGAAATATGATGTCGAGCAAATGTCCAAATGTCGTCGGCAGACGTCATCTCTTTTTAGAAAATTTTTAACCACATTTTTCAACAAAACTTCGTTTATCTCGTCAATGCAGCACAGAATTTCATTTTTCAGAGTGTCAGTTATTTGTGGTTTGTTCACGTAAACGCGATCTTTCAAATGGCCCCAGAGAAAATAATCCAGAGGCGTCAAATCAAAAGAACGTGGCGACTAATTAATATCGCTAAATCAAGAAATTACGCGACCGGTAAATTTCTCATGCAATTACCGAATTGTTTAGCTGGCTGTGTGGCTTGTGACGCCGTTCTGCTGAAAACAAATATCACTGATGTCAACATTAGACAATTGTGGCCACAAAAAATTGGTTATCATGGTTTGGTAGCGCAGAGAATTCACGGTGACGGCGTTTCCTTGCATCATATTCGAAAAAATATGGGTCGATGATGCCGCCTAACCATAAACCGCACCATACGGTCACTTTCTTTGGATGTAATGGTTTTTCGAGGACTGCTTGTAGATTTTGTAAGCCCCATATGCGATAATTTTGTTTGTTTAGATAACCGATGGTTTTGTTGAAAAATGCACTGTTTTCGGTCAGTTTTTCAAGCAGTAAATTTTCACAATTAAAATTCCTTGTTCTAGAGTGTAGTGTTCCATAGTTAAAATTTCCCAGTCCAGTTGTTTTGTTTACCAGGGCACTGTGGGATAAGTGGCAAAGAAAGAGCGAATGCATTCGCTAGAAGGGTTTGCCGTACACCCCCGGAATCCTACTGGAATTTCTTACAGGCCACTATGGAATGAGAGCGCATCTGAAGAGGATGGTAATCACTTATGTGGATGTTTGTAGACTGTGTTCACTAACATCAGAGAGGGCTGAACACATATTGTGTGAATGTAGGGAATAGAGTATTATTGGGCGACGCGTCAACCCTTACGGTTGTAGATCTGCTGAACAAACTATGACGATGTTTGTCATTAGGTTGATGTGACCTTCTTTTGATGCTAACAATAGAAGCAAAATTTTGATGTTAGTGTACTATCAATATAAAGACACATTTTTCTATGAGTGTAGGCTTTTTTATTACAATAATTTTTTTTAAATGCTAGAAACAACAATTGCACAAAAGTACTGTAATGAGTAAAAACACTTGACCTCAATTTTATTTTATTATTAAAATATAAAAAATAAAAATTATAATTGTATTTAATTTAAAAGTTTATAGTTGAATAAAATTTTACCTGCTGCTCGGTCAGTTCGAGTTGGTATTTTAATTGTTTTATGGTCATAAATTTTATTCAAAATTAGCGTTTTTAATTTGAAAGAATTATTCTTTGGTGAAAGAAATATCGGTAAATAGAGAAAGAAAAAACTATTCATTTCATACCAGCAACTTTTTAATATTCATATTAGTATTTCTTGTTTTTAATAATATTTATGTATTTTCTCTTTAACATGTTAATTTTTTTTTTTTTTTTTTTTTTGTTAAATATAAAGAGTTTCTAATGTTTTTTTCTCTATCTGATTTATTATTTTTTTTATGATTATGTTAAAAGAAGATTTAAATTGTACAAAATATTGACTTTTTACAGAAAACATTAAAAGTGTCATAAAGTTAAAGAAATAAAACGTTTACTTCTTTTTTTTATTGACTTTATTCAAAAATAAAAAAATAAAAGAGTCGTGCGAATTTGTCAAGTTTTTTAAAAAAGGTTTTAAGTTTCTTTGAATAATCATTTTGTTTTTTTATTTAATGGTGGGCCAGACAATAAGTTGTATAATTTACAAGTAAAACTATAAATAATAAAGAAAAAAAATATTTAAATTATTTCAAGTACACCCACATACAATGTACAGATACAAAGAAACAGACAAACAAACAAACATAAATATCATGGAAAAACTTAAATTGTAAGCGATAAATCAACAAAAAATATATTTTTTTGTATTTAAAAAGAAATCGAATATTTCAAAAACATTACCGGCACTTTTTGCCTTTATTTTTGCAACTACGAGGTTTGTTCAATAAATTAACAACTTTCAAGTTCGAAATTTTTTGCTCTCGAAAAAAGGCTGAAACTTATTGAATAATTGGAGTAGAATTTCTCAACTCTTTCTTCCCTGTTTCAAGTGTATGGACAGTGTCACACAAGAAACCTACGAGCTACAAGCCCTTTCAAAATGTATTAGAAAAGGTCAAAAATTTGATCACTATTTTATTTAAGAGGTTTATTATGACAAATTTTAATGAATTTTCTTTAAAGTTTTCTTTACTGTTCAGAAAGAGAAAGTTTTGTTTTACAAATTTTTGGAATGTTGTATGTATAAGATAAGATTGAACGCTCCTTCCTTCTCTTTTCACCACTCTTTATAAAGTAAACTTTTAATATATAAAAGAGATGTTCACGTGACGTAGTGCATTAGTGGAACGTGTAGGCACTTTCAACTATCTCGGCAGTATAGTGACACAATGGATGTTACTAACAAGGACATTGAATTGCGTATAAACGAGGTAAAAACTTCAGCAATGAGGCTAAAGTTACGTTAACAAGCATAATTTTTACACATGTGGCTCGGAGCACACAGAAGTGATTGTGGAAAATCTACTGCATCTGTGTTTGGTGCACATTACGGTCTGGAGGTGTCATTGAGCCAAATTTTTTTACAAATGACGCTGGATGAACCGTTACCGTTAATTCTAAGCCCTATGATCATATGATAACCGTATTTTTGGTTCTGAAATTGAGGATTATAAATAGAACGATATGTGGTTTCAACAACCACGTGCACTACTTTGCCATTAATCACATAACACGACTGGTATTGGCTTTATTGCATTAATAATTTCCTGGCCGCTATTTGCCAATGACAATTGGTTACTAAGATCATGCAATTTGACGCCGTTATGTCAAAGACCTTGTCTACGAGGATAATCCGTTAACATTGGAGCATTTGAAAACCAACATTCGTCCTGTTGTCGCCGAGATACAGTCCGAAATGTGGAAAAATGGTAAAGAACTACCTCAGAAGGATCATCTTCTGCAAACAATTCAGAGGCGGTCATTTAAATTATATTGTATTCCGTACATAATGGCGAGGTCCAAGCGTTTTAAAGAGAATAAAGGTTCATCGAAATTATAGCTTTATGTATGTGTGTTTGAATTAATTTTTCTTTTGAAGCCGCAAAATGGATAACCCTAAGCATTCTGTCTTATGTTATGTTCTTCTCCTATTTCCTTATCTGTCCTTCCTCTCTCTTTTCTTTCTAATTATTCTCTTCATTCCTTCTTTCTTATCCGTTGAAAGGTTCTTTCCACAATGGACCACTGTGGTTTCTGGGTGGAGTACTTTCGGTACCGCCTTTTTTACCTACCTACCTACCTACCTACCTACGGTTGTCAAACTTTGAAGCACACATGCGTAATCGACACGCGCTTTAACACCTATTACAAATGCAAATGCCTGCTACAGATTTTAAACATGTGATGGCTGTATCTAATACGGAACATCGATCTGTTCAATGGCAGTGGATAGGTGTCACACACGGCCGACAAGCGCTCCGATGGCATCCGCAAGGAAGAGACCGATATGTTAGTGCAACTACTAGAACTTGAAGAAGATCAACTGATGCGGAGTTGCAAGCGACGGACTACTCATGGAGTAATATCAGCCGCACTACTCGCAATAGAGTCCGGTAAAAGAGGAATTAGAAGTGTATTACAACTTTCCAAAGTTCTTGAAGTTGCACATTCAATAAGAGTTATAATTTTAAAGTAATGAGCCATTTGAGAGAATCAATACAAAAAAACCGCTCTAAAATGTAGAAACATATTTTCATGGCTGACTAGAAGGCGATCGACTACTTATCGCACATTTATAGCTATTTTCTCTTCTGGATATCGTATTCTCTAAGACTCAGATACACAACTCTATATAAACGCTTATTCAAAAGTTATGAGCCCTGTAGTATGGTGGATAAGATACCCGCCTACTAACCAAGAGGCGCTGGTTTCAATCCTAAGCCAGGCCATCTGACAATTTTCAATAGCGGTATCGCTTCATAACATTAGCTAACGACTGGTTATAAGTATTTACGCTATGAAAACTTTTCTAATTCATCTGCCTTTCGAAACCGGCGTCAAAACTGTAGGTCTCTTTCAATGAGTCAAAAATAGAATTATTGATTGGGAGAAGTTCCACTTGTGCCACTTGCGATGTCGCAGGAACTATGAAGGGGTGTGTGTATGTAATTATAGATATAATATTCTTCAATTTTTTTACATACAGTAAGGGATAAAAGTATTCGTATACCCGTTATATTCTACAAAGTACATACACATTTGAAAATGTGGAATATAGTTTCAATTTTTTAACTTCATGACCTTTCGTTATCGAATGGACTTAATTATTTGTTAAAATTTAGAGGTATTTTCCAGAGCCGTTTCTCGATCATTCTTATATTTTGTTAAATGAAATTAATAAAATGTATACTTTATGAATAAAATTCTTCAGATACGTCAATACTAATAATGCATTTGTGGTGTACGAATACTTGTGTGTGGGACATATGTACATACATAACTGTATGTTGTATGTATATATGAATTAAGCCATGTTATATATGTATGTATAAGGTACATATCATTTAGTTATCACTCACCTTAATTTCATTTTCATGTGTAGTATCATTTATATCCATTTGTAAATACATTTTTATTTTACATCCTTGATTTTAAATAAAAACGATTAAATTCTTTAAATTATTCTGGACTTCCAGTCGTTTTAAAATTTTCTCATACACTCACAACATGAAAAAAATCTCCATTAAACACTGTTAATTGCTAATTAAAGTCAGACCTACATATGTATGTATTTGTCAACGCTATTAAAATTATGACTTTTAAATTATTATCTCGTTTTGTTTTATTTGTTTGATTTTAAATTTTAATTAATGCTTTTTATTATTTTTAACAATTAATTTGCTTGGGAAGGAGAAAAGAAAACTTATTAAAATAAATAAAAAAACAAAAATTTTTGTGATTTCATTCACAAGAAAAGAGAAACACATGCTGGTGTTTTTTTCATTTTCATTTTAATCTCCATGTTTAGTTTTATTTTATTGTTCTCTTTGTAATTTTGTAGTTGTTGTTGTTGCTTTTATTGTTACAAGTGCACTTTTACAGCTTCATAATGAAGGGTGGCTAGTTTATGTTGTTGTTTGTTTATGTTGTTTTTCTTTTGTTTATGGTCTTGTTGCTGTCGTTGTTGTTATTGTGTATTGAGTACTTGCAGACTAAGTGTGACCAATAATGTTGTTTGTGTTTCTTAAGATATTATTTATCAAAATAATACTATAAGTTTACATACACTCGCAAATACAACTGCAATACAAACACTTGTTTGTATGTATGTATGTATTGCCAGACTGGAATAGTGAAGACTTTAAAACTTTTTAAACCATGTCCATTAATAGATTTCAAAGCTTAATAGAATTTGATTTTTTTTTTTTTTTTGATAATTTAATACTGCTTTTATTTTACTAAAATTAGATTTAAAAAACAATTCTGTTTTGACATTTTTTTTGTTTGTTTTAATTTTCCTATGGAAAAGGTGTAATAGCCTATTAGTGGCTTTGGTTCATATATGTCAGGGTACTTAAATACATATAAGACATAAATTGTTGTTTTAAATAAACAAACGAAACGATATTTAGTTGCTAAAAACAAATTTAAACGTTTTTATGCAGTTTTTGTTGCTGTAGATATTTAAACAAAACAAAATATTGTCGTTTAAGAATTTAAACACTTTTCACTGACCCCAATTGGTGGTGGTGGTTCACTTTGACTGTTTTTTTTTAATCAATTTTTCTGCTATTCTTTCTACTATTTCAACTTCGTTTTTATAAATTTGTTGTATTTCTTTACTTTTTAAATTTTGAAAAGCGAAGCAAAAATTGAAACAAATAGAGTTGCAGTTTTTCTTCCCTCTTTCCCTATTTTTTTTTTTTTTTTTTTTTGATGTAATTTAGGTTATGTGGCTCAAGATTTTTTCTTTATTTGCCATTTGTGAAATCTGAGTTGCTTAATGACTTTATGGAAAACTTTTCTTTCGTTAATTTTTTTCCTTTAAAAATAAAACTAAAGCCATAGAGAAGAAATGCAATAAGTAAATTAATGGATTAATAGGTGCAACATTTTGTTGCAACCTGAACAAATGACAAATGGAAAATATTTGAAACTAAAAAAAAAACTCGATTAAAAAGGCAGTTCTAAAGAAGAAAAATAATGCAAAATTGACCATTAAAAGTTCACTTTCATTGAGAATTTACAATAATGCAATACAACAAAAAAAAAAAAAAAACAAAACAAAACCAGGCTAAATTCAATACTTGAATGCAGAAATATTTTTTCTTCTTCTTTTTATTAGTTTTTAGTTTGTGAAAAAGTATATACACGTATTTTTTATATCCATTTATTTATTTTTATTTTTTTATTTTTGAATTGATACTGCATTTATGTATATGCAGACTCTATACTGGCTAATGGTGGTGGCAACAAATGTTGCTCTATTGCCTTTGCTAAATGTTGTCATACTTCACGGCTGCTTGATTTTTTAAACACTATTTCTTCTGCGTTTATAACGTATGGTATTGGTTGGCTTGCTCTGTATTTTTAAAAAAATTTTTATAATTTTTTATTTGAAATTGTTTAAAAATGTATTACTTTTAATTGGCATATAATTAAAGTGGCAATTGTTTGTTCAACGTAAATGCCTTTAAAATGGTCTGTGAACCATTTCACAAAATTAAAAGATATAGACAAATGTAAATGAAACATTGACATCTTGAAAAATTTAAATGAATATATAATTTTAATTACATGATTAAAAATTATATATGCACTGGAAAAAATTACAATAAAGGAATTTTTGTATTAAACGTATGTAAGTGTTGGTCATAATAAAGTAAGAAATAAATCTTTGCAAAACAAATAAATTTTGATTTAAAAAACCGCTTTTAAATTCTAATACAAAAATTTTATAAACTAAACATTATCGTTCTTTTAGGTATTTGTTAAATCAAAATCCTCTTGATTAAAATAGTACTTTTCAATAAAATTAAAATAATTGAACACGTACACCACTTAATTAAAAGCTGGGATCACACGATGGACGCAATGCATCAATTATTGGTACGACAATTATGCGCCAAAAAAATTGTCAAAAATTCGCCAATATTTTGTTGTGTTTTTGTGCGACAATTTATTAATTTATTTTCTTTCGCAAAATAATTTAGTACAATATTAATATTTTGCGGCAATTAAACACAATACACACAAATTGTCGCATATTGGTGCATTTGCGACTATTGTGTGATCTCAGCTTTAAGGTTATCTGTTAAAACCATCGTTTTAAAAACATAAGCTTATATAAATCTGCAATTTTAAACACTCTAAACAATAATGATTAAGCAGAACCACTTAGAGAAGGGCTATTATCCGATTAGTTAAACTAAAGAATGATTGATGATTGTCAAGAAATAGTTGAACCTATCACTTAACCTCTTGAGACCTCCGGTATACATATGTGAATTTTAAATTATTGTTATTTATCTCAAGTAGCAACATTGTTGGGAAGCTGCTGGACTTGTGTTTCTTGGTAGAGAGTTTAGAGTTTCTAAAACTATCAACAGATGGTATTTCTAACACAGTTATCGCCATTTTTTTTTTTTTTTTTTTTGTACAATTGGAAAATTTCTATTTTTTTCCAATAAGCCTACAAGTGTTTTAATAATGACCAACAGGAAACGATACAAAAATAAAATAAACTGTTTTCATAATCGCTTCATGTTCAGGTCTCGAGAGGTTTAAAAAAATTGTAATGTTCTTAACAATGCTTTTTAAAACGAAATTTTTAATGTAAATTCAGATACTGAACAAGCATAGCTTCAGGGCTGTTTTTACATCACTCCTCTACGGAGTATACATATATTGGCTTTCCACAAAGCATTAATTGCCTTGTTTCAGTTTCAATAATCAAGATTTTTCAAGCTAAGTAGATGATTAATCCACTGTAGCCCCCTCCATATCGATCGTGTAGTGCTGGTGAATATCCTTTTATTCAATTTGATCATATAAACTAAGTAGATGATTAATCCACTGTAGCTTCCTCCATATGATTTTGCGTAGTGGTGGAGATCCCTTCTAATTGGTGGTGATCTTTACTCTAGCATTGTAAAGTTTTCCCAGTAGTTGGCGTTTTTTACTAATCATTCTTCTGATGTTTTTCATCATCGCCAGACGAAAGCTGGAATGTCAGGGGGCTTTTACTTTATTTTTTTAGATGTTGTAGTCTGGAGGGAAAGTAGAAGCGTCTTTATTAAGCACTCGAAACGAAACTATTATTAAATTATTTCGTCATGTCCTCTGCTGGAGCTCGAACCTGACTCGCCTGTTGTTGTTATGCGTGTGCTCTAACCACTACACACGGCCACCCACATATCAGAGTTGTACACAATACAAATTCTCATGGCAAATTATTTTGCACAAGAAGAAAAATATATATCGTTCCTTCTAGTCATGAGATAATCTGCCAAATAGTGACAATAAATTGTGTGTGTTCTTTAGTGATCAAAGGTGACATGGAATGCAATTTTATGCTGACTTTGCGTATGCAATTTTTCTTGACTTTTAATGCTTTTCTTTAAATTTTTAGTTTTTTTCTTTAATTCAGAAAGGAATCAGTAATTCTTATATAGAATTAGGTCTCGTTTTGTGCGAATTCGGTTTTGGGGCTTTTCGTGGAATGAATTAATCGCATAAAACGAGGTGTGACTGTACTCAAGTGGCTTGCCGCAGGAGAAGTATCTTTATCGTACACTAATTGTACAATTATAGATTTGTTAGTCACAAAGCCATAGCCCAGTCAATCCTTTAAAATAGCGGTTAGAATATAAAACGTTATTTTTTATATAAACTGCTCAAAAACACAACCTATAGCTTATAAAACACTTAAGCATGCAAAAAAATGTCTAAATTTTAAGAATACACTTCAACCATCATGTTGATCACATTTCTCTCTTCGATTATCACATGTTGCGAAAATAATATATAGAAAATTTTCCATTTTTAAAAAAGATTTACAAAACCAAAGACTTTCATAAAATAGAAGCTGTTGATGGCTTTATTTTGATTACAGGGTCATAAAGGAATATTATATTACACTATTTCATATATATTTTTTTAAAACTCATAGCATAGTTTTTAATATTTATTTTGTTGTCAATTGATTTTAACAGGTTTTAGTGTTAACAATGAATCATTTTAAGAGAGAATCAAATCAATTCATTCTATTCATTTTTAATATATTCACACAATTCTTGTTATTTTTTGCTATTTTTAGTTGGGTTTTAACAATTAATTAGCAGATGATTTTTCTAAATGTTTAAATTTCAGTCAAGTGACTAATTGCCATAATTATTTGTTTTTATTATTATTTATTTTTTATGAGAGACACAATCATATTTCGTGTTTTATTTTAAAATTCGTTTAACACCTGCAGTAAGTTTTTATAGGGGATTTGCAAGTATATTTTTATTCCCCTCGTTGGCATACAGGAAAGCATAAATCCTGACAACAGCAAGACCTCTTCGTCTCCTCCTTCTCTCACTCTAGCACATGTCTACTCATCAACGTAATGATGTCAACGACGCTTGTGATGAAAACCGCATGGTAAAATCTTGTCATCATTTTCATATACATACATATTGTATGTATGTATGTATGTAATATATTGCATATTTAGTGAACAAAATAAAAATGCACTCATATTAATCTGTTTTAAGTAAATTCACTTTGAAATCTTTCTTTGAAGGGATTTTTTTTAATATGTAAATGACCGTATGACTTGAAACGCATTGAAATTCAGCACAACGCTTCATGGTTTTCAATGAAATTTAAATGAATATAAACAAAAATTATACTTCACAAGAGGACAGAAATATATGTAATAATAAATAAATAAATAAATGATCATTATCTTTGTTTATTATAATTTAATTTAAATATTTTGATTGATATTTTTTTTTTTTTTTTTGGGGTAAAAATATTCTTATGAATTCTTATCTTTTCTTTATTACTTTTTTTTGTACTTTTATTGAGGATCTTATTACCTCTATTTGGTTTAGATTTGTTAATAAACCAACAACAGAAACAACAACAACAACAACAGAAACAACAACAACAGCATCGACAGCAACAGTGATAACAATAAAACTTGTCTAACTGGTATAAAATTTCATAAAAATTAAGAATCTTTTTTTTTGAATTTTTTTTTTTTTTTTTTTTTTGAAATATTTGTTTTGTTATTTCCTTTATTTTTGTCTTCCACACCTTTTAGAGTAAAACAATGATTTTAATTTTGTTAAATGATTATCTTTTTTTTAATAATTTTATATAATTAATTCAAGGTTAAAAAATTCTTTTTTTGAATATTTGTTTTTATAACTGCTTTTATTTGAATATAATTTTTTTTTTATTATTGTTAATAACAAATTTTCACTTTTCATAAATTATTATTATTTTTTTTTTGGTTTCGGTTTCCGTAAATACTCAAAAATCATTTGCGGCGAAAAAATTTTACGCGTCACGCCTGCGCACATGAACATTCAACGAACTCAACTGAAAGAAACATCAACAAACAGCTGCTGACATTCCCGCTATTGAATTGTAAATACATTTTTGTTATGAAAACCGGCTTAATGGTTCGTGACGAACTTGTTTGATAGGACAAGTATGAAGTTGCATTATATTGTGTTGATAGTGATGATGGTTAAAATTGCAGGTGAAAACCATCACATGTAATGAAATGTAAATATTGAGACGAAAGCAAATAAACAGGCAATAAATGCGTGTGTCTGTTTACAGAAAAAAAAGAACCACAAAAATATGATCCCATTAAGGGTGGAATCTAAAGGTCGATGTTGGTAATGGTATTCGATTACACACTTGACTCTGAGAAAATTGTATTGCAGATGTACAAAAAGAGTATATACACATAATGTACATACATATGTACATAAATGTATTTAGACATATAAAGGGATGATGTAATAAACACCTAAGGAAGTTAGGTGTGTTTAAGGATATTGAATATTTTAAATTAAAAGCTGGCTGATAATAAAATTAAACTCATTTTTGAGAACATATATTAAAATTAATTGGACTACTGATGTTTTATTTTTGTTGGGAGGAACAGAATATTGAAAGCAAATAAATCTATATTTGATATAAAAAATAGTCCAACTAAAACGCACGATGTTAATTATATATAAAACAAAGAGTTTTCAGAGAATTATTTTAATATTTTTTATTATGATACTCGTAGAAGAATCCATGACAACTATACGTGAAACAAAATATCGGCCAAATGCTTGCCACGGCTTCGGTGTCATACCTCTATCCGTCGGTCCATATTTTCAATGACTCTGAGATAATACTGAGACAAATCACATGATCGTGACTGCCAACTAACATTGCCACGACATGAGATAACATTTATTTTCATTCAATTTCTCGAGCCATTGTTTCGTTGACTGTGTGGCAAGTGACACTCTCCTGTTGGAATCACATTCGTCCAGGTCCATATCCTCAATTTTTGGAAACAAGAAGTCCGTTATCATCTCGCGGAAACTACTTGGCCTACTTCATTTGCAAAGAAGTGCGAACAACAGCAATGTTTTCCACAGAACAAGCGTTTTCATATTTCTTACAGTCCCGGTTTTCTGAAATTTACCCAGAATTCTCCCGATAGTGAACACATTTGGTCGATTATGCTGACCAAAAAAATCACTTAGTGCACGAAATCCGAATGCTGTAGCCATTATCACCGAAGGCGATAGTTACATACATACATACATCATTTCCGCAACATCGCAATTGGAACAATCACTGAGCTGCAAATACATTAGATAGAGAAGTTTTTTTTTTAGCATTTACTGGTTATGAGACCAGTCGCCATCTAGTGTTATGAAGCGATTATAATCATTATTTACAGGTAGGGCTCTGAGTGAATTCCTCAAAACGGTATCTAGATGTCATCCTGGTTAGAAGGCTTAGTTGGAACTCGCACTTTTGTGCCGTCCGAAGCAAGCTGGTAAAGGCTCTCTGGGCAAGTTGCTTCACCTACGGTAAAACACGGAATTTTACGCCGAGAATGACACTATGGCTATACATGTACCACTATTTTTCGGCACATTATCATTCATGCGGCGATAGCTTAGCGAAGAAAAGCTAAGGAAGCTACCACCGTGAATAAATTAGGCAAGCAACATGGACTCGCCTGCGCCGATATAACTGGGGCAATGAGAAAGTGTCCAAAAGCGCCCTTAGAGGCCTTGATTGGTTTGACACCGCTTTATGTGATGACTGTGGCGACATGTCCGGGATTCCAAATGCATCAGGAATGCTGTCCATTCTGCGCAGGGTGTTTATAGCACCATCGTCGGTCCTAGATGTTATACCTTTAGATCTGTGCTTTGGCAAAAGATTCAAAGTTGGATTTCCGGACCGGGATTGTTAGTCTAATGGGGCCTCAGTTCGGAGTGAGTTTGATCAAAGCTGGTACACCGGTGATTCCAAAATGTATGACAGTGTCGGTGCTGGTATTCATAGACCCAAACGAATCTTGTCGATCTCACTTGGAAAATCACTGAGAGTCTTCCAGAATGAGCTCATGGTCCTTCGTTATGTGTGAGGAGATCAACCTGGACGGTGAACTCAAGTGTAAGACCATTAATAAATTCCATGACAGCCAGCTGCCTTAAGGGCACTTGGCTCAAATCGTCTGACATCTAGACTGGTCAAATATTGCTAAAACTTTCCAGTTGTTCTGGGTACCTCAGCATTGTGAGGTAGATGATAAGAAAATATCCAATGCATTGGACAGAAAAGCATTAAACACATAACCGGCAGCAAGCAGCAGGCAGAAATATGTAAAAAGCCTAGACAACAACCTTTGCTGCAAAAATTAGTGATACCAATACAATATAAAATTTTAATTATAATTTTTTTTATCAGAAAACAACAGTATAAAATTATAATATTGTATCAAACAACATTTATGTTAAAAATTAAAAAGTATTAAGAACATAATTCCATTAATTTTCATATTATTGAATAATATTTTAAAAAAGCGATTTTATTTCGGTGGAGTGTCACCACTGAAATATATATTTCTATAAGAAATATTTTTATGACAAATAAAACAGATGACAGTGAAACCTAATTTTATTGCTGCTGCTGCTTTGAAAATATTTATAAAGTCGATAGCATAGCAGCAAATGCTGTCAACAACAACTCGCTTATTGCTGTTGGTTATGTGTGCAATGCTTTGTGTAGAGTTCCATCATTATGGTTTCTGATCTGCTGGTGTATATTAAGAAGGCAGCAGATCTGCTGAACAAACTATACTGCCAGAAGGGGCACGATAGATTCCATCGGTCACAGTTTCCGAAATAATAATAATGAAAATGAGGTGTTGCCGCTTTGAAAATTATCAGATGAACTGACCTGAGATTGAACCCAGAACCTCTTAAATGTTACCTACCACACCATAGCGGTATTCATGGTGATATTTAGTAACTCTTGGTAAGTAATCATACCTGAATTTTCCAACATACCATAGATATAAATATTTCTGGCATTTCAATAAGAATTTATTTTCCGCTTTGATCAATTTATAAATCAATACCAAGAAAAAAAACAATTGGTCAAATTTTTAAATCACACACCAAAAACTGCGATCTAAAATAAGCCTTAAAAAGCAATTTGACAAATCAAAATCAATTAATGAAATTCGTTTTAAATCACTTAAAAGTCATTAAAATAATTTTCTTTTCAACACTCTTCACGAAAGGTTTTCATCGTCAAAAGATTTTAAAAACGATTTTATAATAGCAATGATGACTATGATGAGATATTTATGGTAATTTTTATCTTTTATTACAATCAATATTGAGACACTCTAACGGGCATTAACAAATCGATGGATGGTAAATAAAAATGAAAAAATGGCGGTTAAAATCAAATAAAACTGACAGCTACAAACAAGCAGACCTACGCCAACAACAATTTTTTATGATTTTCAAGCCCACCTGACGTATGAGTGTAATCAAAAAAGTATTTTATAAAATGTTTTCGAAGTTCGAAGATCGAATGTGATAATAAAACAGTAATGGTAATGGTTCGTGTTGCATTAGAAAACCGGAAATCGGTCAAACTAAGTATGTTTGTTTTGACGTTTTACAGAGATACGAGTAGTTTTTGAAAGTTAATCACTTCTACTTTTATACACACACTTTATTATAATTTTCAAGTTATATAATTAAGTTAATAACTTTAAAAACAAAATAAAATATATACACAAAAAGCTAAGCAAAAACAATAAAATTGTGAAAAACTCTTCTATTGGCCATTTACATTATTTACCAAATTATCTTATTTTTTTAAGAACTTTCACCTTCAATTCTTTGTTTCTAAATCGTTTCTTTTTGAAGAAAAATAATAAAAACCTTAAGTAGAAAGAAAGAAATTGTTGAATGACTTACCTCATTAGAATTGTCTGATTTTTTGTTAAATTCCTTGATTTTCGTCGTTTCTTTGGAAGATTCTTCATTTTGCTTTTGGGCAGCATTTGTATTTGAAATGCTGCTCTTTGGTTTTTTATTAGTTTGGGTTTTTGCATGGGAATTCGTCGTTTTATTCGTTTGATTAGTAGTATTTGTATTGGTCGTTGCATTTCTGCTTAAATTTTTAGAATTTTGTAATATTTGTAAATCCTTTTTCAGTTGCCCAATATTACGTTCCTTAGTTTTTATTTCCTCTAGCTGTAGAAGATAAGAGAATAAAATCAATTATTTATACCAAAAAATAAAATAAAATTTCTCTTTAAATTTTTATATTGGGTGTACAAGTTAATAATGTCGATTTCGACAACATATGGCTTAACTATCATATACGTATTGTGTCAATAATAACAAATATGGTATTTTGGAGGGTAAACATCTGTCATTATAATTCAGTATTCGATAGACGTCACATTTTTTCTGAAGTCTGATAACATTCTTTCATTTGAAGAAAACGACTACTAAAATCATATTCACACTCACAAGTGACCTGGTGAAGGTCTCCGAGTAGGGTCGTGCGAACAGGGTCGATTTTAATGCAAGTAAGATTCAATGTTGTTTTTAATACACAGGCGTGGTGGTGTGCTGTCATCTGTGTCAATGGGTAATGTGGATATTGAGGAATCAGATGCTCTTGATGTTCTGGGCATGAGAATTCACTGTGACGTTCGTTGGAATGATCACATATTTCAAGTGTCGAAAGAAGCTTGGTTTTTTGAGACGGTGCAAGAAATACTTCAACCCATCTAATCTCCTTAATATTTACCAGACCTATATCCATCCCAAAATGGAATACAACTCTCATGTATGGGCCGATGCTTCAAAGTCTATTTTGGAGCTTCTCGACCGCGTACAGGAGATGACGAAGATGCTCATCAATGACGGTAGGGTAGCCAACTCCATCGACACATTGGAGCACCGTCGCAATGTGGCGTGTATTTCATTGTTTTATCGGTACTATAATGGAATGTGTTCTAACGAAATTAAGGAATTAATTCCCAAAAATCATATATTTTTACGTAGTACTCGTATTTCTCGTAGAGCGCATCCTTTTGTAGTTGATTGTCCAGTAAATAGCACAACGCATTATAGGGAGAATTCGTTCTATGGTCGCACTGTTCGGTTGTGGAATAATCTTCCAGCGAAAGTATTTCCTGCCACTTACGACATGAGTAAATTTAAATCTAACGTCCATAAACACTACTCCCTCTGTCCTCCTCCCAAAAACCCATTTTCCTAGTACCAGCACAATGCACTGCTTGAGTAGGGGCCATCCCCTGGGTGCTGGTCTTATATAAAAAAAAATTCAATAGTGGTGATTTCGACACAGAAGACAAGGAGAGGCCTGGTCAGCCGAAAAAAATTGAAGATGAGGAATTGGAAGCATTAGTCGACGAAAGTTGTTGTCAAACGCCAGAGAACTTGCACTATCAAACCAAAAAGCCATTTCCCAACGTTTTAAAATATTGGGTTCATTCAAAAGCAAGAGTACAGCATTGGGCGACCATATGAATTGAAGCCGAGAGTTAGAAATGATGCTTGAACGCTATAAAAAAGTCATTTTTGCATCAGATTGTTACTGGTGATGAAAAATGGATACATTACGATAACTCCAAGCGAAGAAGTCATATGTAAAGCCCGGCCAGCCAGCCAAATCAATGCCGAAGCCGAATATCCATAACGTCAAGGGAATAATCTGTATCTGGTGAAATCAGAAGGCTGTTTTGTATCATGAGCTATTGAAATCGTATCAGATGATTACAGGGCACCTGTACCGAACACAATTGATTCGTTTTAAGAGAGAAATCACCGAAAACCCGCCAGCAAATTCGACCACACACGAAGCCATAATTTTCCATCATCATGCATGTTGCAAGACCGGTCAAAAACTATCTGAAAAACAGTGGATGGGAATTTTGGCTCACCCGCCTTTAGCCCAGACCTTACCCCTTCTGACTAACATTTGTTTCGATTAATGCAGAACGCCTTTACTGGAATACGCTTCACTCCAGAACAGCGTATCAAAAATTTGCTTGATTCATTCTTTATCTTAAAATCAAAGCAGTGCTTTAGGCGCGCATTCCATATACTACCAGAAAGATGGGAAAAAGTAGTGGCTAGCGATGGACAATACTTTGAATAATGTATCAATTCATTTTGTTATAAAACACATTATTAACTTGTATACCCAGTATTTTTTATACTCTGCTATAAAAATTTTGTTAAGAAACATCCACTGATATCCTTCACTATAAAATAGTCTTAGTCTAGTTTTAATATTGAAGATCTTCTAGTTTGCAAAAGTTATATGATGCTGTTATGGTCCGAAATCATAGAAAAAAAAATCTTAAATTTACGTGTCTTAAAATGCTTATATACTTACACAAATCATTTCTGTATTCATATTCTTTAATAACCAAATTTATATGTCTATCAAAATGTTAATTGTTTTGTTAACGTTATTCAATTAAACGTTACTATTTTTTGTGCCCGATAAATATATATACTAATGTGTGTAGTATGTATATATTTTTTTATCATACAAACCAAACATTTATTTCATACATACTTGCACATGAGCTAAACGAAAACAAACCGCAAGCAATCGTGGGAAGTTTTTATGCAATTTGGCTAAAAGTCCTAAAACCGCACTCCGCACACACATAATGTGTAGACTTATCGATTTTTTTTTTTTTTGCAAAGAAACAAATTGTAACAAAAATATAAAAAATGTAACAAAAAAATAATATGTAACGCACAACTTTTGTTCATAAAACATTTAAGGCTATTAAAAATTGCTTAATACACTGCGTGTGTATGTGTATACATGTGTGCGTGTGTGTTTGGCTTTGGTTTTTAGTTTTTTTTTTGCCAACTGAAAACGAAAATCCATAAAAACGCGCACAAATATCGTATCAAGCCTTTACGGCTCAAACATACTCGTAACATTCTCCTTTTAGTTTGCCTTGCCACTTGCAGCCACTTTTTAAACACCGATTATGACTTCGTTTTCATAAAAAATACACAAAAAGAGCTTTTAATAATTAACAAAAAATCCATATATCTTATACTATATATAAAAATGAATGTGTGTTTGTATGTATGTTTGTTTGTTTGTACCATCTAGACAGCTAAACGACTGAATCATTTTTTTTTAATTTTTACTCTCTGTATGTCTGAAAGGAACTAAAGGTTATATAAATCTTAAAAATTCTAACTGGGCGGTGCCATGCCCATACAAATTAGATAATTATTTATCTATATCTTCAATATTTTGATAGTAAGAGTCTCCAAATTTGGTCTACATAGCTCCATAGTCAATCAAAAAGTGGTCGAAATACAACCTCCCATACAAACTAAATATTAGTTTTTGTAAATCTTGAGAACGGTTAAAGCCAAAGCTTCTTAATTTCATCTGAATAACTTAATGGTTAAACAAATCGTTAGTCATGAAGTAGGCGGAATTGTATGAGTGGGCACGGTATCTCCCATATAAACTAAATATAAATTGTTTTTATATCTTGTGAGCGGTTAAAGTGTAAGTTTCTGAATTTGGCCTAAACGACTTCGTAGTTATCTACTATAGAGCTGCTTTTGATAGTCAAAGATGTTTCAAGCCATATCTGAGTTTGGTATCCATGCAAAATTAGTACGACGTTGTAGGATGACATTAGCTGCTACGCGTTCCTCAGCTAAAATAAGAAAGAACATCTCCTGGCCGTTCATTGCCAAACTAAGCTTCAGACAGGGAGACAGCCTATGGTGTGATCTTTTTAACATCTTGCTGGAAAAGGTTACACGAGACGCCGGTATGAATACAGACAACATATGCTACTCACTTATGCCAACGGAAACATACATATGTGTGTAGGTTCAACAGGGTGATCAGTTATTAGCACCTGTGAAGATAGTCTCTAAAGTCGAGATAGTCTCTAAAGTAAGTCTGGCAGTAAGCGGAAATAAAACGACGTTGATGGTATCAACGCACAAAAATTCAATAGACTCGGGCAGAAAGTGGAAGTTGGAAACTACAACTCTGATATAGTCAACGATTTTATGTACCTAGGCTCTACCATAAACAAAACTAACAATATTAGTTCTGAGATAAAAAGAAGAACAATACCGGCGAATAGATACTATTTTAGACTAAATATGTATGTAAGCAGTCTAAGAACAGAGCCTCCTCTGGACAAAACACTGATACTACCCGTGAAAGCAGGTCAGGGAGTGATTGAAGTATTCGAGAGAAAAATTCTTCGTAAAACTTATGGACTGGAGAACATCGATGTCGTATGAACCATAAGCTATATGCCGAAATTATCATAGTTAAACGTATTTAAATGCAACGATTACGTTGGCTAAGTAAGAATGGATAAACATGCGCCAGCTAAGAAGTCGTTTGAGTATGAACCTGCTGATGGTTCACGCAGAAGGTGAAGATCCAAACTCCGATGTAAGAATCAAGTAGAAGAAGATATCTTAAAATTTTTTTTCAGAAATTGAAGAAGTAATGCAGAAGATCGTAGCGCTTAAAGATCTCTTCTATGTTCGACCACTGGAGCAAACGCTCTGTCACGGCCACCTAAGTAAGTAAGTAAGTAAGACTTCGTATTCAATACAAATCATTAGATCTAAAATAGGTGCGATTGGATAAATGGGCGTGGCACCTTCCATTCATACTAAATACGGCCTTTTTTATATGTAGATAATAACAATTAAAACTTCGCTATCTATTAACATCAACGAAAAAGCAGGAAAGATTAGAAGAACAGGTATTGAACATAGCACACCGCGTAAAAACTATATATATATAATATACAATATAAATTAATGTGTGTTTATTTTTAGACTGTATACAGCTAAAAAACATACTCTACAGTTTGTTTCTCCAAGGAACTTTAGGCTATCTTAACGTTTGGATTTGAACCGGAATGGAATAAAATGGGAAAAATGGTTAAAAAGTAACTAAAATAGTAGTTAAAATAATAATTATTATAGGGGTAGCGAAGCACATCGGGTTTCAACTAGTATGTTATGAATTTCTTGAGCTTATATGTTTGTTTGTTTGTCATTCACTCACGCATAAACGACTGACTCGACTTTGTTGAAAATGGAAAACAAATAGATCAAGTTAACGAAAGTGTAAATTTTTCAAAATTACACCCAGGATAGGCTAATAGGTGGGGGAAACGGGCAAAATAAGTGAAATAAATTTTTGGTATTTAATAGGGGGTAAAAGAAGTTTTATTGGTTCATAGTTGATTCCTACGAAACACATATTATTACTGTATTTCTTGGAACTATAAACGATAAATTCTTCCAACTTTTCACATACTATTCTATTTTAAAGTTGCACATTAGGATCAAAAATTAGCGTGGCACCTCCCATAAAAAATAATAAATATCGTACATCTCAAAAAATATATCAGAGGGAGTCATCAAACGACGTCTTAGTATTTTCTATATAATGAAAGACAGGTGGAAAAAAAATGGATGGGATCGGGAAAAAGGAGATTTATCTCCTATTTATTGTACACATATCCTATATGCAATATATATAAAAATAGATTATGGGTTCTTCAGAAAACAACTGGACCAAAAAAACTCTCAACAGGTGGCGCTGTAGGCCATTCCTTAATCTCTGCTCCTGTTAAAGGAATTTTACAGAAATTTGGCATGTCGATTCTAAGTTCTGAACTGGCATGGTACCTCCCATACAAACTAGATATTGAATTTTGCGTATCTTGAGATTTGTAAAAGAAGATTCTGAATTTGGTTTAAATAACTTGGCAGTCAAAGCAAATTATCAATTTTAATTGATAAGTGGGCGTAGCATATCCAATATCTAGTAGCTATTAACTTTTGTATATCTTGACAACAGTTATATTAAAAGTTTCTAAATTTTGTTTAAACAACTTCTTCGACAGGACACATCATCAGTGAATAAGTGAGCGTGACAGATCCCATTTATACTAAATATAAAACTTTACATGGGTCATCAGCCAAAAAGCGGAAGAGATTGGATAAGTGTATATTGCACAAGGCACACCGAGTGAAAGCTATTTTATATATCTATTCTTATCTGTGTATATAAAAACAAGTCGTCTTTTTATGATGGAGTGTTTTTCCATATAGAGTATGAGCATTTCTTTGAATTATTCTTATGAGAAATACATTTTATAGGTTTACAACACGAAGGCTCCCAGCAAGGCATTAATGGTTACTCCAGTACATATATAGAATTCAGGCAACGCCGGGTGCGTGAAACTTATAATAAATAATAACAACAACTTAATGTTGATTAAATAAAAAAAGCAAAAAAAAAACTGCGAAAAGATATACATACATATGTGCGCATATATGTATACATACTTTTAAAGCCAAATTAAAATTTATTACTGCATTTAATACTTCAAATGACATCTACTTAAATTATTTGAAATAAAGTCTGTACTGATGCATACATAGTAAGACAGATAGACTCTCACTTCGATATGCAAATACCTAAAATTAAAATTAAAATTTCTTGTTTGTTTTCTTAAATAAAACTAATTTGCTATACTATAAGTTCATTGACTTGTCTGAAGTTTTAAGTTTTAGGTTTTCAGTTTCTTTTTTATTTGCGTCTGACTGTTTCCTGTTACACCTTATCATTAGCCAACAACAAAGTTCCTGAGAGACGAAAATAAACCCTTTGGCTGCATGCCAGCCAGCCAGCTAAGGAGCTCGCATGGCCTCTAATCATAATTTCCATGCAAACCAACTATTACCAAATAACTGCAATCGAGCGTACTTCATACACTTGAAGAAATTCAATGAGCGATCGAATAACAAATTTCACTGAATTTTTAAAGTATCGCACAAATCATTTGTTTTTGCGTTTTAATTAAAATTTTCTATTTTCTGAATAAAATGTTATTCTTAAAAAAGAATATGTCTGAAAAATATCAAATTCAATATTGGAATCAAGCCCAACTATATGATATGATACCTAATGCCGCACAGAGTAGTTCTCAGGCCACAAACTAATGCTCAATTTGAAGGAGTGGTTTCTACGCAGCCATGGTGATGTGGGTTTTTATCTATCTCAGCTGTTGGCTGGGCATGCACCAGATGGTAACTACTTACATCGTTCTAAGCTTTATAATTCACCGTTCTGGCCGAATGGTGATGGTAAAATCCAGGGTGCCGATCATGTGTTATTTGAAAACCACAAATTAGAATTCTTAGGAGTATTCTTGAAAGGGAGACTGGTTCAGTAGTTAGAGTAAGGAGTATAATGAGTCTGATGTTGTGCTCACAGGTAATGTGAAACAAGATTGCAAGATTCTCTGCGAACGTCGTAGGGATATCCAAACTGTGGGTGTTTTTAGTGATTTCACTTCTTAAAAAAACTGTTCTTAAGACAAAGTTTGTTTTTGTTTTTTTTTTTTTAACTGTTCTTAGGACAAAGTTTTTCTTTAATTATAGGCAACAAATTTCAATTTGATCATAAGCATTTTCTACTCACGGCCAGAGTTAAAGTGAAATTTTGATAAGATTTTTAAAAGAACATTATGTGAAAGCTTGCTAGGTATGTAGAAACTGATCTAAATTCAATTTAATGAAGCCAAATAGTATATAAATTAAATGGTTTCGAAAGCTAATTTACATACATAGATATTAACCGAATTCAATCTGACATCACTACAGTACAGTACAGTATTTACATACACATTTCATGTTTTCACTTTTCTGTCTTTCTCTCAGTGTGCTTAAGACGTTATAAGACGGCTGGCTGGCTTGGGCGCAAACATTTTTTATATTTATTTATTTTTTTTTTTTTTTGTGCTGCAGTAAAACTCATTTTTTAAATATTATGAATGAAGGAGAACCATGCTCATGAAGCCTATGATTTAGCTGTGATTCAAGAATTTTGTGAATGAGTCAGTCACAGAGCTCCAGCGAAGGATACTAATTTTGAACATTTTCTCACGCACATTACTACGAAAACAAAAAGTAACGTACATACGTTTACAAAATAAATAAAACAAAACGAACAATAAATAAAAAAGCCAAAGATCATTCATTGAATTGAATTTTTCCAAACACATAGTCAAAATATTGTAAAATGGCCAGTAAAAGTATTTGTTTGCTCACTTTTAATTTCATTTGAAATCCATTCACACTTGATCTTAAAAGATAAGTTTTTTTTATTGTAATCTTATCTGAAATCATATATTTTAATTAAATTTTTTGATTCCAATCGCATATTAATAAATATCATACAGTCCATCTTGGCCGTCTTAAATCTATAGGGTGATTTTTTAACCATTTGAGTTTTAAAAACTGAAAAATATTGATTCTGATCTCTACTGTCACGAATTAACACAATTAAAGCAAGCAATTTAAATTCAATTCAAAATCAAACGAAAACAGCCAGAATTGATCAAAAAAAGGGGGCTCATCCGAAGAGTTCAGGGTAAACTCAGGGGTACCGCAAGGCTCTGTTCTTTCTCCTACTCTTTTTCCAATATTTCTTTCTCTTTTGCGGATGGCAGCAAGATTTGTCACTCATATTCTTTTGATCGTAGACCGAGCCTTTTCGAGGTTGGGGCAAGAAGGATGAATATGAACGACACACGCACAAGTGACCTGGTGGAGGTCTCCGAGAGGGGTCGTGCGAACAGAGTCGATTTTAATGCACGTAAGACTCAATGTTGTTTTTTAACACACAGCCGTGTTGGTGTGCTGTCATCTGTGTCAATGGGTAATGTGTATATTGAGAAATCAGATGCTCTTGATGTTCTGAGCATGAGAATTCACTGTAACGTTCGTTGAATTGATCACATATTTCAAGTGTCGAAAGAAGCATTCAAGTGCCTTGGTTTTTTAAGACGGTGCAGGAAATACTTTACTCCATCTGATCTTCTTAATATTTACAAGACCTATATCCGACCCAAAATTGAATACAACTCTCATGTATGGGCCGGTGCTCCAAAGTCTATTTTGGAGCTTCTCGACCGCGTACAGGAGAGGGCGAAGATGCTCATCAATGACAATAGGGTAGCCAACTCTATCGATTCATGGGAGCACCGTCGCAATGTGGCGTGTGTTTCATTGTTCTATCGGTCCTACAACGGAATGTGTTCTAACGAAATTAAGGAATTAATTCCTAAAAATCATATATTTTTACGTAGTACTCGTATTTCTCGTAGGGCGCATCTCTTTGTAGTTGATTGTCCAGTAAATCGCACAACACATTATAGGGAGAATTCGTTCTTTGGTCGCACTGTTCGGTTGTGGAATAATCTTCCAGCGAAAGTATTTCCTGCAACTTACGACATGAGTAAATTTAAATCTAACGTCCATAAACACTACTCCCTCTGTCCTCCTTCCAACAACTTATTTTCCTAGTACCAGCACAATGCACTGCATGAGTAGGAGTCATCCCCTGGGTGCTGGTCTTATATAAAAAAAAGTGCTGTGTTCCATCATAGCAACGCCAGACCACACAGACCTTTGAAGACCCGGCAGAAACTGCAAGAGCTTGCTTGGGAAATTTTATGCATCCACCATATAGCAATCGATCGATCTCTGTAGTACACTCTTAATGGCGTAAATTCGAATCCCATAGTGGTCTGCAAAACTCAATTGGTTCAGTTTTTCACTCAGAAGTTCTACGATCCGAATGCACATACATATTTGATTTAATAAAGCTCGTTTGAATAATAGATTAATGTGTTTTATTTTGGTAAAATTATGTAACTCTTTCGATAATAAGCACTAAACTAGGAAACAAATACACTTAAAACGCTTAACGTCATTAATTTACCAAAATAATTAATAGTTTTTCGCAAAACGTTGCTTAAAAACCTTTAAAAAATCTCGACAAACTGTATTTGTTTTTGATTCTTGACAAGCTATCTGGCAAGCCTACTCCGGATGCACACCAAATACGACAATTCTGTTTGTTGGCTCACCACCAATTTAGCCAAACGTGACTTTCGACGATTATGACGTAATTTACGAAACCAAATAGCGAAAAAAAATCACCCGGTATATAAATGTTTCAAATTAATTAAAAATTATTTTTTTTCGCATTTTGTTTTTTCAGCCTTTGCAATTACTGAGTTAATTGAAAACTGAAAACATTTGTTTCTTACCCCATTGAAACTTTAGCGTTGTCATCAGAGAAAATACGTTTTTTTCTTTTTTCATTGTCCATTAAATTATGTCGGATTTGTATAAGTCTATTGCAAAAATTAAATGTAAAACTTACCAATCGTGATATTTCATTTTTGGCAGATTTCTGAATTTGAGTCAATCGGATTTCATAAGAATCTTTTAATTCGCGTATATCAGCTGCTTTACGTCTATCAGCGTCGCAATTAATCTGTAAAAAGTTGCGATGTTTTTTTCATTTTTTGAGTAACGAAAATTCAAATTTTCAATCGATTTACTATTTCTGTAGTGGGGGAGAACACGAACATACAAACATACATTTACAAAACGAAGACATGCAAAATTAGTTGGAAACAAAAATAAAAAAAAACAATAGTTTTCTTATAATCTATTTAATATCGAATGTTATTATTAGTGGTTGTTAAAAACAAAAAAAACAAAAACCTTTGAATTAGAATTTATGAAAATACTCCCCATTCCATGAAGTAAATAAAAATACACAACGTAAGTGATGATAATGTCATTTGAAGCTCCGTGTTGAATGCCACATGTTGCAAAGCCAATATAAGTGAAATTGAAAGCGAAAATGTAATGAACGTAAAAAGGGAAAAATGAGAGATAGACAGACGGTCAGAAAAGAAAAGTAAATTCATTAATATAATTAATGATTGGCAATGGGCGATAATCATATTGTGTAATGATTGTTTTCATGCAGTTCGACTGATAACGTTTGGCCATTACCAGTGCCATGTCATCCCTTTAATTTGTTACTCTGGCCGAGACGGAGTATAAAATATTGTGGACATCTTCAAAAGGCCAACAGTTGTGACCGTTTTGTTTAATAGCGAATATGTGTCGCTCATCTTGGCTCTTCAGCAGCATGTTGCTTATCATTTTTAGCTGTAATTGCTTTGTGGCAGCACCGGATGATGACAGAAATGATAACAACGGCAAAGATCTTCTGTTGCCCGAACAATTTGCAAATAAATTAAAACTAATCGACTACACAAGTCGTATATTTTGCAATTCTCGAGTGAAAGTCGTAAATGTTTATTTCGAAAATGAAACATCTCTCAACTATCCTGGTGAAATATTAAAAATGCTTAACAGTTGTGGTGTTTCGCACATATCCTATAGGTAAGTGGTAGGAGAAAATAATGCCTTTTAAATGTAAGTTACTTGAGTTAAGATCATACATAAATATACATGTACATACATACTTACATACATGCATCAGTATATGAATGCATATACTGGTATCGTAAAAAAGACTTGAAATTTTCTTTTTTTGGAGACAAAATTTATAAAACGAAAATCGTTACACGAATTTCATAAATACTACAAGAGATCAAAGCATCAATTTGTTTTGCACACTAGATCTTGGTAGATTTTTTTTGGATCAATTTGTACGTAAACGCCAAATCGGACTATAACATGTGAAAGGTCCATCTTCTGTACAAATTTTGTTTATTGAACTTGCAACTCACAAGAAAACGTTAATAGTTCCTTCTTTTCGAAAGAATAGATAAGAATTTTTACATCAAAGAAGCTTAATATTGAATGCAACACAACCGGTACATTTTAGAAAATGTCAACTATGAAAATGGCTAACAAATATTTCGCGCATAGGAAACAGGTATTTCTCGCGGAAGAGAAGATTATTGAACACAAAGTTCTTTCAATTTAGATTCAATCATATTTGTGACAAAACTTTTTTTTTTCTTAAATAACAATTTGTTTTATTTTTTCTTTCAGAAACAAATTCAAAAAACGACCTCTGGATATACTCAAAGACGACGGTATTGATATGTATCTGATAATGGTGTTGCACGATATTTTTCAAGCAGTCAAATTAAATATACTTCGTCGGAAATCAGCCTCAAAGCACTTGACTTATATAGTGCTTATGATAGAGGATTCGCTTTCGATAACGGATCAGTGGCTGTTAAGTACATTTGAAGACTTTTGGAATATGTGGATCCTAAATGTGGCTATTATTTACTATAGTAAGGACCATTTGCATGTCTATCGCTATGATCCATTTTCGCAACGCCTTTTTCCCGAAACAAAAATAGGCAGTCATCATCATCTCACCGTAAGAAATGTTTTTCCTAAAACTGTTTTAAATATGAGACTTAAGCCACTTCGTGTGTGTATGTATAACGATGGCATACGTACGGTATTCGATAACGGGAATAGAATTTTGGGTAGTGACGGTCTGATGTCTGAATATTTGACAGAACGTTTAAATGCCACACGTGTCGTTCATTTAGTTCAAAAGTATGGCAATAAGTCCATACATCACGACATTTGTTTTCGGGAAATTGTAGAGGAAATCGATGATTTGGCCATAAATATAAGATTTCTGTCATTGGCGACATTTTATAGAAGAGTTGAATATACTGTAGTTCATAGCAGGGATGATTTGTGTGTTATGGTTCCGAAAGCCAAAACAGCTTCTACTTTCTGGAATCTAGTGCGTTCATTCAAAATAGATGTTTGGTTACTGATTTTAACCACTTTGATATTGGCCGGGTGGTTCTGCATATTTAATTACAGTAAAATCTGTTCGAATGGTAAATTTATATTGCAGCTTTATGCCTGTATTATTTCCATGCCCTTCTTAAAGCTACAAAAACCCACATCGTTACGTCTGTTTTTATACGTCTGGCTGGTCTATGGCATGTTAATATCGGCTGCCTTTAAGGGTAACTTAACAGGTAATTTGGTTAATCGTCGATATCTGCCTGATATCAATACCATACAGGATTTAGCAGAGTCTCCATATCTTTTGGCCGTTTTACCACGTCACACCAAACACTTGCAACATTATTTAGATCCCAAGAACCAATACAGTGCTTTGTTACTCGATAAGGTAGTCGAAATACCCGATGAACAATTTTATTACTTAATGGAAAGTAACAACGCAACTTATGCTTATTTGCAAAAGTTTCATGTTTCCTGGTTTCATGTAAATTCCCGCCATCATACTAAACGGGGGCATCCTCTGTTCCACGTCATGCAACAGAGCATTGTACCATTTCATGCGGTCTACATCGTTCCATATGGTTCACCATATTTGGGTTTTATAAATACGCTTATGCGCAAGGCTCAAGAATTTGGTTTTATTAACTATTGGAATCGTATGATGACAGCCGCTTTTCACATTTCTCGAGGCCGTTTTATGCGTAGGAGAAGCGATGAAGACGATCCAGTAGTTCTTAAATTGGCTCATTATAAGGCCGTTTTCTGTTTTTTATTTATCGGCTTAACTTTATCGACGTTATGTTTTTTAGGTGAATTATTAAATACGCCAGATGTGAGAAATAAGCTAAAAAACTTTAAAGTTCATTTGAGCTTTTGAAGTCCATGAACAATTTTTTTTCTGTGAATTAATCATAAATTTAGATTTGAAAACATTTAAAGCAACGCCATGCAAGCTCTCAACTTTTTCGCTTTAAAGCAAAAGCTTTTAAACTCATCTTTAAAGTTTTTATTGAAAAGCAAAAAAGCTTAAATTTTTTTTGAACACCTCCTTCATAAGCAGAATGCTTCTTCAGACAGCATTGAATAACTTTTCCTTAGGCTTCTAAAAGCTTTTACAGAAACCTTAAAGCTTTAGTTATTAAAACAGCACTTAAACTTGTTTCAAACGAGAACAAACATGCTTTTCATTCCTAATACAAAACAAACTTTAAAGCATACCCTTTAACTTACCACTTTCTTTTCTTCCAGAGCTTTATTAGCTTCTTTTAAGGCATTTATCTCATTGGTCAGTCTTTGTATTTCATAATTGACTAGGCCACCCATGGATCCTTGTGGCAAGTTTTCATTATTTGTAGCTGCAGATTCAGCTTTCTTATTAGCGCCAGCTTTTTTCAAAAGCTCAATCGCATTTTGTAACTTTTTCACTTCATTTTTCCACTTACGAGTTTCGGATTCATTTTGAGCTCTAAAAAGAATTTAAAACATTATTTTTTCATGATTAAAAAAAATATTAGACTAGAACTTACCTCAAAACTCGTACAGCTCCCTTCTCCGTATTTAAACTCGATTTAAGCTCATTTATTTCCAAGCGCAATTGCTCTGTGAGTGAATTCAACTTTTGTATAGTTTGAACATTTTCCTGCAGCTTGCGCTTAAGTCTAGGTGGTGGATTTACACTGACTGTCTTGACGATGGGTGAATCTGTGCTTGAGAGTTTAGAAGACGGAGGCAAAGGCGGCTTACCGGACACAGGTTTTTCAGATTTCTGTGTCAGTATTGGCGAGGTACATGTATTACTGGCAGTAGGATTTGTATTGATATTTTCTTTGATCTGTAGTCTACCTCTACAATTTAACTGCATGCCTTCGATACGTGTTCTTTTCTCTTGATTCACAGAATCATTAACTGAGGTCAGTGAGGCAGATAAAGTCTTCTTGCGTTTGAGTTTATTTTTGGGCGAACACATTTCTTGCCACTCATCTGTGGGTGCCTTTAAGGTCGGCTTTATCACCTTTGCGCTATGATTTGTTAGATCGTTAAACGTTTGTTGCTTCTGCTTAACCCTTCTATAGCTTTCGGTTATATTTTCTGCTAGCCTAGTCACAATCTGTGCTTCGCTCCTATTGGGCATAAGAGGCTCTGAAGCTTTTAAAATATTTGCAGGTCTATCTAACGATACACTAGAGGTCGTTTTGGTCATTTTATCTGCCATTTTTTAAATAATTCATACAAAGTCTTAAGTGTTTGTATGAATTTCGTTTATAAAGTAAATTTTCTTCTCCTTCTTTAAGGGAACAAGAATAGATCCGACCTATGTTTTGTTCTCGAAAGTAGACTCTCTACTTTTCTTTGTTATTTTTTTCTTCGTCTTCCTTCCTTACTCTTAAAAATTAGGAGCTTGTGTGTATAAAAATGTGCAATAAAACGTAAAAAGCTTTAAGCGTGTAATACGTAGTTCTCTGAAGCTTTTGCAAAATTTGTCTACTTTTTCTGCTATTTCTTCTTTAATGTAAAAAAGAATTTTTAGCAAATTTTATTTTTGTTTATATAATTTAAAATGTAATATTTAAGTATTTGAAAATAAATGTTGTAAAACTGTAATAATTCCTAATTATTTATCTTTGTTGTTTCATTTGTATGTTTTGGTATTTTCTTCTTAAGCATTTACTATTTCCGGTATGGCACTTCGTTGGATTCATTAATGGCGTTTAACTGAAAAGACAAAAAGTAAAAGCAAAGAATTTTTCTTATTGAGTGTTTAGGTATTAGGAAAAAAAAAAATAAAACTAAAAATATTTCAATACTATGAAATCAATAATCAACACCATCCGTTTAAAAATGCATTTCTTTTTTAGATTTAATACGGGCGTCAGTCATAATATTTTAAATCATTTTGCGAAATAAAATTAAAATAGGGAGACAAATAAAGCAGAAAACAAATCTGTTTTGATACTTAACAAGTTAAGAAAGATTTTAATGAAAATTGTCAAGGCCAAATTCTTCTTCTTAAAAAAGTGTCTACAAAATTAATTATTTCACACATTTCAGTTGAATTTCAGCTTCTAAGCACGACTATTTCAACACAACGTAATTCTAGACTAAAATACATTTACAAACTTGCTGTCACTATGCTTAGGACAATTACATTATAAGCTGGCCAGATTTTGTATAGTGTTTAAAAGTTTTCTAATTTAACCTGAGCCGAATTTTACCTCATTTCTATTGAAAATAATCAGTTTCATAATGTACAGTGAAAATTCGATATAATGAATCTACAGGGAGTCGAAAAATACTTTGTTATAGGTATTGATTTGTTATACACATGTATCAGTAGAACCTTTGTCTAACGAAATTGGAAGAAATACAAAACAAAATTCCTATTAACGAAGTATTTTTGAGCTATGTATGTACATAAACTATGTGACATAAACATACTAATAGAAAAATGCCCTATTCAAAAAGTAAATAAATGATGAAACACTTTTGTTGTTAGTTAATCAAGTTAATCAAAATTAAACGGGACTTTCCCTTTTTGTTTAATTTTTTTTTTTATTCTGACTTCGTTGTGTAGGGGCCTTTGAATGAATACTTTGCTATATGCAGAGGGGCTTTACATATGCACTTGCAAACACATTTAGATTGTGTTGTTTTTAAATCGCGACTTTCATCTGATTCGCGACTTTATTCTGATTTCATTGTATAGAGGCCTTTGAAAAATACTTCGTTATACAGAGGTGTTATAGCTTAAAATTACTATGTTATAGCTACAGTACGCTTTTGTAAGCAAGACTTTGGAAGAAAGACGTTTTTACAAGGGACTTGTGATATTGAGTTTTTCGCTTACTTCATTCTGATTTCATTGTCTGGAGGCTTTTGAAAAATACTTCTTTATACAGAGGTGTTATAGCTTAAAATTACTATGTTATAGCTACAGTACACTGTTGTAAGCAAACTTTGGAAGAAAGACGTTTTTACAAGGGACTTGTTATATTGAGTTTCTCGTTATAACGAAGTTCGCTATATCGAAGTTACACTGTATATAGGATAAAAAAAAACATCTTAGGAATCTCTGTTCAGTACACAAATACTTTTCAACTAAATATATACTCTGTTAGAAGAAACATTTTTTGAAACTATTAAAAAATTAAGCCTAAAAATATGCTTTAATTTATTTATTACAGCATTAACACCCATGTAAACTAATGCTTTAAAAGCATTAGTCTGTTAACAAATTAATAGCAGAATGAACTTATAAGCAGCAGTCAACAAAATAAATATGTACAATAAAGCTGTGGCATTTTGTTGAAACAGTCAATGGCCTAATTTAACCCAGAACAGCTTTACAAGGGTTTTGCTAGCCAATATTACTATGAACTCATATATAAAATAACAGCTTCAATGGCAATTTTCTCAAAAAAAAAAAAAAAAAATATTTAGAAATTCGCCCTTTAAGTTCCAAACTACAGAAACAAAAACAAAATTTTTAATTTTATTTCAATTATATATACATAGGAAATAAATCCCTATGTGTGTTTTACATTTTCATTAAAAAACAAAAAACAAAAAAAACTATTCCAAGGGAGTTGAGCGACCTTTAACTCACTTTTCGCTTTTCATTACATTTTTTTCCTCCTTCTTTTTCTTACAAAGCCATATGGTTAGAAATGTCTCCATGCTGTGCAACTTATAATATTTCTACATACATATAAACAAATGTAATGCTCTTTTAATGCCCTCCATAATTTATGTGTTTTAGCGAAAGCAACTATGAAAAGGTAAAACAATATCGATTTTCTAGCTTTCACAGAAAACCTAACATGGTTATGGACCTTTTTTTGTGGGCTCAAACTTGTTTGGTTTTTCGTGCAGGTCTTGAACTGTTTATTAAAAAATAATAATAATCAATTAATTAATCAATTATTAATCTGCTTATTCCGATTTTATATTTTTAATATTTTTTTTTTTAATTTTTAAGGCCAAACAAATGACGTCAATTTATTATCTCAAAAAAGAAAAAAAATAATTCTTTTGACTTGCTATTCCCTCAGTTTGAATGTTTTAAGTTTACAATTTTATTTACTTTTAACACGCACCCACAAGATTTTTTTTGTTCTTTTTTAATTTTATATGGAATTACAAAATTACTTCTTTAAAATACGCGCAAATGCGCAGATTGTAAAATATAATAGACACTGTAACACATTTTTTTATAAATTTTATTATTTTCAAAACTAAAAAGTGAAATATTTTTTTAAATAATATTTTTCTCTTATAAACAGAAAAATTTTTTTCAAATAATTTTCAGTTTAAAAATGGAACTTTTAAAGCAAAGTATTAAATTGAGACTAAAGTTTAAAATGAAAAGCGAGAATTTGTTGCAATAAAAGAACAAAGAAAATAATTTTTTTAAATATTTTTACAAATATACAAAATACATACATATGTACGTACATTAAGCCTTTCAAGAAACCGAAAGAAATATTTGTACACAAGTAGAAATAAATACACACAATTAATAAAAATTAATTTCTTTTTTGGTTAAATGCAATATTCAACAATTTAATTCTTAATAATTTTCAAGAATAATTTCATTTATTTCTTTTCTGAAAATTTTATTCAACGCAATTACATTTGATCACTAAGATTAACTTTGACGAAAAAGAGATTTTTTTTAAATTTAATTAAATTATTCATATATGTATGTGTGTCTACTTTTTTCCATTTTCTGTATAATTTTCAGATACATAGAAAAGCTCTTGACCTCGAAAAATTCTAAGAAAATTGAAAATCCAGCCATATAATGATTTTGAAATCAATTGGTTACAAATACTCGTATATACATACATACATATGTATGTACACTCACGTAATCTTTTTGGAATTTCTAATTTCTCTCTTTTCATTTTTCAATATAAATTCATATGTTTCACAAGCAACAAGCAAAAAGACTGCTAAATATATACATACATATACGAGGGCTGTTAAATAATTCTGTGGCTTTTTGAGAGAAACACAGTTTTTTCGATAAAAATTCATTTGTTTAATGTTTCTTAAAATTTGTTTATTCCTTCCAAAAAATATGATTTGTAGACCTTGATTTCAGCCTTTTTTCAGATTTAAAAACAAGATATAGTCACTCTGGGCTAAGTCTGGAGAATGCGGCGGATTAAGGATCAATTCGTAGCCTAATTCATGGACTTTTGGCACGGAAACAGCACAGGTGTGCACCCTTATATCTTAGCCAAATGTAGTCTTTTTTATAATTCATTAAATCGACCTAACTTGGCAGAATATTGGCTGTTCTTTCATCCTTTTAAGAAATCATCGCCATGACTTTATCGACTCCTAACACATCTTGGCAAGTGTTTTGACTGCTGTTTATTCTCTAGTGTGTTGCACTGGATCCACATTGCGTTCACTAGCTCATATTGCGGTGGAACAAGCGAAATTTATCACACGATTGTTTGTGAGCAAACTCGGCACACATTTTGCGGAAAATTTTTTCATACCCCAGTGATTATTCAAAATTAAAACCACTGACCCATTTGTGATGCCTATAGCTTTCATAATCTCTTGCACTTTCTAAATTCGCCCGGCCTTATTGAGCATTTTTTCACATTCGGCATTTTCAGACTTAGTCTCAGTTTGAGTTTTGGTTTTTTTCCTCAGCAAGTAATGCTTAATGAGCACCCGAAATTTACGTTTTATGCTTCACTTTTCCAGCTGACAGATGAGCAAGAGCAGTGATGCCCTTTTAGCAAAGAGGTGGGAAATTCAAAAATCACAGAGTTATTGGCCCGTTCTCGTATTTTATTGACTTCAAATACAATTTAAAATGGTTTGATTTAATGATATAAATCAATAAATAAGCCTACATAAGGCTATAATATAATAACGTGCCTTTAACATCGCAATTCGCCCTAAGGTCTGGTTATAAAAGAAGCCAAATAGTGTTGTGCTTTCATCTAAACCAACCTTCAAAATAGATAAAGTTGGGAACAAATTTTAAAATGGTTTCAGTTGTTATAGTCCAAAACCTGTCTGACGTTGACCATCTATCGAACTAAAGATATAAACTGTGCGGTGGTAAAATGGGAGCAGTAAATAAAGTTCTACTTATTAATTGTTTATATTTATTAATATTTTAAATTGTACACAACTGTATACATACATCATAGGTCCCAAAGTTCTGTTTAGACGATTAATAGATCGTACAATATTGTCATAAAAATGTACAGAAAATGTCTTACAACATTGTCAACCTTCAAAATAGATAAAGTTGGGAGCAAATTTTAAAATGGTTTCAGTTGTTATAGTCCAAAACCTAGCTGACGTTGACCATCTATCGAAATAAAGATATAAACTGTTCGGTGGTAAAATGGGAGCAGTAAATAAGGTTCTACTTAATAATTATTTATATTTATTAATATTTTAAATTGTACACAACTGTATACATACATCATAGGTCCCAAAGTTCTGTTTAGACGATTAAGAGATCTTACAATATTGTCATAAAAATGTACAGAAAATGTCTTACAACAGTGTGAATTTACAATTTTTATCAGAGAAAGCATTGGCAGATCATTCTTAGATTGTCAGATGCCCGAATTTTGCACATCTGACAATGACGTCTTTGTTAGAAAAAACATACATATGTACAATGGGATTGCCAGATTTTCTGAAAAATGTTTTGCAACCGTGAGAACTGAGAATATATACTCCGGTCATTGTCAGCAATCATCTAAACAGAGCTTTACAAAAAAATTAAAATTCAAAAATAATTAAATTCAATTAAAAGTAAAATTTTTCTTCATTTTGTTATACATTCAGTATTTCACTTCAACTACGAAGACTAATTTTTTTTATAATTGTATATAAAAAATAAAATAAAATAAATGTTAAGCTTTTAGTCTAATTAAAAATAATTTAAAATATTAATAGTAATAGTAAGTACAAGCAGTCACAATAACGTACTCTTCTATTCTAGTGAAATTGTTAGTTCTATTCATAGCTGATGATCTCAAATGCGAACTATTTTATTCCTTAAAAGAATCTTTGAGCCATTTTCGCTATAATTTGCGTGCAAAACTTTGAAAAAAGTAATCAAAAACAACAAACCAACAGCCAAACTGTCTAAAGTAGGAAATAAATTTGTTTAGTTTTTCATCGTTTAACATTTGATTATAGAGAAATAGGTGTGTTTTCTAACCCACATTTGTGGTGTAATTGAGATAGTCTGGTGTCATCACATATCTTTTTGTTCTTACACCGCATGACATTAAGCAGAGAATTTATGATGATAATTGTTATTTGTTTTACAGTGTCTCTGCCAGTGTCATCTCCACCTACAGCCTGCAATCGGTTTTTAATCTTTCTATCTTTTTCATATTTATATGATTCTCTCTGTTATACTATGAACATACATACATTCATATGTATATTAATTAATTTTAATTTATCTGTTTCCTAATTTAATCGCCACTGGAAATATATCCATGAACGAATATTTCCCTCTGGGCAACATATAATTTTCATTTTAGTGTTGTCATTACAAGCTTAATGAATATTTTCAATTCAAAATTGAGTATTGCTGCTGATAATGAAGTAATAAATAGTTCACATTATTGTTGATATATGTTGTTTTTGTTGTCGTTTTTTGTCTTATTTTAATTGAATTATAATGCTACCTCCCCCCTCTCATTTTTATTATACTCGTATGCCGTCTGTTTGTCTCTTTTCCACAATTTGTATCATCCATGCCACTTGTAGCAACTAATTGCAGCTGTGATCGGCTAGTCTGTTGTAAAAATAATCATCTTTTTAAGTGGGTGATTTTATAAGTAACTTTATAAGTAATGACACGTTTCAACCAGCACTTATTTTGTGTGTGTGTTTTTGTTAGTAATTGCTTGATTTTGAGTGGGAAATATAGCACTTGTTTCTGTTTTCTTTTTAACAATTTTAAAGTCAGATCAATCACAAGATATCGCATTGAATACCTTGAAGATTTCTAAACCATATTTCAAAAGTTATTCATATGGTATAGTGGGTGGTTAGCAAAATGATCAATAAAACCCTGGAAATAAAATGATTATAAAGATAAGGCACTAAATTTGCCAATTGAAACCATGTTCGCCAAGTGGAATTCATTTACTAGCCAACCTACTAATCTTGACAAGCACATATAACACGGTGCGACAAAAAAATAATACATAGCAAATAATACTATTTTTCTGATAGGCGTTATTGTGTAGAACAAGGATCTGTTTTCGGAATTTTCGAAATACCTTCAAAATCTCGAGTTACGGGTGAGTTTTTCGGACCTTCATGCACTCATAAGCAAATTGTTAGCTGGATACTAACCGATTAGGAGATTGTTTTCGGATATGGAAGGCACAAAGTAACCTTGAGGTATATGCGTGTATTTCTCAAGCGAACACATTTTCATCCAATTTTATTTTCAATTTTTTAAACTTTAAAGCTGGTTTTCCAGGTTTTTTTATTTAGACACCCTACTATTCATGACCTTACCACCTTGATTAAAAAGTTCCCGAAATTTATTCAGAAAATTAAAAATACTAGTTTAGTCGTCTAAGCCCATATTGTCTCCTTCAAAGTAATCTTCATCGAATGCAACAACATACTTATGCCAGCGCTTCATCCAATCCTCGAAGCACTTTTATATTCGGTTTTCGGTATGTCCATCAGTGCTTCCTGCGATTTTTCCATTATTTCCTCTCGGCTGCTGAAATACGTTCCCCGTAATGGTTTTTTAACTCGATTCAACAGAAATAAGTCACAGGGAGCCAAATCAGGTGAAAACGGCGGCTGTTGCTTGGTATTTGTAGCATTTTTCGTCAAAAAATTCGAATAATGATAACACAATTCTGGTCTTGTTTAGCGAATTGCTTCACGCAAATAATAATCTTTGCTTAAAGTCTAGCCTTCTGGCAATAATTCATGTTGCACTACACCGTTGTACTACATGAAAACCGTGAGTATTGTCTTCTTTTTTGATTTAAAACGACATGTTTTTTTTGTGGTTCCGGCTCATTTGGAGAACGCCATTCACTTGCCTGATGTCTGGATTGCATGTCTTTTGCGACATCAACCGGTCTCTTTTCTGCATGAAATTGGAGTTTTTTGACATCAACTTTGCTGCTACATGACGGAAACCCAAATCTTAACCAAAATATCTTGGAGGGACCCATGGGCACTGTTAATGTCCTCCGTTATCTCTCTGATGGTTAATATGCGGTTATTGACTAACAATTCTTTTATTTTATCAATATTTTCGTCGGTTTTCGATGTCGATGGTCTGCCACTGCGTTCATCATCTTCGATTGACCCAAGACTACTTTTGAACCGTTTTCTTTAGAGAACTGTTGCCGAAACACTTTGCCAACATTTCCAACGTACCAAGTTCGTTGTTGCTAATTTAAATCCATTTCTAAAATTGTATAAAATCACCAACACACAAAGAAATAAATGTACTCTTGGCTACGTAGCTTTTGCAAATATCAAGCTATGGCGCTAAGATTTAGCAGGAATATCAACAATAGATGTAAAAACTGAACAAAGAAAAAAAACTCAAATCGGAACAATGGGACCGACACACAGGGGTTAGTTGAAAATTGACAGAGTTATTAAGGTTTATATGTAGTAATGTAACCCATGAAAAAATCGCATAATTGTTTGCAAACAAGTTTACAATTTTGTAATCGTACGGTTTTTTCATGAGTTGCTTTACTGAACAGCTTAATAACTCCGTCATTTCTCAACCGATTTCTAAGCCTGAAATCTCATTTTATTCATAAGTTAATACAGTTCCTTAATTAGTCCATAAATGAGACGGTATAAAATAGTGCGCAAAAACGCATCTAAACTTGTGAAATGTAGAATAAACTGGATAAAAAATGTGTTCGCTTGAGAAGTACACCTAGATTTTTTTAAAAGCTACTTTAATGATATATAATATTCAGTTATTAGCTTAGAAGTACGATTTTTACCCGTAACTCAAGATTTTCGAAGTGTTCAAAAATTCTACTCGATAGCGCTGATAGGAAAAGTAGTATCACTTCCCAGCTATTTCAACTTCGTTCTTTTTTGTCTCACTGTGTAATGTGATAATTAAAATGTTTTAAAAATAAGTTAAAATTTCACTAAAGTGAGTTTCCATTTTAGTTCAGCCGACAATGGTATGGTAGGTAAGATAACCGCCTACCACCAACCACGAAATCCTCGGTTCAATACCAGACCAGACCATACCATCAGATAATTTTCAACAGCGGTATTACCTCATAGCACTGCTATCGACTAGTTGTGAGTATTATCGCTATGAAAAGCTTCTCTAACTAATATATCTGCCGTGCAGCTCCCTCTTGTTCAACTGTGGATGTTGCGGGAATTATGTATGTATGTATGTAAGCATGTAGTTAATTTTTTTCATTTTTATTTTTTTTTTTTTGTCTCTTATTATTTTTCAATATTTCAATTTTAAGCTAGAGAAACGAGAGAGCACATTTTAGTGTAGTCATTACGGTGAATTATTTGAACGTGTTTCTTTCCAATCTACTCATCTCTATGCATTACCTTCAAATACTTGTTATACAAACAGATCACAGTGTGTATACTTAAAGGCGAATCTAAGATACTTATAAATTGCTCCAAGCATATACATAAACAGATAATATAAAACGATGCTACTTATCAGCAATCACATGTCGTCTACGTTGATTTTGTTTAAATTATTCACATTCACAATGAAAATTTACACTTAAATCAAAGCTTGTTTATGACCTCAATGATGAACGAACTGATATCAAGTGTTTATAGACAAGTTATTTTAAGTTTTAAAAATAAAGTTGAATTTTTAAAAAAGATTGGATTGGATTGCACTCCAATTCAAAACTTGGTACCAATTTCAAAGGCAATTAATTTCATTATACAAACCCAACAAAGTTGCTGTCAAAAATTGTTTATGATTTGATTAAAAGAAAATCAAAAAATTTGGACATAGAAATTTGCATTAAAAAGCAAAACATTTTTAAAATTACAGTCTTTTTTATTTTATTGTACATTAGGTTTTATAATTTATTTAACACCAAACACTCCCCTGCCTATTAGTTACGTTCTCTTTGTAATTTTAAAGAATCATCAGAAACCATATGAAATCACTTGCCTAAATTTTAACACTTTTGTCCAAGGTTGTTTCCAAAACATTCATAATAATTTAAAAAAAAAAAGATCAATATGGACTTAAAAACAATGCTCTAGACTTTTAACAAAAAGCGAATTATCGATATGGCATTAAAAAACAAAATAAAAAACAAAATAAAGAAGCAATAAAAATTAATGATTTACAAGAAAAAAATAAATAAATAAATGAATGTTTAAAAAAAAAACCAAAAAGTTCTTGAGGAAATCATTAACTCGCCCCCAAAAATTACAAAACTAAAACAGATACAAGTGATAAAAATGTAAGACATTCAAGAAAATATGGTTCTGAAACAATAAAAAAAGGGAAGTTAATTTAACCCAAAAATAAACAAAATAAATTATTTACAATATTGTTTTCGAAATTTTGAAATAGCAAACAAATAAATAAATGTTTAAAGAAAAAATTGTATAAATTTTCAATTTTTATGGGGTGTTAATTAATCAGCATGGAATTGTAGAAGAATTCCAAGATAAATGGAAAACTATTTTTGTTTCTAAAAATAAAATGAATTTTTTAAATCCTTAAGAATGTAAAATAAATGAAAATTCATTTAAAATAAAATATTTTTGGTTTTTGTTGTATTTTAATTTATTTCGAAATAAAAATTTATTACGAATTCAAAAATGAAATAAAATAATTGGCCATAGAACATACACTGGTGCACATTCCTATAAACGCACTTAATTTTCTTCTGTATTTTTGTTATATCTTTGTTGCTCTCATCCAAAAGCAAAATTTAACTATTTTAATGAGAGACAACTTAACGGTACTTTTTAAAAGTAAACAATTTTGTTTTCTTATTTTTGTTGTTTGCCTTAATTATGCGATCAAATATTCTTGGTGCTATTTTAAGTGGAAGATTCGTATAAACGCACACTCGAAATTTGTTTTTAAAAAAGTGACCAAAAATAAAATATTATCAATTTTAGTTTTTTTTTTTTCAACCAAAGGTACGTTTCTAATAGTAATATCTCAACTTACTGTAACTTTTCCTATTTTAATCAATAAATTTCATCACTTTTAAAGATGCCTAAGGGAACTTTTTTGTCCGATCAAGAAAAGATTCAAATTAAATTTTTTCACGACCAAGGATGCTCTAATAGAGAAATTGGACGTAAAATCGGTCGTTCGGAAAGTGTGGTGCGAAATTTCTTTAAGGTCAAAATTATGGAGTTCGCAAATCAACAAAGGGTAATACAAAACCAACAAGAAGACAACTTAATCTAATAAAACAAGAAGCAACCCGCAACAAATTGAATTCCACACAAATAAAGAATAAATTAAATCTTCCTGTGACTTCCAAACACGTTGCACACATTTTACGAAACGATGAAAACATAAAATGGAAAAAGCCGAAATGTAAACCAATGCTAAAAAACACCATAAAGAGAATCGTCTAAAATTCGCAAGAAAATATATGAAATGGACAGATGAGTGGATAAAAGTAATTTTCTCTGACGAAAAAAAATTTAATTTAGACGGTCCAGACTCATACCCATGCTATTGGCACGATTTGAGATCTAAAGATGTTCGGATGTCAAAACGTAATTTCGGTGGTGGCAGTGTTATGGTTTGGGCAGCGTTTTCTGCAGTTGGCAAGTCGAAAATTTGTTTTGTTCCGACAAAAATGAATAGTTCGATTTATAACGAACTGTTAGAAGATGCTCTTCTCTCTTTTATGGACAAAAAAATGGATGAAGATTGCATTTTCCAACAAGATAATGCTGCAATCCATGTTTCTAAGCAATCGAAATCTTGGTTCAATGAACATGGCATTCCTTTGTTGGACTGGCCGGCTTGTAGTCCGGACTTAAACCCAATGGAAAACTTGTGGGGATACATGGCCCGTAAAGTTTATGCAAATAATGCCCAGAATGAAGGCATAAAGGCTGTGACAGAGCTGAAACTAAGAATTAAACAAGTCTGGAAGGAAATTGATTCCGATCTGCTTAAAATATTAGTGGAATCAATGCCAGACCGTATTTTTGAAACAATCCATAACAAAGGATCATCCACACATTATTAATAATGCTACAATGGCCCAAACATTAAAGTGCGTTTATAGGAAAAATACCCTTAAAAATGGCTGTTAATATCGAAAATTAAGTAAAAAAAATAATTAAAGTACAAATGAATTTTTTTTGTAAACAATATTTTAAGTGAAGTCTTAACTAATTTAGTACACAAATTTATAGCCCCCTAAATATTTTCTTGTTTAATTTTTACCTTTTTTTTAAAAAAAGTAATGTGCGTTTATAGGAATATGCTCCAGTGTATACGCATATACGCATACATATAAGTGGAGGACAAATATGATAGCAACAACAAAATACTATAGAAAAATACAAGGCCGTAGTTGGATATCAAAAGTAAGATTTAAACATTACATATATGTTAGCTTTACACGATCCAACTGATTCGCACATCTATATGTATGTATATAAAAGATGACTATAAAATGGGTTGTCATTGATGTTCTCTGAAATGCGTCAACCGATTTGTAAGCCATTAAACGAAAAGTAAAGTTAATACCAAGGTTTTTATGTATATGAGATTTTTGTTGGTCCATTGGTTCGCGAGTTATTGACGCTAGGGAACTGCTTTGTATTGCTTACGTTTTACTTGATAACGAAATTTGTTACAGCATTTAAACTTTGTACTCGTATATATCGTATGTAGATATATAAAAAGCATATCTACATAGAAAGCTATCATTTGATGTGTAGCTTCACTATCGTTCAACTGGTGGTGCTACGCTCATATAAACATTTTTATTTATATGTATATATCTTTAAAACGGTAGTAGTAAGAGTTTGTAAATTTGGTCCAAATATCTTTGTGGACAATACAATGTAGCTCTTCCCATACAAAGTAAATATTGATTTTTGCATATCTTTAGAACGGTAATATTGAAAGGTTCTGAGTTTGGTTTAACAAACTTAGTAGTTAACATATATGAGCGAAATTGAATAAGTAGGTGTGGCATCTCCCCTAAAAATTAATTATTGACTTTTGTATAGCTAGAGAACGATTAGAATAGAAGGTTCTGAGTTAGCACTAAATAACTTCTTAGATAGTACAAAGCATCAGTTAAAAAGTGGGCGGAATCGATTAAGTGGGCATGGTACCTCTCACACAAATTAAATAATGATTTTTGTATATCTTGAGAATGGTTAGAATTGAAGTTTCTAAATTTGATTTAAATAACTTGGCAGTCAATGCAAACCATCATTTAAAAAAAAACATGTGTACAGAACGTTAACAATTAAAGCTTCCTTTATCTATCCACATCAGTCAAAAAGCAGGTACAACACAAAGGCTCCCTGCAATGCGGGAGGGGAAAAAATACAGAAAAGTTTTGCCAAACTCGACTAATAATCAGTTCCTCGTCTCTGGCAATATTAGTTTGGAAGTAAAGCTTTGTCCAGACAACGAGTTGACAATGGAAAATTGAGATAGTAATGTATATTGATTGCACTGTTGCAAGACATTTGTCCGAATCTATGGCAATCCCATTATACATATATATGTTTGTTCTGACTATGATGTCTGTCAGATGTTAAAAATTCGGTCATTGCCTGATATTGCTTGCTCTAGCAATGACAAAAGTTGTAACTTCACATGCTTCTTAGACATTTTCTGAATATTTTTCTGACAATATTGCTAAAACTGACAATCGCTTAAACAGAGCTTAAGAGAATAGTAGGAGAGCACTTAAGATACATCACACTACATAAGAAAATTATATTTAAGCTTTGATGTATTAGACAGAAACTGCGTATAAAACATCACGATTACATATGATTACACCTAAATCAGACACTTAGGATCAACAATGACATAGATAAACACACAGATCAGCTAAGCACATCATCAGAGATTGAAAATAAACTACTCAGTGTGATGTTTAGAGGTGGAATTCTACCCGGTATGAACCAAATAAGAAAACCAGGGTAAAAAACTTATATTATTTATAACAAATTTATTTACCCGTTATTTGCCCATATATTGGGTAAATGTCCCGGTAGAATCTCATCTCTAGTGATGCTAGATTATTAAAATTATTTTATATTTCAATATAATCACCTGAAACCTTAAAACAATTAGTCCAAGCTTTTCTAGCAATTCTATCCCTTGTTTAAAATAATTTTCCTGAAATTCAAAATAATCATTTAGAGCTGCCATTACTTCATCATTCGTGGTGAAACATTTGTCACCAATGAATTTTTCTTAGATTTTGGAACAGATAGAAGTCAGAGGGAGCTAAATAAAGAGAATAAGATGGGTGGTCAAGTAATTCGTACTTCAATTCGTTGAATTTTACCATTGTGGCATGGTGCGTTGCCTTGATGAAAAATTATATTTTTGTCTTATAAACTATTTCGTATTTCTCGAATTTTCAAATTCGATTGATCCTAAAGGTTACATTAATATTCCGAATTTATTATTTTACCTTCTTGAAGATCGTCCATCATTTAAATATCTTTGTAATCCCAAAAACCCGTTCTCATGGACGTTCAAGCCGGTTGAACTGTTTTTGTCTTCTGTTGGTGCACTTCCACCAGCTTAAGTCCATTGCTTGAATTGTTCTTTTGTCTCTGCTGTATAGTGATGGATCCATGTTTCATCAACAGTTATGTAACGATGCTTAAAACCCATTTTATTTTGCTTAACTCGATCCACATAAGCTTGAGAAATTTTAATTCGAATGCGTTTTTGGTCCACTGTTTACAAATGCTGCACCCATCTTGCAGAAAGCTTTATCATCTGTAATTCTTGATGCAGAATAAATGCACTCGATCATTTGAGATGCCTATGGCATTACCGCTTTCACGTACTTTCTCTCGTCGATCATGCAATGCTCTGTTCTTTCTCCTACTCTCTTTCTAATATTTCTTAGCGACTTTCTTCTTCTCACTTCTAATCCTATCTATTCTTTTGCAGATGACAGCAACATTTGTTACTCATATTCTTTTGATCTTAGACCGAGCCTTTTGGAGATTGAGGCGAGAAGAATGAATATGCACGACACACTTACAAGTGACCTGGCGAAAATCTCCGAGTAGGGTCGTGCGAACGGGGTCGATTTTAATGCACGCAAGACTTAACGTAATTTTTTAACATTCAGACGTGGTGGTGTGTTGTCATCTATGTCCATGGGTAATATGGAGATATAGGTGAATAATATGATCTTGATGTTCCGGGCATGAGATTTCACTGTGACGTTGGTTGGAATGATCACATATTTCAAGTGTCGAAAGAAGCATTCAAGCGCCTTGGTTTTTTAAGACGGTGCAAGATATACTTTAGTCCATCTGATCTCCTTAATATTTCCAAGACCTATATCCGACCCAAACTTTAATACAACTCTCATGTATGGGCCGATACATTAGAGGGCGAAGATGCTCATTAATGACAGTAGGGTAGCCAACTCTATCGATTCATTAGAGCAACGTCGCAATGTGGCGTGTGTTTCATTGCTCTATCAGTACTAAAACAGAATGTGTTCTAACGAAATTATGGAATTAATTCCTAAAACTCATATATTTTTACGTAGTATTCGTATTTCTCGTTGAGGGCAACCCTTGGTAGTTGATTGTCCAGTGAATCGCACAACGCATTATAGGCAGAATTCATTCTTTGGTCGCACTGTTCGGTTGTGGAAAATCTTCCAACGAAAGTATTCCCTGCCACCTATGACATGAATAAACTTAAATCAAACGTCCATAAACATTACTTCCTAGTACTAGCACAATGCTGGCAAAAAAACAATGCACTTTAGCTATGATTTCTGGCGTTGTTGCAGTTTTGGGACGTGCACTTCGTTGTTCATCTTCAATGCTTTCACAAACATGTTTAAGCTTAGCAACAACATTTTTTTATAGTTAAATATGAAGAAGCTCTTTCACCATATCATTATGAATTTCTTGTCCCAATAAACCTTTTACCCTGCGTAAATATATATTCAGATCACGAGTTTCTAATGTTTCCATTATAAAAAAATCACTGAAGAGCCTTTTTTGAACACCTGTTACTATACAAATGAGTTGCCAGATCTAAATGGAATTTACCATGTGCTCATACGACGGATGAAAGTTTCCATCATACAAAACTTTTTGCTGTTTATAACGCCATTGTAGCATTTTGTCAATTTTTCCATTTACTGTACACATACTTGTGATACACTACGATTATGACCCAAATCTTAAAAATGTTCATCTCTAGCTTCTTCTTTCTTTTTCCATATTCTAAATTCTAATGATTAATAAAAATATCTTCTGTTTAAATTAAATGGAATTTTGTGCGTGCATGTATTTGTGAAACTTTTAAATGACAAATTTGAAGCGTTTTTTTCATTTTTTCCGTTTGTTCTTGTCATTTTAAAAATTAAGTGAACGGTTTCATAGTGAATTCCTGAAATGAGTCACTTCTTTAACGCTATATATACATATGAGTACAATTTTTTAGTTTGTTCTAAATACAAGTTTGGTTATTAAAATACTAAAACAACTGAATTGAAAATAAACATTTATGAATTATGAATCAAAAACAAAACAAAGAGATGAAAAACGTGTTCTTAAACAAATGTTTATGATTTATTAGAACACTTTTTTCTTTCATCCCTACCACTGTGCACACACAACAGATTGATTTTTTTTTTTTTTTGTTGCCATAAATTTTAACGTGTAGGAGAGCATGTTATGTGTATTATATAGTATTTTTAAAATCTATATATTATTTTTGGTAGTCATACATACATAATACATACATGCATATGTGTGTTTATTGATTCAATAAGAGCAAGAATTATTAAAATCCTCGTCATCATAACCAATCACTAGTGGCACTTGTTTTGGCCATATACGACTAACTCTAAATGCGTTTAAACGTTTATATCTATGTGAATAGCGTGTGTGGCAAAAAGCACATTCGAATGGCAACATGCGAATGTTGAAATTATAATTTTTTTTAATTATTTTATTTATTCTATAATTATTAAAAATATTAAATTAAATTATTGAAACTAACAGAATACGACAAGCTTTTTCGGCAATAACAACTTAACAAAATGAAAGCAAAAACAAAAAAATTCTCTCAATTAAAATCAATTAAAATAAATTATATTTTACTCTATTTTTGGCAGTACCTATTCAACAAATGAGCTTATATTCGTATAGATGCTAAACTATTATATTTATTAAATACATTATTTTAAAAAAGTTGGTCTTCAACTTTTCTTACTTCTCAATGAACCAACCACAAGACAAGGATAATAATGTTTTGAATTCTGCTAATTTAAGTTAACACTGAAATGAATTTAAGCATTTCATTCTTTTGGGAAAGTAATTGGAGTACAAAACTAAAATCATTTGAATATTTTGTTTTATTAGAACATCTATTTTACTATTTTGATTTCAAGTGCATTTCATATGGGCAAAATAACCAGCTCATCTTCATCTTTCTTCTGTGACAAAACACATGTTGGCTGACTGTTTGCAAAACCAATAGATCCGAGTTTAGTAACTGAGCGTTGTAAAGTATGTTTTGAAGCTTTAGTTTTGATAAAACACATGTATTGCCAAGTGAGGAAAAATGTGGCTTTGGCTTAAATGACCATCCAACGTATATTTTTAGACAAAAAAAAGTTTAAAAGTTGATTTTATCTACAGTGGAATATTAACTGTGGACAAAACATTAAAAACATCTTTTGTGTCCTATTGTAGTTATATAATCCGCCAGTTAAGGACAATCGTCTACTGATAACATCCTACTGTACTGTTTTCGATATAAAAAAACGGCAGGCCAACGCCCTTCTTCAAATGATGTTGAGTAAGTCCCCAATAGAAACAGATTTTAACTTCCCAGGGCCTCTTAGTCTTTTTCAGGCAACGTAAGCTGTTGATATTATATCTCAGGTAGTAGTGTCTCGACAGAAAACCCACTATTCTACCCATGTTAGACCTATCTAATCTATACAGCTCTTCTCCATAGGAGAAGAGCTCAACCAATCGTTTAGTCTATCGCAGCTCTTGGCTGCCATCCCAATGTGCAACCCTGAAAGAGTGTTTCCATCTGATCTCTGCCCATTTAATCACACAAAAGGGTTCTGGACCGCTACGGACTCTTGCCTTGACAGTCTGTCAGCAATTTCATTGCTTCTTTGCCGCACCAAAGCATTGCTCGACCAACCGCGATTTTAAGGTACATGAAACCAATGCCCTTAATGCTGCTTGACTATCAGAAAATATAGTTATGAATGCACCTCTGATGCCCCTCTGTAGGTTTATTGTAGCCCACGCTGAAATACACTTGGCCATTTGCTCATAGGTACGGAGATCTATTTATTAGGTTCAAAAAACCGTACCTACATCAGTTTCAACCTGTAAGCTACCAGTGCAGACAACACAAGATCCTGAAACCAATTCCCCGACGTCAGGGAACATGATCTTGAACCCATCTTCAAAGCAATCCTCATAGCTCACTTCTGCACAAAGAAGTGCAGGGGTGTCAGACCTATTATGGCCCCAGTCATAGGCCACCAAACAAATAATGCGTATACAATGATCGACCAAATAACCAAAGTATACATCCATTAGATCATCCTAGAGTTTAGAGCCCATTTCAGGCCGAAGTAAAAAAAACCTGCACACAATACGTAATTTAAAAACCAACATTTTTAAAAACATTATACATAATTTTACTTATATCTGTATCCCCGAAAATTAATTGCCTTAATCCAAAAATAACTCAAAACTAATTTTAATGTCTTTTCGTGCATGCTCCGAAATAAATTTCAATTTTCAAGTTATTTTTAAAATGAAAAATTTGTTACAGCCTTCTTGGGGTGTCTTGGATAATATCTTTTATTTCGAATTATAGTTTATTCTTAAAAATTTTAACACTTCCACTTTGAAATTTCTTTCAACAATTTGTCTCTCTTTCACAAGTCTTTCTTTCCTTGTTTTGCCCTTCATACGTATATCAGCACATGACCTTAAAATGCCTTGTTATGTGCATATGAGGCGATTTTTTAATGATTTATTGGGCATAAATTGTTTGGATCTTTAAAAACATCTGTAAAAAATAATGGATAAAATTTATCAAATTTTCAGTCGGTGGGGAATATGAACAACTGCAACAATAATCCCTTTCCATGTAAAAGAAGTGTGTCTGTTTTTCCTCCCCCATTTTCTTCTTCTTCGTCTTCTTCTTACTCCTTATCTGTTTAAGACATTAGTGTTTTCCACTTTAAAATTTTTATATATATTTTTGTTATTTTTTCATTCGGTTTAAATTTTGTTATTTTTATTTTCATCGCTTTTATTTATTTGTACAGTAGTTCTGCATTTTGTAACGAGTCTACTCAAGTTGTTAAATAAAATCAGTGTTAATTTGTAAATAAAAAAAAATTATTTACAAAATTTATAACTTTGCCACATGTTGTGTAATTAGAATGCTAAATTTGGTAATAATTGTGGAGCAATTTAAGTTGATCAAAAAAATTTATTTTAATTTTTTTTTTTAATATCACTATCGTCATTATTATTCACGTCTCTGTAATTATGAACAACTGCATTCAATGACATCACTGCTAAGACTACCATCAGATCTCATCCCCAGAAATGATTTAAATGTCACTAAATCATCATTATTTAGTTGTGGAGATCGTCTTCTGCCGGCAAGAGAAATTTTTTAATATTTATTTTTTTTATATATGTATTTAATAAATAAATAACAAATGATACAATCCAACATGTAGTTTTGTATACTTATAGTGTGAAAATACATACATACATATATTATATATTTGGGTCTGCTAATTTAGATGACTAATTAATAGAGATGATAAAGTGAATAGAAGTGGTTTGAAATGAAACGAGAAAAATATCCCATAATAAGCTTTAATGGTATAATAGAATTTCAGATAAGTGATGGGAAATGGAATTATCGTTCGGTATAAAAAGAAAATTTTGAGAGTACTTTTTTGACAAGAGTAACAAATTTTATAAAACAAATATAATTGTTCATGAATTGCTTTACTAAAAAACTGAATAACTGTATCAACTACCAACGAATTTTTAAAAGCAAAAAAGCATTTTATTCTTAACTGAACATAGGTTAGGTTAGATTAGCTCAATCTGAAAGCTACAATTGGCTGCCTTGGATCAAAATTGTTGATCCCATTTTGCTACCATGTGTCCGGGCAGTACCTGTTTAACAGCAGTTAGACATTCAGTCACAAGAATTTGTCCAGGTCGTACGTTTGAAGGTTGTCCCCATCGTCGAAACTCCTTCGAACCTGTACAAAAAGCCCCAAGTAGTTAAATTCTGAGCAGTGTCAAAGAACGTGTTCCATACACTCCTACTATGGGATACCCATACTTTGAATATGTCTGCTAACAGTTTAATGATCAGTAATAACCCATTGACGTACTTTCCGTGACACCAGCCGACTATTCTGCCCACGAGGAGTACCAATGTTCCCAGTCAATCCGTTCATTTCCAAAGTGGTACCTGCCTACTCAAATTCCGTCAAATGTCTCGCTGTATCACACTATCCAAGGATCTTATGTAAATATGGTGATATTCCTCTGAATATCTCATAATACCGGACAAACCGCGCAGCTATACTTCTGTTACTCCTCTTTCCATATCAGGAACTTAAAATAGGTTCATATCTTATTGAGTTATTAGCTTACAGGTGGATGAAGGTTCGAAAAACCGGTTTTTTAGGCTCAACTCAAACTTTGGAGGCGTTTCGAATATTTCAGTCAATCCGTTCATTTCCAAAGTGGTACCCGCCTACTCAAATTCCGTCAAATGTCTCGCTGTATCACACTATCCAAGGATCTTATGTAAATATGGTGATATTCCTCTGAATATCTCATAATACCGGACAAACCGCGCAGCTATACTTCTGTTGCTTCTCTTTCCATATCAGGAACTTAAAATAGGTAAATATCTTATTGAGTTATTAGCTTATAGGTGGATGAAGGTTCGAAAAACCGGTTTTTTAGACTCAACTCAAACTTTGGAGGCGTTTCGAATATTTCAAAAACAGATTCTTCATGTACTCATTAGAGCTTAACAGAACGAGTTTCCATTAATACTAAAAATTAATAAAAACCGGAAAATGCTGAAATAAACTTTGGAAAAAATTAAAAAATAGGGAAATATTTGTGAAAGTATCAAATCTGTTAAGGAAGTACTACGGTATTTTGTTATATTAACTTTCCCATTACTGTCTCAGATTCTTCTTACCGAATTAAAAAACCGGAAATTGGCTGTGGCTCTAACAAAAATAGCTTAAATGATAAGATAACCTGAAGTTGCCAACAAAATAGTGCGATTTGACCCCACTAAACATTTTATTGTAGAAATTTTTTTAACTCCTAAATCTGTATTAATAAAACTCAATCGCCAAATGCCCTCAATGATGAGTCATATGTCTCAGGTCTTCAATCAAATTCAGCCAAGTAATCGTAAATTCTGCATGAGTTTGGATTTGGAATATATTGCTTGAAAAATGGTATGTAGGGTCTTTGTAGGATTTATTCTATGTCTTCGTGTCTTTAACTTTAAATTTAATCTTTGTTTTATAGATTTTTTTTATATTCAATGCGTAACTCATTTCCTCTTCGTTTTGTTTAACTCAATAATAAAAAAAATATTCTCTAAAAGAATATTTTACAACTTTCCGTATTTAAATATGATGTTTAATTTTTGAACACGTGCGTAATTTTACGTGACACAGTGTAAAACACTGTGGTCGTTGGTCAAGCAATTAATCAATCACTTTCATTTTCGTCTACTCGTTAACCAAAATTATAATCAAATGAATGAATGGAATGATTAACGCAAATATATTGAAGATGTTATTTATTGTCCAAATATGATAACAAATTTTTAAGTTTCAAGTAACTTTAGAGGGCTTCAGTTTTTCTTTACAAATTTACATTTGTTACAAGTAAATAAATATAATTTTTTATTTCACAAAAATTAAATTTTTTTTTTACAAATTCACAAAAATATGTAGTAAATTGGAATTTGCCAATAGGTGCCTTTCTGTTCACGTGTGCGTTCGACAAGAAATAATTTTAAGCTCAAATGTTTGTATAGGGGCAGCAGAGTTATATGGAAACATAGATTTTAAAACTGCCACTAGATATCTAATACTTTTTAAAAGCAATAGTACAATAAGTACAAAAGTATGTGCATAAGTATACTTGAAAATTTAATTTTTGTCAACATGTTCTTTGAGTCAATAACGAGTAAATATAAAAAATTTATTTAAAACAATTTTTATATTAAAAAAGAAATTTCAATTTTGTGTGAATTTAATTCATAAAAATTTTAGAATTGATTTAACCTATGAACCGACAACAGGTAATTTTATGGAAGAATTTTGTTTAAAATGTTATCCCTTTTGCTTTCAATATTATCTCAAAACTATGTAAATAAACCGTGCAAATGAAAATTCTGTGAAGCATTTCTCACACGCATTTAAAAAGATCTCAATCATCACTTTAGAAAGGAATGGTTATAATATTTTCACATATAAAGTGATGTTCACTTAAAAAAATAAATGTTTTTATTCTCAATAAAGCATCGTATTATTTAACCATAAATAAGGTTTTAAAATTTACCACATCATCATGGTCTAGTGTTATAAACAAATTTCCCAATTAATGATATACTCTGATAGCGTTTAAATTGCGTTTACATTATTGGTTAACATTAAGTCAATGATTCGAAATCACTATTTGGTAAGAAGAATATCGTGAAGGTAATGCAATGAAGCAAATAGATATGAGCTGATAAGGCGAAATCGGCCCAGCACTCTGTATGCACTTGTTTATTTATTATTATTACGACAAGTTCATATATGATTAATGTATTTCAGACTTAGTCTGTTTACAAAGATCCCCCAGTTATCATAGTAATTTGCCAATTTTATTTATTTTTTTTTTTTTTGGCGTCACTTTCATTAATCAAGTTGATTTTTTTTTTCAAACTAAGTAGATGATTATTTCACTGTAGCTCCCCTCGTATGATTGTGTATTGGTGAAGATACTTGCTAAGTGGTAGTGGGAGTCTGTACTTAGCCTTGTAATTTTTTTCTCTGTAGGTGGCGTTTTTTCCTGATCATTCCTCTGATGTATTTCATCAATCGCAAAGTTAAGCGGGAACGTCAGGGGGACTTTTTTATTTTTTAGATGAAGTTGTTTGAAGGGAAGTTGAAGCCTCTTTATGAAATACTCGAAACTACAATAAAAAAATTTTTTCGTCATGTGCTCTGCTGGGATTCAAACCTAATTTGCCAAACATCTTTAGTTTTTTATGTGATTTTTGATCTACCATTGTTACAATGATCTTTAGGATTTCGTTGAAGAGCTAAGTGTAATATTTCATCTTAATTGTTGAGCGTGTGACCGAGCCAACCGTATTTTACTTAGTGATATCATTTCGTACTCCCTGTTGGCCGGTTATATATAAAAGGCGTTCGGCGGATATTGTTTGTGACTACCATATCTCACCATACTAGAAGGCAACTGTTTTTAAATGATTGCAATGTGCTGGCTATAATGCTGGTAGTAAGGCATGTTTCTGATATACTAATATAATAAAAATGTTCAATAACACCCTGAGCTTTCCTTATTCGGTTCTCCACATCCTCCAGTGCACTCCACTATTCGTTGCTGTCAAGATATTTGAAAAGGTCTACATTGTCTATTCTTTACCGTTGATTTTAAAAAAATACTGGATGTTGTGTCAAGAGAACCACATCGTCGGGATACTCCAGATCAACGAGTTTATAAAACATTTTCGAATTTAGGCCAGACGGTGCAGTATTCAGATTTTTAAATAACATATCAAAAACCTTGATGAATAGCGAACATGATTATGCAAAGCCATGACGTCCTCCACTAGAGGTAACAAATGGTTCGCTAATCTTGCTCTCGTGTAAAACTCTGGAAGTCGTTGCAATCTTGGTTAGTATGGGTGTTCTTTGATAAAAGGACACTTCATATGTATTCTCCATTTAGAGCGTCGAATACTCTTTCGAAATATACAAAAGCTAAATAAAAACTTGCGCTTTATTCGGAAGCTTGATTTCTCCGCATCACTTTGTCCACCTGTTCAGCAGTTGCGTGCAGTATAACGTTTGTAAGACTGATGGCCTCTCAAATTACCACATTTTGTTCTAAAACCTTGTGGAGTATTTTCTTTATCCCACTTTTTAACAGGCATAGTGACGATGCAAGTCTCCAAACATTTTGCTGGTATAACATCAATGCCTGTGGCTTTATTGTCAATTGGGTCTCTGTGCTCCGTTTATTACCGACATATGAAATTGATCTTAAAAATTAAGGTTTATATTCAGAGTTTTTTTTCCAAAATTTTAAGGTAGAAGTACATAACACTCGTTAATTCGCCTACAAATATCGTACGTTCACAGATTAAAGCTCATGAAAAAATGCAAGTTAGACAACAAGCGTTAAAAATTCATTTTCTGTCAGCTGTTTTTATTTGTTTTCCCGTTTGTAGATTGAAAATGATTCGTTTTCGTTTAATATATTCTCTTATTGTCAGCTGATAACTGTCAAAAAAGAAAAACACAACGCGTTAAAAAGTTGAGAGTTAACCAACTTTCTAAAATGTTTTTTAGGTAACTCGTTCTATGGAAATACACTAGTTTTGACAGAAGTCTAGAGCTCACACGCTTACTAACGCGTGGTATGTACTTCTACCTTTACGTGGTCGTTTTTTGATTCAATAAGACGACCTGACTCGCCTTCCACATGCGCGTTGCCAATAGAAGTATGGCTCTATTGCATTGTAGATATTTTTGATATTTCTCTTGTTAGCAGTAGTTTGAACTACCCGACCCAGTCGAAATAATCTTAGTCGGATTTTTTATCTTAACTCTTCTACACTTTTTCCTTGCTAATACATTAAAATTTGATTTTAAGCTCCTCAACTTGTGATCTCGTTTGCGACTTGAACCTAAAAATTAAACTGGTTCCCTTAAACTAATGCGGTTATTCACGTGCAAATTTTACAAAATACCTACCAAAACTTTTTGAATCCTTTGGCTAATGATCCTGCTTTTAATATCCTTATTTATGGCACTTTTGTCGGTTTTATTCTTGTACACACTGTGTTTTTTTTAATTCTTCTTTTTATTCAAGAAATATTCTTTTCGTTTGTTTAGACGTTTATTTTATTTTATTTTACTTTTTTTTGCTCCTATTTATTTATTTATAGATATGTACGTATGTATATATATACTTTTAAAAATGTTTTTTATCTTTAATATGAGTATTTTCTTTTTTCATGCATTAATAATAAATAAATATGTAATACGGGAAATGACGTCACTGTTAAATTAATCCTTTTTTTTTCTATATTTTTTTGTTTTTGTTTTCTACTTTTTGCAACTGTATATTTAATGAAGAGGATTTTCTTTTCTAACTTTTTTTAGTGTGATTGTAGATATATTTCGTTGCTATGTATGTATGTGTAAGTATATTTGCTAATTTTTAAAAAACTTTTATTCTTTAATTTACCGTTATACGCGTGGTTTTTCTATTTATATTACTCGTTCGTAGCTACTTCTTTTTAACAATTGCTTCTTTTACTCTATGAAAATTTACTTTTAATTCGTTTTTTGAGTATTACCGTTAATTTACAAAATTGTGTTCGTTGTATGAAAAACGTTGTTTAGTGAATATTTGTTGTTTTATTTTTTATATGTTCGTTTAAAATTCGTTATGATTCTTTTTGGTTTTTGCTTAAATTCTAAATTATATTTTGGTTCATGTTAAATTAATTAAAAGAATATTTATTTATTATTATTTGCAAATTTAATTAAATACAATTTATTTTTTTTAATTTCTTTATTTAATGAAAAGCGAGATCTTTCGTTTCGGTCGGACACCGATTGACTGATTTGACCAGCAAAGCTTTGGCTGCCTTTCGGCTTTCAACGAAAAAGAAAAAAATTAAAAAATATACATACGTATGTATGTATGCATGTATGTATGTACTTTTGTATAAACAAAATAAAATAATAAAAAAAAAAAACAATAATAACAAGCCTTCACACAATAACAAAATTTAATCATCATCATATTTAGTAGTAGCAACAATAGCAACAATAACAATATAACAGGCAGCTAACGCACCAATATAATATTTATATTTTGCTATTGTTGTTGTTGCTCGCTATGTGAGCAAATGTAGAATAATGAGAGAAAACACCATCAAACAAAAAATAACCGCTAAATTCAAGAGAGCTTTTGCGATTTCGTTAACAAACTAAACAGCAATAAATTATTTGCAATAATTGTTGTTGTCAAGAGAGCTTTTGCATAAAAGAAAATCTTCTAAGCAAGCAGCAAATAAAATGTTTTTCTTTTTCACAGTTGCCGTACCTAAATAAAATAAACATTCCCCGTTGGTCTTGGCTAAAATAACATAAAATTATATTATTGTTAGAAAAGTGTAAGAACAAACAAAAAAACTACAATTCAATTCTTTTAATAGGAAATTAGTTGATTGAAGTAAATTTTGAAATTATTTATATGTATATTATTTTGAGTAGCGTGATATGGTGGTTAAAACGTACGCATAACAACAAAAGCGACCCAGGTTCGAACCACAGCAAAGGATATGACGAAAAAATTTTAATTTTGGTTTCAAGTGCTTAATAAAGATGCTTCAACTTCCCTCCAGACAACTCTATATAAAAATAAAAGAAGAAGTCCCCCTGAACTGAAGCTTACCTCTGCAGATGATGACAATCATCAGACGAACGATAAGGAAAAAAAGGCACTTACTCAGACAAAATTACAATGCTAAAGTAAAGATCACCAGCTCCACTTAGCAAGGATCTTCACCATTACACAATCATATAGAGGGGAGCTACAGGGGATTAATCATCTATATACTCAGCTTGAAAAATCAACTTAATTAATGAAACTAAAACAAAGCAATGGATGCTTTGTGGAAAGCCAATGTGCTCTATACAGAAGTGACGGTAAAAAAGAATAAATTACTTATTATTTGATAATACATGTACTGTTTTCAACAATTTTAGGCTTGGCAATCCTATGCAATATTCATATATCTTTAGTATACATACAGTAATAAAAGTAAAAATAATATTTTGTTTTCCATCTCCTTTTAAAATTTTATAAAATGTTCTTGGCACATTCATTTGTTTGGCTTATTAAAACATACAAATTCTTTTGTGTTTGCTATGATGTTATTGTTTATTTGGAAAAATAATGAAAAAATTTATGAAAAAAAAGAACAAATAAAAATGAAGCAATACTATTTCTTAGAACAAATTATTAGACAAATTTGTTTGATGTTTTTAATTTATCTTACAACACTTTTTGTTTTTGTATGTAAATTGTAAAATATTTCGTAAGTGTCCAAATGACATTTTGCGGTCGCCTAAAATAAAAATAGTTTTTGGTATTCGTGATAATTAAGAATGTTATAATAAAACTAGAACGCCATCAAATTTAATTTCATTCATTCCTTATTACTTACATGAGTAATTGGCTGTAAAGAAAATAATATGTTCGTTGGGTTAAATATGGTTTAATACGAATAATGTTGTTGGATTGTCTGTTAATTTGTACTACTATTAAATGCAACTCTGTACACTAACTAATCTCTTCATTTGTAACTGTTTTGAAAATTTCTCATTTTTAAACTTTACTTTTTGCAACTTCTATAATTGTACTGTTCAGTTTGATTTCGTTAACAATTGCCTTTAAAGTGATTTTTAGCTTTTGAAAAATCTCTTAAAGAAAATGTATTTGTTATTTTTACATTTGCATCTACAAATTCCAATTCCATTTACGTAGAACTAGATTTAGAAACAATTTCACAAATCTGTTTAGGTTCTTATCCAACTATTTTAGAACTCTTTTAATAGCACAACAGTACAAAAAAATTTTATTTGCTGCAGCATCCATCATTTGTTCTGTTTAGTGTATTTTTCTTTTTCTAAGTTCTTTGACTTTTTAAGATTTTATTTAAAGTAATTATCTTCGGTATTTTTAAAAAAATTTCGTAAAATTAAAATGTTGAATTTAAATTTGTAGCGCGTGTTTACGATACGCATTATAAGAGGATACTAAAGACATCTGTCGCAGTGAAGAAGTTTCTCGGATACATTGTGGTAGCAGCCAAAAGAAATTTCTCTTTTGCTTTTGTTATTGTAGTGGATGTTGTGCTTATGCCAGACGGGCATGCATGCTATGCACAGTTTGACATCGTTACTCTAAAAATAAAGTTGCACATACGACATGTTGCACACAATAAATATGGGAAAATGTTGCATAAACGAATTAATTGCGTTATTTTTAGATGATCATACTTGAAATAGAACTCATGAGGTGGTAGTTTCAAAGGATAATTAATTAATGATGTTATTTGAGAACTTCTGAAAATATTATTCAGGGTATCCATTAAATATGTAGGATTGGCGTATTGAGATGAATTAATGAATTAGTAAATTCTTTGCTAGAGCTGATTTTATGATTGGTTTCAAGATAATATCTTATCCTTGCATCCGGCCGTTAATATTTGTTGTTAATATTGATAATGTACGCATGTAAGTCCACTACCTATATTTATAAAACCGCCATAAAAATGTCATGCTCTAAAGTAATATGAAAGCGCTTGACTTGATAAAGCTCACGAAATAATACGTTCATAAAAATGATTAAAGCAACTTTTCTAACCAATTTAGCAACACTTAAATATATAACGTATATGAAAGAACAGCAGAAATTGCAATGAATTCCTATCATAGACACGCACCAAGCAATAAGAATTTTTGTTGCGTCCTAAATACATTGCTGTATGAAAACCATTTGATACCATTATTACAACTCTGTCTAAGTTTGACAATTACTCATCTTTTATAATTCTTTATTGTTTTCGTGAGAGAGCAAAAAGTGAAGTCACACATTTTTTTTTGTTCAACATATACGCCGCGTGAAAAGGACCGCTGTTGCAAATTTAATTAATAATTATTAAATTAAAAACTTCATCAAGAATATAATTATTTAATATGGTAAGATTTACAGTAAAAAATAAAAAAATTAAAGTGTTTTGGTATGAATAGAAATAGAAAATTGCATAGACAGCAGCGACACCCATCAGCTGGCCAAATACTGAATATAATTTGAGAAGATCTGCAAGTTTTTGACAATTGAAATGTTATTGTCCTTTAAAAATTATAAAAAAATATTGTGTTTCTCTAATTTTTATAAGTTCAAAGCTCTAACTCGAAAATTTATTTTTTGAAAAATTCTTGTGTTTTAATTTGTATCTTCTTCGAACATAACCTCAAAAAGAAGTTTCTCGTTTACATGGTTCTTTTGTGCAAACGACAGCTGTTAGCCGGCCTCATGTAGAATATTGTTTACCAGCCGTATAATTTTTCTCACAAGTGACTCATAATTGTTTTTTTTTTAATTTCTTGTATTTTCATGACTAGCAACCTCAAATTGTGTTACTTAAAGAGGGTACTGATACCTCACAAGGCAAACCCCAATTGATTTCGAATATCAATGCCTGCCAATCAATTGTGGATGCTGTACGTACCACTTTAGGTCCTCGTGGTATGGACAAATTGATTGTTGACTCTCAAGGAAAAGCCACAATCTCAAATGATGGCGCCACCATTATGAAACTTTTGGACATTGTACATCCTGCCGCTAAAACTTTGGTTGATATTGCCAAATCCCAAGATGCCGAGGTAATTAAAATTCATTATTTTACCCCTAAGTTTACAGCGAATTATTATTTTTAAATTCATTATATTTTTTTAGGTTGGTGATGGTACGACTTCGGTAGTACTGTTGGCTGGTGAAATACTTAAACAAGTTAAACCATTTGTTGAAGAAGGTGTACATCCTCGCATCATTATTAAAGCCATTCGCAAATCTCTGCAACTTTGCATGGAAAAAATCAATGAAATGGCCGTACGTATTGAAAAGCAGTCCAAGGAAGAACAGAAAGCTTTGTTAATTAAATGCGCTGCCACAGCCATGTCTTCTAAGTTGATTCATCAACAGAAAGATTTTTTCTCCAAGATGGTTGTAGATGCTGTACTCGCCTTGGATGAATTATTGCCTTTAAATATGATTGGTATTAAGAAAATCACTGGAGGTTCTTTGGAAGAATCCCAATTGGTATCGGGAGTGGCCTTTAAGAAGACCTTCTCTTATGCTGGTTTTGAAATGGCTCCTAAGAATTACAAGGATTGTAAAATTGCTTTGCTTAACATTGAATTGGAATTAAAAGCTGAACGTGACAACGCCGAAATTCGTGTTGATAATGTTAAAGAATACCAAAAAGTTGTAGATGCTGAATGGCAAATTCTTTACAATAAATTGGCCAAAATTCATGAATCTGGTGCCAATGTTGTTCTCTCTAAATTGCCTATTGGCGATGTAGCTACTCAGTATTTTGCTGATCGCAATATGTTCTGCGCTGGTCGTGTGCCAGAAGAAGATCTTAAACGCACAATGAAGGCTTGTGGTGGTGCTGTTATGACCACAGCTAATGATATCAACCCAAATGTTCTGGGTAAATGTGAATACTTCGAAGAACGTCAAATTGGTGGTGAACGTTTTAACATTTTCCAAGGTAACCTAAATATATGAAGATAATGTATAAATTTATGAAGTCAAATTCACCTAAATTATTTGTTTTAGGCTGCCCCAATGCTAGAACTTGCACCCTAATCTTACGCGGTGGTGCCGAACAATTTTTAGAGGAAACAGAACGTTCTTTACATGACGCAATTATGATTGTTCGTCGTACCATTAAACACGATTCCGTTGTTGCTGGTAAGTATACAGAATACGTAATATTATTGAGTGTTATATTTGTTTATGCCTAAACTTAGAGAAATATGATCTTTTAAATTTTTAAAACTTCATATGATACAGTGGTGGCCATGCAATTAAAACATTCGTAAATTCAAAATTTAAGTCCTGTTAAAAAAAGATTAAAATTATGTTTTATTGGGTTGGCCATATAATTAAAACATTTAACATAATATATTCATTTTAATTGTCCTTACCATTATTATTTCGTATGATTACCTTTATTTACACATCTCTTTGGCAAACTCTCCACTACGTGCCTGAAAAGAGGCTCAGTAATTGGCTTACAACTCATTTCGATGTGTTGCCACAATACATCAGCACTTTTAGGTTTTTGCCTTCCAACCTCTTTTCAACTTCACTTCACAGGCTCTTAATTAGATTGAAATCAGGGGATTGATCTGGCCATTTTATGTTTACATCTTAGCAGCTCTTCACAAGCCGTGAAGTGTGTTTTGGTCATTGTCGTACACGAATTGACACATTAACGGTAAATTTTCCTCCACTATGGTATCATTGTATTTGCTATATTTTTGAAAACTTGATAATCCATTATTGAAATGATCCTTCAAATTGATCCAATACCATGCCAAGAAAATGCACCCTACACCATATCGTTGAAATCACCATGCTTAATTATGTTACATATCGTTTTCCATCCCATCGCTAACGGTAAAATTTAGATTCGAAACTCCATAAAATATTTTTCGAATAATTTTCTAGTTTCTCAATATTTTCTTTGGCAAAATCCAATCTGGATTTTTTTTTTTTTTTTTTGTTGTGATGAAAGGTTTTTGCTAAGCGATGCATCCACATGAGGAAGCTTCATTAAGCCACCCTGAGATATTTCCAGATGATATATCAATGCCATATAATTCAACTATAGATTTACAGACTTTTACAACTATTTCATCTTTCTTGGCTATGGTTTTACGAGGGCTCTGGGTATATTATTTAGGTTATGACTGTATCATAATGTTTCATTGGATTATATATTTTTCCTATGGAGCAATCAAGTAACTTGGAAATTAAAAAACTAATAAAATTGTTGTCCGAAAGGGTTAAATTTTTTAAATTGAAATGATTTTATTTATTGCTTTCTATAACGTAGTATGGTATCACAAACAGTATATCGTTGACTTAATATAAAAAGGACATATCTTGATTTTTTCAAAATCGCGACAACTTTTTTGGTACTGTACCTCCAAATACAACTCCTTAGAAAATTCCGTAATCAATCTTTGAAAATAGCGAATTAATGGCTTATTACAAATTACGTTATTTTCTTGTATTGCAGATTCTTTAGGTTTTATTAAATTTTTTTTCTCTTGTGAATTAACAAATAGTCTAGGTACGCCCTTTCTATATTAAACCATCGATATGTATGTATTTTAAAATGAATACAACTGCATACAGTTTTCCTCAACCGGTAAAAGCAGTTCAAAACAACTTTTTCAATTCAGTGAATAATAGTCGTTAGTAAAATAATAGACTAGTTTTACACATTTTGGTTATGTGTATACATGGAATTGTATATTCAACTTTTGCTTATGTAGCTCTAAAACACAAAAAAAGAGAAAAAATACAAAAAGATTTCCGCTTTACGATTAAAAAAAAAAAAAAACGAACGCACACTTTCTATTAAGTGGGTGTTTTTGACAAAAAACAAAAATTAATTGTTGCAGATAAAACAAAGAAGCTATGAAAGACAACTTTTTATGTTATTAAAAAATGCAAAATGCTCAATTGGAAATTACATGTTCAATTGTTTGCTTTTTGCTCGTATTTGCAAAATTTTAAATTGTAATATTTTGGTTTTGTACGGTATTATGATGTACATTATATGATATTATTCGGTGTTTTACAAAGATTCAAAATACAATGATTTTTGAATATCAATGCACAACAACAATTTATGTATATACAATTTTTCATAGTTACGCACATGTGATTTAATGTTATTCATTTCGAGATTTCTACACATTTAAATTTATTCAGTATTATAAATACGCTTAATGAATGCTCCAATTATGATGATTATAAACTTTTGTTTGGAACACAAATTATCTCCAATAAAAAAACGAAAAAGGTAAATTACCAAATTTTCCAATTATTTTTAATGCATTCCACGAAGTGTTTAAATTATTATATGAATACTTAGTAATTAATAATTTAATTCTAATTAAAATTAATTCTAATTAAATAAAAAGCGAGAGTCAGAGCTGTTGCTCTTATCTACAAATTTAAAATGGTTAGGAACAACATCCATTATGTCCCGTACCTACACACATGAATGTTTCTGTTGGGTGATAAAAATTAAATAGTTAATATCCTCTTATTCACAAAAAAATTTGCCAGTTTACTTCTAATCATAATCAAACCTGTTCAGCGTTTCAATTAGAATCGAAATTTTCTCCGTTTGTCAAATTTGGTTGTATTCTTCGTTTCGATTCTATTCAGTTTCTTTCGATTGTGTGTATTCTGCATTTCGATGGTAGCTACGTTTTTCAAAATTTAAAGATATGCGTTAAAATTGATGCTTTGTATCGACTACCCAGTCATTTAGATCAAGTTGAGAAACTGTCATTCTAACCATTCTCTAGATACATACTCCCACTTACCCAATTCCGCCCTCTCTGAGTGATAATTTATTTTGTATGGGAGGTGTCACACCCACTTATTTAATTTCGCCCATATTTTGACTGATGGTGTGGATTGAAGCGAAGTTATTTAGACCAAATTCAGAACATACCGCTATTACCGTTTCAAGGATATACAAAAATCAGTATTTACTTTGTATGGGAGGCGCCACTCCCACTTATACAATTCCGCCCTCTTTTTGACTGATCATTTGTATTAACCACTAAGTCATTTAGGTCAAATTCTATTACTTTTTTAAGGATATAGACGTGGCACCGCCCAGTTGAACAAAAATCATCAGTGTTAGTACACCTTCCCAACTCATTGATTGGTTTTGAAATCAGATTAGTGGTTCTCGAGATATAAAATGACGAACATAGAACAACTATTTTTTATATGCAGGGTGGACCAATTGTGAAAATTTTCTGTTTGAAAAACTAAATGAACACAACGCATTTTTAAACAATATCATCTTTAATGATGAGGCCCATTTTCAATTAGGCGGTTATGTAAACAAACAAAATTGTCGCATATTGAGCTCACAAAATCCACAAACAGTCCTCGAAAAACCATTACATCCAAAGAAAGTGACCTTATGCTGCGGTTTGTGGTTAAGCAGCATCATTGACCCGTATTTTTTCGAAAATGAGCAAGGAACCGCCGTCATCGTGAATTCTCTGCGCTATCGAATCATGATAACCAATTTTTTGTGGCCACAATTGGCTAATGTTGACATCAGTGACATTTGGTTTCAGCAGGACGGCGTCACAAGCTACACAGCCAGCCAAACAATTCAGTTATTGCATTAGAAATTTCCCGGTCGTGGAATTTCTAGATTTGGCGATGTCAATTGGCCACCTCGTTTTTGTAGCTTAACGCCGCTGGACTATTTTCTCCGGGGTCATTTGAAAGACCGGATTTACGTGAACGAACCACAAATAACTGACACTCTGAAAGATGAAACTCGGCGCTGCATTGACGAGATAAGCGAAAATGTGGTTCAAAATTTTGTGAAAAGAGCGGACGTCTGCCGATGTGCTAAAGGTGGAAATTTGCCCGATATCATATTTCATTATAATTTCCCATATTTCTATTTTATATTGGTGTGAATAAAACTGGATTTGGCCAAAAAAAAATAGTTTTTAAGCCAGTTACTTCTTAAACTCAAATTTGCCACACCTTTACATAGATGGAAAATGAAAATTATAAAATGTGAAAAAATTTAGAAAGAAAAAAATTATGCTGAAATGTAACTGAATGCGGAAATGTAATTGAAACGCAGAATGGGGGTGAAATTTTTCTTAACTTTAACAAACTATTTTAGTACATTCTTGAAAAATATAATCATATTCTTGCATGTTAGCAATTACATTACAAAAACAATAGTTGAGAAAAAATTATATTGCAACTATTTACTAATAAGCGTTCAATGCACTCTGCTAAGTGACCGGCCTATAGAAAGAGCAAGAACATTTGCGTTAAATATAGCACTTAATTAATTTACAATACATACTGTGTTATTTCTTATCATTGCAATATTTCCATTATAGTAAATGTGCAAAACAATATTTTTTATTTTTTTTATTTTGTAAAGTCCCTTTAACAACGCGCACCCCTTTCACAATATCAACAACAGGCTAGTAATTGGAAACAATTTTTTCAACAACTATACTAATAACAATAGAGACGTGCAATTGATCAAAGGCAGATATTTGAAATGAAGTAAAATTTAGAAAAATATACAATATTCTTTTTTTCGAATTTTTGTTTTAAAAAATTTAATAGCTGCAATGTTTACATTCTTTAAAAAACTGCCTTGAACACAGTTTTGCAATTTCAATTGTGTTTTTCCATTGTCGATAACAAATATAAATGAATTGCATTTTTACTTTATTTAAATGTGTGTGTATTAAATATACAATGATATTCACATAGCTTTTGTTTTGTTTTTAATTTTTTTTACTTCGCCTAAGCAACCTACTTTCCCCACACTCTTTTATAAAAAAAAAAAAACGAAACTACCACAGCAAAAGCAACATAATATTATCGTCAACATCTTGCTACATTTGCTGTTAAATTGGGGCCACTATATTACAGTACTAACGTATATATTTCAAAATACAGTTAAGAACAAATTTAACCATTCACCTACCGGTTTTAATGGAGCCTTAGAAGAGTTTTATTCTTGTTTTAATTCAAAAAATTTTAACCAACATATTTTTTGTAATGATTTTAAAATTTAGGTGTATAATTGTGTGACACTGTTAAACTATACTTCAAATGTATTATTACCCTCACACCCACTTTGCTACAAAACAAGACTGCCTTTAAGTTATTTTTACTAAGCAAACAAACGAACAGCTTCCATGCATTTATTGTCTAGAATTTTTTTTCTTTTTTTCATTACTTATTTGAGTTTCTTTTTTTTTCATTCTTAATTTAATGTTTGCCCCCGATTTTAGGCTTTTTAGCCTTTGCTGTTGTTTTTAATGCAACGTTTTATTATTTTAGCCATGCTAAAAATCAACTTACAACGTTACTTTATGTTTTTTTGAGTTCATGGAGGTTTAGTTAACTTTATATATATGCATATAAGGTGTGCTACAAAATGAAAAGGTCACCTTAATATTTGCTCAATTCATCCAAACTGTAAAATGTTACGTATGGTCACCTTATTTAAAAAAAAAATTTCCTTTAAATTATGTGAATAATAAGCCGGTTTTGCTTCTAGAGATATACCATTATATTATGTTTATTTAAATTTATATAAATAAGTGCAAAATTCAATGCGTCAAAATGATAAGGTCAATGATTCATTTATCCAAACTTATTGTGCTTCTCGAACCATTGTCTGGTCGACTTGTTGACATGAAATGATGCGTTATCTTGCTGAAAGGTGAAAATTTTGTCAGCATTTTGAGCCAACAAAGGCAGCAAACGTTCAGACAGAATGCCCTCTAAACTATCTATTCGAGTGGAAGGAAAGTAGAGTTCCAGGCTACCATGTGAGCTAAAGCCAGTCCAAACCATCAAACTGCCACCACCGAAATTCAGTTTGGAAAAAAACAAGGGTTCCTTCTTTAAATCTCGCCAATAGCAATTGAAACCGTCTGGTTCATCCAGGTTAAATTTTTTCTCATCAGAAAAAATTACCTACAAACCTAAAAATGTATGGAATATCTTATAACATTTTTAACAAAATGTTTACCTGATGCCAATTAGTTGCCATGTTGTTTTTCGCAAACTCCTTACGCTTAATCTTATGTTGCTTAGTTAATAAGGTTTGGCTGCGCGTTGATAGCTCATAGAATTATTCATTTTGAAGCTTGTAATTTCAATTTCCCTTTTGTTGTTACCGCACTTTTCATAGAATTCGAGGCCTTTCGTGAAATTAGCCGAGTTTCACGGACAGTCAGGACCTTTCCTTTCAGACCCGTCCTTTCTATTTTTCATAATTTCTCTGTTTTTGAGATAATTTTGCACAACACATAAAGATCGTCCCAGTTTTTTCGCCATTCCACGCATACTTAATCCCTGCTCATGAAGTGCCACAATATGTCCTTGTTCATAAGGAGACAAAGGTTTCCCGCGACCCATATCGCGCAGATATTATTTAAATTATAAATTATTACAAAAAAATAACAATTGTGATACCTTCTAATTAGATTAATTGCTTATTAATCACTGACCTTATTATTTTGACGCGTTGAATTTTGCACTTATTTACATAAATTTAAATAAACATAATATAACCATACATCTCTAAGAGCAAAACCGGCTTATTATTCACTTATTGAACTTAGAACTTTTTTTGAATAAAGTGACCATGCATAACATTTTATAGTTTGGATGAATTGAGCAAATATTAAGGTGACCTTATCATTTTGAAGCACAGCTTATATACAAATAGCAGTTTTGAGTTCTTTTTTGCTCATTCAATGTTTACTCTTAAAACTTTTATAATACATCCCTAAAGAAGAAAAAAGAATTTATATTTTATATTTATAAAATTCTATGTATTTAGATTCTATTACTTTTTATTTTCTATTGCAACGTGATTTTATATAACAACAGACAACTTTAAAACGTTTTAAAATTCATTCATTGAAGTGAAGAATATATAAATAAATTTTATCCAATCCTAACGTGATAAGTAATACACAACAGTGTTATTGATATGAAATCTATTATAACGAACTCTTACGACCTCACTTTTAAGAAATGTATAGAAATATTCGATGTCCCTTTTAGTCATAAAAAATTGATTAACAGAATTATTTCTAAAATTTTTGTTTTCCATTAAGTCACACTGCATGTAACAAAGCGACCAAAAGCGATGTAAAATTCTTTAATACCTTGTATGATATCTGATGCTTCGGTTAACACCTTCGCGGATGTCAATACTATAGCATTCATTCCCATGACGACTCAGAATGACGTTGATGATGGATGCTATAGCATTCAAAAAATTAAAAATTATTACTTTGAATGTAATTTTATAATTAATTATATAATTAACAAATTTATATAACTTGGTAATTTTAATACCTGTTAATGTGTGGATTAACTGATTCCTAAGGTTTTTTCGTATTATCTTATCTTACGAAATACTTTTAATCAAATTTCGGAAAAAACATCCAATTGCAAAATAAAATGAGTGTCATACTATGCACCTCTTTGAAATTTTTAGTGCACGAATTTTTATTTTTCCAAGGTAAAAAATTTTTTAAATATACATAATTACTATGTTCAAACCGTTGAAATATTTAAAAGTACGTTGAAATTCGAATAACGAATTTCGCTATAACGAAAAACTCAATCTAACGAATTTTTTCAAAGTCCCTTGAAAAAACCTCTTCATTGTAAAGTTTTTCATACAAAAATGCACTATAGCTAGAAAGAGTTCCTGTTTTAAAACAACAAATCTAAATGTGCTTGCAATTGCATATGTTTTTACATATGCTCTGTATAGTAAAGTATTCATACAAAAGCCTTTATATAACGAAGTCCGAAGAAAGAAAAATAAATTTAAGCAAAAAGGTTAAAATTGACGATTGCTTCTGAAAATTGCGGATCAAATCTAATAAAATAAAAACAAAAATAAAAAAGCACGAGTGTTTAATTTTTAGTTTCTTTTTGTAGAGAATTTTTTACCATTATTTTCATGTAAAATATATAGTTTGGAAAACGTTAGTTATAACGAATTATTTCGTATTTCTTCAAATTTCGTTATATAACGGTTTCACTGATGCATAAGTTTAACGAATCATTAGCTATAACGAGCGAAGGGTGTATTGAAGTTTCACTGTATTCGAAATTTATATATTTGATAAAGTGCGATATATTAGTTGTAGTTTTTGCCTTTTTTTTTATTAATTTTCTATACCAATAACACTTATTTTTTGATTAATTTGTTACTTTCTTTTTCTTCTTTAATCCAATTTTTTGTATATTTTGCTAATATACTTAAATTTATTTATGAAGTCTTTAAAGCATTTAAAGCAATTCAATTCCTTTTGCAAGCATTGATACTAAAGCTTGAAAAATATTTAGTAACAAAATCGATTGACTACAACACAACGAATGTGATTTTTTTCCTTAACTTAGTATTGACGTATACACATCAAAATTATTTTACGTAAATAAGTAACAAGTTGCATCAAACAATGCCAGTCACGTTGCCTGAAATATAGAATAATTTATAGAATAAAAACGGTATAAAGTATCGATCACTGTCATTGGCAACAAAGAAATCAATCGTTTATAAAATATGTTTATTTCGTACTCTTTTATTAAATTTAACAAATTAAATTAAATTTTAAACCAATTGCATATGATGCATAATTAATAAAAATAAAAGTAATTTTTTCCCGAAATTATTTATTAAAAAGGCCCTCTATAAAGTAAGAGGGCCATGTCCAAAAATTCCGTACGTTCTAAAACTTAGTAGTTTAACGTACGGGGGTTAATTTTATCAATGGTGTCAGCAGCAATACTCTCACTAAACGTTCACTGAGTATCATGCTCCCCATGACAAGGAAGGAAGATTGAGTGAAAAATTAAATAACTTGAAGCGAAAATAATATAAACCAAATGAGAACTATAAACGTTGAAAAATGAAAAAAGCAAACAAACAAACCCACCACCACAACACAAATACAGTACTTTAAATGTATTCATTTATTATTCCTATACAAGTGTATATGTGTATTGTATGAGAAATTTCAGGTAAAATTGTTTAAATTCTACTTAATAATAAGAGATAATTTTTTTAGTTCCTTGTATGCTATTATGCATTTGTGCCTTTATTATATTTTTAATAATATCTACTGTAATTATTGTATATATCTGAAAACGAAAAAAAAAAAAAAACGTGACGTGTTTAGAACAGCGCTTTAATAAATCACGTTAATTTTATGCAATTGAATACAACATTCTTTCTACTTTAAAAGAGAACAATCGCAAAGTACATTCAGTCTAAATATTCATGACAAACTGTCTGTATGTAATAAAATATTATTCTTATAAAAGTGTTGTAATTAATTTTACATTTTAAATTAAAATGCAGTCAGTAAAATTAAAAACAAAATCAATCTTAGGCCTAATATTTCATTACTTATTATTATGTATTTATTATGTATCTTGCTTTTGAATTCAATTGCATTGTTTGAAAATGCGAGAATAGTCATAAAATAATGGAATATAGAAATATTGTTAAAAACGTAAATTGAGAAAACAACTTTTACGTACATAGCAAATAATAAAAAAGCTTAAATGAAAGATTAAACTTGGCTTTAATTTGAATCTTCAATCAGTCTGCAATCATACTTATACTTGTTCTATAATTTTTTGTAATTACATATGTAATTATATATGTATCAAGATTCTATTCATCAATTCAATGCAAACGCTAAGAAAATTTATATATGATATATGCTTGCTTTTGTATGAAAATGTTTGTTTCATAAAGTTTATTGACTTTACTATTTCTCCATGAATATGACATTGGGTCTCTACTAATATAGGGGCTTCAAAAAGCAAAATCATTCGCAAGTTTTGCAATTAGTTTTGTTTTTTCACTTCTCAATGCCTATTCTATTGTCTTATACGTACAACTAAAATTCGCAACAAAATGAAAACCATAAATTAAAATTTTAAAGACAAGAAGTCATTTTATTTTATTTTGTTTATATACACACATGCATACGTATATTTCTGTATATTTCTTGTCTAATGGCACGACCTGCCTTATACCTGTGTTTGTTATCTTGAATAAAAAAAATACGATTTTAGTTTCAGTCAATTGTTGACGGTTTGCTTTTTTGCTTTTGACTTTATAAACATATTTACAATAACTTGTTTTAATATTAGTATATATGTACTCACCTAATATAGTATATACTAAGAATATTTAATACGTTTTCCCTCTACCACGACTTTTATTTGTATTGCTTTTGTTCTAGCAAATAGTTAAGTGAGGAGCCTAAAGTGTAAGGGGTATTCAAAATGTTTTTTAAATAACCAGCAAATACGTATGTACTTACATATATGTATGTATATAAAGTTCAGATAAAAATTGTAATTGAGAAAATTTTATTTGAAAAAGTTAAAACCGTTTTTTTTTTTAATTTAAATAAAGTAATAATTATTATAAATTTATATTGTATTATAAATGTATACAATCTATGAGATTTATTTTATTAAAAAATCTTTATTACTTCAATTTCAATATTTTGTAATTTTATCGTATCACATGGGATGAAACAAAAAACTAAATTTTTATTTCATAAACCCTTTCTTAAAAATTTTCTTAAGATTTTGTTTCTTTACTTAGTAACGTTTCTTTAAATAATTCTTTATTATAAATGCCTTATACAATTTCATATAAATTTAAAACTATAAGTTTTTTTAAAACAAGTTGGCCTAAAAACAATAACCAAGTTTCTTAACATTTGTAGTTTCAATACCTTTCATTTTTTTAGCATTTATATCAGAGAAATAAAGAGAAAAACAAACTTGCACTGTGTTTCATGTGTTGTGGTTGTACCCATGACAAGTTCATTGAACCTCTAGTCAACACTTTGAAATGCATTATACATATATAGTATGTGCAGAGCACTGTTCATTGTACAATGTACATACATATAGTTTTGTTGTTTACAATCGATCGCAAAATGCAGGCAGAAATCAGAGATTCTCAATAATATTTTTAAATAAATAGTAATGAATGCAAAAGTATTACTTAGTATTACATACTTTTATCTCCAATTTTTATACATGTCTACTTTGTCCATTTGAAAGCGTCAAATGATTTTTTTATTCGTCATTTTCTCATCTCTATTTTACTCAGTGAATAGCAGGTGTTTCTGCAACATATTCTTCTTGCAGTTACAATGTCAAGTTCCATCCAAAAGTTAAAGTCAAACAAGTATATTTAAAAAATCGTTTTATAGTCTTAAACATGATTTATCAGCAACAGTTTAAGAAACCCATCCTTAATATACTCGCATGCATTTTGCTGCATTAACCAAGGTCTTTATTATTAACGTTTTTATAAAATAAATAACTATGTATGTATGTATGTATAATAATTTGTTTACAACAACGACAACGGCTATTGTCTAGATTTTCATCATTGTCAAATAAAATCAGTTACCCACAATAACAATCAATAAAAATTTAAAAATTATTTCAAAAATGTAACTTTTGTGTTAAACTTTACAATAAATCATAAACATTATAGTTTCGTTGCTATATCGATGTGTTTAAATTATTAAAAACGAAATAAAATTACATAGATTCCATTCCTCTTTATCTCCATACTGGTTTGACTCTAAATGACCAAGACTACATTGGTGCAACATCTTTTTGTTGATGACCAAAAACAGAATAAAATATTGGCATTCTATGTACAATTTTGCAACTACAAATAGATCTCTTTCTGGTAGTTTTATAAAAATAAAGCAAAAAATATATTTGATTTTTCTTTTATTTTTCGCTGCAAATGACAACGATGACTAAGATGTATACACAGTCTTACAAAAGTATACAAATGACTGAAAGAATTTTAGTTTTTGTTATATATTAATCGCATAAAACTTGGGTCTTAAAAATTGGTTTCCATAGAGTTAAAAAAAATATATTTAAAGCTTATAAGTAAATGATAAAATATTCAGAATTTTTGCTATTTTGTATGTTTTTAGCGTTTTTAGATATTTGCGGTTCTGAGCAGTGACTTACTCCTCGAAATTTGCTATTTTAACATCTTTTTATCAAATAGACCTGTAAATGGATTAATAAAAATCTATTATTACTCCTATTAAATTTTTAAATTGCCTTTCTGTTTGATTGTCTAGTATATATGGGCGACCATATTGCCACTTATTGGGGTGTCCCACAGGCTAATGGGTAAGCAGAGGCATTTGGCTTTAGTGACTCCACTCCTAATAATTATAATATAATTTAAATACATAAATATAATAATTAGTGCTTGTTGTTATAATTATTGTTTTTGGTCATATATTTTACAATTTCTTTCTGCAAACTTTTAGTTTGTTTGCAGCCCTTGTCTAGAATAGGGTTGCCATATAATATCTCCCGCAACATCGTCACCTTCTTGAACTTCAGAATAACGGTTGGTGCCAGTGGTGGTAATTATCTGCTTCTTACATGATAGGCGCCTAGATATCTTTTTCTAAAATGCATATGTGGCTCACCACCAAGTACTATATGTTCTGGTAATTCAGTTTCCTTTCAAAATTGGCACATTAGATTTGAAACTACTTTCATTCTATTTTAATGTTCGCTTCGGCTTGAGAAAAGTCCTCTTATTCCTACACCACAGAAAGGTTCTGGTGACATGGAAGCTTCCTTCCTGGCCAACTTATCTGCCTGTTCATTCGCTTGGATTCACACATAACTTTAAGTAAAATTCACAAGCGCGTGACTATCAGATAGTATGATGACTATGTTCTGCGATATTTCACTTGGAAAGTGATCATCTATTTCTCTATGTGTGCCGAATATTTTATTCTAGGCGTAAACACCTCCGCTCATGTACCAATTTTCATGTACCAGTTTTTGTAACTATTTCCGATTAAATATAAAAAAGAATTATGATTTAAAACCCGTTTAATATTTCATTTAAAATAGTTCAAAAAAGAAATGTGTTAATGAATTAAGAAATATGCGATTTATTAATCTATACTTTTGTAGGACTGTGTATCTATGGCCATTATAATAATTTTGACAATTTATTTTTATTTAAATGCCTTCGCCAATAAATATTAAATATGAAATCTTTTTAAAACTAAAAATACATACATAAATAGAAGAATAAAATATTATCTCAAAATATTAGAATATTATCTCAAAAACAGCTCAATTTTATATTTATATTATAGGTTAACAATGATTCTTTGAATTATTACTGATTCCTTTATTTATTTTTATTTTTTATTATTATTTTAGGTGGCGGTGCCATTGAAATGGAATTATCGAAAATCTTGAGAGATTATTCGCGTACTATTGCTGGCAAAGAACAATTATTAATTGCTGCTATTGCAAAAGGTTTGGAAGTCATACCTCGTCAACTGTGTGATAATGCTGGTTTTGATGCTACAAATATTTTAAATAAACTCAGACAGAAACATGCTCAAGGTAAGTAAGATATTTAAACGTTTGTCTTCATTCTTAGAGAAGTGAAAAAAAATGAAAAAATATGTTGTGGCACCTACGGCTGTGCTGCTACCAAATAATCATAAATACTCGTTAACAGTTATTACTAAAGTAAAATTTTAATTTTGTTTTAAATTTCATAAATTTAAATTAGATGTTTTAAATCGATACATGAAATCCAATTTTTTTACTGTAGAACATTTTAAAGAACGGTTTAATAGAAAAATGTCTTAAGACAATTCCTTCATTGCAACAATAATTTATTACTTCTATTATTCATAAACTTTCCATATTCAAATTTATTATTCTCCAGTATTTCTTTATGTTGCCTTTTCAGTTAGCGGATACCCTTTATAAAAAAATAATATTTCAAAACCCAATAATTTTTATATACACTTTAAAAAATATTCGTTTTTTTTTTTTTTTAACAGTTTTAATCACGTAGCCATACTGTCTTGCTATAGTTTTATTTATTTATTATTTTCATTATTTAATTGTTGTTGATATTTTTCTGCATATTTTGTTTTTAAATGGTTTTATATTTGTTAAAAATATATGTATTTACTTTTAACAGATTAAAAATATGTATGTTTTTATTTGGTATTTGTGCCTTCATTCTGAATGTGGTAGTATCTCAACGCGTCAGAATTTGATATTTGACCCATATTATCTCCTTTTTTATTACTGCAATTGATTTTATTTATTACAGTATTTTTTTTTTTAATTCTATAAATATTTTTGCTTTGTTCGCATTTGATGTTAAATAAGGGAAAAACATAATTTGATTACTAACAGGCGATTTTTTAACAGTTCGGGTTTTGAAAATTGAAAAAATATAGAAAATTTGCAAAAGTGATTGTAATATTTATTTGGGCCATAAATACATGCCTGCCATATCTCAATAAATATATCGTCTTAGCATTTTCTTTACGAGAAAAAACAGATAGAATTGGAATAATGGAGAATTTATCTCTCATGTATAAATATAGGGTCCGCCAAATAATTTTTTTTTTTTTTTTTTTTTTTGAAAATGCAATAAAAAAAATACTGAATATTTTCTCAAATATTTATTTTTTATTTGAAAGTACAATCCTTCCGGTTAATAATGGAAAATAATTTCATTCAAATGGCTGCCTCGGATGGCCATGCAGTAGCCTACACGATTGGTCCAATTTTTTAGCACATTATCGATTGTGTGCAGCTGTATTTCACCCAGGGCTTCACGAATATTGTCCTTTAAAGCGTCAATTGTCTTTGGCTTATTGGCGTAACACTTATCTTTGACGGCACCCCACAAATAATAGTCCAACGGTGTCAAATCGCAGCTCCGGGTGGCTGATAATGCGATCTTCAAAAACAGGGTGCAAAACATCGAGTGTAGCTTCGGCCGTGTGGCACGCAACGCCGTCCTGTTGAAACCAAATGTTGCTAATATCCTCTTCAATTTTTGTGAACAAAAATTCGTTCAACATGGCCCGATATCGATCGCCATTGACTATAACGGCCACTCTTTGCTCATTTTCGAAGAAAAATTGCGCAATTATGCCTCTGGACCAAAATTCGCACCAAACAGTGACTCGTCTTGGGTGTATCGGCTTTTCAATGTATGCGTGCGGATTTTCTATGCCCCAAATGCTACAATTTTGCTTGTTTACATACCCGCCAAGATCAAAATGAGCTTCATCTGAAAAGATGATTTTTGATTCTGCAACATTACCATGATTTTCAAAGTAATGTCGCAATATTTCCCAGCGTTGTTCAAGCGTATACACAACCATATTCGTTCAGCGGAAGGATAAAACTAATTATCTGTCAAATCAGACATGAGATAGTTGTTACCATTCACGAAATAAGCACTAGTTGAAAAAAACATGTTAGATGGCGGACCCTTTATTATTTATAATATATACAATATATATATATATATATATATATATATATATATATATATATATATATATATATATATATATAAATAATAATATATATATATATATATATATATATATATATTTATATATATATAATATATCATATATATATATAATATATCAGGTGGGCCTTTTAAAAGTTTAAATTAAGAAATTCAATAAAACAAAAACGGTTTGAAATTTTGCCATTTGTTGTTGTTGTTATTGTTGTTGTGAAGTACAATTGTTCCGGTTAGAAATGAAATATTATTTCATTCATTAGGCTGCCGCGGCTGGCCTCAGTACCACATTTGATAGGATGGGGGGGGGGGGGGGGGTCGTATCTCAGCAATGGCATCACGAATGTTGGCCTTCAAATGCTTAATTGTATTCTTCAAGGGTAATTCGATTCATTTCGTTCAGTAGAGATAATATGCTGAATAAGCAATGGCATCACGAATGTTGGCCTTCAAGTGCTTAATTGTATTCTTCAAGCGTAATTCGATTCATTTCGATTAGTGGAGATAATATGCTGAATTTTATGACAGAACAGAATGACATAAGTATTGCCAGATTCGTAATAACCGCTGGTTCAAATTTAAACCGATAGATGGCCCACCCGATATATGGGTACAGCCAGTTGTATTAATAAAATAATAACTGTTGGTATTTGTTAAATTGAAATAAGAATCAGAGAGCGAAATTAATTTTATTTTTTTATTTTTTTAGTTAAATTTTATCTATAAGTTTTCTTTGTAAAATTGTAAATCTTAAGAGAATTTTTATTGGACATAGGATTTCTATTCCCTAAACTCGTCATTATAAACGTTTATCTTTAAATTGTCTATTTCAGGTGGCCAATGGTATGGTGTTGACATTACTAAGGAAGATATTGCTGATAATTTTCTTGAATGTGTTTGGGAACCTTCAATCATTAAAATTAATGCTTTGACTGCTGCAGCTGAAGCTGCCTGTATGATTCTGTCTGTAGACGAGACCATAAAGAGTCCCAAATCTGGTGGTGATATGCCCATGGCGGGTGCTCCTATGGGTCGTGGAATGGGTAGACCTATGTAAAACAAATAATATAAATTATCAATCTTTGTCACTCACTTCTCCTTTAAAAAACTAATGTTTTCTTTATTTCATATAATAATTTCTCGTTAATTTTACAATTTAATAATTAAATTGTTTTTGGAACCTAAATATTTTATAACAATTTAATTATATAACCAATTATTTCAAGCATTATCATCAAACGCATTTATACATTACATTTAAAAAATGTACGCTTCTTTCTTGACTGCATTAAAATTAACAAAACAAATACAAACACATTTTAATAAATAATAATTAATAAACAAAAATGTTTAGAAATTCTGAACGAAAAAAAATTTTTAATTAATTTTTCAATAATTTACCGATATATTAATTTTAAGGAACTACATTGCATGTCTTTGGTGTGATATTCTGAAAGAATTAGAAAAAAGGTAATTCTTTAAAGAAGTAAGCTGAAATACTATTGGATACTTTGTAAGGAACAGCAAAAAAGGAAGCCTGAAATATATTAGGCAGCAATAGCTATTTAATAGCAAAAGCAATCGGATTTTTATTATTTTTAATTACAATATTGTAATCAGTTAAGGTTAAATTGAGATTTTGTTTTTAGGTAAGAGATAAAAATTGTCGGTAGATGTCTAAAATATAATTTCTCTGGTAATATTGATTGAATTAGGCAACACTATAGATTATTTGAAAGGTGACATTTTAAGCTTCACTTTGTTAGAAGACTACTAAAATCGTATTATTCTGTGTGTAAAATTCGCAAAATTTCCGTAAAATTTAGCTTTTATGTTATAGATAAGGTAAGAATGCATCGCAGGCTGTTGAAAGAATTTGTGAAGTTTACGGAGATGATGATCTTTACGGAGATGATGAATCATGGAAAAAAATTAAGAAAGAGTGACACGCAAGTAGCGGAAACGATGCTACGGAACAAGGCATTCATCACCAAACTATTATCAACCATTTGAAAAAAGCTGGATGTTTGGGTGCCACATGTATTTCGATTTCAATGAAATGTAGAAAAATAACATGCGAAAAAGATCATGAACGAAACAAGCTGAAACTTTGAAGGTAATGCTGTGTGACTGGAAAGATTGAAAACGAATTGTTCATTATGAACTTCTACAACAAATCAAATTGTCAAACAATTGATTCTGATCTCTTCTGTCAAAAATTAACATGATTGCAGCGGGTAGTTCAAATAAAATGGCAAAAATTGATCAACAAAAAAGGAGTGGTGTTAGATAATAACAACGTCAGAATGACCCGTCATAGCCGGACTTTTCGCCATCAGATTAGAATATCATTTGTTGTAAATTTCAACTCCCTAGAGGACTGCAAAACTCAATTGGATCAGTTTTACCCTTCGAAAACACAGAAGTTCTACACTGATGGATTAATGGCTTTACCCCTTAAGGCTATAGATCGAAAAAACAGCACATAGTCGACATAATCAAGCTCGTTTCATATATCAGAAAAAGATGTTAAGTTTTTTGTGAAATCTATAAACGGACTTTTTCGAACATCGAATACATATGTAGGATCTACATATACATACAAATTTATGTACAATAAAATGAAATTATAGTATACCATATAGACATTTGTATTTATAAAGTAGTAACCCCTGTCTTAACTTGTTAGTCAGCGACAAGAATAAAAATATCTACTTGAAGCGCATGTGCTGTATATGTGCATTATACAGACGGACAAGTGTTTTTGGTATAATACATATTTTATTTATACATACAGAAGGCAATATCCGGGTTTTACAAAAAAAAGCCGGAAAAATGACAAAAATAGGAACAAAAAAAGTCCAGACAATTCTGCATTTAACTATTTATTTTGGTATATTCAGCCACACCTTGTTTCATAACAAAAAAAAACCTTTATATTTTGTACCAGGCCAAACAGTTCCCGTTTATCCCTAAAAATAACTGTTTTGTGTATGTGTGTTACATAGATATGTATGTATAATACTAAAGCTGTATGGTTTTCTGTAGGATATTATTTTTTGTATATACACATTAAAATCATATATATAAAAATATACATATGTATGCGTATGCCAAATCCAATAAATAGTTTGTTTTTATTCGAGCTATTTTTTGTATTATATTGTATTCACGTACGTACACATGTAAATGTTTAAATAGGATTTGAAGGACATGACCTTGAATAATGCCATCCAATTTCTAATATTTGATACACTTCTTTAAATAATAGAAAATTTAAATATAATTTATATGTTGGTATGTATCAAGTTAATTTTAAACTTTAATTTCAAATTTTCTGTAATACAAACACAATTATATCTGTAATGTATAATGTGTATGTACACAACATGTATGTTCGTTGTTATATTTTTTAAATTTACCATAAATAAATCAACAGAGAATAATATTTATTTTTCTAACTTCTATAAAACCAATGTTGGCATGTAATCACAGAAAAAATTACAAAGTTTCCCTTGTAAAAGAAGGTATTGATTTTTTATATAAAATGTTCAGTTACCTATGTACATATGTATATTATGATGGTATTATTTATTCATTGTGTGAAGTATAGTTTAAAGTACATAAATGGATAAAATCGATGTTAATACATAACAAGTCTTAAAAATTAAATCAAAAGAAATCCATTTATATTCATGAATAGTGAATCCAACGCTGATGCAGACATTTGGGAATACATAAAAGCATACAAATTTTATAGATACCACCTATTTGTTATAACATTATTATTTTTAAGCATTGCATGTCAATAAGATATTTTCAGAGAAAACCGTTAACAATAGATATATACGAGAGGGACAAAACAAAGTGTGAATAAACTTTTGGGAGCTTCAAGGCTTGGTCATTGTTTAATTGGTAGCGTCAGATTATTAGCGTTAATCAATAATCATACATACATACAGTGACGAACTTAATTATTGGCACAGTAAGCTCTTTTAACTTCTTGGGTGATTTTAATAGTCTTATTAAAGAGATTTTTGATAAACTAATATATTTACTACATAGAATGATAAATTTTCCACAAAATTCACTTTGTTTCAAAAATTTATATTGTTTATTAATAAAGAAATAACAAATTTCGCTGAACAAAATTATTGGCAGGCTTAGCCACATTCACAAAATTTCATGGATCTGACAACGTTTTTTCGAAAAAAGCCAAGCTTCATAGTTGAACAGTTTGCATGTCAGAGTAAAAAAGTCACTGCGGCTTAAATTAAACCAAAGTTAATAGTTTTAACCAAAAATGGATAACAAGCAGAAGGAGACAACAGAATCTCAGCGAAAAAATCTTCTATATCAACATTCGAAACATTTTGCAGTGTTTCAAATTGTAAAGAATAGTTTAGAAAAGATTTACTTAGCCATTGCGGTCCGACGGGCACTGCAACAGTACAAATAATCTTAGTCTAGATAGACGAAAATCTCTTGTTTCATTAGTGAGCGAAAAGAAGCTTTTAGCATACGCCAAAGGGTATTCAAGTCAAATGGTTTTAGAGGCAACTGATATTTTTAGATGAAAGCATTTTCTATCTTTCACTCTGATAGCCACCAAACTCTGTAGAAAAAATCAAATATTTAGCTAGAAAATCGCAGTAAAAACATGGTTTTTAAGGAGTCATTGTGTGGACTTATGTGCCCGTTGCTTTACTAGGCGAGCTGGTATTCATTGGCGCAACTATAGACATAATAAAATACTCGATCTTACTTGAAGAAAACCTCAAAAAGTAGAATTTACCAGCCTTGTACCCCATCGTGTTGGAAGATAAAGACTTAAAGAATTTGGCTCATGGGCATATTTCGCTGTATTGAACGTTTTGCACGTTATAGCACATCCGCCACAATCGTAAATCCGATAAAAATAAATTTTTAGGAAGATTTGGATAGGCGAGTAAAAAAGCGGGAAAATTGTAAAACATTGAGCAAGCGGTCACCAAAAAATTTATGAATTCTATTCTAAAATGACTGGATGTAGTTATAAAACAAAGAGGATTAATATTTTAATATTAATTTTCGATCTATGAAGTGTGCTAACAATTTTGTTCAGCGATATTAGTTTTTTTTCTTGTTTTTAATATAAAAAATTTTTTGGAATAAAGTGACTTGTGGGATTTTTATCATTCTATCTAGTAAACATATTTGTTTATCAAAATAAGACCATTAAATCAACCCTGAAGTTGAAAGAGCTTACTGTGTCAATAATTTAGTTCGTCACTGTACATAATAAAATATACATACTATGTATGTGTGCTTGAATGTAAGCATTAATACAAACGTACATACGTATATAGCTTTTATGCTTCATTGCTTCAAAATTAACCGAAAAAAGCAGGGATTATGAACGCTATTTTATTTTCCAACAAAACTTCAGATAAAAAAAGAAAAAACTCTTATTTCTTTGCCCGAAAAAGTAAATTTTAGACTTAAAAAATATTAAATCCAGTTTCGTTTATATATTTTATCTTATGTGCGACGTTTATTGAACTTTCTTTCAGACACTTCTTGGCTTTTATATATTTTTAAAGCTGGGATTTAAAGGAAGTTTCTTTTTTGCGAAAATAAAAGGCATATAACATATTGTTCCATAAGTAAATTACATCTACTTAAATAAGAATGTATGCGTATTCTGTATTACAATACATTTTCTTAGTAGGTATGAGCAAAAATTTTGGCAGGTGCAAATTGAAAGAAAAAACTTACACAAAAAAAATTTAAACTGGAAAAGCGACCAGCTGTTGCAAAAAAAAAAAAAAGAAAAAAAAATATTACTGATTTTTAACTTAATATACCTGCATATATCAAGTACATATAAGTGTCATTACAACAACTAATCTTATTTATGCTTGTTCCAAAAGATGACGTATAAAAAATCATGTAAAAACAGGGTCAGGTGTAAAAAAATTTGACAACGGCTTAACATTGCGTTAAAGAACACCACCTTATAAAATACGCCTTGTACCTTCATTTTTATATATGCAAAACGCTTTTGCTATCTAGAAACTTTCAAACTTTAAGTCCGATATATTTAATATTTTAAATAAAATTATTAAAAATAACTATAGGGTGGGCAATTTAAAAGTTGAATTTTGAACCAGCCGTTATTTCGAATCTGGCAATACTTATGTCATTCTATTCTGTCCTAAAATTCAGAATATTATTTCCACTGAATGAAATGAATTGATTTACGCTTGAGCAACGTTGGGATTTATTGGAAATTAATCATCATTTCAAATCATCTTTTCGGATTAAGCCCATTTTCATTTTGGTGGGTATGTTAATAAGCAAAATTGCCGCATTTGGGGCTCAGAAAACCCAAATATTCATGATGTCATTGCCGAGATACGACTCCATACACTCGAAAAAGTCCTCGAAAAATAGTTCGATCGAATGGGGTACTGTGGGGCCAGTCACGGCAGCCATATGAATGAAATAATATATGATTTCTATGCGGAACAATTGTACTTCATAACAAAAAAATAAACTTGGAAAAATTTCAAACCGTTTTTGTTTTAATGCATTTTTAAATTTAAACTTTTAAATTGCCCCCGTATAAAAATAAAATTTTATATAATGCATGTATTAGATTAAAAAAAAAAAAATTAATTAGTCGGTCTAATCAATGACTACGTTCAGCGTTGCCATGCAAAAATTTGCTTTCCTTCCAGAAATTTTTTAAAATTCTACCAAAACCGCTCGCAGCCTACCAAAAAGAAAGTACAAAAATTTAAAAATGCATTTTTTGATGAAAATCGGAATTTTATTCAGCTACACAGCCTTTACACATGTAAGTAATTTGTAGAAAGTTGTAATATACTATGAACTTTATCCCAAAGTTGTGATGAAAAACAAAAGGTTTAGCAAAAAACAGGAACTCAGACATAACTTTTTGCCACCGATAGAACATGGATGTAGGCAGTTTTGTTATGGTTTGACGATGCATATCTGGGGCTAAGGTTGGCATTTAAGTTTTTATTGGTACATTTCACCTATTATAACCTACTTGAAGGTAATTGTAGGCGATTTGTTAACAAAATGAATCTTTTGGGAGCTGATACATGTGTAAAGCCATGGAAAACAGGGAGCTATGACACTTAGAAAAATATTTTAAGCATTGTTAACATTACTAAAAATTGTTGTTTATACAGATTAAGATTTCCCCATATTATGTACGGTGTGTTTGATAGCAAAAATCTACTAAACAATGAAAACTTCTAAATTTTGGTCCGATTTGACCAGAACGGCAACGCTGACTATGAGGCATTTTTTAACAGATATACGTTTTATTTAAGCAAAATAACGTTGGTATAATCAACAATTTTTCTATGTGCCATTGCAGGGTTAACATTTCTAAATATTTATGCTTTATCTCTTAAGCATGATCTTCACCCTAAGAATACTGATAATTTAAAAACAAAAAATCTAAATTTTAAGAGTTTAAACATTTTGAAATGGATTTTACTTTGTCAGTACTTTTAAATCTTACAATTAAGAAATTTATAAAATGTTCTCTAAACAATTTCAGTTCTTGTTAATGATTACTTTTTTCTATTTAAACAGTCTTTATTTTAAGGTAAATAGCGTGTTTCTCCGTTTTGTTTAAGAAATTTTTATAAAATTTTTTCACATAAATGCTTACTACTTACTCATTAGGTTACATCAGCAAATACAATATTTCGTTTTGGTTTTGATTTTGGATTCAATATAAATGAAAATTCATTTAAAACATCTTTTCATATAGAGGATGGAGATAAAGCTAAACCAACCACTATAAAACCACCAACAACCACAAATATTCCATATTTCTCAGAAACTTCCTCAATGGTTACATCGTCACCTATTCTAACAGACATTTGGTCAAAGCAAGCTCAACTAAATGCCGCAGCAGGTGATAAACTACAAGCCACACGTGTTGTTGTATCGAAATTGAAAGATGAAATCTTATCTGCAGCGGGTCAAAGTGATTTCATAGCGGCAAAAGTCAAACTAATGACACGCTATTTAAATGCTTTTACATTAAAAAATAGTACCGTTGATGCAGCTGAAAGACGTTTTGCAATTTTGCAAGACTTTGTGCAGTTGGTTGATGATTTACGTGCTCCGCCTACTAGCGAAGAAGGAGATGAACATTCCTTGGATTATATGGTTATGAAATTGAGTTTGGAGAAACATAAATTAATTGAATTGCAAACAGCAGTCTTAAAAGATGTACTACAGGCAATGGAAGTGTGGCAAACATATACGAAAAAACAAATCGTCGATGTGGTTACTGTGTAGTTTGAAATTAAATCAGATTTTTACAGCTTGATTTCAATTTCATGATAAATTCTTCAATTCAAACACTAAGTTTTCATTTTAATAAAAATTTTGGCTTTAAATTATGTCTTTATATTACATACGAACACATTTATGCATACATATGCATGTCTGTAGCACATCCTGTTTTGATATGGATAACTTTCAAAAATTTCGACAGGTGCGGTTAAAAAAGAAAAAAAATTATTCAGCTGTAAAAAATTCGATATATGTACATACATACAAACATATATATGTACGTACAGATTTAAAAGTTTAAAAAAATCATTTCCATCTAACATTTTTAAGCTTAAAAGACTCTTCCACGATCGGAGCATGTGATTAAATTAATCGTCTGCGATGTCGTATTCCGATCGCATAAGTTTAGAGTAACGGGAAAAACTGTGTCCTGATAGAGACTCTTCGACATAAGTCGTCTAATTAATTAATTAAAAACGATCGCGGAGGAGATCTACAGTATACTACACAATAAAAAGGATTGTTCTGTGTTTTATATTGTTTGTTACTTTTTGTAATAAGAATTATTACATATAATATTTTTATGAAAGTATAATGGTGTGGACAAAAAGCGGATTTGTGTGACAATTTTTTTGACAAGTGCGTCCGAAAATTTTCAAAAAATTGTACTTTCTGTGCGATCAGAGTTGCTTTTGGTGAAGCATATGTTTTTGCATATCTTTTTTTTTGACAGTGTGGCATCCAATCAAACATTTTATTTCGATTTTCTTATGTAGGACAAAAATTTATTAGATTTTTATTTGGCATAATCACACGACTTTATAGGACAATCAGTCATGGCCTTTACCAGGTTTATTTCTTCAAGTTTAGAATTGTATTGATCAATTTTAAAATTTATAGTCCCTGTTCTGTATTCAGAGTGGAATCAATCCGTGCGGATTATAGTATTACTCGTAATCCAAAATTTCCAAAATATGCTGTTCATCATATTTAAAAACAAATTTTAATTTCATTATTTATAGCAATTTTTGAAAAATAAAGGAAAACATTTCAAATTATGGACTACAAGCCTTAACCACTATTAATTCCTACACTGACTATTTTGTTACAATGCGATATTAACCAGAAAATAAATACTTTTTCTTAAAGACAATTTTATTGTGTAAATATACATTGAAAACGTAAGATTTAAAAAAAAAATTCTTTTGAACATATAAACTAAAACGAAAGTCCATTATTTTCAATTAAAATAAATTGACCACTATTAACTCATACTGTCACATATTTTCTTACTTAGAACTGTGTTACATCTCCCTTGTTTTTTAAAAGAGAATCGCCTCGCTTTGACATGGTACTTATTAATTTTTGACAATCTTCAGGGGCTATTGAGTCCGAGATGTGTTGAATTTTGGTTCTTAACCCGTCAAGAGTCCGTGGAGAATCATTGCGAAGCTTTCTTTTCATAAGAGCCCACAGATTTTCTATAGGATTGAGGTCTGGACTAAACGATGGCCAATCAAGAACATCTATACCGTCTTCTTGTAGCCATTTTTTTGTTTCTCTAGCTTATGGGACGATGCACCATCTTGTTCAAAAATATATTCACCGCAGTCGGCTATCTTTGGTATCGATGGTATCAGATTTTCCTCGAATATTTGTACGTATTTTTCTGAAGTGAAGCTTTCCGACAATCTTTGAGGATATACGTCCCCATACCATGGGGCTAGCTGGAAACTTGACTGTGCGTTTCAAGCAGTCTTTATTGTAAGCTTCTGTGCTTTTACGAATCACCCTTTTTCTAGCATCACCAACACAAACATCAAACTTCGATCCGTTACTAAAAATAATGCTGTCCCATTGCCTTTGTACCAAGAATTTCGACATACCAAGTAAATTTTTAATTTACTTTATAAAAATTATAACCTATACTTTTCATTTGCTGGCGGGTCCATTCACGTTTTACGAGCTTTCAGATAGCATCAGACCTCTTCGAGGCTATCTCACGAAAAGTGCTTCAACGATTTTGCTTAATAATATTTGTTAAAGCTTTTTTATCTCGAAGCGTTATTTTTGAGGTCTGGTCACTTTTTGAAACTTCATTGCAGTAGTTTCCACTTATTTTGTATTTTTTAACAATGCTTGGAGCTTAAGATCAGTCGATATTTGCCCATATGTCTTTCCCGATTTTATTTTTTCAGTGATTAAAATTCGAAATTGTTCACAAATATTCTTCTAAATGCTTACCGTAAAAAAATTTTAAATTAAAAATTTTTTCATCATATTAAAAATCTAATTTAAGGTTTTCCTACTAACAGATTAATACTAGTTTTTGTTAATTATGTCTTATTTATACCTGATTAGTGTTAATTTCAAGGTAAATAGTTTATTTCTATAATGCCTACACATATCACCACATAAAATTCGAAAAACTAGCATCAAAACTTCATATACACTAAGAGAAACGATAAAAATCAGACGGTTTTATTCGAGAAACTTTTTCAACAAATCAAAACCTTTTTAGGGAAGAACTCAATGTAGATATAAAACTAATGTATTGAATAACTTTTTCTTATCGTAATTAAAAACTATATTCTTATCCAATGAAATAAGTGAAGATAAAGTATAACAAAAGCATTTTGCACTTTATTTTGCCCAATATTGTATATGTATACCTTCTGACGGACTATGTCATTTCCAACTTTATTTACTTAATCGATTTTAAGGACGATGTTTTGCAAATGGCTATTAAAAAAAGAAAAAAAAATGTGGTATATCATACAAAAATATATTTTTATTCGTCTTCTATGAAGTGAATTGAATAAAAACGCAAACCCCTATGTTTACAGTGATAGAAACACTGCAGTCTAATATTTGTTGCTGCGTTACGTTTTCAATAACGAATGAAATAAAAAACAGGCTGTCTACTTGCTAGTTCGAAAGATGAGAAAGGATGTATGTATGTATGTGGATGTATGTGCAGCAGCCAACAGTAGTGCGGCAGACAAAAATTTATGGAAACATCTGTCGTTTTTGGGTGCAAACGACGTGTCATATACTGACTTCATATATAAAAATTGCATATAAAATATAACGAGAAAACGTTGTAGATATTTTCGTACTCTTTTTTATTCTCGTACATATACTATATGTGGTATGTATATATATACATACATATATATATATATACATCATATAAAGGGTCCGCCATTTAACGTTTTTTTTTCAACTAGTGCTTATTTCGTGAATGGTAACATGTCTGATTTGACAGCTAATTAGTTTTATCCTTCCGCTGAACCAATATGGTTGTGGATACGCTTGAACAACGCTTCGCTAAGTGGGCCTGCGATCGACTTACAGAAGATGCCGATTTTGCCAAAAAAATCATCTTTTCAAATGAAGCTCATTTTGATCTTGGCGGGTATGTAAACAAGCAAAATTGTCGCATTGGGGCACAGAAAACCCGCACGCATACATTGAAAAGCCGATACACCCAAGACGAGTCACTGTTTGGTGCGGATTTTGGTCCAGAGGCATAATTGGGCCATTTTTCTTCGAAAATGAAAAAGGAGTGGCCGTTATAGTCAATGGCAATCGTTATCGGGCCATGTTGAACGAATTTTTGTTCACAAAAATTGAAGAGGAGGATATTAGCAACATTTGGTTTCAACAGGACGGCGCTACGTGCTACACAGCTGAAGCTACACGCGATGTTTTGCGCCCTGTTTGTGAAGATCGATGATTATCAGCCGCAGAGCTGATGTCGTTTGGCCACCTCGAAGCTGCGATTTGACACCGTTGGACTATTATTTGTGGGGTGCCGTCAAAGATAAGTGTTACGCCAACAAGCCAGAGACAATTGACGCTTTAAAAGACAATATTCGTGAAGCCATTGGTGAAATACAGCTGCACACAATCGATAATATCCTTAAAAATTGGACCGATCGTGTAGGCTACTGCATGGCCAGCCGAGGCAGCCATTTGTATGAAATTATTTTCCATTATTAACCGGAAGGATTGTACTTTCAATTAAAAAAAGAAATTTGAGAAAATACTCAGTAGTTTTTTTTATAGCATTTTCAAAAAAAAAAAACAAAATTATTTGGCGGACCCTGTACATAACATTGATATTCGACACTTAAATAGCTCTTCTATCTGGATCTGTATTCGTATCTGTGTGCATGGGTAATATGTTTGTTTGTTTGTATAGCAGAAGAACTGGTACTTTGAAGCCGTTATTGATGTTTTTGTTTGGTTACTTGGTTTATTTTGTTTTTCTCGTTACCTCGTTGGCTTGCTTTACTGCCTTTCATTCTTTATTTTCTCTTTTTCCAGACACAGCAACAATAACCATAGCAACGTCTACAGATACAGACAAATAAATACGTACATAGATACGACGCTACTAAATAATGTTACTCTCAGTACATCAGACTAGTATTGGTAGTATAATATATACCAGTATGCATACATATGCTCTTACACATGTATATACCAACCAGTTTTATTTTGTATATTATCAACTATATGTATGTATGTACGTATAAATGTTTCTATATAAGCTATTTATATATTTCTACCCGTTTAAAGTTATCATATTTAAGATGAACTCTGTAGATAAACAGTGACAATCAATTTTTTTTCACTTTTCTTGTTTTTGTATTTAAATACAAGCGCATTTTGACAGTTTCTTGTATTACGGATATGTGTTATTCGATAGTAGTGGTTTTTATCTTTATTTGTATGTGAACTTTATTTTAAGCTTCATACGTTCAGATGTAAATATTTGGTTTTATTATTATTTTGTAAAGCTCTATTCCAATTTACTAACTATCTAATCATATCTTCAAATTACAAAACAAAAGAAGTTGTAAGAGGTTTAATCTAGATGGGCTAGCAGCTAATGCCCTAAATCATATGTTCTTTGCCATAGTAAACACATAGGTTTTTTTCCCTGCAATGTCTTAATGCGATAAGATTGTTTTAGCTGCAAATCAATATTGAATCTGACCATAGCTCTAAATACTTTTCGGCTCTAATCCCGTGCATCTCACAAGCCTGTGGTCATGATCTTTGTAGCCAACAGATTAACTAAAATCAAACACTTCTTTGATCGTTTTTGACCACTGTAACGGTGTAAAAACTCGTTCAGATTGTGACTGAATATCGTTAAACAGTCGCTTGGTTGTGTTATGAGTAGGGAGATCGGATAATCAATTAGACTCATTGAAAGCGACCCACACAGCGTAAATACACATAAGCAGTCGCTAATGTTGTGCAGTGATATTGCTGTTGAAAATTATCAGATGGTGTGGCCTGAGATTGAACCGACAACTTCTTGTTGAAAAGTGGGTATCTTACCTAACATACCACAGTGACACACACACTATTAAATATGTAGTGCATGAATTTACATACAGTGCTGTTCAAAACCTAAGCAACTTATCTTGTCGAGGCAATTAAGGACTCGTATACTACTAATAGATTTATTCAAAGTAAAACTTTCAATTTTTATTATCTAGGCACCTAAATTATAAGTACAATAACAAACTTTTAATTCCATTTTCTACCAAGTAATATACGAGTAAAAACAAAAACGAAGTTAGCTCCTTCAGTAGCCGTTCGAAACTTAAGTAACTTTCAGTACTTTCTGTAATAAACTTTGTTTTTTATGGCCTCCGCACACCGTTTTGGCACAGTTTGCCAGTTGATTGCCAGTTTAATTTTAAGCTCTCCATCAGTTTCTAACTAGTTTTAAAACGACGTGGTCCAGCTCTGTGCTTCAAGAATTAAGAAAAAATTTTATTTAAATAAATAAACCGGTTAACCCGTTATTTGACTAATTATTAACCAAAACCGATTTTTTAAAAATTGCTACTTTTGGAATTATTCCAAAACCGGTTTTTGAAAAAAGTCGAATAATCGATCTCCCTAGTTATGAGAAATCACGAAAAAATCTTTTTCACTTGAAAGCGACAAGTCCCGTTATTACATTCTTCAATCGTTCAATATTATTTCACGGACTATTTTTATTCTATTTCCTGCGTAATAACCAGCTGAACGTTTGGTGTCATTTGTGCTACTAAGATCATAAAGAAGGGCATTTTGTAACCATCAAAATTGTTGGCGACAAAGTTAAACCAATAAAATTAACGAGGTTATCTCCTTTTTCTCAATAGCTAATAAAATAAACTATTAGACGCACCTCGTTGAAAAATCAATAGTAAGTTTAAAGATTCTATTTCAAAGTATAAATCATGAAATTATTAATATGCCTTAGTTTACGCCTTTATAGCATGTAATGCAAGAATATATGTATTATGTTTTGGCCTCTACCCACAATAATCGAATGAATTCGATTCTTTAAATAAATAAACATTTGTTTTTATTAATTATAATCACATTTGCTTATCACTGTTAACGTCTTTAAAGAAAAAGTATTTCTTTAATCTAAAACAAAAATAATAATACATATGTATATATGCACGTATGTATGTATATATGTTTATATATATGTACATACATATTATAAAAGTATGTATTATGTATATTTCTTTTGTAATTTTTGCAGACGTTATCTGCATTTTATTTTTGTTTGCTATTCTTATATATTTATTTATTTATTTTTTTAATAAAAAGTTAAGTACAACACCAAAACAATAAAAAATTTTAGGCAAGTTTAAGAGGTTTTAACTTAAGTTTAAAATATGCACATATGTATGTGTGAAAAGAAAAGAAAAATTTTAAGGTCTGTTAAATATCAGTTGTTTTTTTTTACAGTTACACAAGTTTAAATCATAATAAAACAGAAAAATATATTTTTAATATCAATGATACGGGCTTTGTTTGATAGAAAATTTTATGACATTAATGTTTAAATATGATATCGGTCATGTGGCTACCACATCTGACACGTACAAGGCTCAATCCGGAACATCCATTTGCACAAACTTTTCGCAGCATATGCGGCCGTGTTTCGAATATTGATTTCCAGGTGTTCAATTGCCTCTGGTTGATCAACATAGACGAGAGACTTTACATAACCCTAAAGAAAATAATCCAATCGGGTTAGAACACATGATCTTGGAGGCCAATTAATTACTCTTTCATCAAAAATAGTAGCGCCCACTGTATGGCATGTGGCTCAATCCGAACCATGTGTCATTAAGATTAATTGAGGTACGGAATAATTTCTAATTATGTCCCTGTACCGCTCATCATTTTTGAAGACATATGGAGCAATGACTCCATGAATGTAATAGTGTTTAGGATAATCGGAGAACAACATTTTGAATGGAAAGTCAATTAAAAAATTTCAAAAGTTAGCAAGCGTTGCTCTAGTGCATACTTGAACAGATAAACTCTTTTGAGCCTTATCTAGCTAAGAATTATCCACAGTGCATATGTATGCGACAAGATAATAAATAAACTAACAAATTTTGTTTAGTTGTGGAATAGATGTAAATGGAAGTGAACGTATGTCGCTTTGCTTTTAAAAATTGTTTGTTTGTGTTGCTGTTTACCTGTTTAATTTTTTCTTCAACGCACACAGCAAAAATTCACTAACACTACTACACAACAAATTTCTCTTTATGGTCACCCTTGCACTAGTGTGAATCTATACATAATGAAATGTCAAGCCAAACTAAACAAAAAGCAGATTTCAGCTGTTAAATCGGTTGTCAAATAAATCAGTTCTGCCAACTCAAAGTTATGAGCCTCTAAAAAACTCCCTTTAATTTTGCAAAATTTTAGTTAAAGTTTAGGCGATCACATAAAGTGTTAAATTAGTCTTAATTACCTTATATTTCCTTAACTTACAAGAAAGTGAAGAAAAAACCTGATTAATATTGTATGTACTGTAGATGCCAATAATTTTGTTATTTACTTTTACATGTACTCGTATAGGTAGTTCCTTTAGTTTCTAAAGCAACAATATTGTCTACGTGAGACCCATAAAATATGATATACACGTACACGTATGTATACGTACATATGGATATAAAATATATATATATATATATATATATATATATATATAAATTTATATATAATATATACACACACAGATGCACACATATATATGTATATTTTTCTTTATAAGTTTATTTGTTTGTTTGTCATTCAATCACGTGTAAACGACTGAATCGATTCTGCTGAAATTTGGAACACAGATAGATTTAACTAACGAAAGTGTTATAGACTATGCTTTTTTGGACCTGAAAGAAGTTAAAATCGGGGGAAAACAGACCAATATAATCATATATATAGGTTGCTTATGAATCAAACACACGTAAACGAAATTTGGAGCACAGATATCTAGATCCAGCTAACGAAGTGCTATAGGGTACTTTTTCAAAATAAGATCTCGGCGACATTAAAATCATTTTCAAAATTAATGACTTTCATTCTGTAATGTCACGAATTTTTTTGTTTCTTAAAGCAGAGTGTGTTTTTCTTGTTTTCTGGTTCAAAAGTTGTAGTTTGACGAGCTAATAGGGGATAAAAAGAGAGTTTTTGATTCATAGTTTATTCCTACAAAAACTTGGTTATTACGATATATCTTGGGATCTATAAAAGATAGAGTTGCATATTAATATCAAAATGGAACTTGACAGGAAGAATGGGCGTGGCAGCTCCCACAAAAAATAATAAATATTGAAAATCTCAACAAATACATATCAGCAGGAGACGTCAAAAGTCGCCTTAGCATTTTCTTCATAAAGACAGACAGGTAGCAAAATAAAAACTGATATGGTCGGGAAAAAAGGGTATATATCTCCTAATAAAAATAAACATTTGCATATGTATATAGATATGTATATAGATTTCCGGGCAAAGCAGGATGGGTAAAGCTAGTGTATTATAAATTTGAAGTGCCTTAAGTGCAAGCCAAGTAATGGAGAAAAATAATTTTTATAATTTGTGTATTTGATATATTACTTATGATATATTTTTTATTAAATTAGTCCGAGAAGTTTTAGATATTATTTATCGGAGGTGTGGCGGCAGCGCCGAAGTGCTAAAATTTTCGCCGTTGTAGTCGAACTGATCTATAATATGAGTTTTAGATCTAGGCGTGGCATCTATAACAGAAAATTTGTAACTTTAAGGGCTATGAATGTACTTTTTATTAGTTATGTACATACATACGTACATACAGATATGTATACTATTTATGAGTAAATATATGTATGTTTGTACATACATACATATGTATGTGTGTAAGTATGTGAACATTTTCTATTAAATGTTTTCATTTAAAAATTATTTTTTTGTCTTCTGTTCTACTTGACTTTATTAATATGCATCAGTTGTATTCTTAGGCCAACGACAAGCTGTATAAAAAAATAAAGAAGTCATGCACTGTCTTCCTGTTGGTCTTCTTAATAAATATTCACTACATTTTTTTATACAATTTGTTTCTCTTTTTTACATAAGATTTGTTTTTTTATATGCATGTATATACATACATATGTATGTATACTTGTATATTTTGACTTGCAGTTGATTTAATAAAACCAACATAATAAAGCTTCTTTTATAGGGTGTTTTCTATAGAGGTATAGAACTTTAAGTTGCAATAAAACAATTTAAATTTATCCGAAAGATAATCTTGTGGCATTATATTTTAAATATAATTTCTGGCATATAACCGCCACGGCTGGCGCGGATGTAGTCCAATCAGGACGTCCAATTTTCGATGACTTCGTCCAACATTTGTGGCCGTATATCGGCAATAACACGGCGAATGTTGTCTTCCAAATGGTCAAGCGCATAGGCTTTACCGCATAGACCAATGACTTTACATAGCCCCACAAAAAGTAGTCTAGCGGTGTTTAATCACAAGGTCTTGGAGGTCAATTCACAGGTCCAAAACGTGAAATTAGGCGGTCACCAAACGTGTCTTTCAATAAATCTATTGTGGCACGAGCTGTATGATATGTTGCGTCGTCTTGTTGAAACTAAATCTCCTGGACTTCATGGTTATTCAATTCAGAAATGAAAAAGTTAGTAATCATGGCTCTATACCGATCACCATTGACTGTAACGTTCTGACCACCATCGTTTTTGAAAAGTACGGACCAATGATTCCACCAGCCCATAAAGCGCTCCAGTCAGTTTTTCTGAATGTAACGGTGTTTCCACATACACTTGAGGATTACCTTCACTCCAAATGCGGCAGTTTTGTTTGTTGACATAGCCATTCAATCAGAAGTGCGCTGTATCGCTAAACAAAATTCTCTTATGAAAATTGAAAAAAAAATTCACTTATGAAAAATGAAAATTGCAGTATTTGCAAGCGTTGTTCAGGCGTGAATCTATTCATGATAAATTGCCAAACCAAACTGAGAATAAATCACTTGACAGCTGTTAAATCGGTCGCCATCTTGAAAAGTAATGCCAACTTAAAGTTCTATACCTCTATAAAAAACACGCTTTACAAATCAAAAACAACATTTACATACATGCATATGTACATATGTAAATATGTAGGTAAATATAGTATATTAAAGTAACGTACAAACCATACATGGGGAATTGGTTTGAAAGAAGTAAAAAATAAAATAAAACACAACAAAAAAAAAACTTTACGAAGACACCCTGGAGATTATAAACTGGGATGTTTTGAATAATTTCAATATTATATGTATGGGCCATTTTTTGTTTTTTGTAAAGTTTGGGTCTGTAACTCCCATGAAATATTATAGGCAAATTGCAGCATCAGGGGAAGGCGTGCCGTATCCGCCCACAATAGTGTGTGTGTTATAGGTATGTATGGGCCAATTTTTTTGTGTAAAGTTTGGGTCGTAATTCCATCCAGAAATGTTCTCTGTAGTAAAAAATACATTCTGAAGAATTATAGGCAGATTGCATCTGGAGAAGACGTGCCGCATCCGCTCGAAAGCTGTCAAAATATGTTAAATTCATATAATACAACTACGAATTGAAAGTTGAGGGACTTGTGAGCACATCCAGCCCGTCTTTTCTTGATGTAATCTGCCTAAAATTTTATACAACGCATTTTTTAACTACGGAGAACATTTATGGGAGAAGTTACAGTACAATTTCGCTTTTTTAAAAATAAGGCGGACCCCAATATACATACATAGATATGCGTACGTGCGTGTGTTAATTTTGAAATATCTCTTTAGGATTTATTGAAGGCTGGTTTTATTTGATGTCAACTCGTTGTTATAATGGCAATAACAATGATAAATTAATAAAACAAAATGCCGACAAAGTATTTTTCGTTATTATTTTCATTATTTTTCTTCAGCTTATTTTTATGTTTCTAAATACTTTTTTTTTTATATACTCATACAATAAAGACGTCTGACTTCTGCTGTATGTAAAGTAAATGAAAAAAAATAAATGTTGCAGATTTGCTTAAGTAGAATTAATAATCTTGTGTTAAAAAAAAACAATCATATTTATTTACTTGATTTTCTTAATCTTAGCAGTGTAATTTATTATCTTTAAAATCGTTCGAATTGATTGGTTTGCTTTTATTATGTTTTTACGATTTCATAAAAAACTTATTCACTTATTTATCTATGCCGGTCATAAAAATAGTACAATATTTTAATTTTCTATTTTATTTTTAAAAGTTGCAGTAATCCTTTAAAGCGATTTATTTTATACAATATCATAAAAAAAGTAGTTGAAACTATTCTACCAACAAATTGTTCAATAATAAATTTCTTGGGAAAGGGTTACAGAGACATTTTCGGCTATAAATGCAATGTGTGATGAAATAATTTGTTAATAAAAAAAATTAAATTAAAGTATTTTAAAATCAAGTCCAAGAAAATACTCGGTCCACGTTTTTACCACTATTAAATAACCTTAAAAGAACAAAATATTGGGCTTAGAGTGTAATAAAATTTTTTTTTTCTGGTAACCATTTGTATGAATTAAAACATTAAAAACATAACGACAATACGTATAGCAATTTCTAGTAAATAGTGAATTTTTTACTTGTGGGAAAATATTGGATAAGCAGGTATACGTATACTATCTAAAAATTAATGTGTGTTTGTTTGAAAAGCAGATTCTACAGTGTCCTTCTGGAAGAAACTGAAGGCTATTTTAAATGTTTGCATTTGAACCGGAATGGAATGAAATGGGAATAAATTATAACCAAGATAATAATTAAGATATGTGTAGTGAAGCACGCCGGGATGATGCCAGTGGCTTTAATCGATATTACTATATTTTACACGCAATAGAACGGCTTAGACACCCAGTGAATGGTATACTTAAATATCCAACAGAAGGACTAATCCAAACAAATATGGTTGCATTGAAATAAAGTACTCCGAAATCAAAGATTGAAAAACAATTTCGTGGGCGATGCTTCCCTAAAGCAATCAAATTTTCGTTAAAAAATTATTGAAAAACATAACCGGAACTCTGAAATAATATATAATATAAAGGGCTCTACAGGAATACAGGAATATATAAGACAACTGAAAGTTTTTTCAGCAAATTAGAAGTCTTAAAAACAAAGAAAAGACTCTGTAGCAACAAAATCATACCCGAAAAATTCCATTAAAATTTGTTTAATATTACAAGATAATGGGTCTTATCACGCTTGGCGTATTCATTGTTGTATTTCGACAACCATGATAAGAGTGAACAATTTTAATACCTTAATATTCAAATACTTTTCGATTAGTTGTGTGCTGGTTCATATGGACTAGGAAGAACCTTGAAAAAAACTAATAATATTACGGTTACGGTTCTAGAGTCGAAGTCATTTTTCGACATTTTTATAATAAATTAAAAAACAATTGCTTGTTTTCTTTAATCTAGGACAGAAATGTCGACTTCGACTCGAGAACAATATTAAGCGCGATTAAAAATATATTCATAAGAAATAAAATGTGGTTGAAATCTATTTTATGAAAAGTTTTTTATGATAAAATTAAAACAAAAGTGTTTTCTTTTCTGAAAATATAGTTGCACTTTGTTGCCCTTTCTTTTTTGTGTTTCTTTTTTAAAAATATGTGATATCTTTTAATTTTTGGCTATATTTTATGAAAAAGAAAATAAGAAATGCAACATTTTTTTCAGAAAAGATAAAGCCATAAAATACATACTTACATACATACCTAAAAACAAATATCCATAAAGAATTGTTAAACAAAAAAATATACAAAAAATCCTTCGTAACAAGAGTATTTTATGTCGACCGACATAATCATTTTTAGTAAGCCATTGTAACCATTGACGGCGAAAAAAGGTTAAGCGCCAAAAATAGCTCTTATCCTCCATTTCATGCATTGGACAAAACAAAACCTTCATACGAAATTTTGTTGTATTAACATGGTTTAAACAACAAAACATACTAAGAAACCTTCTGTAAAATTTTGTTTTTTCGCGGTTAGGGCTCGATATTTCATGATACTATTTTAACCGCTTTTCGAAAATTTTCATTAAAAATAATTAATAATAATAACAATTCTCGGATTCAGCCTCGTAAATCATGTCATTTACTATCTCAACACGGTCAAAATTGTAAAAAATCGCCAACACACATATGTACATATAGGTGTACTATTGGCTATGTAGCTTTTACAGATGTCAAGCTATAATGCAAAGATTTAGCGGGAATATCAACATCAGATGTACTAACCTAACAAAAAATCTGATCGGAACGATGGGACCGCCATACGGGGGTTATTCCAGAAACTTTTTGGTCAAGGTAGTATTATATACATACATACTTGTATATGTATGTACATAAATTAAAATAATTTATAAAATTTGGAAAGACTACATTAATGAATATGGTATATTCATACATACATACATGTGTAGTCAGTATGTATGTACATTATAGAATTCTTAACTTCTATAGAACCCTATAATATTAAAAGAGTTCAGGAAAGAAAGAAAAAACTGAAAATAAAAATCAATACATATTTTCCACATACGGTAGTAATAGTTAAAGTTATTTCTGTATTCAGGGGTTGATTTAACCATTAAAAAAATATTATGAAAAAAATTAAGTTCTCACACTTTCATATGGGAACTGTCGTCGTCTGGCTGGCTTTTAGTCTTTATTACGCTATGCGCTATATGCTGTTGTAGTACTTAAATTCAACAAAGGCGACTGGCCTCCTCCCTCTCAAATATTTAATACTTCACTTATTCTACGAAACGAAATACGTTACTTAACACTTTTAAGTTTCTGTTTTCCAAATTCTTGATAATAAGCTGATTATAAGAGATTAATGGAAAATTTTCTATAGAGCATTCGTTAATATTAAAAGTGATTTTTATAGCAATTCGTTGATATTTTCAATTAACAGCATGTAATTTTTTTTTTTTTGTATTTTTTGAAATAATTGATATAATATGCTGGTGATTAAATACAGTAACAGATGTACACATGTAATAATGGAACAAATAACGTTGATAGTAATTTACAGAAATAAAAAATTTAGTACTTTCTCGGCAGAGAGTTTTAAATATGGTACAAAAATTAAATTCGTAAATACTGGAATCCATTCGAAAATACCATATTACCTTTATCAAATATCTTAAGAGATATAATGGCATACAATAAATCTCAGGAAGAGATTTCTAGGTTCTAAATTTTTACATTAAAAGATGACAACCTTATCAACTTTAATGAAATACGAAAAAAACTGTTTTATTACATTTCATTTACAATTGGAAAATTGTCTTGTAACTGTCAGCCAAAAGATGTTATATAGTATTTATGTATTGAAAAAAAAAATACAAATTTAGATATCACTATGACTGTAGTTCTAAAAAAAGGTACTGTATTCATTGACGAATAAAAAAGTACTTCAATAATAAAAATTGTAAAAGTTATTCTTATCTAATCAGTATACTCGAAAGTATATTGTATTTACAAAAATATACACTGCCCAGCACTTGAATAGCACACCCTCATTGTCTTATATCTCACATTTTATAACCGCCTTAAAGCCTTTATCATATCACGTTTTATTTATCTCTTCTTTGGAGACAAACATTTTTACAAAACTATATATCGCCATATAAATTTTTGGCATTTTGTATTTTTGCTGAAAAATACTGTGTAAAAATGCGCCACTTGAATATCATTAAAACTTAGTTATCAGTCAATATTTTGTCGTTTAGGTTAATAAATTAGCTAAACAGTATTGTTTTTATTAATAATAACTAACTTTACTCAACCGGCGTTGGCCGGAAATAAGTATATGTATACACACACACATATATAGATATACATATACATACATAAACATATATATATATATATATATATATATATATATATATATATATATCTGCATTAATATAATTCTTTCTTTCCCTATTATTAACTATTAATTCTTTCTTTCCCTATCCTATCAGTTTTTTTTTTTACCAACCGTCTGTCTTTTATAAATAAAGTACTCAGAATGCTTTTGACGTCTCCCGCTGATATACTTATTTATTGGGATGTAGGATATTTATTATTTTTGACGGGAGGTGGAATTAATTATAATAAAAATTAATTTTTACTCTTAATATGCAGCTTGATAATAGAATAGCATGTGGAAAGACTCTCAAGACTCTATCTTTAGTTCCCAAGATACATCGTAATAATCTCGTGTTTAGTAGGAATGGGCTATGAACCAAAAACTCTCCTTTTACCACTTATTAGCTCCTCACAGTGCAGCTTTTGAAAATGCACTTTTATGCAACACATGACATTCATGCAAACGTAAAACTTTGCTTTTAGAAAACAAAAGCGTGTCATTTCCAAAGAAAGTCATTAATATTGACCGCTTTCCCGTGATTTTAACGTTATAATTTTGAAAAAAGGCACCCTTTATCACTTTCCAAAGCAGAATCTCTATATCTGTGCTTCAAATTTTAACAAAATTGATTTAGTCATTTAAGCGTGATTGACTCATAAAAAAACTGAATGAACAAAATTCTTATATCACCTAACTTGACCTATTTTTCCCCGATTTTAACCTCGCTCAGGCTAAAATTTTAAAAAAGCATACCATATAACACTTTCGTTAACTGGATCGATGTGTGTTCCAAATTTCATCAAAACTTTGTTCTGAAAAGTGTAAAAAATGCCATTTTAGATAAAAATCACTTATTTATCCTGTACGCCACGAATTTTACATTTAAACAAAATTTGCAAGGTTAAAATCATTTAAATTAGGATCTAAAAAGTATGCCAAACTCCCAAATGAACCTAATTTGGTCCATTTTCCACCGATTTTAACCTTCCCTAAGTTCAATTTTGACAAAAAGCATAAACTCTCGTTAGTTACATCTATCTGTGTTCCAAAATTCATCAGAATCGGTTCAGTCGTTTACACATGATTGAATGGCAAACAAACAAATAAACTTCCAAAGATATTTATAATACATATGTATATGGATTAAAAATTAGAAGTGGCAAAAGTCAAAAATCAAAGCTTACAAAAATAAGCGTAACTTCTCCAGGGAGCATATTGGCTTTTCAAAAAGCATCCATTGCTTTATTTAAGCTTCATTAATCAAGTCAATTAATTTTCAGACTAAGTACGAGTAGATGATTAATCTGCTGTAGGTCGTATCAATATGATTGTGTAATGGTGAAAATCCTTGTCAAGTGGTGGTGGTGATAATTACTTAGCATTGTAATTTTTTTTGAAAAATTTTTGGTTAAATTTTTAAGATATAAGACGATTTTTTGAAACTACAGAGGGTGTGCTATTCAAACGAGCAGTGCATGCTAGTATTTACACAATACATTTGTTGTTAAAAGGTAATAACAAAGACAGCAAAAATATAATTAATAATGAAAATATCGATTCACGTAAATATAATGTATATATTTACATACATATATATGTATAAGTATTTTAGTTGACAAGGTAAAGAAAAAAAACACATTTAAATAGGAGTAAATTTGAGTATTTTTTGTTTTTGTCATAAATTATTGCAATATTTTTCAGAGTGTCTTAAACAAAATAACACTACAGTTGCATCCATCTATAGAAAAATTAAATGTTTATTTAATTTCTAATAGTTCACTTCTATAAATTAATAAAAAAAAAGTTCAAATCCGTGCTTATTCATTGATTTGGTTTACAGTTTTTTTGTAATTATTTTTAAAACATTTCATAAAATATGAAAATTGGTGATAACCCTGACCACTTGATAGTGTTTCATACTCTTATGTACTGAACTGGACTGAAGTAAACAGATTGATTTTCGTTTGTATTATTTTCGTTTGTCATATAAAAAAGTCAACTAAAAGTCAAAAAAGAAAAAAATTATAAAATGAAACCAGAATATTCAAGTATGAAGTAGAAAAAAATATTTACAAAAAAAGGTGTAGTTCCAGTTTGCTTACGATTAATAATTTTTATAAGCACTTAAAACGTACCACTCCACTTGAAAACAAAGAAAAAGTTGCAAATCTACTTTAAAACATTATCAAGTATCAAAACCAGTCACTGCTTTATTTAAATATTGATTTGTAACGAATTTTATGTGACCTACAGTAGTAGTTTTGGATTCGTTTATTTTGTTAAATTAAAAAAGAAAATGAAATTAAAACAAGACCTTTCATCATTCCAAACTAATGTAAATTCTTTTATCTGATAGCAGACTATCTAACACATTGGGCAATTATATGATGCCTGTGCCAGTAACCAAGAGTTACTCTGTCGTCTAATTCTGTTCAACAAACCTCATATAAAAACATTTATGTGAAACAAAACTTCTACTTTAGAGATAAAATATTTAAACAGCTTTAAAATAAGTTTGGAAAATAGTAAAGTTTTAAAGTTTTAGTGTAAGTTAGGTTCTTTATTTGGGTTTATGTGCTATAAGCTGTAAAGAAGAACTCAACTATACTCTATGCCCCGTGAGAAACTAGAAATTATTTAATTATACTTTTACAATTCTATTAAGTAACTTTAAAAGTGTTCTTTCCGCAAGATATTTACAAATACTCGTATGTTGATATAACTTGAGATACGATATCATTTTCTTTCAAATAAAATATACCAAGTGATTAATGTGTCTCGTCTTTAGTCCATATGTGTGTAGGGAGGTTTTGACGATACTAATAAAAATACAATAACCAAAGACTAGTTTAACACCAATAACCAAATAATAAAATATTAAAAAAAAAATTAAAACAAAAAAGAAAATACTAATAAATATATTTTAGAAATTAATATCATACACTCCTTAACTTTTCCAATTTCATAAATATTCATTAGGACTTTTTTTACTTTTGCAAAGTAAATAAATTGCAACAACAATGACAACAATTAAAAAAAATTAAATTGTATTTCACTGCTGGAGGACAAAAGTTAATGAACAATAAACACTGTACGCTACAGTGTACTGATACAATACAATTGTAATACTATTCGCGGAATTGTAAAAAAGTACTCAAACGCCAAATGTTAGAAAAGAAAAAGATATTTTGAAATACGTATTTTAAGCAATAATTTAATCTTTTATTGTTGTTGTTATTGTTATTATTATATGTAGATGTTGTAATTGCAATAATTGTAAAATATAATTATTATTAATGTTGTTATTGATGTTGTTGTTTTGCGTGACCAAATACACGATTTTATTATACCATACGCATACAGTGGCACATATTTGTATAAGCGCACTCTTAATTTTGCTTCCTCCTGTCTTACCAATGTATTATTCAAAACAAGTTCTAAGTCATATTGTACACTTAAGATGCGATAACTTGTATTTAGTGCAAAAAGTAGTTGTATTCTATAAAGCATTGCAGTTTCAAAATACCCACCAAAAATTGGTACATATTCGTTTAAACATACTGAACACCACAGTTATATAATTTTCATCCATTAAATGTTTCACAATTATTATTTATTATTTTAAAAATACGATTTGGCAAAGATTTCAGCAAATTTTAGAGTAAGCTTCCTTAATGACCAACTGAAGCTCAAACACAGTTTTGAAAAAAAAACTATAGCTTTTTATCCATAGATTTTGCGTGACATACAACCCGCAAGATTCTTCACTGGATTCTAATCGGGATATAGTATGCCGCTATGCTACGGTATATAGGACAGTCGCCAACCAACCAAGAGGTTATCGGTTAAATCCCAGGTCAAATCATTTGACAATTTTCAACAGCGGTGTCACCTGATAACATTGCTTGCGACTGATTATGAGTATGCATACAAACTGACTAATCCCCATTAAAAATCTATGGGGTTTGCGCTCTACAGAAAGATTTAGATAAAGTTCCACCCGAAGTTGCACCAAACCTAATAAATTCTACTCTCAAAAGATTGGAAGCAATTAGAAAAAGCAAATAATCGCAAACAATTCATAAGTTTTGTATTTCTTTGCTTAAGTTCTAGAATATATTTCAAGTGAAGCACTCAGAATTTTTGATATCCATAAAAAATGTTTTATTGTTATGTTTGTTTTAAAAAGGAATACTATGACTATAACAAGGCACATTGAACAAGATAGTGTTGTCCGTACAACAACTAAATATTAAATGTCAAAAACTTTCAATACAAAAAAAAAAAAAAAAAATTGTAAGCAAAAGTTTGATACAAGTCATGCTTGTAAATTAGAAATGTATTATTCTGTTGAAAATTTTAATTTTCAATTATTTCGTCTTTTAATCATAAACACAAAGTATTAAGACATTTTATACGTACATATATATTATTTTTTAATACGTTTTGAAGTATTGTTTAATGATATCCCAGGATTGTTCTATTTAGTAAGTTTCTGCTGTACAAGAAAAACTTTTGACAATTGCAGAACAGGCAATTTCACCTTATCTAGTTTCACCATGGACTATAATAAATAAAACCAAGCCATTGTTAATTCAAATGTTAAACAGATTTTGTATATGTGTATAATTTAAAATCATAAGTAATAAATGTCGTGTTCAAGACAAATTTCTTTTATCGTAAGTATTAACACTAGTCGATGGTAAAAGTACTTATAACTTTTATACTATAGTCCATATTTAATGTTTATTAATATTTTTTTACTTTTCTTAACTTTTTGTTTTATGGAGTAAATCGACTTGGCATTTGCAGTTTTTGTTTTACCCAACACTGTACACACCATTTTTTGTATTTCTTTTCCATATTTGTTTCTCTCCCTCATACTTGTAAATTAAAAATGAAGTCTCGTCCAATGGTGGGAATGAATATGCGTTTGTTGTTATATTTTCTATAAAAATTTTTTTTTCTCTGTCGCTTAAATTATAAATTTAAATTACAAAAATACTTGGCTACTTGCGATGCATAATAATAATTTATTTTATTTATGTGGTGGTTAGTAAGCATTCAACATAGCATTGTTTAAATTTTCAAATTAGTTTTGGAAAACCATATCAGAGATAGAGGCAATCGTGTGATAATGAGTTTGTACAACGTAACTATTACTTTCGTGGACGATTTGAGTCGTTGTGGTCAGATGTGGGATGCAATAAAATGAATAAAAAAATAATAAAGAAATTATTCAAATTAAATTTAAAAATTCATATGTATGTAGTGAAATACATGCATAAATACAGTGGGTAAAAGCCAAACTCGTACATGAATCAATTTTTATTCTCATTTTCGAATTCTAATTAAACTATACCAGATACAAAATAGTTTCTTTCAAGGTTTTATACATAACAATTGCCGAATTCACAAGGTTTTGTATCGTTGTACCTTGTATTGAATACACTTTTTGTTTAATTGCTTGTGAACACCCACTGTATGAATATATGAATGTAGTTTTGTATTTTAAACGTCAAAAAACAAATAAGAAGAAGCAAAATAGTTTTCATAAATTGATTTTCATACATAAAATGATGAATAGAACAATAAAAACTATTTTTTATTTATAATACATACATACATAGTATGTCCACATGTACGAGTATCTCTTTAAATAAATTGGCTGCTGAAAATAAAAAAAATTGTTTATGTTTGGTATTCACATTACTTTAGTAGTACGGAAACCAATCTTTTTAAAAACATACTATATTTTTATATGAAAATTTCCAACAACAAACGTACAATTTAACAATGAACACAATGATATAAGGGTTTTGTGAATTCTACAAATAAAAGCCTTTATTTAAAAAGAGAATAAAAATTAAAAAAAAAAATCAAAAGCATTATACTGCATTAAGGATTAACAGAAAATTATGATAAAATTTATACAAAAGCCACACTCGTACAAGCTACATAAGTCGATAAATATGTAGATTGAAATTAATAATTCGTGTGAATGGCTGTCTTTAGACTTAAATACCATATCTAGCCTCATTAGCATGCTTGGCACAATTTGGTCTTATTCTTCTGAAAGAATGCGCTTTGATTCAGATTTTGAAGAAATAATGCTGTTCTCTCATTATCACGATAATTTCAAAAGTTGTCTATTGGTTTTATTATAACAATAGCTGAAAAGTGATACTAGTGTTCTAAAAAGGGTTAACTATCTATTCTATTAGAAAAGTATAAAATACATCTGAAGTGACAGACGGTTATTTTTTGTTTTTTTTTTTTTTGTTTTTGCCGCACCTTTATCGTTATCTTTCAAGCTCTAGGTCGTATATAAGACCACAGCTAAAGTTTTTTCAATAATCTCTTCTTAATGTTAACATTCCCCTTAGTTCTGACTGTGACTTGTCGGCTCCATGTCTGAGCGGGTGTGTTTATGCAGCGGCTGCCCTGTGGATTCATTCAAGGGAATCCTTGATAATATTGCCACCAGATTTCCTCGGTGTATCGTATATCCATTGGCATTTCGTTGGCTCAATATAAAAAGGGCGTATCTATTTTTTTTGAAAATTGCATTTTAAATCTAGTAGTATAACTAAAACTACACCTCCCTTAGAAAATTACGTGATCTATCTTTGAAAATAGCAGATGTATAGCTTATTATAAAAAAGCCCTAATTAAATACAAATATTTAAAAAAAAAAAAATAAAATAAAAAATAATTTCCTAAAAATTTGAAATAAATAGAAAAAGAAACCAGCATTGAATTTATTGCTCGATTTGAGTTAAATTTGTGTAAAATTTTTTTATTGTATCGAAATTTTTTTAGGTTCTTCAGTTTTTTCTTTCTCCTGTAAAATAATAAAAAATCGAGATACGCTCTTTCTATACTAACCCATCAATTTTCCACTCTTATTCTCGGTAAGCATTGACTTTCAGTTGCACTTTTCGTATGGATGTTGGTTCGAAATTATGTTTGGCCAGAGGATTCACAAATCATCGTTCATCTCTTTACAGATACCTGGATAGTAACACCCAAACACTTTTTCCAATGGCGTTCTGTCCATAGCTAATGGTGTTGTATTTTCTGTATTAAGACGCATGGATTTGGGTTTGTATTACATAATGGATAGCACTTTTCCCGAGTCGCAGCTATTATAATTATGTCCAATACAATATTGAAGTTATTTTCTACAAAAATATTGTATTTCGAAATAAGGAAGGATTGAAATAAAAAGCTTAACTTTTTCTACGAATTGTTAAGTTGTAGAAGGTATTTGAATATAAGTTTAATATTATGGTGCTATATGACCTCCCTGAGCTACTTAAAATACTCTGACAATAAAACTTAAAAAAGTATGTATACATATGTATATAACTGTATCTTATATTAATTTTTAAGTACATACTTAAAACAGAATTCGTTAGAAAAAACTAAATTTGAAAAATCTAAAAATAAAACAAATACATAAACATATTTATATTCAAATATTAAAGGTCGCTCTGGAAAAAAAAAGTACAAAAACAACAACTGTAAAGGTTAAAAAGACAAAGTATTGCATTATTTAACATGACTTAAATTTAAATAAATTGAAAACCAATAACAGAGCAACAAAAAGTAAATAAATAAATAAGTAAATAAATAAATAACTAAATTACTCCAACAAATAATCAAGTGCTAAATTTAGTTGTAAACTTAACACACACTGTTGTTAACTTCAACATGTTTGTGTAGACACATGCGTCATGTTTTAAGTCATTCAAATATATCTACATAACATTTTCAGTTTCTCTTCGTTTTTTGTTGTTGTTGTTGTATAAATGAATAGATGAATACATTATTTTATTTCTTTAAAGTTAAAACTCATTAAATTTGACCTTTTACTAGGTAGGGAAACACAACATGCATATATATGTACATACTTATATGAATGACTCAAAGTACCTATGTACCCAACAAACCAAAACGATTTCGAAATAACTTCTAACAAGCTTACTAACATAAGTCCTAAGCTTAGAAAAGTATTGTGAATACTATTGTAAAAGGCTTATTAAAAATGATTTAATAATGAAAACTGAAACCTTGCGATAATATTGCTTGTGTATAATATACATATGTATAGTAAGTTTAGAAGTCTAATTATAGAATATACTTACAAAAAAATAGTTTTCTAATACGCTTACATTCTTAATAGTTTTGTAAGCTTAGCAATATAACCAAATAATAATTGCATTCTGAACTGCAATAGTTATTTATTTAGTCAGAATTTTATAACATCAAATTATAAATTATTTTATAAATAAATTATTTTATAAATAAAATATTTTATAAATATGTTTTTAAAACAATATTTCTTGCGGAATTCTTATCAATTTTTTGCCAATTGAAAGAAAGATTTTGTGCTCTTCACAAAATTATTCTTCCCCACTTCAATACTAATTACAGCACCTGAAAAAACTGAAAAAGATTACTACACGTTTTAACAATCTATGAAATACTTACTTCTTATAGCTCTAGCTGTACTCAGACTCCGTTCACGTTTTTTCTCTGCTGTCCCCTTTCAGCATAAGCGTTCTGCCAGCTCATCCGTTAATAATTTGCGCCAACAATTTCTAGTATAGTTGGGACTTTTTGCTACCGTAAGTAGCTCTTCTTTCTTTAATGAAACAGTTTAAGTCAATTATATATACTTGTGGCAGTGTTTTTTAGCTTTAACAAACGATTTCAAAAAGTTCTTGTGTTCTTGCAACAACTTTTCCAAATTTATAAATTCTTCCATCAGTTTGAAAGGGTTATTCGGCATAACGAATTTCACTTCAGAATTGTCTATTTTAAGCTCTTTCATTTCATTGTGCAGGCCGCTTACTCGTATCTCCTGTCCCAATGAGAGTTCACTTCATTTGTGAGTCCTATAAACATAGGTTCAAAACTTAGAAAATTTTGTCATCGTAGCTAAAAACGTAAAGAGAAAACAAACAAAACTAGTTCTTTTGTTTTGAAGCCAAAATACAAAAAAATAAAAATAAGAATGCACATAAACTTAGGATTATAGTGGACTTTTGACAAAAACAAAAATGTTTCAACTCGACTTAAGTGCTTTTGTCAAAAGTCCACAGATGTTAATAAATTTATATATGTATAGGTCTGTATATGTCTGTTTATTAATTTATTACTTACTTTTTTCAAATCGAGCACTGTTTAAAACACTTTCAAAAACTTCACTATTTGAAGAAAACACAAAGATTGAAAACTTTAACTATTAAAACGAAACACAGGAAGCAAAAGTAACTGCGTTTAATATTTAAAAAACGCTTACAAAACTATATCGAATATATGCCGTTTGCAATGATATTGGTTAAATTGTTATCTAAAGTAAGTGTATAGTAAGTATTGTTGTAAGAGGCATTGTCATGAGAAACGTTTTTAAGACACCTTTTAAATCTAAATAAGCTTTATAATAAGCATGCTTATAAAATGTTGTAGGAAATCTCTTATAATAAACTTATTCTACAACTCATTTACATTTGGCTTGTGGAATGGTTTGTTGGGTATATAATAAATTTATAAAATACAAAAAGCTATGTATGTATATATGTAGACCTTTTCAAAATATTGCGTTAACAATAACAAACGCTTAAATCATTATTAATTAATACAATAAATATAAATGGAAAAAAATTCATATAAAATTTAGCAATAACCAAACAGTTTTTGAAAAAAACAAATATTTATACTGATTATGGTATAGCCGATTATAATCTACATCCGGCATTAAAGCAAAAACAACATGTTATCTTTCGGTGAATACTTATAAAGCATTGCATATAACGCTTACTATCTTAGAAATTTCTTTAGCCTAGATTTTAATTATAGACGAATTGCTTTTCAGATAACAAATAAACACGCTCTAAACCATTTTCATGACATATAGAACATGTAGGGTATTAAAAATTCGTTCTTGTTTAATTCCATATTCTAGCGTCTTTTATTTTCATTTTTTATATGTTGATTTCCTTCCTCTCTGTTTAAAATAAGAAAAACGATAAGGCTGGCTAATGACTGTTTTTATTCTTTCTTGTTTTTATGTTTCAAATAGTTTTGCATACAAAAACAAATTCGAAAGAAATCTCGATGAAATACGTAATGTTTTGAAATATTTCATTATGATCTATTTAATGTTTTATGCGTCACTGTGATGACGTTTCAAGTTTCTTTTTTTCCGTTGTGATTTCATTATCATTTGTAAAGTGTTTGCAAATAACGCGTTTTATAAGGCTTTTCAATGAATTGTGTAAATATTAATATTTTATTAAAATGATGACTCATCACAATAATACCTCTCGATCTTTCAAGACTAAATTTTAAACAAAAGCAAAAAGAAGCATATAAAAATAAATTTTCCATTCAACCGATTCACGTTTTATTTTTATTTTTTTTTATTTTTATTTTTTTTGTTTAACTACACAAGTTTACAAAAATAAATTTTTTTTCACTGAATTTAATGTATATATATGTATAAGTATGTATGTTTTTAAGAAGGGGTATCTATGGTGGCTAATTATTGCTTTTTAATTGTCCACGTATGATAGATACGTTTTTTGTGAAGACTCTGTAGAAAATAAAACCTGCGTTTCGATACTTATGCAATCTATTTTCGAACCTTTTCGAATCTAAATTAAAACTAAGAATTTGTAAGTCCTTAAAATATCAAAATATTGAATGATATAAAATTTGAGAGTCCCTTAGCCTCGTGAATTTTTTAGGAAATCAAAAAATTGCGAATTTACTGAAGAATTTCTGAAAGACGGGTGTAAACATATCTCATGTCATGCCTCAAAATTAGATTTTTACATTCCCAGCTGAACTTTACGCAAAAACCTTGTAAATATGAGTAATGAGCATGGTGAAGGGCTTCACTATGATTTATAATACTTTGAGCGAGTTTTTGGGACCAGCATATGCTAGGTACTTCTATTTTTTCATACTTTTTTTCAAAACTAAGAATATTTGTAAGTCCTTAAAATATGAAAATATTGAATTGATATAAAATTTGAGAGTCCCTTAGGCTCGTGAATTTTATAGGAAATCAAAAAACTATAAATTGCGAATTTACTGAAACTACAAATTGCTAATTTACTGAAGAATTTCTGAAGGACGGGTGTAAACATGTCTCATGTCATGCCTCAAAATTTTTTTTTTACATTCCCATTTGAACTTTTCGCAAAACCCTTGTAAATATGAGTAAAGAGCATGGTGAAGGGCTTCATTATGATTTATAATACTTTGAGCGAGTTTTTGGGACCAGCATATGCGAGGTACTTCTATTTTTTCATACATTTTAAATTCATATGTATGTATATATGTATGTATGTATGTATATATGTATGTATGTATGTATATATGTATGTATATATGTATGTATGTATGTATCTCAAAAGTTTGACGTCCTAGATTTTGTTCACTATTTTCCAAAAAATTAGACATCCTTAATTAATAGCCCCGCGCAAGTTATAAAATGTGAACAAAAGCCTTGTAAACTAGTGTTATTCAAAAAAATTTCGAATGGACTTGTTAATTGAGAGAAAACTAGTTTTTGCTTGTTTAAGTTCATGTACATAGTTTCCTTACAAAAGTTGAATGGGAAAAACTTGGTATTTTTTAGGCAGTCAATCTAATACACTATGCCGAAAATGTATATCCAAAATAGCCTTCATAAAATCTTAGAAATACAAAGTAGGTGGTATAGTTTTTATAAATGAATAGCATGGAGGCAGTTTTAAAGAAGCTTGGTTCCTAATTGATTCTAACTGTCATACATTTTTAAGCCCAAAAACGAATTATAAAGACAGCTATTTCTGGAGTAAGCATTTTGCCCCCTTTAAATTATTTAATCACTGTGTCAATTCATATGAACAAGCAACTTATCATTTCAAAAATACATTATGAGATTGGTTATCATGTAGTCTAACTTCTTTAAAATGTTGAAATTCATGAAAATTCTTTCCTTCTTTTGATCAAATATGGGACCATAAAATTTTTGAAAAAGAATTGGATAAATGTACTTTTTTGATAAAATATTTTTAAATTGTTCGGAGCAAAAGTTATTACGAAGCAAAACTTGCACATGAATGACAAGGATATATAGTACATACAATATTTTCTAGTCATATCGTAACTCCCCGTGCAACCTTGAATAAGGCAGGTTACATTCGATTGACAAAAATTGATATTGCGTACCTGTTACAAAGAAGAGCGAAGTATTATAAAAATAATCCCATGACTTCAAGCAATTTTGCCCCGCACTGGCTGAACTACTTAAATTAATATAATTTCTAGTTTTAAGATTTGAATACAAATTGTTAATTCACATTACAGAGAGGATCTAATTTAATGAAAATGCAAAAAAAAAGAGTCAAGAAGTGTAAGAGATCCAAGAATCCCGGGATTTCTAAACATATTGTATGTATGTATGTATAAACATTAAACCATGCGTAAGTTAATTTGTGCGTATTTCTAGTGATGTTGTTTACCACTACGCTAAAACTCGTCATAACAACCATTGTTATTATTCTTAAAAATAATTTTTTGTTTTTTTTTTTTTGTTTTGCACATGAAAATGAAAAGTATTTTTTTGATGCGCAATTTCTTTTTTATATCAGAACAAATAAACAAATACAAACATTTAGACTCACATACAGACATACGTATAATGCATGCATACATACTCGTATAAAGATATCGTGTATATGTGCTTGTACATATAGTATAAATATTTTTCATAAGTATATGTATGTATGTACATACATACTCATATATATTTCTATGGAGAAACGTATAGGTATGTAAATATATGTATATAATATACATACAATAACCCAAACACCCTGTTTTATTTATATAGAAAAAAAGTCAATGAGTGCGCGTTTTTTATAAAAAAAATATTTTTATTTTTCTTAATTTGTATGTGGGTTTCGTTTTTTGTTGTTTTAAAAAATGTGTGCATGGAACTTTTTTCAGCCTAATTTGGGTTTTGTTATTTTTTAAACTTTTTTAAACAGGTAAGAATAAACAACAACAACAAATACTATAATAAAGTTAATAAAAAAAATTGTATAAATAAAAAACAATTAATTTTTAGTTTTTAACTTTAAATGGGGGTTTTTTGTCTTATGATTTAATAATCATAAATGGGAGAAAGACGGAGAGAACTTGTTTATTTTTTGGACTTTAAAAAGCGTGTCTAAAAGATAAACCAAATTTAAAAATTGAATGGTATTATCAAATTTCCAAAAGTTGTTCAACTAATAAATTCAAAGTTGTTTTTTTCACTTGAGTTGTTTTTTATTATTATTATTTAAATTAAATTATTAGAAGCTGCTTTATCATCATTATTGATAATTGTTTGGATTTAATCATAAAGATTTACATACATATATACATGCATAAGCATGCATACATATATCCACAAGTATATACATACATAAGTATATATGTCGGCATGTATGTACTTAGTTGGTACATCCCAGCTAGCGATTGAAAGATCGTTTTTGGACAAATCACCTTACTGAGTACTTTTCGAGTCCTTTTGGTTATTAAAAATTGATTAATCACTTGCACGATTAATAAAAGTTTTGAAAATGATCCGAGCTAATGTTTAAAAACAGTTTTTTTTCAAATACAATAACAAACTGTATAGCAGTCGCACATTAATCGTCCAGAAGTTTAATTAAATAATACTAGAAAAAGGGTCGAAAATTACTCTAAACAACGAAAAAGACTCATAAATGATTCACCAAGAAGAATCGCGGCTAGGGACAATTTTCTCTTGACGAAAGTATATTTTTTGATCAGAAAATAAGCCCATATTCCAGCTTTTTAATCGCGTAGAAGTGTCAAAGTTGTCTCGAATTTGATTAAAATTTTCAAAAAATGCTGGCGGGGATGTACTATAATGTTATAAATGTGTTTTATATATAAAAAATATGTAGGTATTATTTACATATGTACATACATATGTAAGTATGTATGTATTTACTAAAGTGGTAAATATGCAAGCATTGAAAATTTTTAATTATTGGTTTAATTAAAATATACATCCATTTAAACATACAGTATACAGGGAGAGCAAATTTGAGGTTAGGAAATAAATTGGTTGTCAAATGATGAAATGTCAAGAATTGAGCAGTCAACCTTTGACACTTATTTAGTAAAAAATTTAGAAATTTTAACTATGGAACGCTACACTCCTGAACAAAGAATTTTAATGGTGAAAATTTACTGTTTGAAAAACTGAACGAAAACAGCGTTTTTTTTCAACAAAATCATCTTCGGTGATGAGACCCATTTTCAATTAGGCGGTTATGTAAACAAACAATATTGTCGCATATGGGGCTCACAAAATCCACAAACAGTCCTCGAAAAACCAAGTGACCGTATGGTGGGATTTGTGGTTAGGTAGCATTATCGCATGAGCTAGGAAACACCATCGCCGTGTATTGTCTGCACTATCAAACCATGATAACCATTTTATTGTGGCCACAATTGACTAATGTTGACTTCAGTGACTTTTGGTTTCAGCAGGACGGCGCCACAGCAACACAGGCAGCCAAACAATTCTGTTATTGCATGAAAAATTTCCAACAATTTCGCGTAATTTCTAGACTTGGCGATGTCAACTGACTTCTTCGTTCGTGTGATTTAACGCCGCTGGATTATTTTCTCTGGAGCTATTTGAAAGACTGGGTTTACGTGAACAAACTACAAACAACTAATACTCTTCAAGATGAAATTCGGCGCTGCATTGACGAGATAAGCGAAGCTTTGTTGCGAAATGTGGTTTAAAATTTTGTGAAAAATATGGATGTCTGCCGACGTGCTAGAGGTGGTCATTTGCCCAACATCATATTCCATTATTAATTCCGATATTTCTATTTTGGTGTGAATAAAACTGAATTTGTCAAAAAAAAAAAATAGTTTTTGAGCTAATTTACTTCCTAACCTCAGATTTGCCCACCCTTTACATACATACATATGTTTAACAAAACATGTCGCGAAAAAAATGTATTTAGGCAAATAGTGCAATAAATTCAACATGGCAAAGTTTGATTGGAAAACATGATATAAAGCCAAGATTGAAATGGAAAGTTCACCTTGCGGTGCGTAGAGCTGCCTGACTTTCTGTCTTCACCTCAAATATTTAAATAGAATAATGTCTGAGAACCTGGAATGTAAAAATTTTTACCATCAGACAGATTATTGAGAAGTGCAATAAAAGGAAGAATGATTGTCATATGTTATTTTTCGATTTTCAACAAAAATCCAATTTAATGAATTCTTTTACTACTAAATCAGGCATAAAACGATGTTCTAGCTTGAACACTATTTAGTTTCGTGCTGCAATACGTAGTATTCTAATCTGAAATCAAAACCAAAGTTTTAATATGGAATAAATTGGCACAAATCATTGAGTTTGCCGGCTTTTTGTTTGTTACCTTGATAATCTAATAAACTTAAAGAGAACTTCTAAAATTTCAAACGCTCAGCGGGTAAAATTGGCTTACAAATAGACAAAGGCAAGTCCAATTATCAAAGCAAATCTCTTAACCCTTCAAGCCAATTTTAAATTGAGCTAAAAATATTATACTGGGCCAGTAGTTGGGGGGAAAACAATACATTAAACTAAAAAGTTGAAAAACATTAAAAACTTACCTTCCAGATAAGACAACATGTTGCCCGCCAAAGGCGGACTGGCCTATTAAGTCAAAGAAATATTTTTACCAAAGAAGGATTTTTAATATGTTTTATTTCAACTTTTGCTCATTTTGTGCGGTAACTTTGGAAACATTTTTTATTATTTAATAAGCAGAAACTTAGTCTACACTTCGTGCAAAACATTTATGATTTCGATTTACACCCCTCTGCGTTTTGCACATTCTTTTACCACTCCGGCCCAAAATTTCTGGCATATGTCCTTTATCAAAGGGGATGTCATCTAATGAATTATAAGACCTTTTTACTTTATTTGCCTATAAGCTTTGATTATCGTTGCAATCAATTCCATGAATTTGTTTAAAAAGGAGATATGAATACAATAATGACATATCAATTAGATGATATAATTACGGTAAAGTCCATACTCATTCTAATATGGTATCGCCACCCATATTACAATTGATTATATTGGGGTCTACTTCAACATAAGATGTATTTTTCCGATCAAAACGCCATGTTTGTAACGATTGTTCGTCGCTAATTTTGGCTTTAAATGGTTTAATACCAGCATAAGTTGCTAACAACCGCACACATTTTGTGTCCTGCCACTGCACAAAAGAAAATCCAAAGCCAATAACGCAGCCAACAAACTCGTTGGAACATTTTAAGAGGCAATTTTATTTGAAACTACTAAATTTTAATTAAAAGAAAAGGTCTATCAAAGGAGAAAAATTATTAAGTATATGCAAAACGAACTGGCAACTGGCAGGTCCGCCTTTAGGCGGAGCCCAATTTTTACCAATAAAAAGCAAAGCTTTACAAAAAAAAAAGTTACTTACCTATATAAAAATAAACGTATTTTTCATAAATTGTTAATGAAAAATTTTTCTAATATTTTTTAAGTTTCATTTAAATCACGAAAAAAATTTTTTTGCGCAATTTATCTAGAAATTTTACTATACGGATCGAAATATTAAAAGCAAAAGACAAAGGCATGTTGTTATTTGACATTATAAGTAAATTGTGTTTTTCTCTGCACATATTTATCGTTATAATGGAACTTCTAAAAAAATCTGCATAATAGCACAAACAATATACCCCGCCTAAAGGCAGGTTTGCCGGTTAGAGGGTTAATCAATAAAATACATCTCATCAGTTTTCTTATACATATAGTGCTGAAACGTGGACAGTAAAAAGAGGAGATGAAAACACAATGCATAAATTTGAGATAAAAGTACTACAGCGTATATGTACTTTGTCGAGCAAGAGAAAATGTTGGTACCTTAAGGTTGAGGTATAATGATGAGAACTAAAAGGCCCACTATTAGGCAAAACTATAAAGATACGACAACTGGAATACGTAGGCCACATAATAACAATGAAGGAAAAATGTAGCCAAAGAAGTATACTCAGGCAAGTAAGAGAAAGTTTGGAAGACCCAAGTGGTTAAAAAACGTAGACAAAATTACCAATAAATTGTTCGCTACAAATTGGAAAACGTTATCCAAAGATCGGGAAAAATTAAAAAGATTTCTACGGTACATGATTCGTACATTGTACAATTTGAAGAAACATAAAACAAAAGAATTCTGATAAGCTATTTTTCGAAAATATTGCCTAGCGGAATAAAATAGGATTCGCATATTGAAGGGCCCAAATTTTATGTAATAGACTTACAAAAGTTGCTTTAGTTCATATTTAAACCTTGTTTTGCTATTTTGAAAAGAAAAATATTTTTTAGAAAAATAAATGCTAATTTCTGGACAGACAAATTTCCCGTCTAAGCTTTTTTAAGGCAATATATTTACCATAGGGGGAGGCGTGGTGTAGTGGTCAGAGCGTACGCATAAAAACACAGCGCCACAGGATCGAGCCCCAGCAGAGAACATAATAAAAACAACAACTATTATGGTTTCTAGTGTTTAATAAATAGGCTTCAACTTTATCTGAAAAATAAAGAAGCCCTCCTGACCTTCCAGCTTACCACTGGCAATGATGACAAAGATCAGACGAATCATTTGGAAAAAACGCCACCTACTGGGAAAACATTATAATCCCAAGAAAAGATCACCACCACCACTTAGCAAGGATCTACATCACAACACAATCATATGGAGGAGAGCTACAGTGTATTAATCATCTATTTAGCTTGAATCAACTTGATTAATGAAACTGAAACAAAACATCCATTGCCGATATGCTCCCTAGAGGAGTGACTGAAAAAAATATTTGCCGTAAGGACGCTGTAAAATGTTAATTGCTTTAGTTATGGACGCCAGTGCTTGTATGTATTGAGCTTAATGGTGTTATCAAATCGATTTTCTTGCGTGTTTTGTGTAAAGACCATGATTCACAATCGTTATTGAGAGAGTGAATTAAATAATGTATTTTATCATGTAAACATGCTATAATAATAAAAGTTTCAAAACTCCTTTGATAGTTAACTATCCCAAAATTTGAGTTGAGTTTGAGTTTGAGCTAAACTTTTCTAAAACGAAATAAAAATTTAAAAATAGTTCACATATGTTTTTGAAAAGAGGCTGTTTTTTAACCGCAAACAATTTTAAAATATATTGTGGGCAATTTAAAAGCTTAAATCTAAAAATGCTATAAAAGAAAACCGGTTTGAAATTTTGCCAAATTTATTTATTTTTTTGTGAAGTACAATTGTTCCGGTTAGAAATTAAATATTATTTTATTCATATGGCTGCCGCGGCTGGCTCCACAGTACTCCATTCGATCGGACCTATTTTCGAGTGTATGGGGTCGTATCTCGGCAATGGCATCACGAATGTTGGCCTTTAAATGCCAAATTGTCTCTGATTTGTTTTCATAACATTTATCTTTAACGGCGCCCTACAGAAAATAGTTTAACGGTGTCAAATCGCAGCTGCTTGGCGTCCAACTGACACAACTATTTCGGCTAATTAAACGGCCATCAAACATTTGACGCAATAAATCGATTGCAGCATGAGATGTTTGGCAAATTGCACCATCCTGTTGCGACCAAACATCGTTCGCATCAATAGCATGAGGAGCGACCACAAAAAAATCGGTAATCATTATGCGATAGGCGTCTCCATTGACCGTAATGGTTGCGAAATATGAAATATGGGCCAATGCTGCCTCCGCTCCACAAGCCTCACCAAACAGTAATTCGTAATGGAAGCATTGGCTTCTGTAAGAACGCGTTTGGGTTTTCTGAGCCACAAATACGGCAATTTTGCCTATTAATGTACCCACCAAGATGAAAATGAGCTTCATCCGAAAAGATGAATTTAAATGATGATAAATTTCCAATCAATCCCAACGTTGCTAAATCGTATATCGATTCATATCATTCAGTGGAGACAATATACTGAATTATGTGACAGAATATAATGACATAAGTATTGCCAGATTCGAAATAACCGCTGGTTCAAACTTAAGCCGACAGAGAGCCAAACCTATTTCGTAGTTAGCTGATACAATAAAAAGTTAATTACAACCAGGCCTAGTTTTTTAAAACGGACAAGGTACTTTGTATTATCTTACCGTTCTAGAATATTACTGAAAACTTCAACACATACTTTTAAATTAAAATTTTTTTAAACTTTCGTAAAAATAGCTTCACTTTTTTTGCTAAGAGAGAGAGAGAGAGAGAGAAACAAATTTAAATACAAAGAAATTATTTAAAAATATATGTCCCCATAAAATATAAATAAAGTAAATATCAAAAACATAAATGCCAACGCATAAAAAATCACGTAGCAATTGGAAATGAAAATTTTGTCTAAAACGTGTTGTCCGTATAGCAGCGCCACGTGCTAATTGAAACTTAATTTTGAATTCAAACGTTGGAATTATTCTAAATATCACATATAAATAAACAATCGGACATTTTTTCAAATTAACAACAAAATATAAAATAAAATTTTAGAATAAAAATATGTCAATATGAAAAAGACAAAAAAATTTTGTAAAAACCATTAATACGAATAATTTTTATTTCTTCATCAGTTTTCACAGACGTTTAGCTGCTGGAGAGTTTTTTATGATTTTGTTTTATTTTTAAAACAATTTTTTCACTCTCCTCCCTGTGGGTGATTTGCCTTAGATTTACCTATACAGTAATGTGCAAAAGTGTAACATGATTTAATACTTTCTCTTTGTACTAAGTGTTTTTGTTGTATGGCATTATGGGTACACATGTCCTCTTCCCAAAAAAGCAGTTTGATGCCAATATAACAACAACGACAGTAATTGCAGCAAAAAGTATAAATAAAAACAAATGCTTTATTTTATCTATATATGCGAGTACAAAAATAAATGTACATTTTAATGTCACCACTAACTGGTCGACCGTTTTAAATCAAAATTCCAAGGTTCGTTGGGGATGGTCTGTAGATGACTTATGTAGAGTTCGCACGAAATCGGTCCAGTGGTTCCGGATATATGGCATGTAGATTTCCATATTATGGTTTTTTATAGTTACTTGAAAAGTTTATAGGTTACAAAATAAAAAAGTTAAAGGCAAAACAACAATTCACCTTCAACCACCTTGAAGGCAGAACAACGTTTGCCGGGTCAGCTAGTTTTTAATATTTATAAGAACATGTATTATAATCAATAGGATGTCCAGTATCCTTTTGCTTTTTTTGAGCCTGGATGGGATTAGGGATACTAGATGTGCTTTTTTACAAATTCTACTGGTATATCATACCAGCCGTCGTTCGTTCGCTCCTATAGTTCGTTCATTCCTTTGGTCGGACTTGAATACATATCGAGCAGTGATTTGACATGACTCCACAAATTCCCAATCGGATTCATATACGCAGATTGTGAAGGTCATTTCATATCACAAAATTTTTGCTTTTTAATCAGTCTTTAACAATATGTATAGTATGTTTTGGGTCATTGCCTCTGCGAAAAATTACTTTTTTAGCAGCAAAATCCACTTTTTCTACTCGACAAGTGACTTTACATATCCCCAAAGAAAATAAATGAGTAGGATTAAATAAAATGATCTTGGTGGCGAATTAATTGGACCATTAAGTGATATTACTCCTTCATTAAAAGTTTGTTGAATAAATGAATTGTAGCGGGCGCTGTGTGGCCAGCGAATTTCTAATCCTGTCTCTATACTGTTCACCATTGGCAGTAACATTCTGACCATCATCGTTTTTGAAGCGTATCAAACAGTTATTTTCTGTGGATGTTATGGTGTTTCGACAAAAGCTTATGGAATATTCTGAATCAAAATGCGACAACTCTGCTCATTTACGTACCCGTTCAAACAAAAATTGGCTTTATCGGACAACAACATTTTGAATGGAAATTTAATATCAATTTGTGCTTCAGTTCAATTTGCAAGCGATGTTCTGGTGTAAGTCTATCTACAATGAAATGTTAAACAACCTAAACAAAAATCAAATATCAGCTGTTAAATCGGTTGTAAAATAAATTAGTGTTGCCAATTCAAAGTAATGATCCTCTAAAAAACACCCGATGCGTACTAATGAACCTACACCATTTTTCGAAATGCAAAACCAATCCATTGCGAAGCCACCATCATGATTTATTGTCTATTTTATATGATGGGTTTGGGTTGCGATTGGGTCTTTATTTACACTTTTTGTTGCAACTACTGTCGTTGTTATTGTATTGACATCAAACTGGTTTTGACGGAAGAGGTACCTATAATACCATATAACAAAAGCACTTAGTTCATTTGAACTTCAAAAAATACAGGGTATTGAAAGAGAAAGTGTTAAATTATGCTACAGTTTTGCACGTCACTATACAAGCATATGTACATACATGTATGTATGTATGTAGGTTTTAATTGTCGTAAATATGTATATAAATACATATTTATACATATGCATGTATGTAGCATCATTTCATATTATAATACGTAAATAGTTGATTAGAACACATGTTTCGTTAATTCTGTGAGATGTTTAAGTTTTTACTCTTAAGGGGCTTGAGGCTTAGACTGCGCAAATAGATCATATTGCCTTTGTATGCATACAAATATACATATACATATGTATTATACGTATATCTTTTGTATACATCTATATTGAATGCAATTGTTATTGTTTTTTAAAGTACCTTGTAAAGGTATTTTTAGGGACTTTACTTTAAATTTTATTATCTTACATATTTTAATTTCTGTTATTTTTCAAATTATACAAAATATAATAATTTTAAATACAAATTACAATGTATTATTGTCCATATATTTTTGTGTTTTAAGAAAATAAAAATTTTTTTGTTTGCAAGAAAATAAAAATTTCAAGAGCACTGTCAAGGTTGAAAAATACTGATAATAAAATTTTGAATAAAAAGTAAAAGCGAACAATCTTAGTTAATGTTAACGGTAAGGGTACGGCCAAATTGAGTTAATAAATAGAAATCTATACTTAATTTATAATATACATTTATATATTTTTTGTCAAATACCTACATATATATAAGTAAAGGGTGGGCAAATTTGAGGTTAGGAAGTAAATTGGCTTAAAAACTCTTTTTTTTTGACAAATTCAATTTTATTCATACCAATATAAAATAGAAATATGGGAATTAATAGTGGAATATGATGTCGGGCAAATGTCCAACTCTAGCACGTCCGCTCTTTTCAGAAAATTTTGAACTACATTTTTCAACAAAATCATCTTTAGTGATAAGTCAAATTTGCAATTAGGCGGTTGTGTAAACAAACAAAATTGTCGCATATGTGGCTCACAAAATCCACGACAGTCCTCTAAAAACCATTACATCCAATGAAAATGAAAGTATGGTGCGGTTTGTGGTTAAGCAGCATCACGGCCCGTATTTTTTCGAAAATGAGCAATGAAATGCCGTCACCGTGAATTCTCTGCGCTACCAAACCATGATAACCAATTTTTTGTGTCCACAATTGGCTAATGTTGACATCAGTGACCTTTGGTTTCAGCAGGACGGCGCCACAAGCCACACAGCCAGCCAAACAATTCAATTATTGCATGAGAAATTTCCGGGTCGCGTAATATCTCGATTTTGCGTTGTCAATTTGCCGCCTCATTTTCTATGGGGCCATTTGAAAGAGCCGGCTTACGTGAACAAACCACAAACAACTGATACTCTGAAAGATGAAATTCGGCGCTGCATTGACGCGAAGCTTTGTTGCAAAATGTGATTAAAAACTTTGTAAAAAGAGCGGACGTCTGCAGGTATGTTAATTTTTGAATACATACATGTGTTCTAGTTTAATGCCACGTGTTTTCAACCAACTTATTTCTTCTCTTTCTATGATCGGTAGCAAATACAAGTCCATAATATTCTACACATTTCATCGCTATCAATTAATAAAAACCAATTGTAACACATACATATGTATGTATATTATAAATTTCTTCGTAAGTTTATTTGTTTGTTTGTTTGAAAGAGTTTTGTTTCTAAATTGAACCTGGTAGAGTTTCAAATCGTAGGAAAACGGACCATATTAAGTCATATGAATTTAGGATACTTTTTAGCTTCTAATTAAAATGTTAACACGGATCTACATAGCTACTAAATGTGCAAATTTGAATGTGTTGAACGAATTGCACTTTCAGAGGCTAATAAGAGATGAAAGGAAAATTTTTGATTCATAGTCCATTCCCACGAAACACTTAGTTATTATGGTATATCTTGGGAACTATAAACGATAGAGGTAACTTCAGAGTAAGATTGGGCATGGCACCAACAACTACTAAAAAAAATATTTGTTATCATACATCTCAATAAATATATCAGGAGTAGACGTCAAAAGTCGTTTTAGCATATTCTTTATAAAAGCAGACAGGTAGTAAAAAAACGGATCAAACAAAAAATGTTTTAAAAATCAAATGCACATTCAGCAAAAAGCCTTTGATTATTTGCTTTTAAAAATAATTTTAAAAAATTTTTTCTTTTACCAATATTGGCTAAAATTTGCAACGAGTTTATCTAATTATTGTTTTCTTACAGCTGGAAGAAATTCTTTTGCCTCTTGAACACTCACTTGGATCTCACCCACTCTATATAATACACTTTATATAAATGGTCCGCCAAATAATTTTTTTTTTTTTTTTGAAAATGCTATAAAAAAAACTATTGAATATTTCCTCAAATTTCTTTTAATAATGGAAAATAATTTCATTCAAATGGCTGCCTAGGCTGGCCACGCAGTAGCCTACACGATCGGTCCAATTTTTTAGCAAATTATCGATTGTGTGCAGCTGTATTTCACCCAGGGCTTCACGAATATTGTCCTTTAAATCGTCAATTATCTCTGGCTTGTTGGCGTAACACTTATCTTTGACGGCACCCCACAAATAATAGTCCAACGCTGTCAAAACGCAGCTCCGAGGTGGCCAAACGACATCAGCTATGCGGCTGATAATGCGATCTTCAAAAACAGGGCGCAAAACATCGAGTGTAGCTTCGGCTGTGTGGCACGTAGCGCCGTCCTGTTGAAACCAAATGTTGCTAATATCCTCCTCTTCAATTTTTGTGAACAAAAATTCGTTCAACATGGCCCGATAACGATCGCCATTGACTGTAACGGCCACTCCTTGTTCATTTTCGAAGAAAAATGGCCCAATTATGCCTCTGGACCAAAATCCGCACCAAAGAGTGACTCGTCTTGGGTGTATCGGCTTTTCAATGTATGCGTGCGGGTTTTCTGTGCCCCAAATGCGACAATTTTGCTTGTTTACATACCCGCAAAGATCAAAATGAGCTTCATCTGAAAAGATGATTTTTTTTGGCAAAATCGGCATCTTCCGTAAGTCGATCACAGGCCCATATACACAACCATATTCGTTCAGCGGAAGGATAAAACTAATTATCTATCAAATCAGACATGAGCTAAGTGTTACCATTCACGAAATAAGCACAAGTTGAAAAAAAACGTAAGATGGCTTAGATGCAGCTTAACTGGATGTTTAGAAATATAATATTTATTGCGATTAGTTTGTGGTAGAGTATCGAAAAGTCGTTCTTGTATGAATATAATTGTATCACTTTATTTTTATTGTTGTTGTACATATGTATGTACAATGTACGTTTACAACTGATGTACATATCGCTGCCTTACTGCAACAAGGCCCAATATTAAAATAAAAAAAATTGGCAAAATGATATAAACTTTTCAATAGAAATACTTTAAGATAGGAATAGAGCGAGTAATTAAGCTATGGTTGAAACATATTTCTGTAATCTCCTTAACCAAGTTATTGAAAAATATTATTAAATTATTATTATTGTTCAGTGACATCAAAGCGATGTTGCAATACGAGTACAGTAGCGATATTTAAAAGTAAATAAAAGAAAAAAAGCGTTGCGTGATGTTTTTTCTTTTCTTTAAATTCATTTCGTAGATACAACAAACAGATATTTATACTACTCGTACATACATACATACATATGCCTGTTTTAAGACTTGGCCTCAATGTAGATAATTTATTGTCTATACATTCATAAATGAAAACATACACACAAAAATACATATACTCGTATATATATAATATAAATTTAAGTGATAGCGACATAAAAAATAACAGAAAGTTATTATTTTTTCAATAATAGAAAAGATATACATATATACACATGTATATACATAAATATATTTATATTATATTTATTGTTTTGTGTTTAGGCAATTTATTTATTTATTTATTTATTTTTTTTTTTTTTTGTTTTACTTTAATTGAGATTTATTTCTTTTATAGTAATTAAGTGAAAATATGTTTCAAAACAAATGATAGTCTATCATAACACGGTACGACAAAAAAGATCGAAATTCAAATCCCCTCTACTTTTCTGATAGGCGTTGTTGAGTTTTTCGCATAGTCATGGCCTTATCCATACATATGTGTGGATAATGACGCGTATACGACTAAGCCGATTTTGTAGAAATTTGGAACACAGATAGATCAATCCAACGAATGTGTTATAGGCTATGCTTTTTTCAAAATTGAGCCCGTGAGAGGTTGAACTCGTTGGAAAACGGACCAAATTATGTCATATAAAAAAATAAATAATGTTTATTCGAATTTTTTTTATCAATCCCGCATAAGCGACTAAATCCATTTTGTTGAATTTATTCTTTTCAAAATTACATCTCAGGGACGTTAAAATTTGGTGAAAACGATCAAAATTAATGACTTTTCTTTTGAAATGATACCTATTTTTTTGCTTAAAGCAAAGTTTTTTCTTTGCTAAATGTGTTGTACAAAAGTAACATACATTTTCAAAAATTGCACATTGAGGGGCTATTAAGGGGCTGAAAGTAGAATTTTTGGTTCACAGCCCATTCCATTGAAATACGTAGTTATTGCGTAATATCTAGGGAATTATTAAAGACATAGTCTTCCCTTTCCACATGCTATTTTTATTATCAAGTTGCATGTTAAGATAAAAAATTAACTTCACAGGAAGAGTGGGCGTGGCACATCTCATAAATAATAATGTTTATTATCATACATCAACATAGATTTACCAGCGTGACACATAAAAAGTCATCTTAGCATTTTCTTTAAAAAAGGGCACTTATCTCCCAACATCGGATGAGTAAAAAAGATACTAATAACGTAGCTGAGTATTAACCTGGTATCGTGTGGTCAAGATGGAACACTCTATACACTATAAATAAGTCATTCAAAGTTGAAGTTATAAGTTATAATATAACAAGTTTTTTAAGTGACTCAACATTTTATTTAATTTTAAGAACGAGACTATTATTTCAGAATACATAAACTAACCACTATTTGTGTTTCTAAGCATTATTTATCAGTTTGTATGTATTTCGAAATATCAATACCAGTTAAGGGTTAAGTTTCTCAGCGGAAAGAATAGCAATGGGCCTTTTAAATGTTATATATATAATTCGTCTAAGTATTTAACTTAAATACTATTTCCAAACCATAAAATTACGCGGAAAACCAATTGGTTACATTAAAGCATAAGCTTCAAAAACTTCAGTCTGGGTTAATAATGTCTATATGTATTTAAAGATCTGTTTTTAGTTATCGTAATTATTTCTAATAAATAACAATATAACAACGGAAATCATACTTTTCAACCTCTTCAAATTGAAATAAAAAAATTAAAAATTATTTTTTCTTTATCAATTGATTAACTTTGTTAACATTTTTTTTTTGCTATTTCCTAAATTATAAAACAATATTTAATGAGTACAAACAAAATGTTTAATTGTTATTTATGTCTTGAGTTTCAAATTTCGTTTTTTTTTAATTTTAAAATCGATATTTCCTATTTCTAAAAATTGTATAGATACACAATATTTGTTTTTTTATTTTTTATTTTATTTATTGAAGAAATAATCTTCCGTATTATGTGGCTTTTGAGTGTTTGTAACGTGAATTTGTTTAACGCTGTATAAAGACACCATTTCCAATAATACTTAAAGACTAAGCAAACGAAACATATTTTTTTTTTGCTTTATAACACAAAAATTGTGAAATACCATAATAAAATGAAATTGAAAAAATTAAATTTCTATTCTATTAAATGGTGCGACAAAAAGGAACTAAATTTAAATATCTGGAAAATGATACTACTTTTCTGATAGGCGCTGTCGAGTACAAGAATCTGATTTTGTAGAAATCATACCTTCATAGCATAATAAGGTAATTACTTAGCTGATTAATGCATGAAAGTACGGTTAACGAGTTTTTCACCGGAAACGTATTTCTGGAGTAGGAACATTTTACTATGTTTTTTATGTTTAGTCTTAAATAAATATTTTTATCCCACCCCTCATTTATAGCATGAAAGTGTTTTTCACATGTATGCTTCTAGTGGATAGAAATGTCTTCAATCTCTTTGATTAACTAAGTACTTACAGCCTATAGTTTGCAATGTACATAATTGGTACATTTAAATAAACTAAATTGTAGTTTATGTTAGAAAAGGAAATCTCTCTTGTTGTATTCAACAACGCCCATCAGAAAAGTAGTATCATTTCCTATGTATTTATTTCATTTTCTTTTTTTATCGCACCGTGTATTCAAAATTTATTATAACAGAGCTTGTTTTAAATCGAAATTTGATAAGAATGTGTGTTTGTTTGATTGTACCTTATAGGCATCTAAACGGCTTAACTGATTTTCTTGAAATTCCTACAGCATCTCTCTGTATGTCTGAAAGGAGCTATAGGCTCCAACTGCGCGGTGGCACGCCCGTACAAAAAGAATAACAAAGAGAGTCTTTAAGTTTGGCCCAAATAGACTATTGGCGAATGCAAATCATCAGGCAAAAAGTGGGCAGAATTGGACAAGTCGACGTGGTACCTCCCACACAAACTTAATATTGATTTCTGTGTATTTTGAGAATGATTAAAGCAAAAGCTTTTAAGTTCTGTCTAAAAGACTTCATAGTCCATTTTGCATGCATCAGGCAATAGTAGAAGTTTCTAAATGAGGTTCAAACAAGGTTGTGAACAAAATACATTATCAGTCAGTAACTGGGCGTGGCACCTTCTATTCATACTAAATTTAGCCTGAATAGATTTATGATCAATGCGAATCATCAGTCAAAAAGAGGGCGGAATTGGACAATTAAATATTAATTTTTTTAAATATTTAGAATGGCTAAAACTAAAGCTTCTGAATTTTGTCTGATTGGCTGCATAGTCAATTCAAATCACCATTCAAAAAATTGGAGAAATTGATAAGATGATAATTAATAAAGTTGTAGTGAAGCATGCCAGGCTTCAGCTAGTTTTACATAAAAGTTTCTGTTTAGTTTTAGTATAAATTTGTCGTGAAACAATACATTTCCAATAAAGTGTTACTAAGAAACTGAAAACATCTAAAAAAATATTGATTTCAACTAAAAATAACTAAAAAGTAATAGACGTTTAAAATCGTGTTGGACATACAATCCTAATAATAAAAAATAAAAAGAAGAAGACGAACCGTTGTTAATAGCAGCTTATTTCGTTAGTAACAAACATAAGGCTGATGCCAAATGTACCAATAACAAAAAAAAATAAAAATTAATAAAACAGGTAGTAGACCTTCATAATTAACAAACACGGTAAGTGATTGTTTCTCAATTCAAATTACTAAACAGACTCGTATAATTAAAAACGACATTCGTTTCTTAATACTTTCAGCTGACTGGTTGTTTAAGAAATGCCAACCAAATTTATATTTAAAAAGAGCCTACTGTGTTAAAGTTACGCAATGTGTAATATAAAAGAACATTTTTTTAATCGTGAACACTATGAAAATTGTAAGGTATTTAGGTACCTTATGGGTAACACTGTATTTGATTAGTGGTGACGTACCATAACAGTTGGTTTGCTACGGCGACGGTTACGCTTATAACGTAACGCTATAAGTCACTTTCAAGTGGACTTAAAAGCTTTAATGCTCATAAATTATTGAGTGTTTTCATAATTTAAGAATCACACCAAAATCCATAGGCAGAATCAGTTTTTTTTTTTTGGTAATTTCTCTTTAATGTCCTTAGTACGAAAATAACTTAGCCATACGTCTTATATTTATTACAACTAATGTAACCAACGGTCGACACAATCGACACAAATAAAACAACAAACACACGTATATTTATTATTATTATCATCAGTCAGTATGTTGCTCAACGGCAGACACCCCGACCTAAATGATCTTTTGTGACCTACTATAGCCACAAAAGATGACTTACATATGTATATGATCATCTTTAGACACTCATTAGTGCGACCCCCCACGCAGATGATGTCCAGTAAACCACAATCTTCCACTGATACCATTCTACTAAATTGTTCCTCATATAGAAAGGGTTAGGCCGAAAGCCATGTAAAAACTTCCCTGCCCTTCGAACGAAGCCAAGTAAGTTCTTGATAGGAATAGATCTGATATCCACCGGATCCAGTTGAACCTAGTTGAAAACGTTCAATCTGGTCTTAGTCAGCGTAATACTGTCGCACAAAATATGCCCTGTGTCGTCATTCTTCCTCAGACAGAGCCGGCACTCCGCCATATCCAGTATATATATATCTTAGGTAGTAGTGTCCCGATAGTAACTACAATTAAATAATCCGTGGAATCAATAACACCTTCTGATTATAACAATTATTATCTTGATATGACTATAAATTTGTCATTAACTGCATCTGGAGAGCCGCTGCAGTGAATATTTTAATTAGCAAGTTAAGGAAATATCTATTAGTTTAATTATATATAAATAATAGTAATATAACAAAATTTAATTTGAGAAAAAAAATTAATTTTAAATGAAAAAAAGTTGAAGGTTTAATTTGTTTCGAATAAAATTCGACTTTTGTTCAAAAAATTGCGTTTGACTTGTAAAAAATTTAATTTCTATCGAAAAATCTTTAATTTGAGAATAAAAACCTATATGTAGATGTAATCTGCCATTGCCTTTTTATCTATCCTAACAGTTTTTTGCCGCTTGTCTGTCTTTATAAAGAAACTGTTAATTTGACTTTTGACGTCTCGTACTGAGATGTACAATAATAAATATTGTTTTATTCGGAAGATGCCCAGCCCATTCTCCCTGTGAAGTTCATTTTGTATCTCAATGTGCAACTTGACAATGGAAAATAGATTGTGGAAAGTTTCAAGACTCCATCTTGTATAATAACTACGTGTTTCGTAGGAATGCGCTGTGAACAAAAAAGTCTTATTTTACTTCTCTTTAGCCATTTGAAGGGAAACTTGTACAACACATTTTCGTGGATGATGAATGTTAGCAAACAAATAACTTTGCTTTAAGAAGAAAAAATGCCTGTCATTTTAGAAAAAAAATTTGTCCGTTTTTCTCCCATTTAACCCCACCTGGGTCCGAATTTGAAAAAAAGCTCTAGCTGTGTGCCAAAGCTTTATCTGTGTCCCAAATTTCAACAAAATCAGTTCAATTCTTAGGCATGATTGTCAAACAAAAAAATTTTTTTAAAAAATACAATATATACATATCGGTATCGCTATGGAAGAGTAGCTTAAGTCGACTTAAGCAATTCTTATTTTCCCACACAGATTTACCATATGAAGAGACAACCTAGGAAAAATCTAGCAGAATACACTTCTATTGAAAAACATTTTGTCGTATTTAATGCTCCCGTATCTTATCTTTTATCATATAAATCTGTGTCGGTAAGAATAGCTTAAGTCGATTTAAGTTACTATTCCATATCGACACAGATATGTGCACTATTGAACAAAATAAAGTGCAAATACATTTTTTAAACTTCATTCAAAAAATAAAGTCTCAAACTCAATATTATTGTTAAAAATTAATTGAATTTATTTAATTCGTTTACATTTCAATATAGAAAACATAAAAACTTGTACATTTAAATTTAACTTTCCAGCAAAACAACATAAATCAAAATGCTCCTCGTCAACACTTGGACAAAATAAAGTGCACAGAATTATGAAGGAGTATTATAAAAACAGAAATATGACTTCACAAAGTCATGTTTTCCAAAATTTTTATAGGAATCACTCTCCATTCGACTGTTAATCAGATATTCTATGGGAATTTTGGTATCTGGTACTGCTCACAGGTCTCCCACTGAGTTTAGATCTGTGCTCTGAGCCGCTTATTCTAGTATTTCGATACGGCTCATTTCGACCTCGGTTGTATGTATGTGATCTTTATCTTGTTGGAAGATATAGTACCCCAGGCCCATTACCATAGCATACTGTTAACACAATGCTTACGAATAATTTTTGCACCGATTCCGGCTATTCGACTCATTCCAGAGAAAAAAACGAAGACACACACCATGAGACTTCCACCATCATGTTTTAAAGTATATGTAATATGTTTAGATTTAAGCTTTTGTGAAGGCTCACAACATATCGTACTCTTTTAACACGTTTTGCACTTTTTAGTTTATATTTCGACTCATTTCACCAAATCACTATATTCTAATATAATTCTGGCACAGTTACATACATTTCGCAAAAGCCAAAGACTTTCTTATATTTACGTCTCACAGTGTTAGTTTATTCTTTGAGTAAAAACTTTTCAAACTTTTTTTCCGTATGGTAGGTGATGAAACATTCAAATTTAATTCTTTCTTAATCTCCATAGAAGAAGAAAATTGTGCTGATTTTTTTTTCGCTAGGATTATTAGATCATGTTTACACGCTCCGATATTTTTCAAACTTCATTTGATTTTCATATGATAAAGAGGCCGAAGACTGTTTTTGCTCCTGATATGAATTTATAAAATCATTTTTTCAGTCTTTTACTAACAAATTCCTAATAGTTTTCGACACAGATTCATTTTGAGGTCCTGTGGAGCACTAAAACGTATTCAGAAGTCATAGTTAATAAATGGAGATCTACTAAGTTCTCCTTATTATAATATCCATTCATATTTCTGTGGTCATCATCCAATATTTTGCATTTGCACTTTATTTTCTGCAACCGTAGGCAAGGAGCATTTTGATGTATGATGTTTTGCTGGAAAGGTTTAATTTAAATGTATAAGTTTTTATGTTTTTTATATTGAAATGTGAATGAATTTAATAAATTCAATTAATTTTTAACAATATATTGCGTTCAGTTTGACTCTTTTCTTTCTTTGATGAAATATAGGAAAGGTAGTTTGCACTTTATTTTATTCAATAGTATATACGAGTACATATGTTAGGATAAGAAAAATGTGTTTTATAATAAATTCCCTTGTCATATAAATTATTGATAAAAAATTATTCAGAGTTACATATAATTACATTATACCTATTATATCATAATAGGTTAGTTATTTGTTAAAAAAAATGGGTTTTTTAGAAAAATCTTAACCTTCGTTTTTATATTCAATCACTTTGACTGCCGCGATCTAGCTTAGTTGTACTTACCCATTGTGGCGCAATTCTTGTGACATCTCTGTTTTTATATGTATCTCTTCACTATCCATGCTGTGTTGATAAAATAGTTTGAAACAATCTATTCAATCTCTTTTTGAAAACATTTAGGGGATTGGGGAGGGGATTAAAATTAAAATACATATGTAATTAAAAGAAATTAATTAACAAAATTTCGGGGACGTTTTGCTGTATTTTTTTTTTCATTTGATATTCTTAAGTTATCATATTTAATGAGGAATAAAAAATTTCAAATTATAAAGGCAATTTTTAAGGATATATTCTGAGGACATACATTTCACAATATATTTTAATTTTTTTTGCTATCATATGGGCGGATAATATCTTAATCTCTTTTTTTAAACTTCTTAATTTACAGAGGGGGAATAAAGGGGGAGTTTTACATTCTTTTTTAAGTATTTACTCAATTATTGTATGTGTTCATATGTCGATGTCAAGTCGAATCTTATGTATATACTTTACGCACCATAAATTGTGGGAGTGTGGCGGGGGAAAGAGAGAAGATATATAGTTCTTTATTTTTCTTATCAAAGGTGGGTCTCTTTTTTAGGATTTTTCTCTATATATGTTTTTTTGTTTTTTTTTCCTTTTTGATGTATTTTAACATTTAAAGATTGCTTAATATATAATTAATTTTTTAATTTTTTTTTTTTGTTATTAGTAGTTTTGGTACATTGCTGTTGTTGTTGTTGTTTGTTTCTTATTTTGTTTATTTAAAAATACTTAAGGCATTTAATATGTAACTTGATTTTCGTTATTTTTTTCATATCCATTCACTTAGTTTATGTTTTACATATAGGAAAGACTTAAAAGGAATTTTTGAGTTGTTTATCTGTTGTTTTCTTTTAATATTTTTGTGTGTATTAAGATGTTGAAAATGTGATTGAAAATGTTCCATTATTATGCGTGATGGAGGTATTTTTTATTATAAATCTACATACAACATGAACATTAAGCGATAAAATCTTGATTAGAAGTCAAGATTCTTAAAGGACTCTTCCTCTTAAAATGCAATATATACATGTTTATTGCAATAAATTTCTTTTATATACACTATATTTGTATGTACGTATGTATATAATGGAAGACAATAACTTTAATCAGCTACATATGTATGTATACGAATAAGCACGGCTTCTCATCATAAGAGTAAGCTTATCGACAAAGCCTCAGACAGACAAAGTAACTAACATAGAACTCAAGATAGGTATTCAAAATGTTCTCTTTTTGGTTTTGGATGAGTTATTACAATTTTGAAATTAGAACGGGTTTTCATATAAAAACGTGTACTGGCAAGATATAATAGAGTCGACGCCACCACCGCTGCCGCCAATCACTTATTGTCCAGATTGTACATATTCAGTACATGAATATTGTTGCCCCATATTACGCTTTACAATTTGACTAAGTTGAGTTGAAATTTCAGTTTAAATTTTACAAGTGTTATTGATGAGTTTTTTTTAAGGTTAAGTAGTTATCGATAATACCAAATTGTAAAATTTTAATTTAACTGAGTCGTGTTGTAAACCGTAATAGGGGCCAGCATCTATGTATTTTCTTTTAACGTTTAAAATATTGTGTGGGGGGTTGTATGTGGGGGGTGTGAGTGTATGTTTTAAATGTAAAAGCGTTTCTTTTTTAATATATTTTTTAATTATTATCATTAGAACTTCTTAATTTAGTTCATTTTTTATTTTTTAATAATATATATTGCTGTTAATATTTAATTTTTTTTTTTTTTCAATAAATGCATTTATTACATTTGTGGTTGTTTTTTAAAGTTAAAGAGCGAAAGAATAGGTAATATCTTCTTCATTTTTCTTTTTTGTTATTTGTATTTGTAACTGTTTACATAGTAAATAGCTCAACAGAGGTTATTGGACTTTTGAGCTTTGCTTAAAATGTTTGGTTTGGTTTGGTTTTTTTTGTTGAAATTTAATTTGTAGAGTATGTAGTATGTATGGTCTTAAAACTAAATGGTATAAAATCCTTTCATTTTGGTTTTACTTGTGAATAATAATTGATGAGAATTGTTAAGAATGTTAAGAATCATTTGTTGTTTTATTGTTAGTTTGTTTATAGTTAAATAGTGTTTTTGTTTTCAGTTATTTTTTTTTTTAATTTGATTTCATCACATGAATAGAAGGTTTTTGGATTTAAGGTATGATATTTTTTTCATTAGACTTTATGTACCTATTAATATATGTATATATGTACTATGTATGTATATATATAATATTTTTTATCTTTTTTTGTAGTAGTTTTTACTTTTTTGAAAAAATAAAAAAAATATAAAATCTTTATAATTTTTTTCTTCTTTTCTTTTTTTTAAATTGAATTAAATTATTGTTGTGTTAATTTTAGGGCTTAAATTTTATAATTATTTTGAAATTTATTATAATTTTCCTTTTTATTATTTAATATATTTAATTTAATTATATAGTTTTCAATTATTTTTAATCAAGTTTATTTTAATCTATTTGAAATTAATATTAATTTTGTTGTTTTTGTTTTTTGCTTTAATGGCACACCAAACGCACGCAATTCGTTTTAATTCATTGTATATAAAATTAGATTTAACACCATGAGTTTATTTTTCTTTTCTTTTTTGGAATTTTCCATTATATTAATTATAATACCTTTATATATGTATATAAATATATATATATATATATATATATATATATATATATATATATATATATATAATTTTTTAAGATTACTATTGACAAAAGTATATTAAAAACAAAGTGAAAAAAATTAAGTAAAATTGTTTAACGTTGGAAGTTTACATTTTTTTAAAGTTTTTTAATTTCACTTATAATATTGAAAAGCATTCTTTGAAAAATATTTGTCCTTTTATAACATGAAAAGTGTTTTTAAACTGGCATCATAAATTCATACTGCACCAATCGTGCTTTTTTTGTAACAGAGTTGGCTGTAATTGTTTTATACATACATACATATATGTAAATATGTATATATACATACGAATTTTATATATTTTAAATTGTATCTCATTTTATATAATTATTTGAAAATCATTCATGATTTGATTTTATTGTTAATAAAACATTTCTACACTATAAGGCAAACCGTTAAGTAAATCCTACATGATTGATGATTTCAAAGTTTTATTTGTTTTTGTATTTTTACATTTATTTTTATATTTTATTTTAATATATTTTTGTTTTTAATGTTCGTTATAGTTGGAAGGATTTTTTGTTTTGTTTTAATTATATTATCATTTTTCTTTATATATTATATTTAATGCTTTAATTTTTGTTTAAAATGTTTCACAACCACATAAATTTTGTTATTATTTTTCACAGAAACCAGGCTTTTCTTGTTGTTAATTGTGGTAAGAGTAGAAGAAAGCCAAATTTTGGTAATTTTTTTTCTTTTTTTTTTTTTGGAAATATTTTCTTTTCACTTTAAATCCATTTAGATAATAAAGCTATGAATTACATATTTTAAACTACATACTTAGTTTGTAAAGATCAAAAGTGAGGGGAGTAGAAAAATATTGGTTTATTGACCTCATTTGCGTATATGACGACGATAGCTTTTGTGTAGTTAAACAATTTTACTTTAATTTTTTTCTCTTTAACTAATTTTTTTTTCTTTAATTTTATTAATTGTTGTTGTTGATTAAAAAATATTGATCCTTTAGACTTTGCGACTTTATGAATTTTTGTTTATAATTACAACGCTACATTAATTTTTGTTTATTTTAATGGGAGATTACATTCAATACATTTAGTTTATTATTATATATATATTTTTTTTTTGTCTTTTTTTTGGTTTTTGGTATTTGTTTTTATTACGTACATTTAAAAATTTTACTGTCTTGTGAAAACTTATTCATTTTCTATTACATTAAATTTGTTTTAGTTTAACCATATTTTTTTAAATTTTAACTTAATTTTACATTAATTGTTTAACTTAATTTGTACAATCAAGTAAAGATTATGGCATTTCATCTCTTTGTTAGCTTTTAGAAATGAATTAAGTTTTTATTTATTTATTTTTTTTTGCTTTTTCTATACAAAATTAAAACAATTGAAATTCTCTTTAAATTTAGAATCACTTTCGTGAGTTATTGTGTATTAAGTATATTTAGAGATAAATGGATGTTAACAGATTATGTATGTATGCATGTAATTAAAGTGATCTTTTCTTGATCATTTTGTTTTTGTTTTATGTTTTTCAATTTTAATAAATTTATGTAAATACAAAAATCACAGAGAATTATATGATTATAGTTTTATATATATATTTTCTTTAATATATTTTTTAATTTTTTTTTTAATTTCTAATTATTTATTATTTTTATAATTTTGAACCTATTGATACGTTTTATTAATAATATATTGAGAGGTTTGACATTTCATCAATATTTATTTTGTTTACTTTTACTAAGTTCGTTTCTTTCTGAATTTATTTATCAAGTAGTTTTATTACACACATATTAAAAATATTAAAACAAAAAAGTTTAATTAAAAAGAATGGACTAAACTTTGAAAATTAAATTTATATATTCCAGTTTTCGTAATATAATTTATATGTCTTGTATGTACTTATATCTCTTCTGTTTCCTTTTATGTATTTTTTCCATTTTTATAATTTTTTTGTTAAACTGTTTTGGAATTCGTTTTTCACAATTTTATATATTAAAGTTTATTAAAATCGGTACCATTGCAATTAGTTTTAAAAATGATTTTTAACTAACTTGGTGTCGTGTGTTTGTCCAATGTTTGGTTCCCTAAAAATTAGCATTTGTGATTTTATATTTGACAGGATAATTAAACTTTTTATTACTTTTTGTTCATTATTTTGCTTTGTTTATTATTTAATATAATTTTAGTTTTAGTTTTATAAAAACATTGTTTTTGAAGAAATATTATTAAAGTGTTTTTCACTTAAATACATAATTTCTAAGATATTTTAACAAATGAATAATTTTATTAATTTTTAGTTTAATTTTCATTTAATATCAACTTTTTACAAAATTTGCATTAAAAGAACCCATTTTGGTTCAGTTACTCGCTTAATGGTTGATGTTGTTTAAGAATTAAAGGTGGTGGTGATTTCTTTTTAATGTCTTCGAAAAATATTATAATTTTCTTACTTTATAGCATATCATCTTTTAGGTTAAAATTGTTTCCTTAAAGCTTACATTGGAAGAGCGAACTTGTTTTTACACTGAAAACATTTATCGAATCCATAGAAGATTAAACTCTTTTTAATGTAGTTTTGTTTATTTGGAACAATCATAAAATGAATCTATTTTATCTTTCACTTTTTCTTTTCACTTTTATAGTGTCCTTGTACATATGGTATGTGAGTAAAAATTTTAGATGAATGAGAAGTTAAAAACTAAACTCTTATGACATTTTCTGTCTTTCAAAAGCATTTTATGTGTGTATTTATCAATTGGTATGAGTTGTATGTAGTTAAAAAAAAAATACAAAAATTCATTTATGGCCATTTTATATTTAGTTAGAAAAGTATATTTTCATAACTAGTTCTTCTTACCTCTTATCATTTGTTGTAGAGTTTGCATTTCAGTTTTTTTTTTTTGTATTTCTTGAGTACTAAAACATATTTACTAACGCAACCTTAATTTGTTGGTATAATGGCTAAAATATATACATATGTATTTACATACATAAAACAAGATATCTTATGACTCTGCTTTCAACTAATAAAAAGCCATTTATTTTCTGGCGTTTTTGTTTCTATCAGAGCTATAAATTTATTCGAAAGAGTCGTCTTCAGTCCTTTTAGCCATCGCAAACTTTAGCCTGTAAGTTCAAATTTAAGTTTTATTGGCAAAATATATCATTGATGGATGCACTTCATTTTGTAAAACACCTTCTTCGATTCTAATAACTGAAGGTAATATCAAGGCAGGTTAGAATCTATTTTATGGGTCGATTATGGATGGCAACCGAACTTTAGTTACGTATGACAATTAGCAACTAAAAATCTATTAAAATCAATTGCCATATAGCAACTACAAATTTCTAATTGACGTTTGGCAACTCAACTGAAGCTCGGTTGCCATCCACAATCGACCTATTAACTGCATATCTTTGAGAATATGAAAAAAATATATTTCAATTCAAGCGATTACATAAATTTAGTATTGATTTTATACATTTGTTTACGTTGTTACGCCAAAAAGAGAGACAAATAAAAATTCTAATAAAACTTGGGCAAACTGCCAATTTCAAATTTTGCCAACAGAAGAAGACCAATAGCGACAAAAAACCAATGTTTTGCTAAGCAACCAAACAAAACAAAAAAGAAATAAAAATAATAAGAAAAAACAAATAAAGTCAACGACTGGGTTTCATGTAAAAAGTAAAACAAAAAAATCAAAGCAAGGAATTCGAATACAAATATAATTTAAAAAAATAGAAAACATTTAGATGAAAATATTAAAAGCATTTCATTATTTACGCTATATTACGCTTATGTTACGTCAAATATGAACACAAAAAACTAAAACAAAACACAAGACTTTTTTCTACTTAATCTGTGTGCAACAAAACAAATAAAAATATTTTTATTCGATGAAAAATGTGTATTTTTAACTAAATGAAAAATACCTAAAGATATTCATCTGCCCCCATGAAAATACAAATACAAAAAAAACCATCAAATAAAAGGTAAACAATTGCTTTTTAAGGAAAATTATTAAATATTTTTTTTATTTTGTCGAAAGTATTTGTGAGCACTTTAATTGGAACTTAAAATACCAATATTTGAAAAAGGATATTTAAGTGAATACAAAACTCCGAATGCAAATATTCAATTTTTATCTATTTCTATCTCATTTAAATAAAAACTTACAAGCAGGGAAACCAGAAAAGAGCTCTTAAAAAGTGTTTTATGCTCATAAAATATGCAGTAAAAATCCGAAAATATGATCTAAAAAATTGAAAATATGCCATAAAAAAACAAAAACAAAATTCTTTGTAAATAGAAAACAAATCAATATCTTAACATTACAACAGAATAACAACCAAAAATTGTACCTCAATTTCTAAGATCTGAAGACATAACTTAATTTTTTGGTAAAATTAAGCAAATTTTTTTTATTGCTATATATTTATTGTTGTAATAAACAACAAAACATTGACTTAAATTTTTAAATGTAACGCGTTGTCTATTACATCTAAGCAAACTTTTATACATCGAAAATGTCAATGTCTACTGATATAATGGGGACATATTTTAAGGATAATAATTCCTTGAAATTATATTTTAAAACTAGATTTGAACAAGATGTGCTAAGATCATTTGTTAGATATTATCTAATATATTTTACTACATTAAGTACTTTGTTTTTGTATAATCTGTTTTAGATTAGCGTTAATAATCAGTTTTGTACTACAATCTTCCATCTCGCTAATATTCTGAACCGTCTCAGTTAATATGGCATACTGCTCAACTAATATTATAGGCAGTTTTGCAGTTTTTTAATTAAATCGAAGTTTTTAGCAATAAAAACCAGCTTACTTTTTATATTTACATTTTTTAGTTAATCTATTGCCATTTATCACTATTTAATGCGCTAAAAACTTTTAAGATCTTTTCACAATTGTAAGCGTAGTATTTAATTGATAGCCGTAAGCCAAGTACCGCAACGAATTAAAACTAGTTCGGACGGCAATGGAAGGTCGGATACATTTTTTTTTTAACTTTAACGTTCGCATAGGCGATACAGTACGTTAGCAATGCATGTAGTAACATGTGTTAGTTTAGGATCAAACACCTTCATTGCAGTGTCTGTCACAAAAAGCAAAATCAAATTTAAATTTACGTCCAATATCTTTAACGAATCGGCAAAAAGTTGTGCAATTGTTAAGTGATTGCTTTTGTCCGATTAAGAATTTTGGCATTTTGCTTCTTTTTCACAATGTAGGATATGGAAGAATAGAATAAGGTATGTTTTGTAAACCGTACTATAATATTCAAATTTGATGACTTTTTTGTTAATTCGTTTAAAATAACTCTTTGATTATTAAAACTTTAAATAATTGTCGCAATTAAAAATTTTTCACTTTCACTCGTATTCGGTTTACAGAACATGCCCGCCTCCTCATAAGCGGTAATAAATAAACTTAATTGAGATCTAGATGGTGTAAAAAAATTAATTGAGAGATAAATAATAAAAGCCATGACTTGGTCAGAATTTAAAAGAAAAATTTGTTTTTGCTGTAAAAATATTATATCCAACCAAATATGCGATAAAAAGGTTTAAAATGCAAAAACGTGTACAAAACATGCTCTTAAAACTGAAATATGTAAAAAATGCTCTTATGAGCAAAATAAGCAAAAATATGTACTAACAAAACTATGTCAAGAGAAAAAAACATGTAATTGCAGATTTTTAGTTTCCCTGTTGATAAGTAAATATAAAAATGTTTGTATAAATTTTATCATACAATTGTATTAATACTTACGACAAGGCATTCCTCAACTACTATACTACATTCAGAAATAAGCGATAATAAACGAGATATAACTTGCTAAACGACAAAATTAAAATATGAATTAATATATGTATTGTTCATATACATAACTAGATGGAAACAAAATAAAACAAAACAGAAACAAAAATAAATAAAAAGACAAGATTTTTGTTTGGTTGGTTTAATTGAGCACAAACCTTTACAAAAGATCTGCACTACAATCATTTATTTGAATATTTAAATTGTTGTTGTTTTTTTATACCAGGCTATTTCAATTAATTTTTTTCTTCGATCTTGGTTATGATATTTCGATATTTAAATTAAAAAAATAATAATTTGATTTCATTATACAAGTTTAATAATTTACAGCAGTATGTATTTTAATTTTGTTAAAGAAAAAATATGGTTGTTTTTAATTTTATATTTAATGGCTTAAAAACAAAATTAGAAATAAATATAAAATTTTCAATTTACATATCAATTTCTAATTTTTGTGTCGGTTTTTGGGTTTGAATATAAAAATAAAAAAATTTCTTTAAGTTGAAAGTTTTATGTTTTACAATTTTTTTTTTTTTAATTCCTTTGCTTATTTTTTAAAAATATTGATTTACAAAGAAATTGATTTTGTGTTTTTTTTTTAATACATTTCACTTTAATTTTAAATATTTCTTTTCGAATATACAACAATCGTTTTCAAGCAAAAGTTTTCGTTAGAAAGTATAAGTTTTCCTTTGTCAAATAATATTTATACTTTTATTTTTTGATTATTACTTCTTTAAAAATTAGATTTTCTTTTCCTTTCTAAATTCGTTTAAATTTTTAAAAAGCGAGAAAATCACATTTTATCAAGAAAAATTGTTTTTATTATTATTATTGTTTTAAATGGTTTTTGTTTTTAAAACTTATGTATTTATCACACATAGTTGCTTTTCTTTATTTTAATTTTTTTCTTTTATATAGAAAGAAAAAGGAAATAAACTAAAAATGCAAATGTGATCAGTTTTATTTAAATGCACGAGAAAAAATGATTTGTTATTGAATTTTTCGAAGAGAACATGGAGTTTCTTATATACAAAAAAGAAAAAAAAACAAGCAAACAAAAGGTAGAAAAAATAAATAAAGATTTTATATATTTCATTATAAATGCAAAATTGAGAGTGTATGTGTGTAATTAAGAAAAAATGAATGACGTTTAATTTTTCTTAAAACAAAGTTATATAATTAACGATCCAGAAGCCAAGTTTGGACATTTTATTTCCTGCAATATCAAATTGTTTTCACATTATTAGTTTATTTCATTTTTCTTTTCTTTTCTTTTGTTTTTTTTTAATGGAAGTACTACTTTGTTATATTATTGTGTATTAAAAAAAAAAAATTAAAATAAAAAAATTATTGTTTTTAAAATAATATTCGAGCATATTTTTTGTTGTTTTTAGTTAATGATACACTCTTTTTTTCTTTAGTAAACAAAAATTTGCAAATGCATTTGAGTTTTTTTTAATTTAACAATTATACATATAAACATTAAACAGCTAAAAATAACTTATTTTTATCTTCAAGTTTTTGTCACTTTTAATTTTCTACAAAACAAGTACTCAAAAAATTATACAAATTCTTGTTTACTACATATTTTTTTTTTTCGTATGACCACAAATTTGTTGGTTTTATGTTGAAACAGGATTATTTTCGTGGTTTAAAAGTGTTATTTGTTGGTATATAAAATTAATACAAATAAAATAAGATGTGTGTGTGTATTTAATTAAGTCTTTGTTAAAGCTTTTTTTCACAATATAATTTTCTTTATCATAAAATAAAATTAAATTAAATAAAACAAGTTTTTTGAAGGCCTTTTAATTATAAAATAAAGAAAAATTAAAAATTTATTGCATTCCAAAATAAATATGTATTTAGTTTTATTTCGCCCAGTTGTTTTTTAAATAATTTCATATTTTTTTCTTTTCTTCTTTTTTTAATTTACTTTTTTCTCTTAATATAAAAAATTTCTTTTTATAGAATTTTGTACTTTTTGGTGTTTAAGAGTAAAAGAAAATTTTTTTAGTTTTTGTATTTTATAGTAATTTCTTTGTTTTTTATTTAATTTTACGATTTTTTTTTTAAATGAAAAAAAAATATGAAACATTTAAGCAGAACTTGGGCTTTTAAGTGAAAAAATCAAAAAATATTTTTTTACAACTGATAAAATTTATAAAAACTGATAAAATTTTATTGGCTTCTTCTCTTATAAAAAATTAAAAATTAAAATGCAAAATTCTTTTTATTAATATTACAATAAAAAAGAGCACTGCTCTCTTTTTTAATTTAATTTATTAAGATTGCATACAAATATCACGTTTTAATAATTTCATTTAATTAATTTAAAATTCCCATTCAAAAAAGAACTTTAAAATTTACAAAACAAATACTAGGAATAATCTAGAAATAAAGTTATCTTAATAATTGAGGTTTATTTTTTCTTTCTAAAATAGTGTTTCTAAAAAAAGGCGAGTAAAAATCTACAATTTGTACAAAATGAAGTGCATTTTTAATTTTTGGCTTTTTAGTTCATTGTTAAAAAATAAGAAATTTAACTTTTGATTTAATGGTTTAAAAAAAAGGACGTTTTTCTCTTAAAATTTCTTGTATGAAGACATGCATGTTGTTTAACATAAAAACCTTAAAATCACTTTTTTTTACACATTAGCAGCTAATCTAGCATTTCATAAATATGGGGTATTTATGTACTTTTTGACATCTTTACTTTAAGTCTTTAAATTTTTTCTTCTTTTTCTTTTAATAAAATATAAAGACTATTTCAATTTCACGTTGTGTTGTAAAGCAATTATTACTTTTCAACTTTTATTAGGAATTTTTAACAAAAATTATTATTATATTTTTACATTTTTTAGTTTTATTTTCTTATGATGTTTATTAAATAATTTAAAATATTAAATGCTAACAAAAAACAAGGTACTGGGTTTAAGTTTTGTAAATGTTTTCTTAAGATTTGGTTGTAAGATATACACTACACTAGAGAATCAAATAAAATTAATACAAGTCTAATATACACATAGATCATTATTTTTGTTTTTGTTGTTTTGTTTTTGTATTACATACATACAGAAGAGTTAGATGGCGAAAAGAAAGAAACAATCACTCAATATATTCCTTAAATTGACAAATTTAAAAAAAGATGGAAATAATGATAAAAAAATATGTTGTACAGATTTCAACGGGAAATAAAATAAAATAAAAAAACTAAAATTACTTATCACTAATAAAGAAATTTAGTATAAAAGAAATAACCAACTGTCCGTAATTTTGAAAAATTTGTTAAAATAATAAATAATAACAATAGTAATAATAGTTTATAATCAATGTGTAATTTAGTTTTGTGGAAATACAATTGCAATTTGTTTAAACACTAGTTTCGTTAAGTTGATTTATTTAATTTGCAAAAACTTTGTCTTCTACTTAACAAACTCTTTGTTTGACTTTTATACTAAATTCCTTTTTCTTATTAACTTCACTACTAATTTGGCAATTTTCCTAAAAATTTCAAAATAAATCCATTATATAAAAATGTTAACACGGAACAAGAAAAAAAAATTTGACTGGTTTTGCTGCTTAGTAGTGTGATTAATAATTTTTATAAAAAATTATTAAAGTTGTATTATTTTGAATTAATTAATTAATTACATTTCATACATGTTTTAAAAACATTTTCAAATAATTTAGTTTATTTTTAAAATCACTTAATCTGAGCCTTATTGTTTAAAATTTTTTGAAATTAAAACATTAAAAAGGCTCAAGTTTTTAAAGCTGTTTGATTTATATGTTTTTTTTTTTGTATTTTTTTGTTTTCTAGTAAAAGAAAGAAAAAATTAAAGGCCCAAATAAACGCAAGAGAATGTGCAATACCGATTTTAACAACAACAACAAAATGAAAACTTTATGACAAATTTAATGCAGAAAATATCACAGATAATGATGACAACTTATTAAAAATGAATATCAAGCGTGAAAATTTCAATATTCTTATATTGTATTCTTTAATCATATTTACAAATTTGTAGATATTTTCTTTTTTGTTTATATATTGAAATATCTTTTTAAAGCTAAGATCTGTTAAATATTTAGGCGCATTAATTTCTAATCGAAGAGAGAAGAAAATTCTTATTTAAATTCATTATTTTTTTTTCGTTGCTATCGCTGATCACAATTAAATTTGTGATAAAATTTTATTTAATTGTGCGTACCATCGTCAAATCTTTACTCTTACGTGTACAAGAGCCTTTAGGAAAAGATTGTTGAGAGAATAAAAAAAGATATATAAAGGCTAGAAAGTAAAATAAAATGTACATATAAATAAATAAAAATAAAATTAATTTCATAGTGATGAAAGATATTGCAAACAGGTAAAGAAAATAGAAAAAAAAAATAATATTACAAAAATAAAATAGTGTGTAGATACAATTTTATAGGAAATTTTGTTGATTTTTTTAAAGCATTAAAACAAATATTTACAAAATCTTATATAAAAAAATATATATACGTACATATATATATATATATATATATATATATATATATATATATATATATATATATATATATATATTATATATATATATATATATATATATTGGCTTTAAAATATTACATTCTCTTCTCTTATTACTTTCCTGTTGTTGTTGTTGGTGTATATATAAATCTTTATGTAAATCTTGTTAGCAAATGAACTGGGGAGAGAAGGCGCATTGTTTGGATAGGTAATCTTTTCTTTAAAACCGAAAGAAGTTTCATTTTGTTCTTGTTTTCGTTAAAGTTGAAATATACTAGAAGATACGCGCAAACGTGCTGCTTTTGTTGCTGCTGCTGAAAATTCTGCTAATGTTGCACATACATGAACATGCTAATGTTTTTTGCTGTTCTTGTTTGTTATAAGTTAATTTATGGTGGTTTTTTAAAGCTCTTGCTTTAATCAATATTGCCACAGATTTTAAGGCATTTTTCAATGTTGTTGATGAAATTTTGTCACTTTAAGAGTTTTGTTGTGGCGGCTAGTTTTTCATTTAATTTCATCATTGTTTTATTCGAATTTGATTTGTATTTTCGAAAAAGCCTTTGTTTTTGTTCTTTTTATATTTAGTCTTTAGGATTTTTGTTTTTATAAAATGTTCTCATGGTTATTTTTGTTTAATTTTATTATAAGGTGTTGTTTGTATTTGGTGGGCTTTTTAAAATGTAAAATATTGTATTTTAAAATAAGTTTTTTTCTAATTTATTTACTTGTTTTTTTATTATTATTATTTTTATTTAATACAATCAAGTCTATTAAGTATGTATATCACTTTAAAACTCAGTTTTAGTATTTATTGTTTCAATGAGGGGTTAAGAAGAAATTTTATTTTGGAATTTTGAGAATTTTGTTTATCATTATGGTAATTATTAAACCAAACTATTAATTACTTTATTTTTCATTTTAAGTTTTGTAGATTTTAAAGTGTTCTTTTTGGTTTTTAAATTAATTAAATAAAATCTATAAATTTATAGTAGTTCCCAGTTGAGGCTTTTTTGTTTTTCTTTTTATTATAAACTGAATGATTATGAATTTTGCATTTTTTGGCATTTCTTTTTATTTGTTTTATTATTGATGAATTTTATTTATCGTTTGTTGTATGTTTTTTAATGTCATATTATTTATATTTATATTTTTATTTTAGTTTTTAAAAGTTGAAAATATTTTGTTTTATTATTTTTAGTTGCTTTGTAATATACTTGAGATCACAAGCACTTGCTTAGCAAGGAAACGTCACACGATTATAATAGATTTTTACATGCCGCTGGAGCTGGAGTATTATTTTTTAGCAAACTTTAATCGTTTTGACAAAACCATGCCACAGCATTGAGTGATGATTTTAGATTATTGTTCTTTATATTTATATATATATAAATTTTTATATGGATATACATATTTTACTTTTGACGGACTAATTTGTTGCTGAATTGTTAGAAAAAATAAAATAAAAACTGTATTTCGCTGCTGTGTTTAAGTTATATTGGCGTTTTTGTTTTATTTGCGATTGGTTGAAACGCAATGCGGTTACGATTGCACGTTAAGCAACAATTTCAAATTGTGCGTATCAAAATCATCGAGCAAATTACGTTTTGAGGATTTAACCACATGACCGCCATAAGTGTGGTGTTTGTCATGATGATGATGATGGTGATTATGATGGTTGGTTCTGTTGATAGCCGCACTTAATACACTTTGAAGACCAGGTCCAGCACTGCTGGTGACTTTTTCAGCGCTTTTACTTCCAGTCCAATGTTCAGGTGGCTTGGGCAATGCTGTAGGTGCTGGGGCATCAAAACACTTGCTGCCGGCAAAGTGTGTGAGGGCGGTGGGAATGAGAGGATGGGTAGGTGAGATCTTACCTCCACCAACACACATCAATGGGCTTGAGTGTTTTGAGCGTGGCTTACGCGCCGAATTATTTCCTCCACATGTACTTATAATAGGAGACATACTTAGACCACCACCTAAAATTGATGCTGGTGACTGGCGTGTGGTTGTTTGATGATTTTGAGGGGATCGCTGCCCATCGCGATACCTATGCAGACTTCCAGCCCCACTGCTAGCACCATAACGTTTGCTAGCACTACCAGATTGTTGTTGTTGATGTTGTTGCGTTTGAAATTGGTAATTAAAGTTGTGATTATTGTTAAAATAGCTGCCACTATCATTATGTTGCTGCTGGTGCTGTTGAGGCGAACGTCTCTGTTGCTGCTGCTGCTGCTGACGTTGCTGCTTACGAATCGACGCATAATAGCCACTGTTGCTACCATTGCTATTTGAACCTATCGATGATATACTGGAGACGCTACAATTTGAGCTGGTGGATATGGCAGAAGACATACTACTGCCAGGGGGAGAGCTGCTTAACATCGGCTGATTATGTTGTTGATGATTAAAATGATGATAATTTGTACTGTTGCTAGCAATACTGTTGGAATGTGCACTAAGGGGCGGTGTAGATGGTGGCGAATTACAGCTTGAACCTTTTTTTACGGCTCCTTCTCCTCCTGCTCCATTTTTCGTACGTATTGTGGTTGCCGTCGCCGTAGTTGCTGCTGCTGCTGTTGTCATTCTTAAATTTTTACTAACGCTATTGTGCGAGTATGTCATAGTAAAATTTTAATTTTTGCAGATATGATTTTTTTTTTTTAATAAAATTAAAAACAAATTTTCTGTTTTTTAGCTTTTCTTTTTTTCTTTCAATTCAAATATTCTGTCTGATTCAAATTTTTGTTTTCTATTGTTTTTAGTTCTTAGTTTTGTTTGGTATATTTTTTGTTTGTTTTTGTTTTTTGTTCTTTTATTAATGCTTAATATTTAAATATCACACACAATAAAATCAACACTTATTTAAATAAATCGGCTTAAGTTTTCTTTTTTTTTAATATTTTTTGCGAGTCCTGCTTCTTAAAAAGTTCCGGGTTCACCTCTGCTTCAACTTTTGCTAAAGTTGCATCAGATTCTTGTGACACTTCTTTCTCCTAGAATCGACTTTCACTTTTCCTTCACACCTTTTTCCTTTATTTACAGTATTATATATATATATACGATTTGTTATATATTTTTTATATATATACATATATGTAAATATGCGTAAAATATATAACTTATATTAATCAGTCTGTTGATTTGTTTAAACTTCTTTCTGTTGTAATCATATCCTTAGCCAAAGCTTTGTCGTCGTATTTTCTTTCTTTTTTCCTTTGGATGTATCGTCTTCACTGGAGTTAAGAGCGATTAGATTTTTCCTCTTGTTTTTTATCTTTATTATCGCCTTTTAATCTGATCTTAGATTGCTGTTGTATTTTATTGCGAGTTGAATTATGGTCCTATTACCAGTTTCAAAACAAAATTAAATGGGGAGAAAAAAAACAAACAAAAAGAAGCATCTTAGTAATTATTTACTTGAAAGTTTACATATTAATTTTGGAAATAAAGTAAAAGGCTATTGTACAAACAAAATAAAATAAAAACAATGTGCGTTTACATATGGAAGTCATATCTATTTATATTTTAAAATTTAAATAAATATTTAAATAAACTGATATTTCATTCAAGCTGCTAGGAAAAACACCAATTACAAAATTATAAAATAAAAAAACGTACCTATGTAGATTAAATATGATAATCATATTAACAAAAAATAATAAATAATAAATTTATATTTTTTTAATAATAATTGTCGTAATATAACAGCTTAAAATTCATTGCTTAATATAGAGTTGTAAATGCATTTAAATAGGATGCTTTCTTATAACAAAAATTAAAATAAGATACATTTTGTACTAAGACCTGTGGCCTGTTCAAGCTTGGTTTAAAAAATAAAATACAATACCGAATTCAGAATATTTTATACAATCCTAAGTATAATTTATAAATATGTGTTCAAAGGTCTTGTAAAGAATTTGTTTATATTAGTATTCATAATACAATAAGGATTGATCATTACGTCTAGCCAGGTATTTTTAATTTACAGAAACAATAAAGACATGATAAATAATTTTAGCCACTTAGGAAAGTAAATAAGTTATAAATTAGTAGCAGAAATACTTTTTTTTGTCAAACAAACAAACTTAAAATAACAGAAACAGAGAAAAGTATGTTTTTTTGAAAATTCGGCTACGTTCTGTAAACCGAAATCGAATGAAATTAAGAATTACTATAATATTAAAATCTGGCAAAACTTTATTATTTTTCTGTGTTAATTCCCTTAACAACCTTTAAAATAGCTTTTTTTGATTACACTCGTCTACAAAAAACAACAAATTTTCTGCCCTTTAAATAAAACTATATGGAATATAATGATTTTGATGCGCTGAATTCAAATCCTTTTTCAGTTTTTTACATCGGGCTCAAAATTTTTTATATGCGCGTGGCAAATTATTCGCCCAAATTATGGTAGTTATGGCATTATAACTTAAAAACGACTTGCAAATACCAGCAATATTTAGGAATAAAATTTCCTATAAATCCCCTGAATAACATTTTTTTGTACTTTCTATGGTGTCAGAGTTATTCATAACCTGGCTGCGAAAAAAAAATGTTTCGCGCATAGGTAGAGCATTTTTTTTTTCAGTCATAAAAAATTTTCAGAAAGAATAAAATAAGCTATTCATGATGAATATCGGTTGGATATTGCTGATTTTATTTAAAATTAAATGCAGGTAACTAACTTCGAAATTAGCGAAAAAATTTTCTTGCAAAATCAGTGATTATTTTTTTCTTTTATTTCCAAAAAGTTATAAAAAAAATTATTAGAATACAAATTTTACAGAATAACTCATTACATGAAATCTGTGCTTACACTATTCTATTCAAAAAACTATGTATCTATTTCATTACATTTTTTTAAGAAAAATATTTCTATTAACCATAAACATAGAGCTCTGTACGTTATTTTCATCACTTTGGCAGGATTTAAAATTCTGCTTATGAAATTATAATGATTTTTAATTTGCTTTAAGTATTATTTTATTAGCATATTTACTATTTTTTTGTTTTCTTCCATGACTTTTCAAATCCTGAACTGTGGTTATTTTGAAATTAAAACTACCTTTTGTTTTTATGAAGTAAACTGTGCATTAGGGTATATAAAAATTGTTATTTGTCTTTATAAAAAATCTCATAACAATCCTGTTTTGTAGGGATGATATTATGTTCTTTTTAAAAGGTTGAAGGAAGTTGTACATACATTAGTCGAATAAAAGCATAAAGTGTTATAGAAAAAAGCTATATTAGACGTTATTATTATCGATCTTCTTAGTCTTTAAAACGAAGATACTATCTACAATTTTGTAAAGAAAGCAAATTATAAAAGTTATGAATTAAGAACTGTAATACCTATGTAGTTCGAAAAATATAAATTTATCTTTAATCGAATATATATCGCAAACCAGGCTAAACCGGACCGAAACATTAATGTCAAAATTTATTTTATAACTTTAACAGAAATGGGGAAATTGTTTCCAATCGTTTAATTTATTTTTCACATCTTTTAATGTTCTATACTTAAGTCAGTGTATAGACATTATTTGGCACAGAAAATGTTAAATAAAACTAAACATCTGTCTCCAAATTTTTTTACATATGCTACTGCCTTCACATGGGAAGATGTGGCCAGAGGAACACAAATCTTGGTTAGAGTATGCCTACTTTCAAAAAAATGTCAAAGAAATTACTCCAAACATATCCACAATGTTGGATCATGAACGTAAGATGTCAACCTAAAGATTACATATCATATATTTTGTATTATTTTTTAATAATTTATTATGTCATTAAAACAGTAATATATACAGTGAAATCTCTCCTCACGGATACTCCCCGATAGCAGACGAATTCCTAGTCCCATTCCTTTAATGGTAATTTTGGAACAAAATAACGTCCTAACTTTCTTTTAAAACACCTAACAATTTTTTCTTAAATACCTCCCGATGCCGGACAAATTTCTAAAAAAAAATAAAACGAACGAAATATATGTATATGGTATTGTGTAATACAAAGATTTTCTTTCTAATTTTAGTTGACAATTCTTATTTTTTAATAACTGCCTTAAGTGTATTCATGTTTTTACTGTGTGCAAGTATGCAGATAGAAAAATTGATTCCTGCAATAGAAAAATTCTCTTGTTTTCTGACAACCATTCACCGCATCCTAGGGATTTATCGTTGACAAAAGTTTCTTTTAGCTTTTTACCAGCAAATACAACTTCATTCAGTTTGTCAACCTCTAGACCAAGGAGTAATACAAAACTTTAAAGTTAATTATAGAAATTTAATTTTAAAGCATATAGTTTTTGAATCATGTTAAAGCGAGGAGGCAACAAACTCCTTCAATGAAGCAACATCGCAATAAACTCTAAAAATTCTTTCAATTCAGCGGTAACTGAAAGCTCTTAGTTTTTAAGGCGAAGTTGACGTTTTTTTTTCGTTTAATTTAGAAAAACTTCTTAAATTAAACTTCTTAAATTTAAAGCACTGTCATCTAAAAAATCTTATTTTAATAAGTCTTGGATAAATATGTTTCTTGAATTCATGTACGTATATATGTACGAATGTAGGTATATATATATACATAATGTACATATGTTTGTGCATAATAAAAATGTATGTAACAAAAGTGAATATAAAACACATTAAAACTCCATCACTCATTGATTACAAGTTTATTTCTCATATTATCTTAGAAGAGTAATACCGAGGGTTTTTATTACTTTTTATTTTTACATTCTGCAATCTACTATATAAGGACATCGCATATAAGAAACAACCGCTTATAAGAAATTTGACGAAAAACTCTGTCCTTTTATATACTTTCCATAGAAAAGGTGACAATCATATGTAAGAAAAAAAATCACTTAGGTGTCTTTTCCGAAGCACCAAAAACTATAAATGATATGAAAAGATATAAGAAACATTTTTCTTTCGGCAACAAAGAATATGCAAAAAATTTACAGGAAAAACTAGATTCGCCAACAGATACTAGCGTTAGAAGGTGACTATGTTAATATAGAAATTACTAATAAGTTGCTATTGTTTTATTTTTAAACTATCTGCATACATATCTATGTTCAAAGTATTCATTTTTTATATGTACTTATAAGAAAATGTTTCTTTATCCCCACATACATATGTATGAATGCATGTTCATGTTCATTAGAAATGACTTTGTCATAAAGAATAATTGCTTACAAAAAAAACCGTATATAAGAAACAACTTTGTGACATTTTTCAAGTTTCATTTATCTGATATCTACTGTCCTACCCCTTTTATTATTGGTATTATTATAGTAAAGTTACACAACATCCATACATATAGTATGTTTGATTACCGACCCGTAACTTTACTGTTGCAACTACAAAATATACGACCTCAAAAAGAAATAAGAAGTAGACGAAAACTGGCAACGTAGCCTTGTTTTATTTTGCTAATATGTATATGTTTAATCTTATTGTATTGTGTGAGCAATGTTGCCACTTTTGTTTGACCAATTTAAAAAACGTGATTTCAAATAGAACAAAACGAAAATTATTTTTGGCGTTTAAATAATTTGTTTTATATTTTGAAAAGGAAAAAAATCAATTGATTTGTCTCTTAACGCCATCAAACACAAACATTTGTTCATGTATGTTTGTTTTTTCTAACGCAATTTGATTTCAAATTAAATTTCTTTCAAAAGCAAAATTAAAAAACAACAACAAACAAAATAATATTGTACTTACACTAGACTTTATAAACCAAATAGTTATTCGTCGTTGTTATTTTTATAGTTGGTGTTGTTGTTTTTTATTTGCTATATCGTTTTATTTTGATTAAAACGTAACATATATGTCTGTCTCTTTCTCACGCACGTATCTTGTAAATTTGTAATAAAATTCCCAGAGTAGTGTTGAGAAAAATAAGATGGCTAGAAGAGCTTTTATTTTTTATTATTGTTGTTTCTGTTGTTATTTTGCTGTTGCGTTAAAATACACAATAAAAAACAAATACAATAAAATATAAATTGAAAGAAGAAATCACCTTCGTAATAACGTAGTTGGGAAATTTTCCAAATATCACAAATAAAATATTTCACGAAACTTGAGGGATTTTTTTTTCTACTTTACAAAGTGTTTTCTGTATTATTCAAAATGTTGCTTTAGCTATACGTAAAAAACGTTTAAACGCTAAAACACTTCACTTTGTACTGACTTCTTTTAGTTTTTTCTATCAACCTCAATTTGTTAAAAAAAAACTAAAGGAACGTAAGAAATAATAGCCACACTTTTTTGTTTCACTTGATTTTTTTTAATTAAATCTATGTGCATATGCGTAGAAGTAGTGCAGGGTGTTATTGTTAACTCTGTCAATAATGCAGATATTACCGTTTTAATAATTTTATACAAAATTAATAAGCTAACGACGGATTTTTTTGACTTTCAATTTCCGCTTTACCGACGTTTCCGCGTTTGAGACGAGTAAAATTACTTCTTACGTTGAAATTGCTTTATTCGAAATTATCTCAAAGTTGTTTAAAATGTTTTTTTAAATTGATTTTATGCCTCTAAATTTGTTTTCTTTTTCTTTTTGTAGCTTCACTCGTTGTACTATTTTTGATTTTACACATATGCATTAAATACGTATATAAAATGTAGATACCTATCTACATACGTATGTATATTCTTTTTTCCTCCTTAATTTATAGATAACTTTTTTTTTCAATTATAAATTAGATTTGTTATCACTTATTATAAATTAGATTAAATTAATAATAGTTCTAACAGATTAATTACTATTATGTTTTGTTGTATTCCAAATTGATATTTCACTTAAAAATATTTCCTTTTTTGCAATTTTTTTAGATCTTTTTAATATTGTGTGCTTCGCGTATACAACGCCTTCTCCGAACCTTATAGCATGACTCTTTCGAATAAACTTAAAAACGAAATGACGAAGCAGCTAGTTTTATTAAAAGTAAATGCATAATTAAACATAGCAGCACACGCATGCAACAGAAGAGAGCGCATATACTTCCGTCAATCCTATATTTGTCTTTTTCACTTGCCGTTCAAAAAGCATTGCTGAGACAATTAGTTATAGAATCATTGTTAAAATTACCGCAAAAACAGGGTCGGTTAAGTTTTATTTCCATATTTGACACCAAATTAGGGCTGCCAGAAGTAATTTACAAAAAATCTCAATTTTTACTACACATTTGAAAAATAACCTTTTTAAAATTTTGGAAAATCGTCACAAAAATTGCGCCAAAAGAACAAGCAATTTTAGTATTTGAAAATTGTATTTACGTAATACATACATATAATATAGGTATATGGATGTATATACAGTCAGAGTTAAAAAATAGTCTATAACCTCATGAAGTGCTTATTCAAATAGAAGCTTAAACTCGGTTTTATTTTCAACTGATTTTAAAAAATGAATTATCATTTTATTAATAACTAAATAGACTACTCTAATAAAAAAAATAATACGTTTCTTATATAAAATGACGTATAAAAAATCAAAACTTTAAGAATTCGGAATGAATTGCGTAAAAAATGTGTTTGCTTGAGAAATGCACATAAATTCTTTAAATTTATTTCAGTAAAGAATACACCATTTAATAAGTTGTTATTATGTGAAAAAATGCCAGATTTGTTTAACTAAAAACAAAATATTTTTATTTTTAAAATTTTTTGTATGGAAAATATTCTAATTCGCTCTTAAAACTCTTATTTAAAAATGTTTTGATAATTTTTAAAGGGGTAAAATTTACCACCACGTTTGGAGGCATGTCTCATAATTTTACCTATGCAGTTAAAGGTTAATTTTACCGGTGTTTTTGTAAAAATAAGAGCAAATTTTTAAATTTGAAGAAACAAGACTGTTTGTCTCAAAATGACAAACAAAAAATTTATTGAGCATTTCAGTCTTTTAATTTCGGGAATCATAATAAAATAGTGTACTCAGCGGTCGACACAATCAACCTAATTCTAGAAATATATGTATATCTATTAACTACAGTATCATTGGAGGAAGGCCTTCCCATACTACATATATAATATATTTATGACAAAATATATTGGGTCAGCTTAAACTCAGCGTGAACTGTTTCGATCCCTCTCGATTCGACTTATTTTAAATGTTATTATAGTTATGTATATTAACATAATCCATTCCTGAAAGTTTCATCAATCTAACTCAACGGAATCGTGGTCTAGGCATTAATGGGTTAATATGACAAGTATAACTTATACATACATATTTTATTTTGTTTTTTCACCGAACAGACCATTTAACAAGCAAAATGTAAATGAATTGGAGAATAAGTTTATCATATGAGATTTCCTACAAATTTTTATAAGCTTGCTTATTATAAGCTTATTTAAATAGAAAAAGTGAACAGCTTTCAAATAATGTTTTAAAAATGCTGCACATGACAATACCTTTTGCAATAATACTTGCTATTCATTTAGTTTAGATAACAATTTAACAAATATGATTGCATATGACCTATTCTCGCTATAGTTTTGTAAGTGTTTTTGAAACAAAACTATATATATATATATATATATATATATATATATATATATATATATATATATATATATATATATATATATATATATTATAATGTTCAAAAAAATTTTATAACACATGGTTTTACGTACATATGTACATACTTATGTATTTGTACTATTTTTTGGTATTATATTCGTTCCCGTAGTTTGAAGCCCAATGAAAATTTTCCAACATTTTGTTGCTATTGACTAAAATTTTTCAATTAGACCGGAATTAGGGCTTTACGCTAGCTTGTCAATCATCCGAAATTTTTGTTGCGACAACCATTCTTTATACATGTATATTTATATTCCTAAGCTTACAAAAATATTGCGAACGTAAGATTATGATGAGCGTGATTAGAAAACAGTTTTTCAGTAAGCCTACTCCATAACTAGACCTCTGAGCTTACTGTTTATTGTAGACAAGCAATATTATTTCAAGGGTTCAGTTTTCATTACTAAGCAATTTTTACAACAGTAAATAAAAGAAATTCGCGTCATTAGTTTATTTAAAAAGAAGTAAATGACGGAAATATCCATAATTCGGCCGAATGTGTTAAACGCAAATCATTAAAATTTACTAGGATGGAGAGTAACTTTATTTTCTTCTGTTTTATTTCCCTTTTTACACATTTGCTTACAAAGCTGAATATGCGAAATTGAAAATTAAATATATTCTTATAATTATCCAATTTTCCAAATGTAATACAGTTGACATGAAAAACATACTGATAAATTAGAAACTTTTACAACACTTATCACAATATGTGGTAATTTTGTAATAAATCTTTGTTGATTGTTATATCACCACCGTGTATAATAAATAAAATAATGAAAAAATCCTCAGCTTTTTTATTGTTTTTTTTTGTTTTTAGATATATGTATTTTATTTTGAATCGTTTTACATAATTTTTTATTGAATAAATTCTATTTAAAATGTTATCATATACGCTTTTTTTGGTTTAATGCTAACATGTAGTTTTTTTAATTTTTTTCACAATTAATTAATTGGATATAGGTAATAGGTAATTGAGAAAATCTTTAATATTCGATTTGTGTGTTTTTTCTTATTGAGGATTCTATGTTTCATTATATTAAATTCAAATTTAACACAAATTTTTGAAAATATTGCAAGATATTGAATTTTAAAATAATAATTTATTAAATTGACTTTTAAATTTTCATATACATTTATGTATAAATGCTAGCGCTACTAAAAAGTTAAATATTTAATTGATTTATTAAAAAAAAAAAACTTTAAAAATAGTAAGGGTTTTAAACGTATTAGAGTGGTAACTTTGTAGACTACATTGTTGAAGATAAGGCCTTTAATTTAATCTGAAATCGTTTATGTAGTAATTAAGTTAAGAAAATGTTAAAACCGTAAGAGTGTCTGCAGGCATTTACAACCATAAAGGGTTATTCATATCATAAAAAATATGGCGAATTCAAATATGTAGGCAAAAACTTGGTGTTGACTGCCAAAATTGCTTAAGTTTTAACAGTATACTAAGATCAAATAAGTACTGAACTGAATATTTCAAACTGAACCGCATATAGCGATTAAAATAAAACAGATAATGCAAATGAGAAGAGGGGCTGGTATCTTGTAATGTGTGTTTGTTTATTCATCAAATGTAGTATTTTCTCATGACTAGGGATGCAAACGATGTATCGATGTTTAGAAAACAACGACGTATCGTTCATAAAAATGGATGTTAACATCGATATTCTTTGTACACTTTTGTTTATTTTAATACATTTTTTGCGTTGTTTAGTTCAACTACCCAGTGTCACTGACAAATGACATTTTCATTGATGAATCATCGCCACAAAATCAGTATCAAGTGGAAATTTGTATGAAATTAACATAAATGAAAAATTTCGATGACACAAACCTTGTGAAAATGACAATGTCATAATAAAAATAGAAACTGAAATTTAACGACATTGTTTGCTATGAACCCACTACATGCTGGAATTTAGCTAAATTATCTTTTATGAGTCGATTAAATGCTTAACGATACAGAATTTTGTCTGCTACCCCGTTAACGAATAAAGCGCTAATGATACTCAGTGATATTGGACTCACTTATACACAGACGTCTTCAAGATAAAATAAAACTTTGTCATTTATGAAAATTTGGGCAATTACTTAAAAGATCATGTATGACACCAATTATCGTCAGTCGTCGCTGATTCACCATTGTCAGCCTTATTCACGATGATTCACTATGATGTTCGCCACCGGGTTGTAGTAATATACGGCGTTAAAAATTTTTCGTCATCGTACTGTTTTGGATGTCATATTTAGTTTTTAAATGATAGAAAAAAAATCCATGTATCGATTTTATCAACGATGTTTTTCAACATCGATGTTTTTATAAACGATACTTCAACCCTATTCATGACACCAATGTTTGTCCAAGAATGGGATAATAACTATATTTTCATGCTCTGACGTAAATATAATAAACATGAAATTAAAAGTGAAACATTAAACAGTAGATGCATTTATTTGCTTCATTTTGGGATACATGCATTTATTTCAAAAGAAGAAACAATTTGTTACGTGAATATACTATTTTGCAAAAGAGAATTAATTTGTTTTTAAGATTTTTTAATAATAATATTTTTGTATTAGTTATTATAATAGAATTTTTCTTTTTATTATTTATTTATTTTTCATTTAACATACATCACAGCAAAAATTTATATATACCATATTGTTAAAATTTTTCATTTTAATATTATTTATAATCTAAAAAGAGCGAATTGTTAAAATGGGAAGATTTAAAATACAAAATGTATAAATTAACCAATAGTTATATATGTAACCATTAAAAGAAACTGAAAATAAATCGAACAATAATCTACTCTATGGGATAAGTTGAAATTTTGTTGAAAATAGCTTGTTTTGATGCAATTTTTTTCTTTCTTCATTTTCATGCTCTATAAAATAGATAATTAATTGTTATATATATATATATATATATATATATATATATATATATATATATATATATATATATACATATATATATATATATATATATATATATATATATATGTATATATGTATATACATATATATAAATTTTGTTTTATTCTTTTACATTATACAATATAAATCTAAACACATGTAAATAATTATTAGTGCACGTATAAAAAATTACCTTTTTGTATTATTTGTATATAAGTTTTTTTTATAATTTTTTCAGTATTTATTTTTTTTAATAAAACAATACCATTTATTTGAAAATTTTAATATTTTGATTAGTTTTTTAAATATGTATATATTTTTGTATGTATAATAGTATTTTTTAATGAATTTTAATTGTTAAAATCTAGAAAAAGCACAACACGTTTACAAATGGTCTTTTGGAAACACCATTTAACCTAGTTTTTATATAAATTTAATTTGTTTTCAATTTTTTAAGGTTTTTATTTAATATTAAACGCAACATTGCTTAAGCTAAATTCAAAAAATAATTGAAGAAATACATATATTGTATTTACTCTTAATTAACATACATATTTTTGATATATAAATATGTTTTTATGTATGCTTAAACGAAAACTAAAATCTAATTCACTGTGGTGAAATTTAAGCAGTTGTCACAAATAAGCAGTAAAAATATCTTCAAATTAATCTCATTTTAGGGATACATAAAAAAATACTGTTTTTTTATTTTTAGCTCAGGAAATTCGTAATGTTTATTGTTAGCTATACGTACATAGTAGGGTGCTTTATTTTTACCAAAGATGTGTTTTTCATATGACTTTGATTACACCCCCAGTCTCGGTAATATAAATAAAAGTTATATAGAGCAAATTTTCAGAAGATTGGATAACATTTAGCAACCTCTAAATGTGACCAAATTAGCAGAAATAATTAAATAATACGATTTTTCAGTGTTTTTAGTTTCATTAGAAAAATTAAGATTTTAAAATATATTTGGCATAAGAAAAATTAACTTTAAACGATGTAATCTCTTATTTTTGTTTTCTCTCTGTTTTTGTTGCTTATCCCATGCCTATTCGTTAAAATTTTTTATTATAGCAATTGCTCTTTTTGCTGTATCATTTTCTACATATGTGTCTTCTAAGAGTATTACTGAAATATTCTTTGGCGTAGTGGATCCCAAAAATGTTGGAGAACGTCTTTTTTTCATTGGTGATGAAAACGCTCAGGCTAAGCGTACTGTTTGTCTCCGACAGATACCACAGTTGCCATCTTGTAAAGGTGAGGTATATTAAATTCTATGCTACAATATATTAATCTTGTTGCGGTATATCAAACTATTGACTGAAGTGTACAAACCTAATTGCATATATTGCTTGTGCAGAGCTCCTGGGATCCGGAAACTAAAGGTGCTTGTGGTCCAACCTCCTACGTAGAGTGGTTCCATGTAGTCTTCACTTGAATAATTTTCCTCTTTTAGAACATCCTGATTGTAGTTTACCATATGCACTCGTTGTTTTTCAATGTATATTTCAATGAGATTTTTTCATCTAGCATTGTCGTATAAACGGTCTTATCTAGTGCATTCCACAAGCTTTGGAACTTTTGAAAAATATAAATATTTGGACCTTGCTTGCCATTAAATACTCCTTTCAATATTTGTTCATAGGTGTGATGACGGCAAGCCATCCTCAGTAATTTTCGACCGAATTCCGTTTTAATTCTGGCACAAGCCTCTTGGAAGAACAAGACTACAAGAAGTTACTGCAATTATCTCTCCTCTACGTAGGAAGTATATAGTATGTATTTTAAAATTATTTATTTCTAAAATAGTTTTACTAATAAAACTTAAAAATACTTAATTTTTACCGTATTTTACCGTATTTTTTAAATTGTTTCTCTAAATCTGGTCAAAGTAAACAATCTCTAAATGCTATCCAATTTTAGATTAGGGTGTGTAATCAAAGAAAAACACATCTTTGGTAAAAATGGTACACACTAATGCATAGTTTCAAAAATTTCATCAACATTTTTGGTGGTTTAATATGAACCAAGAGACAATGCTTTTACTCAAATTACTGTAAACTTTTTCAAAATCGTGACAGTACGGCTAATGATGAAACACTTTGTGAGTCGTTGGTTTCAAAAAATAAAATCTCTTGAAGAACTTGCTTTGACACGAATAATAAAAAGGCTTATAAAAGTTTACTTATATTGAATTTGGAAAGTGACTTCAAAAACTATGTTTAAGATCAAATCGTTGATTTCGTAAGGTTTTTTTTTTTTGTTTAGTCTATAGGTTGCGATAATGTTTTTTTTTTTTTAATTAAAACTTAATTATGCTTAATAAGTCAGTATTTCAGGCAAATAATTTTATATGTAAGTTTTGCTTATATACCTATGTATGTTATTAATTAATGTTTTTTATTATTGTTTAATGTATTTGAAAACTATTTTTTATTTTTTTAAATTTTAATTTTAAATATAATATTATATAGTAATATTAAATACATTTAAATATTAATATTTATATATAATAATAAGACTTTTACATTTAAATAAATACTAGTTGCAAATGGAGGGCAGGAATCATTTTCATAATTATTTGTTGTTATTCTTGTTGTTTTTTGCATTTTCATATTTATATATGTCTATATATATATAGATATATTAATATTTTTTTTTTTTTGTAGATAATTAGGTTGTATTTATTTTTTATTGTTATTTTGGTATTAAATTTCTAACATTAAGATCATATTTGTTTTGTGTTTCTTTTTTATTTATTTAATTCTTATAAAATTTCTACTCTATTACACACAAGTCACAAGTTTTCATTTTCATTTTTAATTTTTTTTTTTTCGTATTCATTTATTTCTTTATATGTATATAATTTATTTATATAAAAGGGGAAAAAATATATATTTTCGTTTTCGATTCTTGTATCTTTTTATTTCCTATTTAATAAGTTTTATTAAAAAAACAGCTTATATGTATATCATAGAATTTCACCCTTATTCCGGTTGGCGAGTTGCAGTCGTTTCTCGACATTTTTGTACCAGATTAAAAACAATTTTGCTTGTTTTGCTTAATCAATTACAAAATAATGAAAACGCGTTAAGAATGCGCCAACCACGATAAGAGGAGGGTCATTGTATTATACATTTACGAACAAACACTAATTATTTTATTTTGAAAAGGAATAAAACAGTAAAAGTGTGCGTAAATAAATAATTATAAAAAACTTCATTTCATTTTTGTCGAATAATAAAAGTAATAAGTAAGAGCTTTATATTTATTTATTTCCTTTAATACTTTGCCTTAAATTATATTACTAATCAGTTGGTTGTAGGTTTTTTCTCCTTTATCCCTTTATTTATTTTAAACTTGATATACTTAATTCAGCTTATTAATGATTTTTGTCAATAACATTTTAGTCTCTAAATTAAAAAGCAATTCTTTTCAAAATAGGTTTTGATTTTTTATTTGCTGCATATTGTAAAGATATTAGAAAATCTATAATTATATTTAATTTGTTTTTTTTTTTTTGGGGAAAAGATTGCTTTTATGTTTACAATTTGTTATTGTTATAATTCATTAAATTCAAAAAATGAAACTCTATAAATGTTTCTTAAGTATTATAAATTTATTAATTTGCTTAGTTGTGTCTTTTGTTAAGATTTTTATTTTATGTTTCGCAAGTTTTTAATTGCTGGAAAAACAAGTTAGATTTAGAAATTGTTCTTATTAATGCTAATAGTAATAAAACCACTATAACTTAAAACTTAATCAAAAATATAAAACGAAATATTCTGAATGTTTTGGATTTCGAACTGCATTAATGATCCCATGTTACCTTTGTCCTAAATAAGATTCATTTATGAATGCTACTGCTGTTTAACAATATTACCGCTGTTTTTAATATAGGCCTTTAAAACATCTAAATATATATAAATATATATATATATATATATATATATATATATATATATATATATATATATATATATATATATATATGCATATATTAATTTACTCGTTCTTATTAACAGTTCTCCAAAGGTATAAAACATTTAAAAACTTGTAATGCTCAATTCAAAATGTTTATTAATTTTAAGATCAACGTAAACCTCTAAAAATCACCACATATCTATGTATGTTCGAAACTTTAACAACTTTTATTTTAAATTTAAATGTAATGAAAATAATTGAAAATATGCCATATTTAAAATTTTTATTTAAAAATATTATGCCTCAAAGAAAACTTTGCACTACACCATAGATGGACAATTTCTTCATAAAATCCCTTTTTAATATAAAACGGACTTTACAAAAATTCTTTAAATTAGTTTTGTTTGAAAGTGTCTAGAAGTTAGATTCATAGATGTTGTCAAATATCTGAATTAGACGTAGCATTTTCTGAAATATATTAGAATAAAGGCTAATTCGATATAAATATTACAAAAAAAAAAAAAAACAAATGATCAAAAGGGTTTACGCACCAAATCAATAAAAAAAAATTATTAACAAGTTATTTAATTTCAAATACAGTGCTTATATAATTAAGAAAATAGCAACAATATTACAATATTCTTGCTGGGTTGATTATGAACGGCAACTAGATATTTGTAGTTGCCTAAATAGCAGTTGGAATTAATAGATTTTTAGTTTCCAGTTGCCATACGTAATACAATTTTCGGCAACTGGCAACGTAACCGAAGTTCTGTTGTCATCCATAATCTACGAGTAACCCATTGATTACACTAGTTTACAAGGTTTTTCTTCACAATTTAAAATATGCATGGAGCTATTAATTTATGCTGTCTAACTAACTTCGGGAAGAATAGTGAAAAAAATTGAGGACGTCTAACTTCTGAAATATAAATAAATAAATAAAAAGTAAAAGTAGTATTAGGTTTCGCGAAATTTAGTTCTTTTTTATATATATAACTGAATTAACCTTTGCCGCGTAGCTTAGAGTATTTGCGTTTTATACCTATAAAATGTATTACTCATAAGAAAAATTTAAAATGAATGCAAAAATTTTTTATGGAAAAACCCCACCATCTCAAAAGGACAACGTATTTTTTATATGTGTATAGATAAGAATACATATATTTATTAATAGCTTTTGCCCGGTGTGCTTTGTGCAATACCCGGTTATATCGGGTAGGCCATCTATCGGTTTAAATTTGAACCAGCGGTTATTTCGAATCTGACAATACTTATTTCTATCAATTCTGTCTCAAAATTCAGTATATTATCTCCACTGAACGAAATGAATCGATTTATGCTTGAGCAACGTTGTGATTTGTTGAAAATTTATTTTCTAAACAAAGGCAATTGGTCGGAAATTGCAAAAAATCAAAAAAGAAAAAAAAGAAAAAAATTGCAAAAATCATCTTTTCGCATTAAGCTCATTTTCAACTTGGTGGGTCTTACAGGAGCCCATGCACCCATATGAGTGACTGTTTGGTGCGGCTTCATGGTATTGATGTAACGATGTTTGGTTTAACTTTTGGATGGTGCAACTTTCCACACATCTCATGCCACAATCGATTTATTGTGTCAAACGTTTGATGGCCGTTTAACTAGCCGAAGTAGTGATGTCAGTTGGCCGCCAAGATGCTGCGATTTGACACCGATGGACTATTTTCTGTGGGGCACCGTTAAAGACAAGTGTTATGCCGACAAACCAGAGACAATTGAGCATTTAAAGGCCAACAGGCGGGTTTTCTGTGCCCCAAATGCAATAATTTTGCTTGTTTACATACCCGCCAAGATCAAAACGAGCTTCATCTGAACACATCGCACACATTCTGCAACATTACCATGATTTTCAAAGTAAGTCGCAATATTTCCCAGCGTTGTTCAAGCGTATACACAACCATATTCGTTCAGCGGAAGGACAAACCTAATTATCTGTCAAATCAGACATGAGCTAAGTGTTACCATTCACGAAATAAGCACTAGCTGAAAAAAAAAACGTTAGATGGCGGACCCGATATATGCATATAGATAATAATAATAATTGCAGTAACATTCCATGCAGGTAGTCACGTACTTCTCTCAGTCAATGGGCTGATTCTATTTTTTAGACTCATTAAAAGGGACTTACAGTTTAACGCCGGCTCTGAACGACAAATGCACTGGAGAAGAAATTAAGTGATACCGCTGTAGAAAAATTAGCAAATGCTGGTTCCAAAACCTCGCTCAAAGGATTTTAAATTTTAGTGAAACCGATCGCAATCCTCGTTACTCATATTTCCAAGGTTTCTGGAAAAATTCCAAATGGATATGTAAAAAATTAAATTTAAGGGACCTGTTTACACCCATCAGTTGCAGTTTTTTAATTTCCTACAAATTCTCGAACAACAAATATTAAAGAGAAGCAGGCAAGCCTGTTCATCGCAGGTTAAGAAACCACAAATATTCCTAGTTTTAATTTAGACGCGGAAAGAATCGCAAATAGACTGTCTTTAATAAAGTCTTCACAACAAACGTATATATCATAAAACTGTGACGTGTATGTGGACAAACAAAAAAGTATAACTAACTACCATAGGTAGCTCTTCTTAAAAATATATGTCATTCAGTGAACAAAAAAATTTCAGTTTTGAAAATATTTGTTATTATTGTAGGATAAAATGGATATATATCCTGCACAATCTATATTAAACGTTCTGCACACATATTACTCCTTTGCCGATTTTAATTAATAAATCGTCTTGTATCGTTCTTGTTTAAGAAAACATTTCTTGGCGTTTCCGAATGTTGCTAATGACTGGCTCAAACTTATCTTCGTAAAATCAGTGATCTAAAAACGATACAGCGTAATACCCCATTGACCGTAAGTAAACTCCTTGCATACAATGGAAATTTAAAACGTGATTGCAAAAAATGTTAAACGTTATAGCCCTATTGTACATAAACATACATATGCATAAGTGGATAAAATGAAAATATGTATATTCAATTTTCTTTAATTTTTTGTCTCATTTTTTCGCTTTTTTAATTGTTACATACATATATATCAAGCATTTTGTAAAATGTGATTTATGTAATAAGTTTTGGTGTTATTTAAAATGGATCACATATAAAGTGGACATATTTTATTTGAACACTATGGACTAAATTATATATAAATACATACATACGTAGATAAAACGAAGACAGAGTAATAGTTTTTATTAGTAGTTTTTAACATTTATAAATAATATACATATATAAGTATATTGTTGTATAGTATAAGAGAGACGAACCATTTTAAATGAAATACATAATTAATTTTATATACTATATACACATATTTTGTTTTGTTTTTTTTTTTTTTAATTTTTCTTTATATTTAGTATACATTTGTAATTATGCAGTAGTGTGTATATGTATGTAGGTAAGTAGTAGTAATAGTTTGGTTTTAATAAACTGTATTTTTAATCTAATTGTAAAGTGAAGAAAGGGCACAATAATTAACTTTGTTTTCTCAATATAGTTAGAAAACTTGGTGGCATAACGTTGTTTTAATAAATATTTATCGTCTTTTTTTGTTAAGATATACATATGTACATAATTGTATGTATATCTTTTGGGCCTGATATACGGGAGTGCAGTGCAAGGGAGGAGGGCATCTTAATAATGCCATTTCACATGAATTATAAATTTAAAAAAGCCAAAAAAAATATTAACAAGATAAACACTAAATTTCGTTGTGTTGGTTATTAATTAAATCCTCTTCAGTGTGCTTGCGTTGCTTGACTACTTGATTGGACTGATGGTGAAGTTGTTGATGAAGTTGGTGCTGTTATGTTATTGTTAGTTGTTGTATCGTTGTTATTATTAACTGTTGTATTGTTGTTATTATTATTGCTATTGCTGCCGGTTACAGAAGTTGTTTGATTGGTTTGTTGCTGTTGGCGTTCTGGATTATCAAAGTAGTCGGAGGCATTTCCGCGGCATATGGGGCAGGTTCGGTTAGACTATGGAGAATAAAAATAATAATAATTCATAACAATTTTTTATGTACATATATATGTATGTAAAATTGAATTTATTTACCCTTAACCATTTGTCAACACATTTGGCATGAAACTCATGAGAACATGGTAAAACTCGAAGTATTTGACGCAATTCAAAATCGCACATACATACAACACAGGAAGTTTGATCACCTACTTATTGTTAAAAAAATATATATATATATATGTAAGTATGTATGGTATATACTCTTGCGAGGACGAAATTTACATATTTAATGAACATACCATTGTGGGTTTCTGGATTGAATTTATAATTCGGCAATTGTTCAATTTCACTGCGGGCCAAACCTCGAGGCTTAGCTTCACCTAAGCGCTCCGCTAAACTTAATAAGGCCTCATAGTTTTCAGTTTCACTGGAATCCGATGAGCTGAGCTCATGTTGATTGTATGGCGACAATGGGAACATTGCCCTATAAAAAAGAATTTGAGATGTTTTGTTTTCAAGAATAAGAAGCAAACAGATTAATACAAAATATACCGTGCGTCATCAGAATAGCGCCCCCCTTTTTACTGACGGTTAATGTTAAATATTATCTGAACCAACTGAGGTATGGCCTTAAAATTTCTATGTGTAGACTCCTATCTATTCCCTTGCAAATAAAACAACAATGACAGTTGTATCATTTAAGTTAGTATTTTAATTAATTTTTGTAGAAAAATTATACTGAAAACATATTGAAAAAATTGGTCATCAGCTATAATTTCAATTTAATTAACCACCATTTCGTTGAATTATATTGAAAAACTTTACAATTCAATTTCCAATCGAATATTCGAAGATATTTCAAACAAAGCCATTCCCAAGCATTATTAATTATCCTTAATACTGTTTAAAATATAGTATTTGAGAATTAAAATGCTATTAAGTTGCTTTACATATTAATTAATTATCCTGATGACAAATTTTTTTAATACGTTTTTAATATAATCTTTCTAAAAAAAAAAAAATTGTTAAAATACTATCTTTAATGGTACAGCAGTCCTTGTTACTTCATTTTAAAGGGAATTAATAGAAATTTTAAGGCCACATCTCAATTGGATCAGATAATATTTAACAATAACTGTCAGTAAAAGGGGTGACGCTATCTTAATGACGTGCAGTGTATATTGTACTTACAAGAAATTGAGCAAAAATCCTGGATTTATAATGCCAGTTGTTTGAATTTGTACTGGTGTAGCTTGATGAGGACCCAAGGTTTGTGGTGGCAATACATGCCGGTGAGGTCCATGAGGATGATTGGCTGGCCAAAAGCGGGTAATTCGACGATGTGGAGGGAATGTACGTCTCTGTAATTATTTAAGATACATGAAAAGTTACAAGATTAACATTTTACTTTAACTCACTTCAGTAGAGATAATAATTTGCTGTGGTGCTGCTGAAAGTTGTGAGACTTGTGCAGCAGCAGCAGCTGCTGCTGCTATGGAATGTGAATGATGAGCGGCGGCTGCAGCCGACATAGTTGTCAAATGTATAGGCGTTGCTTGTAGTTGAGGCACAGCTGTCATATTCTGGGCGTGGTGATGATGATGCCCACTAGTCGGATCTAAAGATAAACTAGCAACGGCAGCCGCGGTTGCATCTGAACGCTGCTGTTGTGTCAGATGGGAAGAGTTTTGATAATTAGCAGCAGCAACTGTGGCCGCGGCTACTAAAGCAGCAGCTTGCTGCGATTGATGTTGTTGATGTTGAGCTGCAGCTGCATTGGCCGCCGCCAAGTGCTGCGAAGTTTGAGCTACTTGTAGAGGTGCACTGGTGGCAGCCGTAAACCCAGCAGTATTGGAAGCGAATTGCGCATGAGGATGTGAATTACAGGCGGCTTGAGCTGTGAAAGGCTGTGTATATATACTGTGAAGGTGACATGGAGCTAGACGAGGTTGTGGTGGTTGCGCAGGATACGTGCAAATTGACGCCCATATTGGTTCCGCATGACGAAGCGATAAGCTGACAGGAACTTGATTAAGGTCAACCATAAGAGGGGGTGGTGGAGGCGGCAATGTTGTTGGATTTTGTGTTTGCTGATGATGATGATGATTAGCGGCAGGCGGTGGAGTATGAATAAGTGCAACAGACGACCCAGCATTTGGGTTATTTGCTACTGCTGCAGCTGCTAATTCCCAGGTAGAACGGTGCTGGGCTGACTGTTGTTGCTGTTGCTGCTGTTGTATAAATTGCTGATTAATATGATTTGCATGCTGCTGCTGCAGCTGTTGCTGCTGTTGCTGATGGGAATTATGATAACCATTATTGAAATAGTTCGAATTTTGTGCAGCTGCACCAGGATCCCTGAGACGTGGTCGTCGCATTGGTGGGCTTCCCTGTTGTACCTAAAAACATAATGAATATAATCAGTCATTGTTGAATTACAACAATTACGCTGTATGTTTACCAAGGTGCGCGGCGAACGTCTTTGTTCCCAAATAGCAGGTGGTGACTGGCTAAGCATTCGACCCGATATACGTCTACGTTTCCTGGAAGGACTATCAGATTTTAAGAAATTCGTACTATTTAAAGAACAAGTTGATCCTGATATTCCACCACCTCCTATTGCCCCTGAACTAGATGAAGGCCCATCCAATAGAGCGGCGGTGGCACCGGATAAAGCAGAGGCTGATGTTGATGGTCCGATATTAAACTGATTACCATTACTGTGATAATATTGCGAACGATTATATGAATTACTGTTACGATTGTTGTTATTATTATTATTGTTGTTGTTGCTTCCTATGAAAAAGCTGGAATTTCCATCAGTATTATCAGAAATTCGAGAATTACTACTACTACCCGCTCCATAAGAATCCATATGCTAAAAAAAAACATTAAATTTTTTTTTTTTTTTTTTTGAAATTACAATGATCTTTTAATGATTTTAAGATATAATTTATCGAACTATTGAAATGTATTTTGCTTACCAAATTGTTAATACTGTTGCTCTGAACAATTCTATCACAAGGTCCTGAGTTTGAAATATTGTTGTTGTTGTTGTTGTTATTATTATTGTTGTTATTATTATTATTGTTATAGTTGTTGTTGTGGTTATTATTATTATTATTATTATTGTTGTTGTTGTTGTTGTTGTTGATATTGTTGTTATTATTATTGTTGTTGTTGTTATTGTTGTTATTATTGTTGTTGTTATTGTTATTATTATTATTGTTGTTGTTGTTGTTGCTATTAACACCATTATAATTTCGATTGTGATTGTATCGATCAATATTGAACTGATTAAATTCATTGCGATGTGTCATCATTACAGTGGCACCATTGCTATTAAAGCTGCTACCTCTTCTACTGAAATTATTAAAATCGTTACTAGCATGTAAATTAATCCCTCTACGACCATTATAATAATTCGGTCCATGAAAATGTTGCTGATGCAATAGCTGAGAACCAGAGTCAGCTTGATGCTGATGCTGATGTTGCTGATGGTGGTGGTGATGAAGGCTGTTGCTACTGCTGTAATCGTTACGTTGCAGTGGTGGGGTATTTTGTTTTGTGGCAATTGTTGAGGTGGAGGCGGCACAAGTTTTTATATTCGTTGTCGTTTTTATGGATGGGTTAGTTTTCAAATTGGTGGTGGTCGTTTGTGCATTTCCACAGTTTATTTGATTGTTGTTATCGACATTATCGTTAGCATTAATATTGTTATCGTCATCGATATGTGTAATTGTTCGTGTTATTGTTGATGGTAAAGATGGAGGAGGGGAAGATATCATCGGTGTCATTATTGTTGTTGTTATCATTGGTAGGGAAGACATTGTTGTTGTATTAGATTGATGGCGAGATCGTTGATGGTGATGACGTTGTTGCAATCGTTGTTGTTGTTGTGCGTGTTGAGAAATCATGTCATTACAAGAATTTATATTCACATCATCAGTACAATTACTATTTGTTGTTGTATTGATTTTATGTAAATTTGAAGTTGTTGTTGATTTTGTTAGCGGAAGGGATTGGTTATGATTAGTTGATGACGGTGATGAAAATGATGGTGAGGGTGAAGGTGGTGAGAAATGATTGTGATTTTGGTGATGATGGTGGTGGATTGGATATTGATGAATATTATATGAAGTGTTACTATTATTACAGTTTGAACGATGATGGTATTCGGTTTGGAAGTGTTGTTGTGTACGATGATAATTTTTTCTTGTATGGGAAAAGGAAGAAGAGGTATTTTGTTGTTGGTGGTGGTGTCGTTGTGTGTGTTGATTATTGTTATTATTATTACTAATAAAATTATTATTATTTTTAGTGTTAGAAAAAGAAGTACTACAACTACTACGATGATTTTTTAATTGGTTGTGATTTTTGGAAAGGGTCTTTTGCTGGGAAAAAGATGGAATATTTGTTTGGATATTTACATTTGTTTGATTTAAACATGGAGACATTATTAAACTATTTGTATTTGAATCTCTTAAGTTAGTATTCGGTGATAAAGCTCTTAAGGTAATACGCATTTTTGGAGAGGATAGTAGGGTAGACATTTTTAAATTACTTGTTTTATTTGTATTGACAATTGTGCTAATTGAGGTGGACTGTAAATTTGCTACATTAGCCAAATTACTTAAAGATGACATGGGCAATGTCGGTTGATTACTATGATTATGGGAATCTAAAGGACTAGAACAGTGCAAAGCATCTGAATTATGTAATGATAAAGCCACTGTCGATGATATTGAGGAGGATGAATACTGTCTGTGTTGTTGGCCAGAATCATCGATAAAACTATTATTGTCATTATTCAAATTACTGTTGTTATTATTGCAACTATTGTTTTTATGGTGGTGGTGTTGGCGGTGGGTGTGATGATGATTTTGTTGTTGATGGTTATAGTAATTGCTGTGATAGTTTTGATGATTATAATTATGATGTGGGTGATTATTATTAGTAACATGATACGTATGGAAATTTTTATTATGATTGTTGTTACTGTAATGATTTTCTTTACTATTAGTAGAACAACTTCCATTATTACTGGTTTGTAAGTCGCTGATAAATGTTAATTTATATCGGTATATTTGTTTATATTTTTTTATTTTATTAATAGCAATTATTGTTATTATTATTTTAAAATTAAAAAAAAATACATTTTGAACTCATAGTTATAGGTTTGGAAAATTTTAAATATATGTATAAAAAGAATTGTTTTTTAAATTTTTGTTTAATGCGGTGATAGAGAATGGGTGGTAGATAGCAGTAGATTTATTTTTCAGTTTAGTTGAAAGAAAAAAGGAAGAATTATGTATACACATATAAACAAACACAACCCAATAATAGTTAATTTTTTGTTATAGTTATATGCATTAACATTTACGGTTATACATATATGTTTGTAGTATTTACGTTTTTATATGTATATATAATAAATATATTTTGTTAATATTAATTTTATTGTTTTATTATTATTTTTTATTTTGTTTTTTGCCACACATACAGAATTTTTATATTGTTTTTAATTAAAAGAGGTTGATTTTTTTGTTTAGTTTTTAATTCAATAAATATATGAAGAAGAAAGAAAAAACGAAAAAAGAAAATAATATAAAATATATATAAATGCCAAAATGCAATATTTAAATTATTTTTAGTTTAATAATTAATTTATAATATATTTATAAAAAATGTTTATACACACATACAATTAAACAATTACAAATACATTTTGCTTTCAACAAATTTAGTCGGTGTTTAATTATTTTTTTTTTAATTATTATTTTTACTGTCATTTTAATTTTACGATTATTATATTAATAAACTAAAATTATGATTTATTTTGATCTTGCATATAATGCACACTACGAATTACCATTTACAAATTTAAATAGAATAAAAAGCTTTAATATAATTTTACGATAAGTAAACAATATGTTTTGCAAACAAATTTTTTAAAAAATTAATAAAAATAAATGTAAATGTAAATAGTAAAAAACAAAATAAAAATTAGAAGAAAAATGTATTAAATATCGAGTTATGTATGTATGTGTCTATTTTGTTGCCCAACTGTTGTGATTACTGACGAAAATATAAAAATATATGAAATATTTAGAATATTATATTTTCAGTATAAACAGACGAAATCTAAATCGTAAGCAAAATACATATTGAAAATTGATTCGCTGTTCAACACTATATTTTTAGCTTACAGCTCAAACCCATTTGTATTGCTTGAAAATAGAACAAATATTTCCTAAAAAAATTATAACATACTTTTTTCGTACAATATAATGTTTATTATGGGAGAATTATATTATTTTGAGCCAAAATTTTTAAAGTCATTCTCAACTAAAAAAATATAATAACTTCAAAAGAAATTTACTCTAAAACAAAACTTAACTTCATTGATTTTTATATTTGTCCTCCTTTTTTGATCAATGTTGTTTTTAAATTTGAACTTGACCATTATTTAAATAAAATTTTCAGTTATAGTAACATTTTAAAGTATATTTTGAGAAAATTTAATCTATGTTTTAGACTTTAAAGTTACTGCATTAGAATTCTTTTAGTCACTTTGTCTTAAAGCCCATTTACATTACAGTAAAAGGTATCCAATAAAAAAAGACAAAATGTATTCCAATTTTTTGACATTTAAAAAAAACTTCAGTTTCACGGGGCTGAAATAAAAAACTACATTTTCGAATTTTTTTCGATATCAAACAATATCATATTTCGGGTGTTTTTTTTAGAGTTTCATAACTTAGAATTGCTTTATTTGACAAACGATTTAACAGATGACACGAGAGTAACGCTTGCAAATTGTTGAAAGTACAAATTGATATTGAAGCCCATTTCTGGTTAAATGGGTACGTAAATAAGCAGAATTGTCTCATTTGAAGTGAGGATAATCCACAAGCTTTTGTCGAAACGTCAGTGCATCCGCAGAAACTTACTATTTGGTGCGCTTTATGAGCTAACGGAGTCATTGGTCCATATGTCTTTAAAAACGATGAAGGTCAGACTGTTACTATCAACGGTGAACGGTATAACGACATGATTGAAAGTTTTTTCATATTTCGATTAGCTGGAATTAATCTTGCTGACATGTAGTTCTAATAGGACACATCCACATGCCACACAGCGCGCGCTACAATTGATTTACTCAAAGAAATTTTTGATGGAAGAGTAATTACATTTAATGGTCCAATACATTGTCTACCAAGGTCGAGTGATTTAACCCCATTGGATTATTTTCTTTGGGGTTATGTAAATTCACTTGTCTACGTCAATAAACCAGAGAAAATTAACGTTCGAAGAGTTATTGGCGAAATACGGCCGTATATGCTGCGACCACATGGCCGAAATCATATTTAAATATTAATGTCATAAAATTTTCTTTCCAACAGAGCCAGTTTCATTGATATTAAAACATATGTTTCTCTTCATTTCATTATGATTTAAGGCCTAACCATAATATGTGTAGGCTAGCTTAAGCAATTGCGCGAATACATACATTCAAATGTGTATAACTATAATGTCTTAACAAGTTTAAAGTTTTGTAAAATTTTGTTTGTTTACATTTAGAGCGAAGCTGATCGCACTGCACGTACGTAAAGAGCTCTTGTGTGTTATAAACACGTCGTACAATGGATGCTAAAAGCAACTGCTGTATTTTTCGACATTTTTTATTTAAACTTTAATTTTTTTTAAATTAATAAAATAAATAAAAATTACTTCGTCTAAAGTAAAACAAAATGTTTATAAAAAAATAGACTTTAAAACAACATTTCGTGATAAAAATGATGCATTTAAGAAAGAATAAAGGCAACTAAGATCTTGCTTTTTATTTTAAAAGTACATTATAGCCACCAAAATGTTGATTAAGTACAAAAAAACAACATTACAAAACTAACTAACCACTTGATTTCAACAAGATTTCGTGAAAAAATAGATTTTGTAAGGGAATTCGAAGGTGGTGGTAGGTTTTGTTGTAGTGTAAATAGACTATTAATAAGTTTTTAACAACTTTTTTAATGATTAATTCGTAAAATATTCTTAACAACTTATAATAAACGCAGTGAAAAATAAAAAATAAAAAACAATCAAAAGCTTACGAATAGAAAATTTGTGTAAATTTATTAATATATTTATAAAGAAATAATTAATTTAATTTATGTACACACAGGTTTACATACTTAGTTTATCATGAATATTGTATTATATTATTTTTAACTTTTTTTATTTTTTTCAAAATATTTTATTACAAAAACATTCAAATGTAATTTAAAAGAACATTTCTATATAATAAGGCGTAGTGTGCTAAATATGCCAAAATAGATAGTAAAAAAATAATTTGTAATTAAAAATCATAATAAAGCTGAGCTCAATGATCACATTTCTAGATATTAAATAAAATTTGTATAATTTTTTTTTAGTTGCTAAAATATAAATAGAAAGAAAACTGGAATGTGATCGAAAACGAGTATATATATGCATAAAATAAACACAAATACAACAATATTTCAAATATTTTATTTTCGTTCAAATTAGGACGAAATTAAAACAATGTTTAAAGTACTTTTAAAGGAATGTTCAATTTTAAATTTTAATTTTGTTAGTTTGATGAAATTTTACGTTTATTTTCACATTTTTAATTAATTGTATGTTTGTATTTGTACTTAATAATTTGTAATACATCTAAATATTATACATTACTAGTATTAAAGTATTGAAATAATATTGTATCTATATATGGATAAAGAGAAAATTTTGTAAATTTTTTTCTTTTCTTTTTGGTAAACAAATTAACCACAATACAATACATATGTATGTTTTACTTTTGTATTCTGTGTTGAAAACAAAACAAAACTCAAATACGCTTTAAACTGGCCATTTACAAAAAAATAAAAATAAATAAAGAAAAGAAAATTAAAACCTTTATGAAAAAAAAATTATAAAAAACATTCTATTAAATGAATGCTTCAAATGCCAACTCCATTAACTCCATTAACTCCATTAACTCCATAAGACAAACAAGTATAACAATTGAAAGGATTTTTGTCATTTAGTAGGATTGACGCTTGCGATCAGAGACATTTGTTTTGAATCTATTGGTACGTTTTTGTTGTTTGAAAACGTTTATTTAATGACTTCGTAGATTGCCGTTAAAATAGTAATAAATTTGTATTCGGTTTTAAATAAAATTCTTTATTAAACACAATTATGTGTTTCACTGCTTACAACTTATTTACAAACAATAACAATAAAACTCTTTATTACTCTCTCTATATACAACTTTGTAAGCAACAGCGACTATTAAACAGATCTTTCTCTATAAAGAATTTCCAACCCGATCATTGTCTCACCTTGAATTCGATCACGACCTTCATCTAGAGTTTATTCATACTAAACTCACTTCACATCGGCTTTAAGGTTAAATTAGAAGTGATTTAACGTAACGTCATAGTTGCAACGCAACCAACCAACCTAATGGAGCACAAGATGATCGATTGGTGGGTCATACTATAACGCCATAACCGATCAATTGAATTTTGATTGTTTCGAGTATAGTCACGGTTATGACCTTATGTTAAGTTACGTCTAATTGAACCTTTATTCCAATTAAATTCTCGTTATGCTGAGTTTACTTTAATTAAACAGCTTGTTTGTTGTTATCGTAGATCGTATTATTTGTAAAAGTTCAATTAAACGTGACTTAACATTGGTTATGGCATTATGGCATGTCACCACTAATCGAACACATCGTTTCCCATAAGGTTGGTTGGTTACGTTGCAACTAAGGCGTTACGTTAAGTCACGTCTAATTGAACCTTCGACAAGTACATAGTTGTTTTTGTACCTTTTGTTCATTTTTTGCTTCAGTAATGTTATAAACGACAGAGGTTTTCAACCATGATTTTCGTAACAATAACATAGTTAAGAATTAACACAGTCTTTTGACATAACCAATAAAATTCAAAAAGTAGAGTTAATTGATTTGGCAGATGAATCATACATATTTCTTTTATGGAACTCTAATTTGTATGGCTTATTGGAAGTTAATTCGTTTTTATTTTCTTCTTGAAGTTTTACACACATGCATATGTATGTACTATGTATGTATTTATGTGTATACACGATTTGCAATATTAATATACAGTATGTAATTGGGATTTCAAGTCAAGTTCTAATGCAAAACTAAATATGAAGCATTGTATCACAGTTGGCAACCCACTGGGTAACCCAATTAAGCCTACACGGGTTTTGTTGGGTATAATATCTATAAAAAAACCCGGATGGATTTTTTTTTTTTTTAATGTTTTCGTAGTATATTTACAACATTTTCAAAGAATTTTGGGCCTCCACTTCTCAAGCCGCACCAAACAGTCACTCGTAATGGGTGCATTGGCTTCTGTAAGAATATGTTTGGGTTTTCTGAGCCCTAAAAACGGCAATTTTGCTTATTAACCTTACCATCAAAATGAAAAAGAGCTTCATCCGAAGACATGATTTTTTCGGCAAAATCGACATCATCGTGCAGTTTCACGTTGGCCCATCTAGCGAAGCGTTTGGTCATGCGGCTTCAACTCTTGAACCAGTTCAAATGTTCAATTCTTGAGAACAATGGCGAGTTGATGTTAATGGATTCACATTAACAAAATTATCATTAACTTTAATAACTTGTATACCCAATATAATAGGATTTTGAATCAAATACTTATTCAATGGTTTCAGTTTTCACATTTTAAACCAATTCGAAAAATATTTATCGATTGATAGAAAGTCTATTTAATTTTTAACATATTTGGATGTGATTATCCCCATTTACATAAACATAATACACAGTGACGAGCAGCTGTGGCTACATACCAACGAAGTTCGAATTAAAATAAAGTTTTTTTTATTTCAAATATCCAATAAAATTATAACAAAGTAAAACAAAATGTAATTCACTAATACTAAAAGTTAATCTAAAGATTTACGCAATTTTATGATCGAAGTCAAAATATGCATCCACTTTTATACCATCTAAAAAATTTGAATTTTTCATATTATGTTCAAAGATCTTTTGCTTTTAAAACAGATCCACACCATTAGATTTTCACCATCATATTTTAATTATTCTTTCACTTGGTGCCTTCGTAAGCATTCATAGTGGCGATGTCATTTGTGCGCCACCAGACTGGAAGCGGTACTTTTTGGTTTTATCGGACCAAATAACCCTTTTCTTGTCAATAACACTCAAATTTTTGTGTTTCTTGAAAAAATTTAGGACGAACCTTCCCTTTTTTCTATTATTCGTGCTGTCCATTCACTTCACTTACTGGCTTGTTTATAGCGGCTGCAGCCTGTTTGAAAAGTAATAAACTCCATGGCCACGCGTCTCTTTCCAAAAGCAATCACGATCGACCTTAATTTTCGCAATTTCGTAGCACTGTTTGGTGGCAAATTCCAAATTTTTTGGCAACTTAGCAGGCTGAATAATTACTATTTGTCATTTGTACAATTTGGGTTTCTAATAAATATATTAAAATTGATTTTTTCATTTTCATCTGAAGGCGCACATATGTAAAGCGTGTTTTTTATAGATGCATAGAACTTTAAGTTGGCACTACTTTTCAAGATGGCGACCGATTTAACAGCTGTCAAGTGATTTATTCTCAGTTTGGTTTGGCAATTCATCATGAATAGACTCACGCCCGGCGTAGATTCGTCGAATGGGCCCAAACCGAGATTACCGTTGTTCCCGATTTTCATAAGCGAATTTTGTTTAGCGATGAAGCGCACTTCTGGTTGAATGGCTACGCCAACAAACAAAACTGCCACATTTGGAGTGAAGGTAATCCTCAAGTGTATGTGGAAACATCGTTACATCCAGAAAAACTGACTGTTTGGTGCGCTTTATGGGCTTTTTTCAAAAACGATGGTGGCCAGAACCTTACAGTCAATGGTGATCGGTATAGAGCCATGATTACTAACTTTTTCATTCCTGAATTGAATAACCATGATGTCCAGGAGATTTAGTTTCAACAAGACGGCGCAACATGTCATACAGCTCGTACCACAATAGATTTATTGAAAGACACGTTTGGTGACCGCCTAATTTCACGTTTTGGACCTGTGAATTGACCTCAAAGATCTTGTGATTAAACACCGCTAGACTACTTTCTGTGGGGCTATGTAAAGTCATTGGTCTATGCGGTAAAGCCACAAACGCTTGACCATTTGGAAGACAACATTCGCCGTGTTATGGCCGATATACGGCCACAAATGTTGGTAAAAGTCATCGAAAATGGGACGTCAAGATTGGACTACATCCGCGCCAGCCGTGGCGGTCATATGCCAGAAATCATATTTAAAATGTAATGCCACAAGATTATCTTTCGGATAAATAAAATTCATGTTTTATTGTAACTTAAAGTTCTATACCTTATGTATGTATTTTTAAAAAATTGGCAATCAGAAACGTAAATGTTTGTTGCTTGTTTTTATGCTTTTTTTTTTTTTTTGAAAAGTATATCAAGTAAACGTGCAAAAGTGGATAGGTACTCTGACTGCTTTCATAAAATTTCCTAAAACATTACACTAAAATTCACTACTAATAAATAACTCCTTATTTCTCTATTGGTTATTTTAAATAAAAAATCTAACTAGTTTTCTTATATTTTTTGAACTCCACTTCGTTCACCTCTGTGCGTAATAATTATAATAGGAAAATACATATCTACGTATTAAAAATGAAAGCTTAAAATATATGTATATAAGTATGTATGTATATTTATGTATATTATTTGTAAGAATGCAAAAATACGATATTTATTAAATTTATTAAAATTATTTGCAATGAAAACTATAAAGCGGACAATAGAAACATCCTTTGATAAAATAAACCAACAATTTGTTATGTGTACATATTGTTTTAGTCAGAAAAAACCCATACATATCGATACAAATTTAATTCTATATACGAGTAGAATAAAGCACACACAAATTAGACTCCTTAAAACATTTTTTAAATACCATTAGAAAAAATTAAAAAAAAAAAAATTGATAAAATGATTTAGGTGACTGTTAAAAAGACAGCAATATTTTCTAATTATGTAGTAACAAAAAAATTTCTAATTAAAAAACAAAGTATATTAAATTTTCAAATTTTACTATTAAGCGTAGTTTTCAAAACAATACATTCATATTTATTTTGAATATTTTTTATATACTTCTTTGGAGTTTTGATTTGTTTTGAGTTGAATAATTAAAAAAAAATGCAAGAAAAGCACTGACTCCTTCTACTATATAATAATCACTTGACGAATCAAATCTTCTCCTACAGTCATTAATTTTTATGAAACAATCTCACGTGTATATATGGTATTTAAAGTGCATTTATTACAACTAACATTGAAATCGGTAAAAAAAAACTTTTTTAAAATTAAGAAAAAAAATTTTAGTAACACATTGTTACAAAATTAAGATTTTATATATAAATATGTATATCAACATACTCTGAAATTGAAATCGAATTGAATGTACTACCTTGATCATAAAGTTTTCGGAATAACCCCCGTGTGGCGGCCATATCGTTCCGATATGAGTTTAATATTTTTTTTTTTTTTTTTTGTTAAGTTGGTACATCTGTTGTTGATATTCCCGCTAAATCTTAGCGTCATAGCTTGACATTTGCAAAAGTTACTTAGCCAAGAGTACATCTATCTCTATGTGTGTTGGCGATTTTTTACAATTTCATAAACGGCTGCTGAAACGTAATCGTAACGTTGTAATTCATTAAAACTGTGAGCATTGCCTTTTTTTACTGAAAACGACGTGATTTTTTTGGTCTCGGCTCATTTGGTGAACGCCATTCACTTGCCTGATGTCTGAATTGCGTGTCGTACTCATAAACCCACGTCTCGTCTCCAGTAATGACCTTTTTGATGAATGTGGGATCATGTATTTTGCGACCTCAACACTGTCAAAATTGTAAAAAATCGTCAACACACATAGAGATAGATGTACTCTTGGCTAAGTAACTTTTGCAAATGTAAAGCTATGACGCTAAGATTTAGCGGGAATATCAACAACAGATGTACCAACTTAACAAAAAAAACTCAAATCGGAACGATGGGACCGCCACACGGGGGTTATTCCGAAAATTTTTTGATCAAGCTAGTTTGAACATAAACCGTTTCAAACTCAGTGGCTTTGTTCAAACAAATTTAACTCTAGTTAGTTACAATAGTTATAATTTAGTCATAAGATTGTATAAAAGTATGAAAATTTACTGAATAAATATATAAAAACTTTAACTGGGATATGTTAACACAATTATTTAAATCGCATAATATTAACATTTCTGGATAGTAATTGCTTCGGCGGATGCAGAAAGATATGAAATATGAAATAATTTTTTGGTGTGAAATCGAAAGTTGTCGAAGATAGGTGGTATTTGGATAAAATGTACTTAAACAAATGTTGTTTTGTAGACATCTCATCAACTTTTCGAATTTTGTTCATTTAACATAAATCTTACATTATTAAAAAATGTTTTTATCTAGTCCATAGAATAAATAAATACACATACAGTGGCACATATTCGTATAAATGCTTCCTTAATTTTAATTTTACTGTTTTCTCTCTCTTTTATCGTAGCAACGGTAGTTTACTAATGTTACAGTAACTTGTATTAGGTGCAAAAAATTGTTATCGCTGTTGTTGTTTTCCATAAATCATTGCAGTTACAAAATACCACCCACAATTGGTACATATTCGTTTCAAAACGTACTGACTTAATTTCCAATAGGAACACCACAGTTTTTGAATTTTTAATAAACAATTAATTCACAATTTTTATTTATTACCTCAAAAATACGATTTGGCACCGTTTTCATCAAATGTTCACCCATTGTTGACACAAATCTTCCTAAGCTCCCTTAATAACCAACTGGAGCTCTAACACAGTTTTGTAAAGCTATTCTTGGGCTTTTTGCTCACAAATTTTGTTATGTCTTCACAAAACGTTCCAGATTGTTTTCATTTGATATATCCCAGACTCTATCTAACAGCACCATTAAAACCGCATGTTAGAAAATAATTTTCTTTACGATTACTCCACTTAACACACGAATTGGCTGCTTTAGTTGCATTGATTTCTATTTTTTTTATGATTTTTAAATCACCAGTTTCATGATTAAATTCTAAGATATGAATACTATTGGCGTTGGCAACAACAGCTAGTTTGTTAGCCGCATACAGCCCGAAAAATTCTCTTCTGGCTTCAAATCAGGTATACATGCAGGCCATTCCGTAAGTGGGATATTGTGCTCTTCAAACCATTTCCATGACTTCTTAGAAACGTAAATGGCAGCGTTTTCCTGCTGAAAAATGGTCTCATTATCCATTTTATTCCCCAAAAATTAAGTGAGAGCATATTCAAAAATTCGGTGTATAATTTTTAATTCATATTGAGCGGAGGGAAGCAGAAAGCAGAAAAAATCATTTAGATAACCTGTTAAACCTTATCGCATATAACCTATGCGAGACTTCGCCCACAGCACATACAGTGGTGAACTGAGTGGAACAATGTTGTGTTTTCCATGCATATGTCAAAGAGAGGTTAATATTGATATGATATTGACTTTATGTCACCCAATATGAATTAAAAAACATATATGTAATTGTTAGATGATGCTTTCGTTACACTTTTGAATGATAAAATGAATTAAGGGAGCATGTTTTAACAGGATTTCTAAAGAGTCAATGAAATGGTTTGAAGAACACAACATCCTACTTATGGAATGGCTTATATGTATGTATACCCGATTTGAATCTAGTGGAGAATCTTTCGAGCTGTATGTCACACAAAATTTGTGGACAAAAAGCCAAAGAATAGCTTTACACCTCCGTGTTAGAGCTCAAGTTGGTGATTAAGGAAGCTGAGGAAGATTTGGGTCATCAGTGGCTGGAAAATTTGATGAAAATAGTGCCACATTGTATTTTTAAAGTAATAAATAATAATCTTGGATCAATTATTTATTGAAAATTAAACAACTGTGGCATTCCTATTGCTAATATTAGTTAGTGGGGTTAAACGAATATGTACGAATTTTTGTTGGTATTTTCAAACTGCAATGATTTATGAAACACAACAATAATGAAAAAAAAACTTTTTGCACTTAATAAACAAGTTACCGTTATTTTAGTCAATAATATAAGTTGGAACCTGTTTTGAATCTTGTATTGATAAAAGAGAGAGAAGGGAGCCAAATTAAAATTAAGTGTGAATTTATTCGATTATGTGCCACTGTATGTTATAATAATTCTTTCAATTGGTTGAAACAAATGCACTATTACATACTAAGTCTCTTTAATATATTATTGATTATCCGTAGAACAATATGAATTAATTTACTGATTTTAACGTTGAAAGGAAAAAAATAGCATCTTAAACAATAGAAAATTATTAAGGAAAACGTAACATGCTTTATATAAAAAGCTTTAAAAACTAAAAAAAGAAATACAAAATAATACAAAAAGTTTCACATAATGTGTAATTTATTTATTGTAAGTACGTATTATGTTCGCATTAAATTTAATTTAATCGTTGCAATATTTAACACATTTGTTTATAAAGAAACTAATTGAGTTAAACATCTTTGATTGAAACTAAAAACATAGATTTTATTTCAATAAAAGTTAGTATAGTATATGTATTTATATTTTTGTATATGGATAAATAACTTTTTAAAGTATTTTTAAATTAAAAAAAAAAATATATAATGTTTACTACAGTAAAAATTAAAAAGTAATCAAAGTTCAGAATATATAAAAGAAATATATTTAACTTTTATTTGTGCTTTTCATGCAACTTTTTTTTAATTTTACATTTTTTTAATAGAATGTTAATTTTTTTAACTATGACAAGTATTGTTTAGAAATACTACAAATAAAATAAAAAGGTTTAATTTCTTCTTAAATGTTTTGTTAAATGTCATTAACATGAAATCATTTTCAAGGTGTACAACAATAAAAAAATATTTTTTTTCCTTAATTTTTTTAAAAAATATATTAAAAATTACTTTTAATTATGGGAACGTATAATACAAGTATATTTTATATGCCAATGTATGTAAACAACAACAAAACATAAATTTAGTGTAAAAAAATTAAAAGAAAACAAAAATAGTAAATAATTGAATTAATGTATAAAAGAGAAAAACCATAAGAAAAATTGTGAATCTTTGCAATGAATTTTAGTGAGAAAAATGTTTACATTACATTATTAGTAACTAATAAATGATATTTGATTTTTTGTTTTTGATGTTTTTTTTTATTTTTTTTATTATTAAAAATGTTTTCGTTTTCATCCTACTGAGTTATTAATTGAGGATCACTACAGTGTCTACAACATCATTTCCAATTTTAAATATTAGAATGTAAAAATAGTGCGTTAATTTATTGTTAATTGTAAGTATTGAAGGTTTATTTAATTGTTTAAGTTTCATTAATTTTCAAAAGAAAAATTAACTTTTATAAAGCTTTAGATAATATACATAACATACGAATACATATATTTACTTTTTTCCAAAAATTAATCACAATCGAAAAATTATAAAAAAAATCAATTTTGTACATAAAAATGCAAATATGTATATATAGGGTGTTTTTTTAGCTGCATGAGAACTACAGATGTCTATGGTTTGGCAGCTGAGTCATCATGAATCGATTAACGCCAGAACAATGCTTCGAAAGTGTGGAAATTTACTCTGAAAAAACAAACTAAATCTGTTCATAAAGTTCACTTCGTCTATTTTACGGTCAATTCGGCGAAAATGACATATTTAGAATGAAGGAAATCCTCAAGCCATTAAAACGAATCACCATTACATCCATTAAAATTGATTGTTTGGTGTGGTTTTCACGCTGGCGGCATCGTCGATCCTTATTTATTTCGAAATAAGCAAAGAGCTGCCGCTACGGTAAAATGTGAGCGATACCCAGGCATACTGACTGAATTCTTATTTCCGAAATTTGCTAAACATCAACGACATTTGGTTCCAACAAGGCGGCGTAACTTACCATAAAGCTCGCTTAATAATCGATTTATTGCAACATCAATCTTTGCAGTACTGCTCCTGTTCACTGACCCCCTCGTTTGCGCTATTTAATGCTTCTGGATTGCTTTTTGCAGGGGTAATGGGGTCTATCGATGAACGAACAACTCTTGAAGCCACTATTGATGTCATATGACCAGATTTATTCGAAAAAGTAATCAAAAATTTAACTAATCCAATGGACCATGTTACTCGCAGGTGCGACAGACATAAACCGGAAAATAAAGGACCTGTTCGTAAATACATCACTGCGCTGCATCACTACGGCAAACTTTTACTACAGAAAATTAAATAATGCACTATTAATGCATATAAGCTTGCGGCAGCACTTTTATTTGCATAAACAAAACTTGGAATAAAATAGTAAATTTAGGTTGTTTTACAGCGCTAAATGTGAGGATGCAGTGCTGTGATGCATTTACGAACATTCCCATATTTAAAAAATAAATGCCATGAAATAATCTACCAGATTATAATAAAAAAAAAATTCCTTTCCAACAGTATTTTTGTCTTGTATTATCATTTTATTGTATTGCCATTTGTGTGCCACTGTGGTATGGTAGTTAAGGTTCGCGGTCAATCCCAGGCCAGACCATCTGACAAACATAACGTTACTAGCTACTGGTTATGAGTATTTACGCTATAAAATGTATCTAACCAATGCATCTGCAGTTCGCTGCCGGCGTTAAGCTGACTTTCAATAATTCTAATAATGAGCTGCACCATTGATTGGAAGTTCTCTTACTTTCCCTTTGTTCTATTTGCAATATCGCGGGAATTATGTATGTATATTATTTTAAGTTCTCAAGCTCTTAAAAAACACCCTACACTGGTTCAAAAACTTGTTTTTAATTCCTATAAACTATTACCATAATATAAACAATGTGTAACTTTCAGTATTAAAATTGGAAATGGTGTAGTTGTTGGTAGCACAACGCAATTAGTTCACAGTTAAAAATATTTTTAAACGTTCTTTTTTTTACAAAATTCACCCTTTAACCTAAAGCATGGATTAATTTGGCAAAGATTTTTTAGGATATAGGGACTTTTTGGACTTTCTTTTTTGGATAAAGTAAAGGAGTTATAGAGGGATTTTATGGATTTATACTTGTGGTTTAAGTATTGTATATACTTAATAGAACAGTAATTATAATATAAAATATAAAAAGTAAATATTTTTAAAATAAAATATCTTACCCAACGGAATTCCAGGAGTCCATATTATTGTTGTTATTTGTATTATCCTTATTATTATACCAGGAACCACCCGAACTATTATTGCTACTAACTGAGCCATTTAAATTGTTGTTGTTGCCATGGTTATTGGAACGTACTGATAGTGAATAATGGTTATTGTTACTATTACTGTTGCTGCTAATATGCTGCAGTTGTTGCTGTTGATAGGCATGGTTGTTGTGGTGTGGTGAAAAAAGCATACGTCCTCGATGATTTCTTGAAGACGAGGGCCCATTTCGGGAAAACGGTCTACGGGTTGTACCCGTATGATTCGAATTTATCATGTTCCTTATGTTTTGGCTGCCGCTAGCGATTGTGGTGGTGGTGTTTGTGTAAATTTTGGCAAAAGGTTTTTTTTTTCTCTTCTTCAAAAATTCCCCGTTCCTTAATTATTACAAAAATATGATGCCTTTTTAGTAGTTTTGTAAGATTTGTTTTTATATTATTTTATATTATTTTTGAGGTAAGTTTTTGGGAGTGTTTTAACTGTAATATCAATAAGAAAATATATTATATCGAAATAAGTTGAAGCTTATTTATTCATTGATTTTATTTTTGTTTTACAAAATATACAATTTAACCCAATTTAACCCATTAAAAAGCATAGGAACAGATATTAAACAAATTATTTATAACCTATCTTGAATTTTGTATACAAAACGAAATTTTTTTCTGAATCAATGTTTAATTTTCTTGTAGTCCTTCAGCAAAACCCAAAGTAGAAAGAACCTTTAATATTTTGATGATAAGCCCGAGAAAATGTATAATAAAAAAGGCTTATCAAAAACTTCGTTCGCTATACAAAATCCAACTCCAGCTATTGTTGCGAATAGTTAGAACCAACCAAGAGATCTTGTATATTTTTTATGTGTTGTCATGCAAATTATAAAGCGAATTATCATCACAATTACAAATTATACTTACATTACATTATTCAATTTGCTTTTATTAAATCATAAAACTAATTTAAAAATAAAAACAGAACTAATGAGCTTTTTTATGAATTGCGTGCAAGTGTAATATCAAAAAATAAACCAAAAAGAACAAATTATTATATTTATTTTTTACCACCAGGACACAAAGTTACTTCAGAAAATAAATTCAAAGTGTAAACTAAAAGAGAACACGCATGAAATTTAAATGTGATAGAGATGTATAAGAATTAAATTTATGAACTTTATTTATAAAAAAAACTTTATTTATAGAAAAAAATTAAATTTATTTCTTAGAGCAACCAAAATTATGACAAATGACCTTAAAAAATAGTATTTGAAAAAAGAGACTTTCGAGTTGAGGAGCAATTTTAATCACACACACACATATTTTCATATATATAAAGACAGAAAGAAAGAGAATAGCAACAACATTCGTAAAATAAAATTAAAACAACGAAAAACTTTATGGTTTAATATTTTTTTAAATTTTATTTAACAATATATTTTTCTCAACCATAAAAATTTCTTATATATTCTTTTATTTTTTATTAACAAAATAAGCTTAACTATAAATAAAATGTAGTAAAAATGGTAATTAAAAATGGTAAAATACAAACGAATACAAAAGGTACATTGTTTTGCTATATTAAATTTGAATTAAAAAGCAAAAGCAAACAAAACAAAAATAATCATTTCCGTTTTAGTTTTAAAACAGAGTTGTTATTAATAATTATCCTATATGGTATATTCGTTTATAAACTAAAAAATATATTATAGTAATAATTTTGTTTGCCTTTGTTTTTTATTAATGTATGTATATATGTTATGAAGCTCTGTTCACACGATTGCCATATCCAACGATATTGTCAAAACTGGCAACTTGCCGCCAACGACGAATATTTTCAGTTCACACAATTGCAAGATATTTGTCAGAATATCTGTCAATCACATTACACATACGAGTACATATGTTTTTTCTGACAATGATGTCGTTGCTATATGTTAAAAATTCGGGCATCTGGCAATGCTTTCTCTGACAGTTTTGAAAGATAAAAGTTCAAGTACACACCAATTTAAGACATTTTCTGTGCATTTTTTTCACAATATTGTTAAAACTGACAAACGTCTAAACAGAGCTTAAGTATATATAGTATATGCATATGTATATGTATATTATGTATATTACGTATGTATTTATGTAAAGCGTATATGAATGTAATATAGATCACAATAGATTGATTAATAAATGGTTATTGAATAAAAGCTAAATAATAAATATAGAATAAAAACATAACAATATATATATAACAAAAGGACCCATTTTATTTTATACTATAACTAAATTAGTTTTTTGTTTTTTGGTAGAACTACATTTGATTAAAAGGTTTTTTTAATTTTAAGTTATGTATGTATCTATGTATGTACTACAAACAGCAGCATTTATAATGAAGTTTTAAATTTACAGTTACACTTGGAAATTTGCTTTAATCTTCTAAATGCATGTTTTATTTGGTTTGATTTCAACACTATGCATATGTTTAACGCTTTAAATATCTAAAATTGATTGTTAATTGATTTTGTTTGATTTTAGCACAGCAAGAACGGGTTAAACATATGTATTAGCAGATATAGTACTGATAATATTTACACTTAAAGAAAAAACATGAAACGGGTTTCCAACATTATGTACTAAAATAAGTTTTTATTAAATTATGTCTATTTTCTTTTTATCATTAAATAAAATGGCAATTAGAAATCTGGATCAATATATAATCTTTATGTGAATTTTAGCTATTTTTTCTTACAGTGTAAACATAAAATTTTTTTTTGTCAAACTACGAAATTAATTGTGCAAAATAATGAAAGTCATTCGACAAAAGTACATAAAGGTTTTCTCCTTCTTTTTTTGTAATGAATAATTAGAAAAACTGTATAATAATTGCATGTTTAATTTTAACATTAAAATGCTTAAATACTACATAACTTGGTTAATTATTTTTAATAGATCATAAATAAAATGTATGCTTTTTTTACAAATAAAGTTAACAGCCAGTTTTTATTGGATTATTTATTGATTTTTGTTCGTTTTTTAATAATTATTAGATTTTTTATTAAAATATGTATAAATTTTCGAGTAAAAAACTTTTGGGTATATAATTACTACAGGTGGTTGTGGTGATGGTGATAAATAGTAGTAGTGGTGTATGTAGTAGTACAAGTAGTAGTAGTTGTTGTTGTTATAGCTGTAGTAGTGATAATAGGAGCACGTTAAAATCTTATAACTAATGAAACATATTACAATTTTTGTTGTTGTTTCTTTTAATATTAAATAAATTTTAAATAAATACTTGGTAATGAGATGCAATAGAATGAGTGATTTATATGTATGTACGTATGTTTAAATATAATACAAATACGAATATTTATATATATAAATATAATACCCTTTCATGTTGCAACATTAAAAGTCTTAGCTTAAAAATGTTGGTAACATTTTTGTTAAAGGGGAATGTTTAAACAAAAACAAATAGCAACACTCAGCGAAATTTTGATTGTGAAGAGAATTCAATAAATAATCACGTTGCATTAAGTTTTATTACCTTAGTAGATTTTTTAATTTAAAAACTTAAGCAATCATTTTTATTTTATTTTTATCTTTTTTAGTATGCACATACATAATAGTTTTATCAAATTTATACCAAAGTATTTTTTACAAAAATTTAAAATTGTTGAATATTATGACATCATATTTTAGATAATATACATACATATGTATGTATGTATTTATGTATGTATGTATGTTTTTCGCTATTGCATTACTATATCGATTATGAATGAGTGTTAATTGTTGCATTTAGTAAATGAATTCCGCTGAGTGTTTCCCGTAAAAGTACAGAACACATAAAATGTATATATGTATGTATGTATGTATATAAATATTGTATATGTATTAGAGCAGACAATTATAAAATTACGACATTAGATTGGCTTTGTTTCAAAATGTACATTTTTATTATTATTTTTTTTATTTAGTTTATTGTTTATTATAATAATAAATGCAAAAATACTTAAAAATTAAATAGATTATGCTGCACGTTGCAAAAGAAAACATTTACCAAAACCACCAACTAAAATATGTAACAAAAAAAGAAAACAATCTAAAATTAGATAAAAATAAATTAAAAGAAAGAAAGATAGATTAAAAAGGACAAAACAAGGAGTTGATGATGCTAATAAAATACTGATGATTAAAGATAAAATTATTTTTTAATAAATTTTATAGTAGACATAAAAAGCAATATTATTATACAAAAAGCATTTATTTTATATTCTATATTTTTAATTTTTTTTTTTTTTTTTTTTTGTTATAACTCGTTTGCATAGAATTGCATATCACATGTTTTATTTTTCGTAATTTTATAAACATTTTTAATCAAACAATGTTACTTCATACAAAAGTCTTCCCCAAAAACAAGTTTTTGATTGTTTTAATGCTTATAAGTGAACACACGTACGTTGTACACGGAGAAAAATTCCAATTGAATTTATGAATTTGTTTTTTAATAAAATAAAAATTAGTTATAAAAGTTACCAGTCACAAACCACTTATATATATCATTTGTATATTTGTATATTTGTTTTTTTTTTTAATATATTGAGTTTTTATTACAAAAACAAAAAAAACGTGTGTCAAGTTAAACGCACTGTTTTCTTATTTTATTATAAACATCTGCGACCACAAACAGGGAATCAACAAATTATTTTGAACATTTCATTTAAATAGCCTGCTTGAGAAGGGTGAGGCTATGAAAAACGAAATTTCTCAATAAACACTCACAAAATACAAAAAAAATAAATAAATAAAAAATTAAGCAGTAAACAAAGAAACATCATCTAGTCACTGAAAGTTCATATCAGGGCCATTTACCATTAATTTTGTATTTTCTATTAGGCTAATTAGTTATAAAAACTTATAAAAACTTTAATATTAAACGTTTACTAATACCCTACTAAACTACTTCAAAAAAACAACAATTAATTTAAAAATACTTTGAATTTATTTCAAAAAATATATTTAAAATGCTTACTGAAAATAAAGTGGCACCATGACAAAGTTTCTTTTTACATATTAATTAATATTAAATGAAGTATAAATTATACATTATTTTATGTAACACACAAAGTTAAAAACCAAACATAGCAAAGTTTAAAACTACATTTAACAAAATTATATAAAAATGTGACCTTTAATATATATATACAGGGTGGGCCAAAAGTCACCATGGGGTATAAAATTTACATATATATATATATATATATAGGGTCCGCCAAATATTTTTTTTTTTTGAAAATGCTATAAAAAAAAACTACTGAATATTTTCTCAAATTTCTTTTTTTATTTGAAAGTACAATCTTTCCGGTTAATAATGGAAAATAATTTCATTCAAATGGCTGCCTCGGCTGGCCATACAGTAGCCTACACGATCGGTCCAATTTTTAAGCATATTATCGATTGTATGCAGCTGTATTTCACCAATGGCTTCACGAATATTGTCCTTTAAAGCGTCAATTGTCTCTGGCTTGTTGGCGTAACACTTATCTTTGACGGCACCCACAAATAATAGTCCAACGATGTCAAATCACTGCTCCGAGGTGGCCAAACGACATCAGCTCTGCGGCTGATAAGGCGATCTTCAAAAACAGGGCGCAAACAACGAGTGTAGCTTCGGCTGTGTGGCACGTAGCGCCGTCCGGTTGAAACCAAATGTTGCTAATATCCTCCTCTTCAATTTTTGTGAACAAAAATTCGTTCAACATGGGCCGATAACGATCGCCATTAACTGTAACGGCCACTCCTTGCTCATTTTCGAAGAAAAATGGCCCAATTATGCCTCTGGACCAATATCCGCACCAAATAGTGACTCGTTTTGGGTGTATCGGCTTTTCAATGTATGCGTGCGGGTTTTCTGTGCCCCAAATGCGACAATTGAGCTTCATCTGAAAAGATGACTTTTTTGGCAAAATCGGCATCATCTCTAAGTCGATCGCAGGCCCAGATTCCCAGCGTTGTTCAAGCGTATACACAACCATATTCGTTGAGCGGAAGGATAAAACTAATTATTTGTTAAATCAAACATGAGCCAAGTGTTACCATTCACGAAATAAGCACTAGTTGAATAAAAAACGTTAGATGGCGGACCCTATATATATATTTTTTTTCAGATTATACAATGCCGCTGTAATCCGACCAAGTCTGCAAAATTCCATTATAAATACTAAAATAAGGTAATTGAACTAACAAACTAAACATATTGTCGAATTGAACGAATTATGGAACCAGTTATAAAACCCATAAGAAAACCGAAAAAAAACTCCATTTCTATCTATTTTTTAATCTATGATTAGTTCATTGTATCCTATTTTCATAGAAGTAAATTTTCAAAATAAGTTTGTTTTTTTATTATTTTATCGGCCTAGACAAATGAGGGACTCAAAACAAAATAATTTCCAAGGAAACAGAAAATTTTCAGTGAAAATAAGAGTAATAACAAATATGTACCGCTAGCAGAGAGTATATTTTGGAAGTTACGTGTAAAAAAAGCAGATTCTATGGTTAGCACATATTATATTTCACATATTATATTTCTGTCTCATTCAGCATCATAGGATATGTGTATGTATGCCGAACAGCAAATTGGCAATGAATTCAGTGCGGCCAGCCATTTATAGCTACGATTTTCTTTAACCTTATTTCGAACGATCAATTAATAATTCTTTTTTATTAAATTTGCTTTAGATAATGTTCAGCAATAAATTAAATATTTACCTTTTGGAAAGTTCAGAACAAAAGTTGAAAAAAAAGATTACTTAAAATGAATCACAAGAAAATATCCACTAAGTAGCGAAAGTTTTTTTTTTTTGCCATCTGTTTTTTTTTAACAACTTTTAATTATTTTTTATTTTTATATATGTATGGTACACTGTTCGCCACTTGAATAGCACACTCTATGTAGTTTCAAAAAGTCGTCTTATATTTCTATAATTATAGACCCTGTAGAGCTTTCCCTTTTCAACTTCCGGTACATTGCCACGCCACATTTTCAGTTATTATTTATAAAAAAAATCTTATTAATCTTTATAACAAAATTCTGACTATAACTAAGTTTACTGAGATGTTATATTAAAATGGCGAATTTTTTTCACAGTAGTTTGTAAGCAAAAAAAAAAAACAAAATACCAAAAATATTATATAACGATACATATTTTTATAATAATTTGTTCTCCAAAGAGGAGGTAAATAAAGCATGAGTAACCACATTTGATATTAGCTTACTGCTGTTATAATTTTAGAAATATAAGACGATTTTTTGAAGCTATTACATGTGGTGTGCTATTCAAGCGCCAAACAGTGTATCTTTTTATAAGAATAACTTGAGTTGTTAACTCTTGTTTTGTTTCTTTTCCTGTTTTTTGTTTTTTTTTTTTTTCTTCGGGTGAAATTAAGTTAATTTTGGTTATTTCTTAAGAGTCTTAATTTTTGTTGTTTTCTGTTTGGCTAATAACGTTTTAAGTAGTTTTAAATTTGTAAAGTTTTTGTGCAAAATGAAATCATATTGAAATGAAAGTGAAATTTATGTTAATAAACACAAGCGTTATACATTCAGTATTAAATTTAGTACAGAAAAAAAGACTGTTGAAAACCTTAAGTCAGGTTAAAGTTACACCTTAAAAATAAAAGCCAAATTTTGAAAGCAAATATACAAAATTCAAGCATTTTAATTAAATAAAAATTATCTCAATTGAAGTGTTTAATTTTTTTAGTAATTAAACGTTAATGCTAATTCAGAATTAACATACAAATTTATCTTAATTAAATTTTTTTATTATTAAATTCAATATTTGCATATTAAACACAAACAAAATAAAACAACAAATTAATGGCTTGTTTGACTTTATTTTTTTTAAATCCTCAATTCACATTATAAATTCTGGTTAACATTTTATTAAGCGGAGAAGATGATGACCCTCATCTTCATATGTATGATTATTATCGTTATAATATAAACGATGACACAAAACTCGTTGTTGATAATCTGTTAATTTAACAGAGAATTATAAATAGAAAACAATGTCATCACATTAACTTAAAATAAGTTTATAAAGTACATACACAAAATATATTTAATTATATGAAAATATTAGTATATTTTTACTATTTAGCTATAATTTCGTAATAACAATAGTAAACCAAATACATAATACACTCTAGCAATAGCTTTGAAGTTATAATCAAACAATTCGTATCGAACTTTGTCACCAGTATTTTGGCAAACAATGTAATGAAGGTCATCTTTTAAAAGGTAACTACCAAAATGTAATATAAAGCGAATCATAAAACAAAAATACAGTCTACAACAATAACTTCGTTATAGAAAATTGTTTGTTTAATATTAAATTGAAGATATTATGAGCGGAACAACTGATTCACTTTCTAGAGTAATCTAATACAGAGTACTTTCAGTACACATAACTTTAAGTACAAAATTTGCTTATCACATACTAATACCTATTATTTATCCCTACCCAAAATTTAAAAAATATAATAAAGGTTGTTTTTTGATATATAACATGTGTGTATATATACATTTTTGTATTTGAATAAGAATCAAAAAATCATCCCTAATATTGCCTCTGACAAAATCAAACAATCCATTAAAAATACGCAGATTTATTTTTAAAAATTTTTCGTTTTTAAAATTTTTATTCCCCACTCTACCATTATGGAGTAATTTGATGCATCTAAACATCTGGTTTTACCTTCGTCATATGTTATACTACCTAAATTATCAAAACATGACTACTGCTGATGTTATATATATACATATCTATAAATACATGTACATACTTGTATGGTATATTACCATATGTCATATATTTACATATGAATCTATATTGGTATTGTAAATAAGCGTCATATATCGGGTGTTTTTTTTACAGTTACACAAGCTTAAATCATAATAAAACAAGGAAATATATTTTTGATATCACGGAGCAATCTGGAACACCAATTTTCACAATCTTTTCGAAGCATATGCGGATGTATTTCGCCAATAGCTCTTCGAATGTTAATATTCTCTGGATTATCGACGTAGACAAGTGACCTTACATAACCCCAAAGAAAATAATCTGTGGCAGCACCAGCTAGTGAACGAAGTGAATCTGGCAACACTTCAGAACACAAAAGAAAAAGAGAACAAATATTAATTCCTCGCGTGGTCTTTGCTGCCACAACTGTAGACAATTCAAATTACATCGAATACCAAATCGACGAAAATTTCAGTAAAAAAATATTTTTCGTGAAAACAGCGCAATAGCAGCTTATTTGAAATTTTAACGTTTCAACGCTGCGATCAATTTTTTTCACAACGAACACGATCAACCTTGCTTATGAATTTAAGCAAATACAACTTGAGAAGTAAGCAAACTGTTTCAATAGAATAGACTTCATCCAGCAGTGACGAAATTAAAATGTCTGAAATGTATAATATTATTGCTCAAATGAGGGACCTTCAACGAGAAGTGAATTTACTACGGGAGCAACGTGAGCATCCAAATGAAACAGCAAAATCGAATCTTCAAAGGGTGCATATATCCAAATTCAATAAGCATAACCCACACCTTTGGTTTGAACAAGTTGAAAGGTCGTTTGCCTTGGGTGACATTACATCAGATACAGACAAATTTGATTTTGTTTCGGTTCGTCTTGAAGACGATATCCTTTCATCTGTTGAGAATTTAATTACCAATCCGCCAGCAAACGACAAATTCAATGTACTCAGGGAAAGATTAATTTCAAAATTTGCTGAGCCACCTGAATCCAAATTGCGCCGTTTATTACAAGGTGGAGAAACCGTGGGTATGAAACCTTCTGAAGTCTTGGCACACATGAAACGACTAGCGCCTGGTAAGTGCAACGAAGCGATAATCCGTACACTTTTTATTGGACAGATGCCAGAATCGATTCGTCCACTTTTAAGTATATGGGAGCAAGACGGTTTAGACAAATTGGCAAAAACGGCAGATAAAATGTTAGAGGCGAACAACAACATGGTAAGTGCCATATCACACAGTACCTCAAGTAGTGAAACACAACTTTCGGTAAGTGCTATTAACCCTTCAATGGCTGATCTCATTAAATCAATGCATATTTTATCGGATAAGATTGATGAGATGAAAATACAATCAAGTCACAATAATTGTCGTAATCGTTCAAGATCTCGGAGTCGCTCACAATCGGGTCAGAATCCTTCTGAATCACAAATTTGCTGGTACCATGTAAAATTTGGAAAGAATGCTAAACGCTGTAAACCAAATTGCCCACATTATAACAATAATTCGGAAAACTAATTGAGCTGTCGTCAATCAACTCAATTGGTGACAGCGACAGCAATAATGGAATAATTTCGGAAAATCGTTTGCACGTATATGATAACGCGTCGAAATCTTACTTTTTAATTGACTCAGAATCGGTGGTTTCAGTTATACCCCCAGAAGTAGATTTTCTTTTGGAACAAGGTATATGCCGTATATCTAAGGGTCAATGGGCTAGTCCTATTCAGATTGTGGCTAAAAAAACGGGTGGTTGGCGTGTATGTGGCGAATATCGAAAATTAAACGCTCAAACAGCTCCTGATCGCTATCCAATAGCTAATATCAACGACTTTGCTGAAAGACTATATGGTAAGTCCATTTTACTACATTAGATCTAGTAAGAGCCTATCACCAAATTCCGATGGTCGAAGAGGATATTGAAAAAACAGCTTTTTGCACCCCGTTTGGTTTAATAGAATTTTTGTATATGCCGTTTGGACTACGAAACGCCACGCAAACGTTCCAAAGGTTTATGGGCTCAGTTCTAAGAGCTTTGAACTTCGTTTATTGTTACATCGACGATATTATCATAATGTCAAACTCAATCGAAGAGCATAACCACCATCTGCGATTAGTTTTTAATTGTCTTCGTCAGCATGACTTAACAATCAATGTTAGAAAATGTCATTTTGGTCAAAATGAGGTCGAATTTTTGGGTTACACTATCAATAGCAGTGGTTGTCGACCTCCTAAAGATCGTGTTACTGCCAACGGGAATTACGCTAGACCCGAAACGATTTGTGAACTACGAAGATTTCTGGGTATCATTAACTACTATCGTCGGTGCATCCCACACGCAGCTCAATTGCAAGCACCGCTTAACAGTTTTCTCACAGATTCTAAGAAAAATGATAAGAGATAAATACCTTGGACACCAGAAGCCGAAAATGCCTTCGAAGCGTGTAAAAAAAGTATAAGTGAGGCTACTACGCTAGCGCATACTGCCCCAAACTCCGAACTGGCACTCATAACGGACGCTTCTGATACAACTATCGGAGCGGTTCTCGAGCAAAATTTTGATGGTTTATGGAGACCGCTAGGTTTTTTCTCCAGGAAATTGTCAAAGGCGGAAAACAGCTACAGCACATTTGACAGAGAGTTACTTGCAATTTTCGATTCCATTAAACATTTCCGTCATATGTTGGAGGCTCGTTATTTCGTCATTAAAACCGATCATCTGATTTATGCATTTTCACAGAAGCCAGAGAAAGCTTCTGCACGTCAATTGAGACGTTTGGATTTCATATCGCAATTTACAACAGAGATAATACATTTGTCTGGTTCCAAGAATACTGTTGCTGATGCTTTGTCTCGTTTAAATGCAATTTCGATGCCGTTAACAATATCATACGAGGAACTACAATCATCACAAGAAACAGATGACGAATTGAAAACCTTACTGGAAGGTAACAATTCGTTAAAACTTCAAATAGTCCACTTCGATTCTTCTCCAATCTATCGTGACATTTCGACCGGTTATGTACGACCTTACGTTCCTAATGAACTACGCCAACAAGTTTTCAATTCCATACATAATCTATCACATCCTGGTGGTAAAGCTACACTTCAAGAGATCCGAAAGAAATATGTTTGGCCTAGTATCAAAAAATAAGTAATCAATTGGGTTCGTACTTGTTTATTATGTCAGAGAGCAAAGATAACTAAACATAATCGTTTAACACCGAACAAGATAGATGTACCTGATAATCGTTTTGACCACGTCCACCTGAATATTGTAATTATGCCAGTAATACATGGTTTTAGATACTGCCATAGTATGATTGACAGGTTTTCGAGGTGGCCGGAATCAGCTCCCTTGAAAGATATGTCTGCTCAAACCGGATGCCCAAAAACTATAATTACAGACCAAGGTACACAGTTTGAATCAGCTCTATTCAAATCATTGAGCCCGAACTACTGCATACCATCCGCAATCAAACGGTATGGTCGAACGTTGGCATAGAACATTTAAAACAGCCCTTATGTGCCATCCTAATACTTCATGGATTGATATACTGCCGACAGTATTACTTGGTTTAAGAACCTCTTTCAAAGAGGATATTCAGGCTTCTCCATCGGACTTATTAACAAATGAATGTTTAACAAATGAATTTTTTGAAAATACTAAGGATAACACTGATCCGGATGAATTTCTTAAAAAACTTCGCAACCATTTTAGTCTTCTACGACCTATACCAACAGCTCATCATAACAAAAGCAAAATGTTTGTTTTGAAAAATATTAATGATTGCACTCATGTATTTCTGCGCACCGATTCAGTCCGAGAACCACTTCAGATGCCTTACGCAGGACCTTATGAGGTAGTCCAACGTTTATCCGATAGTTTATATATCATAAATATTAAAGATAAAGATGTAAACGTCAGCGTCGACCGATTAAAACCAGCCTTTATCATCAATGATATTCAAGACAATTTTCAACACCAAAGACCTCAAGACTCTAAGTCAAAGCAGCATACCACATCACGACAACTGGAAACTTCAATCAACAATGATCTTGAAAAAACCACTGTCGAAAGTGCATCGTTCCCAGCAGTTCCTGATTTAGTCACTGGAGAGGGAGTGGATGTGGCAGAACCAAGTTTGTCAGCTAGTGAACGGAGTGAATCTGGCAACACTTCAGAACACAAAAGAAAAAGAAAACAAATATTAATTTCTCGCGTCGTCTTTGCCAAATAATCTAATGGGGTTGATTCACACGATCTTGGTGGACAATTAATTGGACCATTACATGAAATTACACTTTTATCAAAAGTTTTTGTTTCGCTGTTTTTTTTCTCCGTCACTCCTATAGGCAGCATATTGGCTTTCCACAAAGCATCTATTGGCTTTGTTTCAGTTTATTTAATCAATTTGATATTTCAAGCTAAGTAGATGATTAATCCGCTGTAGCTTCCTCCATATGATTTCTTTTTTGTGTAGTGGTGAAGATCCTTGCTAATTGGTGGTGATCTTTACTTTAGCATTGTAATTTTTTCCCAGTAGGTGGCGTGTTTTTCCTGATCATTCGTCTGATGTTTGTCATCATCGCCAGAGGTATGCGAGAAGGGTCAGGGGGGCTTTTTTCTTTATATTTTTTTTTTAGATGGAGTTGTCTGGAGGGAAGAAGTTGAAGCCTTTTTTATTATTAAACATTCGAAACCACAATTAAAATTGTGGTGACATGTGCTTATTTACGTACCCATGCAACCAAGAATGGTTTCCATCGGAGAATATAATTTTGCATGAAAATTCAATATAAATATAAATTTGTGTTTCAGCAAGCGTTGCTCTGGTATAAGTCTATAATGAAATGTCAATGCAAACTAAACAAAATGCAACTATTAACTGTGAACCTATAAAAAAATAACCGATACTAGTAATATATGTATGTATGTATGTAAACAGCAAAAAAGATGTGGACATACATACATATGTTATACATTTACAAATAAATATGTTTTATATTGGGTATACAAGTTAATAATGTCGATTTTTTGCTTGAAAAATGAATTTATTATAATAACAAAATGAATTGATACATTATTCAAAATATTATCCATCATTAGCCACTACATTTTCCCATCTTTCTGGTAGCATATGGATTCCGCGCCTAAAGAACTGCTCCGGTTTTGAGGTAAAAAATGATCAAGCCGATTTCTGATACCCTGTTCTAAGTAAGGCGTATTCCAGTAAGGGCGTTCTGCATCGATCGAAACAAATGGTAGTCAGAAAGGGCAATGTCTTGGCTATAATGCGGGTGAGCCAAACTTCCCAACCACTGTTTTCCAAATTGTGGCCGAGCGTTGTCATGATGGAAGATTATGGTCTCGTGACTGGCCGAATATTCTGGTTGTTTTTCATTGATTACTCTCCTCAAACGAATCAATTGTGTTCGATACAGGTCCATCGTCTGCCCCGATTTCAACAGCTCATAATACAAAACACCCTTCTGATCTCACAAAATACAGGACATTACCTTGGCGTCATGGATTTTCGGCTTCGACGTTGATTTGGCTGGTTGACCAGGCTTTACATATAGCTTTTTGTGCTTGGGATTATCGTAATGTATTTATTTTTTATCACCAGTAACAATACGATGCAAAAATGAGTTCAAGCATCATTTCCGACATGCAATATCGCCTTTCAACGTCTCTCGGCTTCAATTCAAATCACATCTTTTGTATCGCACAAATCATCGTTCACAAGTTTTTTGTGTTGGTGCACGTGACCGTAAGTTTCTACCAATAATCGATTACTTTCAGCAGCCGTTTTCTTCAAATGACAGAAAGTTACCAGACGTTCCCCCCAAAACATTTTTTTAGGCACAAAATTCGACATTATTTAGCGATTGAAAAAATATGTGTTCACACTTTGGCGTCTATCGAATACTGATTTATAATGACAAATGTTTATCATCCAAAATTACATATTTGTTATTATTAACGCAACCCTTTGTGATAGTTATGCCATATGTTGTCCAAATTGACATTATTAACTTGTATACTCAATATTTCACACTTTTTTGTTAATATCAAACTAAAGGAGAAATCAAGTGATCAAAAGTGATAACCACTTTCTATAGCGATGTTAAATATGTATGTATTTACAATTCATAAACATTTCTAAATCTGTACATGTACACACATACATATACCATATGTATATAGGTATATGCTATATATATATACATACGAAAAATTGAATACATACTCGTACATACATAAATATATTAAAAACATATAGCTACATACGTATGTATGTATTTGTTAAAACTTTTAAGCATTTTTCGCAAATACTTTAACACCATGTGTATAATTTACAGTGGCGAGCAGAAGTGATATATACCAATGAAGTTCGAATTAAAATCATATTAAAACCCAAAAATATCTATAAGAAAGATAATTCGATTTTTTATTTAACATAATCAATAGATGAATAAAAAAGATAGCAAAAGATAACAAAAGAAAATTCACTAATATTGAAACTTAGTATCATGTTTTAAGCAATTTTATTAAAAATATTTAGCCACTTTTAGTGGATACAATTACTTGACACCGAGTTTCAATATTAGTGAGTTTTCTTTTGATATCCTTTCTTACTCCCTTTTTGACTATTTTAAATAATAATCGAACTATTTTTTTACATTGCTTATGTTTTATTACGCTTACACTTCGAACTTCATCGATATGTCTACTTCTGCTCGCCACTGTACCTGTACATACATGCATATGTACATAGGTGCATATTTTATTATCATAAATTGTATATGTACATATTTTGTTCAGTTCTTTATTTTTGCCAAAAAATTAAGAACAAAAATCCTTAATTTTAATTTGTCTTTTTTTATTAAAATTTTCGAATATTTTACGAAAAAACATTGAAATTAGTTTTTTTTAATTCACATGTAAGAAAGCTTAAATTGCTTAACAAACTTTCTACCCTTTTTCACTTATTTTGTCATATTGTTGCAAAACCTACATAAACTATGAGTAAAATATTAACAATTTTTAGAGATTCACAGACGCTTAGAAAAAGTAAAATGCTGAAGGACTTTAATGTTTTGAAATAGTGTTTTTGTTATTATTTTGCTACTGCTGTTATGGCAACATCTTGGCAATAATGTTACAACCAACTTTTACATTGGCCAGTTAGTCATTCAGCTAAGCAAGTTAATACGCCATAGCGTAACCAGTAACATCATATCACACTCGTAATAAAGCAGAACTGCACTCACATTAAATGCCACATAACAAAATGAAAACAAAATATCATTTCTCAAACGTAGAGGAACATGTGTGATGTATGTTAACAAACTTAGTGTAGCTCTATAAAAGAACAGAGTATATGCATACATGTTTAATATACATATCTAAAATAAAATACAATAGATAAATAAACAAAATCTACACTCAGACCTTGTTTTATGCGATCAATTCGTACAACGAAAATCCGCATAAGCAGAATTCCCATAAAACGATACACTTACTCTACATAAAAACTACTGATTCGTTCCTGAATTTGATAAAACGCATAAATTTAAACTAAAGCATTGAAAGTCAAGCAAAATCGCATAAAAAAGTCAGAATTTTTTTTAATTTACAAAAACAATAATAAACAAACAATAAAGTTTTTAGTAATTATTCAGTAAAGAGAAGGTACATAAAAATACATAGTTTTTTTCTGTTTTATTTTTTTTTAAGTTGGTACTTCTATTGTTCCCGCTAAATCTTAACTCGATTGAAAAATTTCGAAAAATTATGGCAGCGTGCTACTCTTTGTTTACTGTCTGGCCTTCTGGCAAAAATTCGTGATGCGCTACACCGTTGTAATCCATGAAAACCGTCAGCATTGTCTTCTTTTTTGACTGAAAGTGGTCTCGACTCATTTGGTTAACGCCATTCACTTGCCTGATGTCTGCACTATGTGTCGTACTTATAAACCCACGTCTCGTCTACAGTAATGATCCTTTTTATGAATGTGGGATCGGATTAAGCATCGCAAATCATGTCTTTTGCGACCTCAACACTCAAAATTGTAAAAAATTGCCAACACACATAGAGATAGATGTACTTTTGACTACGTAGCTTTTGCAAATGTCAAGCTATGACGCTAATATTTAGCGGGAATATCAACAACAGATATACCAACTTTACAAAAAAAAAAACTCAAATCAGAACGATGGGACCACCACTCAGGGGTTATTACGGAAACTTTTTGATCAAGGTAGTATTTTATATATCACAATCATTAAATATGTGCGAGTCTACACCATTTTTCAATTAGTTCCATGTCACTTTGATCACCAGAGGAAACATGTAGTTTATTATCATTCTCTTTTATAACTAGCAGGAACGGTCAACGAGTTTTCAACAGATTCAACATTTTGCTCGTGCAAACTAATTTGCCATCAGACTTTGTGACGTTGAATTCCAATGTTTATACATCTTCCATTCGGATATCCAGAAAGTGTATCGTTAAAACCACGCTAAAGTTATGCTCGTTCCTTATCTGGATCCACATTGAAAATTTCGTTCTAAAAAGCATTAACTATGTCAAGAATTTCAATAATTTGTTTTGAAGTAATAGGTTCAACTATTTCTTCACAATTATCAATCAATCTGTAGCTTTACTTATAATACCGTCATCGGACAATAGCGCTTCTATCTTCTATCTTCGCATGAGTGATAATTTTGGCTACTTTGATGGGACTGCAGAAGCATAAGATCTGCTTTTATATAGTAATTAGTTTTTATAAAAAATTTAAACGTTTTCGCGAAACAACGTCTGTGAAGCAAGATGTTTGCCAGCGGAATTTTACTAGTTTGCATTGGCGAGTCTTAAAAATAAAAAATAATGCACCACATTGCAAGAATTTCTTCTTCAGCCTGATTTCTTTAGTTGAGAATTCGAAACAAAATTAATACTTAAAGTCGATAATTTGTTTACATTTTCAACAAGAGACAATAGAGCAGCAACGTTTTAACAACATCGAAAATTATAGTGTTTCAACTTTTATTCGAATTCAAAATAAACTGGTAAACCAGTTTAATGTATATATTGATATAAAACATATGTACGTAGATATAAAATGTACATGGCATTGCTAACATAATTTGTAAATACATAAGTACATATTTATGTTTTTATGTGGTAATATACGATATATGTATATACAGTAGTGGAAAAAATAATGGAGACATACTAGCAATTTAATTTTCTATTTGCCAGACCATTAGCACCATGCAGGTGTTGCTTGGCATACTCCAAATTTTTATGACATATTATTGAAAAAAAGAAAGTGCTCCTATTATTTCTTCCACCACTTTATATATGTATGTATATGCTATATATTCATACATATTTCTATACTTTAACGTTATAACACTACAAATTGATAAATAATTTCAAAGTTTATTTGTTCTCTTTTTTAATTTAATCATCTTTGTTCAAATAATACAATAATCTTTGCAAAAAATATAATTTATATATACATTATCAATAAAAAATATATATAATTAACTATACAAAATTCATTATAAAGTTGGAAAAAGTGTCACTGACTCTATTTAAGTGTAAGTTTTTTTTATAAAAATCAGGCATAAATCAATATTACGTTATCACTTAAAAAAGCTTACAAGTGTTTTATTTATTGATAAGATTGCAGAGAAAGAGTAAAAAATGTAAATGTTTACTTTTAATCATTCCAACATTTTGAAAAATACACCAATACCCCTAATTGCGTCGCTTCAGTTTGCTTCCGGTTTCGCAGTTGCGTATTTTTAAAACTTTTTTGATTTCAAAGTTGCGTCGTTTTTGTTTATTTTAATATGAAAATTGTTTATACTAAGCTAAACGGGGGTTTCCCGTTTAAGTCTGATGCAAATACATAGATTTCTGCTTTTATACTATGTATTCTTTATTTTTAATTTTAATCTTAATACTTTTGTTATGTTTTTTTTACGTTTTTCCATTGAATTGTTATAGGTAGTATGTATTTTTATATCAATAAAAACTGTTTTTCAAAAAAATCATAATAATAATAATAAAAATAATACTTTTTGATTGAACGAACTATTTTTTCAGCTTAAGTTATGAATCTCGAAACCAATTAAATTAAACTCAATTTTAAGAGTTGCTTAGCGTCGTGTTTCTCCTGTCGTAATTAGCGATGCAAACCGAGGTATTGGTGTATTTACGTACGTAATATGTATGTACATATCGCTCATTTACTACAATAGTGTCGTAAGTCAAAAAACATGATTTTTTAGTTCATTATTCTAAAATATGCTAAATATTGTGATCTATATTGGTTGCAAAATTCTATGAGATTCGTACAAAATTAAAAGCACAGGAATAAAGTGCTTATTCCTATTTCAATGCTAAGTTATAGGAAATGGGGAATTAAAACAGCTCCAATGAAAAATTTTGTTTTTTTGAGTTATGACATTATTAAAGTAAATAAGCGATGTATATATATATATATATATATATATATATATATATATATATATATATACATCGTACATATATATATATATATATATACATATATATATATATACATCGCTTATTTACTTTAATATATATATATATATATATATATATATATATATATATATATATATATATATATATATATATATATATATATATATATATATACAAACATTAAATATCAAAATTGTGTTGGCAATGCTTAAGTAAGGGAACATACATATCGTACTTGATCAACAAGAGGGTATTAACTAAAATTTTTTAAATTTCACTTTTTGCAAGAAATCAACTCACAACATCAATATCTATCTGTAAAACTTTCAACGTATACCGATTACTCTCTCGAAAACCACATTTGAGACTATTTTCGTGATAGTGTAGTGACTACGTTTATATCACCAAAACGTTATTATTTTGAGTTAATACAAAAATGGGAATAGACATGTATCGTATATTTTCATAAAAAAGGTATTATTTTTTGCTTGCTATGAAGTATTCGAATTTTCAAATTCTTTTAAAATATAACCACAAACAGTTTTTTACCTATACTGAAAATTTTAAAATTTTGAGTTAATACTCTCTCGTTGATCAAGTACGATATGTACTTATATATTTTGGCAGTAACTAATAAATGTTGTTTTTGTATTTGAAAATAACGTTTGTATGCGTGAAATTAGTGCACTACTTGGTTTTAAATTCAACACTACCTTAATGCGTCCAAAAAAATTTTGGAATTAATCCAAATTATTATTTTACAAAACGTTATATTAAAAGAAATATTAATACACAAAAAACTAGGCATTCATTTAAAAAAGTATAATTAAAGGAAGATTTAAAGTAATTTTTTGTTAATATTATTAGGATAATTAATAATACTTAATTTTATACTTTTTTAAGTACATAGGTGTGTATGTATGTACTGCATACCTGACAGTCTTAAAAAGAGGTCTTTAACATAAAGGTTGTATTTACATAAATAAAAATTGAAACGAAATTTAAACAAAAACAAAAAGATGGCAGCTGTAAATACATGTTGTGTATACACACACAAATGTAATTATTTATACGAGTACTCTACGTATTCAAATCTATAAGTATGTATGTTATATAAATACTATATAATTTTGAAAAAGGATAACGAATTATTATGGTGTTTTCGTTAACTGCATTTACTGTAATATCTACTGCTGCTGCTAGCAAACACATTAAAAACATCTACTCTTATTGTCCCCTTCTCTTCAGCATAGTTATTCCGATGCACGTTGTCACAACTGTTATTTTAGACTGCCGTTTAGTCTTAAAATTACGGATATTTGTTTTATTCTGTTTTACTTTTTTATCGTTCCTCTTTTTTATAAAAATTATTTCGCCAACATTTTTCTTTTATTTCTGTTTTTTTTTTTTGTATGGGGGTTCTTTTAAGTAATATATGTATATGAAGTAGAGAGATCGGACGGTTATTATTCGACCAGTTTTAATCGGTTTTTTTGGTTTTATCGAATACGGTTTTTCCAAATCTGCATTTTTCGAATACCGAATAAACCGGATAATTTAACGCGAATAATCGGTTAGTTTAAATAAGTATCATTTTTATACGTTTGTATATTTTTTATTGTAAATATGCTAGTCGTGTAACTATTGTATAAATTTAATTATTTTTGTATATATATTACAACCTTGAACGTCTCACAAACAACGTGAGAACCAATATCAAAAAAGATATGCACTCTTGAGCAAAAATAACCTTTTCTCATCTTTTGTAAATAAATATAGATTTTTATATGGAGAATGATCGACTAGACTCATTGAAAAACCACAAACCCACAACGCCGTTTCCGAACGGTAGATATATTAGTTAGTGAAGTTTTTCACAGCGTAAATATACATAACCAGTCACTAGTAATGGTGTGAGGTAATATCACTGTTGAAAATTGTCAGATGGTGTCGCCTTAGATTGAACCGACGACTTCTTGGTTGGAAGGTGGGTTCTTACCCAACATACACAGGCAATTAAGGACTTGTATATTACTAATAGGTTTATTCAAAGTAAAACATTTAATTTTTGTGAACTTAGGCACCTAAATTATAACTATAATAACAAACCTTTAATTCCATTCTCTACCAAGTAATACAACAGAACGAAATTAGCTCCTTGAGTAGCTGTTCGAAACTTAAGCATTTTTCATAACTTTGTGTAATAAACTTTATTTTTTTATGGCCTCCGCACATCGTTTTGACATAGTTTTTATGAGATTTGTTAGAATTATTGTTAGTATTGATTGCCACTTTAATTTTAAGCTCTCCATCAGATTCTGCTTATATTTTATGCGACGTGGTCCAACTCTTTATTTAAATAAAACAAAAGGTTAACCGGTTATTTGATTTATTATTAACCGAAGACCGGTTTTTTTTAAAGTACTACTTTTAGAATTATTCGAAAACCGGTTTTTGAAAAAAGTCGAATAATCGATCCCCCTAATATGTACATATATGTAATAACATACATTTTTATAGGGTAGTTCTAAAACACTCCGAAAAGCACTATGAGGTCAAATTTCTTACAGTGTAAAAATTACTTTTGCATTTACTGAATAGATACTGATACAGATACCTTAAAGTATGGAATCCGTTTTATACATAAGCATAAATAAATTCTCCATAAAAAACATGGAATGAGACAAGAAATACCATCAAGTATTTTTTTTCTAACCTATAAAAATATGAAGAACTTTTAAAATTGTACTATAGGTAGGTAAAAGAACTAACTTACAAAATTGTTTAAAAAGGATTAAAGATAAGATATTCTATCGGTGTATAGTTTTGTATTGTATATCCAAGATGCATTACTTCGGGCAATGTGACACTATCTCTCAAACGATTACAATACCCAAATTTAAAACTAAAATCTCTATCATGGCAAAATTGTAATTTATTTCACTGTTTTTAATAATTATGTGTTAAAATGAAGGTAATGAATGTAATTTTGACAGTATTTTGCTTTAATTACTGACATTTTAGATAATGTTATATTTCTTAAACAAAATTTAATACAGATGACGACTTTAAAATAAAAATAATTACGTTAAATTAAACAATTGTTAATCCGAAAACATTTTTAAAGGTAGAAAAGTGTTGAAATATCGTTATAGACATGTGAAAGAGTTTTCAAATATATTTTCAAGCTATACTCAGCTCTAGCAAATGCAGTCATGAGAAAATTAATGTTGGGATATCTTTTGTGACAAGACATGTCCTATAAGACGATTCATAATTTGTAATCCATATTAATTTGTAATTCCAGATCAAAGCTACCAGAGGGCCATTCTTCAAATAATATAGTCTTTGACTGCGATCAAAGTGGAGGTCACCAGAACAAACATTATTCCGCTTTATTCAAGTTGACATATAGCCTCCTCGTAGTCCCGCTGAATAGCAAACTCGCAGTAAAGAAAAAGAAAGACAAAAACAAAATATAATTTGAAAATTCATATGTATATACGTATACATATATACCTAATGTATGTTGTACTACCTAGTAAAAATTTACAATTTTTTGGTTTTTTGGAATTTTTGGAATATTTTAAGAAAACATATTTTATTGCTTAACTTCTTTTTTTGCATATTAAGTTCTTTTACACTTTTTGTATTATCATTTCCTGTTTGTTATTGTTGCAATTAATTTTTGCCATGCAAAACTTTTTTAATTATTTATATATTAATTTCATTTCGATTTTTAACGTAAAAAATTAATTTTAATTAACACTTAATACGTATGTATTTTTTATTTATTTTAAAATTAAACCCCATTATTTAAGCTTTATTGTGAATTTGACTTTTTTTAAATTGAATTTATCTTCTTCTTCTGTTGTTATTTACTTTACTTCTATTTAATTTTGCTTTTATTATTTTCATCTAATACTATCTTTCTTTCGTTCCCACTCAATATCTTTTGTAGTAGACTTTGTTCGTTGACTTTGCTTTGTTTTGTTTATTTTATATTTTGAGCTTTTGTCCTTTGTTTTAATATTGTGAATGTGTATGTATGTATATTTTGAAATAATACTGTTATCTTTTGTTTATTTTGTCTATATTTTTTTTGCGATTGTATTATTAAAACAAAAACACAAAGGCACACACACATATATATATAAGAAATTTTTTATATAAGCAAAAGATTAATACATAAATATTGTCAAAATGTTTTATACTTATATTTTATTTATAAAACACTTCCTGTCACATATTTACTATTTAGACTTTTGTCGATTTTAGAGACGAACCACTCACGAAGAAAAATAATAACACAATGTGGTGAATATTTAAATGTCTGTCGCTTATAAAATGTCAAACGTTTGGCAACGGATAAGTATGAAACAGAGTATAAAGAATACTATTGTGAATGATGCAGAATAACAAATAAGTCAACTTTAAGTTATTGTTAAACAAAAACATATAAACAATTTATAAAAATGTATATTGAATTAAGTTTTATATTATCAAACATCTAAATACAAGGAATTATATTAAAAAACAGTTAAATTTTTAATAATTGTTGACCACTGTGCAGTGGTGAATTTAAATAAATTAATGCAAATATGCCCCTCAAATGGAAAGTACAAAATAAAAAAAACAACATAAAACGTCTGAATATTATAGTTAAATTATTCTTGTAATTATTTTAAATATTCAATAAAATTTAAATTTATTATAAGTAGAATTTATTTTACTTATGTACAATCTACGCGTCAAAAAAGCTATATTCTAACAAAGAAAGCTAAAAAGTGTAAAACACAAAATTACAATTTTTTGTACTGCTATACGACCACCGGCGCACCCGTATTTTGACTGAAGCGCCCTCGCACTAAACAAAATAAAAATAACAACAACAAAAATAAGCCCCAACTATATATGTACATACATGCATAAAATACTTTGCTATATTCAAAAGAATAAATTCACGGAAATATTTCTTTAGTTGTCTTTAAAGACAATTGACATCAGGGAATTACTTTTAAGATCTATGAATAACAGCTACGAAAGAAATGTAAGCGTAAACTACATAAAATTCAGCTTTTTCAAAATTTCATAAACTGGTACCTAAGGTCAACAGATTTTCTGAAGTCGGTGTTTTTTATATAAACCACAAATATACAATTCACTCTAGTATATTGCGAAGTCAAAATTTTAAATAATTCATATACAAGATGTAGTATCATAAATAGCACACATACAGGATTACTTGTAATGCAATATAAGAAACTGAAAGAAGTCATATCAGTTAATTTTTATATATAATTATAAAAAAGTTATTCCATTAAAGCTCTGCACTGGATACATACATACAACTCTACATGAGTCGCATTTAACTACAACTTTTTCTTTTGTTTTGACTACTGGAGTATTTCAACACATATGCACAAACATTCATTCATATAGCACTTCACTTCCTTTTTACACATCTATATAAATGAAATCTATGATGTATGTATATATACACACATTCATACTTTTGACAACTGTCATTTGAACCAAATGTACTCATGTCTGTTAGATGTAACGCTTATGTAGAAATTTTAAAAGATTTTTTACTTTTAATACTCTGAAGGCTAAGGAAACTTGATTTAATTGATTTTTTAGTTTTTTTAAGTTTTGTATTTTTGTTTCATTTTCTTCTTTATATAATTATGTATATGCATATGTATGTATATGCACACACATTGTATGTATTGTATTTACTTAATAAATTGTTATTTATTTAATGTTATATATACATACAATATATATGTATGTATATTAAGATTTTCTTGTTATATACAACATACGTATTGAGTTATTATGTTTCTTTTTTATTTTATTTTTTATTTATACAGCCAACCAATACACATTCTTTACATAATTTAAATACATACACACTTTTTCCATTTTTTTCTGTTTTTCTTTGTTTTATTTTGTGAGTTCGTGTATATTCATGAACAAACAGAACTTTACAATACTGATTTCGATGATTTCATATTCGTCATTGGTATATAAATATAATTATTAAAAAACAATATGTAATTCACGCAAACGAGTTAAAAAATTTTATTGCTTTTTTGTTTATTTTTCTTGCACATTTACTACTGCATTTAACTATATATGTAAGTATATATATATATATATATATATATATATATATATATATATATATATATATATGTATGTATGTATATATACATTGTATTAAATTATTTTTGTGGAAAAAAACAGACAAAATACATCGGTTGCTGATTACCTTCTTAACACACCTGAGTTCCAAAAACGTCTGACAGATACGAACAAAATTTGGTATAATATAGTCCACTTATACACCACACTTTAGTAAATGACTATTGTGAATAGTTATTTGTCATATGGGCACAGTGCTGTATTTAATATGAACCGGAAATTATCTTTTTTCTGCATAACACGAAATTAAAGAGTTAAGAGAGTTAGTGTTATTAAAAATATTAATAGCATTCGTTTAACCTGTTAAATTTAGCAACAATGTGAAACAAATGCACTCCGAAAATAAACTGCTTAAATTAAAAAGAAAAATTATTGAATTTATTTTTCCATTTCAGTTAATTTTTTTTTGTATTACCTGGGATACATTGAAACGTTTTAAAAACACATAAAATATCATTATGATAACCCATTTTTCCGATCTCGTATATAGCAGTTTAAGAGCCCAAATTGTTACTTAAAATTTTAACAGTCCAGTGAAATATTTGTTCATACACTGTTTGACACTTATTTTAAGAGCTCTTTAATATATAAAGTTTATGTGGCTTAAGAGACATTTAGCAGGTTAAACGAATATATCTCTTATTTTATTATTAACAAATAATGTCGAGATCTGATTAAAAATATTTGAATGTTATATATTTTAAATACATGCAAAAAATTTAAATATTCAAGTTTTACCAGGAAACCAGTAAGACTTGAAAACCATATGTGAGTTTTAGACAAATTATATATATTTAATCTATATTTACCATTTGGTTGCACAACATCCAAGAAAATTATTGGCATTTTAAACCCAAACGCCATATTTTCTATGACAGGAAGGTTGGTGGCCAGATCAGTATTAAAGCTGAAGTTAGACTAGGATGTGTGTTCTCGCCAATCTTGTTTAATATTGTCCTTGATAGTGTAGGATAAAGAACTCTAGCTAAAGACAAAGGAACTACCAGGGTAGTTATGTGTATTAACCAGTCTTCTGGTTAATAACCAGCATAAATTCATATTTCGTTATCTTAAAAAAGATATATTCCTATAAATAATACTTTGTGTATCATAATGCGCTAGGCTTGCAGGAAGATCCTGGGGCTCTAACCCTAGAATATTATACTGTATACCATGATGGTCAGACCCATTGTGACATATATGGCCGTTGTATGGGCGATAAGAGCGAGATTAGCGTTCATAAGCATAACTGCGGCAGTGAGGCTCTATTGGACCTTAGTCCGCTGCGTTTGGCAGTGAGAAATAGAGCCATAGAGACCATGAAAGGAAGCTTACACTCCATTGGTGTGGCCTGAACGCTTTTGTGGACTGGGAAGGGGCCTAGAGGGCATACTCAACAAAAATGAGGATAATGAAAGACGTGTACTCTTCTCCGTGTACTACAACAGGAGAAGATTCGAATCCTGAATAGGAATGTCCAGAGACAACCTGAGATACTGATCTTGCTTTTGATCGGTCATTGCAGGCTAAATGGACATCTGAGTAAAATGGGATTAGTTTCAAGGTCGATGCGCTGATTCTGGGATAAAGAAATCGAATCACTAGAGCACATACTGGGTGCATGTGGGGCTTTGATGCACTCCAGAAAGAAATATCTCGATGCCTATCAGATTCTAGGCAGGGAGTTATCGCGGTTGGTACCAACCGACATCCTGAATTTCGTAAGACATACAAAGGTGGGGGAGATATCACATGTTCTTATAGGCTTTACACCCATGTTGAAGTCCGCGGATTCGGCTAAAATAGTCGCATATATTGATTTTAAGAATCCATTAATGGAGCAAATGTCTACAGAAAAGAATATATCTTTGCATAATTAAAAATCATACTTGCAATAAATAATTTCATAGTTAAAAATATTTTGCTTATGTAGTTTTTATTTTCATTTTAAATAACAAATTTGTCTTACATCAACTATTGTTTAACTATTGTATAATTTATTAAACAAAAATATTTCACTTTTTGTTAACAGCACTTGGAATTGTAATGTTTACATGAATACTGTAGGAAATGAATGTTTTAAAATATTTTAATACATATTGAATGTAATTATTACAAAATTTGTATATCTTCAAAATAAGGCAGAAAAACTTTTAATCTCTCACCAAATTTCTTATTATGAAAAATGATACGTCTATTTTTTAAAGCTTCTTCCGTTTCTAAAACAAAATTTCCAGGATCTGCCAATTCGGAATGTTCGTTTATTAAAATTGGCAGTAAGCAAGTGGCAGTAGCTAAACCTAATTTTATTGAAAAAAAAATTTATATTGTATAATATTCAATAATTCAGACCTAGTCAAAAGTATGTATTTACACAACGAAGTTTTTTTTTACATATTCCGTTAAATGAGGGTTTAGTTGTTGTAGTTGAGAGTAAATTTTAAAAAAGCCAAAAAATGGTTACCCACCAAATTAAAAAAGAAATACTTAATCAGACCATTCTATTCTGACATGAATGACATTGTAAATGTTTGCAGAGAGGAGAAAGTTTTTGCTAGCAGTCGAAAACGCCATGATAACATACTGAAAAAAAGTAAATTTAGTTCAAATTGACCCTGAATTTGCTCGCAACTTAATAAACTTAAATCCAACCAGATTGCAGACAGTTTTTGATTGAGAAGGTGGTTTTACTAAGTATTAAGTACGTTTATTAATCAAGTAGCTAAAACTTAAAAAAAACTATTAATCAGAATAAAGAAAATGCAATTTTACTTTTATGTAAATACTTTTTAACCCAAAAAAATGTGTATAAATATGTACATATCGCCACCAAATCACAACTCAAAAATTTCAAATGTTTAGTAAAGCCAAAAAACCGTTTTTAAGAACATGGTTGAAATTCTATAATCAAATTGAGTTCCACAGTGAAGAAAACTGTTTTAGAGGAAAGTTTAGTTACTTTTATTTCAATTTTGTGCAATCATTTTGGAAATAAGATTTAGTTTTGAGTTATGACTCTCATCGATATTAAATTGTGCCTATTTAGCTGGAAATATGTTTTGAATAACTTAACTTTTTTATTAATAGCATCGCAACTCGAAATAATACTATTTAGAAAATAACTCAATAACTCATAATATCACTGTCACAACTAAAAATAATACTCTTTAGTTAATAATGTACAAGCAACACAAGTAACATAAAAACAGTCATACCGATATTTACACAGATAAAGAAGATAGCGATGCAAACGAAATTTTCGTGGTGGATAGAGACTTGATCTGTGAATGGATTTATGGAAAAAAAGTTTGATAGATAAATGGATTTATGGAAAAAAAGACTGATAAACAACAGTTCGTTTGTTTTTGCTTGCTAAGCAATAGTATTTTTTTTTTTTTTCTAAAATTTACTCCCAACAACAACAACTAAACCCTGATTTGATGGAATATGTAATAAAAAAACTTCACTGCGAAAATATTTTTGACTAGGTCTGTATATTTACAATATCTTACCATGAAAAGCTTTGTTAATTATTTCCTTTTTTACATCATCTACGGTTGGTATACGCTGTTGATAATTGAATTTATGTAAAATATCCGATAACGATTCATGATAGACCATAATTAAATCATCCAAATGGTTTTCAAAAACATCTGGCTGCCATGACGTAAATATTAAGTAATTCCAATCAATACCCGGCGAACCATAAAAACCTTCTTGGAAATCAATCTAAATAAAATATGTTTTATTTTGTAAATTTTACCAAAAAAAAGGTCTCTAGGTACTTACAAATAATACTTTTTCGTTTTTTGGTTTTTCAAACATTAAATTATTCACCCACATATCGCCATGATTAAGAACATGAAAACGATCCGATAAATTACGACTATAAACATTTATCATTTTAGCTATAATTGTGGTGCTAAAGTTTTCCAATTTCTGAACATAAGGCTTTAACTCATCTTGACTATTGCAATATTCAATTGTCGATTTAATAGCTTTCAAATACATTTCGTGTATGGGAGAAGGGTGTTCTGAAATATTTCCCGGCAAATGATAACGAAACATGTCGGGGTTCTAAAACAAAATGAGAAACAAAACCTAAAACGATTTCGGTAAAATTTCCGAAGTTAAACTTACCTTTTTGTACAAAACCATACTAACAGCATGAAATTTTGCAAGTTTTTGTAAGATTAAATGACACTGATTCAGATCGAAACCCTGCTTAACATCATTTATATCGAATCCCTTAAGTTTTAAATTCTCCATAACAATAATGCGTTCATCTACAAAAATAGCTCTAAAAATTGATTTTGTTTTTATTCGTGGTAATAACGTTAGTATATTACTGACCTTGGTCCAAATCGTGTGTTATTTTTAATAGAATCCAATAACTTTTGGGCTTCTTCACTTATAACGGTATAGTACTGGGCTTCGCGAACAAAAACGTCAAAGTCCTCTTCCAGTTGTGATATTAAATCATTTTCCAAACGGGTTTTCAATATGAACGAAACAGTTTCAATAGCATCGTTGTTTTCTTCTTTACTATAGTCAATTGTTAGCAGATATAAGGCACTGAAATAATTTTCTCCTTTGGCGGTTGCTGGTTTTTTGGTGAAATTCTTTATAATGATCTTTTGATTTTTACAATAATTTTCCATAATTTTTTCCACATATTCATTATCAAGCCACATTGGTTCTTTTGATGAAGAGCTAGTCGGATTTTCTGAATCTTCCATGTTTTTACTTATAGCGTCAAATCTATGATTTATTTCGTAAATAACTATATATAAAATAATTGTGTGTATGTTGAGAACCAAACAAAATAGAAAAATAATTTTAGATAAGTTTTGTTTGTAAATAAATAATAGTGATACAAGCAATACTGAAAAAGTTCATAAATAAAGTAAAAAAATAAATGGAAGTTATCATACATTACTCGTGCAATAATATGGCATTTTGTATATTAAATCGTTTAAAAATGTTCAGTAATTTTTTTTCTTTAAATTTGGAATATCAGAATGATATTTATAAACTGTATTTCTTAATAGTTTTATATTAATTTAGTGAAAAATACAACATAGTCGTTTTTCAATAATCTAACTTGACCCCTTTCGACCGAACAATATGTAGTATAATATAAATTGTATTATTAAACGGTCACTCTAATATATTACGTTGAGTTGAGTTCATTTGACCCAGAATTTAACTATTAATTTTATTTAATTATTTATACATATGTACGTACATATAAAATGTACGCATATAGAAACTGTAATAAAACTTATAGTTAAATGCTTGTACATATCGCTTATTTATTGCAACAGTGTCATAATTCAAAAAACGTAATTTATTAGTTAAGTATTCTAAAATATGCGGAACATTCTGATGTATAGTGTGTGAAAAATTATTTGCGATTCGTATAAAATTATGTTTATTCCCATTTCAATGTTAAGTAATGGGAAATTGAAATTAAAAAGAGCTCTCCTGAAAAACTTTGTTTTTGAGTTATGACACTGTTGCAATAAATGAGCGATATGTACTTGTGTAGTTAACCACATACATATGTACAATGTGTTTTTTATCATTCGAACACCGATAATGGTGATGTGATAATGGTTTATCAGTATGAAAAATATAATTTAAAAAATCCGAACATTAGTTATCAAATTCAATGCAATCAATATTAGCCAGAGCTCTAAACAAGAAATATTATGTATATTTTATTTAAAAAAAAATAGAAAAATTAACAATTTTAAATATCTTCAATAAACCATAGAGGCGGGTAACCTTGCCTATCTGTATTCAAATATTTTGTCGCTATAAAATTATAGAGAACAGGCTTTGAAGTATCATATGGTTCATCATGCATCGGAGGACTTAAGAAAAAAATGCATCCATAAAAGTTGTGTATATTCGATAATACGATTTCTGTACTGAGTATGTTTCGAGTGCAAGCGAATGTGAGTTCGAAAATACAATTTAAGGTGAAAAAAAAACTAACTTAAGCTTTGAATTTCATTTTCAAAACTTTAAGCACATTTGGCCAAGTTTGATTTCTTATTTTATTTTGTTTTACTTTATTTTTTAGATATGTATGAACTTTTACTTGAGATTTTTATTTGTTCGTATTGCTTCTTTATTAACAAAAGTATAAGAACTTGAATAATATTACGCTTGTTGCACAAGAATTTCATGACCAAATATTAACAAATTATTTATTTACTACTAATACACAACAAATGAAAAACCATTCAATAGGATACTTATTATCTAGAGAGTCTTCACAGTAATGAATGACCTGTTTTTGTGGCATTAAACACTTTTCGCTTTTTAATTCACACATTTATTCTAATGGTATAGAGTAAATAAAATAATAAAAATTATTTTAAAATTCATTCATTCAATATTTAAATAATAAACAAACATTTTATGTTTACATTGTAATAATAGTTTATATCTTAAAAAACGTTTAACAAAACCCTTGTTTTCAGTGCACTATATGATTTACTGCTCACTGATTTTTCATTTTTTGTGTCAGCTACGGAAACTATTCTTAACAGCACAATAGTAACGTTTCAACTGATTTTAACGAATCATCATACTTCAAAAAAATACAAAAAATGTACATACATATGTTCAAACATATTGTTCGTGTGTGATTGATCCACTTCGTAAAATTATTGTTGTTGTAATTGTTAGTTATTAGTATCTATCACAAATCTATTAGATGATGTATTATTTTTGTTAACTACAAAGCATTCAATATATAACAACATCCATACAAGATTTAAATGTATTATTTTTTTTAATAAGTTAATTAATTTTGAAGTAATGATTGTGGAATCTTTTATTTCTGGATTAATGAAAGAGTACCAGGTTCGTAGTAAATGGTCATTTAGACCTGACTTAACATAGCGCCGTAACCGTAACCATAGTCGAAACAACCAAAATTAAATAGTGGTTATGGTATGTCACAAGTAATCGAACACATTGTTGCTCACCCGGATTGTTGCTTCTGTTGCAACCATGGCGTTACTTTGTCATTTCTAGTTTGAGCTTAAAGTGGGTGAAATGAGCACCAAAAGCAAAGATAGCATTAAATTCACTGTAGAAAAAGCCTGAATGGAAAAAGATTATATACAATGGTGAAAGAAATAATAGGCACACATCAAAATTTTCTTAAATTAATATTTTCTTAAATTTTTATTTGTCATTACAAAATCAAATAAAGAATGCATTGTAAATAAAAGAAGTTCGTACATACGATTTTCCATCTGACCCAAATAAATTAATCTTCGTTTCTTCAGACCATTTCACGTTGTTCTAGTTATTTGGCATAAATGAAAGTGAACCTACCATTAATTCCACCGCTGTATATAAAGCGGCCAAATACTAATAGATATTCCTATCATCTATCTACTTTTATAAATAATGTTTTGAATAATTCAACAAAATTATGCAATATTTGGAATGAAACTGAATTTTAATTTAAATCTTGCAACTCATAATTTACTAAGAGTTTTGTTAATCAAGGCAGTTATGTTAATGGTAATTAACATAATAAGTAAAAAAAGAATTCAAAATTTTGTCAGATTTTTAAATTATAGCAGTTTGAAATTTCACTCGATGACTTTTAAAATATATGGCGTGTATTATTTCTAGTGTCATAGCTGCACATATAGCTTAACCAGATAATAACATTATTTTTTACATTTACTGATGCTAAAGCTTTGTGATTCTAAGTTAAATATAGTCGTTTTTTTTACTATAGTTCATAACAATAAAACATAATATATTGTTACGTTTGAGTTCGTTTGTATTGCGTTAAATTAAAATTAACACAACTTTGTTGTTGTTACAGTTTTTTATTTACTACACTATAACTTTTATACAGTTTATCTTAATACAACTTAATATTCGCTTTTATTTCCGCTTAAACACGTCTTTATCTTATGACAGCAAAATGATAACTAACTGACGACTAAGTAAAGCAACCTCTTTATATACCTTATTGCCTAGAGTTTGGTAAGTTCCGAAAATGTCTCATATCCTCTTTTTTATATCCGTTAATTCAAATGTAACGTAAAGATGGTCGAAATGGTAGTCCTTCCAGACGACGTAAATAAGTACGGTATTGACAGGGTGACACATAATTACCAAATATATAAAAATTCCACAATATAGTTTTAAAAACGCTTATATGTATTTTATTTTTAGACATTTTTATTTTCGTAACAATATAATGCAATTTTAAAATTAAATTTAAATAAATATTAATTTTTTTAACACTAGTATTTATAAAAAAAAAATTAGTATACGGCATGTAATAAGAAATATTTAGCAGTCTGGCATCACAGTTACGTTGCACAACTGTCATTTTTATCATTGACAAGTCGACGTAAGATTTTTTATTTAATTTTTTTTTGTCGTGAAAAATTAGGAAATTTTATATTGATCCCATTAAAGAATTTGAAATCAAACAAGATATAAAGATTTAAATAAATTTTTCTCTTGTTCTAATCAAGTTAAACAAATTCCTTTCAACGAATACATCTCATAGATAGCATATACAATTAGAAAGAAGAAAGACTAGTTTACAGCTTGCAATTTGGCTATAAAGGTACTGAGTCACTTTTTTGTATTGGCCTTAAGATAGAGACAGATTTGTTGCCACAATTTTATGTTTTCTTAACCAAATTGGGGCTACAAAGATGTCGTCTTCCGCTATTTATGTGTTGGATGTTAAGGGCAAGGTATTAATATCGCGAAATTATCGCGGCGATAATATGGATTCGGCTGTAATAGACAAATTCATGCCGATGTTAATGGAAAAAGAAGAGGAGGGCATGATAACGCCCATTCTGCAGACAGCGGATTGTACGTTTGCCTATATAAAAACAAATAACTTATATATTGTGTCCACAACACCGCGAAATAAAAATGTCAATATTGCGCTGGTATTTGTGTTTTTACACAAAATTGCCCAAGTATTTATTGAGTATTTCAAGGAGTTGGAAGAAGAGTCCATACGTGACAATTTTGTTATAATATATGAACTATTGGACGAGCTAATAGATTTCGGTTATCCTCAGACTACGGATTCAAAGATTTTACAGGAATACATTACACAAGAAGGTCATAAACTAGAAATACAACCACGCATACCCATAGCTGTTACTAATGCAGTTTCATGGCGTTCGGAAGGTATTAAATATCGTAAAAATGAAGTTTTCTTGGATGTCATTGAATCAGTTAACTTGTTGGCCAACGCAAACGGCAATGTATTGCGCAGTGAAATTGTTGGTGCCATTAAAATGCGCGTCTATCTATCTGGCATGCCCGAATTAAGGTTGGGCTTGAACGATAAAGTATTATTTGAGAGCACTGGACGAGGAAAATCTAAATCAGTTGAATTGGAAGATGTTAAATTTCACCAGTGTGTGCGATTGTCTAGATTTGAAAATGATCGCACCATATCATTTATACCACCTGATGGCGAATTTGAATTAATGTCTTACAGATTAAATACACATGTGAGTGAAGGCATTTATTAAAAAATTAAGGTATTGGATTAAGAAAATTTTTAAAATTATTTTCAGGTAAAACCATTAATATGGATTGAATCCGTTATTGAGCGCCACGAACATTCTCGTGTTGAGTATATGATCAAAGCAAAATCGCAGTTTAAGCGCCGTTCAACAGCTAATAATGTGGAAATAATTATACCGGTACCAGCTGATGCAGATTCGCCTAAATTTAAGACAACAATTGGTAATTGCAAGTATGCACCTGAACAGAATGCAGTTATATGGACTATTAAATCATTTCCGGGTGGAAAAGAATATTTAATGCGTGCTCATTTTGGCTTACCCAGTGTTAAAAGTGAGGATAGTTTGGAAGGCAAGCCACCTATTCAAGTACGGTTTGAAATTCCCTATTTTACAACATCTGGCATACAAGTGCGCTATTTGAAAATCATTGAAAAGAGTGGATATCAAGCTTTGCCTTGGGTTCGATACATCACTCAAAATGGTGACTATCAATTGCGTACAAATTAATCGAGCGGCTTCTATTTTATGTTCTGTTTAAAATTGACACTAAGATTTTTTCAATTTTTTGTTTTATCTTTATCAAAACCGTAAAATCCATTCCGTTTTAAAATCTGGCAAATTTTTGCGACTTAATTTATGTATGTAATATTAAAGTTTAAAATAAATAAAAAACAATTTGTTTCATATGCATGTACGCAGTATATTTAACTGATGCTTCTTTATATTTTCAAAAAAAACCGTCTTAAAAGAAAACATATGTATATATGTACATGGATACCAATTTAAAATAAATATACTGCACACTTTTGTCCAATTACTATAATACACAACTATAATTTTAAAAAATATACTTTTTTGATTTAAAAATTATTTTACCTATAACTTTTACTACTTAAATAAACTAATAAATGCACTTTAAACAAGTCTCTCTAGTTTGATTTAATTATATGAGATATTGATGTCGTTTTTTAATCCTTTTCCTTTTAATTGTACAAAAATTAGACTTTAAAATTTTTAACTGGGTAGTAGTCCTTATGAGCTGCAACATGTTGTTCCAGTTCCTTTAATTGCTCTTTCAAATGTTCCGGCATTTCAGCATAAACACCTTCAAACATTTCTCTCCAGCTGGGCTTCAGTTTCTTTTCAGATAAAGAATTTTGTTTCAGAATTTGTTTACGAACATCTTTAACAAATGCATTTTCTTCCTCCTCGTTAAACCAACCCTTCTTTATCATATAATTTTTCAATTTAGAAATAGGATGTTCTACTGAATTCCAAATTTCGATTTCCTCTGCAGAACGATAAGCTGTTGAATCATCTGAAGTTGAGTGATGGCCAACACTGCAAAATTTTTTAATTAAAATATATATATTTTTGAACTGGATATAAATAGTTACCGATATGCCATGGCTTCAAAAATTACAGGTTTATTTTCGCGAAGTGTATATTCGCGGGCCAACTTCATAGCATTATAAACAGCAAAAACGTCAGTTCCATCTACTCGTAGTGTAGCAATGCCATAACCTGGGCCTCTTGCTGCAATACCATCACCCTTATATTGTTCATGAGATGGTGTTGAAATGGCAAAACCATTGTTACGACTAAACGACAGATATGTTATGAAAAAATATTAGAATACGTTATCAAGGCGCTTACCAGAACATAATGACAGGACAATCCAAGGTCGCAGCAAAATTAAAAGCTGCATGAGCATCGCCTTCCGATGCTGCACCTTCCCCGAAATAACACACAACACAGCTATCGTTATTGGGGCGACGTTTCATAGCATAGGCAGCTCCAACGGCTTGAGGCATTTGAGTGGCTTTAATGTAAAAATATAGTAATTATGTGGTGATTTTTAAAAAGTTCAAAGTAATTACTTACATAAAGGACTGGATATGGTTACGAAATTTAGTTCTTTTGAACCATAATGTACTGGCATTTGCTTGCCTCTACCCATATCTAATTCATTACCATAACATTGATTAATAAATTGATCAATTTTGAAACCTCTCCAAACTAAAACTCCTGCTTCACGATATTGGCCATATATTAAATCGTTCATTTTTAAAGCGGCTGCACTACCTATATGACTAGCTTCTTCCCCAAAGTTTGTCATATAGAAAGAAATACGACCCTGTCTTTGTGATTCATACAAAATTTTGTCCATGGTGTTAAGTAAAACCATATCGCGAAACATTTTCTGAACAAATTCCTTATCCAACTGTGGATCTTGTGAATTGTCTGTGATATTGCCATCGCGATCCATAACGCGATAAATGGGTATTGGTGAATAATCCGTAGGCATAGTAAAACTAAGCTTTTCTACAAATGGTGCTTTGGCACCAGGAAATGCAGATGGGTGGTCGGCATTTTCACAACTATAATGACGAGCGTGAGAATCAACTATCGCATTCTGCAACAAATATGTTGACGATAAAAAACACAGTCACTTATCTCATGTTCATATCATACTCTACTTACCTTAATATTAATTTGGCCTTGAGCTATTGAGTAACGTGAAATACATTTCAGTAAATTTTGAGTTTGTCGCATAAAAGACATATCGAAACAAAAAAAGGGTTAATTTACGGAAAATTTAGACTATTTTGCAAAACTAAAAAGGGAAAATAAATCAAAACTGATCGTGTTGCTATCCACCTCAACTACGATGCAAAAAAATATTACATAAGTTTTGACAATGTTTCACTTAGTATGGCAGCTCTAGCAGTATTCAGGGTTCGGATATATTCTAAAGTTTGGTGCTATGTTTATGAGTTATTTTAAAAAAGACTAATGTGATAAAGTTGTGAATTAATTAATAATAATTCAAATAGACCTTTATAATTATTAAAACTGCGCTAGAAGCAAAATATTGTTTAATAATAACAACAATATATTACTATACTGTACAAAGGATAGCGTTGCCAATTTCTATTTCCCAAATGTCGCACCGCATTCGCATACACATGATCCGAATGTAAACAAAACAACAGCATTCTTTTTTTTAGCATGGGAGTTTTTCACTAACCACGGTATACATCCTTACATTTTTAGCGAACGCGTAGAAAGCTTTTAATAAAGAGTATGGCTATTGATAAACAACGTTTTTGGGTTGGCATTTCAATATTGTTAAATAATTACCATGCTATTAACCGTAAATTATTTGCTTGTGAAATAACTAAAGTTGAACAAATTTCATATCCAGATCATAAGAAAGATCTTGAAAAAGACCTTTTATTTTCTCACCTTCAGCAATTGGTAAACGACGATAATATTAAATCTGAGAGTGTGAGCTTTATCGTCCATTTCAAATGCATTCCCAAAAAGAATGGTGAATGTAGCAAAGCTGTGGGCGTATTAGGTATGCATTCTAATTCGAACAAAGTAAAAATTTTAACCTATTGTTTTTTAAGATTTAAAATGTATATCTTTTAGAATGTCCTTTGAGAACAATGCGTTAATAAATTTTGAAATACAGTTTTTAAATAATGATATTAACATAATCATTGCAAATAACTCTCATATGGATTTGGATAAAGATACAAATTCTAGGTGGTTAGAGTTTGTATTAAAACCAAAATTCCTAAAATGGTGCCACAATAATGAACGAAATATTGGGCAGAAATGTATCAATAGCAATGAAAAGCAATCTTTGCGTTTAATTGATAACGAGAAATATAATCGTCTTTATATCAAACTCAAACAGAAGTATAGTGAACGTGCTGCGAAGGTAAGTATAGAGCAACGATGGTTAACTTTGTCTTAATAATATGCTTTAATTTTAGTTATGGAATGAAGCTAAAGAATCGACCGATCCCTTAAAATTTATATATGAGGACTTAGCCATTGCATCATATTTGATTACCTTATGGCAAAGTGAATTAATTACTCAACCACCATCCGCCTTTGCCGATTTAGGTTGTGGTAATGGCTTACTGGTATACATATTAATTCAGGAAGGTTATCGAGGTTATGGCTATGATGTACGTAGCCGAAAGCTTTGGTCTCTCTATCCTGATAATGTTTCCTCGTGTTTATATGAAGAAACAATTGAGCCACGCAAGTTCAATTTTCCTAATGACGTTGATTGGCTAATAGGCAATCATTCTGATGAATTATCTCCTTGGCTTCCAGTACTTGCGGCGACTTGTCGCAAAAATGTAAACTACTTCCTTTTGCCCTGTTGTGCTTTTGAATTTTCGGGCAAGAAATTTCAACGCCGAAATTCTTCAACATCTAGCTATAAGGATTTTTGTGATTATGCTGAGAAGATTTCAAATATTTGTGGTTTTAAAACAATAACGGACCGATTAAAAATACCTAGTACGAAACGAATTGCTTTGATAGGTCTTAATCATGTATACACTGAGAACGTTATATTAAATCGAATAGATAATATTAAAGAGTTTATTAGAAATGAACAACTTCAGCATTCAAATTCTTCTCTAGAGGATATAAAACTAAGACAGAAAACGGAAGCAGTAAGAAATTGTACTCAAATTGAGAAATCTGTAATTGAAAAATTAGTAAAGAAAATTTTTAATTTACTTTTGGAAAATAAAAGTGATGAAAAGAGCAATTGGCAAAGAGGAGGTCGACTTACATTATCGCAAATAGCAAAAGCTTTGGATAACTCTGATTTGAAACAAATTAAATCAGAATGTGGTGGTCTAAAAACTCTACTTCGAAATAAACATGAAATTTTCGAATTTCAATTACCAGACTTTGTTGCTATTCGCAAGCCACAAATCCAAATGTACAACCCAAATAAGACACAGACAGTGAGGAAGAGATCGTGTTTTTTCAAGCTTAATCATCCACAAGGCTGCCCTTTGACGGACAATGAATGCACTTTTATACATTAAGGCAAATTTTGATCAAAACTAATGCTTTTTAAAATCTAATGACAATTTATTTGTTTCCTCTGCAAATACATTTGTTGTAATATAAGAACATTTGTTACAAGTAAAAAAAAAAAAAACATTTTTGTGAATTTCAACGTTAGTAAGCAATATGAAGAAAAAAATTTTAATAAAAATATTTCCTATTAAAAAAAAAGGTAAAAAATGTTGACAACTTTCTTCAGTTCAAAATGTATTTTACGGATTTCTTAACGAGAACTGTCAGAACTATTGCTGCGTCTACGTCTGCGAATTGGGGAACGGGAACGCCTACGTGGCGATCGCCTTCCACCTCTTGGTGGCGAGCGGTTCCGATTATTACGATTGAAACGATTAAAGCGTGGCGGAGAACGCCAACGTTCGTTAGGTCTGCGATTTATGGGGGATGGACGACGTTGTGGCAATCGTATCTTAGGATTTAAAACTGGCGAAACATTAACTTCCTGTCCGTCAATTTGTCCACCGTCCATTTGTTTTATGGCATTCTCACATTCTTCGTGTGTCGCATACTCCACATATGCAATGCCTCGTCCAAAATTTGGATGAAAACGATCCGTGGGAAATTCAACGTTTTTTACTTCACCGAAGCAACTAAATATTTCAATTACGTGTTCCTTGGTCACATTACGAGTTAAACGACCAATGTGTATACGTGTCGGCTTAGGTGTTGGTGAACGCTCTCTTGCCTTACCCACGGGACTACGAGAGCGAGTACGCGTACGTTCGCGAGCCTTGGTAACGGGACTGCGTGTACGCTCACGACGTTTTGGTGGAGGTGAACGTGATCGAGAGCGTGTACGATCCCGTGTCTTCGGCGGTGGACTGCGAGACCTTGTGCGACTTCGTTCCCTCGCTTTTAATGGCGGACTTCGTGAGCGGTCGCGACGTTTTGGTGGTGGACTGCGAGATCGATCACGACGCTTAGGTGGTGGACTGCGAGAACGTGAATGAGAACCGCTTTTGCGTGTCGAAGAGGACGACGATGATGACGATGAGCTGCTCGAACTAGAAGAACTTGATCTTGAACCAGATCCCGAACTGCTGCGGGAAGAACTACTATCCGAAGAACTAAAAGTCAGGATATTCATTGTTACAAACTGACACTATATTACTGTACAACGTAACCAACTTACCTGTCACTTGACTCACTACTTGAAGAAGCACTTCCTCGTCTCCTGCGATCTCTTTCTCTGCCACGATTAGTATTAGACGAAGAGCTAACCTTATTATTACTGCCCTTAACATTTTCCTTGCTATCTTTAACATCTTTATTTTTGTCTGCGGAATCCGCAGGAGATAAATCCCTTGCCCTACAACCAAATACTTTAAATACCATTTCTACCAAATCTCACTTCAAAAGTATTACTTACATTGTATCTTAAATTATTGGATTAATATAGCAGTAATATTTAAATGATTCTCAATTAAAAGAAGTATAATTTATAATACAAGTAAGAATATTTCCACCAATTTACTTTTTCCTTTAATTAAACGCGTCTCTTTGACATTTGCTTTTTAACCGGTCGTATAATATGCTAAAAAGAGACGGTTAGATTGAAACCATTGCTTTTAATAACAGAGTTGTAGAAATATCAGAGTTGCTTATCATGCTACTATAAATCAATTACTACTAGTAGTGGCATGTAAGTAATATATATCTACTACTATTTACGATGGTAGTTTGTTAATAAAAAATTTTTTTGCAGTATTTTTCTTGCAAAAGGAAACTTAAGAGAATTTTATTAAAATTGTTTTATATTATATATAAGAACTTAAAAGTTGGATATAAAATTACATTATACAATAAAAAAATCGATAAAAAACCAAAGTTGCTTAAATAACATAATTATGGAAACTATTGATATTGCCCGTCTAGAGGAAGCAGTTGTAGTATTTTATCGTTCAACGTCCCAGGAACAGGCTCAATTACATGAATGGTTAACAAAGGCTCAGGCTAGCACACAGGCGTGGCAATTTTCCTGGCAACTAATGCAACTTGGAAAAGTAAAAAATACTTTCTTTTAATTGAAGTCATGAATTGATATTGACCAATAATAAATTTGTTTTTTTTTCAATAAATTTTGTCCTAAAAAACGATTGTTTAGAGCCAAGAAGTCCAATTCTTTGGTGCAATTACATTGCATTCGAAACTTATGAAATTCTGGCACGAAGTTCCTCCTGAGAATAGAGATGAACTTAAGCAAAAAATTTTAGAAAAAATTATACAATTTGCCGGTGGACCGAAATTGGTTCTGAATCGTTTGTGCATCGCGGTAAGTTAAGCACTTTTGGAAAAAATATATATAAATAATATTTTTTTATTTTATGTGATAGCTAAGTGCTTATATTGTTCATATGTTGGGAGAATGGCCAACTGCTATTGAGGATGTTATTAACACGTTTCAAAATCAAAAAATTCCCAATGTTTCGAATGAAACTCAATTATGGATAATGTTAGAAATACTTCAAGCGATCCCGGAAGAGGTTAATAAATATTAATAAAAATAGCAAATAAAATATTTATTTTAACATTTCCAGATGCAAGCAATCTATTCGTCTGTTAAAAGAACTACACTGCGTGCTGAAGTTGCAAAAAGAGCACCGCTTGTTATTGAAACTACTGAAACATATCTCCAAATGCAGTTGGAACGACAATGGGACGCAGAAGCATTTAATAACATGACAAGAGCAGTTAAGTGCGTTGGAACGTGGGTTAAGTAAGTTTCTCATTCATTTTAAATATTTTTAAATAATGAATGAAACAACAACAATTTAATTTAAAAGTTCTTTTATATTCCATTTAATTTAAAACTAATTTCATAAAGTAATTAGTTATATCTTCAAAATAATTAAGATTGTATATTCTTAACGTATATTTTTACATATATAAACTTTACACATATATTAACTTTCTAAGTATTTTTTAAGATATAAGAAAATTTGTTTTTTAATATGTATTGATAAAAACGTTAAAAATTTTATCTTAAATTCGCAGAAACATAGGATTCTCCATTGAAAATTGTGTAAACATAACTAACATTCTTCTTAAAATAGTCAACAAATGCTATTGGCCATGTACACAAGATCCTGATGGTGATGGATGTATGTCGGCTGATGAAAATGATTTATCCGAAACATGTCTGAAGACGCTCGTAAACATAATTATACAACCCGACTGTCATCTGTATCCTAAAACTGCATTTATATTAATAAAAATGTTTTTAGATTCATTATGTGACATTACTAAAATGGAATGGAAGCCGGATAATAATAATGAAGATATTGTGTCATACATATATACTTTATTCGTTTCGGCAGTAGAACGTCATTCGCAGTTACTGCTAAGTGGTATAACAACTACTGATCCAGAACTTTCAACTTTATACAGTCGCTTAGTTCATGAGATTCTACAATGTACCGACAAACCTGGAATTTATCCTGTAGAGGAATCTTGTAGTAGTATGGCTCTTGGATTTTGGTATCTTTTGCAAGATGAAGTATTTGCAATGAATAATGAAGAGGAACGTCTTAAATGTTGGGAATATATCAAACCTTTATATGCACACCTAACACGTATTTTAGTACGAAAATCTGAACAACCTGATGAGAATTCTATAGATAAATGGAGTTCGGATGATTTGGAAAGTTTTCGTTGTTATCGTCAAGACATATCTGATACATTTGTAAGTTTCTACGTTTATTTGAAACTCAAAAAACACTTATCGTTTCCTCTTGTTTTAGATGTATTGTTACGACGTCTTACACGACAGCATACTCGATATACTATCAGCTGTGTTAGATGAAACTATAGCTCAATTGCAATCAAATCCCTCGCAGTGGACTAAACTCGAGGCTTGCATTTATTCATTTCAATCAGTTGCGGAACACTTTGATGGTGAAGAAACAAAGCAAATACCAAAATTAATGAGGATCCTTAATGAGATCCCGTATGAAAAAATGAATGAAAAACTACTGGGAACAGCTTTAGAAACCGTTGGCTCTTACTGTCAATGGCTTAAGGGCAATCCAGCTTATATACCTTCAGCAATAGAGCTGTTGGTGCGTGGTCTTAATTCAAATATGTCCGCTCAAGCTACTTTAGGTCTTAAAGAACTTTGTCGTGATTGTCAACTGCAAATGAAACCTTATGCTGAACCCCTATTAAATGCTTGTCAAGTATGTTTATCATCTGGTCAAATGAAAAATCCGGATTGTGTCCGTTTAATGTTTAGTATTGGTAAACTAATGAGTTTGCTAACGCCCGAAAAAATTCCTAATTATTTGGATATAATTGTTAGCCCGTGTTTTGAAGAACTATCAAATATATGTCAAAGCGAAGCTGTAAGTGAAAATATATATAATTTTGCATTCTTTTACAAATTTTATTGCTAGATTTTCATTTTTTCAGAAAACTCCTCAAGCCCGTATACGTACTATATTTCGTTTAAATATGGTATCCACATTATTTTCCTCTCTCAATACTGATCTCGATGATGATGATACCATAGAAGATCTTCAAAATGTGCAACCTGTTTTAATAGTTATGCAAAAGACGATGCCTATTTTCCGACATATAGCTGAATTGTGGGTAGAAGAATTGGATGTTTTAGAGGTACTTATTGAAAAAATGTTATAATTAATGTGTTTGTCGACTTAGAACACTATGTAAATACTACTTTTTTGAATTTCGGTCTTTCTTTCTGCCTGTCCAATTGTTATATAAAGTTTATATGAGTTATGACCTAATAATGACATGATATGGAATTTGTTTATGAGGAATTATAAACTAAATACATACTACATAGTCAATTTAGGTAATAAATTTTATTTTTATTTTTTAGACTGCTTGCTCAGCTCTGAAACACGCTATTGTTAATTTACAATCCAGTTTTAAACCAATGCTTCAGGATTTATGTTATTTCATAGTTGCAATTTTCCAAACACGATGTTGTGCTCCTACCTTGGAAATTTCAAAAACAGTAAGTAATACTTAAAGAAATTGAAGAAGAAAATATTTATGATTTCTTTTATGTATGCACATATATTCTCGCGATATAGGCCATTGTTATTTTCTATAAAGATGATGAATGTAAATCACTGATGCAACAACTACTTGTGGAGTTTGTCATGCATAGTTTTAAATTATTTGAGGTAAATTATTTATTTTGTCTATGGTAAAAAAAAGTTATAAAAAAGTTTAAAAGATGTTAATAATTATATTTCTTAATATTTAAATTTAAGACAACTCCAGAAAATGGATTTTCCAATATTGCCGAAACTATTGAAATGTTTTACGCTTGTCTTATGCAAATCATCAAGAAAATACCTCAATCTTTAGACGATAAAGCTATTGCATACGACCGACTAATATTTTATGCTTTAAAAGCTATGACATTACCCGAAAATGGTCCCATACGCACAAGTGTGCAGTTTATTTCGCATTTTGTTATGCAATCACGTAATTATGCACAAATGACAAATGCGGTTTTGGCTGCTGGTGAAGAAATATTACGTACTGCAATTGTTTGCGTTGCATGTGTTACGCCTCGACAACAGGTAGAAAAATTTGCTGATGTCTTCCTTGCTATTAACAAAAAATACCCAGCTGAAATGGCTGTATGGCTCAAAAATATAATACATGTAGCCAATTTTCCTTCACAATTATTAGATGAGTCTGAAAAATCAAAATTTGTTACACAAATCTTAAGGTAAAACTTCTATGTTTTGTGCATGTTTGACAACTTTTAAATGTTTTTTATTTTCAGAGAAAAAGTCAATAAACGCCTTTTGCAACAACATCTTACAGAATTTGCCATAAAAGCTCGAGGTCTTACGGATAAATTTCAATAAATTTTCATTTCACCTCGAACAACATGATATTTAACAAAGTATATTAAGTAGAATTATTTTAAACGTTTTTTTTTTAATTTTTTCTGCATTTTTCAACCTACTCAACATAAAAATATAAAATAAGAATTCATTTATGGAAATTAAGTGACTGTTAAGCGTTATTAAACAAATGAAGTGTTGTTTGCGCTTATTTACTGTACACATATACATAATATAGATATTAGTAGTAGCACTTGATATTTTGTTGCCAATAATTTCTATATCATTATTTCTCCTAATTAATAGGAAACGAATATTATCTGCGATTCTTATTTAATTATGTGTAGCTTCTATATAATGTGATAAATAATTATTATGTCTACGTATAATTTTTTTAATAATAAGTGTCAAATAATTATAATTATAATAAACTCATTTTAAGATCTTTCTCTCTTCTTGACTCGCTCTTAAAATCATCAATGTGTCAAATATTAAGCAAATAAATTCAATATTTAACTTTGTCAAAAAAAAAAAAAAGATTTTTTCAGTAAAACATATACCCCTATTATGGTTTATAATTTGACTGAATTGCATTGAAATATTTCAATTTGGTATATATTTTCGATAACAACTTTACCTTTTAAAAAGACCACAAAATTATAACTCATCAAAAGCAGTTGTAATTTCAACTGGCCAATAGTTTGCAATGGGTAAGTTAGGTATTATTTTGAACGTTACAATATAATCCTTAAAATTTGAGTTTATTAAAGCGGACACCACAGGATTGAAGGTAAAAACTGTTAAAATCTTTTGTAATACCTAAAATAGACCGAATAGCCTAAAGAGATATTCAAAATAATAACCTAGGGAACACCAGAAAGCGTTTTGATTTTGTGTTTTTAAAAACGAACAATTACAAAACTCGTTTATCAGATCAAAGTTCAAATAATTAAATTTAAATAAATAAATATTTGCTTTGTAGTTCAAAGTCAAATAGCATAATGTGTTATAAGGAATCTTTAGGAAAAGAGTATTGCAAAGTTTGAAACAAACAAAAATACGTTTTTTTATTAAATAATGTATATATTTTATTATAAACTTATTTCCTTATATTTTATCAATATAATTTTATAAAAAAGCATTTACAACAATGTTGACATACATATAATTTGTGTGTTTTGTTAAATTAACTTTTATTTTAATTTTCTTAAAACTGCCTTTTGGTTTTATAATTATTGTTTTTGTTTTATAAAATATATGTTAGATATATATTTCTTTTTGCATTTTTAGTTTAAATCATTTGCTTTTCGCTTCATTATTAATAATTATACGTTTTATTTTTTTGTTTTACACATTATAATAGTATGTAGTTCTTATTTGTATTAGATATTGTTCTGTTCGGATAACTTTTTTAAAAGGTTTCTTTGTTTATCTATTTATATTAACTTGGTATTTTATTAATTTATTCAATAAATTTAATATGAAATCAAAAGTGGTTTTATATATGTATATGTAAACAAATATATTAATGCTTATATTATATACATATATGAATTACACTCTGTAACAAATAAATAAAACTATTTTCATAGCTATAAGTCTCTTAAAATTAAATTATTCTCCTACTATTGTTTCACTGTAAAAGAAGAAAAAAAAAATTATATATTTAAATTAGGTTTTTTTTCGAAATCATAATTCGCATAAAATAATTTTATTTATTTATTTTCTGTAGATCTTATCATGCTTTTTAGGCAAAGAATTATGGTTGCAAAAAACATCGCATCATTTTTCATGCAAACAAAAACTTTGTTATAAATAAACTGAACTTCATGCTATAAATTTAAATTATACTTTTATAAGAACTTAAGCAAGGTTTACATTTAAATTACATTTTGCTTTAGAAATATTTTAGAATAAAAATTAATGTTTTTTATAAATAGGAGGTGGTTAAGTATGTATAAATTTGTATTATGATCTTTGCATATACATTTTAAAAACATGATTATTATGCAATAAATTGGTTGAAAAATATGAAGAAAAGGCAAGAAATTCACATAATAAATGGTCTAAAACTTATTTGAATTGTCTGAAGTAACTAAGGCCTATGAAAATAAGTAAGACAGTTTTTAATTTCCTTTTATGTATATCTTCCTCATTTTTTATTTATAAATGAGAAATACGAGGCCTAAACAGTTTTATGAGTTCAATTTCCTGAATTTAAATATCAATAAACATTTATTAAAAACTATATTTACTTTACATGAACTATTCGCGTAGCAAGAGAAATAATTGTATTTAAAAAAAACCGAAAAGTGACTAGAAGCGTAGATGATAGAAAATATCCTAATTGTGCTTCTGCTTAAGTATATGACAAAGATGAAAACGAACTTGTTATTACTTAATGTAGGATTTTTCCATTCCTAGTCATTTTTTATGTTTTAATATATTATATTTTAAATTATGCGTAAATTCACAGATTTTATTAATAACCCTTCTCGTGTGATATATTAAATATATATATAAATCTTAAATCTTTTGTTATATAAATTAAACACTAGCGTTTGCAGCACGACGATCAATTTGTGTTTTTATTTTTTCAATAAGTAGCTTGAATTAAAATGCAAAAAAGTGGTCTTAACACATGTTTGCATCTGGTGGCGTTTTTAAGTAATCATCGGGTCTTTTGTGCTCAAATAGGGCACGTACAGTGCCGCTGTCTGCTGGCAAATCAGATTTTCTCCTAAGCAACGGCTTATCCTTATTATGTGGCGATTTCTGAGAATTAAAATTTATACACCAAGTAATAAATATATTTAATTAGTATCTAGTATAAAAAAATATCAATGCACAGTACTTTACACAGAAGTAGTGGTAGCACATATAAATTTATATATTAAAACAGTGCTTTGAATTATAAATTAACTATGTTTACCTCCTCTATCTACAATGTTAGTATTTTTTGAGCCACCATAATTTATGACAAGCAAGCAAATACGCTAAACTAAACACACACTAGAGTTTACCAAAAGGATAAGGTTCGAACAATTAATGGAAACATTAGAAAATTAAAAAAACTAAGCTATAGAACTTATAACTAGTTTAATTTATGTGTTTTGAAAAATATTATTAATTTATTAAAGTTTTTGTTAATCAAGTTACATTTATGTGTTTAACAATATGAATACAAAGATTACACTGTTTACACGTTACAACCGTTTATTATTTTATAAGTCTTGATACACATACCTCACGATTCTCTTGGACAGAACTGCGAACTTGTAACGATTGCTGCTGCTGTTGCTGTTGTTGTTGCTGTTGTTTTTGTCGGTCTTCATAATCTAATTTATCATATGTAAGATCGCAATTGTCATTATCTTGATCAAATTCGTTTTGACTGCTAGAAATACTCAAAGTATCCATCTGACCAACAATTTTACTCCATTCTGGATTGGTTTTTGCCATATTTTCAACTTGTTGCCAAAGTCCCTCACGTTGAGCAAACTTTTCTATCTCTCTTAAAAATAAAATTAATTTCAAAGCAGGACAAATTAAGAAATAGGAAAACATTTATTCTTGTGACTTTTTTAAACTTACAGCTGTTTTTCTTGTCGGTAATTTTTGCTACATTCGTCAAATAAACGTTGATTCATTTCCATGAATAATTTTAAAGCATTGTAGATGAGACCATGTATTGTTTTATTCCAGTGTGTTTTCGAATTACGATTTAAGGCAGGAAACATTATCGGTAAAATAACCTGAGAGTTGTCCGATATTAAAGACATTATATATTCATTATTCCAATAATATAACGCCCGTTCGGCAACTTGAAAATGTGGAGAGGAAACACACTTAGCAATTTGTCGAAACAGTGGTACCATCACTTTCTGAAACTCAGCTGGTTCTATAACATCCAATAATTCTTCGAGTTCATTTAAAAACATAACTTCTTTTGGACTGTGAGTTTTTGGCCAGAATTTTAAAAGGCTCCTTAAAAGAAAAAAAAATGTTAATATACATTTTAACGATATTACATGCATTTTTAGCATACTTAATTACTGGTTCTGCTAGACTTGGATCCTTTTCTAGGAATTGAACCACACAATAGGTCAATTGCGGGTGATAAACAGAAAGACTTTTAGCTTTATGCAGTGGTAATAAAACTTTAAGCAAAAATTGTTTATGCTCTTCCTTGAGAGGCAAAGCAAAACCATTTATTATACTTCCCAAAATTTCTAGAAGCTCAGCGATGCCATTATGATGCTCAGTTTCGTAAATAAATCTTAATATTTATAAAAATAAGAAAAAAAATGTACGCTCTATATTTTGAAATTGTCACTTTAACTTACCTGTAGAAAACATTGTTTATTTGTTTTCGTATAAATGCCCTCAAGCCCAAAAATTTTCCATATATACGATGTAAAACAGTCTTTAAAAAATCACGTTCTCGAGGATCCTCCGAGTCAAATAATTCCAGCAATTGCAAAACAAAATGATGATCTATGTAACGTTTGGCAATGTTGGGTTGAAAATCAGGTGATTCTAAGAAACGCAAAAACAATTCGTAAACAAATTGCAGGTGCGGCCAAGAAGTCTCCAATGTTGGTTCATCTTCTTCCGGATCAAATTCGGCACCATTTGGATTTGATGACGGCGGCAAAGTACGAAATAAGTTGACAGCAAACTATTTTGACAACGAAGAAAGTTAAAAATAAATATAAATAAAACTTAATTTTGCTCTCAAATTTTAACCTACCATGTTGATTGCCTCCGGGTAAATGGCTTCAGTAATAACATTATTTTGATTAGATAAATATTCAACCATTTCATGAAGTGCCGCCCTTTTTACCTCCTTCCATTTTAGGTCGCTTAATGGCTCGGAAAAATCGAACAGTGTACAACATTGTCTTATTTTTTGTATAAAAAGTTCTTCCCTCTCATTGTCCGGCGTTTCTGTGACAAAATCAAATAATAATTGTTATTTATTTATAATATTATGAAAATAAGAAAAAATAAATAAAAATGTTAATTAAATAAAACTCAACATTTATAATAGCACATTTCTATTAATGAATAACATTTTATTTGACTGATTTGCTGCTCATAATGTGGCTTTTCTTGTATAATGTGGCTTTCTTTTCTTGAAGTTTTAATTTTCAAAATTTTAATTAAAGTATATTTATCAATGATGCAAATATCTACGAAAATGTTACCTTTATTTTGCTAAATTCTATATGTAAACTGTTGCCTATATCTATATGAAAATGCTTGATGTCTTATTAAATTTTCAACAAGATTAAGTGAAAAGAAAATATCAAAATATATGTAAGTACTTCAGTAAATGAATTTTCTGAATAATGTCTTAATGCGGTTTTTCTTTCGTCAATGGTAAAATGAATACAATTTTTGTTTTTGCTTTGCATTTGTTATTTGTTTTTATTTTAATTTTCTACACCTTCTAGGAAAACTTGGCAAATTGTCAATTTATCTTATTGTTATATTGTAACAACAAAATCAAAATCTTAATTTTTGTAAACAATTAAATCACAATACATACATACACACGATATAAAATATAAAAGATATTGAATGTGAGAAATAGTGAATGAGAAAGAGAACAATTAATTTTTAAAGAATTGTGTTCGTTTGTAAATAATATTTATTTTAACATAACTATCACAACAACAATACTTTCTCCACGTACGAGTACATTCATTGTTTTTTCGGTTCTAAATTTATCAATTAGGAAGTTTTGGAAAACTATTAATTTGAATTAAAATAAAATTATTATGAACCTTTTTCTTGTCACTTTTTCATTCATTTCATGTCCAGTATTAAAACGTTTTACTTTCATTTCATGATTTCTTTTACCTACAATAATTTACAAAATTATTGTGCCAACTTAGTAGAAATAAAAAACTAAATGAAAATAAAATTAATTGAGTGCAAAAAATAAAAATAGAAAAATCGATAAACAAGATCAAGAACCTCGTAGTAGTGGTAATTGAACAGCTGCGGTCGGTGCGTGAAAAACATTTCTATCTCTTGCTCGTCCTGGACTTCCAGTGATTTGCTGCAACGTTTGGGTTATAAATGGTCGATTATTGCTGACCACTTCAGACCCGTTGACACTGGCACAATTTTCTGATCTTATATCACTGCTATTTTCATTTCCATTTTGATATTGCACAGTTAGGTCTTCTCCACAGCCATTGGCATTGATTTGTGATGATTTGATTGGTGCAGAATTCGCACAATTATTCGCGGTTCGATTTGACCTATTGCTATTATTATTAGAGGCGTTTCCTATACCCAAGGAAATACTTATACCACTTACAATTGTTTGGGTAACAGAACTTGAATTAGTATTTGATGTAGTTACGGCTTGTGATGGCAATGAGATTGATATTGATGCTACTGATGTTGTAGCAGATGCAGGTGTATTACATACATCAGTGTTATAATTTGTTGAAGGAGTATTATTAGATGCACTGCCCACATTCTTAGTAGCATTAAGAATATTTTTAATTGCTGTAGCTGCACTTACTGGAGACTGCACAAAAACATGTTTTCGGTGTTACAGTGAACAGTGTATTAAATTAAAATGGGATAAAAGAAGTTGGACATAATCATAAATATGGTTATTGGCTTAAATGAATCGTTTACATAAACTAATAATTTAATTAATATATTTTGTTCAATAGATTAATCAGATACCAAATAGAGAAAAACAAAAGAGCAAAAAACAAAAAAATACGTATACATAATGCATGTTTGTATGTAATGAGAGTAGAAAATATCTCGTCAAACCTTATTATTTGAACCAAGCGTTGACGAAGCTGTGGTTAAAAGCTGTGTTGCGGAAGTTGCGGCATTAAAATGTTGAGCCAATGTTGAAACTATGGATGATGTTGTTGCTGAAATAGAATTTACAGTCGACGGTGATGCTATTTCTCCAGAAATTGAAGAGGTAAATGACATTGCTTTTGATGTTGTTGTAGTATTAACTACACATGAAGGCGGATCTTGCTGTTGTGATAAGGATGAAGATGATGATGTTGTTGTTACTGGTATTACAAATGAATTTGATATTGATTGATTCGTCGTCGAGTTGTTAACTTCTTGGGGTTGTAATGCTGGCATTTTACTGACACACACTTTCTTAACTGCACTTATTGTAGAAAAGGAACTATTAGATAACTTTGCTTTTATTTCTTCAATATTAGTAAATTTAAATTTTGAGCCAATACTGCTGCTGCCAACATTAATATTTTCAAATTTCGTAGTTTTAGTTTGCTTTTGTATAGAATTTTTTTCATCATCAGCCAACAAATCAAGACCACTATGAAATGATGGGGATTTTGGTATACCTAAACCAAAATAACCACTCCCCACGAATGGTTGGCTAGGTAGATTTTTTGTCAGATCGCTTTTCTCAAGATTATTATTTCTGGCAATTAAACTATTTTTTAGTTCTTGATCATTTAAAGACGAAAAATAGTAAGTTGATGAACTAGTTGAATTATTGTGTTCACTTTTATTTTCTTTTGGATTTGGATTTTTATCAATTTGTTCGATATTAATGTTAACATTGGTACTCTTTTCAAATAGCATATCACTAAAGACCATCTCATTTAAAGACAATTTTCGACAAAATATTCAAAACACTTTACCTTTTATCTATTATCTTCACAGTACATACATACATATATTTATGAATTTTGTTCGATCTAAATGTGTGCTATTTTTATAATCAAAAATTTTTTTTATGGAAAATAAATGCATTCAAGCAAGGAAACATCTGCAAAACAAAACAATAAAATTATAAAATTTTAAATTTGTCTACGATGTTTTATGAAGAAGTATTTTTTTAATCGATACGAAATATTCATGTCATAGTGTCCGTTTTGCAGATTTTTTCTTAATGTTATATTTATTCTGATCAGCAATACTACAAAATATTTAAAACTCAAAAGGAATTTCTACAAAGTACTTACTGTAGAAATAGTATTAGATATACAGTGGTGTTCGATTAAATAGTCACAATAATCAAAAATTTTTAATCCAATACTATCTAATAAATTCGAAATTCAGTGTGATAGCTAAAACTTAAAATAAACCAAATAAATAAAAAAAATTTAAAATTATACTAAAAATTATATATAAATATAATTATAATTATATTTATAATTATATATAAATATAATTATAAATATAATTATATAATAATATAATTATTTATAATTATATATAAATATAATTATAAATACAATTATATATAAATAATTATATATAAATATAATTATAAATATTAAAATTATATATATATATATATATATATATATATATATATATATATATATATATATATATATATATATAGTGCACTCGGGATAACGCCAACTCTTGCTTTCGTCAACATCGTAAAACACCAACCCTTTTTTCAACATTGTCTACTCTTCAACATTGTCTAAACTTCAACCAAACCACAAAGCCCTGAAATATCAACCCTAAGCCAGCCTTTACACATGAAAGTACTACTTTCATAAAAGTTGCTATACATTCACATTTTTTGCTAACTCATTCAAATTCCATTATCTTTCAGCTCAACTTTCGACTATGTTTTCTATAAAATTATTTTTTGACACTTGCTGAAAGTAAATTGACAAATAAATAAAACAGAGTTACCGACATAATAGAATTAATCAAACTTACAGAAAAGTGATAAAGAATAATTGGGAATCAAAATTATATATACTCGTCCATTACACCAACTATAAAGGCCAAATTTCCAACTATAGATGCTCCTATTTCTCACCCAACAAGCACACTGTATTGGGATTCCACAGTTGGAAATAAATTTTCTGTTTGAATGACAAAAAACAAACTTTTGCACGGCCATCCCTTAAAATAAAGTTGAACTTGTATTCGTCTTCAAATTCATTATATGGATTTGTTTCTTTAGCAATTATTTGAACCACTATATGTTAACCACAATTATTTTACCATTTATAATAAGATATTATTCAGTCTTCATTTTGCCCCAAACCGAACTTTACGTCCTGTAACAAATTCGTAAACTAACCATATCCCAGAATGTTTTTGCCTCTATGTTTTATTGCTTTCGCTAGTTAATTGGGATCGATTTTTGTTTGCGTAAGTGACGATCACTAGCTCTATGAAAGCTAGTGTATACCCAATGATCAGCTTGTATTCAGAAAAATTCAGAAAACCATAGCACCAGCGAGCAGACTTGCAGGTTGTTCATCTGGCAGAATAACTTAAAAATAAGAAATACATTTCTGCACTATTCACCAATGTATCACAGGCTTTCAATAAACTATGGCATACAAATTTAATACATAAATTAAAAGCTTGCCTACCTTTAAATTGCTACAAATTATTACGAAGTTACCTAACTGGTCTCACATTTTGTTAGTAAGGAGGGCAATTATTTAAGCAACCCTCAGGATATTAATCCTAGAGTCCCTCAAGGAAGTATTTTGGACTCGATTCTATACTTGCTTTATACATAGATCGGATAAGACAACTTCCAATCATATCCATACGTCATCATTTGATGACTACATAGCTCAGTATTCATGAAAATCTAACAACTGCTTACCGAAATCTACAAAATTATATATATAAGCTCGAAGAATAGTTAAACCAATGAAGGATAGAACTAAATAAGCAAAAATGCATTCACGTAACTTTTCTCGACAGACGATTAACTTGAAGGACTTGAACTTCAAGTTATTGTTTTAAAAGTTAATAATACAGCCAACAAGGTGCTATGAATTACAATTATTGGGCACAGCCACATCGAAAGAATACAAAGACATAAAAACGAAAGAATACAAAGACATAAAAACGAAATTCTATGTCTGATAACCAATGAACTCTAGTACATAAAAAACTCAAACATACATAAAGATCTAAACGTGCCACTTGTTAAACCAGAAATTAGTAAATATGCAGAAAACTATTTGAAAAAGCTTGAAGAGCATCAAAATCTTCTAGCCCACAGCATATTAAATTACGGTGTTCACTTCCGTTAAAAATAAGGCACAATCATTTCATTTTCCATTACAACATATTTTTGCCTAGCATTGGCGGGTCTTAAATTAAATAATTTAGTTTAAGACTTGAACACTTACTGTTAGTTCATAGATCTGACTACCAGTAACTTCAGTCACTTAGTGTCCAATTGTTAAAAAAAAATGTGTGTGGCTCTATTTCGTCATGAAAATAATGAAAATTATAAAATAAATTTTAAAGTATAATTAAAAATAATAAGACAGCTTAAATTCTAATAATAATATATGCTGCTGTACATAACCACTGTTAAACCACTTAACAAAGCTAGACAGACAAAAAATTTACTTTTCGTAAATAACTAATTAATTTTTGCAAATATTACTAAAAGTTTATCTTTTAAACAACACTATAACAAACAAAACACATTAAACATATTAACCTGTTCTTATTTCATTTACTCTAATAAAACTTATATTGATTATATGCGTGGCCGGTATATTATGTTTTTTTTTTCTTACTTACCTTTCTATCACATAAATATCAACGTTGCAGAAAACTTTAATTTATATAAATGCAACATTAACTGTTTGCAATTTACATTTGTTCTTCTATAAAATAAATCTGTTATTAGTTAAATTTAGTTTTCTATGCGTTATATCGAATTATTTTTTGAATCGAACGACAGTAGTTTAAGAAATATAATATGAGAAAAATCAATATCTTTTTGACAGCTTAAACAAGATTTATATTATAGACATACATATATTCTTTTGCAAAATAAATGCCAAAGAATAATTTTTGAAACTGCGCAGTTGATAGTAACAATTATAATGGAAATTCTTAAACTGAAGTAACTCTTTATTTTCTAAATATAACATAATACTTAATTTTTATGTGTGTGGTATCAACACTTTGTGTTTTTCACTCTAAAGTGGAGATGTTGTTGATTTAAATTGATAAATCAACTGTTTTTTGTTGTTTTTCATTTATATAAAAAAGTTTTTTACTCCTAATTGAACATTTGTAATATGTGTCAAAAAGTTTTTCAATATTCGGTCCTTTTTAGGTGTTTAACATAGACAATTAAATGCCAAAATTTCATTTTTTTCGAGGCTGTTGTGAAGTATGCAAAAATTTTGAAAATATTGGTACATATTTCGTAATTTCGCTTTTTGCTTTTAGGCAACCAAACACCATTTTAAACTGTTTTTGTTAATTTTTTATTATTGGAATGTGTGTATTATCTAGGCTTATCTGCAGTGGATAATATGTAAATAAGTTTCAAAATTTTATACATATGTACATACATATCGCCATATGAAATCCAAAAAGCCTTGTTATATTTAAAAAACTTTACAAAAAAATAAAAAATGTTTTTAATGGAAGATAAACCGACAAATTTTATTATTTTTTATTGGGTTAAACTTAGTTAACCTTACTGCATTTGCAGAAAAATTTCCTATTTTTGTACTACTTTTAGAGATATGAAACTTTTAGTTTTAGTTTTTTCTGAAAGCCAAAAAAGCGTAAGTCACGTGTTCCTTTACTTTTAGACATTTTAGGAAATAAAATATATATAATTTGAATGGCACATTTATCTTTTTCCCAAATTGGCTAAAAATTATAAAATAGGTTAATATTCAGTTATAAGCTTATAAGTACATGAAAATATAAAAAACCGGTTTATACCCATAACTCGATATTTTATATGTAGTTAGAAATTTTTGAAGACAAATTCTTGTCTATCAAAAAAATTGCATAACTTCGTTTCAACTTCAACTTCGTTTCTTGTTTTTTTTCACCTTTTCTTACACAATCATTTCTTAATTTTAAAAAGTTGCGGGGACATGTATTTCGAGAGGGTGCATCATAATCAATCAAAAAGTCGATTTTGATTTATTTGTAACTTATGGCTTTTTGGATTCATATGACGATATAAAAATCTCTTTGATAGAATACACTTACATACATAATTAAGTTCATTTACAAATGGTTTATAAGCACACTTCAACTGTTTTCCAGTTCTAGCCAGTTTCAGTAAGTTCCATCCTCATCTGAAGAATTATGAAGTGAAATTTTGTATTTTTAAAAGAATTTACAAACAAAACGTACTTAAGTAAAAATACGTGAAATTCCCAATAGCGTTATTCTTCGTTAAATACTCGTCATAGGTCAGGTTAATATTATATCACAACATTTTTTTTCTAAATTGTATTGGTCTGCAAAGGTGTTTTACTACTACTCTAAATACATTTGATTCTGTGGTTTACACTTGTTGCTATTGTAATACTTTAACAATAATAGCAAATAATGAAATTAAAAATAAATAAAAACGTTATTTTCAACTAAAAGTAAATTTGTAAAAGAAACTCAATTCCAACCTCATTTGTCCTATTTATAATATGTATGTATATGAAGTTGGAACAGAGTTTCCTTTAAAAATTTACTTTTTAATTTAAATATGTATATACATATACATATATTTAAAATATGTATAATATCAAAGGAAGTGTTTTTTCAATTCATATAATTAAAAAATATTTAATAAACATAAAAAGTGTTGATTGAACATATAAAACAAAAAATCAGTCAAATAAACAATATTAAACTTTAATATTACCATAAGAGTTAGTTTACTTACTCTCATTTAAAGGAGGCAGTGGTGTAAGTTCGCAATTTTTTGATACATTGTAACGTGAACTACTTTGTCGTTTTTCTTTTTTTATAAGAGGTGTAGTTGTTATATCTATACCCTTCGTTATTGGTGAAACGGGAGGTGGGGTTCTTTTGTTTTCTTTGTTGGCCTGTAGGTAAACAGTGAGAGAAAATAGCCTTTTAAAATATAAATTAATTTTTTTTTTTTTAATTTATAAAACCATTTTTCTGTGGCTTCCGCTTTAGTGAAAAAAAAAATTCTGTAAAATGTAATATTGTGTTCAAATATTTTAATAAGCTTAATTTATGTTCTTAATACTTTATTTACTCAAAAAATGTCGGAAATTTATTAAAAAGAGTTTTTTAGTCAAATGATTAAATAAATGTTCTATTCTTATTGTTAATTTGAATATAAAATTATATTCAGGAAAAAACTGTAGAGAAAACATTCAACAAAACAATAATAAGAAAACTTTTAATATGAAATGAAACAGTTAACAAATAACTTACCTCTAAGTTTTTACTTCCACTTAGTAGAGGAGTAGATGAAGTATTTGATGTTCCCGCTATTGTGGATGTTGTTATATTATTGCTGTTACTTTCCTTTATCCCATTAGTAGCAGCGGTTTTATTGCTAATATTATTATTATTATTAACTGCTTCTGCTGTTTTAGAAGCCGAGGCAGTTTGGAACGTTGATGCCGCCTTATTATCCATAATGTTTGAAGGAGCCTCTTTTTATCGCTATGCTTTAGTTCTCCTCTAGGCTTTTTGTTTTGATAATTTTTTCTACGCACAAATTTTTGGCGTTAATGTTAAAAAAAAAATACTTGCAATATGAATATGTTATCGATTCGAAAACATAGAATTACCGTTAACACACAGACTCTGACCACTTTAAACAAAAAAGCAAATAACGAGTGAACTGGAAAAACAATGAAAAGCATACGATTTACTTTAAGTACATAAGATGAATATTGCTTTAATGACATGTTATCAAAATAAAAATGTAACATGTACCATTAAAATAAATATACAAATTTTACTTCAGTTTCATCAAACATTCTTTTTGAGTATGAATCTTCTTTAAGATTTTAGAACTTTCTGTTTACTGCTATTTCAGTTTAGGTTATGTAGAAAAGCCGGTGCTACGCACCCCACCCAGACACCACAAGATCGTGCATTGTGGAAGCCTTTCGAAACAAAAATAAAAGGGAAGTAAGGAGGGGATGAAAAGGTAATCAAAGATGGTGTCAAACAAAGAAAGTAAAAGTTGAAATATGGGAAAGAAGGATTAAGAGATAGACTATAATAGAAAAGACATTTGACCCTTACACAGTGTGCCACCTCACCAACTAGCATCACAAGAATCACCGGCCAATCAACCTAATCCTGCGTCTCTGTAGCGCCGTGCAAAGGATGCGATCCACTGTCTGGTTTCAACTCATTTCCACACACACCGCAGAAATCGGTGGTGCTAGTATCCCATAGCCTAGTCCTTGCTCTTAGAGCGCAGTGTCGCGTCAGAATTCTAAAAGGCTCCCTACTTAAATTCAGATCCCATTTCGTCCTTATGTGGTCGAGTTTAACCCAAAGCAGTCTGCAGATTCTGCACTCTTCCCTGCCTCTTCAGGAATATTGCTATTTTAGGTTTGTAAAATATTTTCTTTAGCAAGTTATACAGAAAATGTTTTTTATTTATTCACCAGCTTTTTTAAGTGATTAGAAGTAACAGCAATTTATATTTTTATGCTTAATTATCATGTTCTGAATATAAAATGAACTGAAAAGTTTTTAATGATATACCCACAGTACAATACAATCCTCATAAAATATTTCAAAAATATTAAAAGTTAAGCGAAAAATAAATTATATTAATACTGTAAACTTTGTTGTAAAAGAATAATTTTTTAAGAAGAATTTAATTCAATCTCTCTCCGGCTTTGCTTCAGTAATAACAAAATATATTGAAATATATGTATGGTAATTGTTTTAAGCTTTTAGGTTTTTAGTTTATTAGGTAATAACATTTTACAAAATTATGAAAAATGTTTCTTTAAAATGTAAAATACGACATAAGAAGTAAATTTATTACAATTTTTAAAGAAGCAAATATTCATATTATAAAAACTTAACATGTTTCAATTAAGGTTAGTATGCATTGAGGAGCGAAACATAATTCTTCATTTAGAATGAAATCAAATGCACCGTTCAAAATACAAAATAATACAAAAAATATGATATTTATAAGAAAAATAGATACATATGCATATGAATGGCTTTTATAAAAAACGACTAAATAAATGTCAGAAGAAAAGTTGGGTTATCATTGCACTCCTATGGCTTTTTAATTAGTTTCGTGTATAATTAACATAGAAGACCTTTGGCTTTTTTGTAAACTTTTCGTATTTTTTAGAGATATCTTTGTACACCCAATTGTTTTTACACGGTGGACACGTTCCAGGAAAATTCCATGTGAAAAGGGTATGCAGTACATAGAAAAGGAAATTGAAAGGGTATTGGTTCCACATCTTTCAAAACTTAATAAAATATGTACTTAAGAATCGTAATAAAAACGGACTCTGATTTTTTTTCTACACTTTGTTATTTCAAAACCGTGTGAAAAATTACCGTTTGAAAATTAAAATTAAATTAACTTACATTAAAATCGAACATCTAAAATCTCTTATTATTCGTATTTTCTATTATAATTTGTTCTATATGATTTCTAATTTTTGACAAGCTAATATACAGCGTTACAAAATGCTTGACTATTTTCAATGCATTTCTAATTGCTTAATTACTCTTAAAGAAACACAGTAAAAGTAAACAGCAAAATTATAAATTTGTTGTTTTGCTTCAGTTTTTAACTCTTCCTGTACACTTCTTAACCATTTTTCTTCTTCTATTTCTTTCTCTGTCGTACCTCTCTCATTTCCTTTTTTCTTTTCTGTTTCGGGGAAAGGACTTTCCACAATGGGCCACTGTGGTCTCTGGGTGGGGAACTTCGGTGCCGCCTTTCCTACCTACCTACTTACCTTCAGTTTTTAGCTTCAAATTAATTAACTGTGTTGCTGAATGCTTACTGAAAATTTGAAAAATAATAAGCAAAAGGAAAAAGCAAAGACAAAAAAGTAAAATAGTAAATAAAATGTTTGATCAGCAAAGCTACTATTTTATCAAAAATTAATTTTGCTGTAAGCAATAAGTTATTGTTATTTTATATTTACTTAACTGTTTACTATTGCGACTCTTTCACCAATAACATGATAAAAAATTAGAAATCAGAGTTGGAATTAAAATAAGTGAAAAACAATTTAACGAAACGACAAACGGTCATGAAATTCAAACAACAGCAAAGTAGTCAATGAATAAGTACTAAACAGTTAAGCAAGAGCAAACATAAAGTAAACTACAACGTATTGCTTACAGCAGTAGCAATCCTTGATAAAGTGGTTACTTTGTTGACTGCTTAAGCAGAGAACATACACATAGTCAGTTATTTACTATTTTACTTTTTGATTTTGCCTTTTACTTTTCCTTATTATTATCTAAAGTTTTCAGTAAGCGTTCAGCAACACAGTTATATAATTCGAAGCTAAAAACTAAAGCACAGCTAAAATTTTAGTGCTGTTGCTAATTTAAAGCAAGCAATTTATACCCTGCTTAAATATTTTACTCAATGAATTATTAAATTTTGTGTTCTTCTTGTATATCTTCATGTATGTATATTTCAAATGTATCCACACAAATTTAAAGTTGAAAAACTATGTAATTAATTTCTAAAGATTCTCTCTAAATTTTACATGTTGCAAATGATTTTTGGGCCTATTCGTAAACGCATCACTGTACTGCGTCACGCCATTTAGTGCTTAAAACAACCTAACTTCACTAATTAAAATTCAGTGCTGCCACATTTTATTGTTTTCGTAAAAGTTTGGCGTCGTGAAGCAGCGTAGTGATATTTTTACGTACAAGTCGTTATTCTTATTGTTTTGTTCTTTATGCAAAAATTTACTAATATTTTTAAAATCGATATACACTTTATTTTAGTGATTAATATCTAATAAATATATTAGCTTAACACGTTGGCTGCTATGAATACCACCAGTGGCTGTTCAAACGCAAGTCAAAATTTTCACATTGATTTTTATTTTTAATAATTTTATTAAATTATTTATCACAAAAAATGTAATATATGTACATAATAGGTACATTAATATAAAAAACTTACAAATTATTTAGAAAATTAATGATTTGTGTTAAAACAGTCCAGACATAATGCGGGCTTCATCACAATGGGTAAACACTATTTCAACCAATTCACACGGCTTTTTTTTAATAATCCTTTTTTTCGTAACAATTATACGTACAACTATGGAAACTAAAAACAGTAATACATTTGTGGCCACCGGTGGTACACATGGAACTACACAAGACGACAAAAAGACAAAAATTACTAAGGCAATTGTTTTTTTTTTTTGTAATAAATTTTTTTTAACTTTATGTTTTGTACCGTGGCAGTCGACGTGTTAAAGGAAATGAACCAACTTAGTATTACTAAACTATTTTTGTATAGGAATGAATCATTAATTTTATTTGAAATTAGAAATTTTTCCGTGTATCTCCTATAAAAGAACACCAAATCTGGTCCATAAACGCATACCACTTTTTAATAAAAAACCATGATCAATTTAATTTATCGTCTATGATCCATAAACCCATTAATAAAAATTGTTTGTTAAAATTATGTAAATCGTTATTAATTTATATAGAATCAGCCCACTTTTTAAGCGAAGAATTCAAAACTAAACAATTGCGGATTTTTTTATATGATTGAATATGATATTTGTTAAGATGATACTTTTGGTTAGTGTTTTTTTATTTTTTTAAGGACTTAACAATGAATAAATGTGTTTTAAGTTTTGTTTTAATTAATTATTTAAACTTTTATGGGAACTTTTCAGTTCAACTTCAAAACATGTACTTGGTTTTGCTCTCCACTGTATATATAAAAATTTTTTCATCTTTAAGATGGATGTGCGACTCTCGAAAATATGTTGTTTTTCGCGCTTTTAAATGATTTCAATAATTTAACTCGATTTATTAATATCCTGACTCAAATTCAATGTTCATAATTTAAATATTTAAAATAAATAATAATAGCTATAATAAATAAACTTTGTTCCCTTTACCTATTTTCTTATTTATTCTACTAACTTTTAGTAGCACTGAAAACACTGTGGATAAGTGTATTAGGAGAGAGTAGTTATTTTAATCAAAACAAATGGCGGACAGAAATAGGCAACAAGTATAAGTACGTATGTGCTGTTGTAAGTGTATGTGTGTTGGTATATGTGGTAGAAATCATCGCAATAGATGTTTTCTTTTATATAAAATTGTATATATTATTTAAATTTGTTTTTGATAAATTAATAGATGCTTGTGGTCAGCGCACTTTAGAATACGATTTAAACAGAATATAAAGAAATTTTTAAATATATTGCTTAATAAATAGTTATACGCACCCCTAAACGATGAAATATTTTATTAAATTTTTCTTTACCCCGATAGAAATTTGAAAACATTAATATACAATTTTCCGTATTCTAATGCTTAAGTTGTTGCAGTTAAAATATTTATATACAGCACAGCACCAAAAGAGAAATATACTAGATGTAGTTGAAAAAGACTAGGTGTAAAAAGAACAATTATTGTAATACGGGTGGGGGATCGCGCAGCGTTTAAGTAACACACACGACACACGCACTTATAAACGCGTTTGTCAACCTTTTTAAGTTTTCTCTTATTTCTTTTCTTTCTTCTTTTAACAATTATTTATTTCAATTTTTAACATTCTCTTTTTTGTTATAATTAATAGGAAATTACGGGTTGTGAATCTTTTTCTTTTCTTTGTACTTTTTTGATCGCCCCTTAAAGGCAACAGAGAAAGACAAAGCAAGTCTTAGAATTTTATTCGAGTAACTTTATTCCGTGAATATAAGCCACCTTCATAAACTATTTATATTAAAATCACTTCCTGATATTAAATTTTATCAATTAGGTAATTTTTGTGAACAATTTTTTTTGCAAATATTTTTTTTGTTCGTTTGCGAAACTACCGCAACGTTGCAACGAGTCAAATGACTGAACTAGGAGTGTTGCCAGCCTTGAATAAGAAAAATCATACAAAAATAAATAATGATTACTTTGTGTGCAACACCTGAGCAAGAAATACCAACTGAATAATTCTAGTATTAAAAAAATTACATTTTAAATATATATGGTTTTTCTAAGGCATGTTAATCAATTAAAAACAGAACTTCTACTTATTAACTTTAAAGACTTAAATATAAGAAGTATTTTAATATTTATTTTCTCGCATTGCCACTTAATATTTTGGACATAAGCTTGGCAACCCTGTTAGCATCTGTTTATATTGTTGATAAAATAACTTCTACACCACATATGCATGAACAATTTTTCGTCTTTTTTAAAAATTATTAATTACATTTAAATATGCAAATAATAATAAAAGTTTTAAAGGGACAGGATTGCACCTTGGATGTAAGTATTGTTATTATATAATTTTGATACAACTTAGTTTGTATATACCTTCATAGGTCTCTCCGTCGACTAGCATTCACCAGGTTAAACAAAAAATTGAAGAAATTTTAAATATTCCAATTGCTTCGCAAAAACTTTTACTATTGGGCAGAGCCTTGAATGATGAACAGACGTTGTCCTCCTATTCCAATATAAAAGATGGTACAAAACTTAACTTAATAGTTATGAAACAAGAAGGACTTCGGGATATAATATATCGGTCATTTCGCAAATATTACAATGACAATCAATCGGAAACTTTCACACGCAGATTTATGGCCGACTTTGAAGACAAACTTAAGGGTCTTAGCTTAGATGACATCGAACGTTTAGCGGAAAATGTACTTTAAATAATCAGTTTGACATAAATATAACCCACAGTTTTTATGTTTTTTTATTTTATTTGAAATAAACTTGGTCCAGCATGTGTTTGGCAACACTTTTTTTATTGTTGTCTTTCATTTTACGTTCGCATATTTTCACGTTTTTTTTTTTACTATTTGACTGAATTAGTTTTCGGTGGCAGTAGAAGGTGCAAAAATGCAAATAGCCCGCAACTTATTAGGAAATTCCTTGTTAAAGAAATATACTGTGCGTCAGATATCCACATCAATTCGTGCTATGGCTCCCATAAAGGTATGTAGTAGGCTGTTAATAGTGATCAATATCTTATAAACATAAAAAACAAATTTTTTATAAATTATGTAATTTTACTTCCTAATCAAAATAAATCTAAGCAAGAGATATAAATTGTACAAAAAACCATTTTATTATACACAGATTTTGTAAATATACATACATACATAGATGTACATTATTTGGTTGTTTTTAAGCTCTAATTTATTTAGATAATCTAAAAAGTGCAATATGCATGTATGCAATTACAAACCAAGATATTGTTTAATCAATTCTATTAAAGCATTTCATTAGATGTATATGTGGTCATGTGAAATCTAAAAAGCCATAAGATACAAAAAATTCAAAATCGAAGCACGAATGTTTACACTTTACGATTAAAAACAACGTTCTTATAAGCAATATTCTACGCTTAAAATAAATGTAAACTATTTGAAATGTAACTTAGAGCTTTTGAGATTTCATATGACGACATGTACCTATATAAGAAGTATGTTGACTTTATTTTTCTAAAGGTTGGCGATAAAATCCCTTCTGTTGATTTGTTTGAAGATTCGCCAGCTAACAAAATCAATACTGGCGAATTGGCATCAAATAAAAAAGTTATAATATTCGGTGTGCCAGGGGCTTATACTCCAGGGTGTTCAAAGGTATGTATGACCTGTATATTAATTAGAAATAAATTACTTGATAAGTGTGTTTATATGTTTTAGACTCATTTGCCTGGTTATGTTACTTCTGCTGATAGCTTGAAATTACAACAAAATGTAGATGAAATCGTTTGTGTTTCTGTTAATGACCCATTTGTTATGTCTGCCTGGGGTAAAGAACACAATGCTGGAGGCAAAATTCGCATGTTGGCTGACCCCGCAGCTACATTTGCTAAAGCTTTAGATCTTACTATTGATCTACCTCCTTTAGGTGGTGTGCGTGCTAAACGATTCTCCATGGTAGTAGAAAATGGCGAAGTTACGGAACTTCATGTTGAGCCAGACGGAACTGGTTTAAGCTGCTCCTTGGCTAATAACATTGGAAAAAAATAAATCGAATTTGCTTGTATATGTAATCAGTTATTAAACTATATCAATAAAACATAAGAATGTCGTTAATTTGAATTAATCTAAAAATAAACCAACTTTTGCGTTAGATTACTGCGTAGGGAGTACTGCTTATTTTGGTTTATAGAAATCTTTCAATTTGTGAAAATGCCTTATTTTCAACTTTTATCTACAACTATCCCACTAAAAAGCTTTTTGTTTTAAAAACACGACCTATTGATTAAAATGTTTTTTTTTTTTTCTTTTATGTAGTATATCACGACAAATTACTAAGCCATTTGTTTGTAACATTAAAATTAAAGTATATTTTTTATAAAAAAAGAATATATATGTTCAAGTCATCGGTTATCAGTATTTGGCGCCAGTTTTTGAGACAGTAATTTACCATAACCACCTCGACCAGCGTCATAGTCGGTACGATACTCATCGCGTACTTGTCCCCCAGTTTTACCGCGACCATACTGGCGGCCTTCGACAAAACCTGCATCCCAATCTACACGAATAATACGATCATCCAAACGGGTTCCATTCACATATCTATAAATAATTAAGTTTAGTTAGACTGACTACGCTGTTGTATTATCCAACAAATATTTAATACAAAATTGTACCTCATTGCCATTTCAGCTTCACTTCTCTGGTAATATTCTACAAAACAGAATCCACATGGTGTTTTTTTATACTTGTCTAGGCCCATTATGATACGTCTTACCTCACCACATCTTGAAAACAATTCGTGAATTTGTTCCTCGGTTGTGTAAAATGATAAATTACCCACATACAATGTGCATGATTCCTTGAGTGAACGTTCTTGTTCAGAACGGGAGCCCTAAAAGTACTATTAGTAGTAGTCCAGTAAATAAAAATTTTCATAACTACCTTAAAATGTTGATCACGGTATGAACTTAGGTCTATGGAACTACTCGACATTTTGAATTATTTAATGATTACTTTAGAAATATCTAAATTTTTTGTTTACTTCAGTGAAGTCACAAAAACGCCGCTTTTATTTTATACTTGTCAAAATAATTTATTGTTGTTTTGATATCACATAAAAAAGGTAAGAAAATAGGTTGGCAATATATGATTCCGTGTCAAGAATTGTAAAAACAGTGTTGTTATTTGCTCGAACAGAGAAAAAGCAGAGAGAAAATACTTATTTAGGATAAATTTTGTTTTATTTTCTATTGCATATATATGTATACACTTTGGTTACCATATAATTAAAAAAAGTTATTCTGTGATAAAATGCTATTAATTTTTATTTAAATTAATATTTTGTTTGACTCAAAACAGTAAAATGGAAGGTTTTGTACCCGAAGACAAATACCAAAAATTGGCAAGTGAATATGCTAAGGTATGTTATAATGAATGAACAGGAAACAAGAAACGAAAAGTATTTTAATAATACATACGTACTCTAAACGCCCATTATTCATTAAAAAATAACTAACCAAAAATCATTTATTTACTAAATAATTTTAAATACTAAAGTTAAGAGCTCAGGCATCAGTTCTTAGAAAAGCTTTACTAGAGGAGCAGACGAAGAGCTCAACGTTAAGGGATCAACTTAAGCAGAAAGAAACTACGTTAAGACGGGCAGAACAAGAAATTGATTCTCTTGGTTTTCGAAATAAACAGCTTGAACTACGTGTAGCTTCTTTGCAAGATGAATTGGCTACCAGTGAATCAAGAAAAAAGGAAAAAGATAACAAACGAAAAGCAAATAGCGATAAAAATGATATGCAACAAGTGAATTTGAAGAGTAGGCCTAAAGATGGTGGCGATATTTCTCAGGACTCCTTGATATTTGAAGAATTGCAAAAGAAAATTATAGAAAATGCAGAGCTAACCTCATTGGTAATTTCAGGGTATATTTTTAACGGTATATTTTATTATATATATAATTTTAACTGTAGATTGATGACAAAGAAAGAAGCTTACAAATGCATTCAGAGCATATTAAAAGCATGGAACAAATGATAGAAAAACGTAACATTGAACACTCCGAAGTAGAAAAACGCCTCAGAAAAGACTTGGAAACTTTACAAAATCGCAACCAAGAACTAGAAACTAAGCTTGTGGAAGCTGCTAGTATGGTGTGTAAGACAATATAATAATTTAATTATCCCGAACTGTTTTAATAAAAAGTTACCTTTATTAGCTAGGGAGTGAAGATGCTTTGAGCGCATCAGGAAGTGATTATGCACCTTGTCAAAGTAACAGTAACCAAAACCAACAAATTTCGCAGCAAACGACGACGTCAGAATGCCGCATAACAAATTTAGAAAAAGAGGTTGCGCATTGGAGATCTCAGTATGAATTGAATAAACTATACAGTGAAACCATAAATTCAAAATCTAAAGGTGATACAATTATAAATCATTTTTCCGGAAAGTTATTTAACTGCAATTGCACTACTGCAGCGGCAGGAATTAGTTCGGTTTCTTCGCTTGCCGATGGAAGAAGGTTAATTTTAGAATCCTATGGAACGTACAATTATATTTATTTTTAACATTATAGGGCAACGGATTCAAAAACTGACCAAATCATACCAACCACTAAGGAACTATTATTGTTTAATAATCTTGGCAAAAAATTTGAAGATTTTCTAAGGGAAAAACTTTTAGCAGAATCTCGTCTGAGTAGCTGTTTAACAGAGGTGGAACATTTACAGAATTGCTTGGAAAATGCCACACATGAGCTTAAGGGTAAAGACGAACAATTGGAGAGCATTAATCGGGCTTTGCATTTACTTGAAGAAGATTTGGTAAAACGAATAATAAATGGGTTTTCTATGTAGATACAAAATTTATAAAAATTTTTTTGTAGACTACAACACGGGTAAATTACGGTGAACAAATAAGTGTATTGACTGAGCAAGTCATTAGTCTTAGTGAACAACTAGCTGCCTGCAAGTGAATAATTATACGTATGTAAAACCAGGATAGCACTAAAGTTTTTTGTTATTGCTTTCTTACTTGTATACTTAGTATAATAGTCTAAAATAAAATAAAATAATTGTATATATAAATTAATGAATTATATAATGAAGTTTTATTAAAAAAATATATATATATAACAGCAAAAGCAAATTAATATTTATCATTTAGTCTACTTTTATAGCAAAAGAGGCACCGCAAGAACAACCTTGTTCTGCCAAAGGATTTGCTAACATTCGAAATCCTGAACGTATTAGTTCAGTATGGTAATCTACTGTTGCACCATTACAATATTCTAAGGAGACGTTATCTATAACCACTTTTGCCTTTTCTTCTCCGAACTCCAAGTCATCTTTATTCATTTTATTATCCAAATCAAATTTATATTGGAAACCAGAACAACCGCCACCTTCAACAGTGATTCTTAAAAAACTTCCATCTTGGCAAATTTCTCTTAGTCTCTTTATACAAGAATCACTAACTAACAGTTTGTTTTCTTTGCTGGAAACGGACGCCCCGCTGCTTGCAAATTTTAATGAACTGCTAATTGCTAAATTTTTTTGTAGCGTTAATATCGGAAGGCTAGGAATATATTGAGAGTTAAAAAATATACGATTTATATTATTATTCATTAAATTTACGTTTTAGATACAGGTCTCAAAACATTTCGTAACAAAGACATATTTATTTTTTATTTTATTCGTGTTTTTTTATAACATTTTTATGCAATTTTTTGTCTAATTATTGAAATAGCAATCAAAACAAAAACATATGATATCAAAATTGGTAGGTATTGCCAATTACTGCAGACAAGTGGAAAACAAATTTCAGAAAACTTTGATTTATTTTGTACATTGTTACTTGTAAAAAGTAAAAACGTCTGTTTTTTCTAGTATTTCGCTACACTTAAAAAGTTTTAAAAGTTAAAAAAATTAAAAATAAAATCAATACTTTGTTTAATTTTATTAACCAAACGTTGTCAAATTCGTTACTACTAAAAACCTGGCAGCCATTTTTACAATATGGTTGGTAACTCAAATTTGTAAGGTAAACAAAAGCATGTTTTAAATATCAATGTGTTTTTAAATGCACGTGTAGTAAAGCAAAATCGTATTTATTTGTAAATAGATATATTAAAAATAAATTATGTCTAGGAGACCTGAACACTCGGCGCCACCAGAAATCGTAATTGATTTAAATTGCTATAAATATTGATTTATATAAATGATAATAAATTTTTTGATAATTTTAGTTCTACAACGATGATGAAGCCAGGAAATATTCTAATAAGTAAATAAAGGCATTATATGCTACATATATATATATATATATATATATATATATATATATATATATATATATATATATATATATATATATATATATATATATATATATATATATATATATATATGTAATATTATATATATATTATGTATACATATTAACGAAAAGTTTTTCAATTTTTTGTAGCACCCGTATTATTGAAATTCAAGTAGAAATGGCAGAAAGAGCTCTGGAACTGCTGGCCCTTAATGAAGATGAGTCGTGTTTAATACTTGATATTGGTTGCGGTTCTGGTCTGTCTGGAAGCGTTTTGGAGGATAATGATCATATATGGATTGGTGTAGACATTTCAAAATCCATGTTAGATATTGCAGTGGAAAGAGAAGTCAGTGGTGATGTTATATTGGGGGACATGGGACAGGGTATGCCTTTTAAGCCGGGCACATTTGATGGGGCAATTTCTATATCAGCACTACAGTGGCTTTGTAATGCCGATAAAACTTCGCATAATCCTCATAAGCGGTTATATAAATTCTTTTCAACGCTATTTGCTTGTCTCACAAGAACTGCACGCGCTGTATTTCAATTTTATCCTGAAAATGCCGATCAAATTGAAATGGTTACATCTCAGGCAATGAAGGCTGGTTTTTATGGCGGTATCGTAGTAGATTTTCCTAACTCAACGAAAGCTAAGAAATATTTCTTAGTTTTAATGACTGGTGGCGCTGTGCCTATGCCAAAAGCTTTAGGTTAGATATTATCAAGCATTTATTTTTATTTTATAAATTAAGTTTTTTACTTCAATTCTAAAGGTAATGAAGAAGACGAAAAACGCGTCAGTTACATCAAAAAGAGAGAAATGTGTAAAGAAGCCCGTGGAAAACCTCTGAAGAAATCTAAAGACTGGATTTTAGCGAAAAAGGAGCGTAGAAGAAGACAAGGATTAGATACAAGACCGGACACTAAGTACACAGGTCGCAAACGTAGTGGACGTTTCTAAATTAAAAATTTCCATTTCGTTATATAGTATATATTTTTTATTACTAGTGAATAACACTTAACATTATATTTCTCTTCAACAAAAAATAAAGTTTTTATATTTACAATTGTCTAGAATTATAAAGATTAGCTAAACCGTTGAATCCTTCTCTTTTTGTTTTTCTTCAAAAGCCTTTATAGCCCTCTCTTTCGGGGTATCGTATGAAGACTCTGCCATAAATTTTAAATACACTAGAACACAGACAAAAGCTACCGCCAAAAGTAATATTTCATTTTGCGCTATTAAAGTATGATCCTTCTCTTGATCCCTAGTACGATCATATTTTGCTTTAGCTGCTCGACGACGCTCAAATGATTTACCATAATGCGCTCTCGACCACTCATCAAAATCGTAAATAGGTGTTCTACCTTCACTATCAGTAACTGTAGACTTTGTAAAACGCGATTTATAAAATTTTGTGGATGGATCATCTTCCACTTTATCTTTGACATCTTTTGCAGCCTCATGAGCTTTCTGTGCATATTGTGGACCCGCCGTGTGTATAATGCCTTTAAAAATCAATTTTCTTCATCATTATTTATAATACGTATTTATTGTCTCACCCTTATCATACAGTTTACGCAATTTAAAATTGCCCAAAACTTCATAGGCCTGAGTAATTTCTCTAAATTTTAAAGCAGCACTTTCACTTCCTTGATTTTTATCTGGATGGTATAACATAGACAACCTATAATATGCGGCCTTAATTTCATTCTGAGTTGAATTTTTCGATATTCCTAACGCCTCGTAGTAGTTACCGCTGGATAGTATAGGGCTAATGGATATATTTTGAATTTGAGCAGCCCCCAAACTTAAAACTTTGCGTATTAATAAATTATATCGTTGTGTTGAAAGCATTGTTTATATACGCAAATTTAGAATTAGTTACAATGCACCATTTTTCGATAAACAAAACAACTTCTAGTTATATCATTTTTACAATTGACAAAACCAAATAATGAAAACGATAAACAGCTGATTGAACTTGAAAATATTAGGGAGGCATTTTAAAACATCTAAGTCAATCAACTATATAGAAAACATCGCCGTAACGTAACATAGTAGATAGTTAGTTAGTTACGACGGGTAGCCAGACAACGTCCAGCCCACCTGGGTCCAATATTGATTCCACTGTGATACCTATCAGTAATCCAGAAAATGAACAACCTATATGTCCGCGTCTCGGTCCGATCCGAACCAACCAGACGCATGCACAAAAGAAGAGGTCTTGCCGATATTCACATCAGCCAAATCCGACAAGGCATTCAGAAACGGACTGCCAAGGAAAGCAGTCCTAAAGTCCGAAGAATCGTGCACTGACACAAGAAGTCTCCTCCTCTTCCTCATCCTGACAACACCTACAGTAGTCATTGAACGGCAGACAGAGTTCGCAGCCTATGTCGCGGCAAATCCATAATAGACTTCCAGCGAACCCGATCATACAGGGGCCAGATTTGCTTATATACGGCGCACGTGAGCTAGCTCATCATCCCATCATAGCTGTGCCTTGCCCAACATGTACCGCAGGACCGCAAGAGGAGAGTGGCATCCCAACTGATTGGTCAATCTCCTCATTTCTGAGGAGAGAGCCCATACTCGCAAGTTCGTCTCCCAAACGGTTCCCTCGGGTGTCCGAGTAACCCCTTACCAAGATAGTCTCCACGTCTGAATGTCTTGCCCTCTCGTTCAGAGATGCCATGCATTCACACATAAGTCGCGATGTCGAGTAGACACCGGAGAGCGCCTTGATCGCAGCCTGACTTTCCGTACAGATCCGGATATCACTGTCGTATACCCTGTAGTATATCAACAATACCGCTGCCCTCTTTATCGCCGAGGCCTCCGCCTGTAAGACGTTGTAGTGGTCCGGCAGTTTAAAGGATTACCTCACCCCGTATACAGAAATAAAGATACCGCCCCCAACCCCTTCCGAGGATTTTGTATACCTCAACAGAACCTGGTCTAATTACCGGCTCTGGTGAGATGCACACGGGGAACATTCTATCCAGGAAGGGTTTGGGTGTGTAGTAATCTATGCCATTAGGGATCGTATCCAAATACCTAAAGATGACCGCATGCCCGTAGACCCTGTCCTAACATGCCTCTGCCATCTTCAACCTTATCGACATGACCGCTATCGGCCTATAACATAGTAAAATATAAAAAAAAATAGTTTTTAATCTCAAATATTGTCATTGTTTTATTTTTCGTAATTTTTAATTGTCTTTTTTATAAATTTAGTGTTTTGTTTTTTTAAAATCATAAAGGAATTATTTGGAATACTTTATAAGTATTTCAACACTGTTGGTTTATGTCTCTAATCTGCTTTAAAACGTTATTGTTTTTCTATGCATTACGAACACTTCCAAAATAATATTTATACATTTATTGTATGGTAGCACTGACAATTTCCGTCCTCCATCTTTTTGCATTGAGGTTTTCAAGATGGTAAGTTGTATGTCCGAGTGTTTTTTTCGTACAAATTTTATTAAATTGAAAAGAAAGTACTGTGATGACAAAAACAAATATGTGATATCTTTAAAATAAGTGGTATAAATTCAAAGTTTTTTTCCGATTTAGTACGAAGTTTGCTTTAAAATTTTAACCAATTTTTTTTTTAGCCGCCCAAGAAGGACACAAAATCCTCGGCTAAACAGCCACAAAAAACCCAGAAGAAGAAGGAAGGTAGTGGTGGCGGCAAGGCCAAGAAGAAGAAGTGGTCTAAAGGAAAAGTTAGGGACAAGTTGAACAACCAGGTTCTTTTCGATAAGGCCACTTACGAAAAATTGTACAAAGAAGTTCCACAATACAAATTGATCACTCCCTCAGTTGTATCTGAGCGTTTGAAGATTCGCGGTTCCTTGGCTAAGCGTGCTTTGATTGAATTGCGCGAAAAAGGTAAGACAGAAATATATAAAGTAAATATGAAACAATATGTAACTGCTTTTTATTTACAGGCTTGATTAAACAAGTCGTGCAACATGCCTCACAAGTCATCTACACACGTGCTACCAAGGGTGATGATGCTTAAATTTGTATTTTTACCTTTATAAGGGGAGTATGTAAATTACATATTTTTTGTATTAAAGTGACTAAGGTAAAAAAATAAAAAGCATTGTTTTACTGATAGAAATTTTTGAAGGAAGTAAGAGTTGTTTTGTACTCGGTGTGCTTTTACAAAAATCGAAACACATATTGCAAGTATAGTTTTTAAACATAAAATTGGCTATAGGGCATTAGCGAATGATAAAGCTTTATTTAATTGAAAACTACGAGATTTTATGTGTGACTTGGGCACTAAAGCAATTGCAAGTGCGTGACGGATTAAATTTAAGGCAATGCAGTGTTTTTAAAACAGGGGATCTAAGATCCGAGCCAATCTTAAGAATAATGTAAGGTTATAATCGGAAACGCAAAAGAATACCATTCGTTGAAACTGTATTCAATAAGGTGAAAGTATTAAGATAAAAAGTGGGTGTTGTGTGTTCTACTCTGATGTATATAGGAATTCTAGTTATCGTTGGCTTAATACACCCGCCTTGAAAAATTCTGTGATATATCTTTGTAGCTTGTTATGAAAAAGCTCAATATTTTTTAAGTAAAAATATTTTCCAAAAATTAAAATATAGAAAGAGGCCTAGACTATTACTCGCTTTGAGCTAAAATTGCTAAATATATTTTTCATGTGTCGACGATTTTTTAGGTTTTATTTACCTTTTCCATCCTGTAAAGTAGCAGAAAACCGGGATAAGTCTTCTATACTAAGTTATAAAAATTTTGTATATAAAGTTTTTTGTAAATAGGAAACCGTTTTTTAAATGCAGGCATTATTATATAGGAGTTTAATTTTTACACTAATACCAACATCAAATTGGGCATGTTCATAAGTGCATCACAATACTGCATCATCAAATTTAGCGCTTTAAAACAACTTAAATTTACTATTTTACTTCAAAATTTGTTCATGCAAATAGAGAGTAATGCTGCTGCAAATTTATATGCATTAACAGTGCATCATTTTATTTTCTGTAGTAAAAGTTTGTCGTCGTGGTGCAGCGGAGTGATGCATTTACAAACAGGCCCATTACTCTAAATTATAATTTTAGTAGGTATACATTTTTATTTACATTGTAACTAGATTATTATTATCTTTATTATTAGTATCAATAATACTTTGAATTTAAAGAACGATAATAATAATATAAACTAGATAACCTAAACTAACATACAATTTGTATTGAAACTCGTGTAAACGATTAAAATTTAATAATGCTTTGCATGAAATTTGCAAAGAACTAATACATGAGGTGGTGGAGTTGCTTACGTTTTAGTCTTTCCGTTCACTCGCTAGAATTGGATAGGATTGAGGCTCGGTGAGATGTTCTTTATCACATAGCGTTCTCATACGGGACGGCATATTATTGTATTCGATTTTCAAATCACGTTCGAGGTCTCTGCTTCTAACATAACAGGGTGCGTTGAGTGAATCTTATGAATGTTTTGGTTTAGACACCTGTTTGTATACGAGAAATTTTTCTATGTGGATAACACCGATCGTCTACTCATTAGCCAGTAAAAATTATATAAATATATTTCCGATTCTTTTTTTTTTCTTAATATGTGCGCTCCATCTAAGTTTAGCATATAGGGTCATACCTAAGTATTTTGTTGTGTTGTGTTACGGAATTTGTACACCGTCAATGTAGTGACATATATCTACTTTTTTTTTGTACGCAAAATTTATTATTATTATTATTATTATTATTATTATTATTATTATTATTATTATTATTATTATTATTATTATTATTATTATTATTATTATTATTATTATTATTATTATTATTATTATTATTATTATTATTATTATTATTATTATTATTATTATTATTATTATTATTATTATTATTATTATTATTATTATTATTATTATTATTATTATTATTATTATTATTATTATTATTATTATTATTATTATTATTATTATTATTATTATTATTATTATTATTATTATTATTATTATTATTATTATTATTATTATTATTATTATTATTATTATTATTATTATTATTATTATTATTATTATTATTATTATTATTATTATTATTATTATTATTATTATTATTATTATTATTATTATTATTATTATTATTATTATTATTATTATTATTATTATTATTATTATTATTATTATTATTATTATTATTATTATTATTATTATTATTATTATTATTATTATTATTATTATTATTATTATTATTATTATTATTATTATTATTATTATTATTATTATTATTATTATTATTATTATTATTATTATTATTATTATTATTATTATTATTATTATTATTATTATTATTATTATTATTATTATTATTATTATTATTATTATTATTATTATTATTATTATTATTATTATTATTATTATTATTATTATTATTATTATTATTATTATTATTATTATTATTATTATTATTATTATTATTATTATTATTATTATTATTATTATTATTATTATTATTATTATTATTATTATTATTATTATTATTATTATTATTATTATTATTATTATTATTATTATTATTATTATTATTATTATTATTATTATTATTATTATTATTATTATTATTATTATTATTATTATTATTATTATTATTATTATTATTATTATTATTATTATTATTATTATTATTATTATTATTATTATTATTATTATTATTATTATTATTATTATTATTATTATTATTATTATTATTATTATTATTATTATTATTATTATTATTATTATTATTATTATTATTATTATTATTATTATTATTATTATTATTATTATTATTATTATTATTATTATTATTATTATTATTATTATTATTATTATTATTATTATTATTATTATTATTATTATTATTATTATTATTATTATTATTATTATTATTATTATTATTATTATTATTATTATTATTATTATTATTATTATTATTATTATTATTATTATTATTATTATTATTATTATTATTATTATTATTATTATTATTATTTATTATTATTATTATTATTATTATTATTATTATTATTATTATTATTATTATTATTATTATTATTATTATTTATTATTATTATTATTATTATTATTATTATTATTATTATTATTATTATTATTATTATTATTATTATTATTATTATTATTATTATTATTATTATTATTATTATTATTATTATTATTATTATTATTATTATTATTATTATTATTATTATTATTATTATTATTATTATTATTATTATTATTATTATTATTATTATTATTATTATTATTATTATTATTATTATTATTATTATTATTATTATTATTATTATTATTATTATTATTATTATTATTATTATTATTATTATTATTATTATTATTATTATTATTATTATTATTATTATTATTATTATTATTATTATTATTATTATTATTATTATTATTATTATTATTATTATTATTATTATTATTATTATTATTATTATTATTATTATTATTATTATTATTATTATTATTATTATTATTATTATTATTATTATTATTATTATTATTATTATTATTATTATTATTATTATTATTATTATTATTATTATTATTATTATTATTATTATTATTATTATTATTATTATTATTATTATTATTATTATTATTATTATTATTATTATTATTATTATTATTATTATTATTATTATTATTATTATTATTATTATTATTATTATTATTATTATTATTATTATTATTATTATTATTATTATTATTATTATTATTATTATTATTATTATTATTATTATTATTATTATTATTATTATTATTATTATTATTATTATTATTATTATTATTATTATTATTATTATTATTATTATTATTATTATTATTATTATTATTATTATTATTATTATTATTATTATTATTATTATTATTATTATTATTATTATTATTATTATTATTATTATTATTATTATTATTATTATTATTATTATTATTATTATTATTATTATTATTATTATTATTATTATTATTATTATTATTATTATTATTATTATTATTATTATTATTATTATTATTATTATTATTATTATTATTATTATTATTATTATTATTATTATTATTATTATTATTATTATTATTATTATTATTATTATTATTATTATTATTATTATTATTATTATTATTATTATTATTATTATTATTATTATTATTATTATTATTATTATTATTATTATTATTATTATTATTATTATTATTATTATTATTATTATTATTATTATTATTATTATTTATTATTATTATTATTATTATTATTATTATTATTATTATTATTATTATTATTATTATTATTATTATTATTATTATTATTATTATTATTATTATTATTATTATTATTATTATTATTATTATTATTATTATTATTATTATTATTATTATTATTATTATTATTATTATTATTATTATTATTATTATTATTATTATTATTATTATTATTATTATTATTATTATTATTATTATTATTATTATTATTATTATTATTATTATTATTATTATTATTATTATTATTATTATTATTATTATTATTATTATTATTATTATTATTATTATTATTATTATTATTATTATTATTATTATTATTATTATTATTATTATTATTATTATTATTATTATTATTATTATTATTATTATTATTATTATTATTATTGTTATTATTATTATTATTATTATTATTATTATTATTATTATTATTATTATTATTATTCTTTATTAGATTATAATTTTAGATTATAAATCACGCAAAATTTATATGCACTTATTTGCTTTCGTTTAGTTTTATTTTCAATTTGGCAGTCCATTCAGATTTGTCCAGATGTTTTTGGATCTTAGTAACTGATTCAGACTCAGTTTTCCCAATAGTCAGACTTCCGCGTCATTTGCAAATGGTGCTATAACGCAATTTTCGTCTTGAGTTGCATGTATGGAGTAGGTATTGGATGGTATCCAACAAAAGTCTGAATATGTAGTATCGTGTTTAACTAGAATTAAGCGATCTGACAGGTATGATTTTAAAATATTAAAATACTCTTTAGGTAAAAGAACTTTGATCTTGTTGAGAAGTCCTCCGTGACATATTTTTGGATAAAAAACAATTGATATTTTGCTACTTCCTTGTGCAGCGTCAATTCATAAAATATGGTAGAAATTAAAACTTATGATAAAAGTGTAATTTGGCTTATGTAGATGGTACATATTTAAACGTGATATGTATGTATAAAAGCATAAAAGCGGCATAAAGCCAAAGAATAATAGTTCTGGTTAGACATTCGGCAAGAAGCCATTAAAAGTCGAATAATAAAATTACTAGGGGTTCTAGTCTTGAAAATATCTGCCATAATCAATAGCAATATCGATATTTTATTATATTAGAATAATTAAATGTGAAGAAACGAAACATTAACTGTTACTACTACAATTACACACAGACACAGATTAGGTATATCGAGCCATAACCACCAAACAGACGTAAGCGACAAAAAAAAATTTTACAGAGAAATAATATTTGTTCTAGCATAGAGTACATAAGGCTTTTTGTTTTTATTGTAAAATCATAAAGGTACATTATAGAGTTTTAAAATTTTGTGGAGATGGGATAATCAAATGCTATCGATTTTTAGCAAAGAACGGAAGTCGGTAATCATGGCGTTTAAGTCTTATCGGCGGACTTAGCTCGATATAATTATTACAAAATTATATTATTAAAGAACAGTTTAAAAAGTGGAAAATATAATTTAAAAACTAATTTTGCCTTATTTTGAATAGCTAACAATCCTGTTAAATGATTTAATAAGGCTTATTAAAAAATTGAAGGTGTAAATATTATTTTTTGTTCATTAATTAATAACGTGGAAGAGGAATCAACAAATTATCTTGAAGAAATAGTCGAAGAAAATAAAGGTTTATTTTATTTTGAGTAATAACAGATATGAAATAAGTTGTTTATTATTTATCAATTTTATTTTATTTTTTATTACGGAGATGTGTCTTGTTTATTGCGGATAGCATTTTAAAAATTATATAAATTTAAATTTATATATAATTATTAACCGAATATTCGGGAATACGATTATTGCATTATTTTGAACTATAAAACAATTTTAAATACAACTCTGAGTTTTACTATATAGAGAAAAAGTATTATAATTTTCCTACGCTAGAGTGCAGCACATGATCATGTGATTAGGTCAGAAAGTTTTTCGTGAAACAGTCACCTGTCAGTGAAAATAATCTAAGAAATATTGTGAGTTATTTGTATTTTTCTAAAAACGTAATTTATATTTTTTTTCTTGGAAAAAATATTTATGGCATTCACGTATTATTTGATTTTGTTCTTTGTGATCGTTTTCAAATTTGCAGATTTTCCTTGAAAAACTTTTGTTCACACACATACAACAGAGCTGAGCTGAACAATGGCCACACAATTACGTAGTGTTGTAGGAAAGACGTTTGGTTGGCTCTTTCTGGCCGTTTGCGTCGTACTTATCTTGTATCAGGTATTTACAGGAAAAGGTGAACGTGTAAGTGTTGGCTGGTTTCTGTCAGCCTCCTCACCCTATATGTGGGCGTGTTTGGGAATTGGTTTAGCAGTAGCCTTATCCGTTGTTGGCGCTGCTCTTGGCATCCATACAACAGGCACCAGTATTGTGGGTGGAGGTGTTAAGGCTCCCCGCATCAAGACTAAGAATTTAATATCAGTAATTTTCTGTGAAGCTGTTGCCATTTATGGCCTCATCACTGCCATCGTCTTGTCTGGATTACTGGAAGCTTTCAAAATGGATACCGCTTTGGCCAATCAGACGGTAATGAATAACAATTGGACTGCAGGTTATATTATGTTCGGTGCTGGCTTAGCTGTTGGTCTAGTCAACTTATTCTGCGGTATTGCAGTTGGCGTTGTTGGATCTGGTGCTGCTTTAGCCGATGCCGCAAATTCTGCTCTGTTCGTGAAAATCCTCATTGTGGAAATTTTTGGCTCAGCTATCGGTCTTTTTGGTTTGATTGTGGGTATCTACATGACATCTAAAGTGAAGATGGGTGACAAGGAGTAATTGCTCCCAACTAAAATAGTAATTAGCCGTAAGCAAAAGTAAGTAAAAAATAATGACATATCATGTGAGATTTCACGTGAATATATACTGTTATCTAAAATGCAAAACATCGCTTTTATTCAAAAATTCTTATTTTCAATTTTGAATTCTTTTTTAATTTAATCGGAAGCCTATAAACAAAAATAAAGTAAAAACACAAAAGGACTAGATTTTGAAGAAATGCAGTTTAAAGTTTTGAATGATTTAAAAAATGCGTGTTCGAAATGAAATAAAATAAAATGGATCCATTTTTAGAAAGAAATAAAAAATTTAAGTGGAGTACAGAGCATTTAAAGAGGCTTATTTTAAAAAATCGATTTTTTTTTATTTTTACATATAACAATTTCAGTTAGAGCGGTTTTGCATTTGAGAATACAGTTAAAAACAATCTTATACATGGGAATAAATATACTAATTTTTTTTAGCGATTTTGCAGTACTAGCCAAAATTATAAAAGTCCTTAAGCCATTCCATCAAATTATATTGGACAAAGCCAAAAACAATTAAAAAGAAAACTATTCAACCAAAAGTTAAAACAAAATAGAAAAATAAATGTGTGTGTGTATGTAATAACTTTGCACAGTGATTTTCTTTCCCTCTTCTATATCATAAATGAACGTAATCATATAAAAATAATTGGCGTAGTTTTTAAGTCTCTCTAAAAATATTCTATTTAAAAATCTTTTTTAAAACTTGTGTTGAAATAAAATCAGCATCAACTTCTAATACAATACAAGTTTTCGATAAGATTTGATATTATTATTATTATCCAATTGTAATTTGTTTTTGTTTTTAAGTTAATCTTTTTGATTACATTTGTTTATCTATATGTATTATTTTTAAATCTTAATATTATTAAATGAAATTGACTTATTATTATAGTCCTATGCAAATAATGTAAAAAGTATTCGATATATAAATAAAACCAAGTTCTTTTTCTTTCAGGGAAAATATGTTGTTAAATATTTACAAGTTGGAGAATCTCGATACTTTGCTATTTTTATTAATTGTATATATTTCACAACTGCAATTGTTTCAAGTTTAGAAGTGATTCAATTAAAGTATGTATACAATTAAATTGTCCAGGTAGCTAACATATTTTTCAACACTTATGTGAATATTGAAACTTCTCAAAGTTGTAAAAGTTTATATGAAGCATTGTACAGACTATTACTTCTATTCTGCGTCTCGATTCGAGTCGAAATTTTCTTCGATTGGCAAATTTGGAATTCATAGTTCCGATTCAGTTCAGTTTTTTTCGATTGTACGCTGCATTACGTTTGTAGCTACGTTTTTCTAAGCTCCTTAAAATATTTCGAAGAATCTTATTGTTTTTTAGTCCAAAATGTATTATTCGGTTAAATTTTGTTAGTTAGCCTTATCATGATTATTCCTGGGGAAATAAGTTCCCTGAAATTCATTTTTCCCGGGAATATAATTCTACCAAACAGTCAGGGAGAATATTTTCGGAAAAGGGAATTACGAATTTCCGTGTTAACATTTATAAACTAATCTTAGAGCGTACCTCGGATTTAAGTTATAAATTTTTTTATCATACACTTTCAGCCTTATCATGAACAACAATTTCCTGAAAAAATTTTTCTCTTTTTCCCTTATTCCGAATAACTTCGAAAATAGTCAAATAAAAGGAAAATGTGAAGAAAAATTGTAGGTAAAAAATTCCCTAATAAGGGAGTTGTGCTTGAAAATGTAAGTATTTGCATATTTTAGCTTTACCGACCCAAAGTTTCTTAGAAAGTTTTCTATAAACCATCTGTTTGTCAATATTTTCGCATGAAATTCATATAGTTTTTTTTACAGATAATGCTACTGTCCATAAAGCATATGTCTTTAGAAATTTGTAGCCTTTTTGCAAAAATAACGGTTTTCTTAGAAAACTTCAAAAGGTCGTGGCATCAAGTAATTTTTATTCAGCAGTCAAAAAGCCCATATCAAACAAATAGCTTTGAAGTCTCACATTGATATATTTATTAGGGTTCTATGTTTTATAGTTAGCAAGATATACCGTAATAATTACTTGTTTTTAGGAATAAAGTATGACCTCAAAAAAACTCTCTCTAAAAAACAGCTTTTGAAAATCTACTTTTGAATAACATCTTTTAATGGTTGATGTGTGTAAGTAAACAAAATTTTGATTAAAAAAGAAAGAATATCTTTTCCTCCTTTGTCCTTCCTTTTTCTCTTCTTTTCTTTCTTTTTAACTGCTGAATAAAAATTATCTGATGTCATGACCTTTTGAACTTCTCTAAAAAACCGTTATTTTTATTTAATACAAAATATACAGTGTAAAAATTTTATAAAAACATAAATTTACGCTCGTGCATTTATTTGAAAAACAAACACAAAAAGATCATGCGTTTTCTGATTGTATACCTTTGTGTATGCATTACGTTTTGTGTTTTTATAACATTTTGCTTATTTTTCTGTTTCTATTTCACACGTTTCTATGCTTTTGAGAACTTTATTATCTTCTTTTTCTTTCGATTCAATTCTTTTTTTTTTTTTTTTTTGATTACCAATTTTCGACCGAAACGTAACTGAATGCGGAGACGTAATCGAAACGCAGAATAAACCAATGTGAAGCGCAATGTAAGTTCAAATATATGTATTTAAATTATATGCATTTTGCGTTAATAGGATCACCACCTTTAATATTGGGAGAATTAACAGATAAAATAAATAAACACTGAAACTAAAGTAAAGAACCATTTCATCTAGCTTGCAAGTTCTTCTTAAAACTTAGGAGTGATATTAATTAATTGATTTCGTCATTTAGCCATATTGCCGCTTTGGACTTTGGAATACTCATCGTTGCTTTAAGTTCGAACTTTGCTTGCACTAGTCTTTGGAAGCAGCTATTAATAAAAAAAGTGATTATACTTAAAATTTTGTGTTGTCGAAAAACTTGTGCTAAAAATTCCCTCGTTTGACAAAAGCCAAAAATATTCAAAAATATCGAATCATAGTGTTTGCAACTTTATTTCGGCTAAATTGTCTTTTGCGATTCTCAAATGCAACCATGACATAATTGTGCCCTGAATGCAACCCATGTCTTTTACAATCTTAACTGCAACCAACTTCATCGCATAAACATAAGAATTGACAATTGATTGCAGTAAATTTGATATTACTTTCGTTTTTGAAAAATAAAACATTTAAAATATAAAATTATTTTAAAAACGAATATTAATGTCTGTTCACTTTCCAAGGCGTGTTAAAGATTTACCTAAATTAGATTTTGATTCAGAAGATGAATTTGTTACACCATGCAAACCGAAACATGGCACAAATAAAAGTTTGGAAGAGAAGTAGAGTTTTTTCATTGAGACATCTTTTGAAAAATTCAAACTAATGTGAGTGATTCTTTTTAGAAAAGACGATTTCAATAAGGAAAATCCAGAAAATACAAAAAATGATTGTGATAAATCTAGCTCGTTTAAAGGTTTGCGTATGGTGTATGTATCATAATATAAAATATTTACAATAGTACAAAAATATTAAGGTTTTCAAATGGTATTTTTAGGCCAAAAAGAAGAGCGGAATTACCTTCCTTAGAATCAGATTCGGACGAAGAGGATCTTGTAAAAAAAGATAACCTAAATTGTGCTATACTAAATGACTCATTTCTAATAAGCCCAAATAAAAGTGATAGAGAAGAAGCCAGTTCTAAAGAATCATCTGAAGTTAAGGCTAATACAACAAATGAAATGTCTCTTTTGGAGCATTTTAATCAAATGGGAATAAAGAGTCCTGCGAAAGAACAATTGCAACCTCTTAGGCAATTACAGTTGCAGGAATCTAAAGAAGAAGGAATAAATATATTAACTTCGAATACTAAGAATAGTACAAGTATAGATGACCATTTCGCCACCCCACAAATTAGATCATTCTCTGTTCAAAGAAGGCCACGTGAACTATGTTCTACACAGTCGCAAAAAACGAAATCAGCAATTGTCAATGAATTTCGTTCTCAAAAAGTATTATTTCAAACACCAATGGCCATATCGCGAGCACCTATAATGCAAAATGATAGCCTTGCTCTGTCACTGTGCGATACCATAAATGAGGGAGGCACACCATCAACTTCGGAAAAGACCCCACAAAGTGTAAGCGAAAAACAAACACATGATAAAATGCGTTCGAAAAAATCACTGGAAGGAGCGTTTGTTGAAGTCAGCAAAGAACATCAAGATAAAGAAACAAAAGATGAAGCTTCTGAAAAATTGGCTATAGCAACAAAAGATAAAACTACGACAGTTCATATTAACAATGCGAATTACATTATTATTCAAAAGCTGGGATGTGGCGGATCCAGTTCGGTATATCTGGCTAAAAGAGAAGACAATGGCAAGGAATGCGCATTAAAGGTAAGTTGATATTTAAATTAAATTACAGCAATAAAAAAAATTAATTGCTAAATTTATAAAAATTAAATCAATAAACATTAACCCTCAAATATACATAAATATTCCCTATCATGAATAACATGGGAAATTTCTATTTCCATGAAATATTCATTCCTCTCGAAGGGAAAATCGCTATCATAAATCTCCCATGATATTTTTGTTCCTTTTTAAACGCTATCATTTTATGTTGAATGTTAACAAAAATAAATAAAGATTATTATTAAAAACTTTGAACAAAAAGTAATTAAAATTAAAACAAACTTCTGCAAAGCAATTATCATGCAAAGAATTGCACTAACAAAAGCAATATGGGCGAAAAGAAATTGGTGGTCAAAAAGACTAGAAATATATAACTAAGTGTATATTTATCAAGATGATATACCCATCGATCAGCTTCTATCAAACAAAATATCAACAAAATAAAGAACTAAGTGGAACCGATGAAGAGCGAGGTGAGGATGGATTTAATGCCATATTCGTTAGTGACGAAGAATCTGATGAATCGGAGGAGGTCGTCGATTCCGTTGTCGATATTTTTTTGTGAGCGAATTTTAAAATTCAGCCAACACGTCTCTTAAACTACAGGAAATAAATCGTTTACTCTGCAATTTATAGTGAATTATATTGTTTTGCACTTTTTTACATTTCTAGTCCTAAAATAAGGTAATAAAAACTTTAATTATCCAATAAAAAGAATAAATACTTAAATAATAAATGCAACTCCACAGTAAAAATAATGTGAACAAATCAATGGGAAAAGCGAACAAATTTCGAGGGAAAATACAATTCACCATCAGTGAAATTCTTACAGGGCTATCATTCCCCTCTGAATAATCAGAAAACATTTCATGGGAAAATTATTCATGATTGATATTGTGGGAAATGGGAAAACATTTCGAGGGGAAAATTATTCATGATATGGGTGATTATCTTTATTCTTTTACGTATTGTAATAAAAAAGAAAGTAGCGTTAGTAGTAATTTTATCAGGTAATGATAAAAAAACTGAATTATGAAAAGTGTGAGCGATACATATGTATAAGAAAATGTACATAAATATAAAAAAGTTATAAATTTATTGTATTAACTTTGTATTAAATAATTATTAAAAAGGTTGTCGATTTGCAAGGTGATCCAGCAGTTGTGGAAGGATATTTAAATGAAACAAAGTTATTAGCTAAACTCCAAGGCAATGTATGCGTTGTTTCCCTCTATGAATAGTATGTATATAAAGAATATATCGTCACGTGAAATGCACAAAGACTACTACAGGAGAAATATAAAACCTGATAGAGAAAAATGTATTGTGATTATAAACATGATATTTAATGAATAGCAATAGACATTTTTATCTGACAGTTTAGCATAATTTGCTTTGTTTGGTGTAGTCTAATATGTTGACTTGTGAAAAAAATCATTTGATGATAAGCACTTTTGAATTTCTCTTTTTGCAAATATAAGGCTACAAATTTGTAAAGACGTATGTTTCAATCCATTTATATATTTTGATTTTTTTTGTTGATGTTAGGCCGTTTTGCATTTCAGGTGACGATATTTACAGATATAATTAAATAGTGAATTAAAGTTGTTTCTTTTTTAGTCAGTTATTGCAAAAGGAGTCCAAACTTTTTCTAGTAATGGAAAAAGGAGATTCAGATTTGAATAAGATTCTACAGAGCTACACAACAAACTTACCCTTATACGTGCTTACAAATTTTCTGTATCAAATGCTGCAGGCGGTTAATTATATTCATCAGAATGGTGTTATACATTCAGATCTGAAGCCTGCCAATTTTCTAATGATTAATGGTCGTTTGAAGCTTATTGATTTTGGAATTGCAAGCAATATAGCCATTGACTCAACAAGTATAATAAAATTTTCACAAGCCGGCACTTTTAACTATATAAGTCCAGAAGCATTGACCGATACATCTACTGGTAGCAGTCCAATGCGAAGCAACCAACCTAAAATTAAAGTATGTATGTGTGTGCAAGAAATTTAACAAATTCGGACCTAATAAACAGTGCAATTTTGTATTGAAGATATCGACAAAATCGGATGTCTGGTCATTGGGCTGTATATTGTATTTACTTTTGTATCAAAAGACTCCATTTGGACACATTAAGAATCTCTACACAAAAATATCTGCAATTTGCAATCCAACGCAAAAAATTGAGTATGGACCACTGCCACCGTATTATCCTGCAATGCTGGTTCATGTCATTATCATTACAATTTCTCATTTTTTTCCAACTTATTAATTTGTCTATTATTTACAGATAGCGAAAAATTGCCTACAACATAATCCAAAACAACGCCCATCTTGTGCAGATTTGTTAAAATATCCCTTCAATATGATAATACCAATTAAAAATCTAACATTACCATCTAAATAAATCTGTCTGCCTGATAAGTTGAAAAAATAGTTTAGTTAGTATACAATACATTTTACAATAAAAAAAATCTCTAATTACATATATAAAGTACACTACACAAACATGCTGTTTCCTTACCTTATATTAAATGGCTCTGAGTATGAATAAAAACAAAGTTTCTTGTTTTTGTTTTGGTTATGTTAAATTTTATTATAATATAATCATAATTGCATTATTATTAATGTATCATTACTGCATACTACTTTAGCGCTTAAATTTAACTGTTGTGATCTGTCATATAACATTGGGGGGCAGACATTAAATATCCTAAAAATACGCTTTTTTAAACTTTACATAACACATAATAATGCATAATACTTACGTCCTGACCGTTGGAGTGTTGTAGCGCCCTTATTTGTTCATCTTTTGCATGCATTAAATTACGCCAATGTTCATCTTGTTCTTCAGCTTGTTTTATCAGGTCGGTCAGTGTGTTTTCCTAAAAGTTGAAATTTTTAGATTTTCATTCCGGCAAAGATGTAAACATGAACTTACGGTTTTTCTTGCGAGTCTGGTTAACTCATCGATACGAATGCGCAGGATAGAGTTTTCTTTAAGTAATTCATTTTCAGTGATACTGGACACAGTACTTTCTCCACATGGGCTATTACTAGCACTGGAACTGCTTCTTCGACTTCCATTAGCCGAATTAGAGTTATTGTGTGAGTATTGTGGTGCGGAAGAGCTTTGTAAGCTATTGGACTGCGTAGATTTGTGACTACTGATGACTTGTTGCTGCTGTTGTTCTTGTTGCTGCTGCTTGACATGTGTGATTAGAACCTGTTCCATCCACTGGTTAAATGGTACTGATAGAGCTGTGCTAGCACAAGATTTTACTGCCTCTGGACATAAACGTTGTAATAAATCTCGCATGTGCTCTTCATCTTTACCACTTACAGAAGATGATGGTTTTGTGTTTGCAGCTAACAATTTTTCTTGTTGCTAAAAAATATTGAAAAAATGTTTTACATTTCAATGGCAAATGGTAGTTCAATAAAAGCATTCTCTCAATAACTTTTATAATGATAATATACAATAAAAAACTTAAAAGCGAAACAAGCAAAACTAAAATATATTGATTCATTTTTAGGTTTAAGGACTAATGATCAAATTAATTTTTTTTTTGTTTAGTTATATATTTATTTTACTCGTAAATATAATTCTAATGATTAGTTAATATATTTCACTTAAAATAAATTCAATATAAAAATGAATCACATGCACTTACAACTAAAATTGCATTAGTGCTTTGTTTGCTAACTTTAGCTTCTGCATTTTGCAAAGCCTCAACCAACTTCCAGTTTTTAGTGCGCAAATCCTAAATTAAAACATATAATATAAATATTAGTTTTGAATACAGCAAAATTGTAGTTCTATATATAATGAATAGCATTGAAAACTGGAAGAATTTGGTTTAATATATCGAGCCATAACCGGCAAAAAGACGTAAACGCCGTGATTATCGATTTTTAATAAAAATCTATAGTACTCGATCACACCCACCATCATACATAATTTTATAGCTGCAAAATGTACCTTTATGATTTTTCAGCAAAAACAATAATAAATAATTAAAAAAAAACCTCCTGTATAATTGTCGTTTGTCCCTTACGTTTTATTTTTTCGCAGTTATGGCTCGATATGTACATTCATATGTATATTTATTGTTAACATCGAGATAGTTTAAATCAGATATATTTCTAGGGTAGGTAAAAAATAAAAATTTTACAAAACGGTTTACTTACATTATTTTTCTCTTTTTGTTCCTGTAGTTGTTGCAGTAATTCTTTTTCGCGATTGTTAAATTTTTCTGTTTCCTTTTCAACATTTTCGAGTTGTTGATTTTTATTGCAAATGTCTGCTTTCAGAGAGTCTACCAATTTCTGTAAGTCATCTTGCTTTTGCCTTAGTTCTATGTCGTCTTGCAACTGTTGATCTTTGTCTTTAATCTCTGCTTTTAATGATTCAATTAATTTCTGGAGTTCTTGTTGACTTTCAACTTGTTTTTCGGAGCTTTTTAATTTTTCCGTTTTCAAAGACACGTCATTTTTAAGTGTTTCAACTAGCTTTTGCAGTTCAGCATGCTCGGTAGCTTTTTGTTTTGATGCGGCTTCAATGGTAGTTAGCTGTTGATGGATTTGAGATTTTATGTTTTGTGATTCAGCTAATTGCACTTCTTTTTCGGCCAGTTCTTTTTGTAGAGAATCAACTTTGGATTGTAGGCCAGAGTGCTCTTTTGATTGTTCTTGATTTTGATTGGAAATATTCAAGAGCTGTTGGGTCAGTTCAGAAATTTTATTTTGCAACGGTGCTACCTCTTGTTGTTTTTCCAACACGGCCTTGTTGTGTATTAAGTTCAATTCATTTTTCAAACTTTCTATTTCCATTGATTTTTGATTGGTTTCCGATCTAGAAGATTCGATAGCATTTTGCAAATTACGTATTTCAACCTGAGCATCATTGAGTTCACTTTCTAACTGCTTAGCTCTCTCCAACTCGAAAATTCTATTGTTCGATACTTGTTCCAATTCGTCGCGTTGCTGTTCTAGAGTACGGATTTGTTGAGCTTGATTCTGAATTATTTCATTCTTTTGCTGAGATTCCTCAACAGCCTGACGTGAAGCATTTACAATACAGGTCAGTTCTGCAATGCACTTGTCTTTGTGAGCGATCTCGTTTTGCATTATTTGCAACTGAGCCAAGAGATCTTGAGAACCCGACTGTTTTTCATGTATTAGTTTAGCTTGGAATTGTTGACGTTCTAGAGACAAATTGTCGTTAAGAGTTTTGATTTTCTGTTCCAGCAAGGCTATATCCTGATCTTTAACTTGAAGTTTCTCAGCATAGGACTTGATGGTATTGCTCATTGTAGCTCTTTCCGTATTTATTTCTGTACGCAATTCACGAAGTTTGGCTTGAATGCCTATGGATGCCTCTTGTTCTTCAGCTAACAACTTTTCCTTTTCCTCTAACTGACGCTTAAGCTTTTGACAAATATCATCAGACCATTCAGAATGTGTTGATGGCATATCCTGTTGACGATTTAATAAGTAATCAATGAGAATTTGAATTTCAGACCGATTTAATTCGGCACGACGGAACAAATTCATTAAAAGCGATACTCCAACTGTATCTGATTCAGAAAGTTTTTCAAGACCAATGACAGTATCTTTCAAATCTTTCTGTTTCTTGTTTTGCTGCTTACTTTTGTGTTGAGTGTTTTTTGGTGAACTTTGACGATTTTTTTCATCACTCTGTTTCACTTCCTTGATGACTACTGGTGCCGCTGCGTTGACAACTTCAGGCGCTGTTTGAGCGTTGTTGTCCGTATTCACTATTTTTTCACTGACCTGACGAGAATCCAATTTTTTAACAGTTTTGTCTTTTTTGTTTTGTTGCTGTTGTAATTTTTCTTCTTTCTTCTCTACTTTCTTCAATTCAATTGCATCTTTAGGTATTTTAGTTTCAAAATGATTAGATGATAATAAAATATCTACTGCTGTTGTCTCTTTCACAATATTTTGCTCATTCTTATGAATTAATATACCCGATTTGGCACCAACTTTTTTCTCTTTTTTACCTTTTACCTGTTTACTCATATTTTCTTTTTCAGCATTGCTGGAACGTCGCGAAGACGAAGCTTGATGGTTGTATGTAACTACTTCTGGATCTGGCTCGAATTCAACATGACTTTTAGACAGACCCTGTATTTCGCCGTCAACAGAGGCTTGTTCCGAATGAACGTCAGAGTCTTCCTGCTCAGTAGTTGTCACTTGTTCACGTTGTTTTTGCTTCTTCTCTCGCTTCAGTTCTTTCTTTAACGATTGTTTCTTGGGCTTTTTAAATGTACCCTTCTCTTTTCCATAGATCTTCTCAGTAAGGGCTTTCTTTTCTGCTACGATTTCTTCAAAAGTTTTACGACGTAAAAATTTATTAATAAAAAGAAGTGAGCCAAAGGAAGCCAAAAATACGCAGGCAATTACAATCAAAATATGTAAATCCATTTTTGCATAATTTTTTGTTTTCAAATTAAGATTTTAACAAACAATACGATCTGTAACAAGGAATAAATAGTCACTTTTAAAGTCAAGCTTTGCAAAAATTAAATAGAGTTAAGCTGGAAAATTTTGTCAGAACAAATTTGTTTGTCCAAAGTGGACAAAAAAAAAAAAAAAAAAAAAAAAAAAAAAAAAAAAAAAAAAAAAAAAAAAACTAACGATTGCGTTTCAGTAAAAATATTAATTTCGTCACAATATATCTGTATATGTACGGTATTCGTTCTTATCATTGTGTTAATATTGCATAGTGAATATATAACATATTTATTTATATATAAATATATATCTGTAAAAATAAATAATTTTATCGACAATCAAGCTAACATTTTTAAATGTAAACTTCATTTCAATCGGAAATCATGATTTATTAAAGATTAATATGAAATGGAGAAAATTTGGCTCACAGCAGTTCATTTTTTGTGTTTATACCATAGAAAATAGCAAAACTAACAGAGTAAGAATGACAAATTTGGCATCATTGAAAAGAGATTTCGATTTTGTTTAACAAAAGACATTTATTAAAAAAATGTATATCTTCATTATTTAAAACTAAAAAAATATATATATATATATACTAATTTTTCCATTTCTTTGTTACCGTAATAGTATATCAATGTAACGTTGTTAAATGTTCTATTTTCTATATTATACTTCAGCCTATGTTTTAGTTTTAATTCTGTTTCATTACGTAACTGTCAATTAAAAAATTCAACGGCAGAACGGGAATTAGCATTAAATCATTTCAAAAATGGCCACTCACAACGAAAAATAGCAGAATGACGCTTCCACAGTCCAAAAAATCATTGAACGCTAGATGCATGAAAATCGACTTCATAACAAAGGCAGAAAAGAGCCAAATAAAGTTTTAGTGAACAATATTAACGATATATTTTAAGAAAATAAAGGCTAGTCCAAAGCTCTCAGCTTCAAAACTGACTGTCGAAGTTGAAGCATGATGGTAGCAGTATTATTGGTTAGGGTCTGTAAGTCGGCTAATTAAATATCTTAAAATTTTCAAGGACTTGTTGGAAAGTGCTGAGAAACTGGGTATTTTCAATTTTATCAAGTTAACGATCACCAACATAAATTGGATATTATACAAAATTGGCTTATGTATATGTAACTGCCCACATTTGCCAGACCTTAATTTTATAAAAAAATTTCTTGTCGATTTTAAAAACTAATATAAAAAAACTCCGAATTACAAAAATTATGCCATTTTTTTTAATTTGCTTTAAATATCATTGAATACGCTAGATTTTTTTAATTTGTCTAATATTGTTATTCCTTAATATGTTTTTAAAATAAAAAAATATATATGTATATACATATAATCGCATGTGGTTACATGATGACCACTAATTTTTATTACGATCTTATAGAATAAAAACAAAAAAAAAGTATATATAGGAACGAAATAAAAAACCTTTTTCTATTGCTAAAATCAATAAGAAAATCTTAGGTCCCAATCACTTCTTTAAAATTAATTTTTAAAATAAAATTCATACTTTAAAGTGCAAAAACTTACACGCTTGGAACTTTTAGACTGTTTAAAAGAAGTACAATACTAAATTCATTTATGATGACGTGTTAAGATTTTTTGTTATTTTTCTTCCTCTCTGGCTTTCTTTTTCTTTTGTTTTATTATATACATATACCACAATTCTTGATCAACAAAACAGTTTAACAATATCCAACCCACTGCTACATTGTAAAAAATTTTCAATGTACAAAATTATTATCATTTCATATACATATGTATGTACATACAAAACGCTCTACTGATAATCAAACAGGAAAATATTTGTATATATAGATTGTGAGCGAAAAGCTGCCGGCCGGCAATCATACGCTCATAGTATACATTACAGGCCCTTTTCAAAAAGATCTATCTCTAACTGCTCTACATGACTAATATCGTATATTTTAAGTTCTTTTTTTTTTGTAATTAAAACAAATACCTATATAAATATTTTTTTTTAACTTTTTGTCTATACTGTAGTGCAAATATGTAGGTAAAAAAAACTTGTTTTTGACTATAGGTTTAATGCGCTTTTAAAAGAAATTCATCATCATTCATGTGAACAAGTCAGTAATCAGGTTGGTTAATACTATTGGCATACAATTTCCAATAAGACATGAATTATTACTTTAAATAGCTGTTTTGCAAGGATATTTTTATAAACAACGCAACATGTTTAAACTTCTGCGGAATCTGTTTTTGAGCATACAATGTAATTTGATTTTTGGTAATTGATGACTAATACAAGAAGATAATAAACACAATATACCTACATAGATATTTAATCAAAAAATCAATATGAGTTTAGACATATTTTTATCGAAGATTTTTTAGATCTCTTACGAAAAAAAAATATATATATATATATATATATTTTAAATAAATGTTTTTGGAAATTTTATTTTTTATTATGGCAAAAAATAAAATGATTGACATCAACAAATACACTCATCTCAAATTTTTTTTTGTAGAATTTTGCAAATCTGCCACGTTGATAATTGTCATGATATGCAACTGTATATATGTGTGTATATTGTGTGTAGTTAATGTGTTGTGTTGTTCTTTAAATAACTTTTTTAAATTATAACAATTAAATTACAATAATAACCAAAAATAAACTAATTTTAGGGTTGAGAGACTTAATTAAAATGCAGACGATTTTTTTTACTTTATAATCCTTGAACTTTTCGTAAATTAGCATAAATTATATTTATCGTAATTATATCACAACAATTAACAATTTTCGAAACTATATCGTTTATGTTCAAATGAAATTTATAGCTCATTGTTTATAATGAGTATTAAAGGGTTAACAGACATACAGAGCACACACACATAATAGGCACATACGTGTACATATAGCTTAACTCAAAGTACACATCGGGAAAAGGCGACGTACACAAAGTAGTTGATTGCTATCATACAATATATTCCTTGTAAAAACATAATGATACGTCATATTCGTCTTAAATTTGTTCCATTTTTAAGAAATTTTCTTTTTGATTTTAAAAACATTTGTAAATTTTTTGCACATACAGCGTATAGTTTTCACTCGGTGTGATTATTATTAGCGGCTTAGGTGGTGAGGCTGACAGCATACACAAAACTGGCAGCGCTGCCTTCACCGCCATTGTTCATTGCAACTATTAACGTCGGCAAATAAACTTCTTGTAAAATATCGAAAAAAAAATTCTGCACTTTATCAACCTTCAGAAAATCTTAATACACAATACAAATTCAAAGGTTTTTATTTTCTTAAATTGTCTGCTTTACTTACAATTAACGATCTTAATATACCTATTTATTTAACTGTGATAAAGTTGTCAGGGAAATCTCTAAAGAAAAAATACACAAATTAAACACGGACAAAAAATTTTCACCAACTGCAGCACAAGAAAAAAAATTTCACTCAACTACACAGAGATGTTGGCAATCGGGCACAGTTGCTTTACAGACAGTGTTGTTTTCTATTGGTCTTATGACAGAGATGCATTTCTGTTCATACATCGTTTAATATGTAAAATTACAAGAAAAATTTGAAATTTTGTATAATCTAATTGACTGTATGATGATGCAATTATAAGGTGGTCTTATTTTACCAAAACAATAACAGCTGATACAAAACTGTCTATACTCTAAAGTCAAAAAGTTGTTTTTTTCTTTTCGTTTGACGTTTATTGTAATTTGATTGTGATAACTCTACATTACATTTTTTTGGCAGATCATTATTTTAGTTTACCACAGCATTGCATTTTTGTGGCAGCAGAGTAAAGCGTTGATACAGTGTTGTATTCAAAATTAAAATAAGTCCACCTCTTTATAGCAAAATGAAACATTCCTCATCCTGTGTTATTTATGTGCCATAATTTTTACAATTGTGTTTTGTTAGTATGGCATCTCTCCCTTGATTTGTTTATCTTTTACTATTAAGATGATGATGAAGAATAACATTTTTTAACAAATTAAAACTGAAAATAGTAAAATCAAAAATGATTGAGATAAAGGCGAAATTGGTTAGAGCTGATGCAGCGATTTATGCGACAGGTGAGCATGTAGAATGCTTGATTGAGTTTATCAATAAGCACTTTAATGGAACATCAATAAATGAAATAAGCGGTAACAATGTTGAATGCCTTGCCTGGGCATCAGTTCAATTACACTGCTATCGTAAAACTAATGCCAATATGGCTAGTACAGATAAAAATTCAGATTTGGCTGAAATGATTGGTAAAACTGCATTGGATGCTGTAACACAAGCCCCAGGAGATGTAGTAATAGCCACCAAACCAAAAATTCTATTTTGCGATTTAAAATTGCAGCCAAATGAGTCGAAAATTTGTGAGTACTATTGATTAAATCAATTGAAATATCATACAATGAAGTTGTTCTATAAATAGATTTTTTTAATGAAATGGTTCCGCGTGATGGACCTCCCACTTATAGGGGCCATGACATTAAATATTTTTATAAATTAACTATTGCTACACAACGGGTTAAATCTAAGGTACAGACGCTTACAGTGCCCATAAGAGTTCTGCCAATACCTTTAATAGTTAGACCGGATGAAATGCCCATTACAGAAGAAACCAATGATGAATTGGCCCCAACTAATCCATTTTTAGAAAAGAAGCATATCACGGAATTGGAAATGTCATGGCACCATCTGAAGGTAATGTTATACATTATATAATTAATAAATGAGTTTTCATTAGAAAAATTAAAAATTATTAGAATGTTACAGCACGGCGTGCCCCAAAATTCTATCGTATTTCAAATAAACGTGGTTTTGTAGGTCGTTTCTGCTTATTTAAGCCATCATTTAAAATTGGTGAAGATATTGTTGGCAGTTTAGATTTCGCCAACTGTAAAGTACGTTGTGTGCAATTCTCAGTGAAACTACAATCCCAAGAAATTTTAATCAATAAACCCATAAATAAAAACGAATCAATAGATTTTAATGATTCTTCTTCAGTAACCTCTCTGGATATGGCAAGTGTAACAAGCGGTGTCGCTTCTGACTTTATGTACAAAATGAATACATCTTCTTTGACATCTTCAAATAATAAAGATACAAATAATACTGAGCCCGTGGGAAAAGTAACAACACATGCTGTTAATCATGAGGTCTGCTATGCTGTTCTACAGACACAAGTGGTTGTACCGATTCCATTACATATTACACCATCTTTCCGCACCGAATTGGTCGATGTGAGATGGCGTTTACATTTTGAGTTTGTGACAAGCACTATGATGGATTTTGGTAAACCAAACCCGGAAGAAGGAGAACTCCAATCACCCAATGAAATACCAGTTGAAACAATGGTATGGAATTTACCGATAATAATTTATTCAGCTAATCCTTTGCAAATTTATGCGCCGTCTCAAGGCCACACACTTTTAATTAAGTAAAGATTTTGTAAGTTAATGCTAAATATACATACAAATTAATAGAAAAAATTCTGCAACCAGTATAAATCGTACAACCTGCAACGTTATTAACACAAGTACGTTTCGGTAATTGGATCATTTTTATTTTGTTCATACTATTAAACACTTAATAAAAATCGTTTATGTATATAATTTCAATGTTCTTTCATTCATTCGAATATTAAATTACATATTTATACGAGTACAATTTAACGTCCAACTTTGCCAAGTTTTGTATCGGTTTTTGGATTTGCTGTCAAATTCTGGACCGCTACAATAGTCTCGTTAATACGAGTTTGTAATTCACGCAAACTTTGTATTTGTAACAAGCGTAAAATTCGAACTGGATAATCTAAGGATGGATCGTCTTTAAATACAACATCGTTGCCTTTCTCAAATGGAAATGGAGTACCAACAATTGGTTCACGATTCTTAGCAGCTGGCGATAAACGTTCTTTTACAATGCGAGCAATAGCTTCTAATTGTATTAGATGATTCGGATGATGAGGCACTTTCAACTTGGAAGCTAAAGCCCTTATGCCAGTTACAAAATCCTTATGATTAACTGTCAAGAAAAAATGTACATATTTTATATTATAATATATATTATAATTATATATATATATATATATATATATATATATATATATATATATATATATATATATATATATAATATATATAATATATATATAATATATATAATATATATAATATATATAATATATATAATATATAATATATATAATATTATATGTAATATATAATATATATTATATATATATATATTTATATTTGTGGCTTGAAACTAAAAGGACCATATTTTGTGCTAATTCGTCGAAAATTAAAACTAAAACCATCAATTGATACCTTTTTTTCTCAAAAGCGAATATTTTGACATTGGCCTTTTTAGTTCCAGGGCACAGATGTGTATGTATATGCGAACCGATACAAAATAACACAACAGAAAAAATTTAAAAACTCACAGTCCATATTGTCAAAGAAGTTTTCATTTTGTATACTTGGTTTTATTGATTTGCTGATGTTCTGAGCAACCACTGCAGAGCTAAGTTCCTTATAAGTATCAGGTGCATCCAGAAACTCCAATCGTATGGCATAACTCAAAAGCCATGAAATCTCTTCAAGTGGCGTTTCAAACTGGGGCATACCTAAATCATTTTTGTATTGTGTATAGGCTTCTTCCCAAGCCTGAATGTTATCTACTCTACGTAGATTTTCACGATCTTCAATTTTGTAGGTACGTATCTTCTGGTCCTCTAACCATAAAATAGTGCTGGCAAAGACTTTTCGATCTGTGTTAAGGAAATATGTGAGAAGTTTGTATGCAAATTAAAAAAATAATGTTACCATTATAATCCAGTTTATCAGGAGTTGGATGTTCCAAAGCCTCCAACTTTATTTTCAACATTTTTTCTACGGCCTTCTGTTTTACTTTCTACTTATAAAAAAAAAAAAACCGGCCATAGCGATGCCAATAGGAAATTCTAGATTGTTATTGAAATCTTACGGCTACCAGATTTTCTTAACACGAGAAATCTATTACAATTTGTAGAAGTAGAATGTCTTAAAAATTTTTATAGTGAATTTTTATTAAAAATATTATTTAAAATGAATTTTATTGCTTTCAAAATATATACAAAATATATAAATTTATTTATATTTTAAGCTTTTACATATGTAGTTACATATAAATAATATTGGCATAACAATTTTAATTCATGTAAAACTAATGTTGACGCTTTTAAAAACGCTATTTTACTGTGGACTATACATAACACTTACTGAACGCACGTGAAATATTTGAAAACAGTAAACAGAATAAATCCCTTTATTTTGCTGAAGACCAATAGTAAGTACGGATATAAAAATGGCTCTATCTGCTGTAGAAAAACAATCTAAAGCTAAAGGTAAATACAATGCTCGATATATTAAAAAAGTATGATTTTAAAAGAATTAAGTTTCAAGCACAGACGTATCAGATTCAGAAGAAAATTCTGCAAACGAAAGCCAAGAAGAGGAGCTAGGAAATGCTGGATGGGCTGATTCAATAGCAAAAGTTTTAAGTACCACTAAACCGAAAACCAAAAAAACTTTGGTACTATCGCGTGCCAAAAAAATCAAACCAGGTGATAAGGAAAAAATTCAAACTAATTATGGTTTCGAAGTAGATGGAGAAATAAAAGAGGAAAAGCCAACCGAAGAAGAATTGGAAACGAATTTAAAACAGGTGAAAAACCAAAAGCTTGAATTACGTGTCAAACCATCGTGGAAGGATGCTGAGCGTGAGAGAGCCCTACGTAAGATTGCCACAAAGGGTGTAGTCCAACTATTTAATGCCGTCCGAATACAACAGAAAGACTTGCAACAACAGCTAGAGGAAGCAGGCCCGTTAGATAGTCGTAAAGAAGCCGTTTTAAACAATATAAACAAACGAAAATTTTTAGATGTTCTGATGAGTGGAAAAAGAGCTAAATCTGAACAAGTGGATAATCCCGTAAAGAATGAGAGTCTCAAAGAGGAAAGTGAAGATAGTGACATTGAATTAGACAATGGCAAGAAGTTGGAGTGGAGTGTTTTACGCGACGATTTTATGACAAATAAAAAAATTAAACATTGGGACGAAGAGGACGACAATGAAGAAGAAAATAGCAATATTAGTTAAACAATCATTTAGATATAAATATTTTATTTTTATTAATAATTACTTAATACAAATTTGTAGGCCTTTAGAAATTTTGTATTATTCCTTTGCTGACTTAAGGAACGAAAGATTGAATAAACGTGCACCACCCAACATGAATACTCCTGGAAAGAAACATTTTTAGTACATACTTCAGCGTAGATGAGTATGTATGCAGATGTATTAAGCAGGTGGCACATAAATACGTACCAGCTGATATAGTTCTCATTGCATAGCTTTCTAATTGTTTTCGATGTTTTGCTTGATAATAAATATAAACACTAATTCCAAGTAAACCAAATCCACTGATTAAACGGCATTCTAAGCAATCTTTCGTGTTCCCAGACATACTCTATTAATAGATTAATTACAGTTACTAATTTATAAAAACTTACAAAATAAAAAGTAAACATCCAGAAGATTAACTACAGTTACAAATAAAAATAAATATTCAGTGTAGCCATACTAATTGCAACTAAGTTTTGCTATGAATTATCTTAGTATGGTAGCACCTTATTGCTATTTGAATTATTTAAGATTAAAGGTTTATTTTGCAATTATCCGGGGTTACACCAGTGATGCCAACTTACCACTTTCGAGCTTTACTTAGCACTTTTTTAAGTATCCCAAATACTAAAAAAAATTTTTAGCCCTAAGCAAAAAATGCGCAAATTCAGCACTTGTTGTTGTCATTATTTAGCACTTTTTGCCAATTTTAATTTTTCGTTCGGTATGGTTGCATTTTTGTTTTTCTGGTAATATTATCATACCTAACGGTACGGTTACATGGGGTTACACGATCAAGTTTTACGTTTCGATTCTCAATACACTCAAACTTTTTTACTAAACACTCACAATTTTAAAAACTGATACCAACTTGATAATCAAATTTGCTTTCCATCGAGTTTTTCAAGTTAAAATGGAAAGCAAATTTTATTATCAAGTTGGTATAATTTTTGAAATTGCGAGTCAGTGTATTAAAAATTGAAAGACAAAACTTGATCGTGTTGCCTCCAATGTAATTTTTGTATGCGTGCTAAAATTAAATGGCGTGATATTTTTAGATGGAGCGCTACACCCTAAGGTATAGTAAAATACGGAATCCACTTTTTAAGAAGTGGATAACGCCATGAGATGGGTCTAAAGCTATATGTATTTGCTGTAATAATCTTTTTAGAAACTCAGAAACAACATTGCTACTATTGGTAGAATTCTACCAAATTTAGTAGAAAATTTTTCGTTCGGTAGGATGGTAGACTAAATAGAAGTTTGGTATATTTTAGCAGAAGTTTAAAAATTGAAACATTACTAATTTATTAAAATTTAGTAATTGCTCGCAATCCTATTTGTTTTCTATAAACGAAAAGCAGACAAACAGAAGAGTCAACACAATAAGTTACAAGCTAACAATAACAGCAAAACGACAAGAATAAATTTACTGTGAGCATCAGAATAATTCTTTCAATTTTCTCTACAATTTAGTTTTAATTTTGCAGCCGCGATATGATAGGTAAGACATCCGCCTACCAACCAAAGTTAGGCAACTGTCTTTAATTGTTTATTTTACTTTCAACATATCTGGCTTTCATTTTAATGCTTAAAATTTATATTTTAAGAATTATTTATAACTTTTTGGAAATAAAAGGAAAAAATTTCTAATAATTTTGCAAGTAAAAATTTTTTCGCTAATTTTGGTCAAAGTTAGGTACCTGCATTTAATTTTGAATAAAAGTAGAATAGCCAACCGATTTTCACGATTTATAGCTTATTTTATTCTCAATATTTTAAGCTTTAATATAAGTTCTTAACATGTTAAATTCGCATTTTAGAAAAATTGTATGACTTTTTGAAAAAAAAAAAAAAAAAACAATTGCTCTAATTTTGCGCGAAAAAAAATTTTTTTTGCAACTAAGTTACGAATAACTCTGAAACTGTTGAAAATCCAAAAAAGTTTTAATCAGTTCATTTATAGCATTTGGTGGTAATTGCATTAAAATCAGTCAAGTCGTTTTCAAGTTATGATATAATATATTGATATAACTACAGTATTTTGGGCGAAAAATTTGTATGCCCATAAAAAAATTTGAGTCCGATGGGAAAAAATGAAAACGGATTTGAATTCAGCGCATCAAAATCATTATATTCCATATAGATTTATTTAAAGGCGTTTTTTGCTATAGGCCAGTGTTATTACTGATTAATATTAATTGTTTGTTGGCTTAAATTGTAGAATATTCCATAAAGCAAGTACAATGGGTAAACTATGGTAAAACTTTGAAAACGACTTTCAAAACTGTGAAAGAGAAAAACTCAAAATATTTCGGTTAACCAGAAAATTTCCAGGCCAAAAAATTTAAATAATGCGGCCTATTGTGTTCGTTGTAAAGAAAAATCCACCAAAGAGTGATATTAAAATATTAGACAACATTTCAGCTACATCGGATTCTAGTGTTAAGCCCAGTACTTCATGTGAATAGTTTCTATGCTTGATTCTACATAAAGAAGTTTTTTATACTAAGGGTAATTTAGAAGTGAATTCTGGATTATGTTAAAAATATATAATGCCAATTATGTTTCTTCTTTAGAACAATGTCGTATTAATCGATGAAATCAAATTTCTTGTGTTTGGTCTAAAAAAAAATCATAAAAATATGGAGAACCATAAACGAACAACTTTCAGAACAATATTGTATATTCAAGATGAAGCCTGATGAGGTTTTGGTAATAGCATGAGAATGTTTGGTGGAAGTCTGATTTTAATACTATGAATAAAATAGTTTGTTTAAACATATTCAAAAAACAATTTAAGGAAATAAGGTGTGCAAAAATCTTGATTTCTTTAACAAGATTATAAAATTCAACATTTTGATCATAAAATTCAAAAAAAGTCAATTTATAACTACAAGAAAATAATCCTTTATAGCATAGAATGATGGAAAATCTTATCTTAATTTATAAAAAACCTAGTGGAATTTTTCAAATACTATATGCTGTTGGTTAAGCACAAGTAACAGAAACCGGATACTAAAATATTCTCTCGTTTAAGAGTTGTTTTCTCACATACTTTTTAACGCGTTAAATATAGTGCATTATTTTTGTTGAGTAAATTTTGTTGTACTAAAACATCTTTTGCTGTGTTTTAAGAACTTTTTAGTCTCACAAACCGTGTAAAAAAATAAAATGTTTAATTTTTTATATTTTAAAAGACTGAAAAAGAAACTAAATTGTAGAAAATAAAGGTATATACTTTATATTGCCGCTCACAGTATATCAACACATGTAAAAATATTGGTAAACTGTTTTATTCATATCAAAACATGTATGTTTTCAATGGTTTTTTGGAAGTTGGTAGATTTGTATCGAGTTTAATAGATTTTTGAAAACATTTTGTTAGAATTAAAATTTTTTAGGGGAAACATTGATGAGAAACAAAGAAGCATAAGAAAGCTTTGTGTATACATGGAACAGCCAAATTCAAATGTATCAAATATAGTCTCAAATGACATAATCGTTGTCATTCAAGGAAGGAAACATACAAACGGTTACAATATCGTATAGATAATGATATATGGAACGAAGAAGAGGATAAACAAAAATTGCAAATTTCATTTAGTAAAGAACAATTTTAAAAGACTTTGTGGTACTTAAGGCTACATTTACGCTTTAATTCAATTGAATGTAAACTGATCAATAACATTTTAAATAATTTTTTTTAATATACAATTTTTGGTGTTTTGCTTTAAAAATATATGTTACTCCCTTTTTGCGCTTTTGGGAAAATTTCCAAAGATAATGTACTAAAAATGATCCTTTTTTTATTTAGCTCTTTTTTCCTTTGTTTTCAAGTGTTTAAATTCTAAGAGTTGCCATCACTGGGCTACGCGTTTAATTTTGCGTTTCGATTCTTAATACACTAACTTCTTTACCGACATTTTCAATAATGGATACGAATTGAAAGCAAATATTAAACGTGTAACCGTACCGCTACTTAACTATCATTTAGCGATTTTTAAGTTGGAGGACTGCGCGATTTGATTATAAATACTTGGCAGCACTGTGTAGTTTACATTTTTTTGCATTTCTTTTGTTTTGATTGCAAAGAACAAAAAAGAAACAAGAAATTGTATTCATGTAAACAGAAAAATACGACTATAACTGAGTCACGTTAAGTGTCAATTACAATTCAACTAAAAAATAAATAACGAAAATAAAAATTGCAAAAAACAAAAAGAAAAACTGATGATATTATTATCATCTTGCTTGAAAGTTAATACTGGATTTATTGGTATATTATGGTCAGTTTGAGTCCGAACAGATTTAATATGAACACTGTGAGTATAAGATCACAATAGACATTAAAAATGCGTATTTACTTTGTATATTTTTAAGGGTGCACAATATATGGACGAAGTCTTGGGAGATTCGTCTACAACTTCTCATACTGCGGTCAGTGACATAGAGCCTATTCTATCAACTACTGGCTATAGCAATTTTAAAAAATTAAGCACCATAGCGGCATACAGGTTTGTGCCATAGTAAAAGCAATAGTAAGTCTAAATTTCAATATTCTTTACTCTTTTAGTGTGCACTTGACTATATCCGTAGTAATATCAGTTGTTGGTCTTATACTGGCTTCCGTGTATCCAGATGAAAAACAGGGTGAGGCCTATTTTATTATGACATGCCTACGTGTTGCATTTTGGTTGATAACATTTGTAAGTAAAACAAATGAGTTTAATATTTCATAATTAAAATTGAATAATGAGCGATAACGATTGTTACTTCGTATCATCAGTAAAATCCTTGGTTGATATATCTGGACTAAAGATTTTGGCTCTTGGTAGAAGTAAGATTAAGCTTTTTACTGCTATAATAATTAGGTACTGTATAGCTTGGCATATGCCGGAACGTATGGGTTACCCACATTATCACTTCTAGGAGTTGTTTAGATAAAAAGAATCATTACATATTCTATGTAACTTCCGCGCTCTACAAGAGCAAAGGCTAAGACATCTCTTTAGTGATCTGGAGATGTGTGACTAGTGAAACTAATCAAATTTTTTAGAACTACAAGAGATTATAGAAGGCGATTAGTTTAATACCATTTATGAAATTTACTATGAGCTATAGAAAAACTGAACCTCTACGTAGAACTCGTTAGAACTTTTACGTAGTACTCGTATCTGCCGTAATGCACGTCCCTTTATAGTTGATTGAGTTCAGTCTTTAGTCTCACTGTTTGTTTGTGGAACAATCTTTCCGCGAAAGATTTTCTCATCACTTACGACATGAATAAGTTTAAACCAAACGTCCAAAAACACTACGCCCTCTTACATCCTTACAATCTATTTTCATAGTACCACTGCAATGCTCTGCACGAGTACGGGTTTTATCCCCTCAGGGCTGGCCATAAGTGAAAAAAAACTATTGCTAACCCATGTTATTTAAATTAATTTTTATTATATGTACATCAAAATATAACAATGGAATGAAATAAAAATATAACTTTTATTTCATAATTTATTACTTCTCAGTTATTCGATCATTTGATACGAAAACGGCACAATGATTTGCGTTTTAACGGGTATCACAATTTTCATCGCAGTATGACTAGACAGAACGGAATTTCTTTAAATGTTGTTTCTGCTTGGAATACGTTATTGCTTATGGTGCAGGCACTATTACATCATTACTATGGAACACAACTTTGGTACTCTTGGTTTACACCTATAACCTGTATAGCTATGTTCCAAATTTCCGAAACTGTTGTATTAATAACAACACACAGCACCTATATAAGTAAGTTGATATAAAAACAGGTACTATTTATTAAATCCAAATACTGAAATACTCACATTTGCAGTCAAGGTTTACCAATTTAACAAAACAGCATTATGCCCAGATGCTTTAGTTGGCACAAATGTGGTGGCTGGTTCATTGGGTCTCATGCAACCGGGCGGTAATGTAGCTGAACTATTAGAAAAACAAGTAAGCTAACAATGTTGGTTTTACTAATCAATTTCTTATGTTAAGTATTTCAATTTGTTTCAGGCCGATCTAATAGCCTATCTTAAAGATCACAATCAAAAGCTGAATCAGAAATTGCATCAAATGCAGTTAAATGCTCGTATATCGCATTAGATACTAAATAAATACTGTAAAGAGTTTACCATACTGTTGAGTTAAATATTGTATTTAAAATTACCATTTTTTTAATTTGTATAACGTCACCGATTAAACAAATGCTTGGTGCGTAATGTGTAGAAGGTTGACTAACCTTTCTTTATTATTTTATTATTTATGCTTTATGTACGATAAAACTGAATTATTTGTTTTTTTGTAAGTTCATCTATTTTATTTGTAATCAATATTATAAAATCAATAAATTGATTTTATTTTGAAGTAAGTTTCTATTTTATTCAAAAATAAATAATATTAAATATGATGATTAAGCACACAATAAATCCGTTTTATCATTATTTTTTCATACAATAGTTTGGTATATCGATTACTTTCATGGTGTTATCCTTTGCTGAGGTAATTACCTGTAAAAGGAAGATAGTGTGTGATCGTAAAATAATTGCAAGATTATACATATGATATTTAATAACTCCTCTTACCTTATCCTCTATAATTTCCAATGTTAATATCATCTTGCCCGAACCAGCTAAGCGTCCAACTTGTTTACCCGTTACTTTATCCAACACATAAATAAAACCATCATAACAACCAACAAATATGTATTTATTGTACATTTGCATGCTGACTGAACCATTTCCACACGTCATAGAGCCCAAATATTGACCGTTCTATTAATATTATTGTTGTGTTATATTATATCAAAAATATTAGTTTTTAATATGAAAATAAATACCTTTTTTCATAGGTACTTACCACAAAATCATATTTCCTAATTTCTTTCTTTTGTGTGCCACAGTATAATATGCCATCATTTAACAGGATACTATAAATATTAATAGATTGTGGCACATCAAATGTACGCAGTAGTAATCCCGATGTGGCATCTCTTAAATGTATTAGATTTCCTTTCGATGAAATGATTAAAATTTTGCGTACGCCTTCCTTTGTTGCCTTAATTGATATAATTGATGAATCGGTCGAACATAAAGTTTTTTCTGATAACAAATTTGTCTGAAATACATAAGAAAACAGTAACAAAAATTTGGTTTAATAAGAAATAATATTTACGTTAAAAAGCATTCAAGAACATGTAAAATAATGTAGAAATTAATTTTAAAGAAAAGACAACAAACATTATGGGCAAAGAAGTGAAATTCCTTTCTTCTATTTATTCAAAAAACATAGTGTTCTTTTATAAAATAAACTTGCGGCAACTGTTTTAGATTATTTAAGTTCATTTGTATTTAACTTGTAAACTTCTAACCGTATTTTAATTTTGGTAGTCTCAATCTTAGTTTTTGTAAATCTTCGTTCTTTATTGACTCATGGTAGAGTGGGTCACAGTGAAGCCAAGCACGTTGGATTTGGTAGCTCATTAATGTTTATGGTGTTGTGTTGGTTCAAAATATCAAAATTACCAGCAACATACAATCAAGGAAAAAAAGTATACATACCCCTTTGATTTGGGATTTTAGAAAGTTTGTGTAAAAAATTCAAAAAAAATTTTATATTAATGTTACGTTTTAACCGTTTTAAAACGTTTGAGTTCATTTAAATTACGTTAAAACAAAATTAAAACCGCTTTGTTGTTGTTTTTGGCTTTTCATTTACTACACTATAACTTTTATACAGTTTATCTTAATACAACAATTTAATATTCGTTTATACAACTCTTATTTCCGCTTAAGCACGACTTTATTTTATGACAGCAAAACGATAGCTACTTGAGGTAGGTAAAGCAGACTCCTTATATACCTAATTGCCTACAGCTTCGAAAGTTCTGGAAATGTCTTATATCCTTTAATTAAAATGTAGCGTAAAGACTGTCGAATTGGTAGTGCTGCCAGATAACGCAAATAAGTGCAGAATTGATGGAGTGACACATAATTACCAAATATACCAAAATTCCACAATACATTTTTAAAGGCGCTGATGTGTGTTTTCTTTTTAGGCATTTTTATTTTCGTAACATTAATACCTACCATACCACAGCGGCAAACCCCCGGAATAACTCCCGTGTGGCGGCCCCATTGTTCCGATTTGAGTTTTTTTTTTGTTAGGTTCGTACATTTGTTGTTGATACTCCCGCTAAATTTTAGCGTCATTGCTTGCCATTTGCAAAAGCTACGTAGCCAAGAGCACATCTATCTCTATGTGTTTTGGCGATTTTTTACAATTTTAGAAATGGATTTAAATTTGCAACGACGAACATGTGTTCAATTTTGCGTAAGAAATTTAGATTTAATGGTGCGCGAACGTTGGAAATGTTAGAAAAGTGTTTCGGCAACGATTCTTTAAAGAAAATGGTCATTTACCAGTGGCACATGCGGTTCAAAAGTAGTCGTGAGTCAATCGAAGATGATGAATGCAGTGGCAGACCATCGACAACGAAAGCCGACGAAAACATTAATAAAGTAAAAGATATATTGGTCAATAACCGCAAATTAACCATCAGAGAGATAGCGGAGGACTTGAACATTGCCTATGGATGCGTCCAAGACATTTTGGTTAATGATTTGGGTTTCCGTTGTGTAGCAGCAAAGTTGGTGCCAAAAGACCTCAATTTAATGCAAAAAGCGACCGTGCTGAGGTCGCAAAAAACATGATTTGCGAGGCTGAATCCGATCCCACATTTATCAAAAGGATCATTTCTTGAGACGAAACGTGGTTTTATGCGTATGACACGCAATCCAGACATTAGGCAAAAGAATGGACCGAAAAAAAAACACGTCGTTTTCAGTCAAAAAAGATAGCAATGCTCACGGTTTTCATGTATTACAACGGTGTAGTGCAACATAAATTTTTGCCAGAAGGCCAGACAGTAAGCAAAGAGTATTATTTGAGCGTTATGAGACGTTTGTGTGAAGCAATTTGCCGAAAAAGACCAGAATAGTGGGCAGAAAATTCGTGGATTTTGCACCATGATAACACACCTTCGCACAGTGCCATCATTATACGAAATTTTTGACGAACAATGCAACAAATACCATCCAACAGCCATCGAATTCACCTGATTTGGCTCCTTGCGACTTCTTTCTGTTTAATCGAGTTAAAAAACCATTACGGGGAACGCGTTTCAGCAGCCGTTTCTAAAATTGTAAAAAACCGCCAACACGTATGGAAATAGATGTACTCTTGGCTACGTAGCTTTTGCAAATGTCAAGCTATGACGCTAAGATTTAGCAGGAATATCAATAACAGATGTACTAACTTAAAAAAAAAAAAAACTCAAATCGGAGGTTATTCCGGGAACTTTTTGATCAAGATGGTATACACAATCCATAAAAAGCAAAAACAAAATTTATTATATTTTTTACGCGTCAAAAAAAAAAGCTGTACAAGAACAAAACTATACTACAAAAAAAAGAGAATGAAATAGAAATACCTTAGAAACTGTTCGACACACCGGAACGTATGCCAAGAATGCAATTCTCTGATAAGTGGGATTCTTGCGCTGTCTAAGAATAGACATGACCGTTTTGTACCATGCAGATGGGCCGTACCCTGCACAAGCAACGAACAGCCTATTATATTGGGTGTATATGGTTAATAATGTCGGTTTGGACAACATATCTCATAACTATCACATATAATTTGTGTCAATAATAACAAATATGGTATTTTGTAGGGTAAGCATCTGCCGTTATAATTCAGCATTCGATAGACGCCAAAGTGTAAACATACATCTTTTTCAATCGCTATTTATCAAGAATTATATTTTGGCATTTTCGTAACAGCTCCAAAATCTTGATTTATAGGCAAAATAAACAGTTTTTCGTACCTTCATGCACTTATAAGCTATATGTTAACCGATTTTGGTGGATTTTGAAATTTGAGGAACAGATCTATTGGTGTATAATTTACTTAAGTAAATTTAAGGAATCTGTGTATAGGATTTCTCAAACAAACACATTTTTTTGTCCAATTCATTCCAAATTTTGCAAGTTTAGAGATGTTTTTACACGCTATTCCATATAGGAACTGTACTATTTTAAAGTAGTAGGTACGTTAGTATGAATAAAACGATACTTCATTTTTTAAAATCATTTTTTTTGCATTTTTTAAATAGTGGCTAAAGCGTATATAGTAAACGGATTTATTTCCATTTTCATTATAAAATAAAACGATTTTAAGGGCTGATAAAAATAAAAGCAAAATCAAATAATTAATAGGTAGGTAGGTATTGTAAATAACATATAGACACACTAGCAGAATAAGCAGAATACCATTTTGTAGGTACCATGCAAACACAATAGCAGCAACTAAATACATCCAATATTTGCATTACACACACACACACAACTATTTTTTTTTATTTTTTTTTTTGATAGAAAAGCATTTACGGTATTTATTTTAGTTTCTCTTGCACTCTTATTTTTAGTTTTTCTCTATTTTTGAATGTTTATTTAAAGTTGTTTACTAAATACGTATGAACGTACGTACAATACATATCCACAGCATTTATAAAGACACGCGCACACACATACAATAATAATAAATGCAATACATGTTGGTGCAATCATGCTTACATATGTATGTTGCTATTCCTGCAAATAATAACGAAACTGAAAGCAATAAGAAACTAAATATTGCAACAAGAGACGAGTTGTCGTAGTATAAAAAACAACCAATAAGAAACTAGAGTTGTTGCCAAATAAAAAGAACGCCTACAAATGGAAAATAACAAAACAAAATAAAAGACAAAAACAGAAAAAAGAAAAAAAATACACTTTAAGGGGGTGATACATTGGCAAACATTTGTTTGCAAACATCGCAAATAGCCAATCGCATTCATGGAGAAGTAAGTGATGTTTGCAAACAAATGTTTGCCAATGTATCACCCCCTTTAAACAACAAACTACAGGCTTATTGACTGATGCAAAAGAAGAGAAAATGAGAGATAGACGACAAAGGAAAACCCCAATGCAACTCACATACAAATATACCTAAATTGTTATTGCTGGTATTTTGTTATTTTAGTTGTTGCTATTGTAGTTGTATATATACACAGCAACAGCAATAGCAACAACAAATTAAAATAAAAACATTTAATAGAAACAAAAATATAAATAAGCAAAAGTACACCACCACTACTACACTACTACTGCCACTGCTCTTCTTAGAAATATACGCACACACACAACTATACAATCAGTTTGAAAATGTTTTGAAAAGTCTTTAGGAGTAGAACTAGAGTTGCCAATTTCTGTAAAATTATTCAAAAATGGGACAAACCTTTTTTTATTCAAATATCACATGTTTTTTTAAAGTTACCCAAGTTTAAATCATAATGAGACAAAGAATTAAATACCTATTTAATATCAATGAAACGTGCTTTGTAGGATAAACAATCTTATGATCTTTATGTTTAAATACAATTTCGACTATGTAGCAGCCACAGCTGGAGCGCAAAAGACGCAGTCTAGAGCACCAATTTTCACAAGCATTTCGCAGCATATGCAGCCGTATTTCGCCAATAACTCTTCGAATGTTGATTTTCAGGTATTCAATTATTTCTGGTTCATCGATGTAGACATGTGACTTTATATAGGCACTAAGAAAATAATCCAATCACACGATTTTGGTGGCCAATTAATTGGACTATTACGTGAAATGACTATTTCATCAAGAGTTTTTTTGAACAAATCAATTCTAGCGTGCGCTGTGTGGCATGTGGCTCCATTTTGATTAATGCCGGCTAATTGAAGTATGAATAAATTTCTAATCATGTCCGTATACCGTTCACTATTGGCAGTAGTAACTTTCTGACCATCATCGCTTTTGAAGACATATCGACCAATAATTCCGCCAGCGTATAATCATATTATATAGTAATTTTCTGTGGATGTAATGGTGGTATTTACGTACCCATTCAACAAAAAATGTGTTTCATCGGAAACCAAAATTTTGAAGCATTATTTTGACAACAAATTTCAAGAATTTGCAAGCGTTGCTCTAGTGTAGGTCTATCCATAATGAAATGTCAAACCAAACTTAACAAAGAGTAACTATCAGCTGTTAAATCGGTTATTAAATTAAGCAGTGTTGCCAATTCAAAGCTATGAACTTCTAGAAAAAAAACCAGTAAACTAAGAAAGGTAGGATACTGATCAAATGTAACAAAACTTGTGCTAGGCTAGTACAGTTCTGTTGTAAGTAATTTAAATGCTTGAGTGCGCCTGCCATTTAACACACTTACTAGCCTCTTAAACTACTTTAAAAATTAAAAGTTTTTTGAAAGATTTATTACGAAATGTTGGTGCTAATTTTGACTGTAGTTCCTTACGGAAGAGCCAATTTCAGGAATTTCAGCTCTATTTTTAAGTTCAGGTGGAATAAGCTCACCCGCCATTAATAGACGGTTTTCTTTGAAATCTCGAATTAATCGATTTTAGAGCAAAACAATGTATTAAGATCTTTCCTTAGGTAAGAAATTTTTGAAGTTTCTTCCAACTTAACGAAGCAAACGCTAGAGACATTGGGCGCAAAGTCATACGCAAACGGTATAATCACCAATTTTAATTTAGTGTTTCAATCGGAAAATATCTTATATGTAAGATATGATACGCATCATACATACAGCATTCTTGAAATGATGCGCATCATATTCAAAATTCATGTATTCATAATGTGATCATTTATGCATCACAAGCATGCGTTTGAAAACATGCCCATTTATGAAATGTCATAAAAAATACTTCTTTTACTAACGGGCAGGCCGTGTTGGAGAAACGGACTTAACGTAACGCCATACCCGTAATCGTCAAAGTAAAGCTCAGTAGTGGCAAAGCGCTAGTCAACCAACTGACCATCTTTTAGATTAATCAAACAGTGTTGGTGGGCGTGATATTCAGTAGCCATATCTCCGTATTTACATAACATAACATGTCGAGAATGTTCATGAATCCCGGTTGTTTCTTGATAACATAGTAAGATATCATATTTGATAGTTACCTTTACCTGGGCATATAAACATGAGGACATTGAGGGTAATTGCATGGCGGATGTATTTGAGTAGGCATTACCATTATAGATTCGAAGGGATCTATAGGGAACATCGGTGCTCCTCTTAGGCAGAATAGACTGCTGGTGTCATGGAAATTGTGTCAAATGGCGATCACACGATGGAGAAATTAGCCCATCTGCTATGAGACCAAAAGGATCTGGCTACTTTTGGTTTACAGAAGGACAAGGTGGCTGTTGAAGCTGCCTAGAGCAGCGTTATGTAGGTTATAGCTGACCGTTGGGCTGTTGACAGCTATGCTTAAAGAATGGTAATTCCATATAATTATATTTGCCGAAAAGGCAATGATAAAGAGCAAGAGGAGTCCACTGAACACCTTCTTTACACACTCGACTATTTGAGGCTTTCAGTGGATGTTAGGAAGAAGATTCGACAAAAAGAATACCAACATACCAGCTAGACAAAATCGTTGCCTTCATTGGTAACACAACGGGACCTACATTTTAGACCTAAGTGAGCTGATGGTAGCTGTCAGATTGATCTAATCTAACTTATGTTTAGTTAGGAATAAACTGCTACTTTGCTTTTGAAAATCCATTGAAAACAGAGTCGACTGACAGAACTTTTATGTTTTTTTTATTTTGTTTTATAAAATTTGTTACTCTTGATGTCAAAAAAATGTTCTCAAAAAAATTTGCTTTTTTATATTGAACGGAAATCCCATTGCCCATCATTGATAAGTAAAAATTGTTACAAAAACAAAATTTAATTTGTTTTGAGACCTTGTCTATGCAAAATTGAATTTTAAATCTGGCAACACTCAGTAGAACATCAGAGGAAAACTACTTCGGCTACCTAATATTGCTACTACTACTACAAACACGAAGATTTTTTTCTTTGCATCCTCAACTGCAAGTACAGCGGGTCATGCGCATAAAATATCAAATCCAGTACGAAAACAATGCATTTTTGTGGGTGATATTCATAGAATAAGAGGAGTAAGTGTTTCGATGGGAGAATAATTTTATTGCATGTTATTGTTTAGCTTTTTGTTTATTGGCATTTAACGTACCTACACTTACATCTGCACATATTACACAACATACATACGTACATATATAGTGTAAGCAAGTACAAGTGGCCTGTACAGAGAGAGACAGAGAGAGAGAGCAAAGCAAAGCAAATGCAATAAAAAGTGTTTGATAAATAAATACAAATTGTATATAAAAACTATTGTTTAGCATTAATGATATAGGGACAGAGAGAAAGAGAGAAAGAGTATGAGTTTAGTGTGGAAATATCGTACAATTGTATACAAATGGTGTAAAGGATTTTAGTTATTGTTGTTGATATTGCTCTTAGTGTTATTTGTCAATACACATACACGTACGTACACAATAAAATAAAATTACATTTTGCATGTACAAAAACAATGTTGCTGCATAAAATGATGATGACTCCACCTTTTAAAGGATAAGTTGGCTTCTTTTTGTTCCCTTAAAACTATATTTAAATTGTTTATTTATTTACGAGTATATTGTAATACAACAACTGTATACAACGACTGCACTATGGGATTGATCGCAAAATAAATACTAATAAAATTAAACCTTTTATACAATCTGGGTATCTTTGTAATATTCATTTTATCTCATTTAGTGAAACTTTTATCAATATGGACTTTTAGTATTAAGAGAGAGTTATTACATTAAATAGGTATATAAAAAAAAAAAAAATCAAAAATAAACACACATAGAGAACATATGTATTTATCGCATGGACGATTTATCCGTTTAAATTGGCACCAGCGGTTATTTCGAATCTGGCAATACTTATTTCATTCTATTCTGTCACAAAATTCAGTATATTATCCACACTGAACGAAATGAATCGATTTACGCTTCAGCAATGTTGGGATTTATTGGAAATTTAATATGGTTGTGTATACGCTTGAAAAACGCTGGGAAATATTGCGACATTACTTTGAAAATTATGGTAATGTTACAGAATGTGTGCGATGTGTTCAGATGAAGCTCATTTTGATCTTGGCTGGTATGTAAACAAGCAAAATTGTCGCATTTGGGGCACAGAAAACCCGCACGCATACATTGAAAAGCCGATACACCCAAGACGAGTCACTGTTTGAGGCATAATTGGGCCATTTTTCTTCGAAAATGAGCAAGGAGTGGCCGTTACAGTCCATGGCGATCGTTATCGGGCCATGTTGAACGAAAAACAAAGACAATTGGTCGGAAATTAAAAAAATTAAAAAAAAAAAAATCATTTTTTAGGTTGAAGCTCATTCTCATCTTGATGGGTACGTTAATAAGCAAAATTGCCGTATTTGGGGCTTAGAAAACCCAAACGTGTTCTTACAGAAGCAAATGCACCCATTACGAATGACTGTTTGGTGCGGCTTGGCCCACGCGGAGGCATCATTAGCGCATATTTCTTTGAAAATGAAGACGGCTCAGCCATTACTGTAAATGGTGAACACCTATCGCAACATGGTATTGATGTGAACTGAATGGTACAACTTGCCACACATCTCATGCCACAATCGATTTATTGAGCAAACATTTGATGGCATTTAATTAGCCGAAATGGTGATGTTAGTTGGCTGCCAAAAAGTTGCGATTTGACACCGCTGGGGCGCCGTTAAAGATAAGTGTTATGCCGACAAACCAGAGACGATTGAGCCTTTGAATGCCCACATTCGTGATGCCATTGTCGAAAATTGGTCGGATGGAATGGGGTACTGTGGGGCCAGCCGCGGCGGCCATACGAATGCAATAATATATCATTTCTAACCGGAACAATTGTAAATACTTCACAACCAAAAAATAAATTTAGCAAAATTTCAAATCGTTTTTGTTTTATTGCCTTTTTAAATTTAAACTTTTAAAAGGCCCATCCTATACATACTCGTATGTACAGTAAGTAGTATGAGAAAATTTAGGTTCTTTTTTCAAAAGTTTATAGTTGGTTAAGTTATACATTTACTGGTTGAATTATTGTAGTAAATAGTTGTTGCAGTGTTAAGAAGAAATAATTTCACAAGTGAAATGAAATACAAACAAAATGGTACCTATTTTGTGTTTATAAATATTTCTTTTATAAGTATTTGCTCATACATATATAAAGAGTTAAACAACAGAAGCCATTTGATGATGTTTCTATTTTTTAGCTTGGAAATATGGTATACGAAAACATTATTGGTATGTATGGTAATGTACATACATATGTATATATTATTTCAACAATATGTTGCAACAACTCCACCTTAAAAGGCGGTGTTTTCTAACAAAAAGAAAACTAAAGTGCACTGCAGCAGATACAACAGCATTAAAGAAATCTTTGCGCAGCAACTGGTTTACTGGTATAAATACAATAACGAACATAAACTGGAGCCATTTTTGTTTATTTATTTATTTACAACCAACCCTAAGTTATGTTATGTCACACACGCATACATATGTATTTATACAAGTATGTATATGAAAAATGCATTTGTGTTGTTGCAATAATAGTTTAGAGAACAACAATAAATATATATTTACATTCATACATATGTACATATAGCCAAGCCTAGAATAGCACAACAGTTTTTTCATTTTTTGCAAATGTACAAATAATTAATGAGAGTTGATAGGAAAGAGAAGGGGAGGAGAAGGAAGAGCAATATAGAAAGATAGAGAAAGAAAGATTTCAAAATTAGACATCTGGTTGTAGGTTTGCATTGCTTATTAAGTACATTTGTATGTATTGTTTAGATCGTTTTAAATATACATACATATGTATGTAAAGGGTGGCCAAACTTGAGATGAAGAAGTGAATTGGCTTAAAAACACATGTTTTTTTTGACAAATTCAGTTTTATTCATACCAATATAAAATAGGAATATGGGAATTAATAATCTAGCACGTCGGCAGACGTCCGCTCTTTTTACAACATTTTGAACCACATTTTTCAACAAAATCATCTTTAGAGATGAGGCCCAGTTTCAATTAGGCGGTTATGTAAACAAACAAAACTGTCACATACGGGGCTCACAAAATCCACAAACATTCCTCGAAAAATCATTACATCCAAAGAAAGTGACCGTATGATGCGGTTTGTGGTTAGGGGACATCTTCGGCTCGTATTTTTTCGAAAATGAGCAAGGAAACGTCGTCACCGTGAATAATCTGCGTTACCAAACCATGATAAACAATTTTTGTGACCACAATTGGCTAATGTTGACATCAGTGACCTTTGGTTTCAGCAGGACGGCGCCACAAGCCACACAGCCAGCCCAACAACTCAGTTATTGCATGAGAAATTACCCGGTCGCGTAATTTCTCGATTTGGTGATGTCAATTGACCGCCTCGTTCTTGTTATTTAACACCGCTGGACTATTTTCTCTGGGGCCATTTGAAAGACCGGGTTTACGTGAACAAGCCACAAACAACTGACAAATTCGGCGCTGCATTGACGAGATAAGTGAAGTTTTGTTGCAAAATGTGATTCAAAATTTTGTGAAAAGAGCGGACGTCTGCCGACGTGCTAGAGGTGGACATTTGCCCGACATCATCCATCCATCATTAATTCCCATATTTCTATTTTAAATTGGTATGAATAAAACGGAATTTGTCAGAAAAATGTGTCTTTAAGCCAATTTACTTTCTAACCTCAAATTAACCCACCCTTTATATACATCAAATATATGAGTCATAGATGGGTGTGTATATGCATTTGTACGTATCCCTATACCCAAGTATTTTTATATAAAACTGTGGGTAGTATATACATATGTATGTATATATAAATGCCTTATTGTGTGTTGTTTTACACAATATTCTGTTTATTTTTACAAATTGCAATACAACTCCACCTTCAAAAAAAGGTGTTGTTTTTAACAATAACTTCCAAAATTAGAAAATGTACTGAAATATCACTATTATAACTAACACACACATAAAAGTAACTAAATTCGAAATTTATATGGTATGAGGTTACTTTTTTTTGACGTTCCTCCCATAGATACCTACTCGTATAAATTCTTGTGTCAATTGCCTTATCTTTAATTCTCTAAACACTTCTGATAAGAACTGTTGTTACAGCCTCACTTTTTTCAGCGATTCAAAGCCAATATCCCTTTTTTGGGGATTTTTTTTAGTTCATAAAAATAAGCAAAAGTCACAGCAACCTAGCCAAGTTTCATATGGTAGCTGAAGAAGTCTGCTGGTGTGGTATAGTGTTTTGGAAAAAAACAAAATACAAACACTAGTCACTCATCGACTAGATTTATTATCGTGATGCAAAAGTCAAGCATATTTAACTTCATATTAACAACGATATGGTCTTGGGTGGAAAGATTACACTATTCAACAAGGTTTTGGACTGCAGCAACCAAATACCTTTCCTTGGATAATTTGGTGCGCTGAATTCGAATCTGTAATTGGTTTTTCTCTACCACGTCAGGTTTTTGAGATACAAAAAAAGGTTTTTATACTTTTTTACATAAAACATTATTAGTTTATTTAAAAATCAATGAATTTTTAAAAGTGATTGGCGTTATTTGAAGGTCGTTTGTATTTTGTTGGTTCGATTTGACGTATTAGAGAACAGCAATAGTCTCCCAGCATTCCCAGCATAAGTCCCAAAATCCTTGATAATATAGGGTCCGCCAAATAATTATTTTTTTTGAAAATGCTATAAAAAAAAACTACTGAATATTTTCTTAAATTTGTTTTTTTATTTGAAAGTCCAATCCTTCCGGTTAATAATGGAAAATAATTTCATTCAAATGGCTGCCTCGGCTGGCCATGCTGTAGCCTACACGATCGGTCCAATTTTTAAGTACATTATCGATTGTGTGCAGCTGTATTTCACCAATGGCTTCACGAATATTGTCCTTTAAAGCGTCAATTGTCTCTGGCTTGTTGGCGTAACACTTATCTTTGACGGCACCCCACAAATAATAGTCCAACGGTGTCAAATCGCAGCTCCGAGGTGGCCAAACGACATCAGCTCTGCGGCTGATAATGCAAAACATCAAGTGTAGCTTCGGCTGTGTGGCATGTAGCGCCGTCCTGTTGAAACCAAATGTTGCTAATATTCTCCTCTTCAATTTTTGTGAACAAAAATTCGTTCAACATGGCCCCATAACGATCGCCATTGACTGTAACGGCCACTCCTTGCTCATTTCCGAAGAAAAATGGCCCAATTATGCCTCTGGACCAAAATCCACACCAAACAGTGACTCGTCTTGGGTGTATCGGCTTTTCAATGTATGCGTGCGGGTTTTCTGTGCCCCAAATGCGACAATTTTGCTTGTCTTGGGTGTATCGGCTTTTCAATGTATGCGTGCGGGTTTTCTGTGCCCCAAATGCGACAATTTTGCTTGTTTACATACCCGCCAAGATCAAAATGAGCTTCATCTGAAATGATGATTTTTTTTTGGCAAAATCGGCATCTTCTGTAAGTCGATCGCAGGCCCACTTAGGCGAAGCGTATACACAACCATATTCGTTCAGCGGAAGGAGAAAACTAATTATCTGTCAAATCAGACATGAGCTAAGTGTTGCCATTCACGAAATAAGCACTAGTTGAAAAAAAACCTTAGATGGCGGACCCTTTATTTTATAAAAGCTCACGTCTACCGTATAAATATAAAATCAGGTGTACGTCGCTTGTTTCAATTTATAGTTCATTTTCCGTTAAACGTTTTAAATAATTTAAATGTAAAATGTAAAATTGGACAATGATGATGATGATGATGTATATACCATATGTATGTATGTACATACTTAATTAACTTTCTTTTTTCATTCGTTTTGTCTAGACTGACAGAAAAAAAAATGAGAAGAGTCTGACAAACATTTGTAATAGCAAATACAGTTTATAAAAAAATGCTTTCAAAGTAGAAAATAAGTTAAAATCTTATTTTAATTTGAGAATTCCAACAACATATTCTTAACATGTTTTTTTTTGTGCACATCCCATAACTGTGAATCTTAAGGACTTCAAGACGTCAAAACTTTTAAAATATACCCACATATTACAATGCTAACAAAAAAAAAAAGAGATCTTTACCTGATTTCTTTGTTGTAAAAGAAATGCTTTCAAAAATAAGAAATTATTGTAATTTCTTGGAATTTTGGTTTTTGTATGAATGTTATCGTAACATAGTGTTAAGCAGAGTTGGCAGCCCACTGGGTAACCTAATTAAGCCCACCCGGGTTTTGTGGGATATTATATTTAAAAAAAACCCGGGTGGGTTTTTTTAATTTAAAGATTTTCGCAACTTATTTACAACAAAAATAAGTACAATTTGCGTATTGCGACTACGAATTAATTCGATCAGTTTCTGCAGCTCAAAAAAGAAAAAGAATTAGCAAATTTATCAAAATAAAAATTTATCAAATCACTGCTTACATCTTTTCCCCGCCTCTGGGCCAATTACCAAACCCCGTTTCAAAAAAATGTCTCTTCTTATAAGGCGCTCCAACTTTGAAGCCGATTTTATATTACTTCAAAGGAAGTGAATTGGTGACATGCTTGTAGATAAACTCATACCTTTTTAAATGGCCTAGATGGGTTCTGAAAATATAGGCCGTAAGACGAGATGAATATGTGCTGCGTTTGCTTCTCTTACACTTTTTGTTAAAACCGGAGTAATTTGCACCGTAAAGCGAATGTGGTCCATAATTCAAACAGGTCGTTTTAGAGCAATGCCCTATACAAAAGGTCGTGTAAAGAGTTTTCAACGTGAGGCCAGATATTGTCATGCAAAAGAATAGTTTTTCGCATAATGCGTGGCTTAAACGAAGTAAGTGCAGTTTTCTCTGATGACCGAGTTTTAGCAGCTCATAGCTCCCACCAAGAATATAAAATTGCATTAAAAATAGTAAAACGACGTAATTGTAATAACAAACAGAAAATACTGTCGATTTGAACGAAATTTGGAAGCAGTTATAAACCCAATAAAACAAAAAAAGCCATTAAAAAACCCAACAAAACCCGGTGGGTTTTTTGCCAAACCTGGTGTTTAGCAATAAAAAATTGGACGAACGTGCAATAAGTGACTATATTTAAATGCAGCAATCAGGTGTGGGTGGCGTGGTTAGTGGAAAGAGCGCACGCATAACAACACAAACCGCCCAGTTTCGAGCCCCAGCAGAAGACATGACTAAGAACGATTTAATTGTGGTTTTCGAATTTGTAATAAAGAGGCTTCAACTTCCCTCCAGACAACTTAATCTAAAAAATAAGGAAGAAGCACCCTGACCTTCCCGCATAACTCTGGCGATGATGACAAACATCAGATGAATGATCAAGAAAACACGCCACCTATTCGGAAAAAAATACAATGCTAAAGTAAAGATTACCACCAATTAGCAAGGATCTTCACCACTACGCAAAATCATATGGAGGAAACTACAGTGGATTAATCATCTACTTAACTTGGAAGATCAAACTGATTAAAGACTCTGAATGGATGCTTTGCGGAAAGTCAATATGCTCCCTAGAGGAGTGACAGAGAAGAAAACCAGGGAACACGAGTCTCAAAAGATTGGGGCATACTCATTCAGTCAGATAGAAAATTCCCTGATTTGTTTTCAGGGTCGTGTACAATGTATGAAAAATTTTCGTCACCAGCATTCAAGATACAGTCCCAAAGCATCATCCATGCTTAACAGTAGTTCTTGTATATTTATGCTTAAATTCGGTTTGGTTTACCAATCAGGAAATTTCGTTTGTCAAATATCAAAAATTCAAAAAATAGCGATTAAAGAAAACGGTAGAACGTAAAGTAAACATACACACAAATTACATATGAAGCTTGTTACACACAAGCTACACACACAATGGAAAATTACTCACAATCTAGCAACACTGGTCCCCACATTAGATTATTTTTATAAAAAACTAAGGTCAACAAAAAATTAAATAAACATATAGAAATTTGAATTGTGTATCACTAAAGTGAAATCGAATTCACTTATTTCGAAATTCCAGATTTATTGAACTTTTTCTTTTCCTAGTTTTTAACATTATCCAGAGATTCAAGTATTCTTCAAAGCTGTTTTTTGATAAAGAAACATAAAAAAGTAAACAAATTAAGATGTCCTTTGTCTTTCTCTAGATGTGGGTATTTTAGTAACGATCTTAATTATGAAAATTGCCTATGTAGCAGTATAGAAATGTATATGTATATGTATATGGTATATTTAACTTACAGCAACATTATAGGTATAAATATTTCCCCATCTACTGCCAATATATGCCATATCCCACTGAATATCGATAGATTGCAGAGGTTCTTGTAAATATACCGACTGTATATCCAATGCGAAGTTCTGTAAATAAAAAGAAAACAAATTATTATACAAAAATTTGTTGTTATACATATATGGTAATGGAAATATACAAGAATTCACAAAAAGTATCCTATCCGTTATATTGTTATAAAGGATCCGCCATCTAACGTTTTTTTTTCAACTAGTGCTTATTTCGTGAATGGTAACACTTAGCTTAGTTTTATCCTTTCGTTGAACGAATATGGTTGTATATACGCTTGAACAACGCTGGGAAATATTGCGACATTACTTTGCCGATTTTGTCAAAAAAATCATCTTTTCAGATGAAGCTCATTTTGGTCTTGGCGGGTATGTAAACAAGCAAAATTGTTGCATTTGGGGCACAGAAAACCCGCTTGCATACATTGAAAAGCCGATACATCCAAGACGAGTCACTGTTTGGTGCGGATTTTCGTTTAGAGGCATAATTGGGCAATTTTTCTTCGAAAATGAGCAAGGAGTGGCCGTTACAGTCAATGGCGATCGTTATCGGGCCATGCTGAACGAATTTTTGTTCACAAAAATTGAAGAGGAGGATATTAGCAATAATTGGTTTCAACAGGACGGCGCTACATGCCACACAGCCGAAGCTACACTTGATGTTTTGCGCCCTGTTTTTTAAGATCGCATTATCAGCCGCAGAGCTGATGTCGTTTGGCCACCTCGGAGTTGCGATTTGACACCGTTGGACTATTATTTGTGGGGTGCCGTCAAAGATAAGTGTTACGCCAACAAGCCAGAGACAATTGACGCTTTAAAGGACAATATTTGTGAAGCCATTGGCGAAATACAGCTGCTCACATTCTATAATGTGCTTAAAAATTGGACCGATCGTGTAGGCGACTGCAGGGCCAGCCGAGGCAGCCATTTTAATGAAATTATTTTCCATTAATAACCGGAAGGATTGTACTTTCAAATAAAAAAAGAAATTTGAGAAAATATTCTGTAGTTTTTTTATAGCATTTTCAAAAAAAAAAAAAAAAAAAATAATGGCGGACCCTTTAGATAAAAAAACAAACTTTACAATTAATGTTCGACAATACATACAGTTTGTAAAAAAAATCTTTTCAAAGCAGAAAAAAGTCAAAATCTTATTTTCATTTGAGAATACCAACAACAAATTCTTAACATGTTTATTTATTTGTACACATCTGGTTACTGTACCTCTTAAGAACTGCGAGAGGTCATAACTTTTAAAATAGGCCCACACATTACAACGCTAATAACAAAAAAAGATATTTATTAATTATTAATTATTTTGCTGTAAAAAAAGTATTTTCAAATATAAGAAATTGAAAATATCTTTTTGAAAAAAAAAATTGCTCTAATTTTGTACGAACAATTTTTTTTTTCGCAACTAAGTTATGAATAACTCCGAAATTGTTGAGAATAAGAAAATGTTATTCAGGTGATTTATAGTAAGTTAAGCTCCTAAACATTTGCTGATACTTGCATTAAAATCGGTCCGGTCGTTTTCAAGTTATGATGAAATATATTGACATAACTATCATATTATGGGAGAAAAATTTGCACACGACCATAAGAAAAAATTTTAGCCCGATGAAAAAAAACTGAAAACGGATCACTTAATTATTCTTCTGAAGAATCATACCATATTCTGTGTAGTCATCATTAGATAGAACACTTAATCTATCAACTCTTTATATTTATATTACATGTAGGCTCTAAAATGAAATCTAATACCTTAGGAGGGATGGAGCTTGTCTTTTATTTCTGAGAATCTCCATGGGACTGGTAATAACAGAATCAGGCGTGATGAGTAGCATGTTAATAAAGTCTGTATTCGTGGCAATACGTGACTGCTTTTGGGTATTATTTTGTTGAAATCTTCTGCAATCTTTATTACGAGCTTCTTCAGAAAGTTGCCAAAACGGCAGAAGATATTGTATAACTTCCGCCCCATGCACAAGGATCTTATGTACAATAGCGGGCATATAATACCACGAATACTGGCGGCGTTTCCGATTGCTGGTTTTGTTTTTTCTCTTTTTTTACCTAACAGCACCACTCAGGGTATGTCCCCTACACATGCAGTGCATTGTGTTGGTACTAGGAAAATAGGTTGTGGGAATGAGGATAGAGGGAGTAGTGATTATGGACGTTAGATTTTAATTTACTCATATCGTGTCAGATTGTTCCACAACCGAACAGTGTGATCAATGAAAAAATTCTACCTATAATTGCGTTGTGCGATTCACTGTACAATCAACTACAAAGGGATACGCTCTACGAGCAATACCAGTACCACGTAAAAATATATGATTTTTAGGAATTAATTCCTTAATTTCGTCAGAGCATATTCCTTTCTAGTACCGATAGAACAATGAAATACACGGCACATTGCGATGGTGATCTAAGGAATCGATAGAGTTGGCTACCCTATCATCATTATTGAGCATTTTCACAACATAGACTTTGAAGCACCGGCCCCTAAAAAAGAGTTGTATTCCATTTTGAGTCGGATATAGGTCATTTAAATATTAAAGAGATCAAAGGGAGTGAAGCATTTCTTGCACCGTCTTAAAAAACCAAGACACTGAATGCTTATTTCGACACTTGAAATATGTGACCATTCCAACGAACGTCACAGTGAATTCTCATGCCCAGAACATCATGAATATGTGATTCCCTAATATCCATATTACCCATGGACACAGATAATAACACACCACCAGGTCTGTGTGTTAAAAAACAACATTGAGTCTTTCGTGCATTAAAATCGACCCTGTTCGCACGACCCCACTTGGAGATTTTCACCAGGTCAGTTGTGAGTGTGTCGTTTATGTACAATTAATTCCATTTCTTCTTTCCAGCGTTCTTGAATGCTTAAAGAACGCTGCTTCACATTAACTTTGTCAGAAGCATCTCTTAATTGACATTTTTTAACTTGGAGGCGCTAGCTAATGCATAACAGACATTCAAAAAACCGAATCCAGGCATGTAAAGTGAGCAAATCTAAGCTAAGATTCCCTTTGTTAGCCACACATTCCCTAGACTCTCGTCATTCGTTAGTGCTGATGTTGCTCCACAAATGTAGCATTTTTGTGATGTAGAAGTTTCAGTCAAAGCATTACCGTCAATCATAGTCTAAGCCATATCATGTTTATCAGACACTTTATAGTCACCATCTTCACATATTGTCTTTAGAACTTCGGGATTTATCGAAATAATCAAGACGTCTACGGTTGATCTTGAAAGATACGCTATACCTTCTTCGGTTTTCCAAGGCTAGCCAGAGGAAGTTGAGATGATGTGGATGGTTCTATATATCGTACGAAACATTATATCATCGTCTAGCCATGCTTTATTACACATTAGAAATCGTTTCCATGTCTTATGGAACTCTTCCACTTATTCGAAAATTTTGCAAAAAATCTCGTCAAAGCTTCCAAGATCACGTTTTGGAGCAACAAAATTAAAAATCCCAGTATTTGTATCATTACTGGAAGTTTGCTAAAATGGAAATAAATACTATAGGGTGGGCCAGTTAAAAAATTGTATTTAAAAATGAAATAAAACACAATCGAATTGAAATTTTTCCATTTCTATTTTTTTTTTTTTGTGAAATACAACTGTTCCGGTTCGAAATGTAATATTATTTCATTCATATGGCTGCCGCGGCTGGCCTCAGTGTACCCCATTCAATAGGACCAATTTTCGAGTATATGTGGCCGTAACACAGCAATGGCATCACGAATGTGGGCCTTCAAATGCTCAATTGTCTCTGGTTTGTCGGCATAACACTTGTCTTTAACGGCGCCCCAAAGAATATAGTCCAAAGGTGTCAAATCGCAGCTTCTTGGCGGCCAACCGACATCACCGTTTCGGTTAATTAAACGGCCACCAAATGTTTGACGCAATAAATAGATTGTGGCATGAGATGTGTGGCAAGTTGCACCATCCTGTTGAATCCAGACATCGTTCACATCAACATCATGAAGAGCGGGCACAAAATTATCGGTTATCGTGGTGCGATAAGTGTCTCCATTGACCGTAATCGTTGCGCCGTCCTCATTTTCAAAGAAATATGGGCTAGTGATGCCTCCGCACTGGGTTTTTTGAACCCCAAATACAATTTTGCTTATTAACGTACTAACCAAGTTGAAAATGAGCTTCGTCCGAAAAGATGATAAATTTCCAATAAATCCCAATGTTGCTCAAGCGTAAATCGCTTCATTACATAAGTATTACATAAGAATTACATAAGTATTGCCAGATTCGAAATAACCACTGGTTCAAATTTAAGCCGATAGACGGCCCACCCGATACAATAAATGTTTATTTTTAACTACAGTAGCGTATCTTATGCTTTATAAAAAAAAATTGGCGCAGGGAAATGGGGGGATTTTTACTTATCGTTTTTTGAATTCCAAGATTAATTACTTTTTGTATTTCTTTTAAATTACTCACCTTTTCTAAGTAACGGGTGGAACAATACAAAATGTAAAAGTATAAAAAAACTACTTTCCTTTAGTTATTGAACCCATCACTAATTCACCATTTTACAGTATAGAACAATACGTGAGACGTATTCGCATATGAAGTGCAAATGCAATCAAATATTTCATTCTTACGCTCACAAATGGTTTGACACATTATTTCAGATAAAACAATAGCTGCCACTATAATTATCCAAGTGTGCTCTGATTAACTGTATTAACAATTTTCAGAATTGTTAATGTTGATTATGTGCAGTTAGTTTGTTCTAGACAACACACTGTGATACGGCAAGAAGTATTTAATAGCCTAACATAAGTAGTATAAGATCTCAATTGTAAAAGGTTGGGTTGGTAAGAAAACAGAAACAATTTATACTTTTGGAGTCCATTATGACTTAATATTTCAGAGGATTAGTCATTTTAATAATATTTTTATCAAGAAAGATAAAAGAGTCTACGAAATAACTACTAACTACTTTGCTAAAGGTTTGTGCTTATTGACTGCAAGTATTACACAAAGAGACGGACGGACATGCCTTATTCAACTGAAAAATGGATTCAATTGAAAGAAAGAAGAAATAAATATGACAATGTGTGGAAATATGTACCTTTAAAATATTAGTTTAATATTAGTTAACCATTAGTTTGTTTAATAGGAACTAAGGAAGTAAAGAACTTACCTCTAATGCTGATTTCTTAAGATATCCATCCAAGGAAGTTGTAAAGATAACTTTCCTGTCAGTGCATAAGTACATTTGAGTTATAGCTTCGCTATGCTTAGCAAACTGGTTTACTAACTTTAGTGTATTCACATTAAATTTATAAAGCTTGCCATCTTCCGATGCAGCTACAATAATTTCTTCGAATATACGTATTTGTGTGATCGGATTGCGTATACCTTCAAAACTGCCTGTTGGCATATTTTTGTATATGGAATTTGAGGAAATTTTTGCATTATTTGTATTGGTGGTCATAGCGGTAGTGGCTGTGGTGGTTGTGCTGGTGGTGTTAGTGGTGCTAGTGGTGGTGTTGTTTGAACTAGTTGCCTTTGTCTCTTGCTGCGTTTGTGTTGTGGGAGACTCTGGTGGTGGAGGGGGTGGCGGATTGTTAGCAGGCGGTGGAGGAGGAGTAGGAGCAGCTGCTGGTGTTGGTGGAATGGTAACTTCAGATAAATTCTCTTTTTCAGCTGTGGGCTTTACAGAATCCGGGGTTGTTGATTTACATGAACTTTTGTCCTTGGAACTGTTTTGTTTTTCATTCGTTTTTGCGTTGGATTTACTTCTAGTAGGGACGTGCCGTTTGTTTACCGGTTTCAATAGTTTTATACGTTTCTTTGGAATTGTTTCTGTAGATGTGGTAGATGATGTTGTATTGGAAGCAGGGGAGGTGGAAGTTGATTTACGTTTAGATGTTACAATAGTACACTTTTTTGCTGTCGTAGCTTTACTAGTTGTCTTTGCTTTTATGGGCTTTTTATTTGTTTTTATATCATCCTGTTCGAAAGTTTTAGGTGGTGGACCTTTAGTTAAGGTGGATCTTTCAGTTTTAATGCTTTTCAAATGAGCAATAGCACCATCGAGTTGTGCTATATTTTGGTGGCTATTGCTGATAATGGCTGTTGAAGTTACATTAGCTGTCATGGCGGTATTTAAAAGTATAAACTTTTCGTTTTGCAATTTAATGGTCAGAAGATCAGCTTCCATTTTATCTTTTTGTAGTTTTAGTATCATTTCTTCGAAATACATTTTTCTTTTGTGCAGTTCCATTAGTTTGACATCGATTTCACGCAAATTATTAACTACCACTTCGCCAATTGGACTTTTCTTCTTTAATTCCTCCAGATCGACTATAGGAAATGGCGGTTGCTGATTGAAACTTGACGAAGTGATGCCCAAAATGCTTGCATTTAAATGCCCATTCAGAGCTGATGTGATATTGGCGGAAGTTGTGCTATAATCAGAGTTAGTAGGTGGAGAGGATGAACAAAAATTATGAATGGGTATGATTTGTTGAGACGTTGTTTCTTTCGATGTATCACTGTTACATTGTTGTTGCTGCAGTATTGCTGGTTGATTATCTCGGTTGGTAGTAAGACTTTGTTGGTGTTGAGTTGTTTGATGTTGTGGCGTTTGCTGCTGTTGATTAATGCCATTTATTGGATTTGATAAATGCGTTGTCTCCTGCTGCTGTTGTTTCTCTTTTTCATGTTCATGTTCACGTTCTCGTTCACGTTCATGTTCATGTTCATCTTCATTAGGTTTTGAATTTGCATCGTCAGCATTTTTATTTTCAGTGTTTGATGATGACGTGGACGTTGACATAGATGTTTGGGATGTCTGCCTTGATTGGGGTGCTGGCTGAGAAGTAGTAGCATTTGTTTGAAGTTGCTTAGAAACTGTTGCTGCTGCAGGTTTCTTTGTGGCATTTTGATTATTATTCGCTTCCTTCGCTTGCATTGCTGCTTTCATTTCCTGTCGATAAAGTGACAAAACTTTGCTCACACATTGTTGAATGTGACTCTCACCATTGGGGGTAATTGGGATGGTGGTAGTAGTATTGCTGGCAGTATTAACTTCAGCAGTAGATGTATTATTACTTTTTGTTGTTTTCAATGATGAATCATTTAACGAAGTTGTAGCTGCTGACCTTGATGGTGACTTTTGTAAAGTATTTCCACCTGTTCTGTTCGATGAGTCTTTCGAAGTGCCATTGCTCTCCAATCTTCGAATGCCTCTGCCATCATCCAATTTGGCCACTTGCTTTTGTTTGTGAAAAACATTGACAATTTCCTTCATTAGAAATTCCAAAGCCATTGAACAATCCGATGATTTGAGGTTCTTTTGGATTTTAGCAATTTGCAATTTGGAAAACTTTCCACTGTTGTAGTCGCTGGTGCAAATGCAGGATATAAAATGCAGTTTCGTATTAATAGATGTGGAATATTTGGTGCGATAACGTTCTCTTAAACTATCGCTTAGGCTGGACAGGATAAGTTTTTCGAAACTATCAACCACATTTTCGGCATCTACTTTTAATTTAAGACGTTTTCTTTTGGAGGCCGAAGCAGAACTCTTTTTCGAGACATCAGATTCTGAGTCACTGGAGGAGGAAGATGACGAAGATGATGATGAAGACGATGAAGAAGAAGAGCCAGATGACGACGATGATTCTGAAGAGGATGACGATGATATGAGTACGACTACATCTTCTTTCGGTTTCTTGCTGCTTCGATGTTTTTTCGATGCTTTACGAGATTCTTTGCGTTTGGTGAGTTTTTTAGTTTTATTACGTTTTTCCGTAGTTTTACCATTAGTTTTGTTAGATGAATGTTTATTGGAGGATGATACTACTTCTGGCTTGATTTCACTTTTAACTTCGGCTGTCGGAGCTGGCGTTTGACTGGAACTTCTCTGCTTCTGTAACAGCAGTTGTAAAGGTATAGTTTGCGAAGTTGTTATTTCTTGAGATGAGGGTAAAGGTGTGCTATTAATCGTATTTATTTCTTCGTCAACGAATAGCGAACTTATTGCATTAGTTTTATCTCCGGAAATGTCTTCAACAACCCGGACATTTAGATCATCTTTAGGCGAGTGTAATAGTTCTAAACCTAAAGCTTTGCGAATCTCATCGAATACTACATCGGGTATATCAATTGAATCGACTATTTCATCGGGTACAAAGTCTGCACTGATAGAGTCTTTTGGAGGTTCAATGTTCATGCTCTTCAGTTGACGACGTATTTCATCCCTTAGTCTTTTTCTGGCCTGTGTTTTAAGGGCTTCATCGTATTTGGTATCACTGCTGTTGATAATATTTTTAATATTGATTTTACTCATGGTGACCAATTTCTGAACTATGCGCTCGGTAGTGCTATTGGTTTGACTGCTCGTCGAAGAGTTGCTGCAAGTGGATATGGTACGTTTACGTTTAATCAAATTTGGTTTGTATTGCACTTTCTGCTGGCTTGTAGCTGAGGCAGTAGTTGCTGCTGTACTAACTTTGTTCAAGTTGTCCGTTGCCGAATTATCCTGATTAATGCTATCCCAGAATTCTGTAGCAATTAGACGTGAAATTGGTATAAGTGATATTTTGGGTGTATGAAATTCAAACTGTTCGTTTTCACTTGTAGTAGCAGTGTGTGCGATCTGGGGACTTGGAACTTGCCTATTAACAGAGTTTGGCGATAAAATTTCTAATACTGTTTGGTTGCTTTTAGGTGATTTTGATCTCTCAATAGATATTTCTACTGGAGCATCAAAAACTGATGTTGCTTTTAATTCGTTTTCTTCTGCTTGTAGTTCTACAACGTCTTCACTCAAATCAATGGCACTTGTTTTTGTTTTATTCTCCAACTGTGCTTCTTTTATAGGTGAAGAATCTCGGGGTTTATCTAAATTTTTATTTAAAGGCTCCTTTGCATTTCTTAAATCTTTCGTACGTTCATGTGGTTTTTTTAATCTTTTGTCTTTCAATTTCACTTCCTTTTCAGCTTTCTCTGAATTTCTCTGTCTATTCGGTTCTTTTTGAACTTTATCTAAATATTTCCCTTCTCTTTTCGTTCTTGTTGATTGGCGTTTCGTATTTATATTTTTATCATTCTTATTTATAGGCGTTTGTTCCAATGGTTCAGTTCCATCGATATGATTATTTTCGCTGCTATTGAAACTCTTGTATTGAAACGAATCATCAGCATATGATTCCGTTGATAATTCCTTTTGTTGAGTATTTTTCTCATTGAAATTATTCGTATTACGATAGTTATTACGATTATTATAATTCGTATTTGTATTCCACCGATTATAGTCTAATTTGTTGTTGTTGTTACTGTTACTATATGTTGAAGAATTTGTATTATCCCAATTATACCAGCGTTTGTATGAATAATAATTATTTGATTGTGAATATTTTTTCGTCTGATGAAATTCATTATATTCGCGATTTTTCTATGGGAATAATTAGGAATTAATTATGAAATATTTGTTATAACAAAAAGAAAAAATAAAAAAAACATTATTTTCTTTATTGTCGGTTACTCATATTGCAAAGAAAAAGAAAATGTCCAAAAAGCTGTACCAACATTTAAAGCTATAAACTTTGTTATGGCTGCTATTCTATTGTTTTGGCTGGCAATACCACAATACTACTATAAGTCGGATATGTAATTTGAATCTTAACGGAAAAAGTATAGTAGGTTGTGGAATGTACTAGAACATTTCCAACAAATGTTAATTTACTATAAAGGCGCCGCATTCTACTTAGTGAGTCAGTAATAATTTTACAGTCGCAGTTCAGTGTCGTACTAAGAGTGGAGTTCTTAATAAATTTGTGTATTAAGCGAAAGTTAAATAATTTGGACACTGTATAAAGCTAATTGTGAAAATAGACGCAATAAATTAGCGTCATTTATTTTATCAAATGCTTTAAACACATAAACAACAGCGAGCATCACGGTAATAAATCGAAAGTTCCGCTCAGAGCATTTGCTGCCATGTTCTCGGCTTCATAAATATTTTAAATTGATCAAAATTGTCGCATACAAATTCTTTATTATTAATATATCAGGCTACTCAATTAGTCCGTAGGATGACACGTAGATGTCCATATGATTTTTGTTTAGTACAAACAATCAAGCGATACGTGTATAAATTTGACAGCAATCTGACTATTAATTCGTGAGTTATAGCATTTTGTGTGAAGCATCTTTTGTTATTAAAAAAAAAAAAAAATGGAAATGAGTTATTTCAGGTTTTGGAAACCAAACAGTGGCCTGATAAACATTAACCGAACTTTGCTCCATTGAGATAAGTTGTAGAGAAGTGGTTTGCTGAAGTTAAACCCGGCCGCACCAACACAAATAATGCAGAGCGCAGTGGATGCCAAAATCAGGCTGTTATTCCAGCAGACATCAAAAATCTCCACAAATTGAAGGTGCATGAGCTAGCTGACATTGTAAAGATATCCGATGGTAGTGTTTTTACCATTTTATACGTACATTTCGGTATGCGAAAGCTCTGTTCAAAGTGTTCGTGCCACAAATCGATAAAAACGATGGGAAAATTGAATAAATCTCAGCTCTCAAGAGAATGCTTGCCAGAAGTAAATTTAAGTCCAATGATAAAGTAATCGCTGAAACTGAGGTCTATTTTGACAAGGAGAAATCGTACTATAAAAGTGGTATCGAAAAGTTGGAAAATTGCTACACTCGTTGTATCGCTCTCGAAGGTAAATACAGATGTTTAATAATAAAATTGGGTTTTGCTAAAATGTTGTTTTTTTCTAACTTATCCTTTGGACTTATTGAGTGAATAATGAATAAACGCAATGCAATATGGTATTCATTTTATATTGATAACTAGTGTTATAGCGTGTTTTTTATAGAAGTATAGAACTTTATGTTGGCATTACTTTTAAAGATGGCGACCGATTTAACAGCTGTCAAGTGATTTATTCTCAGTTTGGCTTGGCAATTCATCATTAATAGACTCACACCTGAACAACGCCTGCAAATAGTGTAATTTTCATTTTTCATAAGCGAATTTTTTTTTTCAATTTTAAATTTTCATAAGCGAATTTTGTTTAGCGATGAAGCACACTCCTGGTTGAATGGTTACGTCAACAAACAAAACTGCTGCATTTGGAGTGAAGGTAATCCTTAAGTGTATGTGGAAACACCGTTACATTTAGAAAAACTTACTGTTTGATGCGCTTTATGGGCTGGTGGAATCATTCGTCCGTACTTTTTCAAAAACGATGGTGGCCAGAACGTTACAGTCAATGGTGATCGGCATAGAGCCATGATTACTAACTTTTTTATTCCAGAATTGAATAACCATGATGTCCAGGAGATGTGGTTTCAACAAGACGGGGCAACATGTCACACAGCTCGTGCCGCAATAGATTTATTGAAAGACATGTTTGGTGACCGCCTAATTTCACGTTTTGGACCTGTGAATTGGCCTCCAAGATCTTGTGATTTAACACCGCTAGACTACTTTCTGTGGAGCTATGTAAAGTCATTGGTCTATGCGGTAAAGCTTGACCATTTGGAAGACAACATTCGCCGTGTTATTGCCGGCCACAAATGTTGGAAAAAGTCATCGAAAATTGGACGTCCAGATTGCACTACATTCGCGCCAGCCGTGGCGGTCATATGCCAGAAATCATATTTAAAATGTAATGCCACAACATTATCTTTCGGATAAATAAAATTCATGTCAATCGAATAATCCATCAAAGTTCTATACCTCTATAAAAAACACCCGTTATAAGGTTAAATAAATGAATAAATATTCATTTTGTAGTGTTTTTTTCTGTTAAATAAAAAACGAATATTTTTAAAATCGTTTTTATTTAACATTTTGTATTCTATTGGCATTACTGATTTGTTTTTAGCTGTTCAGCAGCGGCAATGGTTGACGTCTAGTGTATTCTAATTCCGCCATCTTGCTGCCCGCTTCTGGCTGTCGTCTATGTGTTTACAGCAAAACGCAATTTAAAAGTACTCAAACTTTTTTTTTGCTTGAGGCCTATTTACAGAGATAAATTTTAAAAATAGTAAATTTTGAAAATTCTCATAAAGTTATTAATTATTTTTTAGCTAAAACATTAGAAATGAGTATCTATTATTTATTTTCATTTAAAGCCGTCTTATTTAGTATGTTATCACAAAAAGTGATTTTAAGTTTAAAATGCATTTTATTTACTTACATAATTTGAATGGGAATGGTTTTGATTCTGATAATTGTTGTTGCCTCGGTATGAACCGTAATTGTAACGACTACTGAAAATATATAAAAAAAGGAAACACAAATTATTATTTTCTTTTTTATATATAAAAACGTTTACTTTTATAAGACAATTTAATGAATACTTCAATTAATCACAATTCTAAAGCAATTATTTGAAAATGTTTGTCACACTTATCAGAAACCTCTCTTGAGTATGGCCAGCCAAGCAATCAGTCATCATAGTACAACGAACGTGCTTTAGAGAATTTGAAAAAAAAAAAACAAATAAATCTCACCTGTCACTTTGGCCGAAGAATTTTCTTAAGATTTTTAAATAATTCATATAAATTTCTTTCCTAAGAAAAAAGAAGTTCTAAAGTTTGTTTGCTTTTGCTTTTGCTTTTAAAACACTTGACCTCTAGTAAAACTCATTAACAATCATGATTAAAGTTTTGATCCCTCCAACTACAATTTTCATTTCCTGAGACTTCACACATACATACACAATTACAACAAACATCTCTATTTTCTGTTATTTTTTTAATATTTTTTTTAAAACAAGAATAATTAATGCATTTAAAAGAAAAGAAAATACAAAGAACGTGCCAAAAGGTAGCATTAAATTTAACAAAAAAAAGGGGGAAAAAACATATTTTTTCCTCACACTAATCTTCTCCCTATAGGAGAAAAGCAATATATTTTTTTGTTTTTTCGTAACTCCTCTCACCTTCTTACCCCACCTACTACTCTACACGATCTCTAGCATAAAAAGGTGCGTGCAAGTGTACGTTGTGACTAAATTTGAAAAAGATTTAAAATTTATAACTGTAATATTATTATTATTGTTGTTGCTGTGATATGGCTGTATGTGTGACTACAACACCAACACCAACCACACTAAACTGTCTAACTTACTGCCTAAAGGTGCAAATTATTAATGTTGGAAAATTTAGTGTTTTTTTCCTTTTTTGTTTTGTTTTCTTTCTTCTTGCAATCTTTTGAATAAATTTTTGACTCTTGAAAATAAAATTAAACACAATAAATATTTTAATCGTAGAAAGAAAACAACAACAACAGCAACAACAACAACAACGGCGACCATAAAATTAAAAGACGAGATGTTAATTTTACCATAAATCTTTTTTGTTGTTGTTTCGATTGATGTTTGTTGTTATAGTCGTCAAACTAATTAAACATAAAATGGGTTGCTTTATGGAGGGAAGAACTACACAGGCCTACAAAAGTTTACATACGTTTTGTTAATTTCAGTTCTTTACAATATGAACATATAAGAAAGCGTTTGGAGTACTGATGAAAGTACCACAATTTACACACAAATGACCAACATTTTGGTCAAAAGTTTGGCGAAAATCTAATACGGCTTTACAACTAGAGAATAGTACCCCAACCATAAAATATAGAGACAGATCATCGTCTGGAGATATATGGCCGCAAATCGAGTTGGCAAGCTGAGGTTCATTGACGGAACTTTAGATAAGGCTATGTAGGTGAAGATTTTAAAGGATAGCTATTTGCCAAGTTGTACAATTTAAGACCTAAGTGACAATTATGTACTTTTTCAAGATAATGATCAAAAGAACAGAAAGTTTCCGGAATAACCTTCGTGTGGCGGTTCCATAGTTCCGATTTGAGCTTTTTTTTTTGTTAAGTTGGTACATCTGTTGTTGATATTTCCTCTAAATCTTAGCGTCATAGCTTGACATTTGCAAAAGCTATGTAGCCAAGAGTACGTCTATCCCTATGTGTGTTGGCGATTTTTTGCAATTTTAGAAATGGATATAATTTGCAACAACGAACTTATATTAAATTTTGCTTAAAAAACGGATTTAATGGCAACGATTCTCTAACGACGATCGTTTACCAGTGGCACGAGCGGTTCAAAAGTGTTGGTGAGTCAATTGAAGATGATGAAAGCAGTGGCAGACCATCGACAACGAAAGCCGACGAAAACATTAATAAAGTAAAAGATATATTGGTCAATAACCGCAAATTAACCATCAGAGAGATAGCGGAGGACTTGAACATTGCCTATGGATGCGTCCAAGACATTTTGGTTAATGATTTGGGCTTCCGTCGTGTAGCAGCAAAGTTGGTGCCAAAAGACCTCAATTTAATGCAAAAAAGAGATCATGTTGAGGTAGCAAAAGACATGATTTGCTAGGCTGAATCCGATCCCACATTCATGAAAGGGTCATTACTGGAGACGAAACGTGGTTTTATGAATACGACACGCGATCCAGACATCAGGCAAGTAAATGGCGTTCACCAAATGAGCCGAGAACAAAAAAAAAAAAAAAAAAAAACACGTCGTTTTCAGTCAAAAAATAAGGCAATGCTCACGGTTTTCATGGATAATAACGGTGTAGTGCATCATGAATTTTTGCCAGAAGGCCAGACAGTAAGCAAAGAGTATTATTTGAGTGTTATAAGACGTTTGCGTGAAGCAATTTGCCGAAAGAGACCAGAATTGTGGTCAGAAAACTCGTGGATTTTGCACCATGATAACGTACCATCGCACAGTGCCATCATTATTCGATATTTTTTGACGAAAAATGCAACAAATACCATCTAATAGGCAGCGAATTCACCTGATTTGGCTTCCTATGACTTCTTTCTGTTCAGTCGAGTTAAAAAACCATTAACGCGTTTCAGCAGCCGAGAGGAAATAATGGAAAAATCGCAGGAAGCACTGCTGAATATGCCGAAAAACCAAATATAAAAAATACTTCGAGGATTGGATCAAGCGCTGACATAAGGGGACAGTATAGATTTAGATGAATAAACTTGTATTTTTAATTTTCTTAATAAATTCCGGAAACTTTTTTCACGCAGTAATCGTTTTTCCCGTAAATCACATCCCTTTGCAGTTGATTGATCAATGAAACACACAAAGCATTAAAAAGAGAATATGTTCTTTGACTGCACCGTTTGTTTGAGGAACGATTTTTCCGCGAAAGTGTTACCTGTCACTTACGATATTGATACGTTCAAATCAAACGTCCATAACACACACCACTGCTCTATCCTTTTTCCCACAACCTATTTTCCTAGTACCAGCAAAATGCACAGCACGAGTATGGGTCATACCCTAAGTGCTGGCCTTAACTCGCTTGACTACGACATTCGATAATAACATCGCCTTCGAACCTTTGCTAAACATTTCTCCGATAAAACATTCGAAAACATTTATTGGAAGCAAAACGTAAAAGAACTCATAGAGTTCACCCGTTGCTCAGTTTGTGGCAGCAAATCTCGCGATCTCGAACGCTTGCCTGTAATATCAACAGCAAACCTTTAGCGAACCTTTATCTAAAGCGAAATACTTTACTTTACTCTCTTCTGTTTTTGCCGTCACTTTTGCTTTTGCTTTTTTTGTCGCCGCTCAATGCTAATAAGAGAGAGGCAAGAAAACAAACCCGATACGCGTGTTCGCTGTTTCAGTAATGACTAAAAGCAAAAGCATAAGAATATATGTAAATTGAGAAGGAACAAAAGCCTTATGAAATGAATAGCAATATTCTATGCTCTTTTAAGCATTTTTGTTCGGCAAAAACAAATATTTTTGTTTCGAAAATTCTTCACTAATAGCGAACAATCGCTTATTGCGAATCATAGGTCAAGCGGGAAGCTAAAAAAATTTCAATGTTAATAGATTTGTATGCAACCTATTTTTCTACTTTAAAGCTGCATGCTCTAGGAGCTTTCACTTCAAAAGTTGGCTTAATAAATGTAAAAGGGTATCTTAAATACGAGTATATGGTCTAAGAAATACTCTCGCATATTTTTATAAAGAAAAAAAAAATATAAATAAATATTAATATGCAAAGCAACGTTGTGGAAAAATTTGTTAAAAGTTATTGAAGTGTTGAGTGAAAAAGGATTGCCTCTATATGAAATACATACTTTTTTTTTGCTACGTATGCTTTAAATAAACAACAAAAACATTGTGGAAGAATAAAAGGAAAAAAATAAGAAATCATGACAATTTGCTTAAGGAAACACGTAAGTTTCACTCCAACTTAACAAAGTGTCAAAGCAAATAAAGAAAAAAGACTGACTAAACAAATGAATAAATAAATGAATGAATGGAATGAATGCTAAAGCACATGAGAATAACTTTTGGTTAAGACTACGAAAAATTTTATTTTTTTTTATTTTTTGTGGGTATTTTAAAACCACTGATAAGCCACTTCTAATAAACCTGAGTATTTTTTCTCTTTCACTCTCGTGCCTATAAAAAAAATGAATTTTCTCTTGAAGTCCCCTTTTTTGGTTTTATTTTGCTTGTACCGTTGCCGATTACAAAATGCCAAAGAAGTCAATTAAAAAAGTCTCAAGGAAAAGTACGTGACTACAAAAGTTATTAAAAAAAAGAAGAAGAACGAAATGTCACACAATGAAACATTTTTAGTTATTTTTATAACCTCAAATTAAAAAAGCTTAACAAATATTATTCCAACACAATTTTAACAATAAAAAAAGAGTAAATGGGGAAAGCAACTCGTACCTGAGTTGCTAAATAATTAAAGGCAAAATGGTGAAAGACTTTCTTGTCACAAAAATTAAAATCTTAACTTGTAAAACAAGAATTTTGTTTATTTCTTTTAATTTCGAAAAAGTTTAAAAATAAAACTTGTACCCCCCTTTACGCGAAAGCCATGAAACGCAAAGACATTGAACAACAGTGGGTGGATGGAGATGGATGGTTGAAAGGGATGGTTCAAGTACTTTCTTTTTTACCTGCCACAAAAGAAGTTCAAGCAGCACTTACACACTTGTTTTGACGTTAATTTGTTGTATCATTGAGTTTTATTACACTCGTAAATACTATGAAAACGTTTAACTCTTTAACCACCACCAGCACCACCACCATATTACACTATTGTACGCGAGAATTGTGTAAAAAGTCAAAGAAGTATTGTAACAATGAAGGGGGGAACTTTTTTTCTTTTCTTTATTTTTTGTCAAAAGACAGAGAGTCTCAAATGTTGTCAATTTAATAATGATATGTTTGATAACAGTTGTTATTTAAATATTTCAACAGCCATCGAATTCACCTGACTTGGCTCTCTGTGACTTTTTTCTGTTCAATCGAATTAAAAAATTACTATGGGGAACGCGTTTCAGCAGCCGAGAGGAAATAATGGAAAAATCGCAAGAAACACTGATGGACATACTGAAAACCGAATATTAAAAAGCAAATCTAAAACTATGACGCTAAGATTTAGCGGTAATATCAACAACAAAAAACTCAAATCTGAACGATGGGACCGCCACACCAAGGTTATTCCGGGAACTTTTTCAAATTTCAAAAGCTTTTATCATTTTTAACGTCTACATACGGTCATCAGAAAAAACAGGTTTAAACAAAATCAGTAAACTTTTCACTTTGGCAAGCTTAATAGTTAAGAGAGGTACAAAATTTCCTAAATAAAGGTATCAATAAAAAAGGAATGAATAATATGGTTTGGCTGAAAAAAATTATTCCGGTCAGAGCTTTTGTGCAAAAAGCTGAAAAAATTGTTTAGGATTTTTGAGTGAAAATTAAAATCAGAAAACTGAATCGTTTTTTTTTTCATAATATGTATCATTATCATTATCATCATATCAATCAGGTACTAATGAAGGACACTGCAACCCATGGAATCTATTGTGCCCCTTTCAGTATATAGTTTGTCCAGCAGATCTGCTGCCTTCCCATAATGGTGGATATGCCATCGGGTAAGACCCTATTTTAACCTAAACCTATCCAAAAAACCCACATTCAAGCAATATGTGTTCCGCTGTCTCTGATGTGCGCACAGTCTACAAATGTCCACATTTCTGACCGCCATTCTCTTCAGATGCGCTCTTAGTCTACAGTGGCACGTAAAAAACTCGGTTACTCGTAGGAGTTTCAAGTCCGGCCTGTCATACTTGATAACTTCAGAACGACGCCCAATTTTGAACTGATCGCCGACCTAGAGTAATGAAGCCCCCTTTATGCATTCCACTGTTTCAAGCATCTGGAAATTTCCTAATCCTTGATTAGATTGAGGATGATACTAGGTGGTGTCCAGGTACCCAAAACAACTTGGCATTACTACCAGGCGAAAGCTTTCGCAACGTACCGTGGATATCATAATATTGTTACGTTTTAACCTTTTTAAAACGTTTCAGTTCTTTTTTTTGTTTTACAGTTTTTATTTTCGCACTCTACAGTATACATTATAACTATACAGTCCCAAACTTATTTATCATGTACTTAATATTCGTTTATACAACACTTTATGACTGCAAAACAATAACTATCGCTCACGAAACGCAAATTGCCATTTTTTATAGCAGTTCATTATCAATTTCGAATATTCTTGTAGTCATCACGAATTTCTATTTATCTACATAATACAGAAAAAGGAATCGTACTGGCAGTACCGTTAAACATTAAAAGTATTAGCACTCTTTATAGCGCAAATAACTAGGGCAGTAACAGATACACAAGAGCCTTGACACAAACCAATAAAGTTTATAGCTAAAATCTCACCATACAGTCCCTGATGTGGTGTACTTTCTTTTTAGACGTTTTTATTTTCGTAACAATATATAGATATGGAGGTAAATCAAGCACCGATTTCCTTTCGGAGGAGATTTTTGTGAACACCGTCGGTATCTTTTTTGGTTCTGCAGCAATATTTTACAAATTAAATAGAAACAAAGAACGAGAAATAATGGCATTTATTTGATATTTTTATGGTAATTTTCTTGAAGTCCTCTTTTCGATATATAGAGAAAAATCGTCAACTTCGCATTATATATTTGAGAACTTCTGTGTTTTATTACCACCACACATATTAGAAGTGAAAATATTTGTACTTAAACTGACAACAATACTTGTATTTTCTGTTTGTTTTTGTATTCACTTCTCTAATTTTTTTCTTTTTGCTTTGTTTGAAACAATAAAATATTTGTCTATTTGTTGTTGTTTTTTCATATTGTAAACAATAGTTAATTGTTCCTGTTGTTGTAACAATATAAAAATGTGCGTTTAATTTGTAATCAAAACAAGCATACTTTTAGGGAGTTAAACATGATACAAAACAATTATAGCAACAATACCACAATACTCATACTTTTACTCTGTTCCTATCTCTTCCTCTCTCTTTCTATCTTTCTCTGCACATAGTCACAAGGATACAAACATACATACCATACATACATATGTACATACATATGTACATACATACGAATTGGTTATAATTAAAAATAATTTGTGCAACAGCTTGAGGTTGTTTTATATGAAGCAAAACAACAACAATTATAATATTTGTAATAAAAAAACAAACAACAACAACATATGTTTTAATTTTCAAATGTTTATTTAAATATCCTTTTATTTTAATTTTAAACGAAAATGTAAAAAAGAAAACAAAATGTATTAAAATACTTTTGAATAAAATGAAATTAAAAGCAATTTATTATTTTTTTTCGAAGTTCTTAAAAATCCCTTAAATAAGTATTAATGTACTCGTCGTATATTATCTCTTACGTCCTCTAACTTGAAAATTACGATCAAATACAGCTTCAATAGCATTTTTTAAATTATGATGTTATTGATAGTTGTGTGAGATTATAAAACTGTTTCTAGAGTTATAGCATTTAAAACATGATCTCGCCTTTGCTGACAGTTGCAATACGAGAGCGGATTGACATTGAAGCTACCTAGCGCTAGATGGCAGCACAAACACAGAAACCAAATTCATCGATTAGTTTATTTGTTGTAGTCGTTTGAAGTAAGCAACTTTTGTGTTTCTTTGAAAATGGAAAAAAGTGAATTTCGTGTAGTGATTAAACACTATTATTTGAAAGGCAAAACGGCGAAAGAGACAAAAGAAAAGCTTGATAAACATTACGGTGAATCTGTTCCGTCTGATTATATGGTAAAATATTGGTTTGCTGAATTTAAACGGGGCCGAACAAGCACTGCAACAATACAATCAACAAGAAGGCCAAAAGAGGTAGTTACTGAAGAAAATATCCTCGATATTGTTATGAATGATCGCCGGGTCAAAATGCGTGAGATTGCTGAAATGGTAAACATATCATATGGACGTGTGTTCAACATTTTGCATGAACATTTGCATATGAAAAAGCTACCGGCAAGATGGGTGCCGCGTTTGCTCAGTGTTGAACAAAAATGAGTTCGACAGATCACTTCACAGCGGTGTTTGGACATGATAAAGCATAATCCTGCTGATTTTTGGCGTAGATTAATAACTGTTTATGAAACGTGGCTCCACCACTACACACCTGAAACCAAAAATCAATCGAAGCAATGGGTGGAAGCTGGTGGAAGTGCTCCGAAGAAGGCGCAGACAGCTGGCAAGGTAAAAATGATTTTGTTGAAAAATGTGGTTCAAAATTTTGTGAAAAGAGCGGACGTCTGCCGACGTGCCAGAGGTGGACATTCCATTATCAATTCCCATATCTCTATTTTATGTTGGTATGAATAAAAATGAATTTGTCAGAAAAATGTGTTTTTAAGCCAATTTTCTTCCTAACCACAAATTCGGCGACACTATTAATGCATTTTACAATTGTGGTAGTAATTTGAAAGTCCCTCACTCAGGCTACTTTGCACTGTATTTTTCCACTTGATTTCTCTTTACTTCTCTTTGTTATTCTCAGCTACGTGTGAAATTAGAAGAGAAGAACAGCTCGCTGCCTAAATCTGCTCTAGATGTACAAAAATCAATATTTACTTATTCAATTTTACCCATATTTCAACTGATGATGTGTATTGACCACGAAGTTATTTAGACTAAATTCAGAACCTTCCACTATTACCATTCCAAAGATATACAAAAATTAATATTTACTTTGTATAGAAGATGCCACTCCCACTTTTCCAATTTCGCCCACTTTTGAGTGCTTTTTTATATTGACCACAAAATTATTTGGATCAAATTTAGAAACTTTCACATTACCGTTCTCTAGATATACAAAAATCAATATTTACATTGTTTTGGAGGTGCCACAGTCACTTATTCAATTTCGCCCATATTGCGACTAATGATGTGGATTGACTACAAAGTTATTTGGACCAAATTAAGAACCCTCCACTATTATCGTTCCAAAGATATACAAAAATCAATATTTTCTTTGTATGGAAGGTACCACTCCCACTTATCCAATTCTGCTCATCTTTTGACTGATGATTAGTATTGAGTACAAAGTTATTTGGGTCAAATAAATAAAAGATCTATATGATCGTGGCACCGCCCAGTCAGTTGAACAAAAACCGTTAATGAAAATATACCTTTCCAACGCATGTATTGGTTTGTTAATCGGTTTAGTGGTTCTCGAGTTATAAAATGACGAACAAAGGAAGACTTATTTTTATATTTTACTAGAGTAACCCCTCCAGCGTTGCTGGTAGCTTGCCTGTACTTGCTTTTTAATTGATGTGGATAGATAACGAAGTTTTAACTTTACTGTTCTCTACACATGCAAAATTTCATATTTTCTTAAATCTTATGGTTTGAATTGACCGCCAAGTTATTTAGAAACTATAACTCTAAACATTCTCAAGATATACAAAAAGCAGTATTGCCGAAAGTCTTTGTACACATAAGACATTACGATACGTGGTTGGGTAACAAAAAAAAATCTTAATATGGAAAGTGGAGGGTACTTTGTTGATATTTGTATGGGAATATATACGCCAGGTCTCCGGAACCAATTGGCCGCTTTCGTTCTCAACGCACACTAAAATTTGGTGGTGACATCAAAGTGTATATTCGTAGATTATAAAGGTACATGGTTGGGTAACAACAAAAAAATCCTAATATGGAAAGTGGAGGGTACTTTGTTGATATTTGTATGGGAATATATACGCCAGGTCTGCGGAACCAATTGGCCGCTTTCGTTCCCAACGCACACTAAAATTTGGTGGTGACATCAAAGTGTATACTCGTAGATTATAAAGGGGTCTAATGTCATTAACTCGTATTAATTTGGTATTGACTTCACGTTTCGTTTAAGGGATTACAAAATACATTTTTTAATAATTGCATTACGAAAAAGCTTAATAACTCCGTCAATTTCCAACAGATTTCTAAGCCGTAAGTCTCATTTTATTCATAACTTTTTAATTAATTCATCAATAGTACGGTTTCTATATAAGAAAAAAAAAAAAAACGCATCTAAAGTTGAAAAATGTGTTCGCTTGAGAAATACAACCAGATTCGCCAAGGCTTTTTAAGCAACACATATATCATTTAAAAACCTCTGTTTCTTTTCTTTCCAAATCCGGGTAAAATTCAGCTAAGTTATGAGCTTGTAAGTGCATGAAGGTCCGAAAAACCGGTTTTTTACTCGTAGCTCGAGATTTTGGAAGTGTTTGAAAAATTCCATGATCCTTGTTCTACTCCACAGCGCCTATCAGAAAAGTAGTATTATTTCTCGTTCATTTTTGTCGCACCTTGTAATAGATAATTTTTATGGAATACCAGAAAACCTAAATCGTTATAACTACATATGTAGGTAAGGTGTCATAATGAGTATAAATCCAGAAAAATGAAAAATGAATGCTTAGAACCGGAGACATAAGAAATGTAATCAAATCAATATGAATTATTCCTCTTTTGTTTTATTAAATGAGTGGAATATCTGTACGTTTACTTTGATTCAAAAAAAAAAAAAAAAAAAAAAATCGCGGTTTATAATGCGATTACAAGAAGCTGCAGTCTCAAACATTAATCTAATGAATATTCATTTAAATTCCTGCTTAAAAATTATTGCTCACATTGCATCAAATGCTCAGACAATGAGATTGTATGCTCATATCAAATTAACATACTAAAGTACAAGCCAGAGAGACGATTCTTTGAAGCCAAGGAAAAAGGAGGTATTGGCAGTTAAACATTCTTCTTATGCCTACTGCTTGTTAGCAGGCATTAATCAGCACAATATGGAAAACGTTTATGGATGGCATGTGTCTTGTTTTAATGCTGTTTCTTTTGTTGTTGTCTTTGTTTACTTGCATTTTAAATTCAGATGCTTTTTGTTGAGTTTTTTATATATATTGTTTACATTGTTGTTGCTGTTGCTGTTGCTGTTGCTGTTGTTTTATAACTCAATTACAAATATGATACAATATTTCAAAAGATATGCTGCTCCCATCATATGTATAATTGTATAGTCGTAGTACAAGGCATTCCCAAACTGACTCTAAAACAATTAAACAGTCAAACAAACAACAGCAACAACAACAACAACAACATTAACAACGACTACAAACATTTTAAAGTATTAACAGGGATTGTTGTCTTCTTATTTCCCTGCCACTTTAACATGGTCTATTCGTACTGTTGTCATAGTCATTGTTTGGGAGTTGAAATTCCCTGATGTTTTCAGTTGATTATCAGTAGGGTGGAATAAGGGAACAAAAATATAAGATGAGAGAGTGGATGGATGGGTTTTGAAATGATACATAATGTGCTATTTATGATGACAAGTTTTTTAGTTTTTTTTTTGCTCTATTTTGTTTATGGTGGTTTTATAAATTTTTTAGAGCAAAAGTTGTTTTGTTTGTTAGCGGTTATTTTGTGGTTAGGGCTTAAGGGAAGTACAAAATGAAACATGTAAATCTATTGTTTGAATATTAAATCAAATAGTAATGTTGGGTAACTTCAATACACGACTTTTACCAAAAAATCACTTTTAACGCGAGAACTTAAAACCATTAAGCCGAATTTTGCAAACATTAAAGAATGAGACTTAGATAAGATTATTTTACTCAAAGCAAGTTTGAAGAGGCTGCCCTCAGGCCCATCAAAGTAACCCAATTCAAGCAAATTTTTCGTAACCAGACTAACCACCTGCACCTGACATAAAGCACTCTTCTATATTTCAGCATGTGATAGGTTTTTTAACGGCCTATCGTTTCTCAAAAATGTGTTTATAAGGTATAAATACAGGTCTTAGATAATAAACTTTTCACAAATAATGCGATCAGGCACGATTTATATGCACAAGATGAGCAGAAGATGTGCACACGATCGCTAGTAACCGTCAACTTACTTAAGAATGACACTCAGTAATTAAAAAGACAGTTAGTGGTAGCACAACCGCAGTTAGTAGCTACGGCTCGAAATATTTTATATCGTGTGGGCCATCTATCGGCTTAATCTTGAATTAGTGGTTATTTCGAATCTGGCAATACTTATGTAATTCTATTCTGTCGCAAAATTCAGTATATTATCTACAATAAACGAAATGATTTACGCTTGAGGTGGAATTTATTGGAAACTTATTTCCAAAACAAAGACAATTGGTCGGAAATTGCAACAAAAAAAAATTAACAAAAATTGCAAAATTCATCTTTTCAGATGAAGTTCATTTTCATCTTGGTGGATACGTTAATAAGCAAAATTGCCATATTTGGAAATCAGAAAACCCAAACGTGGTCTTACAGAAGCCAATGCACCCACCCATTACGAGTGCCTGTTTTGCCCATATTTCTTTGAAAATGAGGAAGGCGCAACCATTACGGTCAATGAAGACACCTATCACACCATGATAAACAATTTTTTTGTGCCCGCTTTTCATGGTATTGATGTGAACAATGTTTGGTTTTAACAGGATGGTGCGACTTGCCACACATCTCATGCCAAAATCGATTTATTGAGTCAAATGTTTGATGTCCGTTTAATCAGCCGAAATGGTGATGTCTGTTGGCCACCAAGAAGCTGTGAATTTACACCGTTGGACTATTTATTGTGGGACGCCGTTAAAGACAAGTGTTATGCCGACCAACCGAGACAACTGAGCATTTGAAGGCCAACATTCGTTAAGCCATTACCGAGATACGACTCTATGCACTCAAAAAATTTCTCGGTTTTTTGCCAACCCTGCCACTAATCGAAAACAGTGTTGTGTCCACAAGGTTGGGTTGGTTGGTTTATTGCAATATGATTTAGAGTGCGATATGAATGTGAGCATAATTTATAAAACATTTATTTATTGCGATGGATTTGTATAGATTTGTTTCAAATATAAATACTTTTTGAAACAAAAAACCGCCATAATCAAGACATTATTTTGTGTCCTTTTAATAGAGAGAAAGAGAAAGATAAAGGCAGTTGGAGTGAAGATGAAGAAATTTCTTTAGTGTTTGTCGTTTTGTTGTTTTTGTTTTTCCAAATAAACAATAAAATATTGGCACATTAATGTTTAGTCAGACGTAAAATTACTTTCAAGACTTTTTTCTTCTTCTTTTTTTCCATTGTTTGTTATATTTACGTTCAGTTTTGTTATTTTTTTCTTCTTTTACTTTCCAAAGTTTAAAGTTTAAATAAAATGCTGCTGAATCTTCCACTATATATGTATGTATGTATGTATATGGACGTATTGGCACAATCATGCACCACCATTAGCATCAGCGGTATGGAAAACGAAAAAAAAAAAAATAAGAAAAATTAAGAAAAAAAAAGTTGTAAAAAAGGGAGGTGTGGAGGCTGCTCTTATTTAGCGAATCTCTCTCGATTAAATGGTTTACTAAGGCTATGCGAGGGGTGAGGTAGAGCGTTGGCTGGCTGGCAATGAATTTGAAAATTATTAAAAATGTTTGTTTTTCTTTCTTATTAAATATGTACAGCCATGTATATATGTATGTATATATGTATGTATGCAAGAAAAAAAAAAAAACAATTGATTATTGTGATCCTATTCATGATTTTTATACTTATCTAGGCGGACTTGAAAAGTATCCGTCGAAGTATGTCGTCTGTTCCTTTACTTTTTTATATTTTCTTAAGCTGTCATAATGCTCAATAATGAATGAAGGAGAAGCGGAAAAATTGTCATAATTTGACAAAAAAAAAAAATTTTTTTTTCAAATAGCAAGAGCAAGTGTAAGATACTTGTGAATTGTTGCTTTTTTTGTTATTAAAATTATCTATGAAGTAGGAATATTGAGGAGTTTTGGAGTAGAGGTATTTAATATTTGCATCTGTATTTCAAGAGAAGTTTATTTATTAATATTTTTGTTGGTTTATTCTTTATCTACAGATGCAGAGTAACATTAAAACTGTCAAGTGTTTTCTTTTTTAATTTAATTAAAAATAAAAATTGCTACACTTTTTACTTCACTTTTCATCTTTATTTTGCCAGTAATTGACGGCTGTTAAAAAACGTAAGAGGATTAAATAATAAAAAAAGCAATAACTTCTTAAAGAAAGTAATAAAGATTTGATGACTGGTTTTGTATCTATTTTTTCTTTTTTGTTTAATAATTTTCTTTTCTAATATTAACAGACACAATTGAGAGGCTTTTTAGAATTGTGTGAGAAAGACGGAAAAAAAAACTTTAAACATTTCTGGATATACACTATTGGACAAAATAAAGTGCAAGTTGCTTTTGTTATATTCAAAGAAAAAGAGGAGTCAAGCTCAATATAATTGTTAAAAAATTAATTGAATTTATTAACTTCGTTTACATTTCAATATAAAAAACATAGACTGATATATTAAAATTTTACTTTTGTAGCAAAACAATATAAATTAAAATGCTAAAGGCTCCGCTAAATAAATTTTTTCTTGAAAATGCTATAAAAAAACTACTGAATATTTTCTCAAATTTCTTTTTTTATTTGAAAGTACAATCCTTCCGGTTAATAATAGAAAATAATCTCATTCAAATGGCTGCCTCGGCTGGCTATGCAGTAGCCTACACGATCCAGCTGTATTTCAACAATGGCTTCACGAATATTGTCCTTTAAAGCGTCAATTGTCTCTGGCTTGTGGGCGTAACACTATAATAGTCCAACGGTGTCAAATCGCGGCTCCGAGGTGACCAAACGGCATCAGATCTGCGGCTGATAATGCGATCTTCAAAAACAGGGCGTAAAACATCGAGTGTAGCTGTGTGGCACGTAGCGCCGTGCTGTTGAAACCAAATGTTGCTAATATGCTCCTCTTCAATTTCTGTGAACAAAAATTCGTTCAACATGGCCCGATAACGATCGCCATTGACTGTAACGGCCACTACTTGCTCATTTTCGCAGAAAAATGGCCCAATTATGCCTTTGGACCAAAATCTGCACCAAACAGTGACTCGTCTTGGGTGTATCGGCTTTCAATATATGCGTGCGGGTTTTCTGTACCTTAGATGCGACAATTTGCTTGTTTACATACCCACCAAGATCAAAATGAGCTTCATCTGAAAAGATGATTTTTTTTTTTTTTGGCAAAATCGACATCTTCTGTAAGTCGATCGCAGGCCCACTTCGCGAAGCGAAAAAAGCGTATACACAACCATATTCGTTTAGCGAAAGGATAAAACTAATTATCTGTCAAATCAGACATTAGCTAAGCGTTACCATTCACGAAATAAGCACTACTTGAAAGAAAATGTCAGATGACGGACCCTTTACTTGTTTATGTTTGGACAAAATAAAGTGCAAATGCAAAATCTTGGATGATGATAACCGCAGAAATATGAAGGGATATTATAATAACACTGGTCTATAAAAAAAATGTTCTCGCCTTTAAATAAAACTACAGGAAATATAATGCTTTTGATGCACTGTATTCAAATCCGTTTTCAGTATTTTTCCATCGGGCTCAAATTTCTTTTTATGGGCGTGGTAAATTTTTCGCCCAAAATATGATAGTTATGGCAATATATTTCATCATAACTTGAAAACGACTTGACCGATTTTGATGCAAGTACAACCAAACGTTTGGGAACAAAACGAACATCTTTTTTTGTATATTCAACAGTTTTGGAGTTATGCACAACTTAGCTGCGGAAAAAATTTTTTTGCGCAAAAGTAGATCAATTTCTTTTTTTTCAAAAAGTCATTAACAATTTTTCAGAACGAAAATGTTGTTGAGGTGATTTATAGTAAATTTTGTTGCTTAACGTTTTCTTGTACTTGCATTAAAATCGCTCAAGTCGATTTCAAGTTATGATGAAATATATTGTCATACCTACCATATTTTAGGCGAAAAATTTGCTATGCCCATAAAAAAAAATTTGAGCCCGATGGAAAAATACTGAAAACGGATTTGAATTCAGTGCATCAAGGTCGTTATATCTCATATAGTTTTATTCAAAGGCATTTTTTGCTGTAGACCAGTGTAATCAGAACTTAGTAGCTCTTCCTTTATTAAATATGAAAAATTATAATAAAATTGACATTTGCTCAGACATCTTTACAGGACATCAAACTGAAGCCGTTGTCGAAAACTATTTGGAATCTGTTAGTAAAAAAATGTGAAAATGAAATGAAATGCAAAGAATTGTCCAAAAAATAGAACATAACTGTATTGTATTTATTTCACAGTCAGGGCCATAGAAATACCCAATAACACAAAAAAATAAAAAATAAAGGAAACAGAACTTGTGTTGATTAGTGTAATTTTTTTAAAGTTACCGTTATGTAAGGAACACATTTTATTCAAAAAATAATTAATTAGAACATAAAAAAGTAACAAAACTGAAGTACCCCTTCATGGAAACAAAAGCAAAAATTTTGTAAGTTAATATTTTGTCGCAAACCTTTTATTCTGAATGACACACGCACGTCTTCTGTGCACGGAGGATATCAAATTGTCAGTACCAGTTGACAATATTCTTTCCAGACTTGAAATAAATCTTCTTAATTTCGACAATTTTCTCGATTCATTTTCATATTTACAATGTCCCATAAGTTCTTAATAGAATTGAGATTGTGTTTAGAGACATTTTGTTACGACCGCTACTTTACATATCTACTTATATATGTGTATTTTTTTTTTTATCGAATTTAACATATACGAGGGCGGATTGATATTGAAGCTATCTAAGCAGTAAAAAAAATTTTTTTTTTCAAAAACCATTCATTTCTCAACATTGTCTCCTTTTAGCTCAATACACTTAGTAAGATGATTTTCCAACTTTTTTATACCATCTGAATAATACGATTTTGGGAACTCCTCAAAATACGCCCTAGTTTCGGTAATCACTTCTTCGTTTGAGATGAATCTTTTTCCTGCGAGCCATTTTTTCAAGTTTTGAAAAAAGAAAAAGTCACTAGGGGTTAAATCTGGACTATAAGGTGGATGATGAACCAATTCGAAGTGGATTTCTCGTAGTTTGAGCATCGTATCTAATGCAGTGTGAACCGGTGCGTTGTCTTGAAGAAAGAACACTTTTTTCTTGTTTAAAAATGGTCGTTTTTCCTTGATTGCATCAACCAATTGATCCAATAATGTACGATAATATTCTCCTGTGATTGTGGATTCCTTTTCAAGATAATCGATGAGTAATATTCCGTGTGCATCCCAAAATACAGTGGCCATAACCTTGTCAGCCGATTTCGCTGTCTTCGCCTTCTTCGCAGCACTTCCACCAGTTTCCATCCATTGCTTCGATTGATTTTTGGTTTCAAATGTGTAGTGGTGGACCCACGTTTCATCAACAGTTACTAATCTACGCCAAAAATCAGCAGGATTATGCTTTATCATGTCCAAAAACCGCTGTGAAGTGATCTGTCGAACTCGTTTGTGTTCAATACTGAGCAAACGCAGCACCCATCTTGCCGATAGCTTTTTCATATGCAAATGTTCATGCAAAATATTGAACACACGTTCATATGATATGTTTACCATTTCAGCAATCTCACGTATTTTGTCCCGGCGATCATTCATAACGATATCGAGGATTTTCTTGATATTTTCTTCAGTAACCACCTCTTTTGGCCTTCCTGTTGATGGTATTGTTGCAGTGCTTGTTCGGCCCCGTTTAAATTCAGCAATCCAATATTTTACCATATAATCTGACGGAGCAAATTCGCTGTAATGTTTATCAAGCTTTTCTTTTGTCTCTTTCGCCGTTTTGCCTTTCAAATAAAAAACACAAAAGTTGCTTACTTCAAACGACTACAACAAATAAACTAATCGATGAATTTGGCTAAAATTTTAACAGCCGACGTTTGACAGATCGTAATTTCTAAGAAAGAAAAAGTTTTTGTGTTTGCGCTGCCATCTAGCGCTAGGTAGCTTCAATGTCAGTCCGCCCTCGTATAAACTAAATTTAGCTTTTTCTAACACATTGGATGGCATGTGTACCATCGGTGGTACTGGGGTGCTCCTTTTATGTATGGGCCAATTATTTCTGTAAAGTTTGGTAAGTAACTTCAACCAGAAATATTCTCCGTAGCCAAAATATATGTGTTGGGAGATTTTAGAAAGATTACATCGGGAAAAGGTGTGCCGCATCTGCCCACAATAGTGTGTACATTATATGTATCGGCCATTATTTTTTTGGTAAAGTACCAGAAAAATAAATTGTGGAAAATTTTCGACAGATTGCATCAGGGGAAGAGGTGCCGCTTCCTTCAAAAAGCTCCTCAACTTAGCATTTGCACTTGATTTATATGAATTTGACATATCTTGACGTTTTAGAAATTTCGATGATAAAAATGCAAATAAATCTGCTTAGCTTATCTCACTGTAAAAGCGGTCAATGTAAGCAAGTAAATCGGGTCATAAACTGTAAGAAGAACCACATGAGTTTATCGAATTGTCATCAGCGAAACGCTACCAAATCGAACCATTTTTTAAGCGCATCACTGTAGAAGATAAACAATGTTTTAAATATGAGAATATTAAATGAAAAAGAAAAACCTTGTAGTTAAGGGCGTTGACAGATAAGACTGTGTTCCCTGCATGATGGAATTGGGAGCGGATTAGAGATTCATTGTGCAATGCCAAGTCATACACATCTATGATGATCCAGCAAAAGTTGACTGAACCTGGTTGGAAAGTTTTGGTGCATCCATAGTATAGTACGAGCCTTGTACTGTCTTACTACCCTTAGTTTGAGTGTCTCTTGATAGTTTCGTAAAATATTTTCCTAACCGTCGGTAAACCCGAAAAATGACAAAGACTTGTCAATAATAATGACAATTTTTTTAAATAAAATATTAATGAAAATGTATTTGCAATAAAAAAAAAAAATTCAATAATTTAACAAAAGTACTCGATGGCTTTTATATGACCCGATGTGCTGGGCGAGCCAAAAGTTACCATGCGGGTTAAGTATTTAATAACTTTTTTGTTTTTTTTTTTTGAAGAGTATAAATAACACCTGGAGAATAAATAATATCGAGATTCAAAACTAAATAAAGAACCAGAATAAGAGAATTTTATTATTTAAGTCAGCGATTAACTATTTTAACGCCAAGAGCATATCGTTGACACTTTGATGTCAGAATTTTGCCCTTTGAAGCAATTATTCGTTGCTTATTTTATCGTCACCATTAACAGAGCTGGGTAAGAGATATACCAGGTTTAATTCGCTCTATGGAAAATATCGAACGTGTGGAGCAAAGTGTTAACGAAACACTAGAAACTTCTACCAGAAGGCGTTCTGCTAAGCTAGAAATGCGGCACATTTAAAAAAAAGATTTACTGTTATTCCCATATAAGGTGTATCGGCAGCGACGAAATTTTACAGTACATTTTACAATAACTTTTTTGAAAATCTAATTATGAGTGATTAAGCTCATTTTCATTTGAATGGTTTTGTTAATAAGCAGAACTGTAGGTTCTGCGGTTTTGAAAACCCAAGAGACATTCATCAACGCAAATTGCACCGCATTAGGTTACAGTATGTTATAAAATTACATCTGAAAATATCATTGAGCTTTGCTTCTTCCAAAATTAAGCTAGAAGTGTTGCAACTGTAAATGGAGAGCGATATCGGTTTATGATAGAACTTTTTTTTACGTCCTGTTCTTGAAAACAGACCTGAGATGGGATTTTAGCAGGTTTCAAGTTTTTGGAATGCGAATTTTCAGAAATTCGGCAATTAATTGGCTAAAGCGTTCGTCAGACTTGTCAGCACCCGACTATTTTCTTTGGGCTTATTTGAAGAATCGCGTATATGTGAACAAGCCCAAAATAATATTTAAACTCAAGACCAACATTCAAGCGCTACAGCCACAAATTTTGAAAATGCTCTAAAACGAGCCCATCATTGCGAAGCTGAAAACGGAGGCCATTTAAGTGACATTATTTTCCATACTTAGTGTAAAAAAATATGTAAACGAGAAAGTAACTAAATTTTTAAACACGGTGGTGATTTTTGGCCCACCCTGTGTTACCAAGTTTACATTTTTTCAAATTCAATTCGCTTTTATTGTAGGAGCAAGTCAATATCTGTACATTAATGAAATTAATATACTTTTTTAATGATTTGCTCTAATTCCGAACAAATATTTAACCCTTTCATGCATTTGTTGTTCATATACAACATCACTATTTGAAAGCACATTTCTCATGTCTAACGATATTCGATTTTTAAACGAAGTAAAACATAAAATGAAATTCTATGCCTTAAGATTAGTTTTTCACTTAATTTAGCTGAAGTAAAAACTTTGTTTGTTTCTTATCGTAATTTTCGCTCGGTTAAGTCTGCTGATTTTTTCGATATTTATTTTGTGAAAGAATAAGTGCCTAACTTTTTTTTGGGATTATAATTTCACTGTTGTATACACACAACATGGTGCAAGAACGGTGTATCTGCTTTAATATTTTGTATGGCAATTTTTAAAACTTTTGTATTCCTCTTCAATCCTTTAATTACTTTCTTGTGTCAACTATGAAGCGACAATAGTGTTTAACAGCGAGTGAAATGGACACTTTCTCTCAGTAGATTCAGAAGGCTATCAATAAGAGCGATCTCATATACTAACGGGTCTATTTACAGGGCGACGTGGTCTTAGATACCATCAGTTTTTTGGTAAATGTTGAGGATGATTGGTTCTGCATTAGAGTTGGGTCGTTTAGCTCTTCTAATGAACTAGTTCGTTCACTTACAACAACAAGCTTGTGTGTAAAATAAAATTTCATTTATGTGTGTATGTATGTGTGAGTGTATGTGTTTAACACACATGAAGAACTACCTCATTAAAACAGCTAAAGAGCCCAACTCTATTCTGCATGACCTGTATTGAAACATCTGAACATGTACTATGTGAGTGTCCAGTTATCTCATCTGACTACGAAAGAGGTATTTTTTCTCTCAGCAAATATGATTATTGGCTTAATTTGCAGCGTCATATGTGGCTACACAAAAATTACTTTTGGGGCGCGGTGATTTATGGCTCTAAACAACATTAACATTAAAAAGAGAAATGAAACAATGTTATGAGTTTGATTCGCATGATTGTATTGAGGCAGAACCTGAAGTACACCACTGATAAAAATTCCTGCTAACGAAGTCAGCATTTCTGATGTTTTTAAAGACTGTTGAGGTGCCAAAAAAATTACAGAAACTAGGGCTTAGAGCTTGAGAAAATAGTTATTACGTTTTCTGAGGATTCTCTTAAAATGGAGAAACCTACGGAATAATCCTGTGTAGGGTCTCCCACGATTACGGTTTTAGATCTGTTGATGTTCATTAGGAAAGTAGAAGATCTGTTGAACAAACTATAGACCGAAGGGTTTACGATAGATCCCACGGTTCACAGTGTCCTACAATAGTGCCTGGCCAGGAGGATAATCCTATGGCAGAGTATGTAGATGTAAAAACCCCTTGAAATACTTCAGAATACAAAAAACTATTATTGGAAAAGTATAAAAACCTATAACTTTCTTCGAATGAAAAACTTGATCTTTTTACTCTGTTTATGCGGCGTGTTGTATGTGTAAAACATTTTCTAAAAACAACGCTTCGAATGTAAGTTGAACTTTTGTTAGTTGTTTTATCTTATTTGAGCCCAATTTAGTCGGAAATAAAGTTGAAAACAAATATAGCTGCCCTAACAAAGTTTAGTGCATGAGAGGGTTAATGGTTCAGCTTATGTAGTAGATATTATGATATTCTGTCATAAGACACTGATAGAAAAGCTCGAAGACAAGTGTAGAAATATGAATCCTCCAAGCAAAGAAAGAAGTAATCTCAGTATAATATAAAACGAAAACGATTTAGAATTAGGAACTGGAATATTTTTATTTAACTTAAAGCGAATTAATCGAAAATAGCCTTGTAATAGAGCACTACTGAGGACAGCGAAACGGTTGAGAACATAGATGAGTTAGGGAATACCATGCAACCCTCCCAATCTGAATGAGATAAAAGAGGCGATCGGTAAATTGAAAAATAATAAGGCGGCAGACGAAGATGAACTACCAGAGGATATTCTACGGGTTGACATCCAAACCACAGCTGAACTTCTACCGCCTCACATCACATCGGTATGGGAGGAGGAGAGGCTGCCTCCTACGTGGAAGAAGGGCATCATTGTAAAATTACCAAAAAGTGGCGACTTGAAAGACTGTAATAATGGGAGAGGAATTACCTACTTAACACCAAATATAAGATACTTGCAGTCATAATACAGGGGAGGTTTCAGAGCAGAATAGACAACATACTGCGAGACGAACACGCTGGCTTCAGACCGAATAGAAGCTGCGTAGATCAGGCCAACACTTTACGAATAATCATTGAACAGTCCGTAGAATGGCTTACGCCCCTGTATCTACTGTTCGTCGATTTCAAGAAAGCGTTTTATACCATCAGGCGAACGGCTATATGGAAAGCACTAAGAACAAAAGGAGTACCACAGAAGATAATTCGAATAATCAGAGCGATGTAGGAGGATGCAGAACTTTCAGTTCTTCACAACGGAAACATCAGCCAACCATTCCACACCAATACTGAAGTTGAGCACGGATGCCCACTATCACCTCAGCTATGCACCATTGTGCTGGATGACATAATGATCAAAGTCTGTTCGAAAAGAAGAGAGATCACATGGAGTCTTTCACGCCAACTCGAAGACTTGGACATTTGTCTACTCTCGCATAAGATTTCCAATATGAAGTCGAAACTGAAGGACATAGAAAGATTGGTTCGTAGTGTTGGACTTGAGATAAACATCAAGAAAACCAATGCCATGAAAATAAACAATACGAGCACGGAAAACATGATGTGTCTGCTGTTTAGGAAGTAAAACGACTACAAATGGTGATGCAGAAACAGAAGACGTAGATAACAGGCTCAATAAAGCGAGAGTGGCATTTGGACGACTGCAGTCAGTATGGCTCAGAATATTCAACTTATCTGTTAACTCAGTACTGCTGTATGGAAGTGCAACCTGGCTTGTATCGAATAACATCACACAGAAACTCCAGGTATTAATTAACAAGTGCCTTAGAATCACATGCAGAATATTCTGGCCTAACACCAGAAGTAACACAGAACTGTGGAGCATGACTAATGAGGAACCCATACTGAAACAGATAAGGAAAATAAAGTGGGGATGGATCGGTCACACCATCCGAAAAAGTCCAGAGAGTATTGGCAGAATGTCACTAGAGTGGAATCCTCAAGGCTCAAGAAATCGTGGTCGACCAAAAAACACCTGGAGATGCACAATTAACCAAGAACTGAGACAGAACAACCTAACATGGGAGGAGGCAAAGTTAACAGCAGTAAACCGTGTTGAATGGAGATGCCTTGTGGAAGCTATATGCTCCCAAGAGGAGTAACGGTTGTGATTGCATTTGACAGTTCATTTGGGCTTTAATAGAAAGAAAATAAATCCAAGATATGTACATACGAGTATGTATCAATTTGTCTCGTATGAACAGACACAGACATTTAGTTCTAATGATACAATAATTTGATAATTTATTATAAATTTTACAAGTTAGTTAATTAATTCTTACCTTTTTCCTTCGTAAAACATCCGTTTATGCCAAACAATTTTTTTTAATAAAGTTTTTCTTTAAAATTTTTGAAATTTTAATTTTCTTTTCTTTTGTTCGTATAATCTTATCACAGATGTTAAACTGTTCTTACTTATTGGTTAAACCATACAGTATTATACAAATATTTTTTTTATTCATTAATTTGAAATCAGTCTAATTGAACAGATGTCTTTTAAGATATTGTATAATATAATCAAAGCAATTTAATTGCCAATTGGGTGCATAAAGATATAAATAAAAAAGAAAACGTTCCGAAACTTATCACAAGTCGTAAATAGTTAGTTACACTCTTATAATAAAATGTTTTTTTTTAATTTTTTTTAATTTAATTAATCAAAAGACACCTCAGAAATCAGTCCATATTTCGTTCCATAGCATGCACAAAAGTATGAGTTAAGTTTCATGTTCTAAACTAAATCATTTCGTTTTTTGTTGTTGTTTTTTTAATAATAAATGTTTTTCACCTTAATAAAGTCACATCAATTTTAGATCATTATTTATGATATACACACATACACAGACACATATATATATATTTGTTCATATTGTTGTTGCTTTTACATAACACATACGCACACACACAACATAGAGATGGAAAACTGGCATTTATTTATTATTAACAAATTATTTTATGGTGGCAATGGTGGTCATTCTACTCAAACGAATAATAGGCCCAGAGTCACATAATTTTTTACACAATTTCAGGCAGTCATTTGATGAGCCAGGGAGGACACACTGAGCAAAACAAAAATAAATTTAAAAAAAAGTTTAAAAATTAACACCCACTTAAATGGCTATTAACCAGCAAAATACTGACAAACAGTCTGCTGACTATTGTAGAGACAGACAGTCACAGTCACAGTCACAGTTAATCGTAATCGTAATGAAATCAAGTAACGGTAAATGTACTGTTGCGGTGTAGTTAATAAAAGTTCTCGTTGGCCACATGGGGCAGCAGCATATTTTTAGGTTTGAGGGTGAAAAAAATCACACATCGTTTCAAAATATTCACACTTCACATGTGACAAACCGTGCGTGTTAGGTTTTATTTCACATTTTTTTTCGTTTGTCGTTTGTCTTTTTTTTCTGTAACAGGCAACTTAATATAAGTATGGCATTGCGTAAGTGTGTGTGTGCTTCTGTATGCCAAATTGGCGTATCACACAGCCGATGTCAAAGATGATTACAACACAATCACATTCTTATGCTGGGTGCCTTTACATTTAGCCATTTAACAGGATCACAAAAATTCGTTTCTTTTTTTAACTTTCAACTGTTTTGCCGTTTATGCCGTAAACACTTGTTTATCATTTAGTGGCAAACAAGACACTGCTGCTGGAATATGAAACAACAATTTATTGTTGAGTCCTTCTGTGTTTTGTTGTTTTGTTTTGTTTTGTTTTTATTTTTGTTTTTCTTTTTTTTTTGCTTTGCTTTACGAAGGGCACAACACAACCGATTTGGGAGCTGTTTTGCTGGGAAATGCCAGTTTATAAAATGACAAACGCTGGTCAGACCCTTTAATGCTGCAGGTACTGGACTAAATAGTATAAAACACTATATACGAAAGCGAGAAAATCGTTCTTATGACTAAAGCAGGCAATAAAATCCATGGCCAGTCCCAGTTCCAGCCCCAGTTACATGTACAATACAACGCTTCTATATATAAAAGGAAGAGATGAGATGGAAGAAATCTGCTGCTGTTCGTATATAAAAAAATAATCATCATGTATGTACAATACACAATAAGAACAACAATAATAGCAACATTAACAACAACAATAATGGCAAAAACAACGGTTGTGCACAATCAACCAACAACAAAAACAACTATACTGAAAACAATATAAACAGAAATAACAGCAGCAACAGCAATAGCAATAACAAGGAATACATAAATACAAACATATACACAACAACAGCAACACAACGATACACCACAATATTATAGTCAGTCAACTCATACCATCACATCATCATCGGTATCGTGTATACAAGCAGACAGACAGCCAAGCAACTACTTTTGTTGGATGGTAAACAGTGTTAACAATTAAGCTTTTTTTTACATTTCCTACGGGTAGTTATTTAGAAAAGTTAGACAATTTTATGAGCAAATCGGTCAAATCATTCAGACGTATGTGTACGTTACAGTATAAAACGATAACAAATACATACACATTTATATTTATATTTGTCTAAACAGTCTCCTAAGAGTCTTAAGAGTGCAGTTAACTCAGCGAATGAGTTATTGGTGTGAAGGGAGTTTATAAGGAGTAAACTCGTCAAGCTAGTAGTGAAGTAAAAACCAGTTTAGTTGGAGCTAACTCAGTAAAGAGAGTTGTGATCGAACCTAAGTTATAACTACGATCAGGTTGGAAGATCTTTAGGAAGCAAGCTCTGTCAAGTAGTTGTTGTTTAAAAAGTTGTAAACAGACAGAGTAATTAAGAATAAAAATTGTCATTGCCTGTAAAAAGATTACAAGCAGTGGTGCACATAACTGTGTTGAATAAAGGATTTTTAATTAAAACCAAACACAAAATTTATTTTATTTTAACTACAATCTACGAACTCATAAATACACGTTTTAAAAAGGTAAAAACGTAACAGTACATTAGAAGTAAAAAGGCCATCCGATTTGGATCGGTTTGTAATGCGTTACATTGTTATTGTTATTATAGTTTCGATTATGAAATTTTTAGTTCTTTTAATTTTTCCGTATTAAAGTGGAAAGAAAAGTGCTTTTAAAAGTGCAAGTGCGCTAACCGTGTTTGTGATGTATGGAGCAGTCTATATGGAGGCTATTATGGCCTATAAGTTGGATTTTCATCATTTCCGATAAATAAATAAAATGTTAAAAATGAAATATTTGACAATTAAAACCCTTCCAACTATCACTGACAATGTCAGTAGCATTGGACCCATCCAACCTTCGCTTACAATGTCTGTTCCATCGGACTCATCTGACGGCCTAGGCCAACGCTGTATGAATGTAAATGAGAATTGTATACAAGCATTGGATGGGTCCTACTTATGTACATTGTATGTGGTTTCTGATCGAAAATGTATGTGGTAAAAGCTTGTCTAGTCTAAAAGTCACAGTAAAAATACTTATTAATTTTAAAAGATTATTCAATGAAAATACTTAAACAAAAATTTTTTTTATTAAAATCGCGCTTTTTTGTGACTTTCCAAAATAGTTGTTATCATTGATACACTTAATACACATAAACCTTAATGCTGGTACAGAACTGCTATATCCTATGGACTAAAAAGAGAAACACGTTATCATCTATACAACCTTCTTTTTCTGTTTAAATGTAAATAAAAACAGAAACAATCCCGAAAAACAGATACGAAAACAACAATAACAATAACAATAATAGCAACAACAAATTCAAAACAATGCAAAATAAAACTAAACAATGATTTGGTGGGTGGGTGCTATTTGTTAACGATATTCACGACGACGACGCTGAACTAACGATACTATAATATAAGCCTCTGTTGTGTATTAAAAAACAAACAAGAAAAACCGAAAATAAAAAACAAAATAAAAACTAATAAAATGCATTTGTGTTGTTGTATTGTATTTAGGTTTTTCTCGTCTTTTTTTTCCTTTCTCTGGTAGCAGTGTTTTTTATTTTTTATAAACAGCAGCACGTGGTGTTGATCCAATTAAACCAGAGCATAACTTTGTTAATGCAATCGAATATGTGTTGGTGTTTGTAGCACGTGCTATTTTGCAACACTCCTGCAGCAACACAACTAACTGAAATAGGCAGTGTGTGCGCGTGTATGTGCATGTGTATGAATATTTGTTTTTGGCGCCAAAATAATCAAAAGTAACTTGAAAATGCGCAAGTCACCTTTGCAAGTGTTTGTGAAAATTGCGAAAAATTTCAATTTAGTTCGAGTTGAAACGTTAAGAAAGCAGGAGCTATTTTACTAATCGAGTTCCACAACTGAAGCATAAGACGTAAATTACGATTTTTGACGGCCGGTTAAAACGGATGAAATTCAATTCGATTTTCAATTTATTTACAATAAATATGTTGATTAACAAAAAATTAAAATTATTTCATAAATAAAATCAAATAAAATATTTTCTCCTCTTTTTTTAACAGCAGCATTTAAGCAATTTTAATTTGAAGGATATCGGATAAAAATGTTGCATTTTTTTTGCTGAATATTCTTAAATATTTTCTATAAAAACTTAACAAAAAAATACAAATAAAAATAATAATAATAAAATAGAAAAAAAAATAAAATTCGAATCAATAAAATTGTTTTAATCCAAAAAACAGTTTCATCCGATTAAGATTTAGAACCAAGTTTTGATTTCATTAAAAGAAAAATCGTAATAGCGACCTCCGTCGGGATTACTAATCAACCGGCTAAAACGGCGACTTAATAAAATATTTTAATAAATATTTACAAATAAACTATAATCCAGCCTATACTATACATCGGATCAAGGCTAGATTTTAATTTTATTGGTCAAAATTATTTACAAATTGATATTAAGATACGTAATTAAAAAACAAAAGTTTTGAATATAGATTTTATACCTAACGATGCGGTCCATTTTCCAATCAGTTATACTAGGCAACAACTAAAATATTTTAGACTGGAAAAAAATTGTTTATTACAAAGTATTTTATTCCGCGAAACACAATAATAACCATAATAACTTCAGAATAGCTGTTGATCTCAAGAATCAGAACTCCCCCTACGGTTGGACAGCGGTATTTGGGCGGCTACATACAATAACGAGCTTCATTATAACGAAAAACTAAATAAAACGAATATTTTTTAGAATCCCTTGAAAAAACTTCTTTATAGCAAAGTTTTTCACACAAAATGCACTACAGATATAACGAAGAAATTCTGAGCTGTAAGACCTCTATACAACGAATTATTTATTCATAAGCCTCTGTACAACGAAATCAAAATGATGTAAAATGGGAAAACCCAGGTTTTGAAACAACGAAATCTAAATATGTTTGCAAGTGCATATACATAGTTGGCTTTTAATATAGAAAGGGCGTATCCCGATTTTTTCAAAATCACATTTTTAACTGTTTCTGATAGTGTACCTCCAAATGCACTTCGTTTTCGGAAATAGCAGATTTATAGCATATTGTAAATTGCGTTTTTTTGTTTTTTTTTATTTTGACGATTTTTTAAGTTTTATCCCGTTTTTTTCTTCTTCTGTAAAGTAATAAAAAATTGAGATACGCCCTTTCCATATTAAGCCGTCGATATGTAGAGCTTCTATATAGCGAAATATTCATTGAAAAGCCTCTATACGATTTTAAGTAAAAGCGGAGTTCCGATAAATATTGATAATTGTATTCGAAACTTGCGAAATCTAACTGAATAAAAAAATAATAATAATTAAATAAAATATCGGGTGGGTCATTTAAAAGTTTTAATTTAAAAATGCAAGAAAACAAAAACGGGGAAATATTGCCAATTTTATTTTTTTTTTTGTTGTGAAGTACAATTGTTTTGGTTAGAAATGAGATATTATTCCATTCATATAGCTGCCGTGGCTGCCTTCACCGTAATTTATTCGATCGGATCAATTTTAGAGTATATGCGGTCGTATTTCGGCAATGACATCACTAATGTTGGCGCTCCACAGGAAATAGTCAAACGGTGTCAAATCGCAGATCCATTGAACGTAATGATTGCGCCGTCTTCATTTTCAAATTGTGGCCAATGATGTTTCTGTTCGACAAGCCTTACAAAACAGTTACTCGTAACGGGTGCATTGGATTCTGTACGACAACGTTTGTGTTTTCTGAGCCCCAAATAAGGCAATTATACTTATTAACGTACCCACCGAGATGAAAATGAGCTTCATTCGAGAAGATGATTTTTCTTTGTTTGGAAATAAATTTTCAATAAATCCCAACGTTGCTCAAGCGTAAATTAATAGCAGTAATATACTGAATTTTGTGACAGAAAAGAAATTCGAAATAACCACTGGTTCAAATTTAAACCGATCGATGGCCCACCATATATAATAATATAAAGGGTCCGCCAAATATTTTTTTATATTTTTGAAAATGCTATCAAAAAAACTACTGAATATTTGCTCAAATTTCTTTTTTTATTTGAAAGTACAATCCTTCCGGTTAATAGTGGAAAATAAGTTCATTCAAATGGCTGGCCATGCAGTAGCCTACACGATCGGTACAATTTTTAAGCACATTATCGATTGTGTGCAGCTGTATGTCACCAATGGCTTCATGAATATTGTCCTTTAAAGTGTCAATTGTCTCTGGCTTGTGGGCGTAACACTATAATAGTCCAACGTTGTCAAATCGCAGCTCAAAGGTGGCCAAACGACATCAGCTCTGCGGCTGATAATGCGATCTTCAAAAACAGGGCGCAAAACATCGAGTATAGCTTCGGCTGTGTGGCACGTAGCGCCGTTCTGTTGAACCCAAATGTTGCTAATATCCTCCTCTTCAATTTTTGTGAACAAAAATTCGTTCAACATGGCCCGATAACGATCGCCATTGACTGTAACATCCACTCCTTGCTCATTTTCGAAGAAAAATGGCCCAATTATGCCTCTGGACGAAAATCCGCATCAAACAGTGGCTCGTCTTGGGCGTATCGGCTTTTCAATAAATGCGGGTTTTCTGTGCCCCAAATGCGACAATTTTGCTTGTTTACACACCCGCCAAGATCAAAATGAGCTTCATCTGAAAAGTTTATTTTTTTCTTTTTTTCATTCTGCAACATTACCATGATTTTCAAAGTAATGTCGCAATATTTCCCAGCGTTGTTCAAGCGTATACACAACCATATTCGTTCAGCGGAAGGATAAAACTAATAATCTGTCAAACCAGACATGAGCTAAGTGTTACCATTCACTAAATAAGCACTAGTTGAAAAAAAAACGTTAGATGGCGGACCCTTTACATATAAACAAATGCTTAAATATTCTTTTATTTACTTCTTTTTTATTTATTTCTTGTGCAAAGAATTTTTTTACAAAATGTCCAAGTAAAATATTTCGGATAAAAAAACCTTATTGCGTATGGAAGTTTTTTTTATAAGTAATATTACTCATACGTCCCGAAATTAGGCGTCATTATCTTGAAATTGTTCATTGTTTCGTTATATTAAGCGAAATAAAAGCGTAGCGAACACAATTTATTAATTTTCATAAAATTCTATGAAATGGTCAGACCACAAAATATTCGTAAAAAGTAGTAGTACAGTGATCAAAAAGTAGTTTCTGTAATGTACTCGACGATCATTAAATTCTGTTTAAAAAAATAATCAAATTTTGTCAAAAACAACTACAACAACAGTAGTAAATGTTGAAAAAGTAAAGAAATAATGTCTCTCTATCAGCTTAAAACTTTTGACGAATTAAGAGCTAGAGATTATGATGTGAACCAACACCTTATCCTAATTATTCCAGTGGAAGAGTACAGAATACTCACTCCCTACTACACTTCAAAATCGATTAAACATCGAGTTCATACACCAGCAACGCGGTATTGTACGAGGGCGGATTGATATTGAAGCTACCTAAGTAGGAAAAAAACTTTTTTTCAAAAACCATTCAGTTCTCAACATTGTCTCCTTTTAGCTCAATACACTTAGTAAGACGATTTTCCAATTTTTTTATACCATCTGAATAATACGATTTTGGGAACTCCTCAAAATACGCCTTGGTTTCGGTAATCACTTCTTCGTTTGAGATGAATATTTTTCCTGAGAGCCATTTTTTCAAGTTTGGAAACATGAAAAAGTCACTAGCGGCTAAATCTGGACTATAAGGTGGATGATCAACCAATTCGAAGTGGATTTCTCGTAGTTTTAGCATCGTATCTAATGCTGTGTGAACCGGTGCGTTGTCTTGAAAAAAAGAGCACTTTTTTCTTGTTTAAATGTGGTCGTTTTTCCTTGATTGCATCAACCAATTGATCCAATGATGCCTGATAAAGCTCTCCTGTGATTGTGGATCCCTTTTCAAGATAATCGATGAGCAATATTCCGTGTGCATCCCAAAATACAGTGGCCATAACCTTGCCAGCCGATTTCGCTGTCTGCGCCTTCTTCGGAGCACGTCACCAACTTCCACCCATTGATTCGATTGATTTTTGGTTTCAGGTGTGTAGTAGTGGACCCACGTTTCATCAACAGTTATTAATCTACGCCAAAAATCAGCAGGATTATGCTTTATCATGTCCAAACACCGCTGTGAAGTGATCTGTCGAACTCGTTTTTGTTCAACACTGAGCAAACGCGGCACCCATCTTGCCGGTAGCTGTTTCATATGCAAATGTTCATGCAAAATGTTGAACACACGTTCATATGATATGTTTACCATTTCAGCAATCTCACGTATTTTGACCCGGCGATCATTCATAACGATATCGAGGATTTTCTTGATATTTTCTTCAGTAACCACCTCTTTTGGCCTTCCTGTTGATAATATTGTTGCAGTGCTTGTTCGGCCCCGTTTAAATTCAGCAATCCAATATTTTACCATATAATCTGACTTATTTTTTTAATCACTACACGAAATTCACTTTTTTCCATTTTCCAAGAAACACAAAAGTTGCTTACTTCAAACGACTACAACAAATAAATTAGTCGATGAATTTGGCTAAAATTTTAACAGCTGACGTTTGACAGATCGTAATTTCTAAGAAAGAAAAAGTTTTTGTGTTTGTGCTGCCATCTAGCGCTAGGTAGCTTCAATGTCAATCCGCCTTCGTACATTTTGATTTAACAGACTAGAACCACCTTATTTTTTTTAAATGAATCGCGAATATTGAAAAAATAAGTGAAGCAGATACTTTAAATGAAAAATTAAATTCAAAAAACAAACTCAAGTTCATCGTATTGGTACTTTTTTCATCTTTCTAGTCAAGCACACAATTTTTAATTAATTTTTTGGTTCCACAGAATAGAACCACTTTCAGTCCAAATTATAACTGGTATAATTTGGAATTTTTAACATATGTATGGCTTGACGAAATCGAACGAGTCATTTCAAAGTTATCATAGGATGTATGAAGCAGCCTCTCTTCAAAAATCTCACATTTTAGAAGAAAAATTCTATAAAAATTATCCATAGAATCTGAAATGTTGATAATTTTTGAAATTAGACGACTATAGCGCATCAAAAAAATATAGTGGTTATTCAAGGTCAGAAAATATTTTTAAAAAAGATCGATTCTCTGGATACAACAAACAACAAAAAGTGAATATCTACAAAGCACTTAAGAAAAGTATGAGTTAATAGACTACATTAGCAATTGTACAGTTTTGTTGTCATTACCAACATAATAGCAATGATTTCAAGCTCCCTTATCTCTATTTCTAGGTAACACATTTTTAACTTATTAAACGATTCGCCAGTTTCGCTCTTAACAGTTCTTCTAAAAGACATTGGCGGCCTTCTACGTTGTCTAATACCTTGCGGGTTCCAATTGAGGTCGGCGTGCGGCACTTCGCTGTTTTCTTTACGCGGTATTCACGTTTCTGCATTTTAATATTGACATTAATTTGGCCAGTAACTGTCGTAAAATTTAGCGAAAACAGCAATTAGTACACAATTACATTTTCCCACATGTGGGATGTTATTTTACAGTTACACAAGTTTAAATCATAATGAAACAAAAAATATATGTTTACAACCAATGAAACCGGCTTTGTTGGATAGAAAACTTTATGACACTAATGTTTAAATATGATTTCGGCAATCTGGAACATCAATTTCCACAAACTTTTCGCAGTATCGCCAATAGCTCTTCGAATGTTGATTTCCAGGTGCTCAATTATTCTGGTTTATGGACGTAGACAAGAGACTTTGCATAACCCCAAAGAAAATAATCCAATGGACTTAAATAAACGATTTTGGTGACCAATTAATTGAACGATTACATGAAATGCATCTTTAATCAAAAGTTTCGTAGCATACGCTGTGTTCCTATTGGAACCACATGTCAGCAAGATTAATGTCAGCTAATTGAGGTACGAAAAAATTTCTTATCATGTCCATATACCGTGGACCATTGACAGTAATCTAATCATTATCGTTTTTGAAGATATTTTATCCAATGACTCCGCCAGTCCATAAAGCGCACCAAACATTGATTTTTTGTGGATGTAACGGTGTTTCGAAAAAAACGTGTGGATTATTCCCACTCTGAATGCGACAATTCTGCTTATTTGCTACCCACTAAACCAAAGAAGGGCTTCATCGGAGAACAAATTTTAAATTTTGAAGTTTGACGAACAGAACCATTAGTTTGATAAAAATTTGCAAGTGTTGCTCTGGTGTAAGTCTATCCATAATCATATATCAAATCAAACTAAACAAAAAGCAACTATCAGCTGTTGGTTGTCAAATAAAGCAGTGTTGCCAACTAAAAGTTATTTCTCATTTTAGCAAAGCCTATTGGTACATATCGACGATATTCTGAGCACCAATTGAAAACGTAACACAATTATTAGTCTTAATATGCATACGAGTAGATTCAGTTTTGTTTGTATTTAGTTTCATGCCGCTTTTGTGGACTTTGTTTATAAATCACTTAGTTTTGACTATATATGGCCGTGCCTATGCGATAGCAATAGTAAATTTTCAGCATAGTCGAAGTATTGTTACTATTACTATGACAGCACTGAACTCAACAAATAGTCTTGCTTGATGCCAGTAGTTGATATTTGCAGGAACTCCGCATCTTTTAAAGGCTTTCCAGATGCTTTATCGCTTGATCGACTCAAGAGTTTCTTCTTAATTAAATATAGTGGAGAAATGAATTCGATGCTCTGCTTCTGTATTACCCACATTGCGTTGATGAGGTCTATGAATGATCCGTTCGCTTATTGAACAAAGCAAGAGCGGCATTCGAACGACTACAGTCAGTATGGAGAAGTTCATATTACATATACAGGCAAACCAAGCTCAGATTGAATATTCAACGCATATGTAAAATCAATTCTGTTGTACGGCAGAGAAATCTGACACGCAAAAGCTGCAGATAATCATCTACCATATGCACATTATAATGTTTGTTTGTATGTTTTGTTTGTTTGTTTGTGCCATATGGACACACACCTAAACGGCTGAACCGATTTTTTTGAAATTTCTACAGTATCTCTCTGTATGTGTGGAAGAAACTATAGTCTATATAATTTACAAAAATTCCAACTGGGCGGTGTCACGCCCATACAAAGTGTATATTTATTTTTCTATATCTTCAAGATGTTAACAGCAAGATTCTCTAAATTTGGTTGAAATAAATTCACGGTCCATGCAAATCATCAGTCAAAAAGTGGGTGAACTGGAATAAGTGGGCGTAGTACCACCCATACAAACTAATTATTGGTTTTAGTATATCTTGAGTAAAGCAATAGTAGAAGTTTTTAAATTAGGTTCAGATAATTTCGTGAACAATACACATTATCAGTCAGTAACTGCGAGTGATTGGATAAGTGGGTGTGGCATCTTCCATTCATACTAAATATTGAATTTTGTCTGTGTCGAGAACGACAACTATTAAAGACAAACAGCGGAAATTTCAGAAAGCAATGAAGTCTATCAATATACGTAACTATGGTATATACAGTGCTGTCCAAAAAAATAGATTCACCTACTCTCCAAAAAGTTTTCTATTTCTAAATTTCTTATACAAAGAAGTATATGTAAAAAAGTAACGTTATATTTTAAAAATACCCCTTCCTCAATATACAATAAAAACCAATAAACATGGTAGAGGAAGTATAATGGTATGGGAACGTTTTTTTTTACCATGGCACAGGGCTTCTTTTTAGAATAGATGGAATAATGGATAACATTTATTATACCAATATACTGATCGACGTCATGATGCCTTACGCCGAATTGACGCAAAACATACATCGAAACAAGCAAAAGATTGGTTTCAGAATAATGCTGTCGAGCTTTTGAGTTGGCCGGCACAGTCGCCGGATTTAAATCCTATCGAAAATCTATGGAAAATTGTCAAAGCAGCTTTACGAGGAAAAATCCCTTTAAATAAAGAACAGTTGTGGGAGTTAGTTAAAGAAGTGTGGACAAATATTCCAATAGAAACATGTCTGAGAATTGTTGACTCAATGCCAAAACGGTGCTAAGCAGTTATTGAAAATAAGGGTTATTCCACCAAGTACTGAGAAGTTATTCCACCGAGTACTGTAATCAAAGGAATTATTTAGTTTAATTACCAAAAATATTTTTTTGAGGACACCAAATTCAGTGAATCGATTTTATTGAACAGGAAAAAATTGCTGATTTGAACAATATTGAAACATAGATTTTTTAGATTCGATGTTTTAAAGTCATATCTTCTTTTTAAAATAAAAAAATAAAACTTTCTAATGTTTTATTGGTCTCACATATGTTAGATCATGGTGAATATATTGTTTTGCGTAGCACTGTAAAAATTAATGTGCATGAAGTAGTGAGATCGATTATTCGACTTTTTCAAAAACCGCTTTTCGAACAATTCGAAAAGTAGCACTTTATTTAAATAAAATAGCTAATTAATCTTGAAGCGCAGTGCTGGTTCACGTCGCTTTAAAACTAAGCAGAAGCTGATGGAGAGCTTAAAATTAAAGTGACAATCAATACAAACAATAATTCTAACAAATCTCATAAAGACTATGCCAAAATAGTGTGCGGAGGCCATAAAAAACAAAGTTTATTACACAAAGTACTGAAAAATGCTTCAGTTTCGAACAGCTACTGAAGGAGCTAATTTCGGTTTGTTATTATAGTTATAATTTAGGTGCCTAAGATATCTATCTATTAGTAATATACAAGTCCTTAATTGCCTCGACAAGAAAATTTGCTTAGAAATCGAGCAGCACTGTATGTAAATTTATACACCACGTATTTAATAGTGCATGTGTCACTGTGGTATGTTATATAAGAACCCACCATCCAACCAAGAAGTCGTCGGTTCAATCCCAGGCCACACTATCTGACAATTTTCAACAGCGATATCACCTCACAACATTACTAACGACTGGCTATGTGTCTTTACGTTGTGAAAAACTTCACTAACTAATATATCTGCCGTTCGGAACCGGCGTTTCTGGGCTTGTAGCCTTTCATTGGATCTAGTTGATCATTCTCTATATATAAAAATCAATATTTATTTACAGAAGATGAGAAAAGTTTATTTTTGCTCAAGAGTGCATATCTTTTTCGATTTATCTTGGTTTTCAAGTTCTTTCTGAGACGTTCAAGGTGGTCATATATACAAAATAATTAAATTTATACAAATAGTTAAACGATATACAAACCTATAAGAATTATTTTCATTTAAATTAACCGGTTATTCGTGTTAAATTAACCGGTTTATTCAATATTCGAAAAATTAAGATTTTGAAAAAACCGTATTCGACAAAACCAAAAAAACCCTGATATGAAGACTGTATACAGCTAAAAACACAGAACCGACAGTGACTTTCTTGGGGGGGCAAAATGGATAAAACGGTATAAATTGTAACTAAGATAGCATATAAGTTAATAATTAAAAAGAGGAGAGAGCGAAGCATACCTGGTGTTAGCTACGAGGGCGGATTGATATTGAAGCTACCAGGCGCTAGATGGCAGCACAAACACAAAAACTTTTTCTTCCTTAGAAATTACGAACCGTCAAACGTCAGCTGTTAAAATTTTAGACAAATTCATCGATTAGTTTATTTGTTGTAGTCGTTTGAAGTAAGCAACTTTTGTGTTTCTTGGAAAATAGAAAAAAGTGAACTTCGTGTAGTGATTAAACACTATTATTTGAAAGGCAAAACGGCGAAAGAGACAAAAGAAAAGCTTGATAAACATTACGGCGAATCTGTTCCGTCAGATTATATGGTAAAATATTGGATTGCTGAATTTAAACGGGGCCGAACAAGCACTGCAACAATACCATCAACAGGAAGGCCAAAAGAGGTGGTTACTGAAGAAAATATCAAGAAAATCCTCGATATCGTTATGAATGCTCGCCGGGTTAAGAGAGAGATTGCTGAAATGGTAAACATATCATATGAACGTGTATGAACATTTGCATATGAAAAAGCTATCGGCAAGATGAGTGCCGCGTTTGCTCAGTGTTGAACAAAAACGAGTTCGACAGATCACTTCACAGCGATGTTTGGACATGATAAAGCATAATCCTGCTGATTTTTGGCGTAGATTAATAACTGTTGATGAAACGTGGGTCCACCACTAAACACCTGAAAACAAAAATCAATCGAAGCAAGGGGTGGAAGCTGGTGGAAGTGCTCCGAAGAAGACAAAGACAGCGAAATCGGCAAGGTTATGGCCACTGTATTTTGGGATGCACACGGAATATTGCTTATCGATTATCTTGAAAAGGGATCCACAATCACAGGAGAGTATTATCGTGCACATTTAAACAAGAAAAAAGTGCTCTTTCTTCAAGACAACGCACCGGTTTACACAGCATTATCGTATCTAATGCTAAAACTACGAGAAATCCACTTTGATCATCCACCTTATAGTCCAGATTTAACCGCTAGTGACTTTTTCCTGTTACCAAACTTGAAAAAATGGCTCGCAGGAAAAAGATTCATCTCAAACGAAGAAGTGATGACCGAAATTAATACGTATTTTGAGAAGTTACCAAAATCGTATTATTCAGATGGTATAAAAAAGTTGGAAAATCGTCTTACTAAGTGTATTAAGCTAAAAGGAGACAATTTTGAGAAATGAATGGTTTAAAGAAAGTGTTTTTTCAATATCAATCCGCCCTCGTAGTAGAACTATAGAATTAGAACAAGCTAAGTGCCCATAACAAAGCAGATGAGGCAAAAGTAGTGGAGTTGAATCAGCCATACCTTAAGGAAAAATCCAAATAGTATTACAAGGATGGCACTTGAGTGGAATCCTCAAGGATCAAAGAACCGCGGTCGACCAAGAAACACAACAATTATTCACGAACTAAGGTAGGACATGGGTAAGGCAAAGACAACAGCAGCATACTTTATAAGATGGATAAGCTTCGTGGAAGCCCTATGCTTCTAAGAGTAGTAATGGAAAAAATTAATCTGAAAAACAAACGCAATCTGCCAACACATAAAAACAAACAAAATTTATTATTCGCTTACGTTTACATAGAATTACTTGCATTACCTAGACACGCTATCACTTTATTCCATTCACACTATTAACATTGATGTTAATGGTATTATAACCAGCATAACTGGTTTTAAAATCTTTTTTATAAAATTGCTGTTTTTCAAAAACACTTTTGGGTTAAATAGCAATCCTGCAAAGTGTGGAATGGGTAAATTTCTGAATGAATGTCTTAATTACTTCACTATTTAAAATTCACAAAAATATTGACATTTTGACTTACAAACAACATTCGTTTTAAAACTGGCCTTTATTATATTTTTAATTATATTTTTCTTAAAGCCCGCAATTAAGGCAAATAATTTTTTTTTTTTTTGGTCATCTCTACTGTTCCTAATTGATATTCATTATGGCCTTTCAGAACCAAAAATTTTGGAAGACAAAAAAAAAGGGGATCAGCACAACTACAGAGGACAACATATCTGGAAATAATATTTTTTCTATTTATTCATGTGTTAATAATGCGGCTCCAAACCTATTTAAATACGAAGAATGAAAAGAAAAACAAAGAAAAAATCAGTTTTTTTTTATTTTCTCTCAAAATAATGCAAATAAACTTCTTAAGAAACACAACGTCGCATCATACTCCAAAACAGGAAGAGGACTGCCTGCCTGACACCCAAAAAAAGTAAAATAAAAAAAAGGTAAAACTTTATTAGATGTGAGTAAAATGTTCATTATTCAAAATGGTGTCTTTTATTTGTTTGTATACACCTCACCTCACATACTCTCACCTCTTCAGTTTTAGTACGTTTTTGGCGAATGCACTGACAGTTTTGAAATGCAGTCCAGGATTTTCTAGATAAAACAAGACTCCAACACCATTACCAAATAAAGAATAGGAAAGAAAGGAAAGAAAATAATAAATTTTGACAACTGTTCTGCTGTTTGCATAGAAGAAGAGAACACAACGTATATGAGTAAAATTAAAGAAAAAGAAAAAAAGCAAATCAAGAGACGTTTATTTATTTTCTCAAGATTCTCATACTCATTCTGATTTGAAGTCTCTTTTCTTATTCTTATTCTTATTGTTATTCTTAAACTTATATTTTTATTTCATTGTTATTATTTAACGTCTAGCGGAAGTTGATTTTATAACGCATTTATTTAAATTTTTAACACTGACATCGGCTTTTTTGCTTTTTGTTTTTTTGGTCCTTTATTAATACATAGCCACACTCCTTTATGCCCTTTCTCTTCACTTATTTATTTCTGTATTTCTATCTATTTTTGTTAATTTTGTTGTCGTTATTTTTTTGTGCAAGATGTTGACATTATTCTTTTATTCTTTAATATTTTTTTTCGGATTTATTCGAATTTTTCATTTCGTTTTTTCTTTATTTAGAATGAAACTCATTTGGTTTTGAATATTTTTAATTTAGCAGCATAATTAAAGAAAAAGGATATCCGTGATTTTTCATTTTCTAAGTTAAACACGTTGACTGACAAAAACAAAAAACGGCATAACATCGAAGGCCGCCGTAAATTGCAAATTTATAGATAAGGGGCGGGGGAAGAGCGACAACAAATAATACAATATTTAGGCTGAATTTAAAGAAACAATTTCATATTTTTATAAAGTGGATTATCTTACCCTTTTTTTGTAAGGGCAGTGCCTCCTACATTCTTCTATCATACTGTTAGTCCTATAATGCCAATTGCACCATTAGCTATTGACAGTTTTTAAATTCTATAGTTATAACTGTTATGCTTACCAACATAGTCTTAAAAGAACATTGAATCGATCTTAAATTTGAATGATGTGATTTTTTAATTAAAGCAAGGCAACCCTTTGGAAAGTGGAAGTCGTTTGAAATGGGTTATGTGTCGAGGAAGTTAAAAAAGGTTTAAGGATCACCCGTGGTTTGGGTCTCTGGGGCATTACGAACAAGGCCCACAGGGGCCCCTAATGTGTTCCTCAGTTCCTTATCGGCTGACGCCCGCCGTTTCTCGTATAGACTCCCTGATCATCATAAAGTCTTTTAGGCGAAGGTGAAGGCCATTCTGGAGGCCACTAATTGGCTTACAAAGAAGGGTATAAATTTATACTGATATACAAGTCTATGCTCGCTAATTCCCGGACGGTGTGGGAGTGCCACTCATTACTAATTGTGTTGACGGAATATTTCGACATCAGGCTCATATCGGTACCCGGAACACAGCGATATTCTAGGTGGAACTGTTTGGCAGATCAACTGGCTAGACAGGGAACGACGGCACAGATCTTTCAGTTAAAAAAAAGTGTTAGTACGTTTATCTTTATCTGTTAGCTGTATCTTAAGTGCCAGGCCAGCGATGGTTCTTCAGAATATGGTGAGGGATTACTTTTCGTACGCATGCAAAGAAGGCAGAGAACTAGTGAACTAGTGAACCTACCAAGACCGAGGATTTCGGCAGTGGTAGATATGCTCTCTGCCCTTTGGCAAGTGGGCACAAATGCGGTCCGTCTTCCGTTAAGTAGATCAACGTTGTGCAGCTATTTTAGCAACTGCGAGACACTTGCTCCTGGAATATGTGGCAGTTCGAGGCTGAGCTTTAGTGCCCAGGGAAGGCTCCTTGTGGACCCTGAAATGCTGGTGTAAATCCGGGTTGGTTGTGTCAGTCATTTTAGACCGTTAATTTTGAAATTCTACTTTAAAATTCGGTGAATTTCAACAGATTTTTTATTTTTTTTTGGATATTGGAAATAAATTTTTTGAGATAACCCAACTGCTTCAATCGCTATTTTAAATTTGCTGATGTCGTCGAATTCTAGCCACAAAAATGTAATTAAACCTGCTCTATTGTTTCCATTTACTTCGAAAGAAATTGCTTTAGGACAATCAAAGATGCTATAAATGACATAAAATACTCAATTTTTGTTTAATAATATTGCTTAGACTAGCACTTGTGTTGACATAGACCCTGTAGGTCACGTTCAAAAAGATTTATTTATTTAGTTTAAAGGGTGGTCCAACCATAATGGACGATGTTATTTGTGAGTCCCACCTTAACGTCAAGTTTTTTGCCCAACTTAATTTGGCATTTCTTTGTTTCAGTGTTTGACAAAATTAACCATGGAGAGGTACATAATTAAGCAGCGCGTTAAAATTATTGCAGCCTTTTATGAAAATCAGCATTCAAATCAAAACACATTTCGTACACTTTGTGATTTTTTTGGTCAACATAATCGACCAAATGTGGTCGCAATCGGGAGATTATGCGCAAATTTCAGCAAACCGGGAAACACCTGTGCATGCTCGCCCAGTTCGTTCTGCGGAAAACATTGCTGCTGTTCGCGATTATATGTGGCAGAAGAGCCGTCAACCTCGACTCGTCGTCGTGCCTAACAATTAAACATCTCACGAATATTACTGATGCGCATTTTAAATAAATTGTTTGATTTGAATTTACGCGCTTACAAACTTCAATTGACTCAAGAGCTGAAGCCTACTAACCATTTTAAGCGTCGTCAATACGCCGAATGATTAGTTGAACAGACAGAAGTGATTGATGGCAAAGGAAATCATATTCAGAGACGAGAAACACTTTCAGAATTGCCGCATTTGGGCAAATAAGAATCCACGACTGATTGTTGAAAAGCAGATGCATCCACAAAGTGTGACTATTTGATGCGTTTAATGAGTTGGCGGCGTCATCAGGCCGTACTTCTTCGAAAAAGAGGTCGGCCAAGCAGTTACCGTGAATAGTGTTCGTATCGCGAGATTATGGACTTTGCAGATATGTGGTTCTAAAGTATGGTGTCACTTGCCACACAGCCAACGAAGCAATGACTCTTTGCGCGAGAAATTCAATGGCCGTATTGTCTCATGTAGTGGCCGCCACGATCATGTGATTTGACAACAATGGACTTCCTTTTCTGTACATCAATAAGCCAAGAACAATTCAAGAGGTAAAGGATGAGATAACTCGGCACATTAACGACATTGAGCCTTAATTATGTCTTAGAATCATTGAAAATATAGACCACGGACTCTGTGGCGAGCATTTGGCGGATATTTTGTTTTACATATAAATGTTATGGATCCTTCTATCATAATAAAAAAATATTAAGATAATTCTCTGAAACTTTTTGTTCTTTTTTACAATTAACGTTATGCGTTTTGGTTGGACCACCCTTTAATTCCAGTGCTATTTTTTTCCAAATTTGTTAGGCATAAAGACCTAAGTTCCTAAGTAAGTTTTGCCAACTGCTATTGTTCTAGATGATACTTCTTAATAGAGAAGTGATTACATTCCTTTATAGCTCTGTAATATTTGCATTTTATGTACAATTGTCTACAGTGATATAATTATGAGAACGAATTCAAATTGTTGGGAAAAACCCCTGCCCGAAAGTCGAAAAAAAAAAAAATAAAAAGTTACGGCAAGACAAGGAAGAAAATGACTCAAAATTCACAAGATGGGTATGAAAACATTGTTTTTGTTTATTTTTAATTTGCTAGAATGCGGTTGCAAACAGTAAAATATTTACGCCGCAGCCTCTGGGGAGTTTGGGAATGGATAAATATTATCTTCTTCTTCTTTTTTTCCTAAATATACAAACATACTTACATATTAAAATAATCATAAGAAATTTTATAAAATTTTTAAAAGTATTTAGACAACAAACTTGAATTCATTTACTTTTTTAGGGAACACAATATTCGTATTTAAAAAAAAAAAAAAAACAATAACAAAAATAGCACAGAATAAAAATCGGAATTGGCTAACAAAAATCCACAACACACATCACTATGTACTTAATCAGATAAATATGTAACTGCTGTTCGTTTGTGTGTTTCTTCTATCAGTGTTATCAATGACACTGACAGCGAGTTTAGTATCCGGCCTCATATCGTTTTAACGTCAATTGGCCAAAAAGTTTAAATGCGAGTGGAATAATAGCGTTGTTAACGCTGGCATTTTGTAAAAAGAAGGGGGGAAAGTGGAAAATGAAAACAAAACAATGCAGCAACAACAATGATCTATTGAAAAACTTTGACAGAATTCAATCGGACGGAAATGCCTAACAAAATATGTTTAAACAAGGAGAGGGGTGGTGTAAAGAAACGAATTCAAACGAAATTTTAAAAAATCGAAAGAAATTAAAAAAAGACAAGCCACCGGGGCCCCTTCTTTGTAAAGGTGCAAAAACGAAATAATGAAAACAAAAATCCCCCAATACTTATTCGTAGTTTAAGAAAGAAGACAAGTGGTCATGACGGGATATTTTATGTGTTAATTTTGTTGCCCATTTTACGCAGTCAGTTCTGTGTTTTTTTTCTCTTTCAGTCGTAAATTTTCTTTTTATTGTAAAATTATTTACTAAAGACAGGCGGCAACAATAATAAGAAGTTCCATTTTTTTCATTTCGTTTCATTTCTTTCTTTTACGTTTTTTTTCTTTCGGAATAGCTGAAGAAAGTAAAAGAAAACAATGGACGGAAGTAAGAGACCTTTTTACAAGTGCCCAACGTTAAAAGAACTACGTTAGAAGGAGTCTGGGTTTTTCTATATTTTTTTTTAATTTTTGGCTACAAATTTTAAGGTAAAGGTCAAGCTTCTTATGGAGGTCCTTTTTGCAGTTGCTTTTATTTTCCTTTAGCTGCTGCTGTCGTTATTGTTGTTTTATTTGGAAATAAAAATAAAAAATGAGCCAATAAAATGGATAATGTGATTTTAACAGGAGGTAATCTACGAATTTAAACATGATTGGTAGGAGGAGGCTCTGTCGAAAACCTTCAGAAAAGTGCCCTGAGAGGCCACAAGGATTTTCATTTTATACGCATAGATATTTATAAATATTTTTAATACATAACGTATACACTCGTAGTATAGTATAAGTATATGGTATACAAACAATATATACCATAAATACAATATATTGTTAAATGATTGGTAAATGAAATAATTTTATGCTGTTTCATGAAAAATGATCACACAAATAGTGAGAGTAGGGTGAAAAAATTTTTAAATGGAAATACCTCAATACCTCATTGTAATTTTAAAGAAAAACCGAATCTTATATAGCGTGAATTTTATAGAGGTATAGAACTTTAAGTTGGCATTACTTTTCAAGATGGCGACCGATTTAACAGCTGTCAAGTGATTTATTCTCAGTTTGGCTTGGCAATTCATCATTAATAGACTCACGCCTGAACAACTCTTGCAAAAAGTGTAATTTTCATTTTTCATAAGCGAATTTTTTTTTTAATTTTAAATATTCATAAGCGAATTTTGTTTAGCGATGAAGCGCACTTCTGGTTGAATGGTTACGTCAACAAACAAAACTGCCGCATTTGGAGTGAAGGTAATCCTCAAGTGTATGTGGAAACACCGTTACATCCAGAAAAACTTACTGTTTGGTGCGCTTTATGGGCTGGTGGAATCATTGGTCCGTACTTTTTCAAAAGCGATGGTGGCCAGAACGTTACAGTCAATGGTGATCGGTATAGAGCCATGATTACTAACTTTTTCATTCCTAAATTGAATAACCATGATGTCTAGGTGATGTGGTTTCAACAAGACGCCGCAACATGTCACACAGCTCGTGCCACAATAGATTTATTGAAAGACACGTTTGGTGACCGCCTATTTTAACGTTTTGGACCTGTGAATTGGCCTCCAAGATCTTGTGATTTAACACCGCTAGACTTTCTGTGGGGCTATGTAAAGTCATTGGTCTATGCGGTAAAGCCACAAACGCTTGACCATTTGGAAGACAACATTTGCCGTCTTATTGCCGATATACGGCCACAAATGTTGGAAAAAGTCATCGGAAATTAGACGTCCGCGCCAGCCGTGGCGGTCATATGCCAGAAATCATATTTGAAATGTAATGCCACAAGATTATCTTTCGGATAAATAAAATTCATGTCAATCGAATAATCCATCGTTGTTTTGTTGCAACTTAAAGTTCTATACCTCTATAAAAAAAACCATTTATACAAAAATGAATGTGTGTTTGCATGGTTGTTGGTTTGTTTGTTTGTGCCTTACGGACAGCTGGAAATTTTTGCAGTATCTCTCTGCATGCGTGGAAGAAGCTATTGGCTTTATAAATTACATATATTCTAACTGGGCAGTGCCACGCCCATACAAAGTGCATATTTATTTGTCTCTATATTCTAGATGGTTATAGCAAGATTCTCTAAATTTGGCACAAATGGATTCACAGCCAATGCAAATTAGCAGTCAAAAATTGGGTAGGATTAGACAAGTGGGCGTGGTACCTCCCATACAAACTATATATTGATTTTGTTTTATTTTGAGAACGGTTAAAGCATAAGATTCTGAATTTGCTCTGAATGACTCCATTATCAATAAAAATCATCAGTCTAAAAGTGGGAAGGTTAAACAAGTGGGCGTGATACCTTTCAAATAAAGTAAATATTGATTTTAGTATATCTTCATAGTCAATATAAATCAGAAGTCAGTAACTGAGCGAGATTAAATAAGTAGGCGTGGCAGCTTTTATTCATACTAGATATTGGATTTTGTATATGTTTAGAACGACAACTATTAAAGCTTCGTTATCTATCCACATCAACCAAAAAGCGGGAATTGCAAAAATCTAATTGGATAAGAGTTGTCTACGTATACGTGTACAACATAAAAATGAATGTGTGTTTGTTTGAAGGCTGTATACAGCCAAAAGCTGAACCTACAGTGTCATTCTGGAAGGAAGAAATGATTGGATTTTGGCCGAAAGGTGACAAAACTAATATAAAATTTATGATAATTATTAAATTGGGCATAGCGAAGCACACCGGGCTTTAGCTATATATATATATATATATATATACATATCAATATAATCTCCTTTGAGCTTTATACACTTTGTCCAACGTCTTTAAGTTTAGCAAGCAATTCGTAGTCTTACTCATGGATTTTTGCCTTATAAAATGCACGTGTGTGCACCCTTACACTATCCTGGTGAAAAGAACATTTTTCTTGGCCAAATGCGCTTGTGTTTCTTTAAAATTTTCATTAAATCGACTGAAGAAGTTGGCATTGTATTGCGTGAGTGTAAAAAAAAACGTTTACCATGATTTTATTGGTTGACAACCCCATCTTGGAACTATCTAAAGCCGATTAATCTCAAGAAATCCGCTATTTCCAACGCTGTGATACATCCACGTTGCGTACACGGTTACCAAACACTCCTGCGAAGTTTTCACACGGTTGTGTTTGTGGTCACAATCTAACCAAATGCAATAGACATTTTGCGGAAAGCTTTCTCATACCCAAGTAATTATCCAAAATTGAAACTACCGAGTCATGTGTGATGCCTATGGCTTCCACAATCTCTAACACTCTCAATATCCATTCGGTCAATACCATATCGTAAATTTTTAATATTATTTCGGGTGTAGAGACCTGAACTGCAGTATACACGACGACATTTTTTATATTGCTCTTAACCTTGGTTCGAGTTATACTTTTTCTCAGCAAAAAAAAAAAAAAAAAAAAATGCTTAATGTGAAAACACAAAATTCACTTTTTTATGTTTTCTCCTCAAGTCACGCAGACTATCGGTTGTCAAGCACTATCAATGGTTGTCAAGCACAATCTAATTGACGCAGCTTATTCTAATTTTAACGGGAGTCAAATATAGGTTGCCTGTCGACAGTAGCAGAGTTATCCTTTCAGATAAGTATCGGGAAATCAAAACATTTAATATCTCATTATAAGAAAAGTAAGGGGTTTCGACAAGTTCTAAAAGAACAAGCTAAAGTTTTTCAATAACGGTCAACTTGTTTCAAAAAGACACAACGTATGCATAGGTTGCCTACTTAGGAACCACTGGGGTTATCCAGCTTTTTAGGTAATAATTTGTAAGACAGCTATATCAGCCATTATATTTTCCAAGTGCCGAAAGCTTAGTAACAGTAGGATAGGATTTAAAGGGATAGATATGAACAAAATTTAATAAAGTTGTAGAAAAAAAAAATGTAAACTCGTCTGTTCGACAACAAATTTAGTACAAATTTGTTTGACAGCTTAGATCAATTTGTGACCAATCAAATTTGGAATAATTTAGAGGCTTTTTAAGAAACAAAAAAAGCAAGTTTGCTTTAAATGACGATTTTTTGTAAGAATTATGAATTTAAAAAGCACTTTCCAGGTGCATGTCAAAGGCAAATGTGTATAGAAACTAGAGACGATTGAATTATTTGTCATAAAAATATTACCGAATAATCTCTATCTCCGATGGTTTCAATACGTTTACTAAAGAGTCCATTAATTGCATTTTCCGATTATTACTTTTCCTTAGAACGAAGCGCCTTAATTTGTAATGCCTAGAAGAAGCCTATAATTTTGGTTGATATATCATTTCTGCGGCGGCAACGCATTAACAACTTTTCATTCTGGATGTGAACAGACCTTTGGCAAGATACCAGCTACACTTTAAACATCTTTTTAGGTGTACCTGCTTGCAGATGTGCAGAGCATGTATAGTAGTCCTAAATCTTCGTATAATAAATGACTTTATGCTAACTTGTTAAACGACTAGAACTTTGATTATACGTAACAGCATAGTTAACACACTATAGGCGGGCAGCATCATGAGCTTGATTCATTCGTTTAGCGGAATAAGAATAAGTTAAGGATCTCAAACAATTGAAGGTTGCAAAGAGTAGTGCAAAAGAAAATACCATATTTGTTAAATGACAAAAAAAGAAGTATTGGTAAATGCTTTACTAACACACAGGTATTAATAGAATTCCGCCAGTAGTATGTTAAATTGTTTAGAAGTTTTCGTCAATGCGAAATTCATGGGCTTCGTTGGGTTTAGGTAAAACAACATTTCTTCACGTAATTTGTTTTCACACGGTTGTCGCAATGCATCAATTATTGGTAAACAAGTGACCTGCTCTATAGCTAACCATGCGATAGCAAACAAGTCAAAAATGCACCAATATACACAATATTGTGCGACAATCGCAGTGGACATTGTGTATCAATATCAAATTTCATAATTTATTTTTTGTGTGAATGTTATCCAATGAAAGAAAACTGCAAACTGCGATTTGAATAAACTTGCAATTCGTACCTCAAAGATTAATCCTTTTAAATCATCAAATAGCCTGAAAAATGAACTTATTGCTCTTGTTTCAAGATAAGAGTCCTTGAAATGTTTCGTTTTCTCAGCAAACGAAAACAACACCTGCACCGTGTTTTGAAAATGCTATAAAAAAAACTACTGAACATTTTCTCAAATTTCTTTTTTTATTTGAAATTACAATCCTTTCGGTTAATAATGGAAAATAATTTCATTCAAATGGCTGCCTCGGCTGGCCATGCAGTAGCCTACACGATCGGTCCAATTTGTAAGCACATTATCGATTGTGTGCAGCTGTATTTCATCAATGGCTTCACGAATATTGTCCTTTAAAGCGTCAATTGTCTCTGGCTTGTTGACGTAACACTTATCTTTGACGGCACCCTATAAATAATAGTCCAACGGTGTCAAGTCGCAGCTCCGAGGTGGCCAAACGACATCAGCTCTGCGGCTGATAATGCGATCTTCAAAAACAGGGCGCAAAACATCGAGTTTAGCTTCGGCTGTGTGGCACGTAGCGCCGTCCTGTTGAAACCAAATGTTGCTAATATCCTCCTCTTCAATTTTTGTGAACAAAAATTCGTTCAACATGGCCCGATAACGATCGCCATTGACTGTAACGGCCACTCCTTGCTCATTTTCGAAGAAAAATGGCCCAATTATGCCTCTGGACCAAAATCCGCACCAAACAGTGACTCGTCTTGGACATATCGGCTTTTAAATGCATGCGAGCGGGTTTTCTGTGCCTCAAATGCGACAATTTTGCTTGTTTACATACCCGCCAAGATCAAAATAAGCTTCATCTGAAAAGATGATTTTTGATACTGCAACATTACCATGATTTTCAAGTAATGTCGCAATATTTCCCAGCGTTGTTCAAGCGTATACACAACCATATTCGTTCAGCGGAAGGATAAAATTATCTGTCTAATTATCTATCAAATCAGACATGAGCTAAGAGTTACCATTCACGAAATAAGCACTAGTTGAAAAAAAAAACATTAGATGGCGGACCCTTTAGAATAACATGCTATGGTCTGACGAAACCAAGATTGATATGTTTGGTTCAGATGCAACATCGTATGTATTGAACATATTTTAGTTACACTTTTTACTTTATTTGAGTTTAATAAATACAATTGAAGAAACTGTTAAACTGCGTCCCTATTATTTGTTCCACCACTGTATAAGATATATGAAGTCATGAAGGTAAAACCTTATATACGTGTTGTAGGCGGACTTTTTATTATTTTCTTAAATAATTTACATTCCAAATTTGTATTGTATTTTTTCTTAATTTGACCTGCCCTTCACTAAAAATATTCCAACAAATTTTTGTTAAATTATTAATTTTTTATAATAAATTGCTAAAAAGAAAGGTTACTTTTTTTAGCCCCATGTCACAGAGTATAAAATTAATTACGTTAATTCCATTTAGATTCTCCTTTTTTTATTTCTATAAAAAAATGGTCACAAAGAAAAATCCGGTATAAATTGTTTGTGGTAAAAAGTCCATAAGCGAAACAAAAAAAAAGAAAAACAAAAAAAAAGAATTAAAATTAAAAAGTTTTTGTTACAAAATAGCGAAAAAAAAATTAAAAATACTTTTGTGAAAGTAAAATATACACAATAACTGTATGTATGATAGGTATACGGCGAAAGGAAAAAAATAGAAGTTATTTTTCATTAAACCACGTGTTAACTTTATACAACGATAAGAACAATAACAATAACAAACAAGGAAATACAACATGTGTGTATTGATTGAACTCTTATAATTTGCAAACATGAAAAAGTGGCCAAAACGAAAAGAGTAATACGATGTAATAAAACCATCAATTCAATGTTAAAAGAAGAATTGTTAGCCTTTTAAAAAGATTTCAACGAGCAAAACCAGAGAAAATCTACTCAAATAGAGGGTTAGTAGAGGGGATAAAAATGTATTAAAAATATCAAAATATCAGCGAGTAAATGACCAGACAACTGCAAGAAAAATCTTCTTCTCAGGGGCACATACTCGTACAGCAGAAGAACACCAGCAGTCTCAATGAAAGTCTAAAACAAAACACTAAACAAGCCATAATGTACGATATTGCCACTGGACAAGTATTTAAAATTGGCAATCATAGACGATGAGGGAACGGGGGTACATAGATAAGCAAATGAAGACAAAAAACCAATCAATTGTCGTTACATGAAAACAATTTTGGTTTTTGCTTCGTTCGTTCGTTCGTTTTTTACTTCTAATTTCTACTCATCACGAATGAAGGAAAACATAACGGTTTCCTTATGTTTTCTGGCTTGGTGCTAAGGAAGAGTGGATTGAATCTATCTTGTTTGATTGTAGACTCATTTAGCAAAAAAAAAAAAAAAAAAAAAAATTGTAACAAATTTTGTAGACATTTTCATCCGGGTCTACTAATGGTCGGAAATGTAACAATGAATTGTTATCATACACACAGTGGAACTAATTTGTTGGGAGTAGCAATGTAACACTTATTTTGTGCGAAAACTGAAGTTTATGAAAAAAAGGAAAATCAAGACAAGTGTGTGTTTTAGGAATCGAAGTACAAGCTATTCACATGCGATCTGCATGGATATAATCATAATTTTCGTCCGTAATGATGGAATCTCTAAAGCAAACCTTCTGGCTGAAATATTTGCAGGTAATCAGTATCAGTGACTATGTCCAGTGTATTCTTTCGTGCAGTTAAAAAGGTTTTTGCAAATCCCGACGTTAATAAGTCTTCTAGGCCGTATGGCATTCCAGCGCTGGTCCTGAAGCAGTGCTCTTCGACGCTTGCGCGTCCATTCGCTAATCTATTCAGTGAGTCTTATCGTGCGCGTGTTTTTCCCTCTTGCTGGAAGGTTGCCAAAGTAACGCCAATCCCTAAAAGGGGTGAGGCTGGTAACCTGAAAGCTACCGCCCAATAGAAGTTTGACAAATTGTATTTATTACACACCGTACACAAGACGTTATGTCTTATATTGCAGTATGAAACTGAAGAGCAAGTTAGACGAAAAAATTTATTCATAAATAATTAAATACCAATATAAATTAACAAATAACATATAAAAGAAATCAAGAAAATAAAAAAATTTAATTTAAATTTACATACATATCCAATAAAAACATTAGTAACTAATTACATAGCGAACAGTTTATTAAGTTGTGCCTTAAATTGTCGTGCGTTACTTAATACCTGACAGCTATAGGGAATCGAGTTCCAAAGAGATGTGGCGAATATATAGTAATGCCATTTAGACATTAAGCTCAGGGGTCCGCAACCTTTTACCTCTGCGATTTTCCGCGAAAGACAATCTATTATAAAGATGTTCAGGTTGGCGTGTATATAAAGGGTTCGCCATCTAATGTTTTTTTTCAACTAGTGCTTATTTCGTGAATGGTAACACTTAGCTTATGTCTGATTTGATAGATAATTAGTTTTATTCTTCCGCTGAACGAATATGGTTGTGTATACGCTTCGCTAAGTGGGCCTGCGATCGACTAACAGAAGATGCCGTTTTGTCAAAAAAATCATCTTTTCAGATGAAGCTCATTTTGATCTTGGCGCAAATTGTCGCATTTGGGGCACAGAAAATCCGCACGCATACATTGAAAAGCCGATACACCCAAGACGAGTCACTGTTTGGTGCGGATTTTTGTCCAGAGGCATAATTGGGCCATTTTTCTTCGAAAATGAGCAAGGAGTGGCCGTTACAGTCAATGGCGATTGTTATCGGGCCATGTTGAACGAATTTTTGTTCACAAAAATTGAAGAGGAGGATATTAGTAACATTTGGTTTCAACAGAACGGCGCTACGTGCCAAACAGCCGAAGCTACACTCTATGTTTTGCGCCATGTTTTTGAAGATCGCATTATCAGCCGGAGAGCTGATGTCGTTTGGCCACCTCAGACCGTTGGACCATTATTTGTGGGGTGCCGTCAGAGATAAGTGTTACGCCAACAAGTCAGAGACAATTGACGCTTTAAAGGAAAATATTCGTGAAGCCATTGGTGAAATACAGCTGCACACATTCGATAATGTGCTTAAAAATTGGACCGATCGTGTAGGCTACTGTATGGCCAGCCGAGGCAGCCATTTGAATGAAATTATTTTCCATTATTAACCGGAAGAATTGTACTTTCAAATAAAAAAAAAAAAAATGAGAAAATATTCAGTAGTTTTTTTTATAGGATTTTCAAAAAAAAAAAAAAATTTATTTGGCGGACCCTTTATTATCTTGTGCATCAAAACTAAAACTCCTATACAACTGGGATGAAAACATGGATATTCTAGTACGTCTGTTCAAACCATATATGTACATAACGTATAATATTATTGTAGGCAACATTTAACCTTTTCTTACTGGTAGAGTCACAACTAGAGAAAAGCGCACATCCATAAAAAAGTGGGAATTAAATACGTCTTTGCCAGGAGAATTCTAATCTTAATTGGGATGCAGTAGTGAAACGCCCACATAGTTCTTAGCATGGCGAAGGAACGTCCACATGCATAATTGACGTGATCAGATCAGCTAAGAGTTCTATTAAAATAAATACCAAGATTTTTAGCAGATTCTCTGATTATTTATGCTCACATCAGGTATACTTATCAATTGTTTAAGCCTCTTCTGAACCATTTGCAGAAGCCCAGGTATGAATCTGTTGCAGCTGCCGATTCAATGAGCTTATGCAATGTGTTATCAGCTCGTTCTTGCAACTGGTATATAGCTGAACGTCATCTGCATACATTCTAATATAGCATTTGGTTAATACTGTTGGGAGGTCATTCGAATACATCGAAAATTATAGATGGCCTACTATAGAACCTTGTGGAACTCCCCTTGATACAGGGAGAGCTCTAGATTTTCCATTATGTGCTTCAGTGTATTGGAATCTTTTGCAAAGATATGTCGATAATAACTTTGTAGCAGAAAAAGAGAAATTGAAGAAGTGTGTTAATTTATAGCAAAGAATACTATGCTCCACGATATCAAAAGCCTAAGAGTGATCTAACAGTACCAAAAGGCGGTATTACCATCATCCACTTGTCTGCGCATATCTTCAGCAACTTCAACTAGTGCCGTTATACATCCATGATTTCTTCTAAAACCGGACTGATTTTGCGTCAGCATATTGTCCCGATCCAGAAAATGAGCAATCTGTCTATGCATAACTGCATATGCGAAAACTTTAGACAAAAATGGCAAAATGGCGATCGGTCTACACTCAGAGCTGGTTTTGGGTATAGGTACAATGCTGGAAGCAATGGAGGTAGTAAAACTTTGAGAAACTTTGGGTTAATGCCATCCGCACCAAGAGAATTGAATAAACTAACTAATACATCACATTCATATACAAGTTCAAAAGAAAAAAAACTGTCCCAGTGTTATTGTTGGGATGATTATTATAATAATGGCGATTAGCCTCAACTATCGGGATGCTTAAAAACTTTTCATTTATAACATCTGTATCAATTAGGCACGAATTCCGCATAAAATACTGATTTTGCCCTTTTTATCCGTTTACTAACTTCACGTGATTCAATGGTTTTAAGTCTTTTCCATCTGTCGTACGCAATATCCATCTCAATCATCGGTTCCTTTATTTCAGTTGACAATCAGGGTTTTTGACGCTTGTTGATTATTCTAGTTTTGAGAGGTACCACTAAATCGCCACTTTTCAAAGTTATGGGGAGTATGATTAATCATCACCTTGTGATATATTTAGAGTCCAACAATTTGCTGAACGATCGCCAATATGGTTTCCGTAAGGGTCGCTCTACTGGTAATTTGCTGATGCTACACTTTGAAAGGTGGAATAGGTCCATTCATGGATTTGGCGAGAGTAAGATGGTGGCCCGGGATATCTCTATATCCAAACTTATTGCTTTTGGTGTCGATAGTCACTTCTCTCGATTCATATCGAGCTTTCTCAGGAATCGCACTATAAGAGTGGTTATAGATGATATCTTATCCGACGAGTTCAGGATATATTCAGGGATACCACAAGGCACTGTTCTTTCTCCAACTCTATTTCTTATATTTCTTAATGACATTCTTTTTCTCTTTTCCAATCCTATCTACTCTTTTGCAGATGACAATAACAGTTGTCATTCATATTCTTTAGTTCGTAGACAGAGTCTTTTGGAGATTGATAAAAAAAAGTTGTGATTTTCAGAACACCCCTGATAGACAGATTTTGCAATGTTATTTGTATATCTATGTAGGTATGTATATACAATTTCAAACGTCTATTCTTTTTCTTTCCAAGTCCAAGGAGCAAATAAAAATCGGTTAACAGCCAAGATAAGATATGAAAATGCAAAAATTTAGTAAAAAACAACGATTTTTTTTACCCGTAGCTCCAGATTCTGGAGGTGTTTGAAAAATTTCAAAAACACATTCTTGTTGTACTCGATAGCGTCTAACAGAAAAATAGTACCTATACATTTTTCATTCTTTTTTGTCACATACGAATACTGTTATTTGTTCTTTATGATATCGTTACACTTTGAGCAGTCAATTATGAATTTTGTTCTTAACAGAACAGTTATTATGCCACTGTTTCCTAAAACCACATGTACCCGTACATGCCACAAATGAAGAATGTCTTCTAGTGGAATTTGTTTCTCAACTTGTTACAATAATTTGAAGAAAACAAAAAAAAAAAGTAAAGTGAAGTTGGTTAATTGTTATAGTGTCTTAATAGAAGACAATATAGACTGTTGAAAAAAATTATGAGCTTGTTATGATAGCAAGATGAAGTAAAAACGCTTAAGGCACTCCAAGTGCAGACACAGACCAAAAATAATCGAAAATTGTGCAAAAAAACAATAATTGTAAACAAAAAAAAAAAAAAAAGTAAAGATGCATAAAATCAATTATGACTTTCTTTTTTCTTTTTATTTTAAGTCATACACAAATAAAAAAATTTGTTTTTTTTTCTACACACAATATATAGTTTAACAAAATCATAAACGCACCCTAAAAAATAGTAAATAGTATTAGTGCTTATACATAAATATGCACTTATATGGCATCATAGTCGAGAGAGCAACAACATATGCTTCTACACATATACTTGCATATGCTGAGAAGGCAAATGTTGTGCCATTTATTTATTTCATTTTGTTGTTTTAACATTAACTTGCTTCTAAATAACAGTTAATAATGGCATTTGAATATTTGCAAAAACAAAAAAAAAAACATAAACTGATATCGATATAAAATTGGTTGGAAAAGAGTAAATGGTGGTGTTAAGAAGCCATTAGTTTGGAATGAATTTAAAAAGGAACGAGCCATCGACACGTATTTGCTATTTTATCAATAAATATTTTCTTTTATTTTGATTTTGATTTTATAACGAGCCAGCCACCAGCTGCTGCCATTTATAAGACATCATCCATACATGCAAACAGCAATTTTGTGAAGTGTTAAGAGGGACAGAGGGAGAGCAAAAGGGAGAGAGAGAGAGAAAAAAAGGTCGTAAGCCAAGAAATTTTATAGACATTTGGTACAAAAAATACGAGTATATATGAAAATAAAAGCTAATGTTGTTTTTTTTTTTTTGGTAATACTTCATCATATTTTAAGAATAACAATAATGTTGAAGAAAACAAAACAAAACAAAACAAAACAAAAAGCAAAAAAATCATATACAAGCTGCTAAAAAAATGCATAAAAAATAATCTTGCCTTTTAGAACTACGAATAGAAAAAAAACTGCTGAGGTAAGCTTTTATTGTAATAGAGAAAATATGAAAAAAAGGACTAAGAAAAAAATCTAAGGACATATAATAAACACTCTCACACCCTAAATACTTCGTACGTTAGCATACACAGCAACATATTTCTATAAAAAAAAAACAGCAGATGATATGAATTACACACACACGAAAAGTATGCAAAGCGTTTAACGCTCACACAGCACATACCCTTCTTAAGTATCTTTTCATTTAAGAGCTGGGATACTCAATCTTTCTTTTGGGGGATTCCTGGTTTTAGCTTCACAAATTGCAAAATGAAAATATTTGGGAACTGCCCCATTAATATTATGGCGAGTGCGTGTCATATTATGCGATTTTTTCTAAAGGTTGCGGCAAAATCATAAAAATTTGTATTGCCAGTATGGTTGAAAGGAAACATTTTACATGGTTGACACATACTCTTTACAATCCTTACTCCCACCACCCTAAATTGCTGGTGTTGATAGCGTCTCATTATCATATTAAAAATACAACCAATAAAAAAATTCAAAAGAAAAAAAATTTCAAAACATGTCGGGGTTTTTGTTTTCTTTCTTGTTAAGTAGGAACGCGACTACTTTGAATATTTCAAAAATGTTTGCCAACGCTGAACTTTTTTAATAAAATTATGGCTTATTATGAATAGATGGATGTGATTTTTTTTAAAACGAAAAAAACCAAAAAAAAAAAACATTTTTGTACATTTTTTTTAATGAAAATAAAAATTAAGAAATATATTCACCTATTGTCCTTAAAAGAGATATAATTGTATGTTTGTTTTGTTTTTGTTTTAAATATATTTTATAAAAAGTATCATTTAGATCATTTCCGAGAGAATCTCTGGTCTCTATTGAAACCAAGAACAAGTTGGTTTCAGACTACATTACAGACAGGGTTGGCAAAAACCACGATTAAAAAAACCCCAGCCCACCGGGTTTTATGGGATTTTTGATGTGTTTTTTTTAGTTTTTGTTGCAATATGTAATCATCTTTAATATCTTATTTTCTAAAACTTTCGGTAAGTTTTGTTTTCAGAATGTCTAAGTAGACTCTGTGATCCATTGTCAATGGATCAATGTGTGACAATCACTTTTATATTACCATGTTCAACTGTTATTTTTAAGTTTTCGAGAATCATCGGTGTACAAGGCTTCTTTCACACAAGCTGGCGTCCTTTTATGCCAAAATTCTCGTAATTGCTTTTTACCCATCGGTAAAAAAATCTCGACGGGCTTATTTACGGGCTCCTTAGCTACAGCAATTTACTTTAGTCTATTGTCTTGTTGCTAGTGTAACTTTTTCCTTATTATATGCCTTCTGTAATTGGCATATTACAAAATTCTACGCGCAGTATATTTAGACCAGATTTCGGCAAAAATCTGCTCTTCTATTGTGTTTTCACACGTACGTACTCACACGCATAGGCAAAAATAAGCAAACAAATAAACAAAGAGCAGTTAAGAGAAAACAAGTGGAAAAATACATTACAAAGTGGCCTGAGTGAGAGACTCTCAATGACTACCACAATTTTAAAATGCATTAATATTAGTTTGCCGAACGCTGATTTAGACACTAGTCCATAAATTTGTTTATTTATGTTTTCAGCAATTTTTAAAGCTGCTAATATGGGTTTTTCTTCACTAATTGCAATATAATACTTATTTTGACCTCAACCAGAACGAAGCTTGGAAATAAAAACTCCCGTGTTTTTAAAAATGTTTAAACAGTCTCCGGATAGAGAAGTGAGTATTTTCAACTATGTGACCGATTTTGCATTGAGTTTTTCCTTGTTGCCATAAATATGCTATAATTTTACATTAAGCCTGAAATGAAATATTGTAATGTCCAACAAAAAATTGCTAAAAGCCACTATATTGATGCTTTTGATCATTTTGAAACTCAAGCTTAAATTTTATCTTATCACTCAACGATAATAAACAGTTACGAAGCACCGTTTAATTTAGTGTATTCATACTTTTGCGTAGGAATAAAATTGATATACCATTGCTTTAAGGTTGATAATCATTACCAAACTATGCAAATGCAACAGAATAACAGCTAACATAGTTTTTAAGAAGCTTATCTGTAAAATGAAACCGATTTCAAAAAAATATCGTCACGGCTTAGCACTACAATCAGACCTGAAAGTAACTAAATAGTCTTTACGCAATATTAATGTATATTTATTAGTGTATATTTATAAGTATATTTTTATAAAGAAAATAAATAATTTTCAAAAAAAATTTTTTTTTAATTGAATTTTCAATTTCTCACCGGATATGAGTGTGTTTCAAAAATCTCATATAGCGCAATAGCCTTTATGTCTTTTGATGGGGATTTACAAGATATTTGATGAAAATAAAAATTAAACAAACAAACAAAGCACCTTTATCATATGAAATCAATATTATCAACACAACACATTAGGGAAAGTACCACCGTATTGCTTGCCGTATTTTTTCGACTTTAGTCAAACGAGTATAAAATGCACATGCATGACCGGATAAAAATCATTAAACAATCAACTGTCGTACTAAATACACATAAAATTAATTGAAGAAAACCAAAAAAGTTCAAACAAAATGACAACAAACATTGGTGGAAACGTTAATACAAATCCAAGAGATGGTAGCAACGATGTACTTTTAAATATCACTCGAACTGGTGGTGATGAAAAACAAAATGCCACTGTAGGAGCATTTGTGGCAGCAAATGACCAAAGTGGTCCAAAAATGGGTTCAGTAGGAGCTTTTGCTAATGCTAATTCGTAAGTATAACAGAAAAGTGTATTGCAAAAAAAAGATAATAAAAAAATAATCTTTTTTTATTTATAGTAATGGCCATGGTGTTAATTTAGGCGTAACTCATACACCCAAATTTAATATGACAACCGTTGAAGCTGGTGCAACTGCAAATTTATGGACATCCAAGAACAATGCAACTTCCTTGAATGCTCATGCTAGTATGTCACAGCATGTTAGTGGACCAATGACTGGTTACAAAAGTAACAATTATGGTTTAAGTATCAATCATAGATTTTAAAAATATTATAGTTTTAGAAATTTAACATAACAAAAGAGAAATAAATTTAATTTATATTTAATTACTATTTTGTGCAACTATGCTTACAAGAGTTCAGGCGGTTGAGCACATACTGTGAACGTCAAAATAAAGTGTACAACCGATGTAGTGTAAACGACTAAGTTGATTTTGTTGACATTTAAAGCATACATACATAGATTCAGCTAACGACATTGAAATCACCGGAAACATGCAAAATTAGTGACTTCTTCTGAAATTGCACGGATTTTTTTTTTGCTAACATTCATCATCCACTAAAATATGTTGCACAGAAACACATTTACAAAAGTTGCTTTTTGAGGAGTATTTTTGGTTCATAGTCCATTCCTATTCTTATTCTTTAATTCAAAAATAATTTTTTTCAGTCAATTCACATTGTAAGTTTCTTTTTTTTTTTGCGCGGCGATTTATTAAATTCCTCTAAAGAAAAATTAGTTGAAAAAGCTTACCTTTAAGCCGACAAGTGACCAAAAATAGTAATTTGTAGTCAGTTAACTTCAAAACATGCACTTGGGTTTGTTACCCACTGTATGTACGGTAGGTAGCTATGATTAAATGTTTAAATAATTACATTTTGCAATCTAGCTGGACATTTTATATACAATTTTCAAGGTAACTAGGGTGAAATGTGAACAGATTTGTAACATTTTTTGTACATAAATTAAGGTTATTTATGTGATTTATAATTGTCTTGATAAAAGTAACCAACCTCAATCTTAGCGAGACCAAAAAAAATTTTCATTGCAATTTTAAGCGATTAAGGGGCTTCAGCCCCTCTCCAGATGATTTATTTCGTGAAAACCTTCCTTTCGGTGAGAAAATCAAAAGAACATCAACTACAAAACAAAATCGGAAGGGTCAAGCAATAATACCTCTTGTGGAGAAAAAGACAAAGAACATGTGGAAGGAATCTATGCTAGGCTTCGGACCATCACTATACCAATAAACAGAGGGGATTTTTTCCAGGTCCACAAACGATTGATTACAAAGAAACTAAAACAAGACATATATACCTTGTGAAAGCCATATGTTTCCGACAGGAGTTACGAAAAATCGCGGCATCATGTACGAATTATTTTCACACATACAAACTTTGGACATAAGATTGAAACTAGCAAAATTATATTAAAGTGAAAACAATTTTCAAGTTGATATATGTACGAACGGACAGACGAAAACATTTCCTTAAAAAAACAAAGCCTTCATCGCTTAAAAAACACGTTCATTTTCAAATTTAATTTATGTTATTGCATTTGGTCAAATTATTAATTGAATGCATTTCGTAGAATTCTTAATTTGTCACTTCAATTTATTTTAGACAAAGAAAAACATTTTATAAATATATCTCAGTAGAGCTAATTTCGTTATCTTATCCACAGATTATTTTGCAACTCATTTCCTTTCTGTGTAATAAGCCACGAAAAGCGATTTTGTATTCATAATGAAAACCTAGCAAGTATCTAGCACAATTATGATTTTTAAAACACTTGCTACGATGTTTGCAAAGCTCAGAGCAAAAATTTTTCAAGCACTGACACAAATCAACTTAGTCTTTAAAGCATGGCAGCAAGTTTATTAAAAGTCTTACTTATGATAGACACTTGCTACGTTTTTATTATGAATACGGGCGTAGGTATATAATAATTAAATTAAATTTTGTTAAATTTTAATAAATAAAAATTTTAATGAAATTAATCCATTAAAAAAATTCTCCTTTTCTCCCACGTGCTCTGTATCAAGGCAAGTCTGGCACCTGTATGATCGGGATACCACCACATAGGCTGCGAATTCTGGTGGCTGTGATCACTGGGCACTGGGTGGCTGGTGCGCACGCTAGGAGATTGGGTTTACCGTTCAATGACTACTGTATGGGTTGTCAGAATGAGGATGAGGAGGAGACTGTCGAGCATTTCTTGTGCCAGTGTCCGAATCTTTCGGATATTAGGACTACTTCCCTCGGCAGTCCGTTTCTGCATGCCTTGCCGGACCTGGCTGATGTGAGTATCAGCAGGATCTCTTCTTTTGTGCATGCGTCTGTTTGCTTGGGTTCGGACTGAATTGCGGACATGTAGGTTTTGGATTACTGATATGGGCATCACAGTGGGATCATTATTGGACACAATTGGGCTGGACCGGTATCTGGCTACCAGTCGTAACTAATTAACTATCTAATCCATTCAAATAACCAGAATTTCAGTTATATATGGTGGCAAAATTTCGTTCCTTTAAAGTTAAAACAAATCCATATTTCATTGGAGAGCACAAATAAGTACTTCAAATATTAAAATTCTTCAGTTTTCACTTCATGGATTATAGATCATTTGTAGGATTTAGTTAAACATCAAATCTACGAAAAATTTAGTTTTTTTTATCGATTACAGATTATTATTTTATCAGCTTATTTTTCGACAAATATTTGTTTTTTCATCTTAATTATGAACTAATTTGATTTTTTAACTAAAAATAAAAATGAAACATAAATGCGAAAACATACATATGTATATACGTATATCCATCCATTCATAAACAAATATACTATTAATTAAAATTCATACATATTATGTATGTATGTATTATTATTAAATTTTCACATTTCACATGCTATTAAAATAAAAGGGGGAAATACATTTTATTACCGCATAGCTGTTGGTGATTTTTTTCTGATTTATTTTAAAATTTAAGATATTAATTATACTATATTAGTAAGAATGGTAAAGTACCAAAAAATAATATTTATATATTGTATTAATAAAAGACAAAAGACTTTTCTTAAAAAAAAATAATAATAATAACGCAGACTATAAAATGCATAAGCACTAAACAACATCATAACAGTCGCACAACAATCTTCTAGTTTAACAGATCTCAAAACATTAATAGTATCCTTTAGCAAAATGGCCGATATTGGTGGAACTGTTTCAGCTAACGCCAAATGTGGCAATGACATTCAAGTCCAAGCTGTTAAAAGCATTGGTGATGAAAAACTTAATGCCGCTGCAGGAGTATTTGCAAGTGGCAATGATAAAATGGGTCCAATAACAACTGGAGCATTTGGAGAGATTAATGCGTGAGTTTTTGATTGAGTTGTCTTAAATTGAAAATATAAAATTGAAATTATGTATATATTTTCTTTTTTAGCAATGGTCATGGAGTATCTATACAACATGCTAATACTCATGGTGTTAGCAAAAGTTTAGCGGAAAATGTACGCTTGAATGTTATGAAAAACGATAATCATTCTTTGGATGTCAATGCCTTTCATGCTCAAACTAAGTTACAGCAGGGATTAAAATTTGATACGTTTGGTGCAAACACCGCTTGGAATAGTTCTGCTGGTCATAGTGCTTCAGTGGGTGTAAATCATATACCAAAATTTGATATGACCACCGTCAATGCTGCAGCCAAAGCAAATCTATGGACTTCTCCTAATAATGCTACATCTTTTGATCTCAATGCAAATGCTTCCAGACATGTTAGTGGTCCGTTTAGGGGTAAAAATGATTTTGGCGCTGGCTTTGGAATTACTCATAGATTTTAGTTATAAAATAACGAGTTTTTTCTAATAATTTTTTGTTAAAATTCGAATTTAATGTTTTCTATTTATACCAAATAAAGTATTTAGTGAAATTATACAAGTATTGTATTATTACGGGTATCTATTCAAATTTTTAGGATCTTTTGGAAAACAATGGCGACCTTAAGAAATTTTTAGTAATTGAACTCGAAACTCTTATAAAGAAGCATACAATAATGAGCAGGGAAACCAGAAATATGCAATTGCATGTATTTACTCATGCAACCAGTCATATCAGATTTAAGATATTTATCCGTTTCTGGAATTTTTATGCTTTATGGCATCGATTTGTTAGTGCATATTTATGTATATTTTGCTCAAAGCAGCGTTTTCTTGCATATTGCAGTTTTAAGAGCATATTTTCGTCATTTTTTTTGTATTTAACGAGCGTTTTAAACCTTTTTATAACATACGTATTTGGACTTAATGTGGCCTGAAATATTTTTACAGTAAAAAAACATTTTTGTTTTAAATTCTTACCCAGTCATGGCTTTTTTAAATTATCTATCAATTCAATTTTTTACGTCATCTATATCTCAATTAAGTTTATTACAGACGAGTAGGTTCCGTAAACCGAATACGAGTGAAATTTAAATTAAATAAATAAACAAAAAGTAAAGTAAAAATATCAAAATCTTATTAGACTTAAACATGATTTTCATTAGATTTCAATTTCACTCCATTTGATTTGATTCGTTAAAGATATTCGAAGTAAAATTAAATTTGACTTTGCTTTTTGTGACACCCTCTGCTCCGTATATAATAATAGTTGTCAAAGCTATTAAGGTGTCTTACCCTACACTAACACATGTTACTTGCATTACTCATGGATTGCTGCATCGCTTTTGCTAACATATTGAAATTCAATACTAAAATGCAAACAAATTTGTTGCAAATGTAAAGAAAGTGTCCTTGAAAGGTCTAAATGGAGTTAAAATTTCAAAAGAAATGTATCCAGACCTTCTATTGCCAACCAAACCAGTTATATCTCTTTATCTTGTTTCCACCATTTACTACGCTTAGAAATATGAAAAGATCCTAGCAGTTCTAAGCGCATTAAATTCTACACATATGACAATAGATGAAATATTGAATATAAATACGAAAAGAGAACTGATTTGTTTATTTTTTCGGTTGCATTGAAAAGTTACTTAAAAAGTGCAAGCCAATAGCCTAACATAAGTTGCAGTATGCCATATTAATTCAGACGGGTTGAAAATTTGGCAAAATGAAAAATCATAATAAAACAGATTATGGGAAAAAACGAAGGACTTGGCATTTAGGTTTTTATTAAAACAACTATGGATCGTTTCACATATTCGAAACTACCTGAGGATGATTCGAGGCAATATATAAACAATATGGACCTTTTTTGAAGATGGTATTTCCAAAAAGGCATAACCCAAAAAATACAGAAAGCATTGTAAAGGATTGGTTATTATACAACATTCCCAAACGGCTTCATTTTACTTATTAGTCACCTGACATAAGCCCCACAGACAATTTATTTGACAAATTGGATTACCTAGTACAAAAAAGTGCAATTAAAAACAAACAAGGCTCTAAGACTGCTCTTGCCAAAGGATGGCACAATAATTCCAGTCAAACTACAGCAAAAAAATTCATTTTAAGTGAAAAGCAAATGTTATGAATAAATGTGGTTCTATAAAATATATTTTAAAAAAAAAGTATTTTTAACATTTTTTGGGGGAAAATTAGCTACCAAATACTGCAGGATATGTATACACTTTTGTGTGCAGAAAAATGAATTTTTTATTTTCTTTGAACCTAAAGATTATGTTATACAGAAGTTAATATATAATTTGTTTTATTTTTGTCGTAGATTTACTTTATATCGTTTTTGAAAGTCCAAGCCTTATAGTTCTATGAAAAAGTCCAGTTTTCGGTGGGTATGTCTACTTGCCTGAGCGACTGTATATAAAGAAGTGCAACACTTGGGACATTTCCTTTTAAATATATACATATCAAATTAAATTCTTTATGTAAAACCAAAATATCTAGATTTGATCATCTTATTATTCATATTATAAGAAACCACATCATAAACAGCGTAAATACTATTGCAAATAATTAAATTACGGACCCGCTATATGTTTCCCTAGCATACATTTTAAATTTCGAATTTTTTAGAACATATTTTTTAATTTTTAGACCATATTTTCGGATTTTTACTGCATATTTTATGCACTCTTTTATAAGAGCAAGTTTCTGGTTTCCCTGATAATGAGCATCAATTACCCAGGACTATGTGAATAGTGTTCTGGAAAAGCGATTTTACAGAATACGAAGAAAAAAAAACTTTCTTGGTCATTATGATCCATACAATCGATATAAATGAGTTGCAAATGATGGTCAACAATCAACTGATCAATGATCAATTATAATCGACAAACTTTGAAGTTCCTGTTTGCTCTATAGCATACGAAACACTATGCAGAATCATTTATGAAGTCAGTTGTAAATTTAATACTTGCTATCGAGGTCATTAAAAGTCGGAGATTAGTCTATTGAGATAATGTTTGAAATGAAATGATTTTAAAAATATAACGCAATAAAAATAATTATAAATGAAAAACTTACTCTTTTCTATCATTTAAATTGGAATCGCTTGATGTTCTTGGTCCACCACTATCATTTTTAGCTCTATCACTGCTATGGTTACTGTTGCTGCCTTGGTCAGTCGTTATTTTTGGTGTATTGCAATTGCCGCTATTATAACTACTGTTGTTATTGCTGCTGCTGCGGCTGCTGCTGCTGCTGCTATATCGATGACCACTATTTGAAGGCACTTTTTTGTCGCTGGGCTTACTTGCAGAAATTGGTTGTAATTTTGGTGTATCAGTAAACATGTTTATAACTTATTACAATAATTAACAAAAAACAAAATTCTTCCTTGAGGATTATTTATAAAAAAAATGTACAACTCAAACTTCAGATAACACTTTTATTTTTTGTTTTAATTAAATTGTATAGAACACTTTAATAAACACACTTCATTTGCCATTGCTTTTATTATATTACACTATTTACACTGTTTGCGATTGCATTTCATGCTTAAAGATTTACTTATTTACAAATAAATGCATTTAAAAAATTATTTAAAGTTTTATTTAAATAAATAAAACAAGAAATAAACAAAATTAATTCGGAAATTTAGGTAGAATTTACGCACAATTCACATGCAGTCAGCTGTTTTTCTTATTCCCTCTTATTCCTCATATTCTTATTTGACATTTAATGTAATTTGACATTTAGCTCTAGTAGTTGAGAAGAAAACAGAAAAAAAACAAGAAGTCTGCTATTTACAAGGAGAAACATAAAACAGAAGATGACGAACAAAACAAAATAACAACCCAAAGAATAGTACTTACAGCGAAGTTTAGATTATAAGCAAATACAAAAAATAAGAATTATGCATGTTTGTTTATATTCTTAGGCATTATCTGTCATTCCTGAAATATGGGGGATGTAGCTCAGATGGTAGAGCGCTCGCTTAGCATGTGAGAGGTACGGGGATCGATGCCCCGCATCTCCAATACTTTTTTCTTTATAAATTATATTCTTATTTTAAACTCGTTTAATTTTTCACACTCAATTTACAAAAAATGGTTTTCAGTAAATCTTTTCATTTATGTGTATACGAATGTGCTGCTATATATGCATATATTAAGCATGCATACGAACGTTAGAACACTTTTGTACAACATTCCAAATTATCTACATAAAGAAGGGTGTTCCAAAATTACCGCTAGATTTGAATGGTGTCCTAAAATTACCGCAAGGTTTGCATTTGTCGTCGGTTGTTCAGTGAGGTAATTGGCAACCATAAATATACAATTAAAAAGATACAATTAGAAAAAAAAGGAGCGTTATCCTACGTGCTTCATGATTAAAATTTTATGCTAATTTTTGGACACCGTTCAAATCTTGCGTTAATTTTGGGAAACCCTTTATATTTGCATTCGTATCCTTCCTTTAGTTCTGCAGTTAAAGAATTGCATTTATTTATTCAGCTCGTTGTTCCAAAAGCAAAACTTTGTATAGAATAAATAAACAACAACCACCTCAAGTGATATTATATACAAATATTGTTGTATTAAAAGATAACAAGTTTTTCAAAAAGCTAACGGGCTCAACCGGGATTTGAACCCGGGACCTCTCGCACCCAAAGCGAGAATCATACCCCTAGACCATTGAGCCTCATACGGGTATCTTCGTTAATTATCCTAATAAGTAGTTGAATAATGACTATTTACAAAATTTATTGTGTGTGATACAAAAACAATGACACAAAATTTATTTTAATTATTATTTCACTATAACAAGTTACAAATCAGATATTCGCAACACGTTCGCCGTGTGGGGATGTAGCTCAGATGGTAGAGCGCTCGCTTAGCATGTGAGAGGTACGGGGATCGATGCCCCGCATCTCCAGTATCTACTAAATTTTTTTTTATTTTATTTCCCTCTTTTATCCTTACTATTTAATTTTTTAAATTTCAATTAGAAACTCTGCTTGGCGAAGGGTAAAATATTCAATTATGGTTAATAATTGCCGCTTTGCTCCTGCAAGATAATAGAACGAAGATGTTAAATAAACATTTTATGCTTTCTTCCTGTGTGGGGCCAGACTTAAATCAAACAAAACCCTTAAAACATACAGAATTTGTGCATGTTCTGATCCAAGCATCATCTAAAAAAATATATATAAAAACAAATGTTTTTAATTTTAACCCTTTGAGGAACTTAAAGCAGAAATCATAGACATCTTATTACCGGTGTCATATTGATTTAAATGAATCCGTGCAGAGGTTGTTTTTATTATTTTGTTTACTTGGCTTAAGGTGAAATTATGTTGATAGGTTTTCTTCCTATGAGGCTAGGTTGGGGCTGGTAAAACTTTCTGCATTTGAACAGAGAAGAACAGTATTAGGTATTTGTTTTGTTTGCAACCTCATTGCCGGTGACATTGATTCTGAGTTTTTGCTTCTTACCCAGAATTTTAGCATTCTGGGCAAATTTTCCCGCTATTATCGTTCTCTTTCACTGGTCCTCTTACAGGGTGAACTATGCGAATTCGTTTACTATTTGTAGATTATGTTATGCCTTTCCGTAGATATTTCGACCTACATGATGAGTTTATTGACCTTAACTGTGACTTCAGTAAAATTAAACCGACACATTGCGATTTTCCCTAAAAGCTTAAGAGAAAAATGAGCTACAATTGAAAAACGGTACGAAATTTGTGTGTCAAATAACGCTTCTTTACATCATCGAAATGCAGGCAGACAATTTGAAAGATGTTTTTGATAAATATTTAAATATAAAGACAGAGTTGGATTTTTAATTATTTTGATATAAGTGTCACTATTATTTTTCACATGACATATAGTACATATCGAAGCCCTTCGCGCGAAGTTGTCGTTGCTATTTTTTTTTTACGAAATTGACTTTTTGATGCAAATATATGCCGAAGTCACAGACTCACCACATAGTAAACCAATTTATCGATAGTCTCCATACTTAGGGAGATATTACTGAATTAATTTTATCGTATGTAACAATATACGACGTACAAATATTTGGTGCAAATAAAATATCGTATGATACTAACAAAAATGTATATTATGTCTTCAGCACGTTGAGTGACCTAGCAGAAAGCAAGAAGATATCAAACCTTTTATGTGTAAGTTTTGATATACAAAAAATTTTGAATAATCTTTACACTCTTTTACTCTCGCCAATATGCATTTAATCTTCTTCTTTATTTGTTTATTCATTCATTTTTCGAATGTCATGGACCAATGCAATTATATATTCATATCCATCTCCATATTTCTGCAAAGTAATCTCTGCTTCGAACTTCGCTCAAAAGATACCCTACATCTCGAATTCCAATCCAGTGTGTATGTTATCAAGATATGTAGTGACCTTTCTTGCCCTAGAATGTCTTTCATCAACATTTCCTACGAACAATAGTCTGTAGTATTTGATATTTCAAATATTTCTCATGATGTGACTCAGGTATGTTACTTTCCTTCTTTTTATTGTTGGTATAAGTTTCCTTTCCCATTTTATCCTTTCCAGAACTGTTTAATTCTTATATTTACTCAAAGATATCTTAAATAAAAAATCCAAACTTATTAAATTATCGTCAGTACCTTTTTTAAAAACAAATACATTTACAAAACATTGTGAGTAAAAATATCGTATGTAACATAAAAACCTTTTATTTTCCTAAAAATATGTTGATTTTATGTTAATTATGTTCGAAACTTGGCTAATTTCACGAAAGGCCTCGAATTCAATGAAATTGAAATCACAAGCTTCAAAAAGCACAATTCAACGCCTAGTCAAACCTTATTCGAGCAAAATTAAAAAAAAATTTCCTGTCTGACTAAGTAGCATAAGATTAAGCGTAAGGAGTTTGCGAAAAACAACATGGCAACTAATTGGCATTAGATAAAAATTTGTTAAAAAGGTTATAAGATATTCCATACATTTTTGGGCTTGTAGGTATTTTTTTCTGATGAGAAAAAATTTAACCTGGATGGATCAGTTGGTTTCAATTGCTATTGGCGAGATTTAAGAAAGGAGCCCTTGTTTTTTTCCAAACGGAATTTCGGCGCTGGCAGTTTGATGGCTTGGGCTGACTTTAGCTCACATGGTTCCCTGAACTCTACTTTCCATCCCCTCGAATGGATAGTGTAGAGTACCAGGGCATTCTGTCTGAACGCTTGTTGCCTTATTTGGCCCAAATAATGACAAAACTTTCAGCAAGATAACGCAGAAATTCATGTCAGCAAATCGACCAGACAATGGTTTGAGGAGCATAATACTAAAGTACTTGATTGGCAAGCACGTTCCCCCGACTTTAACCCCATGGAAAATTTGTAGGGACTGCTTGTGCGTAATGTTTGTGCAGACAACAAACAGTACCGGACTAAAGATGAATTAAAAGTGTCAATCTGCAACATCTGGCGCGAAATCCGCTCCAAGGTTCTGGACAAAGGTTTCCCGCAATACATACCGCTCAGTATTATTTAAATTATAAATTATTATTACAAAAACAAAAATATAAAAAAATAACAATTGTGATACCTTCAGATTAGATTAATTGCTTATTAATCTCTGACCTTACCATTTTGACGCATTGAATTTTGCACCTGTTTACATAAATTTAAATAAACATAATATAACGGTACATCTCTTAAAGCAAAACGGGTTATTATTCACTTATTTGAATGTAGAATTTTTTTTATAAGGTGACATAACATACATACCATTTCATAGTTTGGATGAATTGAGCAAATATTAAGGTGACCTTATCATGTTGAAGCAAGCACACCTTATGTATTTGACATATTAAATGTATGATGTTTTTGTAATATTGAGTATATTTATTGTTTTATGTTCAGCTTGTGATTAAGTTCTGTTCTGATTCGTGTTCTTGTTACTGGTTCGCTCTCATCCGCTACAGTTTGTTTTGTAGTGTGTATGTGTTTCTACATCTTGGAGACGAGCCTATCACGGTCGGGTGAGGGTGAGTAAGTGAGTAGTAGGGGACCGTTTGAAAAAAAGATTCAAGAATTCGAAAATAATGTGCAAAATGTAAAGAAATGTTAGAAAAGTTTAAATATGAAAGAAAATGTAAAGTAACACGACATTTGAAATACACTTATGCACCAAAGGGTTAAACGAAATAAAAGTTGTAAAGAATTCTATGGCATATTCATACAATATCATAATCAAATGTCAAACTTGAGCAAATATTTAATTATTCATAACAGCACAGGGCGAAAAACATTGTAAAGTAAACGCGATACATTATTATCCAAGATACCGAAATTGAGTTTTAAAACGCGTCGCGTATCTGATGATGAAATTATTGCTGCTGTTGCTATTACTGTGTATAACGATGTCATAAAACTCATTGTTTGTTTACTTATCTTGTTGTTGCTATTATTGTGTTTCCAAACTATAACAAGTTATTTTATGTTTTCGTAACCCGTTCAAACCATTTTTTTTTTCTTAAATTATGGTGACGCAGGTTAAAAGCCTGTAACCCAGCGCATAAACTACCAGTTTACCAGTGCCCACACCAATTTATTTTCATTCTTGAAAGCAAAATTTTTAAATCACTTCATGATTCATACACCAACGAACAAAGTTTGGATTCAAAATTTAAAGGCAAAAAATGAAAACTGACAAAACTTTTGTGGCAACAAGAAGAGCGCTGATTGTGGAGGCAGGAAAAAAGGATTTTTCTTCAGTTTAACCGTGTAAAACATAGCCCCTCACCCATTATCTAAATGTTTAACTATGACATTGAGCCTGTTACTTTCACTAATGAATATATTTGTATTTTGCTTTGTTTTTCTTTCTTTGAGGAAAAACTAACAATCCAATAGGTTGCCAAAACAAAATAAGTATACATGTATATATGTATGTAATATCGGTATATACGATATTGAAGAATATTAGTTGTTGTTTGTTGTTGTCTAAAACCCTTTCGGCTAGAATTTCTAAATTAGTACACATTTAATATGCGACTGTAGAAATGGGAAATAAATTTCCTCATCCTTAGACAACATCATCTTCGCTTTCTTTTCGAAATTTTGCAAATCTTGGCATTTCTTAGTTTTCAACAAATTCCCCATTCATTTGTTCCCGTATCGAAGTGGTTGGAGTAAAACATATTGTGTTCGAATTGTTTTACGTTTGTTGTGCAAGTAATTGGCAAAAGTTTTCTTAAGAAAAACACGATTTCTTTGATTCAATTTTTAAAGTTTACGCATTGTAGGCGGGGGAGGAAGGCGTTTTCTTAAATTGGATCCATTCGTTTCGGGTTCTATACGTCTAATGCAATTTTAATGCATGATTTGTTATTAATTGAAAAATTGAAATAGAAAAACTTTACTACCGACACACAAATCTTTATTAAACATGAATTAGAAAAACGTCAAATGAAATATGCAATTCAAAGGCTACAGAAAGGAAGTTTATAGAAAATATATGTCTTTTGTAAGAAGTTTTATTAAAAAAAATCTTATGATTTATATTTTTTAAAGAAAATGGTTTTAAATAATAAAAATATATGCATATATTTTACAACTGTACGCTTATTTACAGAGATATGGTATAATAAAAAATCTATTGCTTAAGCAAAAAAAAAAAAAAGAATACGTTTTGGTATATAAAAGACTATTTTTTAGCTCTGCTGTTAGTTAAAAAACTTTCTAATCTTAGGTAAAGGACCATTTTGGTCCACATTGTTTTTTTTAAATAATAAATGAACTAAAATGTGTTTTTTACGTTTTAAAGGGTTCGCCAAATAAAAAATTTGAAATGCTATAAAAAAAACTACTGAATATTTTCTCAAATTCTTTTTTTATTTGAAAGTACAATCCTTCCGGTTAATAATGGAAAATAATTTCATTCAAATGGCTGCCTCGGCTGGCCATGCAGTAGCCTACACGATCGGTCCAATTTTTAAGCACATTATCGATTGTGTGCAGCTGTATTTCACCAATGGCTTAACGAACATTGTCCTCTAAAGTCAATTGTTTCTGGCTTCTTCCCACAAATAATAGTCCAACGGTGTCAAACCGCAGCTCCGAGGTGGCCAAACGACATCAGCTCTGCGGCTGATAATGCGATCTTCAAAAAAAGGGCGCAAAACATCGAGTGTAGCTTCGGCTGTGTGGCACGTAGCGCCGTCCTGTTGAAACCAAATGTTGCTAATATCCTTCTCTTCAATTTTTGTGAACAAAAATTCGTTTAACATGGCTCGATAACGATCGCCATTGACTGTAACGGCCACTCCTTGCTCATTTTCGAAGAAAAATGCCCCAATTATGCCTCTGAACCAAAATCCGCACCAAACAGTGACTCGTCTTGGGTGTATCGGCTTTTTAATGTATGCGTGCGGGTTTTCTGTGCTCCAAATGCGACAATTTTGCTTGTTTGCATACCCGCCAAGATCAAAATGAGCTTCATCTGAAAAGATGATTTTTTTTTTGGTAAAATCGGCATCTTCTGTAAGTCGATTGCAGGCCCAGATTCGCAGCGTTGTTCAAGCGTATACACAACCATATTCGTTCAGCGGACGGATAGAACTAATTATTTGTCAAATCAGACATGAGCTAAGTGTTACCATTCACGAAATAAACAATTGGTGTAAAAAAAGTTAGATGGCAGACCCTTTATTATAAAATTTAATTGTAATTCTATCAGTTTCCAGGGTTATATTGAGTTCCAGTTCTTTAATTTATTGTTTATCCTCTTATTGTTTATACTCTGTAACTCCGATATTTCAATTTGTAGGACTTTGAATGAAAATAAAGAAGGATATGCATCAATCGGATGTATGGAATAAAAAATTTAATGCAATGGTGTTTATCTCTTCTATAGTCTCGTAAGAATTTCAGTCGAGAATATCATATCCACACATCTGGGTCCAACACAATTTGCCGTTTCCAGATGCCATCATATATTGAAAAATACAAACAAGTATACGAGAGAAAAATTCGCAAAAAAGTGCAAAGAAGTAGAAACTTTCACTTTGCGCTCATACATTTCTATCACAAAATTTCACAAGTGTTTATCGTGAAAAATAGTTTTTTCGATGCAAGTTTTAGTTAGTAACTAAAAGTTTTAGTTGGTAACTATTTTGCGACAAATAACGAGCAAAGATAATTTTTACATGATTTCAAGTGCTCCTCTCTTCGACGAGACCATGGCCCTAAGGCAAAGACGAGTTTAGGGTAAACTCAGGTACGCAAGGTACGACTTTCTTCTTCTCATTTCTAATCCTATCTACTCTTTTGCGGATGACAGCAACATTTGTCACTCATATTCTCTTGATCGTAGACCGAGCCATTTGGAGTTTGGGGCTAGAAAGATGAATATGAACGACGCACTCACAAGTGACCTGTTGAAGGTTTCCGAGTGGGGTCGTGCGAACAGTGTCGATTTTAATGCACGTAAGACTCAATATTGTTTTTTAACACACAGACGTGGTGGTGTGCTGTCATCTGTGTCAATGGGTAATTTGTATATTGTGTATATTGAGGAATCAGATGCTCTTGATATTCTGGACATGAGAAGTCACTGTGACGTTCGTTGGAATGATCACATATTTCAAGTGTCGATAGAAGCATTCAAGTGCCTTGGTTTTTTAAGACGGTGCAAGAAATACTTCACTCCATCTGATCTCCGTAATATTTACAAGATCTATATCCGATCCAAAATGGAATACAACTCTCATATATGGGCCGGTGCTCCAAAATCAATTTTGGAGCTTCTCGACCACTATAGGAGAGGGCGAAGATGCTCATCAATAATGGTAGGGTTGCCAACTCTAGCGATTCATTGGAGCACCGTCGCAATATGGCGTGTGTTTCATTGTTCTATTGGTACTATAACGGAATGTGTGGGAATTAATTCCTAAAAATCATATATTTTTACGTAGTACTGGTATTTCTCGTAGAGCGCATGCCTTTGTAGTTGATTGTCCAGTAAATCGCACAACGCATTATAGGGAGAATTTGTTCTTTGGTCACACTGTTCGGTTGTGGAATAATCTTCCAGCGAAAGTATTTCCTGCCATTTACGACATGAGTAAATTTAAATCTAACATCCGTAAACACTACTCCCTCTGTCCTCCTTCCCATAAACTATTTTCCTAGTACTAGCACAATGCACTGCATGAGTGGGGGCCATACCCTGGGTGCTGGTCTTATATAAAAAAAAGACAATAAGTTGGCTTTTTTTCCAGATATTTTGGGAACGCTGGGAAGTAATCCTCCAATGTTTTACAACTGTTACGAAGATGTAACTATTGGTGGCTTTTCGAGAGCGTTCTTTTTTAAACAATGAAAGCCCTCAAAATATGCTAAGTATGGCCTAAAATTTAAACCGGATGTCTATTCCAAATTATGATATTGTGTCCAACAATATCTTGGAAAATTAAAAAATTAACAGCCTGAACAAACTAAATGGAACGGAAAGGTAAAAATTTCACTTCTAAAAAATTTTTTTCATCTTTTGAATTAGAAAAAAGCTTGTTGAGTGGAAGCTGATATATACCGGTACAGTTCGAAAAAATATAATGTTATGGGTCTCAGCAGCCGGTTGAGGTGATGCCCCCACAAAGGAGCCTACCCAAAGTCGGGCAGGGACCAAAGTTCCTGTGGCTCCCCGGCTACCGAGGTATTCGCCCACGTGCTACCTCCAGTTTCGGCGGAGGTCGCCGGTACTTAAGATGACAGAAAAAAATACATTTTTTTAGAGGCGTTTTCTTTTCAGATAAAAAATGTTGCACTTCGTTTATTCTTTGCCATAAAACGTCGCTAAAAATTGGGAAATATATTTAGAGGTAAACACAATACTCTTTCTTTGTATTAATTTTTTTTAATAGATTAACACAAAAAAATATTACTATTATGAGTATTATGAGTACTATTATTATTATGAGTGTTATGAGTATTATGAGTATTATTATGAGTATTAGGAGTATTATTATGAGTATTATGAGTATTATGAGTATTATTATGAGTATTATGAATATAATTATGAGTATTATGAGTATTATTATGAGTTTTATGAGTATTATTATGAGTATTATGAGTATTATGAGTATTACTATGAGTATTATTATTACTATTAAGAGTATTGTTATGAGTATTATGAGTATTATGAGTATTATGAGTTTTATTATGAGTATTATGAATATTATTATAAGTATTATTATTATTATGAGTAATATGAGTATTAGTATTAGTATTATGAGTATTATTATGGGTATTATGAGTGTTATTATTATGATTATGAGTATTATGAGTATTATTATTATTATTATTATGAGTATTATGAGTATTATTATGAGTATTGTGAGTATAATTATGAGTATTATGAGTATTATTATGAGTATTATGAGTATTATGAGTATTATGAGTATAATTATGAGTATTATAAGTATTATGAGTATTATTATGAGTATTATGAGTATTATGAGTATTACTATGAGTGTTATGAGTATTATTATTATTATGACTATTTTGAGTATTATGAGTATTATTATGAGTATTATGAGTATTATTATGAGTATTATGAGTATTATTTTGAGTATTATGAGTATTATGAGTATTATTATGAGTATTATGAGTATTATGAGTATTATTATGAGTATTATGAGTATTATGAGTATTATTATGAGTATTATGAGTATAATTATGAGTATTATGAGTATTATGAGTACTATTATAAGTATTATGAGTATAATTATGAGTATTATGAGTATTATGAGTATTTGAGTATTTGAGTATGCCTAACAATTTTTTCAGAAAAGAAAAAGCCATAAAATTTCTTGAATTTCTTTAAACATTTAAATATGTGTGTGTGTATGTAAGTATGTATGTACACTCAGTTACATAAATATAGCATATAACACTTTTAATTTATTTATTTTTTTAATCAGATGGTTTTATTTCAGAAACTTTTTTTAACAAATCAAAACTTCCTTAGGGAAGAACTCAATGAACTTTTCTTTCTATTATAATTAAAAAAATAAATTTTTTCCGAAAAGAATTTTTAATTGCCTAATAAAATTTTAGATAAAACTATCTGATTAAAAAAAAATACCTTATAAGTGTTATACGCTATATTTATTTCGATGAGTTTATTGTACGAGTATGTATGCATGCATGCATGTAAATATAATAGAAAATCTTAAAGTTCTCTTGTACGTTGACATCGAACATCTCAATTTAAAAAGAGCATTTGTTGTTGTAAATATCTTAAAATTAAATTTTGTTTTTACAAAGCAGAACAAAAAAAGTCTATCTGCCCACATAATTTTTTTAAATTCAATGTTCACAACTCAAATACCAACACAACTCCTACACATATCATGTCCTTTCTTTCAGATAGGAATGTCCTTTTTTCTTTTGGAGAACTCACTCACATATGTACGTATGTATATATGTATGTATGTACAGTAGCCGCTCGGTTATATGAACATCCAAAATAGTAAACATCTAGAATAGTGAACAACAAAATGTAAACACATGGGGTCCTAAAGGGTTAACACAACCAATCTCTATTATGTGAACAGCTTTCGATCGTTAATTTTTTTTTACATTTTTGTCTAATTGAAAGTATGTTCTTCATTATTTGTTTGGCAAAAACAATAATTTACACTGTAGATTGTTAATGTACATTTTAAGATTGAGCCAATTGTTGCCATTTCGCCAATGTTGCTTTAAACTGTTGATTTTATTAATGTTATTAGTTTTGGGTGATTGTCTTACATATTAAAAATCGGTTCTTCCCCGAGATAAGCAAGTGTGCGCGTATGAATACAAAAAAGCTTTGTGTTTGTTACATAGTGCATCGAAAATGAAACGCAAGGTGTTAACGTTATCCGAAAAAAGTGACATTTTGACAAAGGTGCAAGCGTTACTTCTCTTGCACATAGATATGAAGTGGCCAAGTCAACAATTTGTACTATTAAGAAAAATAAAAAGCCAATTTTGGAAGTGACTGCAAAAAGTGATGGGAAAATTAAAAGAAAAACATTGAGAAAAGGTGAAATGCCGCTGTTGGCGGCGAAACTATATGATTGGTTCAATCTCACAGAGAATTAAAAATTTACCTATTACAAGTGAATTAATTAAAGCAAAAGCAAAATATTTTAACGACCAATTGAAGGAAAAAAGTTCTTTTACTGCAACGACGATTTGGAATACGGCTTTTAAAGATATCCGCTGAAAAATTATCGTCCAATCCGGAGTTTGTAGAACCTTTTAAAAAAGAACTTCATTCCTTAATAGCAGAACACAATTTAATACATGATCAAATATACAATGCGGATGAAAGTGGACTACTTTGGAAACTGGTTCCAGACAAGACATACGTTTTAAGAAGTGAAAAAAGTGTACCTGTACGAAAAGCCGAAAAAGCACGTCTTATATTCTTGGCCTGTACAAATGCTTCTGGAGATCACAAAGTAAAACCACTAGTGATAGGGAAGGCAAAAAATCCAAGATGTTTCAACAATTTTACTCCACCCGTTGACTATAGCCATTCTAAAAACGCATGGATGACGGCAGCAATTTTCCAAAAGTGGTTTAAAGATTCATTTGTTGTACCGGTAATTTTGAAAAGCTTTTTGTACATGTGTTTTATATCATTTTTCTCCTATTCCATTTTAGGTGATTAAATATTTAAATCATAAAGGCCTACCTATTAAAGCCATTCTTTTATTGGACAAAGCACCAAGTCATCCACCTGCGGAGTTGTTGCGTTCGTTGTTTACATGCCACCAAATGTTACGCCATTAATCCAGCCAATGGATCAGAATGTTATCCGAATTACGAAACTGTACTATAGATCCGCTTTGCTAGCATCAATAGTGTCAGCAAATTTTGAATTTGAGCATAAAAGATGCGGTCATAAACCTTAGTTTGGCATGGAATAAGGTTGATGCATGCACAATACAAAAGTGTTGGAAGAACATTTTAAGTTTTGAGAAAGAACATGATCCGGAAGAAGACATTCCACTCAGTATTTTAAAAGAAAAATATCAAAACGACATTGAAGCACCTTTGAATGAAGTCATCGATCTAGTCAAAGAATTATCGAATGGAGTATAGCTTTCACGATAAGAGATTCAGACGTGGAATCAAGACATTGTTACCGAAGATATAGATAGCGAAGTTGAAGATAATGACGAAGATCAGTGCATGGCAACAACTGCTGAAATTGGTACAACAGAGGCAATAGAAGCATTCAATAAAGTTATTGCTTGGAGTGAAAATAGTATATCTGATGTTAATGATATTTTGGTATTGCGAAAATGCAGGGACAAGGCACTACAGAAATCTCTTGAAGCAAAAAATGATGGTATTGCGAAAATGCAGGGACAAGGCACTACAGAAATCTCTTGAAGCAAAAAATGTACAAAAATTTATAACCGACTACTTTCATGTTCATTAATTATTAAAAACCTTATTTAAAAATCATATGAATCATATTCTCTTGATTAAGTGAACTTCTCCATTTAGTGAACAAGCTTTGTTTGAATTATTTCATATAACCGAGCGGCTACTGTATAGGATATGTATCTGTAAGGGATATGTGTATGATTTTAATTTAATAATAGTTTTAAAAGCTAGTTTTCAGTTATAATCCATTTTTTGTTGCTTTAATTGTTGTTGTTGCTGTTGTAAATGTAAATGTTTTTGATGGTTTTTATTTTGTTTTCTATAAGACTTTATAATTTATACCAGCCTCTTGCTATCTATTAAAAATGTTGTTGTATTTGTTGTCTATTATACCATAAACATGAGATACCAAAAGGATTCATCGTTTCATAAATGAATCTGCTAAATACGAGTATTTAATTTGAATATACTCGTGTGTGGTGGTTGGGTGTGTGTTTGAATCAATTCGTAAAGGACATATGACGACGTATGCCTTTTTAGTGTTATTCTATTAAATTGGGTAATTGCCACTTGACTTGACTTCATAAAACATGTGTCAGCGAATCTTAAATGGAGCTTAGAAAACTATTAAGACTCGCATATGTAACATATGTATGTATGTGATGATCCTTTAAATGATTAACAGAAAAGGATATAAAATCTTAAAACACACAAACCATTTGACATAGAATAGAAGAAAATATTGTCATAAATTCAAATTGAGAGATACGTATCTGTGTATGTATGTATGTATTCTCATAGATCTTTAGTGTGAACTACTTACTGGCTATACGGGAGTCTGTATGTATGTAAAGACAAAAGCCCATATTTTATTTATGAAAATAAATTTGTAAGATTTCATTTTTAACCCATTAATAGTTAAGATTTAGTGTTTGAAATGAACGACCATTTATGCGGCGATAGCTTGGTTGAGAAAAGCTGAGAAAGCTACCAGCATGAATAAAATTAGTCAGGGTAGGTTAAGTCGCCTGCCTCGGTATAACTGGGGCAATGAGAAGATCTCGAGCAGCGGCCTTGGAGGTTTTGATTGGTTTAACATCGCCTCATATACATATGATGAGGACGGCGGCATGTTCGACGACAAAATTTTTTGTCAAATGTCGGGAGGTCTGTCCACTATACGCAGAGAGTCGGAGAACTATCTTCGGTCCTGGAAGTTATGACTTTTGATCTGTTTATTAGCAGAAGATTCGGGGTTGTATTTCCGGACTGAGATAGTTGATCTAATGTGGCCTTAGTTTATAGTGAGTTTGATCGAAACTGGTACACCGATGGCTCTAAAATGGTTGACTGTTTCGGGGCTAGTGTTCATGGACTCAACCGAGACTTGTTGATCTTACTGGGAGGATCACTGAGTGTCTTCTAGGCTAAGATCATGGCCTGTGCGGAGATCAACTTGGACAGTAGTGGGATCAATGGTAAGATCAAAATATTTTCTGACAGCCATACTGCCTTTAGAGCACTTGACTTGAATTTTATGACATCTAGACTGATCAAATGTTGCTACGATACGTTCCAAAGGTTTTCACTTCGAAATAAGGTCCAGTTGTTTTGAGTACCTGGACAACTTGGAATAGACGGTAATGAAATAGCGAATGCATTGGCCAAAAGGAGTTCCATGACACCATATATCGGTCCGGAACCTTGCTGTGCAGAAACACTTACTACCATCCTCAATCTAATTAAGTATTGGAAAATATCAGATCAGCTGCTGTTCATAAGGAAGGCAGTAGATCTGCTGAACAAACAATAGACTGCGGGTTGCAGTGTCCTGGTCGGTATATTGATTATAATTATTCATTAGGTTCAATGTATGTATTCGGGAATTCAGCAAAAAAAAATCTACGGTATACAAATCGGTCTTAAGATCCCTGGCAAGTGTACCTAGTACATCGAAAATTGCTTATGAATGACGGGTGTGTGATTAAATGACTTCATGGACTTTGGGGCATTAACGGTAGCTACATAGCGAATAGGCTTGCACTTTAGATCTTTATGGATTGATTGAGGATATTCAGACCGCCACATTTGAAAAAAGAAAAAGTTTTTTCAGCAGCGGTATCACCTCATAACATTAGCTAGTAACCTGGTTATGATTTATGAGTATATTTCTACCATTGAAAACTGCTCTAATGCATTTGTCGTTCGGAGCTGGCGTCAAACTGTAAGTCCCTTTCAATGAGTCTAAAAATAGAATCGGGTGCAGCTCGCTCATTGACTGAGGGAAGTTCCCGTGCTCCTTCATGAAATGTTATGGAAATTAATGTATAAAAATGAATGTCTGTTTGTATGTATGATTGTTTGTTTGTTTGTGCCTTATGGACAGCTAAACGGCTGACCCGATTCTCTCTCTATGTCTGGCAGGAAGGAAATATTTAATTTATTTATATAAATATATAAAACTCTATAAATTAAATTCCAATTGGGCGGTACCACGCCTATACACATTAAATATTAATTTGTCTATATCTTCGAAATGGTAGCGGTAATAGTCTCTACATTTGATGCGAATGGTTTTACAGTCAATACAAATCATCAGTCAAAAAATGGGCGGACTTGGACAAGTGGGCGTGGTACCTCCTATACAAAGTGAATATTGATTTTAGTATATCTTGATAACGATTTAAACTGAAGTTTCTGACTTCATACTAGATATTGAATTTTGTATATGTGCAGAACGGCAACAATTAAGGCTTCGTTATCTATTCACATCACCAAAAAAGTGAATATTAAAGAAAGCACACTGGATAAACACTATCTACACTGGATAAGGCTGCTTGGACTTGGACCGGAAGGGGACAACGTGGGAAAGAAGGGTAAAAAATGTAGCTAAAATAACATTTAAGATAATAGTTTAGCATTTGATCAAACAAATATTTCAGATTTGCTTGAAATCTACAGGAAAATATGTACTTTTTTGTGTTTCTATAGCAGATACAATAAAAAGTTATAAGTTAATCTTTTCATTGTCATTTTACACACGTACAGAATGGGTTAAGAGTAGAAATCTAAAACAATCTAAGCATACAACCTTTGTTTGTAAAATATCCTGATAACAAACAACAGCAACCAGTGACAACAATTGACAGCAACCGATAGGAGGATTTAATTAGTTTGTGTATGCGTGTGAGCTTGTAATTCCTCCACCGCCGTCATTTTGAAACAGATTTAAGGTCTAACAAGTTCTATGTATGTATGTAGGTATGTACAACAGTTATGAATATTTAAAGAAACATGTCACATTTCCCATCAATTATGCCTAAGAAATGCCATCTTTGCTACTCATTTCATTTCTATTTCGAATGTTTAAAATTTTATTTAATTTTGTTTTTTGTTAACCAAAATATAATCATCTTTTACCAACCACAAAACATCTTTAAGCCATTATCGCTTTCTTGTTCTTAGACCTTAAGTTTATAAGGGACTAATACCGCAAAAACACGTCTTAATTTGGCTTGAAATCTTCATTCAACCCATCTACACCACTCTTATACTCATAGGCAAAATGAAATGAAATTATTTTATTATTCTAATCGTAATAATAAAAGAAAATGTTGTTGTTCTTGACTTAATTTGAAAATAAATGCTACAAAATATTTCACAAATAAAATTCATCCTTTTATGACTGTAACAAAATTAGTCCTTAATTACGTTCATTAATTATTTAGAAACATGACAAAATGTTGCTTTCTTTCTAAAGGAATTTTAAACAGACTGACACACACACACACACACACTAACACTCACACACTGAAATATACTGATGACGAACGGTCATTAGATAGACAGACAGACTGAGAAATTTGCATAATTATGTTGACAATAAAATTATAATTACCTTTGAATGAAACAACTACAACAAGAACAGCAACAACAATACAAAAGATTTAATTCTAATGGAGCGCAGAAAGGAAACTGAACAGTAAACACCTCGAATTACCACCAAGAAAAGAAATTCCAAAATACGAATACACTGCGTCAGACATTTGCAGACAAAATAACTTCTTGTTACAGTTAATGACTCTACTGCTGGACTGAAGCAGTTGTTCTTCTTATAAAATGGACAACAAACATTAAAGGCTTAACTTTAATTAGGAGAAAAAATTACAGTGTCCTTTGGGACGATTCTTTTTTTTTTTGATAGACCAATTAACACGGTCAGAAGAAAATTACATTTATTTTTTATTATTTTGAGGCGAGCAAGAGAAGACATGGACAAGACATACTCAATACATAGGCAAGATGTAGGCAACACATATATTCTTTTAAATTCTTGAGCGATCTCATCCGCCCTCACGCGACTGTGGAGGGCTAGTCTCCATGGCGTAGAGATACGAGCATACTATAGTCCGAACTATAGCGTATATCATAAATATCACTCATACGCTCAGTGGAATTTTCGGCAGAGACAGCAAAAAAATTGTTTTTTCTAAAATAGGTACTTTCACTTTATTGGGAATAAAATAAGTATTTACCAATCGAATTTCATGATTTTGTAGATTATTTTACTTCTATCATATGCAAATTTATGAATAAATAATAGTGAAACTGGTAAATATTTGCTGCTTTCTATTCTTTGTGAATTTTTGGAAATCAAAAATATCATAATAAAAAAAAAATACACGATTTTTTTCTCAATAACTCCAAATATACGGGTTATATTAAAAACTGATATTGGAATGACTTAAAGCTCGAAATCGAGTGAGTCATTTCAAAGTTATCATAAGATGTATGAAGCAGCCTCTTCAAAAATCTCACATTTTAGAAAAAAGATTCTAAAAAAAAACTTATCCATAGAATCCGAAATGTTGTTGATTTTTGAAGTATGGCGACCATAACGCGTGAAAAAAATATAGTCGTTATCCATGGTCAGGAAATTTTCTTCCATTTGTTGCATAGTGTAACACACCCAGGTCGGAAAAGATTGTAACGATCTCCAACAAGCAAGAATTTATTGTAAATTCGAACAAAACTATACACCTACGGGAGAAAACCATATGCCCACATTTCCTCAAGTTGAGCAAATCCAATCAACAAAAACATCAATACTTCGTTGCATAACAGCCCGACTATTAGGCGTATAAAATAATTTAACATCATCAGCGTAGATAAGAAAACCACAGTCATAAAATACATCAAGAAGGTCATTAAGAAGTAACAAGAACAAATGTGGATCAAATGGCTTCCAACGATGAAGTCTATCAGAAATACTAATCAAAGCCAGTATATGAAGCAAAATCCTATGATCAACTCTACCAAAGGCCCTACTAATATTAGTGCAAATAACATGAGTTCGAGCACCCGCAACAAAGCCCCCAAAAACCCTTGTAGTAAATTTGAGAAGGTTAGTTACCGTCGACCTACGCTTCAAAAAAATCTCCGACTAATATATTTTAAAAAAAAGCTAACATTAATAAGCGACTGTAAGAAAAGAGTTGAGCTAGAAAATCGACTTTCCAATCATCTCTGTGAGTTCAGAAACTGAAGATCGTCGATAATCAAACTTTTGTAAAGACAGCAAGAGAGAGAGAGAGAGAGAGAGAGAGGTCGCAAAAAGAAAGAGAAACCCAAACAACTACTATGTTCTCTTCATTCCGGATGGTAAGAACGCTGTTAGGTCTGTGAGACAATCGAACAAGCTTTTACAGAAACTCAAAATTCCCCAGTGCTTATAAGCTACTGACGTTAGTCGCAAAGAATATAGTTCTCAGTGGGACTAACACTAGCAGTCCGCAAAACTTAAGTTGTGGAGAACACGTTAACATGAATGTGGGTAAATACATAATTACTACCAAAGACACGTTTTACGTCTACCGTATTCGCGAGATTTGGCTTCCAGCCACTACTGACTGTTCGCAGACATCAAAAGAATGCTCGCTGGTAAGAAACTTTGCACGAATGAAAAGGTTATCGCTGATACTGAAGACTATTTTGAGGCAAAAGATAAATCGTTCTACAAAAGTGGTATTGAAAGGTTAGAGCGGCGTTGGAATGATTACGTTAATAAATAAAGCTAACAGAAGAAACAAATAAAAATGTTTTCTTTGTTGGACCCGGGACCTTTCAGCCCATGTGTTATGTGGTGTTCACAGCGGCATTCATCATATCGGGTATGATTTCTGTGTCTTCATGCATATGTATAGTTGCTAATACGTATCCAGAAGTCCAAATTAGGAGGGTTGATAAACAAACACAATTAAATCTGATCCCGGATGGGGAGCATTAGATGACCCAATTCGTTTGCGATTGGTCTATACATCTTTGTGTTCCTGATTGCGTAAAGACGTCGAGCATGTTTTGTTGTCTGTACTTTTTTAGATTTAAAAAGGCGGCATTCCAAAGCCGGTGTAAAACTAGAATTAGTGAAAGCAATATCAACCGGCTGATGTCGAATTTACCTCTTTTATTTACCTCTTAAAATCTGGTGAAGTCTAGACGCTATAGGCGTCTATATAGCGGAGATGAAAAAATATTGCACAGTTGCCTCAAAAAGAAATAGTTTTTCAATGGTATCAACCACTTAGAGTCAAAGCATAAGTAGAGACAAAAGGCATTTTAGACACTGCCTCCTTTCACAGTCACATTCGACTCTCAAAGTGATTAAGTTAAAATTCACTTCCACCTCTTTGATGCTTTCCAATGTTTGGCCATTATTTGCTTAAAATATTAAAAAATATTTCATTGTGTTCTCTATTTTGTTATTCGTAGTTATTCTGTCAAAGGCTCTGGTAATCGATGACCTCATCTATTAAATGTGGCGCTTAAATCTGAAACCGTTCAAACAGTTCAATTGATTTTTTGTTGTTGTTTTTCAATAAAAAAAAAAATAATAAAAAAATTTGAATTGGTTGAATCCTGTTGTATTTGCCAATATTTTGTTTTGCAAATATTTCTCTGTAAACGAATGAGTTTGTGTGTTTGTGTGTGTTTAAGTATGACAGAAGACACATTTATGTCTTGTGTGAGGATTTTTATTGTTAAAACATAAAAAGCCAAAAGACAAACACTCTTGAGTCATAAAAAGATGCCGTAAGACAAACAATGCGGCAGAATTAAGAGAAAAAAATATACAACAACAATAACAAAGAAATATGAAAGTAAAGTATTGTAAAAGTTGAATAAAATCAAACATTTAAGCTTAAAAAACATACTCTAATAAGAACATAAAGATCAAATGTCAATAGAGTAGAAAGCAAAAACAAAACAAACAAAAAATTAACTTCTAGTATTAGATGAATTCATACATACATATGCACGTATATATATATACATATGTATGTATTTAGAAAAGTAATAATTTTAGACAGTTCTTTAAAGGAGAGAAAATCATGGGATATTTTCCGATATATTGCAACTGATCGAAATGGCTTAATAACTAATAAAGTAAAAAGTGGGCGTGGCAGACCGGTAAAATTGAATATTTAGGGACATATTGATCGCAGACGAATGAAATTTGGTGGTCACGTTCGTAGAGTCGATGTCGAATATTCCACTAAAAATGGGCAACCCCCCCTTCCAGAGATACCTATAACTCGGAAAATACTCAAGCTATAGTAATGAAATTTGGTATAATAATAGCGAGTACTACACAACATTTAAGTCAAAAATTGGTGTTCTACTCCCATTTATAGAAAGCTGTGTGAAGAGTAATTAGTAGATATCAATACGATGGTTTATAGCAGTCATGAACTCTTCATAAAACAATTGTTCACGTTCAAGTCATACGTTTTCTTACGCTCTTGCTTTTAGTCGTCAATGCGACAGCGATGAATGCACATGCGCTCAGTGCGTGTTGCCTCAGTTTTCAGTGCGCAAGGCCACTTTTTGGGAATTTCTGGGATAAACTTAGAAGTTCCAGTATTCTCGCACGGAAAATTGTTCGCTTGTCGGCAAACCATTTGTATTATTGATTTATTGTCAAAAAAAGAAAAAAAAATATTGTTGATCATAAAGTCTTAGAATAAATATATGATGTAAGTCTTGAGCGGGAAGAAGTTCGCCGGGTTAGGTAGTTAATTATATTAACCTCCCTAAAGAGTATTAGTGATCGAAGAATTTGTAGTCAAATTAAATTTGAATTTTTTATTTAAACATTTTGTCTCTTCTTTTGCTCTGTTTTTTTTTTTTTAATTATATTGACCTTTTATGGTGGAAATCGCTTTAAAGGCGTCCAATCTTAGCCTACTAAAGCTGGTACAAAGTTCGGCTTGCATTATTATGACGTGGACGTTATGTATTACACCCACATCGGCGATAGAGGTAATCCTGCATCTCACTCCGTGGTACCTTTATTGTAAGGACCTTTATTTAAAAGGTGCGATTCGAATGTGGGTCACGCAAAGGTCCTGACAAAGTTGGGAGATTGTGAGAAAATTGATTACACAGCACCACCCTATGACTTTTCAATAAAGGTTCGGTACGATTCCGGACAGGAAGGAGTGGGTAAATTGTGTGATTCACTTCCTGGTTGAATGAAGAGGTGGGTGGAGGTATCTTCTCGACGAATATAGCTCATATAAGGCTATAAGGGCTCTTGAACCTCAAGAACAGTTATAGATTGCCGCAGATCTGTCAACGAGATGTTTGTGTAGTATAATATTCATATTATATGTGTACCGTGTCATAGTGATATTCCGGGGAATTGTAGGGCTGATGAACTCGCCAGACATTGCACCACTATCGCACTTACAAATGAATTTTTTTATTAGGAACTTGCAAGCTTATGATTAACAATGACGTATTAGACTACAACAACGCAGGAAATCTGACCAAAGCTGGGTTTCAAGCGCACAAAAGATCTGCTCAACAAAGAAGCACACTCAGCGTAGTTGATATCATTACTGCGCATTATATATAGGCACCCATGCCAGGCTGAGACTGAGTCACCTGGCTAATGATTTCTTCAGAAGCTACAATGGTGAGGAGGAATTCTTTACTTGCTGTGCACATGTCCGGTGTTATGTGGCAGGAGAGAGAAGCATCTGGGCGACTGTCATGTAAGTGGTCTCACGAGGATGTCGGGTATAGACAGAAATGAAATGCTAATGATTTTTGAAGTTAGGCCATCATAGGTCAATGAAGCAAAGCATATATCACTGATAGAAAATAACTGGCTGTTGTACCCAAAGTCCCAAACTAAATATTATTGCGTATTTGTGGCATAACCTTGGACATTGAACGGAAAATCGTTCGTATACCAATAAATAAACAACTACAAGTCGCATTTCAGGAATAATGAAGTCAGATAAGTCCTAATGTGTGGAAAAAATAAGATAAATCCGTCCCAAGAAGACTGTAGGCTGTGGAAAATCAAAAAAGATATGCAAGAAAATAATATTTTTCATTTCAAAATTAGATGAAAGAGTCTGCTCGACTTTCAATGTGTGGTCAAATTTCGAGTTTCTCTCTTTGGGTTGTTTTATAAAATGTTATGTTTTAGGCAGAAACTTCTTTTTTCTTTTTCTTAATGCTTAATTAGTGCTTTATTAAATGTGATTAAAAAAATGTGAAAAAGTTTACTTTTGTTCCTTTAGCGTGCATCTAAAGCTTTTGTAATGAGTTGCCCGTCTTTCAATGTGAGCGACTGTATCTACCTTTGCTCTATGTTTTGAAATTAATACATATTTCAGAAAATTCAAACTTTACATCTCTGCATGTAAATAACTTTACGGTATTTATATGAAATTGAATATGCATGTATGTTTGTGTATGTATGTATAAGTAATAATACAAACGTTAAAGGAGACTTGGTATTGTCATAAAAATGAATCGAATCGTTAAAGACTTTCAATAACTTATCGTTATTGTTGTTGTTATTGTATTGTATTTATTGTTGTTCCTTTTAAGTAAAAAGAATAAAAGAAAGTTAAGACCTTTTATCGCTTTAAATATGGTTATTTTCTAAAAAACTAAACAGAAAATAAAAATTTATAAGAAAGAGAAATAACTTATCCTTTTTGTTATAGCGTAGCAGAGTTGGAAGACATTGATTGCCTTAAGTTGGACGAACACAAAAACAGCAGCAGCAGCAGCAGCAGAGAATTGTAATGTTTATGACCAACAAATTGTTTCAAAGAATACACGCATAATATGTAACGAATAAGCATACATACACACACTCACACACGCTCATATTAACCTCTATGCAGAATTAAATATCATATAAAATATGAGATTAATAATAAAAAGAGACCTTAAAATAAATACATATATACGGTATGTATGTATATAAGCATTCACACGCATATACACTACAATATATGTTTACATAATAAATAATAGCATAAGTAATTCAAAGAGAGATAAGAAGAATTTCTTTAAAGTTAATACTTTTACTCTTTCTTTTATTTTGCACTCTCCCTCTCTCTCTCTTTCTTTTTTAATGAGCAAAAACAAAAGGTGTTTTCAAAGCCAAGCTGGCATAAACAAGAATATAGAGCCGAATGAAAAATAACGTTACTGTATGATGGCGAAGTTATACTCTATAACATACTTACATATACATATAAATACATATGTATGTATGGGGTATTTTTGTATCATACATGTATAAGTGTTTGCATTCTTTTTGGTTAAATATTACTTTCTTTTTTTCTTTCTTTTACAATTTCCACATATTTCTTCTGTGTTTGTATGCATATTGACAACATATGGTGCATTAAAAAATAGCCTCTTGAAAAAAAAGGAACAAAATGTTTTGAGTTTATTTTTTCGTTTTGTTGTTGTATTGTATTAAATTTAATAAAAGAAGAACAATAGCAAGAACAATAATAAAAAACGAAGCAATAGTAGCAAAAAAATAATGCAATAAACGTTTATTTATTAAACGATAGATGGCCGATATAAAGGTACACTTGCATACATACATACATGCATATATGAAGAGAAGGGATATGGGCAAAAAAAAAATAAAATTAAAAAGAAGCAGAATCTAAGTAAACATGACCGTTTTTTTTTTTTTTTTGTTTGGGTTGTTGTTTGACAAGTACAGATGACGAGCAAGCGAGTATGTTGTAAATTCAATATTTACCAACAATTTTACATTTTTCGTCACTTTTGTTTCGAGTCCTCAAAATGAGAAAAATATAACAATCTATGGAATATAATATATCGTATACTTGTTATAAGAGAACAGTGGATCAAATCGATAAAAATAAAAGGAAAATAAACCAATCGGTTGTATCGATTATATTGTAATAAAACAATGTTTTTTCCAAGTGTAAACCTAATCAATTTGAAACCAATAAGAAATGAGTTTTTCCAACCCTGCACTGATAAAAATACCTCTACAACACTGATGTATTTTGACATATTATTGACATGCTGTTATCAGTGTCTTCGTTTTTGAGTCCTTGACACCTTTAATTACACTATGCAATAAATGGAATATAACTTTCTGACCTTGGATAACCACTATTTTTTTGTTTTTTTTTTTGTTTGATGCGCTATGGATGGCTTACTTCAGAAATCATTAGATGTATTAAGTAGCTCCTTCAAAAATATCACATTTTAGAAAAAAATCAAAACCTAAAAGTACATCTATAGAATCTGATATGTTGAACATTTTTGAAGTTAGGCGACCATAGCGCATCAGAAATATATATTAAATATCAAAGGTATTTTTGCTTGTTGCATAGTGTTATTGTGATGTCAGCCTTAACATCACATTGGTAAATTATCATCCGGGTAAAAGTTTAAATTATGCATGTCATCAATGGGATGAAACAGCAGCATCACAGAAGTGGCTAATCAAAGATATGGCAAATTAATGTCATCAGTAAAATAACTCAGTAATAAAAAAATATATCGGGGCGAAATAATTGACAATCTGTCATCAATGCAATGATACCATTTGTATTCCAAGGTTAATGTCATTAATACATTGAATTTTAATTTGCTGACAAAAGATCTCTAAAGGCTGTTATTAAAATTAACAAAAAGAATTAAGTTTATTCACAGAAGGAAAAATTCGATTTTTAGGTTCACAAGACTTGAAATAATATGCTGTATGGTCTGAATTTTCTCCAACAATTCCGCTACGTAGTTTTCTAACGACTGCAGAGCTTTATTTATAAATATAAAGGCATGCTGGCAGTAACGGACTGTAATTATCTTGTATTGCCCTTTGCCATCTGCCTAACCTTGAACTTGCCATTATCAAGATATCGTCTATATTGATGGAATCAATCACTTGTTTAAAATAAGCATCATGGGTCTTACCAGCATTGTTCAATAGCTTTCGTTAAATATTTATATTTTGTAATTAATAGCACGTCACAACTTAGTGAACTTCAAAACACAACAAAACACATTTTTTTGTCGGAAATTCTTTAATACATATGATGTCAAAGCAGGGTTGGCAACCCAGTGGGTAACCCAATGAAAGCCACCGGGCTTAATGACTCTTTGGTATCATACATGACCTTTTAAGGCAATTGTCCAGATTTTCATAGATGACAGAAGTTGATTTTAAGAAACGGGGAGGTGTATCAGACAACACGATCAATATGTAGTCGGCTCATAACAGACAATGTCGCTAAATTTTATATTTCCTTAGTATGGTGACATTAAAATAAAGTCATCATACATAACTCCCTTTGTTTGTGTCATTGTCACGATAATGTCTCTCAAATAAGCCACCGGGGTGATGTCATAAAATATTATAACGAATTGATATGGCATTGATGACGTATAAAATATGACAGAAATTAAAGATGACAATTGCCATTAGATTGATGTCACTTTTTGCCTCATTAATGACATTCGTTTTAACATTGATATCATAATTCTCATGTTAGGCTATTATCAACATGAAGATGCATTTTTCTATGAGTGTGTATATATACGGTCCGCCATCTAAGGTTTTTTTTCAACTACTGTTTATTTCGTGAATGGTAACACTTAGCTCATGTCTGATTTGACAGATAATTAGCTTTATCCTTCCGCTGAATGAATATGGTTGTGTAAACGCTTCGCTAAGTGGGCCTGCGATCGACTTACAGAAGGTGCCGATTTTGCCAAAAAAAAATCATTTTTTCAGATGAAGCTTATTTTGATCTCGGCGGGTATGTAAACAAGCAAAATTGTCGCATTTGGGGCACAGAAAACCCGCACGCATACATTGAAAAGCCGATACACCCAAGACGAGTCACTGTTTGGTGCGGATTTTAGTCCAAAGGCATAATTGGGCCATTTTTTTTTTTGAAAATGAGCAAGAAGTGGCCGTTACGGGCCATGTTGAACGAATTTTTGTTCACAAAAATTGAAGAGGAGGATATTAGCAATATTTGGTTTCAACAGGACGGATGTTTTGCGCCCGGTTTTTGAAGATCGCATTATCAGCCGCAGAGCTGATGTCGTTTGGCCACCTCGGAGCTGCGATTTGACACCGTTGGACTATTATTTGTAGGGTGCCGTCAAGGATAAGTGTTACGCCAACAAGCCAGAGACAATTGACGCGCTAAAGGACAATATTCGTGAAGCCATTGGTGAAATAAAGCTGCACACAATCGATAATGTGCTTAAAAATTGGACCGATCGTGTAGGACTGCATGGCCAGCCGAGGCAGCCATGGATTGTACTTTCAAATAAAAAAAGGAATTTGAGAAAATATTCAGTAGTTTTTTTTATAGAATTTAAAGAAAAAAAATTTATTTGGCGGACCCTTTACATACATATATAAGTGAGTGTGTATATACATACATTATAAACCTAAAGCATGCAGTGGAGATACACTCATAAGTATATCTCGGGTATTCTAACGTTGTTCTCCTATCTAGGGGAACCTACAATTCAATTTCTGTTCGCTGAATGGAGGCATCATACATTTATATGGCGGTTGTGGTTTGGATCTTAATTATAGAAAAAGAACCTACTACTAGGATGTGAAGCATCATGGCGCCGAAGGCTACCAATTATTAAAAGGATTTTCTACCCTTGAGCAAAGAAATTACAGCTATGCTTAGATACTGTTGTCTTTGATTGAAACTTGGATATCTGTTTTAATCAAGAACAAGAAAGCGTTTAGAATTTAGTGCGCTTATGGTCATCTTAGTAGGTAAGCACATAAAACGCTTGGCTAATAATAAATAGGGTGAGAATACAACCATCCATTGTATTCCAAGGTTTTAACGTAAGATAAGATTACCGTTGAAAGCCATAGTTGTGGAGAATACAACCATCCATTGTATTCCATGGTTCTGACGTAAGATAAGACTACCGTTGAAAACCATAGTTGTGGAGAGTTGTTGTTTGATATTTTTGATCTGTGTTATCGTATATTATTCATTAAAGAACACAGGGCTATTTTGAGCTTAGTCTCGACACAAAATAAAGTTGTCTAATGGAAAAAAGTGTCTTGAGCTTAAATTCAATAAAATCATTTAAGCCATTTCGGAGTTGTGATTGTAAAAATAAATTGGTATGATAAATCTTCATGTATGTAATTTTGAGTTGCTTTTTTTTAATTATAAAGATTTTTTTATATTCCTTTTTTTACTCTCCACCCCACTGTGCAACCAATGTCCACTCCAATAAGAATAAACATATGAAATCTATAAAAAAAAATGAGAAAAATGTTCCAAAATAAACAGACACAAAAAATTGTACAAACAACTCGAAAATGTATTGTGGGAGAGTACTTCTACTACTGCTATTGCTGTTGCTATTGCTGTTGCTATTGCTGTTGCTGTCCTGTTTACAAGAACTCATATATGGAGCGTTGAAAGAATGAAAGAATGAATGGATGGATGGTTGAATGGGTGTCAGCATGGATAGTTGAAAATAATACGGGGAGAGCGTAACTTCATATAAAAATCATTCAAATGTAGAAAATTTAAGTAAATTTGGCGAATAAATGCAACTGAAGTTTGAGTGGATCCAAAAAAATAAATAAATAAAAAGTATGAGCATATTTTTTCAGGGTAAAAAAAATCACATAAAAATGAACAAAAAAAAATGATATTTTTGGAAAACAATGTTAAAACATGTCCTTTGTTTAACGAATCGTACAAATGCGGGCAAAAAAATTTACTTGTGCTGTTGCTGCTATTCCATCACTTACTCTCTCCTATATTCTTTTCGCAGATTTTGAAACTGTGCGGTGAGAAATAAAAAATTGAAAAACTCATAAAAAAGTTAAATGTTTTTTAATAAAATTGTTATTGTTGTTGTTTTTGTTTTTGTTTTTGTTTTTGTTGTACGGGTATTAAAAACTTAAGGCGCCAACAAAACTACGGCTCGTTAAAATAATAATTTCAACAGTTTAAATCCTTTTATGAAATTTAAATTTTACGAAAACATTCACACACTCTTCACACTCCTTTCTCCTTAGAAATATGCCATAAAAAAACAAAGAAAATTATCATCATTTTATTTGTGCGATGGCATAACCGAGATTTTTACACACCAACCAACCACAAACAGTAATTGTGGCCCATGAATTTCACACTTAAAAATTGTGGTAAAAATCATAAAATTATTATGCTGATGGCGATGGCCATTCGCTGTAATGTACTCTTAGACGCTGTCATAGTCTTTGGCAAATAACCACGGGCAATAAATGAAGAAAAATATTAAAAAAATTTCTTAGACCAACTGTGGGTCTTTTGGAGAAAAACTTTCTTGCTTTCGTTCCTTGTTTTATAATTTAAGCTAAACAATGAATTTAATTTTAAAATCTTTTTTTTTGTGAGAAAAATACAACAACGTTTACTTTAATTAGCTCAAGAATGAAAATATTTTGTTTCAAAAATAGCCCCATACCAGAGGAGCTCAAAAACAAGACAAACATAAAGATTAATCATACCTAACCCACATGTACTCTACATGAAATCCAAGTGTATGTTATCTAAACAATTGGTGATAAGATTCTATTATTTTGAAGGTTATTTGTATTTCTATTTTAGGTGGAAATATTTGAGTAAAAAGGGTCAATAATAGATTCCAATTCGACCAATATTAAACGTATAAAACACCTATAACAGTCTAAATAATAAGGACACATGAAGAAGGCTTTAAAGTTATTCAGTTTAAAAGCAGCTCAATTTTTGTTTATATTAATTACCATAACATTCTATGAAGGAACACGGGGACTTCTCTCAGTCAATGAGCTGCACCCGATTCTATTTTTAGACTCCTTGAAAGGGACCTACAGTTTTTAACGCCGGCTCCGAATGGCAAATGCGTTAGAGAAGTTTTCAATAGTACTCATAACCAGTTTTACTAGCTAATGTTATGAGGTGCTACTGCTGCTTCTTTTTTCAGATGGTCTGGCCTAGTATTGAACCGAGGACCTTCTGGTTGTAGACGGGTGTCTTACCTACCATACCACAGCCGCACTCCAATTTTTGCTTAAGCTTTTATTATTCTTTAACATAATTTTTAGCGTTTTCAATTGCCATACAATTTCCTTTCCATTTATTGATCTTGAAAATCACCTGGCATCCGATTTGGTGGTTCCTTGGCTGCAGAGACTTTGTTACGCCTGCTTTAGTACTCATACACACATTTCAGTTAAGTGAAGAGAGGCGAGGGTTGTTCTTATCCCAAAAGCTGGAAAACCCTTAATATCCACCGCGAAAGATCTCAAGCCCATAAGTCTGACATCATTCCTTCTGAAAACCTTGGAAAGGAATTTGGACAACGAGATAAGGCCCAACTACTTTCCTATTTTTGCCAGTAGTGCTCAACGAAGGGTTGGTTCACGAAGACTGCACTAAGTTTCCTGGTGGGCTCTCTTGAAAACGCTTTGGCGAGCAAACTCTACCCACTGTCGGTATTTATCTATGTGGAGAGGGTCTTCAAATATGTCTATTCATTTGCGATTGTTAGGGCTCTCTGAGCTTGTAATGTTAGTGAATGCATAGTGAGGGTTGAGCGGGGATTTTTGAGCGAAAGGTTTATTATTGGCTCCATTGGTTACGCGGACGATGTGGCCATTCTGGTGTCAGGCATTGATGCGCACATTCTTTCATCGAGTTGTAGTCAGGCCCTTTTTAAACTTGTTACGGAAAGGTGCTTGTCTTGTGGTCTAAGCGTCAACCTTCATAAAACGGACTTGATGAACTTTACCAGGTAATACAAGATAGCCGTTCAACTATCTTTGTCCACGAAGGTGTAGTATCTGGGGGTTATTCTCGACCCCAAGCTCACTTGGAGGGTACACATAATGAAGAGAAGAAGGTGACCATACCGCTTTACACCTGTAAAAGGGCCGTAGGCAAGACTTGGAAACTCAAGTCTGCCATCATCTATTGGCTCTATCAGGTCGTAGTAGCACAAACTCTACGGCACTTATATTTGGTGGACGGTGTGTAAATATTAGTGTCATTGTGTGGTGATATACACGGTGCGCATACAGTGCACTCTGATCACCAGTGCACTCTGCTCCACTCCAACCAAAGCCTTATTTGAAATACTTAATTGGCTCCCCACCGATCTTCTTCTGAAACAGAGCGCTAGGCTGATGCGCTGCGTTCCTTGAGGACCACAAACATACTCGGTTCGATTACATGGTCCCTCATAATATTCTCGATAGGAGATTTGACTTCGATACACCCACAGGAGACTTCTGATCTAGTAAACAAGAATTTAATCAAAATGCCCTTGAAGTCTAGACCGATGGCCTAAGATGGTGGGCAGAGCGGGTTGTGGTATATACATAAACGGTTCTGACACTCTCTCATAGGTACATAGCGGTGGCCATACTGATTATTGTGGAATGTTGAGTGGCGGAATTTTCCTTGAAAATCTTCTAATATACTCGCACAGTCAGACTGCGATCGGATCACTTGCGGGCGTCAGATCGACGTCTATTCTCGTCCATGAATGCCGCCGATTTCTGCAATTTCAGCTTATTCGAAGATAACTCTCATATGGGTCCCGAAATACAGAGATATGGTCGAAAACTGTTGATCTGGGGACTGAGCTCGATATTTTCGAACGGCAGCCTATCATTGCTGTGCCGATTGGCTCGGTTAGGCTGGATATTCTCCGGTCAGTGTATGGCGAGACTCAATGTCGTTGGCGAATGAGAGTACGTGCGGTATCGATAGGCTCTGCTGGATCGACTCGATAAAAAAAAATATTAAATGTTTTCTTTTCCTAAGTAGCATTGCCATCCATCGCACAATTACGGTCCTTACGAGCCATTGCGCGATTGGAAGCTACGCCGAAAGATTCGGCATTCATACGTATAACGTTTGCAGGATTTGCGGTTCTGAGAAGGAGTAGACTATATTTCACCTTATGTGTCAGTGCTCAGCTCTTGCTATCAGACGACGAAAGGATTTGGACTCCTATCCCTAATCATCTTTGACTGACGTGATTTATTTTGGAGTTAAAATGGCTTCTTATAGAGACTGTTTGAGGTCTGGTTAGCTTCAATGTTCGTGGTCTCACAATTGACAAAGTTTCTGGCCTAAGTGTGACTCCTTTCCTCTGGGCGGGATCCACCATCCTACCTAACCTAATCGATCTTGCAAAGATATGAGCTATAAGGCAATATTAGGTTTTTTATATATAATTTATTTGGTATTTTCCTTATAAGAATTTAAAATCATTTAAATATACGCCGTTACCTTCCATTGCTGCTTTGTTTAATTTTCTTATAACATTTTTTGTTCAAACCTCGTATAAGCGCTGCTTACTATTACTGCTAAGGAAAGTATGCAAACTGCACGCTAAATTTTAAACTTCACTTTGTAAGCTCAGTAATAGCAAGTGTTAAACGAAGAACTCAGAGTCAGTGAGTATGAGCTGACAAAAGAAAATTAAGTTGTGCTAACGTTGGTGATAACAACTCCCATTTCTAACACGTCATGCCTCCAAAAAGCAATTGTTATTGTTTCTATTCTTTATACTTCTACTTTTGTTGATGTTCATTAAAATAATCACTTTGAAGAAATAACCACAACAATAAAGCAAAATCATTTTTGTATGATTGTCCGTTAATATCGGCATAAAAATCAAATTCTCTAACTTCTAAAACTAAGACTTTTAACTTCTACCACAATTTTTTATTTATTTTTTTCCTTTTTCTTTTATTTTTTATGTTTGTAGCCAAATTATCCTAAAATTGCCTTGAATTGGCTCAAGTTTTATTTTCTTTACCGAAATTTGCTTGGTTTCGCTAGTACCCTTAGGGAATAATGTTCCTGTAAGAAAAAGAAAAAAATGGAAAAACGAAATCAACGATTTACAATCATTTTGTTAAATGGTGAAAGTTTTCATATTATTTTACGTGTAAACAAACATTTAAAGCAACTCCCCCTCCAAATAACCTCTTCAAATACTTAAATTTTAAATTGTTTTAACGGTTTTTCAAGTTTAATTTTTAGCCAAATTATTTTCTTCTTCTTTTCTTATTCCGACTAAGAAAACGATGAACAAAAATCTATGTATGTATGTAAGTATGTATGTATGTATTTTGAATAAAAGCCAACACGAAGTTTGAAGCTGAATAACAATCAAATAGTGATTTCAAAACAACCTATAATTGGAATTTTGGAAATTCTTTTAATACCACAGACAGAACAATTTGGGGGAATAGTTAAACGCAGTTTAGTAATTTCGTACATTTGTAAATTTAAATTTAAATAAAAATTAAATTCTATTACATTTCATTTCAAATAATTTTAAGAAATGTTTTACCATAAAATCTGTTTTTAGTGTTAACCACACCACACAATGTGTGCGAATGTATTTGAAATAAACATGCAATTACATTGATTTAATGTTATTAAAACAAAAATTAAAAAAAAAAAAACGAAAAAATAAACGAAGTACATCAAGAGTATCTCTCTCACTCTCTTCTAAAGGGTCCGCCATCTAACGTTTTTTTTCAACTAGTGCTTATTTCGTGAATGGTAACACTTAGCTCATGTCTGATTTGACAGATAATTAGTTTTATCCTTCCGCTGAACGAATATTGTTGTGTATACGCTTGAACAACGCTGGGAAATATTGCGACATTACTTTGAAAATCATGGTAATGTTGCAGAATCAAAAATCATCTTTTCAGATAAAGCTCATTTTGATCTTGGCGGGTATGTAAACAAGCAAAATTGTCGCATTTGGGGCACAGAAAACCCGCACGTATACATTGAAAAGCCGATACACCCAAGACGAGTCACTGTTTGGTGCGGATTTTGGTCCAGAGGCATAATTGGGCCATTTTTCTTCGAAAATGAGCAAGGAGTGGCCTTTACAGTCAATGGCGATCGTTATCGGGCCATGTCGAACGATTTTTTGTTCACAAAATTGAAGAGGAGGATATTAGCAACATTTGGTTTCAACAGGATGGCGCCACGTGCCACACAGTCGAAGCTAACACTCGATGTTTTGCGCCCTGTTTTTGAAGATCGCATTATCAGCCGCAGAGCTGATGTCGTTTGGCCACCTCGGAGCTGCGCTTTGACACCGTTGGACTATTATTTGTGGGGTGCCGTCAAAGATAAGTGTTACGCCAACAAGCCAGAGACAATTGGAGCTTTAAAGGACAATATTCGTGGAGCCATTGGTGAAATACAGCTGCACACAATCTATAATGTGCTTAAAAATAGGACCGATCATGTAGGCTACTGCATGGCTAGCCAAGACAGCCATTTGAATGAAATTATTTTCCATTATTAACCGCAAGGATTGCACTTTCAAATAAAAAAAGAAATTTGAAAAAATATTCAGTAGTTTTTTTTTCTATAGCATTTACGAAAAAAAAGAAAATTATTTGGCGGACCCTATATTAAAAAATAACATAAAATTATAATTTCAATTTGGTTTTTGAATGTTTTCTCATTTTTCTTAATAAATAAATATTTGTTTACTTATGTTAAAAAACAACAAAACAGTTACATGCAATGGATGGAATACAGACAAAGGCAGACCTACACACATTCATACTTTATTCTCTTTTACTTTAGTCTCTTGGCTTTGCGTAAAAAAAAAACATACACAGAGTGGTAGAAAAGGTAAGAGGAAGAAGTTAAAGGTCTTAAGTAAATGTTAGTAGTAATTCATAATGTAACCTTTAACGTCAATTTTATGCAAATTATATTGTTTAGTTTCATGTACTTTTCAATAAAGCAACAACAACAACAAGAACACCATAAAAAGAGTGAGAGAGAGAGAGAGAGAGACATAAAAATTTAAAGAGTATGAGTTCAACTGAACGTATGCATATTTTTTTTCCCTTCTCATGCAGTCATAACGTATACGTTACTGTGGTTGGTATTTTTGTTAGGCAATTTACCAAAATAAAACGAAAAAAAAAACGACAAACTTTTGCTTATTCCATAAAACCAGTGTTACCAATTTCTGTATAATTATCCAAGAACGGTACAAAACTGTTTTTTCTGAACTATTTTTGAGCCATAACATTCATGTCCTTTTATGATTTCCTTTATTTTATAGACAATTCATATACGTTTTCTACGTAGAAGAATCGTCTGCAGATTATCTTGACATTTCGTATATATTTGCTGATTTCCTTTAGTTTACGTATAGTCTGTTAGACTCGGTTTAGAAATCGCTGGCCCTATTCTCTTGAAAATGTGACCAGCGTACCAGAGCCTGATAGAGTTTCAGCCTGTTTCTAGAGGAGCTGTGCTGTTTTTTTTTTTTTGAGTTGCTCTTTGATGTTTACCTTCAACAAGGTTTTCTGATCATTTGAAAGGGTTGGTTTCGAATTCCATAAAACCAGTGTTACCAATTTCTGTATAATTATCCAAGAACGGAACAAAACTGTCTTTTCTGAACTATTTTTGAGCCATAACATTTATGTCCTTTTATGATTTCATATACGTTTTCTACGTAGAAGAATCGTCTGCAGATTATCTTGACATTTCGTATATGTTTGCTGATTTCCTTTAGTTTACGTATAGTCAGTTAGACTCGGTTTTGAAATCGGTGGCCTTATTCTGTTGAAAATGTGTCCAGCGTACCAGAGCCTGATAGAGTTTCTGCCTGTTTCTAGAAGAGCTCTGCTGTTGTTTTGAGTTGCGCTTTGATGTTTACCTTCAACAAAGTTTTCTGCTTATTTGAAAGGGTTTGTTTATTATTTCTTTACATCATTCGGGTAATATATCGGACATATCAAACTATAGAGGTACTTCTACACTTAATGCTATTTTTAAGCTAATGGAGAAGCTGGTGACTGATTACACTAAGCAAAAACTAAAAAAAATGTTCTGACCTTAGATAACCACTATATTATTTTGATGCGTTATTATCGGCTAACTTCAGAAATCATCAGCATTTAAGATTCTATGGATAAGTTTTTTTTGAAATTTTTTTCTCAAAAAATTCCAAATATACCAGTTTTAAGTCATTTTAATATCATTTCTTAATATAACTCGTATTTTTGCAGTTATTGAGAAAAAAATCCTAAAAAAAATATTTTTTTTGTTGGAAATGATATGTTTGGTTTCTAAAAATTCACAAAAAATAATGAAAATCGATTGGAAAATACATATTTTCAAAATCCATTCATTTCTCAACATAGTCTCCTTTTAGCTCAATACACTCAGTAAGACGATTTTCCAACTTTTTATACCATCTGAATAATACGATTTTGGGAACTCCTCAAAATACGCCTTAGTTTCGGTAATCACTTCTTCGTTTGAGATGAATCTTTTGCGAGTCATTTTCTCAAGTATGGAAATAGGAAAAAGTCACTAGGGGCCTAATCTGGATTATAAGGTGGATGATCAACCAATTCGAAGTAGATTTCTCGTAGTTTTAGCATCGTATCTAATGCTGTGTGAACCGGTGCGTTGTCTTGAAAAAAAAGAGCACTTTTTTCATGTTTAAATGTGGTCATGTTTCTTTGATTGCATCAACCAATTGATCCAATAATGCACGATAATACTCTCCTGTGATTGTGGTTCCCTTTTCAAGATAATCGATGAGCTATATTCCGTGTGCTTCCCAAAATACAGTGGCCATAAGCTTGCCAGCCGATTTCGCTGTCGTCGCCTTCTTCGGAGCACTTCACCCGCTACCACCCATTGCTTCGATTGATTTTTGGTTTCAGGTGTTTAGTGGTGGACCCACATTTCATCAACAGTTATTAATCTACACCAGAAATCAGCAGAATTATGCTTTATCATGTCCAAACACCGCTGTGAAGTGATCTGTCGAACTCGTTTTTGTTCAACACTGAGCAAACGCGGCACCCATCTTGCCGATAGCTTTTTCATATGCAAATGTTCATGCAAAATGTTGAACACACGTTCATATGATATGTTTACCATTTCAGCAATCTCACGGATTTTGATCCGGCGATCATTCATAACGATATCGAGGATTTTCTTGATATTTTCTTCAGTAACCACCTCTTTTAGCCTTCCTGTTCATGGTATTGTTGCAGTGCTTGTTCGGCCCCGTTTAAATTCAGCAAACCAATATTTTACCATATAATCTGACGGGGCAGATTCGCCGTAATGTTTATCAAGCTTTTATTTTGTCTCTTTCGCCGTTTTGCCTTTCAAATAATAGTGCTTGATCACTGCACGAAATTCACTTTTGTCCATTCTCCTAGAAACACAAAAGTTGCTTAACGACTATATATAACGACTACAAACGACTACAAAAAATAAACTAACTAATCGATGAATTTGGCTAAAATTTTACAAATTGACGTTTGACAGATCGTAATTTCTAAGAAAGAAAATTTTTTTGTGTTTGTGCTGCCATCTAGCGCTAGGTAGCTTCAATGTCAATCCGCCCTCGTATATTCCCAATAAAGTGAAAGTAGCCAGTGTTGAATATACACCTTTTTTGTTGTGGAGTTATTTGTAAAGGCTGTCATATAAGTTTTCATAAATATGACCATAATATGACCATAAGCTCAGTTGAGTTATCTGCAATTACAGCAAACAATTTTTTTTTAATATTCCTGTTGTAACTAAACTTCATAAATTTACTACGCGGATTTTTTGGCGCTTTGTTGCTGTTGCTAGAGCTGATGTTATTTACACTGATTTTAGTAAAGTCTTGCTTTATAAAATTTGCTTTATAAAGTTGCACTTCTTTGTATTACTGCCAGACTTCTTGGTTGGATTAGCTTTGTTAAATGTGCAGATTTATCTGTATTTCACAGTTTTTTAAGCTTTGAGCAGTTTTGAAGTTTTTTGTTTAAGAAATGAGTTTTTTTTTCAAATGTGCAGCTACTACAGTTTCTAACATTTTAGTTTTTTACTTTCAATTTTGTTATTTTAATTACAATCTCTGAAGTAAGAATTTCATCCCATTTGCTTATTACACCTATAGTGAGTTAGACTTGTATCTATTTTAATGCAAAAATGCAATTATCGTTTTACTAACCACTGATCACAAAGAAAGAGAGAATGCACAGTGTGTGATACTCACAGAAAGAAGTGGTGTCTTCCTGCGCAGTCGTTTTAAAAATATAAATTTGTTTTTTGGCAAAAGACACAGTGAGATCACATTCCGGAATATGTTATCTAAGACTGTGTATATTTATTCCGGGTCCTCTATTGTTCATGTTATTTCTTAATGAATTTCCTGATGTATTTTTTGACTGTGCAGTTGTTAACTACGCTGATGATGTTAAATTATTTTATACTTCTAATGACGATATAGGACATGCAGTTTTGCAGTAAAGTATTGATGTTTTTGTTTATTGTTGTAGAATTAATTTAATGGATATCAACTTGAGCAAATATAAGCATATGACTTTTTCCCACAGGAGTGTAATTCCATTCAAGCATACAGTTGATTATTGCCCTTTAAAGATAGTTGCTGCCTTCTTGGCTGGCGTATATTATTGGATAAGAAGCTGTCATTTATTGATCATATTGGTGTAATGACTAGTAAGGCTCGGATTATTCTAGGTTTTGTTAAGAGAGATGCAGCATCTCTTGGCTTTAACTTGTGCGGTACTCAATTTCCTTGCCTTGAATGAACTCCGTTGGCAGCAACCGCTTTCAGATTGCGTCTTGAGTAATTTCCAATAAATTTGGTAAAGTCTTCTTGAGTTTTGCAACAACCTTTATGAAGTATTGTCTCTAATTCATCATTTTCAAACATTTTTAACTGACCTGTAGTGGGCTTCAGTAACCTTTAACGTTATGACAATTGCAAAATAAGTCGATATTTTTTGTCGTTTGCAGTAATGATTGTGTTATTCACTACGTACACTTAAGTGATAGTCAACAACTCTCTTTTTCGACTGGCAATTCTATCAAAAAAGAATTGTAAAAAAAATAATAATTTTGAGGTATTGAAGCATTTTTAAGCAATTGTGCATAAGATGAGTTGAATAAAATGTTCATTTATTAGTTATATTTATGTCCCAATTTCTTTTATTCATTAAGACTACTAAGCAGCGCTGAAGCCGTAGAACAAAATAAACTTTACGACAAATATTTACGATTTTCCGTTAGTTTGCGACAAACCTATACTAAATATCGTAAATAAAAGTTACTGAATAGCAAAATCGACAATTCTGTCGTTTACTGTTAAAAACAATACGATTGTCGTAAAAAAAGGTTACTGAATCGGGCTACTGGGCAGTCTTATTACTTCTGAACCTCATCTCTCTCACAATACTACCTTAATGCAAAAGTTTTCGAAATAACCTCAGTAGTCCGTCACACGGGGTGGTATTTAATATTTTCGAACCAAAAAACTTTGTTGTTTACACTATTTCGTTCAATGACTAAGTTAATATAAATGACAGATATATACCCTCCAACGAAGTAGAAGTGCTGTGAAAGTCACTGGCAAAACGCTAGTCAACTGATCGCTTTCTATATTAATGAAACAGTGTTGGTGGATGTAACTTAACGTAACGCCATAACCGTTATCTATTATTAAAGTCTTTTGTCTAATTTGTACATTTTTAAAGCCTCGTCTGTGTAAAATTGAATTTGGTTTCTGGCAACACTTGTAAAAACGTACATATATTTTTTATTTTGAAAAGTTTTTTCTGCATAAATTTCATTGAAAAGAAAGTGCAAATAATCATAATAATGATGGCCAAAATGAGTAATAATAATAATCATCATAATATGTACTACTCGTTATAAGAAAAATAATAAAGAGTACTTATTATTTGATTTATGTGTCTGTGTATGCATAGGCAAATTCTACCCATAAAACACTTCATATAAGTAAGACCAGATCTCTTAAATAACACCGTGTATCAAATGGGATCAACAAATTATACTTTCGTTAAGAAATATTAAGGTTGCTGAAGAGAGAAAAAAGGGGAAAAAAATACTCAACGAGAACTGTGTGCCTATCAAAATACTTAAGAAGGTTAACATTAAAATTAAAAAAATTTCTTACTTTTCTTTTACTTGTACTTTTCTCTATTCCCGCACTCTCTTAAAACAATTGTTCCCTCCTATGTGTGTTTTAAGTAGCAAGTATTTACAAAACATTTATAGAAATAATTTATCACTTTAATTCCATTCACTTACTGGGCTTTAAATTAATTTTCAACAGATTTTATTAAAAAACTGGACTCTCTATTTTTGTAAACAAATATCAAAAGAGTGTGTACTTTATCTCTTTCACTCACTTTCTCTCAAGTAAAAATAAGCCCCAACAAACAAAACACACAATTTTTAATTAAATCAAGTAAAACGTTTTATAACAATAACAAATAAAAACATCATCATCATACTCAACCACTGTTTTAAATCCTCGCTCTGTCTCGCTCTGTCTCGCTCTCAATTGTTGATAAAGAACGAGTGTGTAACTAAAAGAAGTTTAAATATGATTTAGTATTTTCAATTCCTCTCATGCTACGTATGTATTATGTATGCATGCACATACGTGTTGACAACAACCGTTTTCTATAAAATTAAAATAAAAAAAATGCTTCATTTCATTTGCGTTTGCTATTACTTTTGTTGTTGTGTCCTTTAGAAGTAATAAAATAAAGTTTTAGTTGTTGTTAGTTAAGCTTATGTGTGTGGTTATCAATGCTAAACAAACATACAGGATTTTATATAAAAAAGGAAACAATAAAAAATATTTATAAAAATAAAACTTTTCTAAATAGTTGGCTTAAATCCGCTTAAATGCTATAGTAACTTAATATTTTATTAACAAATATTTTATAGGACTTATACAAGGTGTGAGCAGCAACTATAAAATGACCAAGTTAAGAAATGTGTGGACTGAAGATAAAATAAAACAATGATTTACTGTTTCTTTTGTTTATTAAATAAAAACAATATTAATTGTAAAGAACTTTAAATGATGTCTACATTTCTAAATAAGTTTTTGTCGATATTTTATTTAATATTTGGATTGTGTCTTGTCTTGTTACTTAAATATGTTATTCGACGACTTGCTTAAAGGTTCTCGTTTTAAAACTGTTATAACAAAAGAAAATAATAACCAATATTTGAAAGTTACTTTATTACCGCGATTATAATAAAAATAAAAATTCAATTCAGGATTCTATGGTTGTTTATAGAATTTTTACGATTATTTTACTCCTTTTTTGGATTTTTTTTTTTTTTTACATAAAAACGCAAACGTTACAGACAGAAACAACGACATAGATTATTATTGTGTCAAGAACAACAATAACACATTTACATACGCGTACGTGTATATACGAGAATACATAAGCTGGCATGGAAAAAATATCTGTAATATTATAACAAGAATAGACATCATTTGATAATCTCAGTTATGAAAGGAAGAATAAAAAGAAGATCACAAGCAAAGTCAATTCACAATAGCAGCGACAGACGATAACTACATTTAGCTCACATTGTTTCCATTATAACCTCTCGGTAGCTTAAAGCTTGACGCTCTTATTAATATGGCTCCTCTTTAGCTCTTTTCTCGAAGAGTAAAAATTTGTTTATGTGTTCGTTTGTCGAACCAATTGTTATTGTTACTCAGTAGTCTTTTAATATGAGTCTGGGGAATTGTGCGATGATACATGACAGTAGTAAACAAATAAAAACGTTACCATTTCCAATCGAATGATGTGACAATTGAATGTGTATTTATGTAGATATGTATGTGTGCGAGTGTGTGGAAATGTAAATTTTTATATATTCTTGTTAATGTGGGTGGGTGCAGGAGGAGAGGAGTGTTTGTGTAAAAACAAAGAGAGAAAAATTTACATAAAATTGTCATCTAAATAATAAAAAATAATCTGTTCATTGATTGTTTTCTTTTTTCGCTCTATTTTCTTTTATTGCTTCAGGAAGGAATAATAAATTATTTATAAATAATAAATTTCATTTCTTGTTTAATGTTTTTAAACGTATTTTGTGGAGATTTTTAAAAGTCATATTTTTTTATTTATTTATTTATGTTTTTTCTTGAGGTTGGAAATGAGAGGATGTCTGTCAAAATAATACTTAAAAAAACTAAATTACTAATTAAACACATTTTTTTTAATATTTGCATTTGGCAATTCTTTCTTTTTTAGTCTGGTGGTAAAGAAAAAGAGGAGATAGTATACTTGATGAAGCAGTTTTGCCAACCTTTTATAATCAAAATGCGCAGATTTCTTACTCAAAAGGCCCTAAAAAACATTAATACTATTTAACAACAGAAAAATATACCGAAATTGTTCAAAAATTTTCAATTATTCAAATATAAATTTTTACAACGATTTTTTAATAATGTCAACGATTGCTTAAAAGATAAAAGTAAAAATGATTATGAAAAAAACAATAACAAAAAATTTTTTATTTCATTTTTGGGTTAAGGTGTAACATAAAGAAATTACCTCTCAGAGCTGGTTTTAGGTAAGATTGCATTCTTCCTCCACAGCTGTTTAACGTGGTCCTTGATCGTGTGTTGCAACGTGATATAACCTGGGGACTTAACACAAAGTTGGAAGGCCTGTACATTGCTAAATGCAAAGGAAGCTGAATTCTATACAGGCAGTAGCATACAGAGCAGGCTGGCAGATAAATATCTTCAAAACCACAATTGTGCGAATTAACCATAATACATATATAATACGTACTTAGCTTTCAGACGACCAATATTTTGTTTCAATTTGTTCCAATCATCAGCACTGGAACCGCCGGGTGTCGTAGGAATACTGCCGATATAACGAAAAGACGAGACATCTCCCAAATTTCTGTTTCCAACTCTAAAGATCATTCTGTTATGTACTATATACATATGTACATATATTCATTCCCATAATATTCCATGAAGGGACACGTGGACTTCTCTCAATCAATGAGCTACAGCCGACTCTATTTTTAGACTCATTGAAAGGTACCTTCAGTTTAACGCCGGCTCCGAACGGCAAATGCATTAGAGAAGTTTTTAATAGTAGTGATGTCTTATCTATCATACCACAGCGCCACTGTATACATGTATACGAGGGCGGATTGACATTGAAGCTACCTAGCACTAGATGACAGCACAAACACAAAAACTTTTTCTTTCTTAGAAATTACGATCTATCAAACGTCAGCTGTTAAAATTTTAGCCAAATTCGTGGATTAATTTACTTGTTGTAGTCGTTTGAAGTAAGCAACTTTTGTGTTTCTTGGAAAATGGAAAAAAGTGAATTTCGTGTAGTGGTTAAACACTATTATTTGAAAGGCAAAACGGCGAAAGCGACAAAAGAAAAGCTTGATAAATATTACGGCGAATCTGCTCCGTCAGATTATATGGTAAAATATTGGATTGCCGAATTTAAACGGGGCCGAACAAGCACTGCAACAATGAAGAAAATATCAAGAAAATCCTCGTTATCGTTATGAATGATCGCTGGGTCAAAATATATTTAAAATATATATCAACATTTTGCATGAACACTTGCATATGAAAAAGCTATCGGCAGGATGGGGGCCGCGTTTACTCAGTGTTGAATAAAAACGCGTTCGACAGATCACTTCACAGCGGTGTTTGGACATGATAAAGCATAATCCTGCTGATTTTTGGCGTAGATTAATAACTGTTGATGAAACGTGGATCCACCACTACACACCTGAAACCAAAAATCAATCGAAGCAATGGGTGGAAGCTGGTGGACGTGCTCCGAAGAAGGCGAAGACAGTGAAATCGGCTAGCAAGGTTATGGCTTTGGTTATGTATTTTGAGATGCACACGGAATATTGCTCATCAATTATCTTGAAAAGGGAGCCACAATCACGGGAGAGTATTATAGCGCATTATTGGATCGATTGGTTGATGCAATCAAAGAAAAACGACACCATTTAAACAAGAAAAAAGTGCTCTTTTTTTCAAGACAACGCACCGGTTCACACAGCATTAGATACGATGCTAAAACTACTAGAAATCCACTTCGAATTGGTTGATCATCCGCCTTATAGTCCAGATTTAGCCCCTAGTGACTTTTTCCTGTTTCCAAACTTGAAAAAATGGCTCGCAGGAAAAAGATTCATCTCAAACGAAGAAGTTATTACCGAAACTAAAGCGTATTTTGAGGAGTTCAGATGGTATAAAAAAGTTGGAAAATCGTCTTACTAAGTGTATTGAGCTAAAAGGAGAGTATGTTGAGAAATGAATGATTTTTGAAAAAAAAATGTTTTATTTCCTGCTTAGGTAGCTTCAATATCAATCCGCTATCGTATATATATACACATGTATAACATCTTTAACTAGTGTTTGAAGTCTATTTATATGGTTGCGAGTTATGGAATGCGGCTGTAATTAATTTCAGTTCCATTGAGGCATTTATAGACCTCTGTCTACGGATCTTTTTGAAAATATTTTGACCTGACACAAGATCACATCAAGTTTCTGTAATGAATAAAATTGTGAGAATGAAATGGAAATTAAATGGAACTCGTAGAGAAGCTCGAATCGGAAGACAGATAAAAAAGAAGCTGTTTCCCATGGAATGACTTTGTGCCAGACTGGCTTTATATAGGCGTAGATGGAAAGAATTTTTTATGACCTTATGGGATCTCTACAAAATTTTCAAGCTTCTTCTTTAAAATATCTAATTTATTCTATTTTACTTAAAAAAAAACTTTTAAGTCTTAAAAAATAGGCCCTTAGACATAAGATTCACTATTTTTTTTAGCTTTTGCCCGAATATTATCTGGAATAACGTAATTTTCACAACATTTTCATTGCAAATAGAAAAGCACTAACCTAGAAAAAATGCAATGCTTAGGCAGTTGAAACGCGCTAAATATAACGCGAAAGCCGTCGAATTGGCAACACTGTGTTGAAGTATGAAATATGGCTCGTTTATTGACATTAAAAAAATATACAGTAGGACTTCCTTATAGTGAACTTCTATACAATGATGTTCTCTCTATTATGAACTCATTTCAAGTACACATCTTTTTCGTGCTAATGTTAATGCATTTTAATCTCCTTATAATGAAATTCCATAAAGTGAATTTTGCCCTACAATGAAAAAAGTTTACGGATGTAAATTTCATTATCATTCATATTTATCTTCATATAATGAATTATTTTAAACAATTTTCTGGTACGTATACTAACAACTCTGTTTGGCGGGAATGAAATAAAACATAATTAGGGAATTTCCAAAATAAGAAGAAAAATAATGGCAAAAGAAACGTAAATACTAGCAAAAAAATTTCATTAATAAAGCAAAAAGCCAAAGAGTTCGTTGCTTCATTGGGGCACGAAAACTTTGAAGCTAATGCAGGGTGGTTAGACAAATTTAAAAAACGGCATGGTATTGTTGCAAAAAACTTACATGTGGTGAAAGTGCTGATGCCAACCGAGGTTGGTACAAAAATACAATCAAAATGACATTTTTAATGCGGATGGAACTGATTTATTTTTAAATGTTTACCCACTTAAATACTAGCATTCAAAAATAAGAAATGCGTTGGTGGAAAACAGAGCACAGAGAGATTAATAGTTTTAGTAGCAAGCAATATAACAGATTCGGATAAACTAAAGCTGCTTGAAAGATAAACTTGAAAATATTGAGCTTGCTTTTGTCCTCCCAACATGACCTCGTTACTTCGACCAAAGGACCAAGGAGGAGAATAGACCTGTTATTTGATTTGCTTCAAGCCATTCGAAATTTAGACACGGTGTGGAATGCCATAAAACCAAAAACAATTGCGAATTGGTTCAGAAAGGCTGGATTTTGAAAGATAGCATGCAGACTCATACTACCAATTGGGATGAAGGAGGATTTGGCTGCCCTACAGACTTCATTTAGGGAAGTAACGAATACTGACGTAACCTTTGAAGATTGTCTTAATGTTGACATTGATGTGCAGACCATGGGTAGTGTTTTGGAAAATCGTGGAGTTCCGGCTATTCAAAGTATTTTTTTTTTTAAATTAATTTTATGTGTGTGCACATGTATACACACATTTTAATCTTAAAGCCAAATTGTGATGTAAATTACTTCTTACAATTGACAGATGTCACTAAGACGTTGAAAGGCGTTTCTTTATCAATTGACGTAATTCGAACCTGTTTTTAAGTCTCTAAATATATTTGAAGCTTTTGTTAAGAAAGAAAAATCCTACGGTGTAAAGCAAATTAAAATACTTGATTAAAGTAAAAAATTAATTTCTTTATAATAAAGTTTCTATATAATGAAGTAATTTTCTGGTCCCATACAGATTCACTGTAGGGAAGTTCGACTGTATATCAGAAATAAAAGAGTCTTAGGTTCTTTTGTAGTTCCTCTTATAACTTGATTTTGGGGCTACGGATTATTTAAAATTTTTCATTATTAAAAACGATAAAATTTATTAAAGTTTACAAATCCAAATTCTTTATACAGCATATTTTCCAATAAGTCATTGACTTTTCTTGGTTGCAGTATGTTTATTTAGTTTTAAATTATTTATAAAAAAAAGGATGGCTAAGGAAAAAAGACGTACTTTTAACCTTTATGCTCACTTTCCTTAATAAACTCGAATAAATATTAATCAAAATTCTATCCCTTCTGTTGCGATTTTCCTTTTTTTTGTAGCCCCCAATTTGAATTTGTATCTCTTAAGAATCATTCACTGACTCGCTGTGTTCATCTCATCCCATCTCTAAACAGGGACAATATTTGCCAATCAATTGCCACAAACACAAATTGTCCATTTTCCTGTCCGGAAAAAATTGTGAAGCGTAATAAAATGAAATGAAGAATATGATGAACAAGAAGAAGAAGAAGAAGCAGAAGAATATAAAATAAAATTGTATTTTATTCAAATATTTTTGTGTGGGCAATCAAAGTCTATAAAATAAATTTTTTTTGTTAAATTCCTATTGAAATCTGTTACAATAAGTGTCTCCGCCAAAGTAGACAAATTTAAAACTTTTTCACACCATCACACTCAAACAGGGGCCCAAATCGACCAGCCAGCCAGCCAGCCAACATGTTCCCAACCCCTGTAAGTGCCACATTAAAATGAAGAGGATATTTTTCTAGCAGGTTTTGTTATAGAATTCGTTAACATTTACAGGTTCTCTCCAATAACAGACCACAAATGCCACATGGAATTGAGAAGGTTTGAATGAATTTTCATTATTTTCATAAGACACTCAATATGGACCGCACTTGAGTTGACAAGAAAGAAAAAAAAAAGGAAAAAAAATAAAAGTAATAATGAAAATGAAGTTGAGTGGTATGGAAATGATTTCTGAATGAATTGATATGAAATACACAATATATTTAGTGCCAGCGTGTGTGTATGCAAATGTGTGCGTTTTATTAATACTAAATAAAAGCCAAAGTAGAAAATTAAATGGAAAAAGGTATGGCCGGTATTTTAAAAAAAAGAACAAATAATAGAAATCGACAACAAAATTACTGACTTCAATTTTCAACAAATAAACTGTCACAGCTTTTATTATTCTCCCATTCTTTCTTTTCAATTTATTTTCATTGCTTTTCTTTCTAAATAAAATGAGTAATTCCTTCATGGCACTCTCACCACCAGAAACCGTATTTTCAAATCCCCGTTCTCAGCCTTAAAGCTGTCAGCAGTTTAGAATTTTTGTAATTTTTTCTATTTATTGAGAATTCATTTGGTTTTTAATTGTTTTTGTTTTTGTTTTTTTTTTTGCAGAGCGGGGAAGGATGCGAAAAATGCTAATTGATCATTTTTATTATTGAAAAGTTTATTTTTCATTTATTTTTCTTTCCTTTAATTTTATTGAATTTCTTTTTGTTGTTTTTTTTTTTTTTTTTTTTTTTTTTTGAAGGACATTAATGTAAATAATAGTCAGCTCATTAGTATAAATCTGAATGTGAATTTTAGTCTGCCTGTCTGTCTGTCTATTCTATGCCATCATCATGGCCTGTCACACATGCCTGTGCATATTTCACTTTTTTTAATTTTTTTCTCTATGAGTCGCAAATAAAATGTCCTGTCCTTTTACCACTCTGACTCAAAGATAATAAGAACGTGTCGAATTACACGCTTTAAAGCGCTCGAAGAAAAATGATAATAAAACAATATTGGAAATTATGATTATATTCTGAGTTACGTTAACATACGTTTTTAAACTTAAGCTTAATATGACTTTATAAATTCTGGAGCTCAGTAATCTGTTAAATATTCAAGCTGTTCCACTAAAGACTTAATTCGACATGACTTATCGTAACGCCATGGCCACAAACGTAATCAGCTGCTCGCAACTAACCTTATGTGCAACATTGTATTTGATTAGTGGTGACACACCATAAGCATTACCGAAGATATCAATTGAATTTTTATTTTCTACCATACCCATAAACAGCTGATGGCTTGATAAGCGTGCTTTTGTCATTTTGCGACAAATAAATACATCAATAACAGCTATTATCGATTATGACACCACTAATCGAGGTAAATAAACGATGCCTTTATTTTAGCTACTTTTACGGCTTTACCATTACCTTAAGTACCGCCCAAATGAATCTTAAATACTAGCAATATTGTTCCGTGTGAGTGTCTTTCACTTGCATTACATATTTAGTTTAGTTTTCGTACTTTTGTGCACTTATAAGCTTATAACTTAACTGAATGTTAACCGATTTTATGATTCCTGGCAGATTTTTAAAGAAGAGTAACAGACCTATTTACTGAAGTAAACTTAAGGAATTAGTATTTCCACTCTGATGATCTGAATCTCAGGGTCTCTCTCAGACTAACCGAAATTTGCACTGTTTTTCAGGCGCTATAGATAGGGCCACTAGTCGTATCCAGGAACCAAGTCCCGAGGTCTCAAGGCCTATTAGGATCTAGGTAGATAGTCCCGATGCAATCAGTGCTCTCAATTCTTACGCGTTTAAATTGAAAAATTCACAGCTACATTTGCTCACCAGCCTGGCTGGCACGGAATCGTGGCGAACTGGCATGGGTTCCGAGTTATACTGCAATCCGAGGGATTGTAATTGCTAATCAGTGCGCTACTAGCGTATCCTCTTTGTCTCTCATGCAAGAGGACGTGCGTGCCCCTCTGTGCACGGTGTCCAGTTTGATAGATAGATGGGCACTGAGCAAGATAGAACACAGGTGGACCAAGGTGTAGAACACCAACAATGCTTTGGCCTTCTCTTTCTATGGAAAGAACTAGGTCTCTTCTAAGGTTTGGTAGGAGATTGATCGGGCTCATTTCGAGCATAATTACCGGGCATTGTATGATAGGCCGCATGTCACAACGCATGGGACGCCCTGCTCATGGCTACTAAAGGAGCTGTCAAGATGAGGAGGTAGAGAAGGAATCAATGCTACACCTTCTCTGTACCTGTTCCGCTCTATGGGAGCTTAGAATAAAGCACTTGGGTGCATTTCACTTCCATGATCTGGACTGTCTTAGGAATATACAGTGTCGGCTTGGCTCATGTTAGGGAACTGAAACTGTTGCGTCTTTAGGTAGGAATCTTTTTTGGAATTCTCCCATGTCAGGCCTTTCGGCCTCTATAATGGGTCTGCCCTATAAAGAATATCACAATGAGCCATAGGTCCTCCGTGCGAAATCATGAATAGCGAGCGACCTAACCTAACCTAAGGAATCTGTGTATATTTCTCAAGCAAACATATTTTTATCAAATTCATTCCAAGCTTTCCAAGTTTAAAGACATTTTTTGAGGCTAATTTATATAGGAACCAATTTTTGGATATATTAAACCAGTAAGTTTGGCTATATATAAAATAAAACTTTATTTTTTAAAATCCAATTGAAATTGACTGAGTTATAGCACCTATTGGGTAAAATCTTTGTGGTGAAGCATAAGTGTGTACCGTTTATTTTGACGCACACAGTATATCAGAAGCTTTACAAATATCTGCATTAACACTCCTTAAACACTGTACAAATATTGTAGTACCTTCTTACTATTTATATCATACCTAACAGGTCACTCAATAAGTTCGTAGGATAAGTAAGAAAAAACAAAATTTTGGCAAAACTCGATTTTATTATTCAACATAGTTGCCTTCAAGGACGATACAACGAGTATAGCGCTTTTCCAACTTTTCGATACCAGTTTTATAGTGCAATTTCTCTGTATCGTCAAAATAGGCTTCAGTTTTAGCGATTACTTCATCATTGGACTAAAATTTCTTTCCACCAAGCATTCTCTTGAGATCTGAAAAGAGAAAAATTAAATGGGGCTAAATCTGCAGAATACGGTGGGCAGGTAAACAACTGGAATCCCACATCATTCAATTTTGGCATCGTTTTCATCGATTTGTGACACGATTTGTGAGCTCACACGGCAACCAATTTGAACAGAGCTTTCGTATACCCAAATGTAAGTGTAAAATGGTAAAAACACTACCATCTGTTATCTTTACAATGTCAATGGGATCGTTCATAACCAATTTGTGGATTTTTTTATGTTTTCTGGAATAACAGCCTCATTTGCGCTCTGCAGCATTTGTGCTGGTACGAACACGTTTAAATTCAACAAACCACTTCTCTACTATTTGCCTCGAAGGAGCAGAGATCGGATAATGTTTATCAAGCCATTGTTTGGTTTCCACTGTATTTTTTTTTTTTTTTCCATCAAAAAGCAATGCCATTATCAATAACAAAAGTTGCCTTACACAAAAAGCTATAACCCACGAACCAATAATCCGATTGCTGTCAAATGTATACCCGTATTATTTAAAGGTTAGTACTAAATAAAAATCATATGAACAAAATACTAGTAACGCCGAGTGATCTGATACATACATATGTACAAACAAATTGAAATAAGTTTATTTGCATTCTTCAAACTTCTCTATCCTTAATAGCGTACTACGGCCAAATAAATTCCAGTTAAGAAAAGGAAACTTTTTATTTTATCGATAATTAGATAGATGGTTACACACGATATTTGCGTTTTTGGTAAAGTACACCATTTCCTAAACGGTTTACCAAGAGATTGCACAAAATCTCCCAAGTCCCACACTTCCCCTACACAATTACTTTTCCTAATTTTAACATAAGAAAGCCCCAGATCAGTTATCAAGTCAAAAATAAAATAAGTCGATTACACGTAGAAGCATATGTCAAATAAGCATAGATATCAAATTTAAATTAAAAAAATCGTTATACTTCTGCTTTGTATTTGTAAGTGAAATTCAATATAGACATCTCCCAATAGTCACCGGATTGTAATAAGAATATAGAGACCGATACAATGTTGTATGCTATCGCCAAGAGATTACTTTAGTACTAATTAGATAAAGAATTCTTCTTTCTCGCGTTATTTTGGACATCTTTTAGGTGTATGTGTGATGTATGTGTGATTCAGATAGGTTTTCAAAATAATTTTCTACTGCGCATGTACGTCATAATAGAATAATATTGCCTGTATTATATGAATTTTTACAATTGACGGATGAACTCAGATGGCGACTAGATGAGGAAACTCCAATCCAACGTGAAAAATGTATTCATAAATTATATAAAAAGGAAGGAAACGTACACAAAGTCCGAAGGAACTGCTCGAGGTGTTATGATAACAATTCACAACTATTTGGACGAAAGACAGCTACAAATATTACCAAACAAGTTATTACGTATTGTAATATGTGTAAGCCGTGTTTTTTTTGTTAATTTTATTTTATTATCTAACTTTAATACAGTCAGTCTCACGGACCGATGCCAGCCAAAGAAAAATTCTCGGTGGTCGCCGGCTCACCGTGTTATATATTATTAAACAATCATTATTTATCGAGTGTATTAGTATAATAGGTAATGTATCATCACCATACACAATAAAAAGTGGATACCAAAAGCACATAAAGATTTTAGCCAATTGCTGCATAAAAAATTAACAATTGTTTTTTCCCATTTCTTTATTCCCTAAAAAAAAAGAAAGACATCCCAACATAATGACCAAATCATAACTCATGGGCTCTAAATATTAACATTATCATTTACCAAACAGACGACAAAATAATTTATAATAATGCAAAACACACATGAACATACCCAATACTAATGCATTTGATATTCTACATATACAGGAGGAAGGATCTTCAACATACATTGTATTTGAAATGGTCATCCAACACCTAAAATGTTTTACAAATAATAAGTTTCCTACAGCATGTATTGTCACAAGAAACAGAAAAAACTGTGTTCAAATTTGCCACATTATAATAGAAACTGACCACACCGAACAACTAAGTGGACAAAAATACCAGACCTAAACAACAACACAGATAAAAATGGTATTAAATGAATAGACTGGATGAAAAACAACGTACGTACGTATTAAAACGCAAAAAATAAGACAAGGATACCCTTATTATTACGATTACAGATTAACATTTTGCAAAACCAGCAAGAAAATTTACAAGACAACACAGACACAGTCACAGGCACAAACACAGACACAGTCTCAAAAAATAGGCATAAAAAAGTGCCCCATAAACTACACTTGTATGGACAAGAGATACAAATGATGAGGATTTGTTTGAAATAAAAAAATAAAAAAAATGGAAAAAAAACTGACGACATCAACACCCTTCATATCGGTATGTGTATGTGTGTGCGTGTTTGTGTGCAAGTGTAGAAGAAAAAAAAACAAGCAAATCTACACCAAAGACCGCTATCACTGTCCTGCTGACATTTAAGTGGTTTAAGGCGATAAAATGGCTGTAATGACATAATACACAACAATATCCACAAATTCCCAACACCATTTCCTTTATTTCTACGAACTTATAGGTGGCTAACGGTAAAGAAGGTTTTTTTTTTCTTTCATAACTATCCTCCAAAAATTCCACCCAAAAGAAAAAAACAAAAGAAAAACTCAATATATTTTCCATTTTCGTTTGTTGCATTAATTTTTTTTTTTCGTATTTCTTTTTCTGTCGGTTTTAATGCCACCACATAAATTACAAATCGTACAACCTATTAAAAATACGTTCCTTATTTTTCTCATTTCCCCTCATTCTGACTAAGCACTGGTGTATTTACGCAAATTCTATCTGTTTTGGTATGAGAAGTTGTAAAGAAGAAGAAGCAAAAATCAATCGATATCATTGCGATGTTTATCTCAATTGAAGTATTGCCTGGATTTACTAACAGCACCAACATTACAACGCCAATACCAATAACATTACAATTGTGAAAAACTAAATATCCGCAGCCAGTTGTCAGTCGTACCAGCATTTTTAGCGCAAACATTATTACCGTATTAACTAGAGTACTGTAGGGCGAAAGCCCGTATTAACCAAAAATTCTGAAAATTAAATCGTGTTATACCACCACCTTCAGCTCCTATTATCTATTTTGTCTTAGCAACCATGATAAAATTAGATTGGACTTTATGTTATTACCGACAACTTATAATTATACCATAGCCAATAACCCAGCAACATACTGCAGAACCATACATAGATAACAGAAAAAAATTAAAATAGAGCGGCATTTGAACGACTGCAGTTTGTATTAAAAAGCTCACATACGACCTTCATCAATAAGTTTTCGGAATAACCCCCGTGTAGCGATCCTATCATTCCGATTTTAATATTTTTTTTTTTTTTTTTTTTGTTAAGTTGGTACATATATCTCTGTGTGTGTTGGCGATTTTTTACAATTTTAGAAACGGCTGCTGAAACGCGTTCCCCATAATGGTGTTTTAACTCGATCGAACAGAAAGAAGACATAGGGAGCCTAATCAGGTGAATTCGGTGGCTGTTAGATGGTGTTTGTTGCATTTTTCGTCAAAAAATTTCGAAATTCACGAGTTTTCTACCCACAATTCTGGTCTCTTTCGGTGGATTGCTTCACGCATACGTCTCATAACGCCCAAATAATACTCTTTGTTTACTGTCTGGCCTTCGGGCAAAAATTCATGATCCACTACACCGTTGTAATCCCTGAAAGCCGTGAACATTGCCTTTCTCTTCTTCTTTTCCAGTCATAATCCTCGCAAATCATGTCTTTTGCGACCTCAACAAGGTCTCTTTTTGCATGAAATTTGGTACCAACTTTGCTGCTACACGACGGAAATTCAAATCATTAACTATAAGAAATGTTCAAGCCCTCCGCTATCTCTCTGATGGTTAATTTGCAATTATTGACCAACATTTCGATGGTCTGCCACCGCGTTCATCGTTCGATTGGTTCACGACTCTTTTTGAACCGCTCGTGCCACTGGTAAACGCTCGTTTTCATTAGAGAATCATTGCCGAAACACTTTTCTAACATTTCCAACGTTCGCGCACCACTAAATCCGGTTCTTACGCCAAAGTTAAGACAAGCTCATTGCTGCAAATTTAAACACATTTCTAAAATTGTAAAAAATTGCCAACACACATAGAAATAGATGTACTCTTGGCTGCGTAGCTTTAGCAAATATCAAGCTATGAATCTAAGATTTAGCGGGAATATCAACGAAAGATTTACCAACATAAAAAAAACTCAAATTGGAACCATGAGACCGTCACACGGGGGCTATTCCATGTGTTTTCTGATCAAGGTGGTATGATAGATTTATGCTTAAATGGATTTCTTAATTCCCAGACTACAACCAGCCAAAGTCCTTAGTTTACTTTAACAGCTTATATACACAATTGTAAAGTTGTAAAGTACGAGGCGCAGCCTTTTCTACTCCTCAGATACTTTCCATATAATGAGTACTTTTTATCTTGAAAATACATTAAAAAAATATAAATTTTTTAGTTAAGACACCACCGTGCAAAGACATCTATTTAAAGTAAGAAAAAACATACACAAATTTTCTTATTCCATTTCATTTCAGAAGCGTTACAGATAGACACTCATTTGCAAAAATAAACGCTGATTTCTTTTATTTTTTCTCTTTTATTTCACTGCCTCTGTCTTAATGTTTGTTTGTTTTGTTTTAATCTACAAGTGGGTGAGTGAGTGTAAAAGGAAAAAAGTTTATCTTCATCGATTTCCCAACTATAGATTTCAGTGGGTATAATCGGGAGTTTGGGTTATAAATAATGTCCGTTTGTACTTTTAAACGACTTCCTTTTATATGATGTTTTTATTTTTATTTATATTTTTTGTTATTGTAATACTAAATTGTTTCAACGCCAATACATAATAACAGCCACACCTCCATTTACACTGGTTTAGGCTACAAAATGTTACAATTCCTTAGCAATAGTACGACCAGTTGTTTAAGGAATAAAATTGGAGGGAGGCTTTGTTGTTGTGGTATGTGGCGTCAAAGATAAAAATCTTCAATTTTTATTCTTCTGGAGTTTTTCTTTTCTTTGTATAGGGGAGGGCGGTATGTATTAAAAACGATAAAAAAAAATTGCTAAATTAACGAGTGAACCAAGCTGTTTAAACACGAATCAGACAGTTTCTTTAAGCTCTGAATATGGAAAGTTTCATATGGTCTGATATGGACTTATCTAAACTGGATAAAATAGGAGGCTTTGTTTTATAGAGACTTGTGTCATCGAACACAGTATGTGTTTCAATTATGTTTGGAAGCTCCTCAGTAACTAAATATTCAAAAGCCCTTGGACTCATCTTAAAAGCAAGTTCGCATAGTATCACACTTACTGAAGTCAAGACAAGAAAGTGCGGGATTAGAGCCACACAATATTTAGTTAGCTGAGTACTGTATAATCTATAACGAGCCATTTCAGATATTGAATTGAAGACCTAAATACTAAATCTAAGAATACATATAAGACTTCATGCTGCAGAGTGAATCTGTTCTGATAGCCAGAAAGCAATCAGATCTCTTTCGGTTGTGACCTTCAACTCTAAGCTGGTCAGTGACCATGAACACGGGTAACTATGCTACTTATGAGCTCGCTAAGGCAGGTAAACTTATTCCGGACATTAATCCTCACTTAAGGGTGGGTGTGCCTTTTATCTCCGTTAAGCTTGCGATCAAGCGAAGGTATATTGGGCGCAGAAAGAGCCTGGGCAGAATGTGACTTTATTACCAGACTTACCTGGCCCGTGTTGGATATGAAGTGTACCAATCAACTGTTCAAACTTGTAGAGCATATCCTACATTGTCTTCATCCTCACCGGCTATTGCGTCATGGGCAGGCACGCACAGAAGCTGCGCTACCTGCAAATGATTATTCTCATGGATGTGGATTGCCTGAAGAGCAGGAGACCGTGATCCACTTTATCTGCCAGTGTCCGCTTCTTGCACGGCAGAGACTTCTCACACTGGGCTCTCTCTTTCTCGATGGTTTATCTGAGCTATCGATCCTTAACATCGGATCAATAGCCAGGTTCATTAGACTGTCGTGCTGGTTTCCGATTTAATCTAGGGAACTGCTTCTGTGCAGTATCTCTGTTTGATCACCAGCACTCTGATGAATAGAGCAGGTATAACGCTTTATGTGGTACCACAACGGGCCGCTATACGTGCTCAAGTGTGCCTGGTTTCGCGAAGCTGCCACTCCCTCCTATCCTATACATATAAGACCATATTAAAATTCAAATTATTTTATTTGCAAGGAGGCAGACCTTATGGACTCCCACCGAAAGCCATAATGTGGACTTATACAGCTATAGTCAGGCCAATACTTTTTTAGTATTGTAGTTTAGTGGAGATTTCTGCATAAGAAGTACATACTGAACTAAATGAAACAAAGTTCGGCACTGATTGGTGTTAGAGGAGCATTTTGTACAACGCTAGGTATGGCACTCAGTGTCATTATGAAAATTTGTACTCCTGATATCATGGTCGAATCAACTGCTTCTAATTAGGGAATTAGGGAATGTGGTCTAAAATTATCGAAGGATTGACTTGTCTTCCTTGAGAACGGACTACTGTATTCCGTACTTATTAGCAGTGACCAATCTGAGGACATTTATTCCAAATAGAAAGACCTGGAAAAAGTCATTAAAGGGGACACGGAATGTATCCGATTTTTCACGGTTGGGTTAAAGCTGGATGGTGGAGTATTCTACAGGCTGCCAGATTATTAAGGGATAGTGTTACAATAGTCCGGATAGCCTGCATTTATACAGATAGCCAGTTCGCTATTAAATCCTTATGGATTGTGTTCAATGAGTCTCTGACGGTAAAAAAATGTTACTCATCACTAGGTATGATGGCTGAGTACTTCGATATCAATTTTATTTAGGCACCGGTTTACAGTGTCATTCCGGACAATTATGTGGCAGATTGTATGGCTAGACAAAGCACTGTGGCTCGTAATCTTTCGGTGAGTTTGAAGTTTGATATATCGCTAATATATTTGACGAGAAGTGGAGACAAACTGCGACTTTTAGAAAAGCTAGAACTCTCTAACCGAAGGTGAATAAGAAGAGGTCTAGGCAACTACTTAACTTGCCGAGAGGCAAAATATCTGTGTAAAAGAAGCACTTACAGTTCATTGTCTAACTGGGAGACACGCCTTAGATTGGGACATAGGGACTCCGTCCTTTGTTCTGTCCGGAGGAAGAAGAGGACTACAAACCATCTTTTGAAAATCGCGGGACTTAGGTTCAATATATTCGGTGGGTATATAGTTAGTATTCAGACTCTACAAGAAATTCCTTTAGGGTAGATTGGCAAGTTCATAGAGGAGGTGAAGCTATGGGTATCACAATGGGCTGAATCGAGCCTAAGTGTGATAGACGTTTGTCCTGCGGTCGCTCTTAACCTAACCCAACCTAACTTAAATTATTTGCATTTTCCCAAAAAAATAAATAAATAAATAAATAAATAAATAATAATAAAAATTTAAAAGAAACACAATCTAATGGTTCACCCTTTACACTGAATACTGTTTATGTTTCTAAAAACTCAAGTTTTATTCTGTTTTCCGTATTTTGGCAAGTGAATCGGAATATTGCAAAGTATCGAAGAGAATTTTTGTTTTCTTACGAAATCGAAGAAAACCGCAACGAAATGTATTCTGTACGTTAAAACAAGGGTCCAAAACATAAAAACAAAAAGAAAACAAAAAGAAAGAACAACTTAACGAAAAATGTATTTTTTCTTCAATAAATCGTTATCGATGTGGCGAATGGAAATGAAAATTCTCATTTATTAGTGGTTGATTGCTTTTATTTTATTTTTTTTTTCTGCAGTCTTATAAACGTAGTATTGGACTCCTTTAGTCATTTATTTCTTTATTTCAAATCGTTGGCTGTAAGCGATAGGCGTAAGTGTTGTAGCATCTTGTCAAACTGTCGCTAAAGAGGTTCTGTTAAGATAAATGACTCTTTCGCTTTTAAATCCCCAAAGACACGTAATCAGTGTGGCCATGTTAGCTCTTTTAGAGCGAAATTCAGCTTTAAAATTTTTCATTTACATTTTATCCTTTTTTTTGAAAAATACATTTTATCTTTTTCTAGCCTTTACTCTAATAAAATAAAAATATACGATAAAATTAAAACATAAGTATATATGTATGTAGCAACCGTATAAAATCATCGCAAACATTGTAAAATCTGACATCAACAAGCAGTAAAAATATTGCATCACAGAAACAAGTTTTTGAAGCTCTCACTGTAGTTTTAGTTCTCATAGAAAAGATGATCGCATGTTTTTTGTAGTGGTATAGAACTTTAAGTTGGCATTACTTTTCAAGATGGCGACCGATTTAACAGCTGTCAAATGATTTATTCTCAGTTTGGTTTGGCAATTCATCTTGAATAGACTCACGCCCGGCGTAGATTCATCGAATGGGCCCAAAACGAGATTACCGTTGTTCCCGATTTTCATAAGCGAATTTTGTTTAGCGATGAAGCGCACTTCTGGTTGAATGGCTACGTCAACAAACAAAACTGCCGCATTCGGAGTGATGGTAAACCCCAAGTGTATGTGGAAACACCGTTAGATCCAGAAAAACTTCCTGTTTGGTACGCTTTATGGGCTGGTGGAATAATTGGTCCGCACTTTTACAAAACGATGGTGGCCAGAACGTAACAGTCAATGGTGATCGGTATAGAGACATGATTACTAACTTTTTCATTTCTGAATTGAATAACCATGATGTCCAGAAGATGTGGTTTCAACAAGACGGCGCAACATGTCACACAGCTCATGCCACAATAGATTTATTGAAAGACACGTATGGTGGCCGCCTAATTTCACGTTTGGACCTGTGAATTGGCCTCCAAGATCTTGTGATTTAACACCGTCAGACTACTTTCTGTGGGGCTATGTAAAGTCATTGGTCTGTGCGGTAAAGCCACAAACGCTTGAGCATTTGGAAGACAACATTCGCCGTGTTATTGCTGATATATGGCCATAAATGTTGGAAAAAGTCATGGAAAATTGGACGTCCAGATTGAACTACATCCGCACCAGTCGTGGTGGTCATATGCCAGAAATCATATTTAAAATGTAATACCACAAGATTACCTTTCGGATAAATAAAATTCATGTCAATCGAATAATCCATCGTTGTTTTATTGCAACTTAAAGTTCTATACCTCTATAAAAAACACCCCTTATAAGCAAACAAATAATGATTATGATTATTGATTTGTTTTCACCGATTAATGTTTCAGAAGGTTTCACTACCTTCGTTATTCTTGTTTTGTTCATTTTCTATTGAGAACATGACAAACTCTGACCTGTTATCAATTAACAATCAAACTCCCATACCGCATTGAAACACCCAGCAACAATTCCATAAGGTGCCTTCCCAGGACCCTTAACCTCAGCCTCGATAGCGCCGGACATTTCAGGAGCATATGTCTCGAGGTTATTGCCTCCACCTCATAGCAATAGCTTCAAAAGGTTGATCTACTATTCTCAAGACAGACCTCATGGCTGCCAACAAGGCAATGGACCGAGAGCATACCCACCACAGCCAAAATTCTCCGTCTTGATAGGTTCACCAGCTAACTAGACCTTCTTCAATCAACCATCGGCCACAGCTCTCTTGCATGCCCGCAGGAAGAAATCTGTTTCCTAATTCTGGAGAACATATTGCTAGTCCAGAACCTAATATACAAGTAGAGATAGGCATACTTTCTTGGTTTCTGGAGCGTGATGGGGAATAAGGCTACTGATGAGCTGGCAATATCAGGCGCTGCCAAATGTTTTAAACTACATTTGCCAGTGTCTATCAGACGCTCGCTTGGGTTCTTCGTGAGCTTAGTGGAGGAGGAGTGGATCTTTAATCTGAGAAGGGTGTCCTTCCACATTATGATCGGTTTTCTGATTGGGCACTGCACTCGAAGAGAGAAGACTGGGCCATGGAAACGGCACCCTGAGATTTTAACGAGTATGAGGCAGTATGGGGAGTAAAAGACCATTAAACATATTCTTTATTTCTTCCCGCCTCTCTAGAGGCGCAGGCTGACGTTAATAGGCTAGGGTTTCTTCAGTGGTCTAGGTGAGGTTGAGTCAGCCCAGAGCTGTGATCTGGAAAGTTTTCTATCAGGCATCAAGCCAGCTGATAGGTGAGCCAGGCTTTCAGGGTGTTCTACTTTTTCCTACGGTATCATACTTCCTCGTCTTCTTCTTCTCTTTATTTCTCCCTTTTCTTCTTTTTTCCCTTTTTCTTTCCTGTTTTTATTTCTATCTTTAAAAGTCTTTTCACAATGAACCTTTCTAGTATCTGGGTGGAGTGTGGTTGCACTGCCTAACACTCACTTTTGCTGGAAGAACGTGTGCCGTCGTGCCCCGTCTGGCCAGTTCAGATATGAGGCAGATATCGAAATTTTTCGCCAATACAATTACTGACAAGTGGCATTCCCACACCGTCCGGGAGTGAGCGAACATAGATTCCATAGATTCCAAATATCATAAGAGTGGGTTATGGTCGCAAGCGCGTCATGTCTCCCGCTAGCGAATTCTGCCAGGACGTTCTCCCAGGGATAAGCGTCCTGTACCTAGCAACTATGGTGTAATAATCCATTCTCTTAGGAATAACACCGACCTGTCTCAAAATACCGGCATTTCGCGTACAGTGAGAGATCCTAAGACGTGATTCCTTTATCACCAGCATTGGAGCTCAGGCCATATATTTCGCCGTGATATCTGGCAGCCAGAAATTGAGAAAACTTTCGCTGGCCTCCGTGGGCCCGCTATGCTACACAGACCCCAAACAGAGCTGGCCGTTGAACCAATTTCTTCAGCATATTACTTTTCTACAACGATCTCCGCCACACAGTGACCCCAAGTAAGGTATAGACCTAACTGTAGTGATATAGATCCACATCATAGATGACAGGGAGAGTCGCCAGCACAGTAAAGTGCAACCGATGATTTCTTCGGTCCTTTCTCAATTTCAGGCCTCCGAGAGAGATACCTATTCAGAATGATTGAATGATTTTGAATGATTGTCTTAGTAAAATTGAGACACCACTTCCACACTATGCTCAGATAGTAAGTTGTAAGTTCACTGATTGAACTCAGATATATGTATAACCCGAGTAATAGTGAAAGGATCGTCCGCGTAGTCAACAATCTGGCATCCCTCACGTTTCAGTTCTACCAGCAGCGTGTTCACTGTAATAAGCCATAGAAAGGCAGAGATCATCCCACCTTGAGATGTGACCCTACAAATAGATATGGTCCTGCTTTTGACTGTCCCTCCCCGTTTTGCGCTGATGGTTCTTTCCTCTAGTAATCGCCTAACAAAGGAGACAATATATTCCTCAACGTCAAGGATACGCAGGCCACTACCACGGCGCAAGGAAGAATATTATTGAATTTCACCTCACTGTCAAGAAACATGCCAATGGCAAATTCCTTAGTTTAAACAGACCTCGCCCTGACAGGTCCTGCAAGTTGCGCGTCAGAAAGTAACTCCTTAGGAGTACTGCTTATTACGTGAAGATACAACAGTCTTTCGAAAATCCTCAGTACAAAAGATGAAAGACTGATCGGTCTAAAGTTTCTAGCCTTAACACAGGAGCATCTTCCCGCTTTAGGAATAAACACGACCTTATCATTATCATCATACCGACCAGGCTCTATTGCAAGATATTGCGATCCATGAGATCTATTGTGCCCCTGACTAGACAACCTTTTTCCCTTAACATAGTTTGGAAAGGTAGCCAAAAGCAAGGCGGTACCTGAATATATCCTCCAGCCAGCCACATATGTATACTCCTCTGTAGCTGGTATAATGCTATCAGGGTTCGTCGATTCACAGGGTTTAAAAGCCAACTTTTTGAGGCTGACAATGGAACCTTATGTTATTCAACTAAAAAAAATATTATGTTGGAAACAAATTTAAAAATTTAACTGCATTTTTTAGTTCAAAAGAAAACTTGTTTGGCTTTTTTAGCTTTATTTTAAACTGGTCACACTGCACTCCATTAAGAAATAGTTAAGGAAAGGCAGAAAGAGGAAGAGTGAGTAACAGCGTAAAGGCTTAGTTTCTGTTTGTAAGCTTTTAAATGAATTTTCAACGGAAATTTTAATATCCGCCTATTCATATACATATGCTCATACGAGTATGTTTTACCAGAGTTCAGAAAAACACCTCAGGATGTTCCATAATAATAATCAATTATTTATCTTGAGATTTGCTCTCTATAAAATATAAATTTCAAATAATTTCCTAATAAACATTCATTTGGCATACAAGTAACACGTATTCAGCATCAATAACACTCCATTTGCATACCATTTTCATGAGAATATAGAGAACGGAAGTGAGGCATAAACGAATTAATTTGATACTATAGGAGAAGATGGAATAAAGAATTTAAACTTGAGTATAATTTCTAGTAATTGGCAGTTTGTGTATTTGAAAATCTAAATCATTAGCTCCTTAAAAATCATATATAACATAAAAGAATATGGCACTCAAATGACCCATATCACTGTTTAATATGCACTTAACTTTTTAATGTCAAACATATTCGAAAAATCAAGATAATCCGTAGAAGATTTCATGTAGATGTTTTACGAACGAAGTCATTAAAGGACTTCGGGTTTCTATCAAAGTTTGACCTGACTCTATCCATTAATCCTACCATAATCAGCACGACCCCGATTTCGCAAACCACCTAAATAACCGCGATTTTTTATTTCACAAGCTTGCCAGTCAAGCTGAATTCCTTGGAAGATCAGAACGCTTCTAACCATGGTATACAAATGGTACTCACTTATCAAAGCATTGAAATAATACCTCTTAAAAACGTCAATAATCGTATCAATCGTCATAGCTGTAAGCGTCGTTATATCAAAAGCTTATTTACTTTCATCGATTTGTAGCGACATAACCATAAAAAACTGTGTTATTTGTTGTAAAATGCAAAAAAAAAGTCCAAAAACATGTTTATCTACCAATCAGTTTATGGTAATGGCTAAAAATCGTAATTGAATTGATATCTATGGTTACGGTTATGGTGCTATGTTATGCAACCACTAATAAAATAAAGTTTATGCCATAAGATTGGTTTCGAAAAGTTTTTTATGGTTACGGCTATGTCGTTACGTTAAGTCACGCTAATTAAGGTTAGGTTAGGAAGGCGTGCCAGCTTTGCTAAGTCAAGGCACACTTGAGTACATATAGCGGCCCGTTGCTATACTACATAAAAAGCGATGCCACTGTGCTAGTCGCCAAGTCAAGATTAACCGGTCTTGACAGTCAGCCAGAGGCCTCACCTAGAAGGACAATACCGCAAATCAAGTCAGAAGCCAGCCCGACAATCTAAAGAACCTGGCTATTTAACTGATATTAATGGTCGATAGTTACGATAAGCTATTGAGAAAAAGCAAGTGAGCTAAGTGGGTTTAACAATCTACGTCGAGTTAGAGATGGACACTGGCAAATGAAGTGTGCCACACCTTCCTCCTCCTCATTCGATCTACAACCTCGATAGAAATCATTCGCCGGAAAGCGATGCCCAGTGAGGTTACACACAGTAGAGGAAATGCTCGCACGATCCAATTTAAACAACTGATTGGTGAGCCTACCATCCAAACTAAGCAAGGTGAGTCTAGCAATGCAGCAAAATTCAACCTCGGCCCAGGATCTGTCAGCGTTCAATAAGAACCCACACACCAACCAGGTAGATGGCTATCTGGAAGGAGTGTGCCCACCTTAGCAAGCTTATCAGCTATAGAATGACACTGTGACCAGGGACCCAAATGAGAAGGACACAAAACTGTCATGATAAGGGCAGCGATTCTTAAAGAAATCACGACAGTCCCTAACCAGCCTAGAGAAAGAAAGTTACACCCGCTTGGCTATTAGAGAATCATCAGCCGTCTGAGCACTGCCCCTCCTAATCAATTCCGCAGCATGATAAATAGCCATCACTTCGGCTTAAAACACGCAACAGTAGTCCGCAAGACAGAGAGACATTCTTGGAGAGACTTTTGGAAAAAATTTCTCTGTCCACTCTGTTCCTACATTTAGAGCCGGGATTGACCGAGCCAGATGCTTAGTAGTCTCTCCTTGGGATCAAATGAAATCGACCTACAGCACCGGCCCGGATAGAACATAGTCAACATCATCCAGGACTCAGGGTTCCCCAGATAGATTCGAAGAGTGGCCCAAGACACGTCTAAATTAACTATTACTCTTATAAAAAGTTCAGTTAACGATCTTGATAGCAGCGATAGTAGAAAAATTAAAGCCCTTTTTTTATAAATTAAGCAGCAGAGTAGGAAGAGTGCTTGAACTGAATTTGTTCATAAAGAACGATTCTTTTTGTGAGCCGAAGAAGAAACCGTGAGAAGAATCAAAGACAAAAGAATTTAAAAATAAAATTCGGAACGCAGACTGAGCGAAAAACATAAAAACGAGTTGAAAACGAGCAATTCTTTTTAGTATATGTTGTTTGTGTAATATTAAACATGCATGTGTGTGATACCTATTAGTCGCTACACACAAAATATACATACATACATACACAATACATACACAATACGAATGCATGGTATTACGCATGTAATCTTACACAAACAACATGCTATGAAATTAATTGCTGGTCTTTGATTCATTTTTGCTCATTTTTAATTCGTTCGTAGTTAAAGCAACGCTCGTAAGCATAAATTTTAATAAATTTAAAGTTGAAGAGGAATATCTTAAAAAATAATTCTTTGTTTATATTCCTTATTAAGAGGATAAAAAAATGCTAACAATTTCGCTCGCAACACGATAACTCTTCACCAGAAAATGCTAAAATGTGAAATTAATATTCTCTTCTTAAGCACCCGCAATATCTTCATTTTGTATCTGATTTGCTTTTCTTGAACATATCTATTAAGAAATCCTTCTAAAGGACATTTCAAAATATTCGTTCAAAATTAAGCTTTTTTGTGAAAGTTATATAATTTAAAAATTCCAACCTTTTGAGTTATTCAGTAGACCTTCCAGATGGTACAGATTCTGTCTGAGAATTATTTTAAATAACTGTAATGATGTCATTACAATGATAGTCAATTGCCACTGAAAACAACAACCAGTCGTTTTGAATATTCGACCAATAGATTAAAGCCACTGCTCATAACATTTGCATAAGAACTCAAAAGTTTTTCTCTGTATTTTATACCCGTACATTCCATTCTCTAAATACCATATTCTATGGCAGCCTTCTAAAAAATAAACTCTTATACACTTATAAACTCCTAATTGGCTGTGATAGCACCCGAGGGAGTTGTAATGTTGTCAGTGACAGTCGGACATGCTTAAATAAAAATACAAAAATAACACCAACAACAAACATATAAAACGATACATAAAAATATTCAAAAAGCAAAATAAGCAAGAAGAGTGAGGAGATAAAAAGGGAAAATATAAGAAACATGATCTCTTTACAAGCACCCATCCACATGCACACATACACACATGCATACACACATACATACACATGTGAATGTGTTTGCTGGGGATATTACCGGAGAGTGAGTTGTTAGTAAAACTGACCAGCATCCTTTACAATTTCGCATACACACACGCACACACACACTTTTACGGTTATGTTAGTGGATACGATACTGATGAAGGGTTAAGACTAATAAAACTAAACCAGTTACAGAATTCATTACATTACTCTGCTGCTGTGGTGGCATTATTTGTACATTTGATTTCATTTTTATATGCTCGAACATGTTTTGTATCATTATCAGCGTAATCATCGTTTTATTCGTTATTTTCTTTTTATTTTGGTTAACTGGGGTCTTTCTTCTCTTTCGGGTCTTCTTTAACAAACCTTTTTAACTAATGGTTGATGATGGTCTAAACATGATTATTTTCTGGTGTTTGTCGTAAATACTCGCATATTTCTGTGGGTTTATTTGCGTTTCCAGCGGGAGAGTTTATTATTTGCCTTGATTTTTATTTTATTCTCTGTAATACATTTGCGGGTTTTCCATTTTAATGGCCAACAACAGCAACAACAACAACAGCAACAACGACAACAAGAAATATCTAAAATATTTAGTTGATTTTAGAAAATGTTTACGCTTTCGTTTATCGCTTTTATCTTTCCTTTTTTGTATATTTATTAAGTCGAGGCTAATCGCTTTACACGCTTGAATAAAAGCAGAAGAAAAAAAGAAGTTTAGCATCCGTTTAATGCGTTAACAAATTTGGGAAAATGTTTTTGTGGTCAAATAAATTAAAAAGCCCGGTTAAATGTTAAAACATAATGTTTTTAAGTCATTTAAGTCATTATTTTGTTGACAAAGAATAATGATATTTTCGTGTTTGTTTCAATTTTTTTTGTCTTCCTCTTTCCTCATGCTGGAAATGGATTATCTCAAAACAGATGATGCACCTAATCTATCTAAGCATTAACGAGGATTCCCCGACTTTGTTTGCATAAGTTCAGAATCGCGCAGCTTGTGCTTTAAAACAAATTAAACGACAACGACATATGAATTAAGAATTTAGCAGTCGCATGGTGACATTTCTAATACTTCTCGTTTGAATCCAGTTCTTAGGGGATGACCATTACAAGCAGAATGCATTGTGCAGGTACTAGGTTGTGGGAAGGAGTAGTGCTTATAGACGTTTGATTTGAATTTACTCATATCGTAAATGGCAGGAAAAACTTTCGAAGGAAGACTATTCTATTGTGCGATACACTAGAAAATCAACTACAAAGGGATGCGTTCTACGAGAAATAAGTGTACTACGTAAGAATAAATAATTATTAGGAATTAATTTCTTAATTTCGGCAGAACACATTCCGTGTTTTAGTGCCGATAGAACGATGAAACACACGCCACATTGCGACGATGCTCTAATGAATCGATAGAGTTGGCTATCCTACTGTCATTAATAAGCAAATAGACCTTGAATTCTGATGTCCAGAACATCAAGAGCATCTGACTCCTTGATATCTATGATGCAGTACCCATGCTCACAGATGACACCACAACATTGAGTCTTTCGAGCACGACCCCACTCAGAGATTCTCGCCAAGTCGGTTGTGAGCAGGGTTAGCTACCCACTGGGTAATCCACTTAAACCCACCCAGGTTTTGTTGGGTATTATATTTAAAAAAAACTTGGGTGGGATTTTTATTTCAAGGTTTTCGTAGTTTATTTACAACAAAAATACGTGAAATTTATGTATTGGGCTTACAAATTAATTCGATCCGTTTTTTTTTTTTTTTTTTTGGTTAAAAAAAGATAACGAATTAACAAATTTATCAGAATAAAAATTTAACAAGTCACTGCTTACATTTTTTTCACACCTCTGAACCTTTTTCCGAAATCTGTCTCAGAAAAACTTTCTGCGCGTTAAGGAAAACCAAATTTGAAGCCGATTTTATATTTCATTAAACAAAGTGATTCGGTGACACGCCAAAAGATATTGTATCTATCGCAACAATGTTCGGAGAATACGGCAAGTGTGGCAAGATATATCATTTGATCGTTTCTAACAATTATTTGGCACTTTTTGCGAAGTGCGGCGAGAGTTCTCAAGCAAAAGAATAACTTAATCATGCCTGGCTTTATATTCCGGTCGCATTGCTCATAAAGTACGATTGAAACAAAGTAATAACCAGCAAGTTTTGGCAGCTCATTGTACACATGGCGCCCTTGATCCCACCAAAAAACGATATATATTGTCGAATCGGACGAAACTTGGAAGCAGTTATAAAACCCAATAAAACCCGGTGGGTTGGGCTTAAAAAAAATCAGGTTTTTGCCAACCCTGTGTCGGGTTACCATTTCGCCCGAATCTCCAAGAGGCTCGACATATAATAAAAACATAAAATGACAAATATTGCTAACATCTACGAAAGAGTTGATAGGTTTGGAAGTGAGAAGGAGAAAGCCGTTAAGAAATATTAAATATAAATTGGGATAAAAAGGGATACTTGCGGTCCCGCTGAATTTATTCTGAACTCGTCGAATGAGATCATATCCATAACCACTCTTAAAGAGCGATCTCTGAAAAAGCTCGATATAAATCGAGAGAAGCGACTATCAACACCAAAAGCCGTAAGCTTCGACACGAGCGCCTCATGCCAAACTCTATCAAACGTGTTGGAAATATTCAGAGCCACAACTTTGCTCTCACCAAAACCCTGAATGGATGTGATCCATCTCTCGAAAAGTACTGCCAGCAGGTCGCCAGTAGAACTGCCCTTGCTGAAGCCGTACTGACAATCGTGTAGCAAATCGTTGGACTTTAAATACCACACAAGGTGGTGGATTATCACACTCTGCACTACTACTAATTAATTTTTGCTCTCCTTTGCCACTATAATTTAAAATACAACATAAAAACAATACGTGGCACTAGCATTTCTTCAAAGAAGTGTAAAAAGATAGCCGGGTACCTTGTCGAAAAGTTAAGGGTGTCGAAAGTGGAAGAAAGTCGATACGCTACGTTTGTCTGAATGTATTTATTAATTGTTCTTAAAGCTGTAAAAACCCATAAAATATTAAAAGTTAGGAACTCTCAAGAAGTTTCAAGTATGACATTTATCAACTTGTACAAAAAAAATTCAGTTTCTAAACTCAATACAGGTATTTTATCAGGGTTAATAACATCAATAAACAAATAAAACTGGCCCTAATTAGCAATGAAAACTACACGAGAACGATGTTAGGTACAGTGATGTGAAATTTTAAATTGAAAAAAAGAATTAAAAAGTAAAATACTAGTAATGTGTTTCCGCCCGGGATCGAACCGGGGGCCTTCCGCGTGTTAGGCGGATGTGATAACCACTACACCACGGAAACTATATCTATCGGGCGATTTTTGTAACAATAATTGATAATATACATATACTATCAGTCCCAAAATTATGTCAAAATGTGTCTACTATTCTTTGAAATTTAGCTTACAGAGATCATATTTCAGTCTTTTAAAATACGATGAATTTAAATATCTTATATTTTTTTAAGACTGTATTTACGATTTTACAAAATCCATAAAAAACACAATAAAATTTTTACAATAACTAAAGTTACCGAAAACATGGGTTTTTACCCGTAACTCAAAATTTTGAAGGTATTACGAAAATTTCTAATTTAGATTCTAATTGTGCTCGATAGCACTTATCAGAAAAATGGTATCACTTCTGCGTCTTTTTTTTTTTTTTTTTGTTTTATAACTTTAGTTGTTGTCAGTGTTGCCACAACTTCGAATTTTTTGTAAATCCAAATTTTAAGCCAAAAACATTAAAATATCATTTTATATACATATAGATTTTATGGCAGTATTGACTGAATATAGATAGATTGGTCAAAAAAACTTGGTATAGAAATTGATGAGGCCCATTCTCCTATTTGTGCTGAACAGTTTAACTATGTATTAACAAACTTTTCACACTAGAAATATCGTTCTCTCGTATGATGACATTTGGTTTTTATTTGTGAATAAGTTTACTAACAGATATCTTAATCATTAAAAATCCGAACGAAACAATAACGGTAAACTAAAATATGTCTGACATTTATTCTCTCTCATCCACTGAACGAAATAGTATAAGCAACGAAATTTTTTTTGCTTTGATTGCCTACAAAAGCTTATTCTGAATACGTTCTCCGATCTCAAACTACGAGAGATTATTTATGCAGTTCAGAAGTGAAGATTTTGACACGAAAACGAAAGACCGCCCAGGTCAGGCGAAAATGTGCGGAGAAGATGAGTTGAAGGCATTACTCTATGAACATTACTTCCAAACTCAAAAGACTACTCAAGCAAAACATTTAGAAGCAGCAGGATTGACCAAAAAGCAATGGAATTGAGTACCGTATAATTAATGCCGAGAGATGTTCAAAGGCGAAATTTCATGTTAGAAATTTTGCTGGAAAGTCTTAAAAAAAGTTGTAGCGGCATCCTATCGTTGCTGGCGATGAAAAATATATCAAATGTTTCAAGATCAGATGAAACTATTTTTAATCTAGACTATGCCCGTCTGACTACCATTTGTTTCGATGGCGTAATAAATGTTAAAAGAAATAGTTTCCTCATTCTTTTACTTCGAAAAAAATAACCAAAATTGAAAAAAAAGTACACATCTACACATCAAAGAAAAAAATAACCAATTTTGGATAAAAATAACTAAAACGGCAACACTGGTTGTCGTAAGAATTTTGTTGTTGTTTTATATTGATTTCGTAATGCCGTAAATACAGTCCTAAAAAATATATAAAATGTTTAAATTCATCGTATTTAAACTAAATTCCAGAAATTGTAAGTGTCTCTCCTTAGTTTTGGGACTGATAGTATGTTTTAAGCACAAAATAAATTCAAAATTATTCCAAACCTCTTCATTTTGTTATTCCAGAACTCTAAATATTTCTTAACAATTTTCACTATTACATATTTATCTTTTGGCCGTTTTAATTACATTTAAAGAAAAAAGATATGACCCAATGTTTCCGCCCGGGATCGAACCGGGGGCCTTCCGCGTGTTAGGCGGATGTGATAACCACTACACCACGGAAACACATAGTGCGGCGAAAGCTTTAAATCGAGTTGATACTGTTATTATTTAGAAATATAAAATAAATTTATACTAAAAGAAGGTTCAAGGAATATTTTTTTAATAGATAAAATTAATTTCTATATTTTTAATAAAAAACTTGCTTTTCACTTAATTTTTGACCTTTTAAAAGCTTCATAAATGAATGCCAGTAATTTGCCATTTTTAACTTTTGATTCTTCTCCTTTTTGTTTTGTTATTGTTTTTGTTTTGGTCATCAAAACAAATTTATATTAATGTAATTAGATTTTGGCGATTTCGTTTAACCCTCTTAAAACCATTAGCAAAGAAAAATAACAAAAACAACAGAAATAAACACTAAGAACAACAACACAGCAACAAAATTATATGAATTTTTCAAATTGAGTCTTTGTGTGTGTGGGTGACTTGTATTTGTATACCCATTCTCAAAATCTCTGAGCTCCTACTCTTTTATTGTTTTATGGAGAGCACTCAAGGAAAAGTTTAAGGAAAACACCACTACTACTACACACACAACAATACGTTGAAAAAAGCAACATTAGTAAAACAATAACAACAAAGTGTGTTGCTTACAAAAACAAAAAGTAAAGAAGGAGAGTAAATAAGAAACACAAAAAAAAACATAAAAAACTTTTGTTTTGTAAGTGCTTAGCAAAGCAGTTTTTTCTTATTCTGCCAAAACTTAATTTCTCGCTCTCTTTCCAGATTTTCTGATTTTTCGTCATCAAATGTCTATGCCATTAAAACCCCACCAAAAACGAAAAAAGTTTAAAAAAGGAGCATCAAAATAGAGAACAAAAATGAGAAAAAATACATAAAGGATACTTGAGCTAATGTTATTCTTGATTTCATTATTTTTTATTTAAAGTTTTTCTAAAACTCATACACCAACCAATAAAATGTTAGTCAAATGCAGTGAGAAAAACTTGTATAAAACACTTTATTATTTGCCACAAAATTTTTCGAGTGTTTTGGTTTTTTTGTTACATTCTTACGAAGGTAATGATAAAAGATAATGAAATGGCTGTAGGGATTTTAATGTTTTTTCTTCTTCTTCTTTTTGTTTTAATGTGTTTTGAGTTATTTTTTTGTAAAATAAAACTTTTTCCCCATTTTAATTGTAAACATTTTGTTGACATATTGTTGAGGAATTTTTATAACAATTAATAAAAATTATTATTTCTTTTGCACTCATAAACACACACCACGCTTATACATACATAAATATTATTTTTAATTTTAAGCAAAAACGATGAAAAAAATTTAGATGTTTTTTTTTGTTTTTATTCGTTCATATATCGCAAATTTATGATATTTTTCAATTAAAATCAAATTGTTTTCCTGTCTGCAATTTGTGTTGTTTTTTTTACTTTTTCTTTTTAATTTTAATGTTTTTCTGTTTATTTAGGACTTGAAGCATTATTTTCTATACAAAATGCAAAATTTTTCAATGATGATGATGATGAATAAGTGAAAATTTAACATTCGACTGTGAATTAAAAAATAAAGAATGAGTTATATACATATGTATATGTATGTATGTTGATAAGAACGTTATTAGTGAGAGGATCAGGTTATACGCGTATGTACACGTAGATATGTATGTATACATGTATGTCTTTGTATGGAGGTAGCAAAGGAGTTTTTGGTTTTGCGTTAAGTGGAATTAAATTTTATGTGAGAGAGAAATACCATCATTCGTTTAAAAGGTTTTCCAAATTGTTGTTCTTTTACTAAAACAAAAAAAAGAAATAATTCTTTCCTCGCACAGACTTACTTAAAAAGAATGCATTGATAACATTTTTACTGCTTAAAAAAGTTCTATACTATATTCTATACACAAAAGTTCTATACTTTGTAAAGGCAATCTTTTAAAAAATATGTACTATCGGCTGGCTACGTACGTATGACTGATATTTCTATTTCACTAATAAAATATCACTCATACGTACATATTTACGTAACAATGTGATCTACTGTTCTTTTGCCAAACGTAGAATCAAACATCGTTATGTGACTCAGGTCAGGTACCTCGGCATAGTTGTGGGAGAGCGTATGAGCTTCCAAGATCATCTCACCCATGTAAGGCATAGGCTGGCAGCAATTGTTGGAAAGGTTAGGCGCATATTGAAAAATGATTGGGGTCTCAGCAGGCGTGCCGTCCGTATCTTCGTTGCTTGTGCAGTGTATGGCGCATCTATGTGGTACAAAACGCTTATGTCTGTTGTTGGACAGCGCAAAATTCTCACGTGTCAGAGGATTGCACTCTTGGCATGTGTCCCAGTGTGTCGGACAGTCTCTACCGATGCTGTGCAAGTCATTGTTGGTGTACCACCGCTTGACTTGGAAGTAGTACGTCGAAGTATTGCTTTCAGGGTCAAGATGAAACTGCCACTTGAAACGAACGATTAGCTTTTTGCTTCGGAACTCGAGAATGGGAGAGATAGGTATAAAGCCCTTTGCAAAGGTGCCTCGTAGATAGTTAGCAGACGAGATGAATGAATTTATAAATTTATTTATGAATTTATTCCGGACGTTACGTTCATACAGGAACACCCTGACTTTGGCTTTGGCTTAAATCTGGGGGTCTTACTGACGGGGCATGGCTCTTTCAATGCATTTTTGCATCGGATTGGCCAAACTGAAACAGCTGACTGTCGGTGTGGGAGAGGGATTGAGGATTGGAGACATGTACTGACTTCATGCCCGGACTAGGATAACGTTAGGGACTTAGAGAGTATGGGTATTACTCATACTGGGGGATGTGGGATTTCAGTAGGGTATTCTTGGGCGACCGTACTTATGGTAGGCTGGGCGTTTTTGCCCTTAAGGTGTTTAGGCGTAAAAGGACGGCACTGTTAGCGAAGGTTGAATTCGCATCACCATCTTAGCGGTCTCCTGGCTAGCCTTTCTAGCTCGGTTTCCCGGTGGTGTGCTGATAGTTGGTGTGTTATGCTGCTTGTTGTTTGCTGCTTGCTGTTTGCTGCTTCCTGCTTTGCTGTTTGCAGTTTTTAGTGTGTTGCTGTCAACCATGGGTGTACTGTTTGCTGCTTTCTGCTTTGCTGTTTGCGGTTTAATTCGTAGCTGGGTGTTTTGTATTGTACTGGTTTATTCTTGACTGGTTGGGTTTTTATGTTGTGTATTGTGTCCGAGTTCTCCCGTGAGGGTGGCTGCGTTTATTGTTGTGTTGTTGATCATTTCTTGTTTGTTGTTTTTCATCATCATGGCCACCAGTCTGGAGTCGTTTAGGACTTTAAGTGGTAGTAGTATTTATATTACGAAGACTGACCGGAGGCTTAATTCCGGTACCACGAGTGTCGGGATCAACAGGCACCTCGTTTCCTGCCCGACTACGGTGAGACCCTCTTGTGGCAGCAGCATGGTGGTTGTGGTTTAGACCCAAATCTCGGGGAGAGCTATGTTGGCTCGGTGTGGAGTTACATTTTTAATCGGGTGCCATGATGCATAGATCGGTAGGAGTTCAGATAGTCTTCAACACCTCACTACGGTGGAGGTCAGTCATGTCCAAACAACATGACTTCGAATTGGTACTCACAGTTAATTGTAATTATATTCACTCGTGCATTGTCACCGTGGGGTTAGGTCCTAGGAGAGGTTCTTACGTTAATCAACTGATTCATTGTTCTTTTGTCATAGGCGCATACTAGGAAGTGACTGAGCAGGCGTGCCGTTCGCTAAGGACTAAGCTAACATAAGGGATTTAGCAATTATATATGAGGTTATGAATAACCTCGGACTTACGATTTAGAAATCTGTTTAAAAATTTGACGGAGTTAGTAAATTTTTTAGTAAAGAAACTTAATATCCGGTAATATTCAGCTAACTTATTAGCTTACTAGTGCATGAAGGTTCGAAACCCGGTTTTTACCCGTAACTCGATATTTTGGAGGTGTTTCGAAAATTCCAAAAACAGATCCGACAGTGCCTATTAGAAGAGTAGTATCACTTGCCAAGTATTTCTTTTTTTTTTTTTTTTGTTTTCGCACTGTGTTATTATTGAATAACGCTTTATTGCTTTCTACTCTTTAAAGCTTCTGTTTTACTTAATTTTTTTCTTTTTTGTTTTTGTGTCCTTTTGTGTTTTAAAAACAAATATGGATAAAAAAGTAACGAAAAACAAAACTACACCGTTCGCAATACCAAAAACACTTAAAAAATACAGCAACAGAAGGAAAAAGTATAAAAATCCAGGATAAAAATAAGAAATAAAAAAGAGAAATCAAGTGATATGATGATAAAAGTTTTATATTTAGCACCACATAAATCTTTTATGGTTTAACGAATATTTCATTTTTTGATTTATATGTAATAGGTACACAATGATTGCCACCACCATAAACTTTGTTGATAATTTTGAAAATGTTTTATTTTGATTTAAATATAATCGATAAGCCGAACGTACATATTTACAAAAGTAAAAAGAAAGAGGTCTTTTTCTCCTCGATTAAGTGAAACTTTCTAATTAATTTATAAAAATAATTGCTGAAAACAAAAATTGTTGATTCAACACATTTCAAAGGCGCAGAAATTGAAAGCAACTGTAGTTAATGGTTCGCCATGATTTTTGACTAGCCATTGGATTTCAGACTTTATTTAATTATTATTTTTATCTTTTATTATTTATTTGATATTGTTTCGAAAATTTGAAATGGGTCAATATGAATGGGATAATTTAGCAACTGACTATAATTTATAAAAGAGACAGCAAAAGAAAAAATTCTATTAAAAAGACAAAGCCAACAGACTTAACGACGCCAAACGAAAAAGAAAATTAGAATTACATTTTATTATTAAATGACTCAGCAACCCTTATTAAATTAATTAAAATCTTTAAAAATTAATAGAAAACAATTTTTAACCCTTAAAAAATCTTAATTAGACAAAAAAATAATAATAGAAAAAGCAGCGAATTGGAGATGCGGGGCATCGATCCCCGTACCTCTCACATGCTAAGCGAGCGCTCTACCATCTGAGCTACATCCCCTGATACAAGTCGTTTGCAAATTGCTGAATAGAATAACAGCTATGATAGTTTCCGTATAGTTGAGGCACACAAACATACGTTGAATTACCAACTATTTGAATTAGATCAACAATAAAAACTAAAATATGTAATAGTTTTTCAAGCAAATGAATAGCGTTAATAATTCCCGCAGAATAACAACTGTTAAGGTTTCCGTGGTGTAGTGGTTATCACATCCGCCTAACACGCGGAAGGCCCCCGGTTCGATCCCGGGCGGAAACAGACCTACTTTTTTTTTGCTCAAAAACGAGTTTTGCTTAATTTTCAAGAAATAATATTTTTTAATTTTGGACCCAAACCAAAAGACTAGTTAGGAATCATCGAGATTTTCATTGTTTATTAAAGTAATAAAAGTCCGTACAAAATTCGTATTGTTTCGATTGTATGGCGCAAATAAGTTACGTTAATAGTTAGAAATAGAAACGGCTAAATCTTATCCACCTAACACCATATCACACTGACCCTTATGTGACCGGCAGGGTTACCCGGATACCTATTCCGTTTTCAATCTGATTTTTTTTTTTTTTTTAATTTAATATACGTCGTAAGTGAAACTTCTGGAGAACTCCTAACTTTTAATATTTTAGCGATTTTCTCAGCTTCAAGAAAAATTAATAAATACATTCAGAAAGATGTAGCATGTCGGGTACTTTTATGCATTTCCATCAAAAAATGCTAATGTCATATGTTGTTTTCCTGTTTTATTATAAATATTATTCGCAAAAGGTAATAAAAATTAATTTACACGCACGAATTTCAAATTGGTATGGAAGAATTTCTACATATAAATTTTGGATGTATTTGGGATCTAAGGCGAACTGGGATCTAAGGCGAATGCAGCTGAAATAATGAATCAAATTTTGGCAAGCACTGTGCGAATAACTCGCAACGTTACCTTGTTAAAAAAAAGTAAGTTTACAGGAAAGAGAAAAGACCGTTGTGGTGAAAAATGCAGGAAATATGGTATGTCACACTTGTTGAGACCTGTCGCAAGGTTATTTGTTCTATGCCCAACAGATTAGATAAAGTTATTGAAAATAATGGTGGACATAGTGTTTACTGATGCAATTAAGCTTAAACTGAGATCACATGTTTGTCGCAATGCATCAATTATTGGTACGGCAATAGTGTGACCTTCCAATAAAGAATAATGCGGCAATAATAATTTCAAAACTGAGCCAATATTTATTGTGTTTTTGTGCGACAATCAAAGTTGACACTACGTACCAATTGTGGAATTTATTTTCGCAGAATAAAAAAAAATTGCGGTAATTATGATATTTTACGACAATTAAGTACAATAGAAATTGTGTTATATTGGTACATTTGCGACAATTGTGTGATTCTAGCCTTAGTCTCTTTAAGTTCCTCTTTTTATGACCAGTTTTTCATCTTAAAATATTCAATTTTAATTGTTATTTTTATGCTTCGAGTAATAAAAATTTACTAAGAAAGACCCTTTATTAATATAAAATTGAAAAACGTTATTTATTTGTAATTATAAATGTGGTACATATTTTAATTACCACATGTGTACATATATATAATTGTACATCTATAGTCTACACTCCCGGGATCGTAACTTAGTCGTAAATTACCATTTAACACAAGCCAAATATCACGAAATGCTGCAATTTTATCAGATTTGGCACGTGATGAACGAATTTCATTATTATCCAGTTGATAGGAACACTTAATGACAAATTATTAAGGACCCACAACTCAGATAAATGATCTCTAATTGAGTTATGAACGCCTGTATATAGCCAATTACCAAAAATTGAATTTAGTTTATCTGCTCCGAATAATATATAAATATACGGTCTTTAGCAGCTAAGTTTTTAATGGGTAATTTTGTAAATTTAAGTTATAATTTTCCTAAATTTTTTTTGTAAAAATGCTTATTTTCTACGTGATTTGTGTAAAAGAACCCTAGTACCTTGTAGTTTAAAATGTGTGTTTTTTTTTACAGTCACTTAAGGGTTAATAAATTAATCGCCACCAATCACTCTCCTTATATGTTAATAGAAAAATACCTGTAACCATGACAGTAAAATTATGACCCTGTAAACAAAAATGGAATTTAATTTAAAAGAAACGATTAATTCAAACCATCTTAACCCATTCCGTTAGCCGACATTATGGATTTTACTTATGTAGAATTTCCCTTAACAGTAGATTTGAACACTTTCAAAGCCTATTTCGATTTAAACAAATGCAAATTGCCAAACATACATGGCGGCAGGCCACTTAATCATACGGATGGTGGTACTGGCTCTGCAATAACAGCACAGCAAATAAAAAGTCTACGACATTTAGTATTGGATTCATTGCTAGAAAACTGGTGTGGTAAGGACTGCCTCTGCCTTCAGACGCTTGTAAATGATTACAAGATGCTTGTAAATGATTTTCATTATTCTTCATTTCCATTCTTATTTTTGAAAAGACAATCCCATCTTTAAGGAAATTGTTCGCCAGGAAGACCGTAACTATATTTTAAGTAACTTGAGTGTTAATCTTCCTTTAAAGATTTTAAGCTCCCACATACAGAATGATTTCTTTTGGCGTAAAAGCTATCAACACCGTTGGAAGACACTCTATTACCCGCAGCATACATATCAACCCCAACCCAAACATTTAGCAAAATTACAACCACCCATTACAGAGCAACAAAAAACAACAACAAACCCTGTAAAAGGAAAAACAAAATCGTGGATTAACATTTACATGGAACGACATCTGCAAGAGTTTATTGAAAATGTCACAACAACTGACTACGAGCAGGAAAGTGTGCAGGCAACATTGGATATTTGTGCAACGTATATAAATCAATTGGATATAAACTGCCTACAGCCCAGCATGAATGGCCAAAATGGTAAGAAAATAAAGCCAAGATGTTGTAACACTTTTTCGGTAAATACTCATAAAAACGAATTATTCAAAACGTATGTTGTTTGTTTTCCTTTTTCTTTCCACCTGTCCTTTGTTTCAGATCACATTCCACTTGATTTCATTTTACAAAATCTACCGGAACTGCATACATTACGTTTGACATATTGTACGCAGACTATAGGCACACAATACTATCTTGGCTGTAATATGTTATCGCGCCGAGACGCTTCATTGCTTGCCCGAGGACTACAGCAATGTCATGAGTTGTTACATTTTTGGTAAGACACCCACCACCACTTTTTATAAAATATCTTTCTTATGTTTGTCTCATATTTTCTTTGCTTGTCTTGTCGTCTTGTTGTAAAGTCTACACAATACGAAATTGGAACCCTATCAGTTGGTATTATTTGCTCATAGTTTAGATAAGGGTTGTCATTACCTGTCCACACTTTCTCTAGAACACTGTAGCTTGGGTGATGAAGGTATCAAAGAATTTTTAAACTCTTGCAACAAGGAATCGTTTGGGACATTGAAATATTTGGATTTAACCAATAATAAAATATGTTAGTACGAGTATACTCGTATGATAATTAGAATAAACACAAAATCCATTTCATTAAGGCTATTCACTAATAATTTCTGTTTTCAGCTTCTGAAGGTGCCTATATACTAAGCAAAGTTCTTAAAAGTTTAAATTTGCAAAAGTTAAGCCTGCGCTTAAATCCAATTGGCAGTGAAGGTGCTACTTCCATATTTCTGACTTTGGACCATTTACCTATTATAAATTTAGATATTTCGGGCTGTTCTCTTGATGCAACCATTACCAAAATATTTATGCACTTGCTGATACAAAATAAGACTCTATGGTTTATAGATGCATCCAATAATTGCTTCGGAAGTGTAAGTTGTTTTAAAAACATTAATTAATAACCATTTTAAATCTTACGAACTCAAATATCAATTTTTAGGAATTTGGTAAACATTTATTTAAGGTTATCGGTTTCAATAAAACACTAAAAGACATGGACTTAAGAAATACTGGTTTATCTATAGACGTATATAAAAAATTTCAAGAAATTTTAAAAACAAACCGCCTGCGAAAGAAAGAGTAATAATTGTAATCAATTTTTTATTAATAATACAAATTGATAAAAATTTCAGCTGCATATACCTCTATATTATTAAATAAATGAAATGTTGTCCTAGCCTCCAAAATAGTCCTCCAAAATAAAGCAGTTTTCAAAAAGATTTCCTACTTGAATATAATAATTTAGACCGTTCTTAACTACACGAAATAATATGTATATATATAATCAAAAGGGCCAATTTCTAAGAAGTTTGGTTTGTAAATGCTCCCAGCCTGCTATTTTATATATACTTTTAATTGCATAAATTACATAAAATTAGCGTTACGACCTTAAAAGATCAAGTTAATTGAAATCACGAACTAAAATATTAAAGCTCAACTTTATTACTTATTCAACAGAAGAGCTACTTTAGCTCTACTCTAAATTTAATTAACTAAAGGGTCCGCCATCTAGCATTTTTTTTTTTCAACGAGTGCTTATTTCGTTTATGGTAACACTTAGCTCATGTCTGATTTGACAGATAATTAGTTTTATCCTTCCGCTGAACGAATATGGTTGTGTATACGCTTGTACAACGCTGTGAATCTGGGCCTGCGATCGACTTACAGAAGATGCCGATTTTGCCAAAAAAAAATCATCTTTTCAGATAAAGCTCATTTTGATCTTGGCGGGTATGTAAACATGCAAAATTGTCACATTTGGGGCACAGAAAACCCGCACGCATACATTGAAAAGCCGATACACCCAAGACGAGTCACTGTTTGGTGCGGATTTTGGTCCAGAGGCATAATTGGACCATTTTTCTTCGAAAATGAGCAAGGAGCGGCCGTTACAATCAATGGCGATCGTTATCAGGCCATGTTGAACGAATATTTGTTCACAAAAATTGAAGAGAAGGATATTAGCAACATTTGGTTTCAACAGGACGGCGCTACGTGCCACACAGCCGAAGCTACACTCGATATTTTGCGTCCTGTTTTTGGAGATCGCATTATCAGCCGCAGAGCTGATGTCGTTTGGCCACCTCGGAGCTGCGATTTGACATCGTTGGACTATTATTTGTGGGGTGCCGTCAGAGATAAGTATTACGCCAACAAGCCAGAGACCATTGACGCTTTAAAGGACAATATTCGTGAAGCCATTGGTGAAATACAGCTGCACACAATCGATTATGTGCTTAAAAATTGGACCGATCGTGTAGGCTACTGCATGGCCAGCCGAGGCAGCCATTTGAATGAAATTATTTTCCATTATTAAACGGAAGGATTGTACTTTCAAATAAAAAAAGAAATTTGAGAAAATATTCAGTAGTTTTTTTTATAGCTTTTCCAAAAAAAAAAATTTATTTTGCGGACCCATTATATACTAATTATAGACATTCAAAACAAACAACGATGTTTTTCGGTACAATCCATCGCAAAGGAATATCAATGAAATATCGATTTATTACAAAATACATCGATGCTTTTTTTGCATCGATTGTACTTACAAAAAGTTATTTTAAACTCTAAAAAGGAATGTGGTTCCGAAAAGTTTAATTGCATCTTAAATATGAAAAAATTTATACATTCATACCGATGTACTATATAGTATATTGTTACCTTTTTTAACGTTTAAGTTCTTTTTAATTGCGTCAAAATAAAATAAAATCACGTTGTTGCTGTTTTATAGCGTCTATTTCCTCACTTTATCTTTATACAGCAACTTAATATTCGTTTATACAACACTTTTATTTACGCATAAAAACTACTTTACTTTATGACAGCCAAACGATAACTATATGTGACGTAGCTAAAGCAGCCTCTTTATATACCTAATTGCCTACAGTTTGGAAAGTTACGGAAATGTCTTAAACACCCTTATATCCTCCATTTTATAGACGTTAATTCAAATGTAACACATAAAGATGGTTGAATTGGCAGTGCTGCAAAAACCCGAAAATAAGTATGGCATTCACAGGGTGACACATTAATACCAAATATACCAAATTCCCACAATACAATTTTAAAAGGGCTGATGTGGTGTATTTTCTTTGAAGGCATTTTTATTTCCGTAACAATATTTTTTTGGGTGCTTGAAAAAGTTCGGTTATAAATTTGACCAAAAATGAAACACCTTCTTCTTATATTTGAAACGGGCTTTATTAAACTAAATATGTGCCATTTTGGGGTAAAGCCATTATTCCATCAGTGTTGAAATCTGGATTCTGAGCGTTCTGCAGAGATCGAAACAAATGGTAATCTGAAGTCAAGTCCTCTCAGTTTCTGCCGAGTGTGTATGGCCTTGCGTTGTCATTATGGAAAACAACATTTTTTCTTTTGATCAATTCTGACTATTTTATATAAAGGATTTTAATTTAAAGGATTTTTTTCTGAAAAATTTGATAGACCGAATTTCTTTTGAAGTGGTCCTTCCAAAACAGAACAAATATAAATATAATCCAAATACATTTTCTAATTTTCGTGTAAAGAGTTAATTGACAATGCCCTAAGTGAGTAAAATTTGTTTTTCGTAAGTTTCTTTTTTGTTTTCAATAAAATTTGTCTTATTTCTTTTTTTTTTTTTTTGCTTAAGATTTTACAAGATATGTATACTATTGTTACGAAAATAAGGTTGGACACCACAGCGTTTATTATATCGCTAAAAAAAATAAACAAAAGCTGCAAGAACAACTGTACGTACTGTTTACAAATAACCAAATCTACAACAACAACAATTAGCAGGGTTAAAGTAAATAAATATAACACGACAACAACAAATACTAAGAGCTGAAAGAAAAAAGAACTAAAAAGAAATTAAAAGAAAGAAATGGAATCTACCTGAAATACGAGTATCAAGAGGTTCGAGAGCCATATAAAAAGCACATCGATGCGAACAGCAATCAGTTTATGTGTCATAAACTCAGCGAGTGCTCGCGAAGTGAATCGTTAAGTAAAAAACCAGTTTAGTTGGAGCGAACTCAGTAGAGGGAGTTAAGTGTAGATAACCTCTGGTTGAAAAGGTTGTGATCGAACCTAAGTTAAAGCTACCATCGGGTTGGAAGACCTTTAGAAAGAAAGATCTGTCGAGTAATTGTTGTTGTATATAAAGTTGTAAAGAGACAGAGTAATTAAGAATAAAAATTGTTATTGCTTGTAAAAAGATTAGAAGCAGTGTTACACAAAACTGTGTTGAATAAAAGATTTTTAATTAAAACCAAACACAAAATTTATTTTATTTTAACTACAATCTACGAACTCATAAAAACACGTTTTTAAAAATGTAAAAACGTAACACTATTATAATATATCAAAAAAAATCCGTGTTAAGAACCAAAAGGTATCATTTTATTGGTAATGAAGTTGTAAGTACTTAATTATTTTCAATGTGTAAACTCATTCTTGACACACTGTATGTATAAACATAATTTCATAAATCCTTTTGTTTTTCTTCCAAAATCGAATACAGTCCTTTTTCGATAAATATTAGTTTTATTGAAATTGTTCATCTATTTTTTATGATTTTCGCGTACTTATTCGATTTTTTTGCTTACATTATTTTATCGACATTTTGAAAATATTTTTTATTGCAAATACATATATACATACATATTTCGTATTCTTATAAAACGCAATAAATGCAAAATAATATTTATTTTTATTATAAGTACATTGCGTACTATGTGGCATGTGTGTATGTATGTATAAGCAAAAAAAAGTTTAAGTATCTTAATAAATAGTGAAATTTTCTTTAAAAAGCAAATTTCTCTACTGCAGATGCCATTAAATTTGTGTCCTCTCGTGTTCAATGTTACGTTAAGTGTCATAAAAATAATTCATAATAAATTGCTTTGCATACCCACAACATACTTACGCACTCACTCGTACACAACAAGTACAAACCAATAGAAATTTATACAAAATTAAGATACAAACACAATACATATATACGTACATACATAGAGATATTCATACATAGATACTGAAATGAACAAATACAGGGGCAAAATGACAGTAAAAAAAGGCAATCAAATATAAAGGCAAATATACTGTTTATAAGGTGTATAGTATAATTTGGTCATAATAATGCTTGTCATGAAAATTCTGAAACGTTATTAATTTTATCTTACGGAATAATTTTCTAAAGCTTAAAAAGCCACAACACACCATCAACCAATCGTTATAAGTGATACTAAAAAGCCTTATTCAAGTAGTTTTTCTTTTCGTTTTTCCTTTTTCAAAGTAAAATATTGAAAAAGAAGAAGAAAAGAAAAGAAGTAAATATTTTATTTATTTATTTATTTTATTTAAGAGGAACAACTTAATCATGCTGTTGCTACTGCTGCTATTGCTTTTTTTCTAACATTCAACAAAGTCATGTCAGCTGCCATAATCTCAACTTAATCCGAGATAAATTTGCCAATTTTAAAGCCACAATCTCACGCGTACAACCACTTTCATCATACAGTTACAGAATACTTTCGTCTTTATTTCTTTCTTATTTTGTAATCTGCATTGAATAGATGAGCTGCTTGCTCCTGCTGCTCAGTTCTGTTATTTTTGCTGTTCATTTACAATGTAGTTCTTCTCCTTTGAGGTGAACTTTCTTTTTATTTTGTTATTCTTACACAGGATTTTGAAGGTAAGAATGTTCGAAAAAGAAAAGGTAACGAAAAACAAATTTGTGGTTCCTTGTTGTTATTGTTGGAAAAAGTCAATATTTAATTTATTGTATATTTAAATGCCAAAATGTATACATAGACAGACAGACAGAACAACCACACATTCTAAGTAAGTATTTGGTAAGAGGCACTAATAAATTCTCAAAAATACAAAAATTTTAAAGGAAACGTCAAAGAGAAAAGTAGAAAAATTTAAATACTTTTTAAAACTTAATATAAAACAAAACTTGCTCTAACGGAAAAACCCCTATACCAGCCCGTAGTCGCTGTCCCATGTCCAACAAATGTTGGTGTTTTATACTATACTATATACTCAACTAAAACTAGCAAATAAGTTCTATTATATTGAGAGCATAGGCTTAAATAAAAAATTCACGATTTTAACCAATCGATTTTAAAAAATTATATATCGCTTTATTCATAACTATACGTATTCGTACTGAATATAAACTAGAATGTAAAAACATCTCCGAACTTGAACAATTTGGAATAAGCCGGATGAAAAATGCACACAGATTACATAAGTTGACTTAAGTAAAATATTGTAGCGACAATGAAAATGCCTAAAAAGGTACAACAAGATTTGTACATTTAGAACTAAAAATTTTATTATGACATTTATTCCATTGGTTTGTTTCAAGGCTATAATAATCAGCCTGTTAATGCTGTATTTATTTGAACAGTGTTTTCACTATAAGTCGCATATACGAGTATAATCCAAATTCTTAACGGCAATTGAATAGAAAGTTTTGGAATTTACTACAACATTCGAAATTAATATCAATTTACTATAGAAAGCGTCGCATTGTGTTTAGTCAGTCAGTCATAATTTAACAATCAAAGCGTAAAGTCGTGCTAAGGCGTTAGTAAAGGTGTTGAGTATAATTTGGGTATCAAGTGGAAGTTAAATAAGTTTTACACTGTATAATTTTAATTGTGGAAATAAAAGACTGTATAAAGTAAAACAATAAATTCGTATCATTTATTTCATTTAACGCAATTTAAAAGAACTTAAACGTTTTAAAACGTTTTTAAAAACGTAACTGTATATACAATTTAAAAGGTCTACTCTTCTTCTTTCCATTTCTGTTTCGAAAATTTCAAAGATAGATTCTTGTACTCAAAAGCACCTATCAGAAAAATGGTATCACTTCGCAGGTATTTCTACTTCATTTGTTTTTGACGCATAGGTTTTTCTCTGAACACTTTTTTGACGCATAAAAAATAGAATGCCCTTCGTTTCTGGGGTATAACTATAGTTGTAAAAATATTGTTATTGTCTTTTAAAAGTTTAAAAAAACATATATAATGTTTAAATTCATCGCATTTTAAAGGATGAAATAAAAACTAAATTCTAGAGAACAAGGGTGTACACTTTTTTTGAGGCTGACTATATAAATATTAATTTCCGTCTTTGCAATGTGGAACATAGGGTCATGGAGCTAAAATTTTAATCTCATTCCAGGTTTTCGTTGTTGTCGTGATTTCCGCCTTTAATTGTCTTCTCTAAATATGGGCGGGTCTTCCACTTATACGGCAACAATGGCGATTCCAGTCTAGAGCTATTCATGTCAGATCATCTTGGGGTTTCCGCAGCGTATGACTAATTCAGTTCCATATGCGTTTAAGGATTTCTGTCGCCATAGGCGTTTGCCTTATCACTGACCACAGACCGGCGTTGATTATCGGCAGAAAAAACCTTATTAATCTTGTAAAATTTCTCTGTTAATGACGATCTGAATTGCGTTGAAATCACGTAGGCATGCGTTCCACGTTTCGCATCCATATAGCAAAGTAGATTTTACATTCGACTTGAGGATTGCTATTTTAGTCTGCCTCAATATGTGTGCAAATACGATGGGCAGTATCAGCGGAACCTTCTTTTGTGGCATTGATTCTTCCTAGAAGTCTTCGACTAATGAGCCGTTGATTAAAAATGGGTGGATATAATTTGTGTTTACTCGCATCGATTTGGTCTTTGCATAGTTGATCTCTAGACAGGCTTTTTCAGCAGATGTCGGTGTACTTAAGGCTAAGAAGACACATGTCGTCGGCATATTACAGGTCACGAAGTTGTAGTTGCAATTTCCATGCTATTTCTGCGATTGCGTCGGTGGCATTTCTTATCACAATGTCCAGCACAATATTAAACAGCAGTGCTGACATTACGCCTCCTTGTCACACTCCAACTTTTATGTTTATCTGGTCATCAAGTTGATTTTCGTATAGAACTCTGGAAGTGGCTCCGCGATATAGTACTCGAATGAGGGATATAATTTTCTGTGATGTCGTTTTGCATTCCACTACCTTCCATGTGGATTAATTTCAAGTTAACAATTAACCTTTACCATATAAAAGCTTTTTTAAGCTCCAATTACTCAAGTACTGTACACACTAACGAACTTAAATGGGAGTTGAAAACTCTATCAATTTGGGCTCAAAACTTTTATTTGTGACACTTTCCGGTTAACACTATTAAGCAAACGAAATTTAAGCAAACCTCTCCATTACATTCCTTAAGCAAGTATGTACCGCACTTTTACCAATACTAGGGACTGGAATACAATAAGTTACAACAATAATATTTAGGTTTTGTTTTCCTCAAAATAAAAAAAAAAAACAAGATAGTCAGCCTAACTTTTAAATGATATCAAAAATCATGTCTCCCCATAATTCCCCTTTAAATATTTACTATTTGCATTGCTCCTTTAGTATGAAATAAAGTTTCTCGTTTTTGTAATAAAATATTCTAAAATGAATTCAAATATATATTTAAATACAAAGACGAGCGAGCTTCCAAAATCTTAAGAAACCTCCTCGAAGATGAAATGAAATAAAACTCAATTGAATAGACACTAAACGTGCTTTTTTCTCACTTTCCTACTCCTCTTTTTGCCATAATTTTTTATGTAAATTTATCATGTTTTTGCCTGATAATCATCACAAAGCATTGTGTCAAGTAATGTTTTTGGTCATAATCATTTGGTAATAAGCAACAGGCGACAAACAACAATTTCATTTCTCAACATTTTATTTTAAGAGTTTCTTCAACATTTAATCATATTGTACTCGTAAATGCTTTTTTCAGGCTAATTGGTGATTGAGTATGTTTCTACCTCTGGAGGCTTACGTTCCAGCGACTGACTTTTATTGCTAAACAAATTATACGAAGCAGTCAAAGAGGCCAAGAAATTATGACGGCCCGTAAAAGGGCCACGCACATAAAAGGAAGCATTTGTGGTTATATCTATATTGAAATCTTCAGTTTCGGATTTCCACAAGTTTGCTTTCAAGATACAATCCACAGTAGTGCTATTCATTGTAGGCGATTCGGTGGCTCCTATAGACATTAGACAGCCTTCGCGAAACGACCAACACAAATTACATCCATAACGACTAAATTTTACATCTTCAAACGTCGTGGTACTATTGTGCATAAGATTGAAATCGATTTTTTTATGCTCATCTTCAAATAGACGAAACCTTAAGCCGGCCTGTATATTTTCGCCTAGATCTTCTATGCCCGAATAACTTAAACTGATACCATGTCCAGCACTAAGAAGATGAGGATAAAATGAAATAGTTTTAATGTCAAGCTTAGTTCAAATAATACCAACATATTGGTTTCCCCAAAAAATCCAGTTACAAAAGGTCCACCATCGAGATTTATATTGGCAAATAGCCCAGCCAAAGTTTGTATTTGATCATCGCCTATTTTATAAGCCCCAAATAAATTTAAATTGCTTATGCCTAAAGTATTGGTGGTCAAAATTATGCCCATAGGTCACAAGGAATTTTTATTTTTTTTTTACTAAAATTTTGAAAATTATTTATAAAATAAAAAAAAGGTTTTTGTTTTATTTTATTTTTATTTTTTTATATTTCTTATTATGAAAAGTGTTGTCAAATAAAAACAAAACAAAAACTTATTAAGAAATTACTTTTTTTATTTCTCTTATGAAAATGATTTTTTATTTCTCTTATGAAAATGATTTTTTAAGTTACCATTTTTGGCAGCACCTTTAGATAAAAGGCCCTACAGAATAGTATGGGTAATAAGTTATGAATAATGGCCAAAACCCAGTCACCAAGGCGCCGTGGCTTAGTTGGTTAAAGCGCCTGTCTAGTAAACAGGAGATCGTGAGTTCGAATCTCGCCGGGGCCTAATACTGGGTGTCTGTTCTTTTCGTATTTTGTTAATATTTGTTATCATTTATTAAATCGAAAAACATTTTTTCTCAATATAGACTACAAATAATAATAAATGGAAAAAACTACGAAATACAATATGATATGTTGCAACCAAAAACAATACAAATGCTTTCCTATTTCATTTCGATTTCCTTCCTGAAAAATTTATAAAAAATCTGTTTGCAATAAAAAAGTCTGTATAAACAATACAGACTCTAAGCCTATTACGAAAAAATCTAAATTTTTGTTCCCTTTTTTCCAATTTTATAACGTAAAACAGTCCATGTCATCATATTGTTGAAAATAATTTTTTTATTGCTCCAATTTTTTGTTTTTCTTTTTCTTTTTGGATGAATGAAAAGAAGGGCGGTGTAGATGTCATATGTGTACTGATAGCCAATTTGAACAGACAGGCATATTCAACGATAACATATGCATGCAAGCAACGCTCATCGACAGAACCTGCATCCACCTGTTGTTCACCACAAGGTGTTGGGTAGAGGTTAAATAACAAAAAACAATATTGGCAATATGATACTGGTGACCATCATACAGTGAGTGCAAAGTAAACGACTACTCAAGGAAATGCTGTTGTTGTGTTCGTTGTTTGTCGTACTCGGATGTATCGGCAATGCTACTGAAAACAGTGATGTATGATGTATGTATGTGGTTATGTAAATCTATGGGACAGACGGAATTTATCCAACAAATTAACAAATGAATTTACAATGCCTACAAATATCGGTGAGTAAATACGAACAAAAAACACAAAACAAATGATAACTATGATACTGCTGCATGAGGCAGAAAATGTTGCAGATTTATGTATGCTTTGGCTTTAATAATATTGATGTGACGCAACACAATTTTTCATATGTTTTTTTTTTTTTTTTTTGTTTTATTTTGTCATGATTAATTTACTTCATCAATGGTATATTTGCCAATTAAATGAAATTTTTAATCCATATACATATGTATGTACATTGTACATATGTACATATATAAGTTTTCCTATGTTCGTCATTTTATGACTCGATAACCACTAAACCGATTTACAAACAGATACATGCGTTGGGAAGGTGTTCTTTCACTGATGGTTTCTGTTCAACTGGGCGGTGCCACGCCCATTAAGATTACCATTTAAGACGTTAATAGTAAGAGCTTCTAAATTTGGCCCAAGCAACTTTTTGGTCAATGCAAATCATCAGTCAAAAAGTGGGCGATATTGGACAAGTGGGAGTGGCCCCTTCCATACAAAGTTAATACTGATTTTTATGTATCTTTAGTCTGAATAACTTCGTAGTCAATCCACATCATCAGTTGAAATATGGGCGAAAATGGAATAAGTGGGTGTGGCTCCTCCCCTACAAAGTTAATACTGATTTTGGTGTATCTTTGGTCTGAAGAACTTCGTAGTCAAACCACATCATCAGTCGAAATATGGGCGAAATTGAATAAGTGGCACCTCCCATACAAATTAAATATTTATTATTGTATATCTAGTCAACGGTAATGGTAAAAGTTTCAAAATTTGGTCCAAATAACTTTGCGGTCATTATAAATCGTCACACAAAAAGTGAGCGGAATTGAATAAGTGGATGTGGCACATCGCATACAAAGTAAATTTTGGAATTTGTGTATCTAGAGAACGGTTAGAAAAATATAAAATAATCTTTTCAGATTTGGGGCACAAAAAACCCGCACGCATACATTGAATAGCCGATAGCCAAGACGAGTCACTATTTGGTGCGGATTTTGGTGCAGAGGCATAATTGGGCCATTTTTCTTCGAAAATGAGCAAGGAGTGGCAGTTACAGTCAATGGCGATCGTTACCGGGCCATGTTGAACGAATTTTTGTTCACAAAAATTGAAGAGGAGGATATTAGCAACATTTGGTTTCAACAGGACGGCGCTACGTGCCACACAGCTGAAGCAACACTCGATGTTTTGCGCCCTGTTTTTGAAGATCGCATTTTCAGCCACAGAGCTGATGTCGTTTGGCCACCTCGGAGCTGCGATTTGACACCGTTGGACTATTATTTGTGGGGTGCCGTCAAAGATAAGTGTTACGCTAACAAGCCAGAGACAATTGACGGTTTAAAAGACAATATTCGTGAAGCCATTGGTGAAATACAGCTGCACACAATCGATAATGTGCTTAAAAATTGGACCGATCGTATAGGCTACTGTATGGCCAGCCGAGGCAGTCATTTGAATGAAATTATTTTCCATTATTAACCGGAAGGATTGTACTTTCAAATAAAAAGAGAAATTTGAGAAAATATTCAGTAGTTTTTTTTATAGCATTTTAAAAAAAAAAAATTTATTTGGCGGACCCTTTAAATTGAAAAAAATACATTTTTGACAATTAAAACCCTTCCAACTTTCACTTACAATGTCTGTAGCATTGGACGCAGCCAAGCTTTACTTACAATGTCTATAGTATTGGACTCATCCAAGCTTCATTTACAATGTCTATAGTATTGGACCCATCCAACCTTCCCTTACAATGTCTGTTCCATAGGACCCATCTGACGGCCTAGGCCAAGGCTGTGTAAATGTAAATAGGATTTGTATACAAGCATTGGATAGGTCCTACTTACATTGCATGTGGCCCCGGATCGAAGATGTATATGGTAAAAAATTTGCTGGGAAGCTTTGACAAAAAACAATGGTTTTTGTACTGCTAAATGACAAAAACGTTTAAAAAATTTTAGTTTTACCGTTATCTAGTAAATTAAATTCAGAAAATGTTTAAAAATCAATTAAAATGGTATCAAAATATAAGTAACTAAATACGTGATTATGTATTTAAATAAAACCCAATAGCTTTATTAAGGAAAAAATATGGCAAATTTATATTTAAGAACAGCTGCTTTACAAAATTTATTATAATTTTATTTATCTCAATATTTTCTACTTAAACGCTTCGTAAACATTTACCGGATTGAATCAGTTGTAATATTCGCATTTAATGTTCATTGAAAGCAATTGAATTAAGTAAACGTACGAAAATCGTTTTTTTTTTATTTTTACAATCAAACAACTTACATACATACATACATACGTAAATTCATTTATAATAAACTGAAATCAACAAAGTTTTCATGGATTTAATTTCCAACTGACCATCAGGAAGTTAGTAGCCATCCTCTATTTGTATGTAGAGAATGTGAAGGAGTATGGAAAAGAGCAGACTTTATGCTGTTTATTGTGATGCGATTGCAAAGATAGCCAGTAGTCGGTTAAAAGATAAAATTGGCTGACGTTGCCAACAATAAAATACTGAAATTAAATGTTAAGGAACCAGCCAACCCCCACACAAACAAAAGAAACATGATGAAACAAATAATAAGGCGTAAACTATTATTTACCCCCCCCCCCCTCCTCCCACTAACTTTTTTTACTGTACGATTATGTTGCTGTTGTAGTTATAGCGTATTGTCCAAGAGCAATAAATACAACAATAAATAGTTTAGTTCAGTTTCGGTTTTGTTAGTAGTCAGCTTAAATTTTGTGGTCATTTTATGCCTTTTTTTCTACTTTTCTAAAAATAAAATGAGATTAAAACTGCAGAAAACATGTTCAGACATGTTTTATATTGAAAGAGAACAAACTGCTCACAGGCAGACATTTTTTTTTTTTTTTTTGTTAAACTATTAAAAATAAACGACAATAAAACAATTGTCAACAATAACCGTTTACTTCCTCTCTAGCAGGGTCTATATTAAAATACGTACAGAAAAACGAAAATTTTTAAATAAAGGTTCTACCGTCAATACGAGTATTTACAGGTTTTATTCGTATTTTTCGAAAACATGCACGAACGCAGTATGTGGTGGGTGTTAGAGAAACATATTTAAATAATTTATGTTATCCTTGTTAAGATTTGTTAGGAGTTTGAATTTACAATCTTACATATGAGTATGTATTTAATAGAAACTTAAAGTTGATTATAATACAACAACAATTAAACTTATTACGTATGATAATATATAATCATTTGATTATCCATTTCAATCTGAGTCCACCTGCATGTTGCATTCAAACTACAGGCCTAAGAAACTTTGCTGAAATTTGATACAAATAACCGGCCAACATCAAGCGCATGTTACTTTTGGTAGAGATCAACTTTGTAAACTACAAAGTGTTAGGGACAGGCTTGGCAATCCACTAGATAACCCAATTAAACCCAACCGGATTATATTGTGTTTTATATTTTAAAAAACCTGAATAGGTTTTTAATTTAAAGGTTTTCGTAGTTTATTTACGACAAATATACATGAAATTTATATATTATGAGTACAAATTAATTCGGTCCGGAATATAATGATTTAACAAATTTATCAAAATAAAAATTTACCAAATCACTGCTTACATCTTCTCCCCACCTCTGAGCCAATGTCCGAATCCCGTCTAAGAAAAACTTCTGGTCTTTTGAAGCGATCCACCTTCAAGCCGATTTTATATATCTTCAAAAGAAGTGATTCGGTGTCATGCCAGAAGATATTGTATCAGTCCAAGCAGCGAATAGTCAGAAGGAGCAATGTTCGGAGAATAAGGCGCGTGTGGCACTTGATTGTTCATAACAACTGTTTGGCAACTTTTGCCACGTAACACCGAGCGTTGTCATGCAAAAGGAAAACTTTATCTGTCTTTATATTATATTTCCGCTTTTCTCATAATACACGGTTCAAACGAAGTAGTTGCAGTCTGCTCTGATCGCCTTGATTCTATTATAAATTCTAAAACAACGCAATTGTGCTAATAAACAAAAATTATTGTCGAAATGTACGAAATTTTAAAACTCAAAAAATCCAATAAAACACGGCGGGTTGGATTTAAAAAAACCCCCGGGGTTTTGCCAACCACTAACCAGGTTTTAAAGAATTTGTGCAGAAAATTCAACAAAAAAAAAATAAATATATAAATATTTAAAACATTAATACATAAGTAATTTGTTTATATAATAAAAACAATAATAACAAAAACATTTAAAATTCATACAATAGATAAAAAGTCTACATACAGCTACAATATAATTTTTATTTAAAAACAAAAAATTTACTATTAATAGTTCGTTGATCCTCCTTGCTTGAAGACGACATGGAATGCCATCGCATTTTGTGTAATAGAGGGTGTTATTTCGGCTCATGCACGAATAAGGATAATTTTTAATGTTTCACGGTTATTAATTTCATATTTTCGTACAAAATGTCCAATATGTGTTCTATTATGCTTAAGCCTGTTAACTAGGATGGTGAATTTAGCTGTGTTGGAGCATGTTAAAGAAGTCAGTGTCAAAAAACATAAGTTGTGTACTTAGGGCCGTTATCTTACCGGAAAACTATTGATTTCCCAATGCCAAGCTGTCAATATGTGCTCTATTATGCTTAAGTCTGTTCACTAGGGTGATAAATTTAGCTGTGTTGGAGCATGTTAAAGAAGTCAGTGTCAAAAAACATAAGTTGTGTACTTAGGGCCGTTATCTTACTGGAAAACTATTGACTTCCCAATAACAAGCTGGCAACAGAAGCTTCAGAATTTGTTCCAATATGATTTAATATTGATAGCGGTCCATATTACTATCGAAAAAACCAAACGAACAACTCCAGATGACGCCATGGCGCTTCAAATCATAACGTCTTCTACAAGTGCTTTAGCAAACTTAAGTCCAAATTAAACAATTCTTCGCTGAAATTAGTAACTTTTTGCGTGCTATACCATGTATATAATTCTGTTTTTGTTCGTGGGGCAACAATTTAATTGGAATATTTTTCGATGGTATCCATTAATTTTGAGTTGCTTATTGTCGGATCCTTATTGACTAATTACATAATACTGGTAACATCGTATCTTGAAAGCTTCTTCTGCCAGATCGTGACTGGTTTTTGGTATTATTGGTGTTGTTATAACTTCTAACGGTCGTCTGTATAGTAGCATAACTTAATTTGTTCTCTTAGCAACTTCCCAATAAGATTTGTTTTCCTTTCGGATCTCTTTATCTTTTCGATTTCAAATAATATTTTCTTTAATTATCTCTTTGCTCACTTTAATAATTCTAACGCTAGTAATTTTTTATAAATCAAAAAAGTTAACTATTATTTCCTTTTCTTTATTTTTAAATTTTTATTTGATATATTTTTAAAATTATTGCCACTAATTCTCTAAAACTTCATAATTTTAGGGTGAATGTAGATTTTTTCCTTGAGTGTAGGTTAAATATACAAAACAAATCAAATAATTTTATGTTTAAAATTGCACTTTAAATGATTTAGTGGTTAGTTGTAATCAGGCTAAAATTCTCTAACAGCAACCGTACCGATTTTGTAAAGATTGGCTTATATTAGATAATATCGTAAATACGCATATTTGTCTCTTCTATCATCATATCAAATTTAATATTTTTTGTGTCCGATGAATGGCGTTTTCTTTCGATCAGATTGCGCACATTTCATTTGTAAATAAACTAAACTTGTCTATCATTATACCAAGTCTTATTAGAATCATACCAAATTGGCTATGTTTTGGATTACAATTGTTCGAAAATTTCATTATAAACTAAAAGAGGACTTCATTTTTTCATCCCTTTAACTTATAAACGATTTATGGTATACTCTTTAATACTTAATTGTTAATATGCTTGTAAATGCAGAATTGGTATTAAAACTACGCTATTTATTAAAATAGTACGGTATTAAGCTGGGATCGCACGATTGACTCAAATACACCAATCTCATACAAATTTTATTGTGACAAATTAGCGCACAATAATAAAATTGTTCCAATTAGAAATTCTGTATTCACACGGTTGTCTTATTTTATACAAAATTGATTGTCACAAGATGGCGCGAAACGATGTATTGACAATAATTGTCCCAACGCTGTCACACGATAGTTCTAGTTTACGGCAACTCTGTGAATCAGCTGTTGTGGTAAATTAAATTCTTTTTTTTTGGTGTTCAAAATGGTTCGCTTTTAAAAAAAGGAAATAGCGTCCTCTTTATTTATATTGAGGCCATTTAGTGAACAAATAAATAAAAAGATATACAAAAAAAGAAAAGAAGTGTGTGGTCAGAGATTGGCTCACAAGAAGGGCCATTGATGGTGCATATGAGAAAACATTCACTAAAATATTTATTTATTTAAATTGGAATTTAATAACAAATTATTTTTAATTCTCTAAAGTAAAGATGATTTGTTCTCTAAAAAACAAAAATTGCGTCGGCTTTGATTATCAGGTGTCCGCTAGATAAAAAAGTCAAAATAAAAGAAAAAATAAATGGTGGAAGTTTGTGATGCAATTTACATATAAATAATTAAAAAAATGCATATTTCAAGGGATCACAATTATAAATACCGTATAAACACGTTTTTTCAGAAAGAAATCAATTAAAAAATAAAAATCGGTGATCATTGTTTTCTTCAGTTGCCACACAAGAATACAATAAATATTGGTGTATTTTTGAAATTTACATTGGTGCATGATTGCCGATAAAGCTTTCACACGATTGTCGCACCAGGCTTGCATTTGATTGCGATAAATAAGCACAATAATATTGTAAGTTGCCGTATGATCCAATAAATTGTACAAACACACGATTGGCATATAAAAAACAGTAAGTATTGGTGCATTACGACAATTGTATGATCCTACCTTTAAAAAGGTTTGTTAATCGAATTTTAAATGGTAGAAACTTAATCTATTGATTGAAATCATTATAAAGCATTACAACGTTAACTAGTGACTAGATATTAAATTATTCTTACTCGCATTTATTTCCATAATAATTGAATACTTATTGTGAAATTATTTTTATTTTATTAAAAAAAAATTACTTAAAATTATAGGTACCCATCCATACAAATATGTATGAATTTCATACAAAAAAAAAAATTGTACCAAGTTTTCATCCAAAAAAATTTCTACAAAATTATGCCCTATTAAGCATCTTTACTTTTACAAACTTAATAAAAATTTTATCCAAAATAAATTCCAAAAGAAATCAATTTTTAACTTAAACTCTGCTCCATACACATACATACATACATACATACGTAGAGTAAAACTTATGCAAAACACGTTCATTTTTATAAATAAATGTTGCCAAATTTATGGCCTATTCACTGTTTTTTTTTCCTCTATTCTACTGTAATATATCAAGCTTTCTTAAGAGTTTCAAAATTATTCAAAAATCATGCAATACATACATACATATAGAAAAATTTACGCACCTAAATACATACATACATACTCGTACATACATTTATTATGATTATTATTATCATCTTGACATTTTTCGTACGTTTTTTCTTTTTTAAATAATTGTGGATGAAAAAAACGAATAAATTTTTGAAAAAATAAACGTGCAAAAATTTATTGGCACGTTCTTTAGCACTAAAATATAAAATAAAAGGACGAAAGAACATGGCAACAAAAAAGGGATATTAAGTAGCGGAAGGTGGTATCCTGTTTGTTGTTTTTGTGTCTGATTTTTGTCACCTATGGCAGCAGACCCGCAAAAACCCATAATTCAATGTAGAAAGTAAGAAAGATCCACTCATCCACATAAACTGGCAAAACAATAACAAAAACAAGAGCTGAAAGTATTGAGCATTAAATACTGCCCCAATCCCCACCCAGTAAACAGCTCGGAGAAGGTTAAGCACACACCATATATGAAACGTATTTTTTTTTTTCATTTTTATATACAAAAGCACAAACCGAATGTGTTAAGAAATATGTATCTTGTAAAGTATAACCTGATGTGGGAGCAGTAGTAAAAAGTCTTAAATTTGGAGATGCGGGGCATCGATCCCCGTACCTCTCACATGCTAAGCGAGCGCTCTACCATCTGAGCTACATCCCCACTTACGTCAAATGTGTATCAGACTTCTAATTTATAAAAACACTTTTAAAATGGTCAATTTTGACTAATTTGTGAAGGACACGGAATCGGAGGCTCAATGGTCTAGGGGTATGATTCTCGCTTTGGGTGCGAGAGGTCCCGGGTTCAAATCCCGGTTGAGCCCTTAATATTTTATACTTAGATACAAACTAACATTTTCAGAAAAGAAAAATAGTCGGGAATTTTCGAATCGGTTACCAAAACTTTTACCCAGAACTTTTTTGTATTGTACAGAGTGGGCAAATTTGAGGTTAAGAAGTAAATTGGCTGTCAAATGATGAAATGTGAAAAATTAAGCTGTCAACCTTTGACACTTATTTAGTAAAAAATTTTGTAATTTTAAGTATGGAACGCTACACTCCTGAACACAGAATTTTCATTGTGAAAATATACTATCAAAATAGTGAATATTGTACTGTATCACTTCGTAAAATTCGAGCAGCTTTTCGACGTAATCAGGCTCTTTCTGAGACCGCTGTGCGTAATTTAATCTCAAAATTCGAGGCTCACGGTACTGTTGCTGACAATAGATCAAAACAATATGATCGGTATGGTAGGTAAGACTCCCGCCCACCAGAAGGTCGTCGGTTCAATACCAGGCCAGACTATCTTGAAAAAAAAGTTTTTCGACAGCGGTATCACCTCATAACATTAGCTAGAATGAGTATAAAATACTGGTTATGAGTATATGTATAAAATACTATTGAAAACTTCTCTAAATGCATTTGCCGTTCGGATCCGGTGTTAAACTGTTGTAGGTCCCTTTCAATGAGCTTACAAATAGAATCGGGTGCAGCTCATTTACTGAGAGAAGTCCCCATGTTCCTTCGTGGAATGTTATGGGAATTAATAATAATGCTACAAAGTGTTGAGAATAAGCATGGAACATCAAGTCGTCGACGTTTGCAGCAATTGGGCATCACAATTGGTCATCAAACAAAATTGTCGCATATTGGGCTCACAAAATCCACAAACAGTCCTCGAAAAACCATATTACATCCAAAGAAATTGACCATATGGTGAGGTTTGTGGTTAGGCGGCATTTTTCGGAAATGAGCAAGGAAACGCCGTTACCATGAATTCTCTGCGCTACCAAACCATGATAACCAATTTTTTGTGGCCACAATTGGCTAATGTTGACATAAGTGACCTTTGGTTTCAGCAGGACGGTGCCACAAGCCACACAGCCAGCGAAATTTGCCGGTCGCGAAATTTCTCGATTTGGCGATATCATTTGGCCACCTCATTCTTGTGATGTAACGTCGCTGGATTATTTTCTCTGGCGTCATTTGAAAGACCGGGCTTACGTCAACAAACCACAAATAACTGACACTCTGAAAGATGCTACATTAACGAGATAAGCGCAGCTTTATTGCAAAATGTGGTTCAAAATTTTGTGAAAAGAGCAGAGGTCTGCCGACGTGCTAAAGATGAACATTTGTCCCACATCATTTTCCATTACTTAATTTACTTCCTAACCTCAAATTTGCCCACCCTTTATTTTGTTGAAAAATTGTGAAGTGAAAGTAGTCAATTTTTCAATGCATTGTTAGACTTTTGTGAAAAACGCGAAAGACTTACGATCCCGTATAGTAACTACGGATAGCTTAGAGTACATGTTGTTTATGAAAGTGAAAATGTTTTTGGACATGTATTCTTGTAAATATATAAGCATTTCAAAATTAATTTAATTAACTACCAATTAGTGTAATTATTATTAAAATTATTTGAAAAATTAATTAATTATTTAAAATTAATTGAAAAATTTGTTTTAAATACGTACGCTTACTGATGTGCTATATTGAAAACCTTAAACTTTTTAATGTTTTTTTCCGTCACCTCAATTTGAATTGCGATAACTTCGCTATTTAAATTCAGAATGGCAAACGCCTCTTATTTTTGGGAATCCAAAAATGTTTTTCCACAAATAACTTCCTTCCTTTTTAATTTTGTTATGATATTTCGGATTTAATCGTCTAAATGTAACGGCGTTACATATGGTAACTGTGGGTTATTTCGGTTTAAACGGTTGAACCAGTGATGCCAGAATGCAGATTCAACTTTACTCAAAATTGACAACAATTTTTTAAATTATTCACGAATATAATATATAATTTAAAAAAAAAAAACTTATACAGCAACCATTTAATATATTAAGCTAAGACCAAAAGCTATTTAAAGGTAAACTAATCAGCTTTCTGTAAAAAGCTTTTATTTAATTTCAAAAAATTGTTTTAATATCCAAAATAAGCCTACGAGGGCGAATTGACATTGAAGCTACCTAGCGCTAGATGGCAGCACAAGCACAAAAACTTTTTCTTGCTTAGAAATTACGATCTGTCAAACGTCAGCTGTTAAAATTTTAGCCAAATTCATTGATTAGTTTATTTGTTGTAGTCGTTTGAAGTAAGCAACTTTTGTGTTTGTTGGAAAATGGAAAAAAGTGAATTTCGTGTAGTGATTAAACACTATTATTTGAAAGACAAAACGGAGAAAGAGGCAAAAGAAAAGCTTGATAAACATTACGACGAACCTGCTCCGTCAGATTATATGGTAAAATATTGGTTTGCTGAATTTAAACGGGGCCGAACAAGCACTGCAACAATACCATCAACAGGAAGGCCAAAAGAGGTGGTTACTGAAGAAAATATCAAGAAAATCCTCGATATCGTTATGAATGATCGCCGGGTCAAAATCCGTGAGATTGCTGAAATGGTAAACATATCATGTGAACGTATGTTCAACATTTTGCATGAACATTTGCATATGAAAAATCTATCGGCCGCCTTTGCTCAGTGTTGAACAAAAACGAGTTCGACAGATCACTTCACAGCGGTGTTTGGATATGATAAAGCATAATCCTGCTGATATTTGGCGTAGATTAATAACTGCTGATGAAACGTGGGTCCACCACTACACACCTGAAACCAAAAATCAATCGAAGTAATGGGTGGAAGCTGGTGGAAGTGCTCCGAAGAAGGCAAAGACAGCGAAATCGGCTAGCAAGGTTATGGCCCTTGTATTTTGGGATGCACAAGGAATATTGCTCATCGATTATCTTGAAAAGGGATCCACAATCACAGAAGAGTATTATCGTGCATTATTGGATCAATTGGTTGATGCAATCAAGGAAGAACGACCACATTTAAATAAGAAAAAAGTGCTCTTTCTTCATGACAACGCACCGGTTCACACAGCATAAGATACGATGCTAAAACTACGAGAAATCCACTTCGAATTGGTTGATCATCCACCTTATAGTCCAGATTTAGCCCCTAGTGACTTTTTCCTGTTTCCATACTTGAAAATATGGCTCGCAGGAAAAAGATTCATCTCAAACGAAGAAGTGATTACCGAAATTAATACGTATTTTGAGGAGTTGCCAAAATCGTATTATTCTGATGGTATAAAAAAAATTGGAAAATCGTCTTACTAAGTGTATTGAGCTAAAAGGAGACTATGTTGAGAAATGAATGGTATTTGAAAAAAAAAATGTTTTTTTCCTACTTAGGTAGCTTCAATATCAATCCGCCCTCGTATGTCACTCAAATTGGCTTTAGTTTTCGTAGCAAAAACCTTTGATATCTGTTGTATGAATAATATTCGAAAATTGTTGTGCCAAAAACCCTTATTTTCTTCAACAAATTTTGTAATTAAAAAAAATATATATTTTTTTTATTTTTATTATGAATATAATTTTGTCTTGAACAGAGTTGTATGTTTTAGCATATTTAGTACAAAAAACAGAGTTGCATTAATAACTTTACTAGATTTCGACAAAAACTCGTGACGAAGTAGATTTTATTTTGTATGGGAAATCTAGTTGAAATCTTCTAGAGTTTAATTGAAATCTCGTAAGTATCTTTTACTTACGTTCAGGTGTAAATAGGCTATTACTTCGCTTCTAGTTTATAAAATATCGAATATTCCTATTGAAACATTAAATTAAAATTGATTATAACACCAATTACATGTGACTTTCAGCCCAATGTTACTGGCATTGACTCTGTTAATTTGGAGGGATCCTCAAAAACTTCTAACGTAAAGAAAGATCTCAATACACCGCATTGTTCCAAAAATTGATTAATGCTAAATTTTTAAGAAAACTGAAATTCCTGAAGCTGATTCCTGATCTATCGTAATTACAGTAAAAAAAACACCAATATTTCATACCTAATAAATATTTCAAATAACTTGGGATTTTGGACAGAGAGCACTTTAACGTTTAAATTACAACAGAATTGCACTTGCCGAACATAAGGTTTGGTGAATTTCAGCTATTTTTCATAATTGTTAAAACTGTCAAGCATATGACTTTGTTGCATACACCCATTTTCTTCGAAGCCAATCCAATACCATCGAAAATGTTTCTTAAAAGATTGTTATGCGGATATACATACATTATACATACACATACATACATGTTTTAAATGATATGACATATTCGAAATAACTTTATTTAGTCCTTTTCATTATGTATATTATTATATAAAATTGTTTATCTTTCTGCCATCATGTATTGTAATGGACACTATCTTTCAAAATGTTTTTTTAAGAAAAGCGTTTGAAATCTTTGCACAGAAAGTTAAACAATTTTTCAAGTAGATACAGTAGTTTTCATGTATGTATGTAGTTTCTCACATTAAAATGGTTACAAATTAAAAGAATTTACTTTAAATTCACCTCTTTTTTTCAAAAGTAATCATTTCGATCACCGATACATATGGGAATTTCAACGTTCAAGCATGTAATGGACTTCCTACGTTTGTTAATAGTATTTTAAGACCAAAGCAATAAAAAAGTGAGAAAAAAAACAAACAAAAAGAAGAAAAAAACATAATAAAACAAAAAATATTTATACAAAAACTTGTAGAAAAGTTCGTCATGCTTGGCATCCATTTTCGCACTGGACCTAAATAAACAATTTTATCATCAACACAATGAAGACAATAAGAAAACAATTCATTTTTAATTGAAAATGCTCGCAAAAAAAATAAAACGAAAAAAAGAAACAACAAACGAAACCGAAAAACAACATTGTTGTTAAAATAATAAAAAGGAAAAATGAAAGATAAAAAAACAGACAACAAGCAATTGACCAACAGACTTAGCAAGTTTCTTCTCTAACTACATATTTAGTTCCTTAAGACCCACCCAACCACCCACCTTCATAGAAAGAACTCGATAATAAGTTTGTAATATTCTATGTATGACCTGATAGTGTCTAAAGTATGTTCATTTTACATACATGCCATGTATGTGTACATACGAGTACTCGGAATTGCTTGGTATGATGAATTATATTTCACAGAATGATTTTCTTCTTCTTCTTTTTTTTTCATATTCCTCTTTAGTATGTAAATGTTTTGATTTCATCATAACTGAAAATACAGTCACACATACACACATTCATAAGTTAACAAGAAATAATAACAACAGCAACTCAATATTATGAAGAACAAACAAACATTCAAATTGACAGACACACACATTCCTTACACAAGTATCATCATCAACACCATCATCATCCATCCGTTTGTCCAACCACCCAATCGCTCAATTCACATATAATATAAATATATCCTCAAGGATAATGGATGGACAAAACTAACAAAATAAACAATAAACAAATAAACATAGAAATGTATGAGGCCTTACATAAGACCCTTGGCAGATATTTAAAAATATGAACTCTTACTTATTAACTATTTGTAAAATTATCTCAAAAATGAACGGAATTGCTACCAAAATCCATTGCATTTCGGTGACAGACTTATGCGATTTAAAAATGGCTTCCTCTCTAGCCAAAAGGTATTTTTTTCATATCTTAAGGACCAGCATATGAATGGGGATGAATCCTACTAATACAGTGCATTGTGCTAATAATAGGAAAAATAGAATAGTAGAAGTAGTGTTTATGTCAAACATACAAACGTAAACTTATCCATATGGCAGTACGTAGCCGAGAAGCCCCAAAATAGTCTTGGAGGCACCGGCCCATACATGAGAGTTGTATTCCAACCTGATCGAATATAGGTCTTGCAAATACTAAAATACGTTACAAAAAACCGAGACACTTGAATACTTTCTTCGACATTCAAAAAATGTGACTGTTCCACCAAACGTCTCAGTGACTCCTCAATATCCACATTACCCATAGTCACAGACGACACCACGCATTAAAATCGATCCAGTTTGCACGACCCCACTCTGAGATTTGCGCCATGTCACTTGTGAGTGTGTCATTCATATATCCCTAAATTTATCCTGAACTCATCGGATGGGGTCCCACATAAAATACGTAGAACCACTCTTGCAGTTCCTTTGTATAATAATATAATATCGATATAAATTGCAAGCAGTGACTACCAACACCAAAAGCAATAAGTTTCGATACGACCGCCTCATGCTAAACTCTATCAAAAGTCCAGAACCACAACTTTGCTCTCACCAAAACCATTAAATAATAAGCTTTACCTTTCGAAGAGCACTGCCAGAAGTCCAGCACTAAAAAGCAAATTCTTGGACTCGAAATACTTCACTAGGTGGTGGTGGAGGTGATTAACTATATTCTCCATAACTTCGAACAGCGCCGAACAAACTGCTATTGAACGGTAGTTTTCAACAATGGTTGAAGGCTTTCGCCGCAAGCAAGAATTATGTGCAAAAAAGTGTGCCTTTGGAACCAGGTTTGTGAATGCTTGACCATTCTTTATGAGAACTGGAATTGAAATAGCGCTAATCCTCATCTTTCAATAAATGGCCGACTAGCGATTAAGCGGAAGTATGTACATGTTGGATGCTGAAAGAGCCTGGGAGGAAGGTGGGAGTGTCCGTCTCTCGCACGGCTAAGACTTGTCACACTAGGCTGAGAGTTTCTCGATAGCTTATCGAATCTATCGATCCCTGACATCGGGCTGTCGGGCTGGTTTCCGATCTAATTTAGGGAAGCGCTTCTGTGTGGTGCCTCTGTTTGGTTACCAGGACACTGGTGACTAGAACGGTAAAAACTCATTATGTGGTATCGCAACGCGCCGCTATGCGTGCCCGAATGTGCAATAGTTTAGCGAGGCTACCACTATCTCCTACCAAACAACCTACCTAAAAATTGATCATTTCGGGTTTTTTACAAATTAAAATTATGATAAGATTAAAATCATTTGTAAAAATCCTAGTTCAGCAACACATACCTATAAAGTCTGTAAAACTCAAGCATTCAGAAAAGTGATACTTAGCCGAATAGGAGAGCGAGGGTATGATCAACATTTGGTATTGAAACCGAAAGAAACGATTACCAGGTAATCTGTACCAACCATTATTCATACATACATTTAAAGAGATCATTCAATTAAAAGCAGCAAGAATATGCGATCACATTGATTTCAAGTTTTACATCCATTTAAGAGCGACATATGTATGTATATAAAAAATAGTGAATAGTTTATCCGTTTCTTACTTTTCAAGATGAAGAATTACTTTTTTAAATTTAAAATATAGAAGTAATTCTTTGAAAATTCTACAGATCTTTAGTCTCAATAACATCATATAAACGAGTCCTGTTTATTAAATCTTAAAATCAATAACAAATCTCCTTTTTACTTTTACATGAAAGTAGTAAAAGTATGTAATAGCTAACATTGATAAGACTACCCTCGCATAAACGGAAGTACTTGTATAAACAAGAAAAAATAAAACCGTTAAAACAGTTGATACGCTTTCTGTTGCTTTATCTAAAGGAAACACTGACCAGTCGACAAAATATATTTTTATAAAAAAAAAATATAATAACGGAGTAGTGGTAGTAGTGATTATAAAAACAATCCTTTAGAAATAAATAGAAATGAACAGTTAAATATTTACGTAAATATAAAAATCTTTTTCTATATTATTTAGTATTTTTAAAGCCAGTTATGTATTTAAAAGCATCATGTAAATGAAAGAGATTACTTTTATGATGCTGGTGTTCCGCAAGCCTCTGTTTTGGGGCCTTTGTTGTACATTCTATATTGTGCGGATGTTCCCATAATGCACGTATGTAACTACGCTTTTTATGCCGATTATACTGCAATTTACTACTCTAATCATCACAACCTATTCTTGATAATATACGGTAAGCTCTTAACAGCATTTGTCGATACTTTGTTAAATGGAAAATCAAAATAAATGCTGAATAATCACAAGCTATCTTTTTCACAAGAAAAAGAAGTTCTTCTAACCTACCCAGTTCAAATTTATCTAAAAATGGTATAGATATATCCTGGTCTAAAAATATTAAATATATGCGAGTTTTTCTAGACCGACGCTTAGCTTTTAATGAACATACCAGTCACATAATCAGGAAATTTAATATTGTCATTAAAATGTTATACCCTCTTATCAATAGAAAGTCGAATCTTAACTCTGGTAATAATATAACCATTGTCAAGATAATTTTTCAGAATAAACTTCGTAAAATGGTCATGAATTTACTTTGCCACTATTCTACAAGAAGACTCCATCGTCTTTGCAATGCAGAATACATAAATATTCGTATTCAGACTATAATAAAACAAACTTCAAACTTCATGCCGTCATTCAAACTATGACTACATTGCGGATCTATTATTAGGACCCCTAACAAATACTAGTTTTCATATAAATTTCATTTTTCTTTTTTCACGGTTTCCGCTTCTGTTGTGTTTATTCCCCATGTGCATTGTTTCTTGTATGTCCTATACATTCCTTTTTTGATAATTTATTGAAGGTTTTATTCCATAATCATTTTCCTTCTCCGATGTAATTTATTACAAATCATTTGCGTGTTCACAAACTGATAATTATTTGTAGATTTATTTATACATGTTTTTATAAAAATGATTTTATTTAAAATAAAAAAGATTACTTTTATATACAAAAGAATATCAGACCACTAAAAAAGACCGTCGGGCTCAACCGGGATTTGAACCCGGGACCTCTCGCACCCAAAGCGAGAATCATACCCCTAGACCATTGAGCCTCCTGGCGCACGGTTACTTAATACGGTATTTATTAATAAACGTGGTGTTTTAATCAATTTACTTATATAATTTAACGGAATCAAAGAGAGCCAAAGCAAGCCCATAGAAACCACTATTTAGAAAAAAATATTTGAATAGCATTTAAAATATTTGAATAGCATTTAAAATATTTGAATAGCATTGTGTACTCTTTGGAACCAAAGATCATTTTTTATAAATTTTTATTATTTTAACCATTTCTATGTCCTAATGTTTTACTCGCGGTCCAAGGAATACTTACATAGCATAAGTTTGCTTTTGTTTGTTTTAATTCGTTTACTTTGTATTAAAATAGAGTAAAAATAAAACAAAACTACTTATTTCTTTTATTTAAAATCAAATACTTGGTAGGATAACACTTTTTCCTAATAACAGCTGTGAGTCCCCTCGGCATACTGTCGATAAGTCGCACACAACATTTCTTTGGCTTCGCTTACCATTCGTTTTGAATTTCTGTCCATAAGTCACTAAAATTTTTAGATTTAAAAACAGTAATATGTTGCCCTACATCATTCCATAGGTTCACTATAGGACCGAGATATGACGATTGAGCGGGCCAATTAAAAATATCGGTTTAATTTTGCTCTAAGCAACACTTTACTGTACGTGAAATGTTTTTTGAATAATTATCATGCATGAAATTCCATCTAAGTGGCATGGTTTCCTCTGCAAATGGAGTAATTGTGTTCAAAAGTATTCTTTCTAAGCGTATTGATCCATTTGTGTATCTATTTTAATTATAGGATCAACACCGTGTCCAGAAAATGCGATCCAAACCATCATATTTCCGGCACCATGCTTTACTGTCATTGATTTGTACCTGTGGTTGTGTTGCCCGTTTACAGAATGCCATACATAACATTTTTCGTCAGATCCAAATCGAGAAAAATTGAATTTGTCACCCCAAAGGACATTTTGCCAAAAGAGCGGGCACTTCAACTTCTTTGATGCGCGTGCCTTGCAGGGTTGGCAAAAACCCGGGGTTTTTTTAAGCCCAACCCACCGGATTTTATTGGGTTTTAATGCTTCTAAATTTCGTTCAATTAGATAATATTTTTTGTTGGGTATTATAATTTCGTTATTTTAGTATTTATAATGCAATTTTGCACTCTTGATCGGATCAAGGCAGCTTTGTGCCAAAACAGACTGCAATTATTTCGTTTGAACCGTGCATTATGAGAAAAATGGAGGGACTACAAAGTCATAAATGATTAAGTTATTCTTTTGTATGACAACGCTCAGCCTCATGTCTCAAAAGTTGCTAAGCGATTGTCAGAAACGATCAAAAGCGGCACTCGCCGTATTCTCCGAACATTGGTTCCTATGTCTATTGGCTGTTTCGACGGATACAATATCTTTTAGCATGTCACCAAATCACTTCTTTTCAAGAAATCTAAGATCGGCTTCAAAAGACAAGAAGCTTTTCTGAAGTGGGACTTGTAAATTGGTTCAAAGGCAGAGAAAAGATGTAAGTAGTGATTTCATACATTTCTATTTTAACAAATTTGTTAATTCATTATCTGTTTGAGTTAAAAAAATGATCGAATTTATTTGTACTCCCAATACGTAAATAATACTTATTTTTGTTGTAAATCAGCTACGAACTATTTTATATAAAAAAAAACCCACCCTGGCTGCCTACCCTGGTGTCTTATGTTGTACACTGCATCAGAGCAATTTTCTTTACATTTTTCCTTCTTTTAATTGTTCGCGAAGAGTTATCAATACCAAATCTTATTGAAAAATTATTTTGAATTTAAGTTGAAGATTTAAAAAAGCCTGCAACTGAGGCTCTTTAAATAAAGGAGTCCACTTTACGAGTTGTTGTTTAGGCCTAGCGCACTGTGTAATACTTTTGTATGTCCCATTGGCTTTAATATGAAGTAATACGTTGTACACCATCTTTTTGTAACAGTGCAATAGGCAAGCAATGTCACAAAAGATGATTTCTTTAGAGATTATTTGATGAATAACTTCACGTTATGCCTTTGTGCACCATTTAATTTGATCCATTGCTATTTATTGTTTTTGGTTTATATTAAAATTTTGCAATTTTAGATTTTAGACCAAAATTTTTTGAAGAATACCGGAATTGTTAAAATGTGTTACTGTCCGGTGTAGATTACCTATTTTTTTTTAATAAATTAAATTTTGAAAATAAAAACCGCGAAAATAAAATGTAGTTACGGTACATACTGAGCACACCATAGACAACACATGTAGATAACACATGTACATAAATACTTTACTCAATTTTGACTCCTTGAAAATAATATACGCTCATCAATGCAGCATACTCGAAATATGCCAACCCAATGTGGATCACTATACATAAGTACATTAGGAATAAATTAATTTAAAGCTAAATCATTAAGTCACAGTTAACCAACAACGCAAGGAACTTGCAACAAGTAAAAATGAGTCAACTAAATAATAGCAGAAACTATTTATTTAATATTAAAAAAAGGAAATTAACTGTGATAGTTGGCAATGGCACACTATCGGCGAGTTACACCATGAACTTGGCTTGCACGTCTATTGAGCGTACACTTTCTAGAAAAACATGTTATAAAAATTATCGACAAACGCGTATTTAACCCTTTCGTAATTTTCGAAACCTATTTCAAATAAGGTTATTAATGTTAAAAGGATAAATTCTGAAATTTTGTTAGAATTTAAAAAACACCTGCTGATAATGCTAAACTTTGTCTAAAAAAATATTTCTCTATATAGTAAATTAAGTTAATTGTGGAACCAGTCCACAATATGAGTATTTCCATCGAATTTGTAAGCCAGAGCAGAAGTATTATTTATCCCTTGTGAATAAATATCAATTTAGCGTTTCTTAACAAATATCGGTCCCATTTTGTTTCTAATAACGGTCACTTTAATTGAATTTTGCATGTTTATTGTGAATGAGTATTTTACCACACATCACTCTATATTGTGATTGATTTTCCTATTTCACCTCACGTATTTCAAAATGTTCTTGTAACAAATGCTATATGTTACCAAAGCAAGCTGTGAGGCTCAATGGTCTAGGGGTATGATTCTCGCTTTGGGTGCGAGAGGTCCCGGGTTCAAATCCCGGTTGAGCCCGGTTTTTTCTTATTAAAATGTTTCTTTTTATTTTTATAACTAAAACAGATAACACAAAATTACTTTTTTAATTATATACTACATACTTATATAACCTTATGAGATGTATAAAATACAAAAAGACTGCCCTGGAGATGCGGGGCATCGATCCCCGTACCTCTCACATGCTAAGCGAGCGCTCTACCATCTGAGCTACATCCCCGTTGGACGCCATGTGGATAATACGCCAAATTGTTATAAAATATGTAGATATGTACGTATGCACATATTTTTTTATCTAAATGTTTCCTAAATAAAAGAAAATATTTTTTTATTTAACAGTAAAGCTACCATGGCAAATGGTAAAATGACCCGATTTTAATTTTTTATCAAAATTTCTCCTTAATTACATTATGATTTCGTCATTTGGCTTTACTACTTTAAGGTAACAATACATTTAATACATTTTTCAGTACTTGCTCCTCTCTTATTAATTTATTTGCCGAGAAATATATGTAACTTGCCCCAACTACAGCACTAGGTCATTTGACCCACTATGGTAGGTATAGGTAAACATGCTGTATCGGTAGGTTTAGTGTTAAAATTATTTTTTTAATGTGTACATATTTTTATTTTAAAATTTTAACGATAAATTACAAACTAAGATAACAATAATAATTTATTAAATAAATTCGTAAGAAAAACGATCTAGACCACAATAATTGTACATACTATTTTCCTAACCATGCTCCGCCGCCAAAACCACCGCCAATATGATGAGATTCATGGTACTCATGATGTTCATAACCACTGCTGTGAAAACCGCCACCAACCCCGCCAAAACCGCCATGTAAATGGCCACCACCTAAGCCATGACCAAAGGCATGTTTCAAACCCAATAATTTAGGTGTGCGTACTTTAATACCGGCAAAACCAAAATGGGGACCCTTAAAAGCCACGAATTTTAATTTGCCACAAGTAACATAACCGATTAGTAATAAAACTACCAGTAGAGACAAATTCTAAAAAAAAATTTTCATTTAACACATTTACACTGAAAAATTAATTTATTATAATCAACTCACTATTATTTTCATGTTTGTGATGTATAAATGAAAATGGCGGCACTTGTAGTAAAGTTTTTAGTTTTTCAACTTTTTAAGACTAATTTATTTATTTTTAATGATAATTTAAGTTATCAGCCTATATTTGGATGCTTGTTTTGTCTTGTAAAAACTGAATCCGATTTATTATGGTTTCTTAGTTTTATTCATAGTTTACCTTTAACGAATCTATTTTTGTTTTTCTTCTTTTTCGAAATGTACATCATTCCAATACCAATTTAAATGGTTATTTTCTCTGCTTTTATTTAACCTAAATACACAATTTAAGTTTTTTTGTTTATATTTTTTGTTTCCAAAAAATCGTTGTGCCCATGAAAATAATCCGGTTTTTATGTTTGACTTTTACGTGTAGAGATGTGCATGTAAAAAAAAAATTCCCAAAAATGTTTGTTAATTAAACAAAAGATGCTAGCAGTTTAACCCATTATATGCGGTGCAGTTTATAATTGTGTATTTTAAAAGTGTTCGTTGACTTATAAATAGATCACAATAATGAAATTTAAAATCAGATGTACTATACCTATAAAAAAAATAAAAGTTTTATTATTTTTAATCCCACCTATTTCTTTTAATAAAATAAAACTAAAATCAAAATAGCGGCAGTTTTCGACTTAAAAAATATCTCTTTTTACTAAAACTGAAGTACACATCAAGAAAACAGATTGTCAGTAAGTAATTCTATATGAAATTTAGTAAACAACATTTATTGCATGTTTATGTACAGAAAGCTTACCTTTGCAACATGTTGAATAAACATATTTCACATACGAGTTATGTTTCTGTTTTTTTTCTTTTCTTTAAGCACAATCAACACTCACTCTCACTTGTATTATTTTTCTACAAACTCTATCCCAATTTTCATCACAACAACAAAACTCACTAAACAAACATTTAATCAAATTGGGAAATATAACAACAACAAAACTTCCTTACAATAACCTCGCGCACATTTTCTACTCTCATTACTACAGCAAACAACAATAATTAAACGAAGCGCCATTTTTTATTTTGATTGCCCATTCAATCAAACTTAAAACAGCACATTTTTGGCAATTTTTCTTTCTTACAAACTGAACGATACGTTTTCATAAGGAACAATGAACTCATAATTTACTCATTTTTATGAGATTTAAAATAATTCAAGATAAATCAATTGAAATTAGGCAGTTGCATTTTGTAAATTAAAAGAGGTGATACATTGGCAAACATTTGTATGCAAGCCTCGTGTATGTATGCGTGAAAAATCAAAATAGCCAATCGGATACATGCAGAACTTACACACAACGTATGCGTATGGCTGTTTTTTTACTTCCCACGCATACATTCATGATGTTTGCAAACAAATGTTTGCCAATATATCAGCGGTTTAATGTGCACTGCGCATCAAATTAAGCCGCAAACTAATTAGGCGGATTAGAAGAATAAAAAGAGAAACTACAATAGAAACAAAGAGAACCTATAAAAGAAGTAAAAGTAAGAACCAATGTCGTGTTTTGATGTGAAAGCGTTAATTCGTTTGTTGTATGAGAAATATTGAATAATTGTTTTGCGTGCACAGTGGGTGGGAAATTGAATAAAAGTAAAACACAACATTAATAATTTAAGTGGAAAATTAAAACAAAATTTATCTGATGTACGTAGTACATACAAAATTATTGACATTTATAGAAAAAATCTTAAAAAATCTTAAAAGTTTGTCGAACAACTTTGGTCGTAGATGGTTCTAAAATTTAATATTTTTGGTAATATCAATTGCACCATTCAGTATTATAGCTCGTTTGATAGGTTCGAATGATTACGGGCGAAGAAAAGTGGATCAAGTATGAAAATAATGTGCGAGAAAGATCAGAGACGAAGTAAGGTGAAGCTTCGCAGACGGTGACAGAGCCAACATAACCACCAAGAAAGGTAATGTTACTGTATGTGACATTCACCACAATTAATATGTTTTTCTTTGAGTGTATGTTTGAAAGCAGGATTAATGGATTTCTATTGCTATATTTTCTCTCAAAGTAAAGAAAGGAATAGAAAAAAATAAGAAAAACACATTTTAGGCTAATATGTCTGAAGAATCACATTTTTAAATATTCTTAAGAGTTATACATCAAAAATGAGAAGAATTCAGTTTGGTTTCAGACGACCTATGGGCACTCAAGAAGCTTTGCTTTCCATACAGGCTCTTGTTCAAAACTGCCGCGACGTCAAAAAAGATGTATTTTTGTGCTTTATTGATTATGAGTAAGCATTCAAAATTGATTGAAATATTGGTCATTTTTAACATTGATGATATGCACACAAGAGAGCCCATTTTATTACAAAGAAAGTAGAAAGACGGGAGCCCGTGTTGATACATGTTAAGCAGCGGCAGGAGAAAAGTGGAAACTCATATTGATATAAATTAAGCAGCCATAATGGAAAGATGAGAGCCTGTTTTGTTATACATTAAACAACCACAGTAGAAAGATAGGAGCCTGTTTTTGTAGAAAAATGGGAGCCCGTTTTAGTATAAATTAAGCAGCCATATGCAGCCATAGTAGAAAGGTGCGGGCCCGTTTTGCTATAAATTAAGCGGCCATAGTAGAAAGATGGAAGCCCGTTTTAATATAAATTAAGCAGCCATAGTAGAAAAATGGGAGCGCGTTTAGGAATAAATTAATCAACCATAAGTACCCATAGTATAAAAATGAGAGCCCGTTTTAGTATAAATAAAGCAAGCATAAGCAGCAGAAAGATGGGAGCACGTTTTAATATAAATTAAGCAGCCATAGCAGAAAGATGGGAGCACGTTTTAATATAAATTAAGCAGCCATAGTAAAAAGGTGGGGGCCAGTTTTGGTATAAATTAAGCAGCCATAGTAGAAAGGTAGGAGCCCCTTTTGGTATAAATTAAGCAGCCATAGTAGAAAGGTGGGAGCTCGTTTTAGTATAAATAAAGCAGCCATAGTAAAAAAATGGAACGCGTTTTGTGGCGGGACTGAAAGGGAATTAGTCTTTACCAGCTTCTACAACCCAGCCAAATGATTGATTACTGTGAACAATTAACAAGATTGCAGCAAGCAATTCAATTAAAACGGCCAGAACTAATCAACAAGACAATGCCAGGCAATACACATCTCTGATGACCAGGCAGAAACTGAGAGAGGTTGGCTGGAAAGTTTTTACTCATCCACAATATAACCCAAACCTTGCACATTCAGATTATCTTTTGTTTCAATTTCTGCGGAATTTTCTTAATGGTGTAAATTTAATTCCGTAGAGTTCTAAAAAACGCAATTGAATGACTTTTTCGCTCAGAAGTTCTACACTGATGGAAAAATTACTTTACCACAAATAAGGCGAATAGTTATCGATTAAAACGACACACATTTGGTTTAATAAAGCTCATTTCAAATATGAGAAAAAGGTATTCCATTCTTGGTCATATTTATAAATTAAACTAGAAAACAAATTCACTGGAAACGCTTTATGTTATTAATTCACTAAAACGTTTAATAGCTTTTTACAAAACTTTCCGTAAGGAAAACTATAAAACCATAATTTTTCTTGATCCTTGACAAACTGTAAAAATTCTTGTAAATCAAGGACATCTGGCACACAGTGAGTAAAAAAAAAAACTTGTACAGTAAGAGTTCCGGTTTACAAATTCAGATACCAGATAATCAGCTTTTTATGAAAATATTTATTTCATATTAAAAACAAGCCTAACCTAAAATGACTGTAGTTTTCATAGTAAAAAAAAAGTTGTACATTTGCTTTTTAAATCAAAATTTAGTACTTATGTATTTTGGTCACCTTTAGAATCCATAACAGCTTTAAATCTCTTTCTCATAGGATGAAATAGATTCTTGATGCTATTGAGTCATTAATTTGTCCATATATCCAGAATAGTCTTAAGTTCATTTTTATTCCTAACTTGGCGCTGAAGTTATTTCGACTCCATATACACCCACAAATTCTGTATAGGATTAAGGTCAGAGCTCTGTGGAGAAAGTGACAGCACTTTTTACATAATATAGAGGATTATTCTACTACTATTAGGAAAGAAGGTTTCTTCTTATTGTCCGAAACAAGCAATAATCCTCACCAAAATTTGATTTTGAGGGGTATTGTGTAAAATTATCCTTTGGTACCTTTTAATAATTCATCTTATTCATTGTTCTTACTATACAAATAAGATTTCAGACTCCATTCGACCCAATCGAACCATGATACACACTACGAGATGTCAGAATCATTGCTTGACAATTTTTTTTTTTTAATTGTTGTTATTTAAAGCTTTGCCTTTCCTTTTTGTACAAGTTTTTTTTTTGGGCACTGTATGTACGAGTATGTACCTATATATGTATATATGTTTATAGTATGTTTATAGTATATAGTACATAATAATAATAATAAATAATAAAATAATTATTGTTTTCAATTCTACGAAAGCAGCGTTCTTTTTTAAACTTAGATTTTTTCAAACACTGTTTTTTGTTTAACTTTGTATTCCTAAAAAGTCCCCTTTGTACCACATGGGGTTAAGAAACACGTGAAACATTAGCATTTCATATTGTGTTTGTATGAAAAGAAATCAATCCAAAGCAAAGTTTTTATTATTTCGAAATTTCCCAAATTCCAAATACTAGTAATTCATGCATGAATCATATTAACCAAAAAAATAATAGTTTTGAAGATTATTTACCTCAAAATCTAATCAAATCAAAACATAAGCTCATTAAATTTATGTAAATTTATAATTTTTATTAATAAATTAGACAATGGGTACTATTTTAATATCCAAAAATAAAATGGATTTGGTTTTTATTTTTTTTTTTAGAAAATAAATAACAGTTATTTTATTAACTTTCATTAAAAAAATTTCTATTAACCATAGAGACCACCATAGCCACCAAAACCGCCATAGTTGCTATTGTAGCCAGCATATCCGCTTTTATAGCCGCTATAACCACTGTTATAGCCACTGTATCCTGTCAAACCGCCATAACCTCCCAAGCCACCGTAGCCACTATAGCCAGGATAACCGCCATAGCCTCCATAGCCACCATAACCTCCATAGCTACCATAGCCACCATAGCCACCATAGCCACCATAGCCGCCATAGCCACCATAGCCACCATATCCACCATAGCCACCATAACCTCCATAGGAGGAAGTGACATAAGAATTACTCTGGCCATAAGCAGAACCAAAACCGCCACCTAAGGGTCCACCATAGCCTAAACCAAAACTCCTGCTCTGAGCTCTAGACTGCTGCTGCTGATGCTGTTGTTGCTGTATTTGGGCACAACAAGTGGAAACCATTAGGATCAAAAAACTTAAAACCTGAAAATATTGAAAAAAAAATTTATATAAATTTTTAATAAATTTATTAAAAATAATGTTTCACTATCTAGCCACCATTCATTTACCTTTAACTCCATGTTGCAACTTTACCAGCAATAGAACAACTGTTGCTATTTAACTTTAAATTCAAACTATTTATAAAAACGGTACAAAATTAGAATATTTATTTTGCCAAAAACAAAAACATTTTTCCGCCTTATAAAGCACAATAGAAACAACAATAACAATAAGAAAATAATTTTTTTTTTTAATTGTGGCAACAATGAAAAACCTTCCCTTTCAAACAGAAATTTGTCAAAAATAAATTAAAAAAAAACAAAATATTTTTTACCACTAGAGATTGCATGTTTTTAATAAATTAACAGAAATACCACGAAAATTAAAAAATGACCAAATAATGTCCCACATTTATACTTGAACTTGAAATCGTTCATTGTCTTATTTGATAATACAGACAGGCAAATAGTGGCTAAAACGGAATGAAAATTTAAATGAAGGGAACTCATTAGAGATTGTTTTAATGATCATAGTCATCATCATCGTCAAGTGTGTTATGCCTGAGTAACATTTCCATTTATTTGAGAAAAACCCCAACAACAAATTTTGTGCAAAGAAAAAGAATTATTTGTACAAATACTACACAGAGTGACAAGGAATATGGTATACATACAACAAGGCACATTGTACATGGTAGTGTTGCCTGTACAACAACATATATTTGTTGCTTTCCATTGTGATTTTGAATGTCACAAAAATTATTATAAACTAGGAGAACCCTTTCCGCGTTGCTGGGAGGCTTTATGTTGTATACCTATAAAATGTACTCCTCATAAGAAAAATTTAAAGGACCAAATTCAGAAACTGCCATTCTAACCGTTCTCTAGATATACAAAAAAATCAATACTTTGTATTAAAGGTGCCACGCCTACTTTTCAATTTCGCACATATTTCTTCTGATAATGTGTATTGACTACGAAGTTATTTAGACCAAATTCAGAACCTTATACTCTTACTGTTCCATAGATATACAAATATCAATATTTACTTTGTATGGGAGGTGCAACAGTCACTTAATCAGTTTCGCCCATATTTCGACTGATGATATCGATTGATTACAAAGTTATTTTTACCAAATTCAGAACCTTCCACTATTACCATTCCAAAGAAATGGAAAATTCAGTATTTACTCTGTATAACTCTGTATTTACTCTGTAAACTTCACATAAGCCATCTACAGACCATCCTCAACTGAATTTTTTGTTGAAATCGGTCGACCTATTTCCACAGTTAGTAGTGACATCAAAGTGTATACTTCTTGTATTTTTAATAAAATGGTGAAAAAACAGGCTTAGGTGTAAAATAAGAAGACTGGACATTTATAATAAAATACATCTGAGCTTTTTGTACATTGTAAGGGGTATTTTTTATAGAGGTATAGAACTTTAAGTTTCAATAAAACAAAGATGGATTATTCGATTGACATAAATTTTATTTATCCGGAAGATAATCTTGTGGCATTACATTTTAAATATAATTTCTGGCATATGATCGCCACGGCTGGTGCGGATGTAGTCCAATCTGGACGTCTAATTTTCGATGACTTTTTCCAACATTTGTGGCCATATATCGGCAATAAAACGGCGAATGTCGGCTTCTAAATGGTCAAGCGTTTGTGGCTTTACCGCATAGACCAATGACTTTAAATAGCCCCATAGAAAGTAATCTAGCGGTGTTAAATCACAAGATCTTGGAGGCCAATTCACAGGTCCAAAACGTGAAATTAGGCGGTCACCAAACGTGTCTTTCAATAAGTCTATTGTGGCACGAGCTGTGGACGTCATGGTTATTCAATTCAGGCTCTATACCGATCACCATTGTCTGTAACGTTCTGGCCACCATCGTTTTTGAAAAAGTACGGACCAATGATTCCACCAGCCCATAAAGCGCACCAAACAGTTAGTTTTTCTGGATGTAACGGTGTTTCCATATACATTTGAGGATTACCTTCATTCCAAATGCGGCAGTTTTGTTTGTTGACGTAGCCATTCAACCAGAAGTGCGCTTCATCGCTAAACAAAATTCGCTTATGAAAATCGGGAACAACGGTAATCTCATCTTGGGCCCATTCGACGAAGCGTTGTTCAGGCGTGAGTCTATTCATGATGAATTGCCAAACCGAGAATAAATCACTTGACAACTGTTAAATCGGTCGCCACCTTGAAAAGTAATGACAACTTAAAGTTCTATACCTCTATAAAAAACACGCAATAGTTACATTCCAAACGATACCATGCAAAAAATCATGTAAAAACAGGACTAGGTGTAAACTAAATAAAACTGTTGACAATTAAAGTTCACTGCATTTTATTAAAAAAAAGTCAGCCGTACCGGCATCACCACCTTCTTAAATATGCCTTGGTATACAAAATGCCATAAAATACAAACATTTAATACGTATTTTTAACCAATTTACGCCTGGGGCAGTCATATGAGGATGGTTTTTCATATGGCCACAATATTTGGTTCGGATACTTTACCGTTTATAAACAAATTTGGAGGTTAAATTTATGCCTTGGAAGAACTAGGTTATAGACCAAAGATACCATACGTTATTAATTTTTACTTATGCCTGGGTGCTATTACGCATTTTTAGCCTGGATTTATTAAAATACAAACTTTTTAACAAATTATTATAAAATTGATAATGTATGACAGTATTTGAGCGAAAAGTGCACCCTGAATGTTTACAATGGGAAAAAAAAACTTTAATTCTTTTGTTTACTTTTTGCTATCGTCAGATATGTGTATCTTTCTGGTGGTTTTGTGGGAAATCAGCAGGAGAATCGAGTAATAAGCCGTTAGGATCGAAAGTGGTCAAGAGCTTATTGAATAAAGTAAATGCATTTACATAAATTCGACAACTTTTTTATTAGTCATGCATTGCTACAAGATTTATACGAATCCAGTTATGGTGCTACTGGTGTCATGATGGAAAACAGAAAAAAATGCTTACTGGACCTGTCAAGAGTATGAAAAAGAAATTTGACTAAGTGTAGAATTTGAGCAACGATTTGATAGAGCCAATCAAATTTTGTATATGCAATGACTTGACAATAGTGTATGTACAAACAGCGATTTTGTTTATCCGCTCGGAAAAGAGAAAAGTAAACGTTAACATCCCAAAGTTGACCAATCAATTGCTATATATATAGACGGCTGTATGAGCCAAAAAACTCTGATATATGATGAGTTTGTCTGTAGCTAATGTCTGGCGATTTCATCTCTTGACTCCATGAGATAATATGGACCGGCTCCAGTTTCATCGAAAGTATATGCAGAAATTATTTCATATATTTATACAGTGAAAAAGCAGATGGAAAGCGGCGCAAGCCTTCGTTAGGGCTATCAGGTATGAACTTAGATAATGCTGGGCACTCCCCCCAAAAACTGGTAAGCTGATAGGATGTTTAGAAAAATTTCACATACATATGAACCCATGACCCCATTGGCCGGCAATAGCATTCAAAACATAATCAACTTAAACAACCAATTTTAAAATATTAAAATTGCTATTAAAACGATAATTATTAGAAAAACAAAGGATTTATGCACAGGGCAGCTAAAAAACAGATTCCGTAGAAGAGTCAAGAAATTTGATGACCATAGATAGTTTTTATGCCTACTAAATTCTTAGTCACACTATTGTTTTTTATACATAACAATTTTCTTACGATTCACAACTCATAACTAAAGTTTACGTAACAATAGAGGAAGCTAAAGTTAAATTTCATAAATAATAGATCATTAATTTAAAAACCAAATAAATAGATAAAAATGTATGTATACCTCTACTTGTTTTATTAACACACAAATTCATCTATTCATTTATAGGTGTATAAGAGTACAAGTATCCATTAAAATAAGTCAAATTAAAGGGGTTATTACACTCGCCGGCATTGGCTAATTCATCAGATATCAAATATACTGGAAGTGTTAAAAAGACAAATTCAAATAAATATTAAAATGAGTATCAAATTCATTAAATTACTTAATTTGATGGCATAGTCTTTACGCACATAAGGAAGGTGTTAAACTTTAATTTATAAAAAGCACTAATCTTCCAATATACTTTCTGCTGATGTTACATTTATTAAATTAACACGGCAACAACAATAATTAAGCAGCAAAGAAAACAAGTAACAGACAATAAACAAGCAACAACAAATACTAAGATCTGAAAGAGGTAGATGTTTACATACACATCAACTGATTGCTGTTCGCAAACGAAGACTGGTCAAGAGCACAAAGGAGTGACCCAATATTGGCAAAGATTATAGCTCGCAATGAAATATCAGCAGAAGGTCCCCTTACAAAAGCGTATTGGGCACTATGGGACAGTTTGAAATTGATTAATGGATGCTTATATCGTCATTGGGAGAGTGCTGATGGTAAAACTTCATGCAACCTGATAGTAGTGCCTTCCTCCAAGATGAGTGAAGTTTTGAATGAGTTTCATAATGGACTTAGTGGAGGACATCTTGGGATAACGAATACTCTGGAAAAGCTAAAACAACGTTTTTATTGGGTTGGATGTCAACAAGCAGTGGCCGACTGGATAGCAAACGGCACACAGTGCCTGACAGCTAAAAGCCCAGTAAGAAGAAGTCGAGGTCACCCACAAGCCCATTTGAGCGGATAGCGATGGACATAGCAGGCCCTTTTCCTGTCAGCAATGCCGGAAATCGTTATGTTCTCGTTATAATGGACTATTTCAGCAAGTGGCCGGAAGTGCATGCTATACCCAATCAGGAGGCAACTACGATTGTAAATGTTTTCGTGAATAACTGGGTATGTCGCTTATGTAAACATCTACCTCTTTCAGATCTTAGTATTTGTTGTTGCTTGTTTATTGTCTGTTACTTGTTTTCTTTGCTGCTTAATTATTGTTGTTGCCGTGTTATTTTTATTTACTTTGTCTCTGCTAATAGTTGTTGTTGTCGTTATTTGTAAACAGCACATATAGTTGTTCTTGTAGCTTTTGTTTATTTATTTAAGCGATGTAATAAACGCTGTGATGCCCAACCTTATGTTCGTAACACTACCGCCCACTTAAGCCTGTTCGTCCCGGCTCATTATCTCCTCTCCCGTAACTTGCTAATCGTTCTATGTGCACTACTTTCATTTTAGTTTCACTTTAGTTGTGTTTCTGTATTCGGTAAACTACATCGTTCAGTCTCTTGATTACCTTGTAGGGTCCATCCCAGTTAGACTGTAATTTGGGAGATAGTCCTTTCTTCCGCTGTGGATTATAAAACAGTACTAATCGTCCCTCCTGGAAGCCCTCAGTATTTGCCGCTCGATCGTATCTGGCTTTCATTCCATCGCTGGTTAGCTTTATTCGTGAGAGCACGAATTCATGTAGCTCGTTGAGATCTTGTTGTTTCTCGAGATAAGTGGCTTCTTTTTCCGCGGTAGGGTTGACTTCATACTCTAAGTCACCGGGTAACTTTAACTCAGTTCCAAAAAGAATTTTGGCGGGTGATCTAGACGTTGAATCGTGGACAGCCGTTCGTTAGGCTAATAGAAATTTCTGAATGTGTTCGTCCCAATCTTTTTGCTGCTCGCTAACCACTTTTCGCAAATATTCCTCTAGAGTTCGGTTGAATCGTTCTACGATTCTGTGTTGCGGGTGTAGCGGCGTCGTTCTAGTCTTCTTTATGCCATATATCTTACACATTTCTTTGAAAATGCCAGACTCGTAATTTCTTCCCTGGTCGGAATGTAACTCTATCTATCTATTATACTGCTTTTTAATTTTCTTTTTTCTCATTAAAAGAAAATAAATTGTTCTTTTGTCAACAAAAATATATTTTAATGTTGACATTTTACTTTTTTTGTATTTTTGGTTAATACTTGTTGATAATTGTGGATTTTTATTGTTTGTTATTCGTTCTCTCGTTTTGATGGTCATTTTTAAAATCTGAGAGATCCCCAAAACAACAACAAAAAATAATACTCAGTTTAATCGTCATCAACCTGTTAACATGCTAAGAATTGTTATGGAAATGACTTATGCAATTAAATGAATACAGTGGTTCAGATGAGTAAAACTCTTAAGCTGTAGTTTCAAATAATTTTAGATACAAATTTCTTTAATAATAAAAACATTAAAATAATAATCTATTAAGTTTTTTTCCGTTACTCCGCTTTGGAGCATAGCGCTTCCACAAAACATTGCCATCTTATACGATTTGCTGCCGTTGTCTTTGCCTCTTCCCAGCTAAACTTATTTTGCCATAGTTCTTGGATAATGATTCCACTATTGGGGTTTTGGCCGATCCATCTCCATTTCCTTTGCCTTATCTACTTCAGTATGGGCTCTTCATTTGTCAAATTCCATAGTTTTATGTTACTTATGGTGTGAGGCCAGAATATCTCATAGTTCTAAGGCACTTGTTGGTTACAGGTATTCACCAACACCGGCAGGTTTCACTTCCGTGTCAACAGAATTGACTTTACACAGCTTGATTTGCCTGGATATGCATGAACTTCTCCATATTGACTGCAATCGTTCGAATACCGATTTTGCTTTGTTGAGCTTGTTGTTAACGTGAGTTTCTGCACCGCCATTTGTTGCCATTGTGCTTCCCAGATAGCAGAAGCTTTCCACATACGCAATTGTTTTCTGTGCTATTGTTGTTAATTTTCATGGCTTTGGTTTTCTTAATATTTATCTGAAGAGCAACATTACGAGCCAGTCCTTCAAGGTCTTCTAATTTAATTTTTGCATAATCCATGTTATACCTCTTCTCTGTGAAAAAAAAAGGTTTCCTCTACATTTTCTTTTGTGAGACAGTCCATCGTCTGGTGTAGTTTTCCTATGTTATTCTGTTCATCTGCCTCTTCTGCTAGACCTTCTAGGAACATCTTTTTGTTTCTTCTGGCAGCGTTCTTTACCTCTTTCACCAGTTGTTGGTATTGCTGCCTCGACGCATTGTTGTTCTTTAGCTGCATCTTAAGTTCCCTTCTTTGAGAGATCTCAAAGAACGTCTTCATATCCACGTCTGATATCCACGTTTTTCTATGTGCTTGCACATACCCAGTGTTTCTTCCGCGACTTGATTATATCTTCTCATGTGTGATGTTGGTTTATTGGTAACTGTTCGCGTATTGCCATGGCCAATGCGTTCCTGATCGTGTTATTCTGCAGTAGCTGTAGGCGGAGACAATGTTTCATCTTCGACTCTGGCGATTTTAATGGCAATTTCAAAATACCATGACTTTCCAAATCAAAAAAAAAATTTTTTTTTTCTTGACAAAAAAAGCTTTATATTTCAAAATAGGTCCATCCATTTGCATAAAAAATAAGTATGTGGTAAACTCTTTGTCTACTTTTAATGGCTTTCAAAAACAAATGATCTGGTATGTTCTGTAAACGAAATCGAGTGAAATGAAATGTAATGAAATTTCAAATTGCTGTACATAGATTTCAAATCTGACAATGTTTGGACATATTTTTAATAATTTACTTAATTATCTTTAAAATAAATTAATTGATTAACAAAACTTTAAAATAATTGGCGCAATTAAATGTTTACTCGATTTCAATTTCACTCGTTTTTAGCTTGCAGAACATACCCGAATAATAAGCTTTCCTCGCTAGTAGTTCGAAAAATTCCTAATCGAAAAAAAAAAAATTAAAAATTTTATAAATTTTTTTTTTTTTTCTAATTCATGAACTATTTTATTCCATACTAATCCACTGTACTGACAAAATTCAAATAGACAACTGCGACTATAATTTCTTGGCTATGGAATAAGATGTAAAGGGATACTTTGAGAGATATTTCGGTTATTTAATGTTGATAAAGCTAAAGGGGGAAATATTGGTTTTTTATACATACATACATACATATGTATATATACAGCGTTATATGCGTACGCACATGTATGCACATACATATATAAAAGGTAAATACAGTTTAAGAATATAATTCAGTGTTAAATCAAACGTCGGACAAGAATTATCAGCCTTTTCGAAACTCAGGCATATACAACGAACGAACAATAACAAAGAAAATGTGTGCTATTGTAAGTAAATTGTTGAAAATTAAATTTTGAATGCATTTTAAGTTATTCTCCCTCTTTGCAGACGTTAAAATTTGTTTTCATAATGACATTATTTGGCTGCATTTTAGCAGCACCTACACCAGATGATGATGCACCTGTAAAAGCAGAAGGTCGTACTTTAGGCCATTTAAGAGGTCGTCTTGGCATATCGATACGCTTAAATAGAGGCATTTATGGAGGTCTTGGTGGTGGCTACGGCTATGGCGGGTATGGTTACGGTGGCTATGGTTACGGTTATCATGGACCTGGAGGCTATCATGGTTATTATGGTTATCCTGGCGGCTATGGTGGTGGTTATGGCGGTTACCTTGGCGGTTACCTTGGCGGTTATGGTGGCTATGGCGGTGGTTATTATGGTGGCCATGGCGGTTACTATGGTTGATTTATTTGTGCTAATTATAAAACATTTTTTATAAGACTTTTGTTAAAAAATTTAGTGATTTTTTAAGTTTTTATTTAAATAAATGCTTTTTTTATTTATTTATTTTAAATATGTTTTTCTATTCAAAATATGTACATACAAACACTTACTCAGAGATAGTGCTTAATTTCTGAAAGACTGTAAGAAACTGTAATTTTTTTAATTGTTAGACATAATTTTTCATAAATCCAGTTTAAGCTCTTTGGTGTTCTTCATAAAAGATAAAAAGTTACTACGAGTATCTCACGTATTCATACATCATTCATAAGGTTTTTTTAAGTATTATTATCAAGCCGCAATCAAATAGTTTAATTAAAAGATAATAAGCACATAGTGGAACAGAATAAAGACTCTTGTACGCAAAATATATTACGCCAAAGAACGAAGGTAGATTGGATTAACTTTTTTGATATGATAGAACATTTTTTTTTTTTGTTGCCAAAATCGTTTAAATAGCCAACATTATCTTCTTAAAGTTCAATACATTTAGTCCAGCATTTTGCTGATCTGACCTTTTCGTTTGATACAAATCTCTTACCATTTTCTTAAAATTTAGGAACTGAAAATAGTTGCAACGGGATCAATTTTGTAGAGTTTGCTGGATTAGGTGAACGTTTGAGGTAATTTGTGTTACTACGACTATCTCACTATTTAAATCATTGAAATTGAAGGTGAGTATTTGAAATTGGGGGTGCCTTTCTTTAGAATACATTTCTAAAGTACATTTAAGATCAAAAAATATAATCGGATTAATTTTCAATTCTTACAAATTAAAGTTTTCTAGAGCACCGCTGAATAGAATTTTGATGAGAATATATTGAACCACTATTGACACATACACCAGTACTCTTGAAAAATTGTACCACAAAAAATGCTCCTCACCATGGTTATCGCAGTCGTTATCGTGTTGCGACAGTAATATGTTTCTTTAATCTATTCCAAAAGCAATTACTCCACAATCCAATCATGATAAGGGTGAATGTTTATCATTTTCTCAAAATATATTGTACTAAACACAGGAGGAATGGCAGATTTTATGATTGTATTCTCTTTAGTTACACTAAATGATATTGATGACTCATGCTTTGATCCTGGAGTGTATTCTTAAGTTAACTGAATAAAACGAAATGATAAAGTGAAGTATAAATAGATCCCATGTTTAGAAACCAGTGTGGATGTAGCTTTGAGCTGGGTCTTAAAATTTTGTGTGGAAGATTAATTTTTTGCAATTGTGCGGTATATACGAGTAGTTGACGAAGTGTTTGATATTTTTTTTAGGGTATACATTTTCTTATTAGTTGTAAAATAGGAATGTAATCTAAAGGGTCCGCCATATAATTTTTTTTTCGAAAATACTATAGAAAAAAACCACTGAATATTTTCTCAAATTTCTTTTTTTATTCGAAAGTACAATCCTTCCTTCCGGTTAATAATGGAAAATAATTTCATTCAAATAGCTGCCTCGGCTGGCCATGCAGTAGCCTACACGATCGGTCCAATTTTTAAGCACATTATCGATTGTGTGCAGCTGTATTTCACCAATGGCTTCACGAATATTGTCTTTTGAAGCGTCAATTGTCTCTGGCTTGTTGGCGTAACACTTATCTTTGACGGCACCCCACAAATAATAGTCCAACGGTGTCAAATCGCATCTCCGAGGTGGCTAAACGACATCAGCTCTGCGGCTGATAATGCGATCTTCAAAACAGGGCGCAAAACATCGAGTGTAGCTTCGGCTGTATGGCAAGTAGCGCCGTCCTGTTGAAACCAAATGTTGCTAATATCCTCCTCTTCAATTTTTGTGAACAAAAATTCATTCAACATGGCCCGATAACGATCGCCATTGACTGCAACTGCCACTCCTTGCTCATTTTCGAAGAAAAATGGCCCAATTATGCCTCTGGACCAAAATCCGCACCAAACAGTGACTCGTCTTGGGTGTATCGGCTTTTCAATGTATGCGTGTGGGTTTTTGGTGCCCCAAATGCGACAATTTTGCTTGTTTACATACCCGCCAAAATCAAAATGAGCTTCATCTGAAAAGATGATTTTTTTGGCAAAATCGGCATCTTCTGTAAGTCGATCGCAGGCCCAGATTCCCAGCGTTGTACAAGCGTATAAACAACCATATTCGTTCAGCGAAAGGATAAAACTAATTATCTGTCAAATCGGACATGAGCTAAGTGTTACCATTCATGAAATAAGCACTAGTTGAAAAAAAAAACGTTAGATGGCGGACCCTTTAGTTTACATCTCCAACGAAAAGATATTTGATTTAAATAGTAAGCTATTATAATAACACTGGTCTGCAGCAAAAAACGACTTTAAAAAAACTATATGGAATATAATGATTTTGATGCGCTAAATTCAATTCCGTTTTCAGTTTTCATAACTTGAAAACGATTTGATCGATTTCGATGCAAGTACAACCAAACGTTTAGGAACAAAATTTCCTATAAATCACCTGAAAATCTTTTTTTTTTTTTTGTATATTCAACAGTTTTCTGGATGTTAAATACTTAAATTAAAGCTTAAAATGTTGAGAATAAAATAAGCTTTAAATCATGAAAAGGGGTTGGCTATTGCTGATTTTATTTGAAATTAAATGCAGGTACCTAACTTTGACTAAAATTTGCGAACAAATTTTGTTGTTGTAAGATAAGCGAAAAAATGGATTTTGTTTTATAGGTTTCTATAGATTTTTTAAATAATTCATTACCACATTATTGCTCTATACGATTTTTTAGCGCTTTTACAATGAAAATATCCTGCAAAGTATTATAGTAAACATCAATTTTTACCATTTCCGAAGAGCTTTACGTTGTTTCCCACACGTTTTTATATAATAAGCTGTATTCATTTACTTTAACTTTAATTTTATTCACTTTTTATAAAAGTTGATAGGAACGGTCGACCGATCTTAATGAATACTGAAAGTGGTTCTATCCTGTTGAACCAAAGAATTAGTATAAAATTTTCTGCTTGACTAGAAAGTTGAGAAAAAGTACCAATATCATGAGCTTGGCTTAAATTTGTATAGTTTAATTTATGATTTAACGTATCTGCTATTCGTCTGAAAAAAATTCTTTACTTATTGTTTTCCGTATTCGCGATTTATAGTACTTTAAAAAAATTGCTTCTGTCTCGTTGAACCGGAATGTATACGCCGAGAATCTTAATGGTGTCCATTCGAGTTAAATTAGTGCTGGGAAATTTTATAGTGCCATCATAATTTTTCCTTCTACATATGTATATGAATATATTTACATTTAGATATAGAAAGGAGAGCACATGAAAAAGAAGACCATTGATCTATGACGGAAATGAAATTATTAAGATTAGTAATTGGGTACTTTATTTTTTTAGATCTAATTATTAAATGAAAATCGTCGGCATTTGCGATAAAATCTAGTTCCTTATAAAGGGTCCGCCATCTAACGTTTTTTTTCAACTAGTGCTTATTTCGTGAATGGTAACACGACACGAATGACGAACCCTTTACAAGCAGATAATAGTACACAGTTTATTATAGTCAATTAGGAAGAATACTACCGACAAAGGCGAACCCTGTGGCAAACCATTAAGCAATGGGTGCGAAGATGAATATTAGTTGCCAAGTCTAACTGTAATTTCCAGTTACTCATAAAAAGTGGGCAGATCATCCATGAGATGAGCTGATCCAAAACAGCATGTAGACCAATTCCATCCAAGATTTTCTCAAAATCTAATGATGCGTTAGAAATGTGTTTACGTAATAATAGAAATTTGTAATCTATACATAGGAGTGATCAAGAGTATATTGATCCCCTTCTGAAGCCGAATTGACGGGTGTTAAAAAGTTTATGCACGTTCATAAACCAACGATCCTGTCTTAAATATAGATACTACAATACATGTGGTATAGGGAATTATATATTCAAACTTGACCTACAATAACTTGCTTATTTATTTACAATATCCACTAGTACTATTCTAAAATGCACACATAATATAGTAAAAAAAACATCGGAAAGAAACGTTAAAGATTTACAACTAAAAACCTAAAGGTTTTATTTTTTTCGTTTCGCTTTTATTTTTGTATAAAAGAAAAGTTATATAAAACAAATAATTTACATATAAAATAATATTAACAATATAACAAATCGTAAAAAGAAAGTTAAATATACATACAATTATACACTAATTTATAAAAGTAAGAAGTTTAAATTGATCATCATTGATCGAAGTTAGCGTTTCAACCATAAACTGGTTGTACATTACCAGTGAGTTGTTGGATAATGCCGTTGACCGTGGTCGCAATACCACCCACTAATTGAGCTGGTGTTATAGGAGGCTAAAATGTAAAAAAAAGATACAAAAATTATATACTTTCAAAACTGATAATAAGCTAATTTTCAAATTACACTTACCGCCCCAGCTGAATCATAAAAAACTTGATGTGGTCTTCTGACAGGTAAGGCAGCTGGTCTATAATTTGGATCTACTTCGGGGTCATTTTGTAAATCATTGTTATCCTGACTTTGATCGGCAAATTGTTGTGGACGAGCAGTAACAGCTAAGGAATTCTGTAATATCCCAGGAGCAAATAAACCTAAAAAGTTTGCTATACCAGCGCCGGGTGGATAATATGGAGCCAAAGGAATAGGATCTGATAATAGACCTCCACCTAAACCACCTAAACCACCTAAACCACCTAAACCACCTAATCCACCTAAGCCACCACAAATAGTAGCAGCTCCCGTTTGAGGATAAACATTGTAAACATTAACGTCCCACAAAAAACGTCCTTGTTCTTTGGGTGGAGGAGTAACACCACTACCGGCATCCCGACCAAACGGATAACAAGGATTACCTAAGACTCCTCCAAAACGTCGATGAAACTTTCTACGTGTTAAGTGAACAGTACGACCATCTTCATCGTTTTCTTGATTTTCGGCACCAGCAAATTTTGCATTTTCTAAATCAGCCTTACTAACACGATATTTTTCAGGACTTTTATCCTTGGCGGTATCCTTTTGGTTATTGTACGAATTAAAGGAGTTGCTTAGATAAGGCTTTGTATTGCCCGTACTATCCAAAGCGCTATAATAAGAATTTTTAGCTGCATACGATGAAGATTTTGGCACTGAAGATGAGGAAGTTGCAGAACGATAATACACTTTTGCAGGTGATTGTGTCACATAATTGTGATTCAAAGATGAAACCTTATTCGTTGCTTTATAAGATCCTGACGAACTGTTGTACGGATAGGAATTTCTTTGTGAAGTTTGTTTATAATATGCATTGGTTGATGCTGATGTTGTTGCAGGACTTAAACGTGTACTATAGTATGAAGACGCAGTAGTTGGAGCATTTCTATTTGCTGTAGATTGGTAATTAGTTTTTGATTGATCATAATAGGTGGGCTGTCTATAACTATGGATAGAACGTCTTTGTGCTGGATAATTGTAGTATGTTTGTGTGTGACACAAACTTAACAAACAACTAAATATCACAAGAGAGCCACTTTTGAAATTCATTATTGAAAACACTTTCGATTTACTGATAGCTTTTAATAGTAGTCCAAAAAAAGGACTTTCCTCGATACGATTACCACCGGTTGCTTATGTTTAATGTTTAATTTGAAAAACAAATCTATACTAAAGCATATTAATAATTTACACCTTAACTTATTAACTTTTACAAACGTGTACAAAAGCAAAATAGTAAAAAAATTGCAAAAAAATTTTAGTTTTTCCCAAAAATGGATGTAACTAGTACATATTGTACAATAGATATCATCTGCATTCATTTAATACCATCATCAACAAATTTAACATCAGCATTACCATCATTGAATTAATAGGTCTGCTTGTTTCTTTACACCCACACGCCTGCGTGCATGGTGAGTTCAATGATATTTATTCAAATGAAACAAATAAAATGCTGTTTTTCTTTTGTTTTTAAATAAAGGGTTGGTTAGATGTTTCTGTTCATAGTGTGCACTGGCCTGTATCAAATGATGTTTTTTTGTTTATGTATTTGTTGCCAAAATAACATTACATATTTACCAAATTGTATCATTATCTAAGAGTTTCGACATGTAGCCCATAAGAATAGGTCATGGGCAAAGGTAACCAGGCATTGCGTTTCCGCTTGCGTTTTAAAATTACAGCCCCTATAAATTTATTGGTACAAAAAAGCCTTAAGTGTATATTGAGTCTGTGATGAAAAATCGTTATAAAGAATCGACTAAATTTAACTGAATTAGAGGTTAAGCCCCTGTTGATTCCATTGCTAATAATTACTATAATTCTTTTTCAAAAATAATATTTATGAAATTTTTCTATAATAAATAACATCTTTCACCGCTTTATTTTTAAAAATTCTTATAATATATGTATACTTTTCAATTACTCAGGTCCTGGGTTTTGCAAAAACCTTCTGGTTACCTTAGTCACGGCGTAGTGTACCGCCGAAACCAAAAGTATACTATTTTAAAAAATTCAAGCTAAAATATCGTCAAATATTTCAAATTTTGTTATATGACGTTTGCTGTGAATTTTTTATTTTACTGATGATAACTATCAATTAAACCGTATTTGGTAATTGCCATCATAAACATATCACAGTTCTTTTTCCGCTTTGAAAACACAATTGTGAATAATAAATTTGGCAAAAAAAAAACTAGGTCATGTGAAAAAGTCCAAATAAAAACTACAGAAATAAACTACGTGAATATTGTTTGTTTTTTAAATTTGTTTATGGATTTAATTCGTATTTCTTTTAAGCATCCATTATTCATTTATTGTTTATCATCCAAGATTTTAGAGATAATTTTTTGTAAAGGAATTACCATTCAATACATTATTATTATAAGTAATTGTGGAATTTAAATTAAAATTTAACTTAAAGCATGTAACTGTTTATCGTTATTAAAAAAGAAACATTGAAATCAAACTTTTAACTTTATTTAAATTAAGCAGCAGCAGAAATAACACCTGTATACATTTTAACCTTGCTGGCAATGCTCATGTCAACGTATTTATCGCCAATGGATACAATCATACCACCAATGATGTTGGGATCCACACGAGAGGTGATCTTCAAAGTTTGATTCTTCTTTAAGAAGGCCTTGAAAGTTTAACAAAAAATTTTTATATTAAATCATAAGAGTAAAAGATGTTAAGGCACATTACCTTCAAAGCACTTTCCAATTGTTTGTTTTGGGAGGAGTCCAAAGGCTTGGCAGTAACGACTTCACACACAACTTCACCACGATGGGCAGCCATAATAACTTGGAAAGCACTGATGACACCATCCAAAACATTTAGGCGACCATTATCAGCCAAAAGAGCCAACAAATTGCCAGTGGTGGGAGCCCATTTCAATTTTTCAGCACCTCCTTTCAAGGCATTGGCCATAACCTTCTTGTTGATAATAGGGCTGGTAACGTGTTCGCGCAATTTCTTATCTTGCTTAAGGGTAGCCTGAAAAGCATTCAAATCTTTTTCGACCTGATCCAATTGCTTGGTTTTTGATGCAGCCGAATACAAGGCAGTGGCATAACGACCTTCCAAACCAAAAACTTGCACGGGTGGTCTTACCATTTGGGCTGACGAGCTCATGGCACGGCTCTAAAATATAACCGAAAAAAATATGATTTCTTTGGCATTTTTATATAGAAATTTCTTTTAATTTATATTGTAATTTTGGCATTCACATCACATTTCATTTTATTTATGCAAAGCATTCGTTGTTAGCTATTCATTACATAACCAATCATTCTGATTGGATAACTTTTTCCAGCTGAAACAATTTTCCATTGCAGAATCTTTCGCAGTCGATACAATTAATCTTTGTGTTGACTTTTTAGAAAACCATGTTTTCATATAATCATTAAAATATTCTTACCAAAACAGACAATTTATTTGCGGCTGCCATCGTTTTTGCCTATTTTTTCTTTAATTCAGTGCAAAAAAACTCACGAATGGTTTGCCAAGCGCGGCTGTCAAAAAACCACAATCTAAATGTCAAAATTCATTTTACACACAGGGTTGCTTCTTTTTAGTATTAAAACTGTATGTACTACTTTTTTGGTGATTTTCACAGAATCCTAAAGTATGAAAAGATTTAATGAACGTTTATAAAATTTATTTTGTGCTGTACATGCTTGCTTGATAGTGTAGCCATTGAACTTTCACCTGTCAACAGTTAACCATAAAAAATAATCTGGTTGGGTCAGAGTTTAGTATGTTTTATTTGTAATTTAAAACTAGCAAATTAATAACATGCACGCGAAAAACGCAGTTTATATGTCGCTATAAAATGTAGCCAGATTTAGGATACATAGCATGTGATTCCTATCACGTTATTCAATTATTTACTAGGGGCATTCAATTTTTTAGTTTTCATATTTGAGCCAAAAAATATAATCATCTTCAGACCAAATTTATAGTTCTTGTATGACTATAAACATAGTCTTGACAAGCGCAATACCATCCTTAGCCCAATTCTATCAATATATAATGTAAATAAGACAGTTTGGTTTTTAAAGTATTTTATTGAAAATGAAACTTTTTTACTGTTAAATCTAATATGAAATTTTGTTTTTCTCCGTAAAATGAGTTTTTTTAATGGAATCAAATTTATTACGGATTTCTCGTTATATATATATATATATATATATCTTCATTATATCAACTTCTTACTTGTCATCTGAGAACGAAAAGAATAGCATTAAATTACACATACATACAATATAATTTAAGAGTATTTTTATATTTACTAACCGTCATCTTCATCTTCCTCCCCTTCACCATCTTCATCATCAAAACCTTCCTCTTCATTGTCCTCATTGTCTTCATCATCATCTTCTGGTTCGACCTCAATATCAGGTACCAGATAATACTGCAGAGGATTAAGCCATAAATCATCTTTAATGAGTTCGGCAATTTCATCGTTAACTGGATCACTGTTATCAGTGAACCAATCGAAAAATGTTTTGTATTCCGAATTTCGTTTCTTTTTATTAGTGAATGGTTTTGATAGTAATTGTTTTAGTAGATTTTTTCCCTCCTTCCATTGAATTGGCGTGCTTGTAGATGATGGACAGTCACTGTTTTCTGCGGCTAAAAGTAAATTGAACCGTAATTAAAAGCAATTTTTTATAGATCCTAACTAATTTTCTTTAATTTTTACTTACATCCAGAACCCAAGTTAAATTCTTTTGTTAGGACTTTATTTTCAAAGTATGGATTCTCATCGAAATAAAAATGTATACGATAGCCAGATTTAATGTCCTCAAATTCCTCTACTTCCAATTTTGTCAAGGCATGCAAACATTCCTCTTCTTCTTCATCCAATATACCCGATACTTGTGGATGATTTATAAACTAAATAAATAAATTAAAAACATCTATATTACAGCTATCTCAGCCAGTTTTGTAGTTTACATTTTCGGTTTGATCTAACTTTTGTATAAGCCAAGAGAGTGCACATAAAGCAACTTAAAACGGTCAACTTTTATAAACATATGTACCTCTACATACAAACAATTCAACGAAAATCAATGAAGAGGAGGCGTACAAATATAAAAATAAAATAAAAAGCCGAAGAGTTGCCAAGCGCAATAAAATAAATCCGTTCTCTCTGAATGCATAAAATTATATATTTGAAATAGATAAACATTTAAGTATTTATTTTTTAACTAAAATAAGACTGTTTTGAAATGAATTTCTCTTTATATATATATATATATATATATATATATATATATATATATATATATAAAGAGAAATTCATTTCAAAACAGTCTTATTTTAGTTAATATATATATATATATATATATATATATATATATATATATATATATATATAAAGAGAAATTCATTTCAAAACAGTCTTATTTTAGTTAATATATATATATATATATATATATATATATATATATATATATATATTATATTATATATATATATATATATATATATATATATATAAATATATATATATATATATATATATATATATATATATATATATATTTATAATATAATTTTTATTAATGGCATATGACATTTTAGAGAGAACAGGAACTTACAGCTTATTAAGAAACGTTATGAAATTCGTTAAGTGGAATGGAATAGACGTACAGGTACTTGAGCTAGCATTAGTATTTTTTGTAACGTCCTTACAAGGCTTGAAATCAATTTGAATCAATTTAGAGGTACATAAGTTGAATATTAAAGGTGATTTGAAGTTTACATGAATATCCATTGAAAAAAACTTTACAACCAATATTAATAAAATTTAAATTTTAGCTGGTCTGTACTGGATCCAAATACAGACGGAGTAGCCCACCCTCAGTTGAAAAGGCTTACAAAGCTTGAAAACAATCTAAATCAATTTAGAGGTACATAAGTTGAATATTAAAGGTGATTTGAAGTTTACATGAATATTCATTGAAAAAAATTTTACAACCTACGTTAATAAAATTTAAATTCTCGCTGAGGTCTGTACTGCATCCAAATACAGATGGAAGAGCTCACCCTCAGTTGAAAAGGTTATCTGCATCTCTACAACACTGCCAACATATACTTCGACATAAATATCAAATATAAAACATATATGCAATTTATATGCCGAGTACAAAGATCTTCACAAATACTTTATTTCATTATGAAATGCCTTGGCAACCCCAATTACAGATGTACACAATGTTAACCCGCCAGCGAAAAAGTGACTGGACGATTTGTTGTATTCTCAAGCATGCATATACAAACATGCGCCAATAAATATATTGCAACAATGACTAGAAGAGCAGAAGATAGGCACAAAAACCCTTTACTTTTCATTCTTTCTTTCTTATGGTACAGAAATTCAACAACTAACAAATACAATTTATAAATAATTTTCGGGGGACCTCCCAACTGTTGTACAATTCTTTCTAGATTAACACTTTCTATTTTATACTCACCGCTGTCACCCAAAAGTTGGGAATGCGTTTAACCAATTCACTGCGTTTCTCATAACATGGTTTCCTCAGTTTATTGTACTTTTGCTCTACCTTTAAGATCTCTTCGCTGGCCTTTTCATTAAGGGCATCAATATCATTCTGACACGCATCGATTAATTCCAATGCCTCGGTCACTGCTTCGTTGGGTGTATTAGAATTGCCCTCATCCAATTTTGCGCGCTTACTCGGAACACTGGACATTTTCAATGGATAATCTGGACTTTTCGGAATTTTCTTTTTAAACAAAGGCTTTCTTTTACCTAATAAAACTACGGCGTCGATATTTTTCGCGAGTAGTAGTAGTAAAGGCGATGATAATGATGATGATTTTGTGTGTGTATTATAAATGGCGAATTTTTTAGAAAAAAATGCCGGTTTGATTGTGTTTATCTATACGAAAGTTAATTGTTATGAAAATTTTGCGTTTTTGCATTTTGTATACAAACGATTTCTTAATGTTGCCAGATTTTTATGTAAAGAAAATCATCTATAACACAGAAAAAATAATTCTGATATATAATTATCTGCTCCCCATTGATTAAAAACAATTAAAAAATTATATTAAAATACATTATGTCAATGCCATTTTCTAAAAGAACTTTTTCTTACTATCAGCTAAAATATTATTTATTAACTTTCTGGCATCCCTCCTCTGTTGTATTTCTATGGCAAAGTTATAGTTTTTGCACAATCTGGCATATTATCCAATTTGTTTAGTTGTTCATATATTTATCTCTCTCTTTCATATGGGGAAAGTAAAAATCGTTCCGCTCAAAAATTTCCTAAACTCTTTTTAGTGTCGGTAAATTTTGATGTAAAGGCGTAAACGAGTTTGTGGGAAACTTTTATTATTTAATTAACTGGATAAGTGAAAAAATAAAGAATAGAAAAATGTCCACAACGGAAAATCAAATTGGTGTCAATACAAATTTGCAACAGCAGGATCTTAGCAATTTGGTAAGTCTGAAAAATCTATAAGAATGCAATCCAGCCCTTGAGCAGCGACCACCACCAGCCAGAATATATAAAGGAGTAACACATTTTTAATTAACTGTAGAAAACTGCACCATTAATGTAGTTAAAAAAGTTTTTGCTTAACTTTAATCTGTTCTAGAACAGAACTCAACGGGAACGGACATTAGATAGAAATTCCATAGAAAATTTGGATTGCTTGGATTCCTGCACGTGGCGTTTTCATTTAAAGTGTCTGTCTTGACTATTGTTTGCACATGAATTTCGTTCTAAAAACTCGATTTTGAATATATTAAAATAATCCTTGCTTGTAAATTACGATCAACTTTGGCACACATTAGTTTTCTGATGCAATTTGAAGTAAAAATATTCTAACCTCAAAAATTTGCCACGACAATTTGTTGTTTTTTGTTTTTGCCGTTGCTGTTGCTGGCAGTCAGTGTTAGATATTCGTTTTTTATTTCTAATAGCGGATGGGTTTAATTTACTTAAATCTTATTTTAATACTTTATTACCAATGACATAATTTGTTTATTCTTTAGGATGTCAGCAATTTAACCCCGCTCTCCCCTGAGGTCATTTCACGTCAAGCTACTATTAACATTGGCACAATTGGTCATGTAGCCCATGGTAAATCTACCGTCGTTAAGGCCATTTCTGGTGTGCAAACTGTGCGTTTTAAGAATGAGCTTGAAAGAAACATCACCATTAAACTCGGTAAGTTAGAATTTGAATAATAAATAACAAACCAATAGAAATTGCTATAAAAAAATGTATATAGCCAAGTTCCAAAACGTCATTTACAAAGTAACCGAACAATGTCATCCATTCCTAAACGCAACCATGCAAACATTTACACGATTAACCATTCTTTTATATATTGTAAAGGTTTCAACTGTGGGAACAAAAGCAAACTGTGCAGTACAAAATTTTTCGATGCTTTTTGTTTAGAATTTGAAATTTTATCCAAATTAAAATAATCACCCCTATTCTGCGTCTCGATGACGTCTCAGCATTCAGTTATGTTTCGATCGAAAATTGATATACCAAACAAAAAAACCAAATCGAAAGAAAAAGAAGACAATAATGTTTCCAAAAGAATAGGAACGTACGAAATAGAAACTGAAAAACAAGCATATTGTAATGAAAACTCAAAATGTAGTGCATACGCCCACGGGTTCAATAAGATAGTTAAAAGTTGTAGTTCAAATACAAATTTTAATTCAAAAGTTGAAGGATTACAATGTTTAAAATGACAATGCATTTAATTTATAGTGTTGCAAAGTATTACTGCGTGATTTAAACACTGCTTTTGTGTTGTATAGAGACGTTTAGGAAGGCATCCGATGATTTTGCCTAAAAAAAGATTATTTAATGGGAAAAGGTGCTGACTGCAGCAGTGTTTTTAAATGTAAAAAGTAGTTTTTTTACAAAGCAATAAACTGTAGTTTACTTTGTATCGATACAGTAGTAAAACCGCTACGCTATAATGTATTTTGACGTTTTAGAATTCACCATATGTGTATGGATTTTGTTTATATATTTTCTATTGGTTTCATTAAACATAAAATTATATTGTATCTATCTAGTCATGTAATACAATATGTTAGGAAATAAATTAATATTTAAGGTCACAATATTTTTAAAACAAAAATCAACATTATATCCTATCATATATTTTATTTATACACATAATAGAACTCCTTAATATGACATTCACTGCATTTTAAAACTAAATTAAGAGCAGTATACAAGATATTTTGTATATTTATCTTAAGAAACTAGTCTAAAAAATTACAATTTATGTTTATTTTATTTTTATCTTGGGGGCCACAAGCAATGCGTTCTGTAAAATTTCTTTGTGTTTAGTTCCTTTAATTTCGTTTTTAAAGTAAATTGCTGGAAGTTAAAGTTCTTTTCTTCTATAAATATTTTTTTGTTTTTCTCAATATTTGATAGGGTATAAAATTGGTTTTTAAAAAATATATTTTTATTATTTTATTACATATTTTGTAAATTTTACCAGATTTGTTTTTAATTAACCAGCAATTTAATTTATTATTTATCGTTTTTATTTTGCATTTTTTTCGGTTTTATTCGCACGATTGTTTTTTGTGTGCGTTTGCATATCGGGAAATTTTGCAGAACGCATAAGTCAACAACGTATGCAATCTCTGTTGGCATCTCCCAAATTATTGCGAGAATTTGAGGCAATGCAGGATGCAAAAAAGTGGCGGATGCAAAAACAACAGCAACTTATAAAGCAACAGCGGCTACGTGAGAATACGTCTCCAACATTCACATTATCAAATACAGCAGATATTATACGTATGCGCTTTCCATCCACCAGTCCTAGCAGTGGCTATGAAAGCCTTAATGATAACTCATCTATTTGTAGTGGTGATGCGTACGTTCGTAGACAATCACCGCTCAAATCATTGGCTGTAAGTCTAGTTAAAGCAAATGCCAATATAGAACTTGGACAACGAAGAAGTCAAAAACGACGTAGAATTTCAATAACTGATGATACATCAATATCAACGTCCGTTTCAAAGAAGCGCAAGCATGAATATGTTGTCGAACAAATTGAAAGCTTAGAATCAGTAAGTGGTGATCCGTTATTCTACGTAAAGTGGCTCAACTATCCAAAGGAACAAAATACCTGGGAGAGTTTAAGTAACTTAAGTGAATGTGTACTTTTGGAAGAATTTGTTGAAAATATGATGGTATTACACGAAGCTGTTATAGGAAAGATAACACAAGATGTCAAGGAACAAATTAAGAAAGAAAATATTTCTTTGAAAGCCTCAGAAATAAATATAAGAGAATTGGATGAATATGATCCTTTAAAACTTAAAGTCGATTTAATATTATTAGCCCAGTTTATAAGCGCGAAATCTCGTAGCCAACGCGAACCAGAAAAAATACGTCTTAGAGTATTAAACGCAATGTTAACTGAACCATGGTATTATAAAAGAAAACAGCAACTTAAGTCTATACAAGAATGGCAAAAACGTATGAATATGATTGAACGTGATGCACCCATAAATGTTGAAAATTATGTTGATTTTGATGTTCCAGACACTAATTTTCAATACATATCGGAAAATTTTGCCTCCAAAGACGTTATGATAGCCAATGTAACACCTATAGGTTGTAAATGCGAAGACGTATGTGCGCCATCTACGAAGTGTTGTGCCCGTATGGCAAATACTTATTTTGCTTACGAAAAAAATGGTCGTTTGCGAATATATCCCGGTGAGGCAATATATGAGTGTAACACAATGTGTTCATGTTCCATGGACTGTCCAAATCGAGTTATTCAAAGGGGTCGTAAGAATACCCTTTGCTTATTTAAAACATCAAATGGTCGTGGTTGGGGAGTAAGAACGGAAAAAGCATTACGAAAAGGCGAATTTGTTAGCGAATACATGGGAGAAATTATTACGTCCGAAGAAGCCAATGAACGTGGAAAACAATACGATGCAATAGGACGAACATATTTATTCGATTTGGATTACAATAATACAGACAGTATTTATACGATAGACGCAGCTTTATACGGAAATATTGGTCATTTTTTTAATCATTCATGTGATCCAAATGTTTCGGTGTTTCCTTTTTGGATAGATAATTTGGATATTAATATGCCACGTTTGGCTTTTTTTACGCTAAGACCAATTAAGCCTGGAGAAGAACTAACATTTGATTACATACGTGGAGATATGGAAGTGAATGAATATGAAAATCTTTCAGAAGCCGAAAAAGTAACCTGTCGTTGTGGAGCCGCTAATTGTCGCAAAGTTTTATTTTAGTTCTTATAAGAGATTATTGAAATTTTATTTTTTTACAAATATATAAATTCCTCTTACTCCTTAAAGGACAATAGGACAGTGAAAAAAATTATTTTAATTGATAAACAAAAATGTTTTAAACAAAAACAAATGTAATATAATTGAATATTATCGTTACCAATTTTAAAAATAAGAATTTAAGTTACTTTTAATAATTCACACACAATCTATTTTATATCCCAACATATATAAATAAATATTTAGGTTTTATTTATATAAGTTTAAGATCTTATGAAATAAAAATGATAATGTACATGATACTTATGATGTATTTATTTATTTTATTTTTAATGCTATCTATCGATTACCACCCCCTTTTGTTTTATTATGCAGGTTACGCTAATGCCAAAATTTATAAATGCGATAATCCCAAATGCCCACGTCCTGCATGCTTTGTTTCTGATAGCTCAAGCAAAGATGACAGTTTCCCCTGTACTCGGCCTTCATGTTCAGGTCGTTTCAGACTGATACGCCATGTAAGTTTTGTGGATTGCCCTGGTCACGATATTCTTATGGCAACTATGTTGAACGGTGCCGCTGTAATGGATGCAGCTTTACTTTTGATTGCCGGCAATGAATCATGTCCTCAACCTCAGACTTCGGAACATTTGGCTGCCATTGAAATTATGAAACTGAAACAGATTCTAATTTTACAAAATAAGATTGATTTGGTTAAAGAATCACAAGCAAAGGAACAATACGAAGATATAACGAAGTTCGTGCAAGGTACTGTTGCTGAAGGCGCACCTATTATTCCAATTTCAGCTCAATTAAAATACAATATTGATGTAAGTGGATGTTTGTGATTAAACGTGCTCTAATTATAATTTTGTTTTAAAATGTTTGACAGGTATTATGTGAATATATTGTGAAAAAGATTCCCGTACCACAACGCAATTTCAATGCACCTCCCAGGCTAATTGTTATTCGTTCGTTTGACGTTAACAAACCAGGTTGTGAAGTTAACGATTTAAAGGGTGGCGTAGCTGGTGGTTCAATTTTGTGTGGTGTTCTTAAGGTTGGTCAAGAAATTGAAGTACGCCCTGGTGTTGTCACCAAAGACAGTGAAGGCAATATTACATGTCGTCCTATTTTCTCGCGTATTGTCTCTTTGTATGCCGAAACAAATGAACTGCAATATGCAGTGCCTGGTGGTTTAATTGGTGTGGGTACAAAAATTGATCCTACTCTGTGTCGTGCCGATCGTTTGGTTGGTCAAGTATTAGGTGCTGTTGGTCAATTGCCTGACATCTATATCGAATTGGAAATTTCATACTATTTGTTACGTCGTTTGTTGGGTGTACGCACTGATGGTGATAAAAAGGGTGCTCGTGTTGAGAAATTACAAAAGAACGAAATTCTCTTAGTTAACATAGGTTCCTTAAGTACCGGTGGTCGTATTTCAGCAACACGAGGAGATTTGGCGAAAATTGTTTTGACTACTCCAGTGTGTACGGAAAAGGGTGAAAAGATTGCATTAAGTCGTCGTGTAGAAAAACATTGGCGGTAAGAATATAATGATATTTTGCCTAGATGCTTAATAATCATTCTCTATAATTGCAGCTTAATTGGTTGGGGTCAAATCTTTGGTGGAAAAACTATACAACCTGTAATTGATAGACAAGCTCCCGTATCGACTAAATAATTTTGAAGAAGAAAAATTACAATAATTTGAATAGTTTATAAATTCAATTTTCTAATCAAAAAGTTTCAAAGAAAAGCTCTTATTTGCATAAACATAAACGGAAAATACAATCAGGAGCTTTCAAAAAATTCTATATCCCAAAAGAGATACAGCAGTCCATTAAATTTTAAAACATTCATCATTATATACTATTGTGGTTATCAACAACAACAAAAATAGGACAAGAAATAAGTTTCTTTTAACAATTTTGTTTATATAAAAATAACAACTTCATTGTTAAGACAAAAAAAAAATAATAATAAAACACATTTTTTACACCACATAAAAAGGATATTAAATATTTTTTCAGAATAGGGAAACATTTGAAAAGTAGCAGAATTGTTACCGAAAGACAATCCGTTTCAGTGTTATACGAGAACCTTTAAAAGTGAATTAATCGTTATATATTTTATATTTCATAAATTGTTTTATTACTAGAAATTGTCATGTTTAATGAAATATGTGTTGTATAATAAAAAGCTTACATACATACTACATATAATATACGAGATTAAGTGCTTTTGAGATTCGAAATTAAATCAGTTTACTACTATATGGCTTTAAAATTAGATTTTAAAATTGTTTTAGCCTGTTCGTTTTAATCGTTTAGCGCTTTTGGTCAATTTAATTTGTTACAAAGTAAACAGGCAATAATTTTATGATTTTTTTATAAAATATCTTTGGTAATAATTGTTTAGAGAATACTACCTAAAATAAAACTTAAACCTTTATCAGCTATTTCTTACAATAGCAATATTTACGTAACTCCGGATTACGTTCATAGATACAGTTGGCTTGTGAACCATAAATATTCACACGAGATATTTGCGAAAGCTTTGTATGCATTGTTAGTTTATCTAAATTATAAGAGACACTTGCCTCAAAAAGTGAATCACCAGGCGAAACAAGAATCTGTAGTTGATAGTATATTTCGGCAGAACGCGAGTTACCAGTTAAATCTGACAAATATCCATCCATATCTAAATTATGTTTAAATGACATCAACTCTTGGTGTGGTTTTAAGAGTAAAGCCCAATTGATACGCTTCAGATGCAAAGGTTCGCAGTAATGGCGAAATGTTTGAGTAGCATTATTAATAACATTCAGTATACTGCCGGCCGCTTTAAGTAGGATACCGATGTCAGACGTAACATTTAATTGTTGCCAATTAAGACAGGCACACCAATGCGGTTCGATGTAGGCATCTGCACATGAACGATTTTCTGGTATAAGGCTGAAAAGCGATATCGCGCGATTCTTAGCTAAATCCGAAATTTCAATATTTGGTGTTGATTCTTGAGAAAATTTTTGCTCTTGTGTCAGCGCTTCGTATGACGTTAATTGTTCATCGGATGCTACTGTTGGTTTGATATTTTGAAGTTCTATAAACGAAAAACAATGATTTAATTAACATATCATCTATATTGTCACAATATTTTTACCTAATATATGTTTTAGCGTTGCATGTATGTCAAAAGGAGTTGATAAACGTTCACTGTTTCTTATAAAATTCTCATATTCTTGAGAAAAACGCTTTTTAAATGAAGTAGGAAAGGCGAAGCTGAAAAATGGCAAACGTTCTTCCTGTTTACCCTGTAGGGTCTCACGTATTTCAGTAAACCTGAAAATATGCAGTGTTCAAAATTAACTAATATTTTATTGTTTATTGCATACCTTATACCATGATCGGACATAAATATTAATATGGTATTTTCTAAAAGTTGTTTCGCTTTCATAGATGCTAACCATGAGACAACGTCTTCATCGGCACTTTCAATTTGATTTATTGAATCATGAGAAAGACCACCATGGAAACTAAATACAAATCTTGGCGTATCACTATATTTTGCCATAAACTAATTATAAAAAAAATAATATTAAGAACTGCACATAGTAATTTTAAACGTTACTTTACATTTTTAGTATAATCCATCATAGTTATATGGGTAGGCTGATGATTTATGCAATGTTCTTTGCTAGAACTCAATATATTTTCAGCTTCCAAATAGTAGGTACGTAAATAATGATGTACAGGTTGTTTTTCAAAACCAGTCAAACGGTAGGTGAAAGTACCCACAGAAGGTATATCCTCATTAAATGAATTTACATAGCCATGTTTTTCGTAATCTTTCCAAATCATTGGGTAAGCTTGGTCAACGGGTACAGCATTACTCATACGTTTTCTTGTTTCGGGTAACTCAAGCTCCGTATAGCCAGTTAAAATCGGTATTAAAGCTTGTGGAGTACCATCACCTACTATATTATAACCTTTAAGTATAATAGCATGCAATTCATTTATTAAATATTCATAAGTTTTGGGAAGCTTGCGTATGAAAGTATTGCGGCTTAAAGAATCAAAGCCAAACATTAAGACATTAAAGTAACTAGGCAGTTCAGAATGAGTTTCCAAAACGTTTATGGGATTAACATTGCTAATTGGCGGAGGAATAGGCTTATGTATAAGTGTATTTTCAATACCATCTCGTATACCGTAGGCCATACCAAACCAACTGGAAATAAAATATTACTTTAGACCTTGTATTAACACTAAAAAAGTTGTAAAATACCTTAAACCATTTTCCGCAGTGCATAGAACTTTAACGAAGTCTGTTGCCTGTAATATATATGGCTCTTTGGTTTTCACAGATTTTCCATAACGAGCCTTAAAATCGCTCTTACGTATTATATCCGTGTAAACACAAGTTATATCACCATTTGCAGCTATTGCCTCAGGTTTGACAAAGCATATTGATTTCTATTTATTTATATTCACGGAAAAGGTTATATATAATAAAAAAAAGGAAAAAATCTATTCATACAACTTACTTCACACATTACCCAATCCTCGTTTGGATTGCCACAATCAATTTTATCTACTGAATGAAAAAATTTATTCAATTCTGGATTGTCTATAGGCAGTTCTGGCAAACGACATTCAGCCTGATTCAATACAGACCTAATTGAACGTTCCATTATTTGTCTAGAAAAACATATGAATAAAAAACATTCATTTCTATAACGGCCAAATTAATTTTTTTTTTTAATATGGCAATGTCTTAATAAAGTGTTGCATTTTCCAGTACTCCTGTACCGTACGTTAAGCAGCAACTCAGTTTTTTTTTTGTTGTTTGACAATTAAAAGAAGCTGTACGTGTTTATTATTAATTATAGTTTTCGATTAAATTAATTATATTAACAAAATTATGATATAGTTTTCCACAAATTTATTGAGAATTCAAAGTCCAAAAGATAAAAATATGCAAAAGTTTGTTAATAAAATGGTAAATTAAGCCAAGAGTTTAATATGCAATAGGCTTGCTGTCAGCCAGCCAGTTTCGACAAGTTTTATTGTCTCAACTTGCGTTTTCTGTAATAGTCAAAGTGATAAGCTTGTTTAAAAGAAAAACTTAATCCAGCATATGTATGATCGACTAATATTTCCAAAATACACTACGGTATGTCCCAGTCCTCTTTTGGACCATCATCAAATAACAACGCCTTGAGTCGTGGTTTAAAACAGCAACAGCAGCTACATATCAACCAGCAAAATTCTTGTCTACAAAGTATCGATATGTTGTCCTATAATAATGGAAACAATAATAGTGGCAACAGTAACATGACCGTCGTGACTGAAACTGGCGCCAACACATTTACTATTACCAGTAACACAACTCTTGATCAAACTACCTCCATATCCAATAACCACAACACAAACACTGGTGCTGTACCCAAAGAAAAATCAGGAAAAACCACCAAACAACAACAGCAGCCACGTAAACCACCTCCCACTATTGACACCTTTTGGCCAACCATACTGCAAGAAGTCCAGAGTACGGTAATAGATTCTAAACATCAGTCACTACCCTTAGCCCGCATCAAAAAGATAATGAAACTGGACGAAAATGCAAAAATGATTGCAGCCGAAGCTCCAACACTTTTTGCTAAAGCTTGTGAATTTTTCATACAAGAATTGACAATGAGAGCATGGATACATACTGACGAGAGCAAACGTCGTACTTTACAAAGGTCAGACATTGCTCAAGCTATAGCCAACTATGACCAATTTGATTTTTTAATTGACATTGTGCCAAGGGAAGATATTAAACCACCAAATCATAGAAGGCATCATAATGATAGCTCATCCTCAGCCAGCAATGCAACACAGTCCAGTAGTCCGGCGAAGAATAACACAACTATGACAAATGTTTCGAATGTGGTAACTGGTGAAATATTAAATGTTACAGGTCTGCCCGTAGACACAATAACGGCGGCAGCTGTCGCAACCGCCCAGCCAGCGACGGCTACGGCTATTACGGGAACTTTATCACATACACAACCATCGCACTTGTTAACGACAAGTCATACCACACCACAAATTCAAATTATACAACAGGCAGCTCATCATCAACCGCAACAGCATTTGCAATATTTTATCACCCTGCCGGGACAACAAGCTGGTCAAGCTCAATTAGTGCACCAACTACAATTACAACAGCAGCAGCAACAACATATTAATAATGGTATAACGGCCGGTACACCATTGACTGCGGCAAGTTTAAATTTGGTAGCTCAACAACCACAGCAATTAATACTAACTGCCACAAATCCAGCGGGGGCTCAGGCAACTAATGTAGTACATCAACAGCAAACGGCTCTATTGCAAAATTTAGCTCAACAACAGCAGCAGCAGCAAACACAACAACAGCATCATCCCCAACCGCAAGTACAACTGTTACAGCAAGTTATGGTTACGCCGAACGGCGAAATAACGAATATACCTGTAAGTTGTTAAATGCAAGCTCGAAAAACTCTTTATAAAATAAAACTATTTTTGTTTTTAGATTGCCATTAATACAAATCAATTAAATTTGTTGCGTTTGCAAATGCAGCAGCAGCAACAACAACAGCATCAACAACACCCGCAGCCTCAACAACAACAACAAGTAATAATACCAACGCAATTGTTAACCGCACAGCAATTGCTTCATTTGCAAGCAGTGCAAAATCATCATGCTCAAAACAATACAACAGCTACAACTGCGCATATAGTCCATCAGCAGCCCAATTCCCAATCCCATACACATCAGCAAACACAGCAACAGCAACAACAACACCCTCAAAATACCACCAATGCAATAAATAATATTTATATTAATTCGAATACTGCAGCAACAAATCCGACATCAGCTGCATCAGCAGCAAGCTCTATGGTTTCTACAGATCGTAATCTAGGCAGTACATTTCGAACTAACTGCTAGCCCCAGCAAAAAATTGTCCAAAGCAAATGTTTCTTAACAACTGCTGAGGATTTATTAAATTTAATGTAAATTATTATATATTTATTAATAAATGTATTTTGTTTTTTTATGCAGATTTTAAGATACAAGTCTAAAGATAGGCCGTAATAAATATCATTTAAATTTTAATTTGTAGAGTGCGATAAACATAAACAATATACATATATATTTATTTATAGCATTAACAATTTTTTTGTTTTAATTTCTATTTTACAATTTTTTAGTTACAAATTCTGCACTCAATTACTTGTAAGTCGATATACATACATATGTATAAAGGAAAAAATTTTAAAACTAAAATGTATACAAATAAAATAACATAGTATTTGTTACTAGCGTGGCGTTTTTTTTTTTTTTTTAATTTTGAAATTAGTGAAACTAGTTAATTTTTTACATAAATTGATTCATCTATAACAAATAAGATTTTTGATTATATGTTGGACATTGAAAATATGACGAACCAAAAGTTGTAAAAAAATCTTGGCCGCTATTTTTACTTAATATCATCAACGAAACTAAAAAATACGAAAATAGGTTTTTAAAAAATTTTCCTTTTTTTAAACTAAGTATGTTACAATAGAATGCTAATAGAATGTACTATAAACTATAGCTCCTTTAATATATCCATAGCTTTCGTTTGGTTATTATCGATTGCTAAACACTATAATAGCAATTTATATCCTTTATATCCTACAAAGTTCAACTGCATACGAAATTCTAATCTAAACCTGAGTCGTTTTTGGTTCAATATGGGAAGATTATTTCCAAAGCCATAGTTACAATATACAAAAATTAGAGATAGTTCTACTACGGGATACCATTAATACCAACTAAAAATAATCAGCCACAACGCCTTCTATTAAACATTTTTAGGACGCTGAAGCGATTGTGAACATTTTATTTTATTTTTGTCTTTCCTTTTTGGAATTTATGACTACATGGTATATACTTTAAACTTACATTTGGCTATGTCTATCCATATCCTCGGTGCTTTTGGTAAAATATAACACACCGGCACCGCAAAACAAAACCAGAATGATAAGTTTTATAGAGTGACGACGCAACCGACGCATAATTGTAGTACTTATATGCAATAATAATATAATATTAAGATTATTATTTTACGCGTTCTATTTTCGTTAATAAGCTCTTTCTTCTCACTATCAATTAAATTTGATATTCACCTAAATTTAACAATGACTTGTTGTCTAGAAGTGTTTCTTTAACTTAGGAACACTGTTTTGTTTTTTGTAGCATAGAGTGGCCAAGTAATACTTATATTTTATATATATTCTGCAAGGATAAAGAGAATAAATGTTAACAGAAAATTTATTAACTCAAATATTTCAGTAAATTTATGAATGTTTGAAATTAACGTTTTATTTTCAAAAACTATGGAACTAGGAAATTGAAGGTTTTAATTAATTCATTTTTATTGAAATTCGTTAAATTAACTGAGGCTTGGCAGCCCTATTTTAATTTTGCATTTCTATTTTCGCATACTGCACTTCCACTTTCTTTTTTTCCTTTTACGCAAGTAAGGTAAACAAATAATTACAGCCGGTTCACTGTAGTTACCATACTTTTTAAAATAAGCGACTACTACTCTTTTTTGTTCTAAATATAAACAAAATAACAATATGAGTATTGATGGTAAGCATTTTTAATAGAAATTATTAAACGAAATATGTATATGTATATTTAGTAGAAGAAACACTAAAACATTAAATTGAATTTAGCCATCATGCACTATAAATTTATTTAATATGGCAACTTTGCTAATTTTGCTGTTGTATTACTTTTACGAGATAGAGATCGTGCATGGGTGTTTCGAAATCCGCTTTTAAAAAGGCGCAAACAGTTGCAATCTGACACCACTTGTTAAAATGGAGGACGATGGAGTACCAGTAACTACTAGCTTTTTAAAAGATCCCTTATCACTTGGGTAAGTTTAAAAAATCAATATACATATGTATGTACATACCTTAGCTCTTGTTTTGAGAAAATATTAATTTTTGTAAATGTTTTCAGTGATCTTATAAGTAGCGGCACTAATTTTGAAATAAACACAAATTTCGATGAGGGTTTCACCAATGATATATACGATGAACTTAACTTGGGCTCTGATGATGAACTCGATGATGATAAAATTAACATAGTGCAAGAACAAATTGTCTCGCCATGGACGAAACCCTTCAGTGAACTTAAGCCGCTCATGCATAAGATTAATGACCATATGTGGAAGAAGGTGACAAAAAAAGGTGCGGAACATGAGCCGGTGGTGCCTGCCAATGCACGTGTGCGTATACGATACAATGCTTATTGGGAAGGAGAAGGTGCACCATTCGATTCTAGTTTTCTAAGGGGATCGTCGTATAGTTTTTATACGAACAGACGTGAAGTGTTAGAAGGTTTGGAAGTAGCTGTCCGCACTATGCACAAAGGAGAGCATGCCCAGTTTATAATTTCTTATCACTTGCTATTCCGTGAGATAGGTTGCCCGCCACGTGTAAAACCGAAAGCTGATGGTTTATTTATAATTGAATTAGTTTCCTATAATTTGGTAGGCGATATAGATGCTGATCAACAAATTGCGGAAGAAGACCGCAACAAGTTTGCTGTAGTAATTGATAAGGTTAAAGATATACACCTAAAGGGTTTAGATTTTTTCAATCAAAGAACGTATCGCAATGCCTGCAGAGCATTTGAAAAGGCAGTTGATCTTTTAAAATTCTGTAGACTGGCAAATGAGGAAGAAGAACGGGAGCAAACTGCATTCCTAATAAAACTCTACACAAATTTAGCAGTATGTTATAACAAAACTAATACTCCTGGCAAAACATGTTTAACATGTAAAGAAATTCGTGAGTTAACACATAATAAGCCCTCATGTAAAGCATTGTTTCAGGAGGGCAGAGCTTATCTAATGTTGGGTGAATACGAAAAGGCACGCCATCTTTTAGTAAAAGCCCAGCATATGGAACCTCAAAATATCGATATTAATAAAGAACTAAAAATATTAGACGAAAGATATACTCGCTATAAGGAGAATGAACGAAAGATTTGGACTAAAGCCATGGGTATTATTAATACAGTACAAAAATCGAATGAAAGCGTTGGTAAGAGAGATGATGATCTTTCCATTCTAAGAGAGGAAATGATGAAATTAATGAGTGACTTTAAGGAAAACAAGGAACAAAATAATTTAAAATTGCCAGCTGGCTTAACAAATAAAGAAATTGAAACTGTTGATGAACTTGCTAAACAATTGGGCCTGAAGTTAACTTTAAATCCTTTAGATAATGCAAGCTATACCGTCACTAAAAAGAAACAACTTTAAAAATTCTTTTATTTTATTTTATTATTTTTGAAGTTATTACACATTGCCAATAATATGTAGGTTTCTGTATATAATTTCGTTCAATGCAATGAAACACAAAGTTAATAAGAATGTGAATTATTTTTATTTTTTAATGCTTACGCCATGTTGAAATTTTTCTAATAAATATGTATATTTTTAATAGTTTGACTATTTTTTTCTAAATAAAATAACATAATTTAAAGCTACAGTGTTTATACTAACTTAAAAGACTATTCTTGTTCTACATTAATATCACTGCTACTCATTGAGGTTTTTGACGACATTAAGTACTCAATTGCTACAGAAATAAAATATAAAATGCCAACTCCAATGAAATAAAACGCATAAACTGTAAATTGTCCTTGTGGGGTTAAAGCAAATCCGCTCTCCGATATAACAATTAAAGTTAAAATCGTTTGAAATATCAAAGCCATGGTAGTATTTATGCCAAAAACTAAACCAAAACTATCTTCTTCTAAATAACGTGCCACTTCAGCTCTAAAAGGAAATAAGAAAGGAGTTTAATGGTTTTTCAACACTAAATTAATGCTTCATACCCTGCCACAGTGATAGTAAAAGCATATAAAGCTCCAAATATAATATAACCGGTATAGGATACAAAAATATTGTTGGTCCAGCAACATAACAGTATAGCACCTCCCTCTAGAGCAGATAGAATAGCCAAAACTACTAGGCTAACGCGTGACTTTAAACGACCTGCGTGAATATAACCAGCCCCCAAGGCGAACAAAGCAGCCAACGCTGTAAAAATGGCATCCACGGCACCATTCCAGACAATCTATGTCAAAGAAATGATTATACGTTTGTATATACATATATATATTTATATATATATATATATATATATATATATATATATAATATATATATATATATATTAGTATGTATATATATTAGTATATACATATATATATATATATATATATATATATTATATATATATATATATATATATATATTTAGTATATATATTAGTATATACTTACATCAGGATTAGGTGATATATCCTTCCAAAGCAACTGTACATACGAAGTTACTTGCAAATAACCACAAAAACCCAACGCATACCAAAGAGACCATTGTAATACTTTGATGTTTGTATAGGCATTACTAAAATGGGCCCATAGTAATGTAGTAGGCGAAGCCAACAATAGTTTGTCCGATTTTTCATCCTCGACATTACAACTTTCAATGGATTGAGAGGGTGGTGTAATTTCGGTGGCTTTATCACTGACGTATGCTTTGCGATGAAAGTACAAACTTTTGTTAACCTTTGGCAAACCAAAAGCCCACAAAGTTGCTATAATTTGTGCTGAAAAAATACGTTATATTATACATTATTATGATTAAAAGAGATGGATTTTACTCTTACTTGTTAACGTTATATAATTAAGGTCACGATAGTCCATTACATTAAAACTTAATAATAATTGTGACGATATACTGGCCACTAGCTTGCCTGCAAACATAGCTGCCCTTGTGTGCGATGTTACTTTCGGATAATGTTTTTTATCGACTTTTGCATAGATGTAAGTATAATAAGCCACTTCCGCTGCCATATAGGTGCCATAGAAAAATTCCAGAGTCATTAAAGCCTCCAGTGACGTAGTCCATAGTAACATGCTCCATACAATGATACCCGTAATACCAATTGTTATTATCAATGGTTTATAACTGCAATTTTTTTTTAAATTATTATTCTTATTTTTTTAACATTAGATGGTATGGTAAACAATTTATGATTGTTGATGTCTATAGTTTTAGATAAGATTTAAAAAAGAAAAAAACTTACAGTAAAAAATCAGTTATTAAAAATACAACAACCAATTGTGCTAAATATGAATAAGTACCCATAGGGTATACCTGACGATTTAACTGTAAATAAGAAGATAAAGTCATTAATAAATATACATAAACGAAAAATATAAATTCACAAATGACATTTAGATATATAAAGAAAATAAATGTTTACATTTTAGAGACATGTGTCTCACATATTAAAAATGTTTTCAATTTAAAGTGCTTAATGGAAATTTACCTAAAATAAATGTGTTTTCTAAATTATTTTTCTTCTACATTTGCATACTCATTATGAGAGAATGTATTATTGTCTGAAAACATTTATTTACCTACATAGGTTAGGTTAAGTTGAAAAAGATGTTGAAGGCGCACCCCACTCAGAGACCAAACAGGTCCATTGTAGCAACCTTTATAAAAAGTAGTGAAAAACACGAAGAAAACAAAAAGAACGCAAATTCAAAGATAGATAGGTAAGAAATAAAAAGAAAGGAAAGGAAAAAAGAGCTTATAGAGAGTCGGGCAATAACAGATTGCCCAGTCCTTGCCCTTAGAGTGCAATGTTCAGTCAGAAAACCTAGCAGAGTTCTAAAGGACTCCCTTCACAGATTAAGTACTATTCGGCCATAGAGCGATGAGTTTAGGACAAAGCAACCTGGAGACCATACAGTTTCCTTTGCCCCTCCACAACTCTTCCATTCTAGGATGGGCCAAACTATTCACTAAGTTCACAAAGAACTCAAGCGGTGGTTTGAAAGACGCATTTGCCAATTCAATACACTTTCGCCAGCTCATCGGCAGTCTCGTTCCACTGCACGTCAGTATGTCCAGGAACCCAGCATAGCTTGACACTGCACACATTCAGAGTAACGTGAGGGTACTTCTCCACAGTGAAACCGGCTTTGAACTAACACAGCAGCTTGACTTTATAGATGACCACACTAACGCCAACAGCAACTAAGTCACGAAATAGCTTGTCCGGAAGTCTATATAGCAGTCTAATGTCACTGTCCAAAAAAGTAGACCCAGCACCCGTACCTTCCGTGAAAATAGCACGACCATTCAGCAGCCTATCAACACCATGCCATGTCTATCTATCAGGAAAGACTGCCGAAAGGCACTTGCTCTGACCCTATAGTATGTAAAACCCGAAGAAGTCACCACATGCACACCCCAGTCTTGCCCACCAAGATGACAGAATGCCCATGGTCCAGAGCCTTAGCAAGGCCTCCTTTCATTACCCCCGAAAAGTTCCTAGTAGCTATCCTTTTCACCGCCACCTCCTACCAGGTCAGAACCAGAATAATGTCCAGTGATGCCTAAGAAGACAAAATAATTTGAATTCCTTACCTTTAAATAAGAAAGAAACGTAATATTGGGTCATTTAAAACTTTAACTGGTTGATGATCGTCGAAAGTTATAATGATTTTAAAATGAGTGAAATACATGACAATACGCTAAATGGTGCTTTTTTTTACTATAAAAAGGAGAAGAAAAAAAACTGCAAAAGTATTACGAAAAAATCTTTAACATGTACGTGAGATTGCTGAGAATAAGGATTCATTTAGACGTAACTTAACATAACGCGATAGTCGCAACAGCGAAAATTCAATTGATTGGTTACGGCATTATGGTATATCATCATTAACACATCATTGGCTATAAGTTTGATGCGTTGCTTTGCAACTAAGGCGTTACGTTAAGTCTAATAGAACCTGGAGTAGCTGATGTCAAAGATACAATTCACTCTAGTCGTATAATCAATAAAAAATAAGAATGATTCAAGAATTTTCATGGTTGGATGCCATAGCAAAAAAACGCAAAAAATTTTTATTGACGCTACCTGACATAAGCTAGTCCACATTAAAATATATTCAAAATTGAAAGTTTAAAATTTGATTGATGCATGGAAAATTCCATTACTATTTTGAATGTGACTTTTCAACTTCGACGGATTTTCTACCCGTTTTTATATATGTATGCATATGCTTACATAACATATAGTTAGCTTAGTACTTACTTGAGTTTCAGTTACATTGCGCCATGGTCCAGCCAGATATTCCGTTATATATGGCTCTGAAGGTCTGATCTCTCGTACAAACCCAAACACACACAATAAACACGAGATCTTGAGCCAGCCCATTGGTAATTTTATATAATTCACTTATGTAGGTATAATTATAAATATATAGGTGTGTAATAAATATAAATTTTGTGTTCTCAATACATCAATCACAGTTTTGCTCTTTATTTTATTTTAGTTTTTTGTTGATTTCAGCATAAATGTGTTTGTGGAGCTGGTACTCTTGCACAAAAAATCTTTTCCAATTATCGAAACCGTGCCAACAACAATAACATCAAGCAGCAACAGAATTATTTATATTTATGTGCATATGTATCTCTATTTGGACACTGTAACGGACGACATTTTTCAAATGGAATGAAGTAATTAATACGAGAATTATTGCGGGTTTTAGTTGGGTAGTTAAGTACTTGTCGTTTTCGACTGTGCTAAATTTAACAGGTTGTTGTAGAATTTACAAAAATATGTGGAAATTAAAAAAAATAACGTAACAAACGTTTATATTTTCGATCAATATGAACGACGATTGTGATGGATTGATCGATTAATCACAGCGAACAACACAGTGTTCTAACGATGCAAACGTATATTGGCTAAACGCAGCAGATGCCACTCACAAATATAACCGTATTGTTGAAAAGCCGGTAACATTTTAAATCTATTTTTGTATGTTTCGTTTTTAAAAAGTCACACCGTCACTCAGGCAAGCAGCAAGTGCACATCACGAGAAAAATCGTCAACAGCAGCAGCGACAGCGTAAACGTAAACGCCTCTCACTCATATGTATTTTAATATTTACAATGTTTTTTTTTTCGCCGTTCTATTCTATTTTAAACTTTATCTAATCTTACGATGATTTATTAGTTTTTTAGAATGAAACAGAATTAAGAAAGATACTATCAATACAAGTCTATTCTTATTTATTGTCCTTCACTTTCTTCAGGAAATACAAGTAATAATTTTTAACACTTTTTCTTGGATGTATTTTTCTTTATGGCTGACCACTGAGTTTTAATCGTTTGCTGTTAGATAATAAACAAATACATTTCGAAATTCTATTTTCGCTGCGACAACAGATTTGTTATTAAATGTTGTAACGAAAACACAAACGAATCAATGTCAATTGAGCTAAAATAGAGAGAGAGAGAAATTAGAGGTTAAATTTTTCTTAGTTTAAAAAAAAAAAACGTAAAAAAACAACAAGTATTATCAAAGTACACTTTATCCTCATTTGTTTTTCTAAGAATCTTATTGAAAGTTTCCATATCACAAAAAATGCTCTATTACTTCTTCAAAAACGTGTTAATAAATAAACAAAAAAGTGTTTATAAGAGGTGTACTATTTATTGATAAACGAAAATTGTAAATTTCTAATAAAATTGTCGTATGTTTTTAGATAAAAAGTTTTCATTATAAAATATTTTTACACACACTTCTTTATTATCAATACTAATGTGAGTAAATTCAAACAAAATAATAAACAGAGAGGAAAAGAGAGAGATTACCCAGTGATGCCAAAATTTAATTAAATATACACTGTTTAAACGTTGACAAGTTCCAGGCCTTTGCATTTTTCCGTATTTTCTTTAAAAGTTTATGTTATATATTTCTGTTGTTTATTTTCGAAACTAAAGAAAAAATGTATTTAATATTTATAAAACTTTTATCAATTCAATTTTGCTTATAAAAATTCCTACCAATTTTAGTATAATGAACCTAAGGTAGAAAGTAAGGTAACCCTTACTCACACTGAGGCACGTGTTCTAATTGCTTGTTTGCAAACTTATAAAGAGCTTTTAGAACTTCCGATGTAAACAGACTTTCCATATATAAATAAATTGCACTGAAAAACGTTAAACGAAACGCCTCTAAAATACGTCAACGAACAAAATAAGCGCTTTAAACAATTAATGCTTGTTGTCATTTAGATTTCTTTCATGTAAATTGTTTAATTATTTATTTTTACTTTATTATAAGTGAAAAATATACATAAAAGGAAACAAATTTATTATAAAATAATTTTCCAAATTTCCAGCAAAGTTAATATAATACCTCAAAATTTAAAAAGGTTACCTTACTAATTTCTAAACGAACTTTTAAAAGTTCCACTAAAATTAGTATTGCCAGATTTCAAACGTCATAGAAGTCTTGTGCAATATTATCGGTAAGACAGTGCATATTAATTTTCTTTACCTTCGCAATAAAAACCAACTAAATTAGTCCCAATAGGGAAGGTCAAATAAAAACTGCAAAAAAGGCGGCGAAAAACTGAAAAAATTCGATTAATTGAAAGAAAATATACCAAGTTCACATATACAGCATATATCAAAGTTTATTTTCTTATCCTCGTTTCGCGCCCAAATTTTGACTGAAAAACAAAATGATTGCTAAATATTAAAATCAGAAAAATTAAAAACTTCAAAATTAGAGCATTATTTACATTAGTAATTGCCATTCAAACTACATGTTAGAAAATTGTCAAATGTAAAAGTTAAAATTTATTTTAAAAATTAAAAGGAAATATGTTTAACTAAAAAGAGTTGTAATAACCAAGAATTATTGAAAAAATAGCACGGTAACACTTCCACAAATTCCTCTCTTATTATGTTTATAATTTTCTTAGCGGCAGTGATGGACGACATCTATCGGCACCGAATTATATTTCTATTTAGATTATAATTTTTATTTATTTATCTTTTATTTATTATTTTTTACCTTACTTTAAATATCTTTTACCACAAAGAGGTTTTATTTAGTTGTTCGCAATCATTACTTATTGTTGTATAATTTTTTCTCTATAGTTTACCCATGTCTTAAAAGTGCCATCTCTATTGGTGAATATTAAAGTATATTTAATTTTTTTCGTTATTGCACTCCTGAATTTTTTTCACTTTGCGTTGAGCTGGTTCGTTGAGTGGACCGTTCTCGGGATGAAGAACATTTTTTTTTAGAAATTTGTGGAATTAGTTTTGTAAGATAAATAGAAAAATGAAATTAGAATGCAAAGTGAAGACAAATGGTTTTTAATAAGTGAACTTGTGAAAAAATATATAATTTTTTTAGCACAGAACAAGTACAATAAAAAGAGTTGTGTATTAAATAAATATGCTTAGTATATAAAAGTATATTACATATATATGCAAATTTTTTCTAAAGGGCATAAAAAGAATAAGGAAAAAAGGTTAACCAAGAAGATACGATTGAAAATCCTTTTGCTAATTTTTTTTTTTAGTATGAGTGTAAGTTTTAAGCAAAATGGAAGAGTAAGAGTGTTGTTTTTTTTATTTGTGGATGCGTAAGTAGCGAAGAAAAACTTTTTTACGGAATTTTTACTCCAATACTTTTTAACGACGTCCGTCGGGTGTGTAAAAAGCAGCATAACCAACAATAACAAAAATAAAAACAAAATGTATACAAATTCAACTGAAACAAACAAAACAGAATAAAAAGAAAAGAGAAAAGGCATACAAATAAAAAAATATTCTGATATACAAAAGCGAATGTTAAGAAATAAAGAAAAAAGAGTGGAATAAACAAGTGGTGGGTTGGGGGCTCTCAAAACAGCTACACACAACAACAACGCAACAATAAATGTAAATATACAGTATAAAAACATAAAGAAAAAATACAGAAAGAAAAAAATAAAAAAAGCGTGTGCCCCAACAACACATACTGGAATACTTTGTAGTGATGTTGGTTGGCCAAAGAGGAAGAAGAACAAGAAGAGGCTAGAATATAAGTGGAAAATAAACGATGGCAACTACGAACGACTGACTACGTCGACGACTGTTACAAAAACAAAACAGTCACCATAACACTAGAGAGTAATTATTTTTTGGAGGTTGGTTGTGGAGCTATTAAAGGGAGAGAGAAGTTTTGTAGGGAAAATTGCAAATATATATGTATGTGCAAACTAATACACTCAACGTTAGTGATTAAAAGCAGTCTGTCTAGCTGCTATAGGTGAGTGGGTGGTTGGTTGAGTTAGTGAATGGTTAGGTGATAAAGAAGAAGCATTGTTTGTGCGGTTCGCTGTCGTTTTTTTATTTTGAAAAAATATTTGCTCATTTCAATTTTCTTGAATGAATGGATGAAAATATTCTCGACTGAAGTTAGATAAAAAAGCTTCGCCCGAATGTGTGTATAATATAAACATGAACGAAAATTGTTGTTGTGTTGTTTGAAGTTCATAAGATATGAGGACTGTAGATACAATGACCAAGAATAGTTGAATAGTTACTACAAAAAACTGTAAATGTTGATATGTTATATGACGATATTATATATGTATATGTAGGTACATGTTAACATATATATAACATGTTAACATATATATAAATATAATATAAATATATATATATATATATATATATATATATATATATATATATATATATATATATATATATATATGTATATATATATATATATACATGTATACATGCATACATATACTGGCTGGCAAGTTAGTTAATCAATTGATGATACTTTTGGTAGATTTAGAGAAAACTAAATAGCAAATATATATTTTTTCCAATTATAATATTTTTTACCATTATTAAAAAAGCTGTTTGAAAAATTTTTCTACAAAATTTTATTTCTATTTAAAGTTACGCTAAATTATTTTGAATCTTCTTCACTCGTGATATGAGAAAAGCAACTATTTATTTATTCTCTTTTCGATGGAGCTAGTATGTGGCTCTCTTAATGCGACTCTCTCATTTTCTAACACATACATATGTACGTCAACAATGGCCATGTTGAGATTTTAATGTATGTGGTTGTTTTTGCCGCCCATATCCCCACTTTACCAACACATTAATAAACGTCTTCTCTTGCGCTAAATGTACTTATATTTGTAAATGGGTACTTTTTCTCGTGTATATTTTCTATCCTACAATACAGTTTTATTTACGAACTTTTTTTTAATAGTGTGCTTAAAAGAAGTTTGTGTGTGTAAAAATATTAATTGCAAGAATGCATAATTTGCAATTTTTTTATTATTTTTATAAAAGAAATTCTACAGATAACAAATAAATGCCGTTAAAGTGAAAAAAATATCTGAAAACATACATAGAATGAAAATTACAAAATTCCGGTGGATTAAAAAAGTACTAAAAAATTTGTCATTGTTGCAATTTTGCTTGCAGCAGCCAGCCTGTCTTTTTAATTAAAAAAGAGAAGAAATTGAATTGTTTATGGTGGCCTCCTAAAGGTTCACAATTCCTGTATGATTTTATTAGAACTGAACACTAATTAAGAAGTAAAAGAATACAACAACAGTTTACAAATGCAAAAAGGTAAGAATTTCTTGAGTATTTTTCATGTTGCATATAATAAATAATTTTTTTTTCTTCAAATAAATTCTAATTTTGGCAAAGAAAATAATAAATATGTATGTAAATATGTGCATATATATATATACATATTATATTTTGTAATATTTCCTCCCTCTCCAATTTTTCACTCTATCACTCTCTTATTTTACAAAATTATATCGTTATTTTCGGCAAAGTGTTGCCATGCTTAGAATATAATTTTTATCTAGGGCGAATACTAATAATACTTAAATCTTTCAATAAAATTTAACGAAATAAATGAAATGAGAATAGTATGAATGTAACATATCCATTAAAAAAGTCATTTATAATAACTTTCTCTATTAAGCATAAAAGAGACGAAATTGTGGCATGTGTATGTGGAAATGTCATATCACAATTTTTTTTTCGATACAATTGTGCATTGTTTTTTTCTATTTCCGCAGTAATTTTAATTGACTGGGCTTTTTTATAATACTATAAACTAGTTTAAAATATATCTCGGATCTGTTTTCCAAAATAATATTACACACTTGTGAAATATCCCAAAATGTTGGTTAATAACTACGAATTTTGTAGAGTAGTTTACTAAAATTAAACCATTTTTTACCTTGAATGAGTTATAAAATAAATATAAAAAATGTCAACTATTTGTATTTAAATAGTAGAGAGACACGGAAAAACACATTTGCATTTTAGCACTTAAGCAATAAGTTATCTTAAAATAACTTTTTTTAAATAGAAATTAAAACATTATTGATTAGTCATCGGATTCAATTCGATGATTTGCTTGCACAAAACAAATTATAATAATAATAATTTTGTTAAATGGCAACACTTATAAAGAGCCAGACTCCGCAAAGTAAAAAAAGCAACAAAACAGTTTATTTTTATTTCATTCATGTACACGAGATATTTTCTCTTTTATTTCCTTTGTATTGTTTTGTTTGTGTGCAATGTTGTGTTTTGTTGTGTTTTTTATTATTATTTTTCTGCGTTGTGTGTGTTTATACTTTTAGTAACACTTGTTATCTCTTTTTCTCACCTACACCTATAAATAAAATATATTGAGTAATACCAAAGAGCGTATATGGATGTATTGCTATTGGGCTTTGATTGATTTTCGACTTTTTTTGCGTTCCTTAAGATATTCTCATCATGTTTCTAAATTATAGTAAGTATAAATAAATAAAAATAATTCAATCTGTTTATTTCATTATTATTATTATTATTATTATTTTGCTAAAGAAACATACATTTTATTTATTATTTGTTAAAGGATTGTTTATTATTGTATATTTTATTCTGCTGATAGAAAAAGTATGAATATACTTATGATAATCAATTAAAATTATTTTCTTTGTAGATTTAATTGTTAATGCTCCTACATTCATACATATATATATATACATACATATGTATCTATCTATAGAAGAAGAAACGTTTATTTGAGATGATAAATATTGTCTAGTTTACACAACATATTAAAACTGCTTCGATTAGAAAATGAAAAACACAATAACGAAAAATCTCACGTATTTTGCAATCTATTTCTACTTTTTTTGTATTGTTCGCGTCATCATATGAAAATGATGTACCGGTTATTTAATAATTTCTGTAGTAATGAGCAGCGGCAGTAACAGTTTCTTTTACAAAAACCGAAGTAAATGAAAGATATATTTTTTTTAAATTTAAATATTCTTTACTTTTTTCTTTAAGGTTTTTCAAAATCAAATTCACTTTAACGTTAAACAATTTACAATTAATTTAGAAACTCAAGTAAAAACTTAATTGCTTTATATCGGGAGATTTTTTAAGAGCTTTCGGACTTGATTAAAAAAAAAAAAACATAAAATTTACAAAAATGTTTAAAATTTTTATTTGAGTCGAAAGAACCATCGTGGCTACGCCTTAAATGGTTCATTCGCTGGGTCCAATTTTGGCAAACTCTCTCCAACATGTTAAAATACGTAAAAATTTAAACTTTATGTTAATTTACAGTTTGTGCCCATACTTATGTCCATGACTGTGTATGTATATGACGACGAATGTAGGCGGTTAAGGAAAGAAAAATAACTACAACCAGCGCCATTTCTATATTAGTATGTATTACAAAAAATACGAAAAAAAAATCTTCTATTTTCCATTTAATTATTTACAACAATTGTTATTGTTATTGTTATTGTTATTGTTAAAAAAATTTATGAAAATACAAATAATTCTATTAATTAAAATAAAATATTCATTTTTTAATTTGAATAAAAATGTGGTGTTCGTTTTGACGCCTTGATGAGCGCTGTAATGTCTTTGCGTTCATGACCAAACTCAGACCGGCTTTTAAACAAAAACTTATTTGTAGTACTGGTTGCATTAAAAAATAAATAATTCAAATTATAAATAATTCAAATTATTTTTTAATACACACATACACATATTTGACGCTATTGTAAAAATTCAATACAATTTCATATTTTTTAGTTTTCGTAGAAAAATATTTTGTTTTATTTTCAACCTTAAGCAGTTATAATAAGTTATTTAATAAGTTATTTATTATAGTGCATAATTTCATCTAAAACTAAACAATCCATATTCACATCTTTTTATTTAATTGATGCTCCTAACCCTCTCCATGGCAGCTGGTTAATACAGTATGTAATAAGTATGTATGTATGTGTTTTTTGTTTTTTTGTGGTTTTCCATTTTAAAACTCAATTTGAATTTTTTGTATTTTATGAATCATTTTTATTTAAACCCTTAATGCACAATATTCTTTATATATTGTAAATTTTTAAATTTATACACTTGATAGAATACTGAATGACCGATTGTAATTATAATTTAATAACTATTACTTGGTTATCAATCATATTATGCTCTTTTGGGTCTCTGGTTATGAAAGTCGCTCTGGAAACGAAAGAGTTGACTGCTTAGTAAAGAGATAAACAAGACGGAGTTTTATTGGCTTAAACTATTTTTCGGTATCACAATGGCATACGACATAGGGAAGTTATGTTAAGTTAGATAGAATGGGCGGTGCTTACTCACCCCACTCAGAAACCATAAAGAGTACCATTGTGGAGCCTTTCGAAACAAAAATAAAAAATAAATATGAAGGGGGTGAAAAGATAATCAAAGATAGATAGATAGTCAAAGAAAGTAAGAAGAAAGAAGAAATATGGGAAGAAGGAAGTAAGATTATAGCAGAGTAGGCGTCTGACCCCATGACACCGGGTATCACATCACCCGCCAGCTGATGACAGAAATAATTACTTCCAGGTCCGAGATTCTGGCGGACGCAACCTCCCTAAGACCACTAAAGAAACCTGGGCTGTGAAACCTGAGCCTGTATCCCTGGAGTGCCGGGCAAAGGCAAATCATTTGCTCCACTGTCTATGACTCAGCCTAATGGCCACACACATGGCACAAATCGGGGGTGCCTGCTTCCTATAGTCTAGTCCTTGGCCTTAGAGCGTAGTGCTTAGTCAGAAAATCGTCCAGAATTCTAAGAGGACTCCTATTTAGATACAGGACCCATTTCGTCAATAAGTGGTCGAAATTTTGCCAAAGCAACCTGGAAACATTACAGTTTATCCTGCCCCTCTAGGACTCACCCACTTTGCGAGGAACCCATTAGTCCACTAGGCCAATGGAGAATCTCAAAGGGAGTCTCACAGACCCATCCGCTAGCTCGACACATTTTGACGCACCCTCATCACCGGTCACGTGTCGCAACACACCACAGTGTCCAGAAACCCAGAGCACTTTAACACTGCATCGTAAAAAGTGGTCCGACCGAATAGATCAATCTCAGCAAATCGGGCCTGTAGGAAATGTGAAAACACCTGTGCACTGTTTGGTGCGGTTTATGAGCTGGCGACATCATTGGGCCGTACTTCTTCGAAAAGGAGGTTGACCAAGCAGTTACCGTGAGTGGTTTTTGCTATCACAACATGATAACAACGGACTTCTTGTGGTCAGAACTTGAGGCTATGGACCTGGACGATATGTGGTTCCAACAGGATATTGCCACTTGCGAGACAGTTAACAAAACAATTGCTCTTTTGCGCGAGTAACTCAATGATCGTGGCGATGTTAATTAGCCGCCACGATCATGTGATTAGACACCGTTGGACTTCTTTATTTGGGGATATTTAAAAGAAGTATACGTCAATAAGCTAAGAACAATTCATGAGCTAAAGGATGAGATAATTCGGCACATGAACTACATTGAACCTCAATTATGTGTCAGTCATTGAAAATGTGGTTCACACATAATTGTCATAGTTCCTTCTATCATAATTAAAAATATTCAGATAATTCTCTGAAAACTTTTTGTTTTATTTACAATTAAAATCGTGCGTTGTGGTTGGACCTTCATTTATATCTAGGAGTGACGTACGGGATATCCGGGAACAGCACCAAGGGACTTCTGCTGAAGTCACATACCCTGACCATGTAGTGCAAAATTCCCGGACGAGTCGTCCCGTGCGAACACCAATCTAGCATAAATTCATTTCACCATCACGGGACGAAGACTCCACCTCCTAGCTATGGAACTTCTTAACGCATGGAAGGCATTGAATCCCTTCTTTATCCTCAACAGGGTGTTTTGCAGGTCGTTTTCCTGTGCAGGAACACACCCAGATATTTGGATCCATCAGATAGTTTTAATTCAGCCACATTCAGCTTGGGCAGTACAAAAATCTTCATTTTGTGTTTCCTGGAGAACAGGACTAGCTCCGTCTTAGTGGGATTGATGTTAAGACCACTGACAGACGAACAGGTAGAGAGTTTGCCAAGCGACGACTGCATGACTTCTCTAACGGTCGGGAGAAACTTCCCCGTCACCTAGATCAATACGTTATCCGCCTAGCAAACTACCTTTCTCCCTTCAGCCTCAAAGCGCCTAAAAATACCATTCACCACAAGGTTCCAAAGCAAAGGGGGTAGTATCTTACCTTGTGGCGTTCGGAATGAAAAATTTGTAGACATTCTGCAACATTGACGGAAAAATCCACCCAGGTCTCGAGATTTGATAAACTCGAAAGAATGAACCGCCCATGCACCTCGACCTTTGTCACCATGCCAGTGACCAAAACCAGCTCCTCTTCCGGCACTGCATTCGCATTCTGACCATCCGGTCCCTCTATAACCACCTCCCTGCAACCAGGGAAATAAGTCTCCAGGAAAATACCAGGAGACTCATAGCCAGATTCCGCCTATGAACCGTCTGGGTGTTACCAAAGGCATTGTTGCTCCCGGATAATACCCTCCTGAACCTAGACAGTTTATTAACGCAATCTATGAATTCACAGAAGTTCCTCCATGGTGCTGTCTTGGCTTTCTTGATATTACGCTTGTACCTTTTGAAATACCGTGGTCCTATTGTACAATCTTCTGACAGTCCACTAGAAAGGTTGTTGTCATCTTTCTAGGGTGGATCTTTGGTTATGATTGATAGTATTTCTTCACATAGTTCTCAGTGAAACTATCAAGCTATTTTTCTACCTCCGAGCGATCAATTAAGTCCAGGGACAAGCTCCCTAGACCGTGCTCTAAGCTATTGATAAAAAGTTCCTAATCTGTTTTCCTACAGAAGTGGTCTTCATCCACCCACCAGTCTACTACAATGTGGCTTGTGCCTTAACCCATTTCCTAAACGTTAACCCATTTTTACTGTTACAAATAAAGAGTTCATTGGAAGTAATAAAGTTAAAAGACTGTCTCACCTCTTTCGTTCACGGTGCCGCTGCCCAGTAATAGTGGTACGCGTTGGCACTACAACCAGCAGCTTGAACATGCCCCTAGCCCAGGTAGTATCCTTCACCCTCAACTGCCACCGCATCGCCATTGTTTAAAGAGTAAGGAGGAGTTAGATGCAATTCATTCCTAGCTTGAATGCAAGACCTCACTTTGTCCGGTATGTGTGGAACAATCACCTTGTAGCCCGTGATCCTTAGTCCTCGTACCTTATTTGCCACAACCCAAAGTTCTTGGAAGAGAGCCACATCAACCTTCTAGCGGTCAAAAAGCAATGTGAGTTCGGTGGAGGCTGCTTCACTGTGGTACAGGTTTATCTGCACCACTAAAAGTCTCCTGGGCTTTGTTATTTTGAGAGTATATAAATCTGATGCAACCCAAACCGAAATTCACCTTGACCTTGTCTTTGTCAATAAACACCAGGGCGTTTTATTACTGGCGAACCTGAAGTCCATTTCCTCATTGATTGATTAGATTCTTAACACAGGATAAAGTTCCTAGGGAAACCTTTACAAACAAAAAAATTGGCTTTTTTAAAAGCCGTAGCTTGAAATGATGAACAAACATATATATCTACATACTTATATCTATTTGGATCGGAGAGCATTTTTTATTATATAAATGTTCAGCTTTAAATGAATACTGAAATGTAAGAAAACAATTAGTGTTAGCAACGTAAAATGTAAAACTAAGTAAACATTTTTCCTTTTATGAAATTCTTATGTCTTATTATGTCTTTACAAACGTATTTCATCAGTTGATTCATTTTCGTCAGGGAATTAATTGCAAACTCGTTTATTCTTTTCGAGGTAATCTATGTAAACGAAAACGCTTGAATAATTGCTGAACAGACCCGCCTAAGCATTCTCTGGTTCGTATTCACTCAAAGAAAACATAATTTTGATAGTTTCTTGTGTAATGTAGTGCATTAAGGTTGCGTCCAAAGTTATAAAATAGGTGCAAAGAAAAACTTTTTCGGATTGCGACTGAACTTTGACGATTGTAGGCGGGATTAGCTTTTTAATATCATCATATTTATGTATGTGATGTACTCGTTCTATTTCATTTCATGAAAATTTAAAATCATGATTCGCCGATGGTAAATAACGTATAATTTTTTTCTCTTTATTTATAAATATTAAAAATACTTTAAATTTTCACATTTTACAACACAATTGAAAACTACAAGTCATTAAATAATACAAAATTAATACATTTTCGTTTAAAAACATTATTTAATTCATTTTTAATATATGAAGGTAATAAATTATATAGCTGTAGACCTTTATAAAAGATCATTTTCTGCATATGAGTCGACTTCACTCTTTGAATTCGAAAGTCGTCTGCATTTCTTAGCATATATGGTTGGCTTTCGCCCTAGGTATTTCGGCGCATCACCTTTCTTCATATTTCTAACAAACATAATGATATTAAACTGTAATCGTTTTTTTTTTTTTTTTTTTTTTAAGTTCATCCACTTAAAATTGTAGAGCATTGTATTTATATGAGTATACCGATCGCATTTTAGTATCAGTCTCATCGCTTTATTTTTGCATTCTTGTCAATTGACTTTCGGTGCAGCACATTTACAATATAGTGGAACCGTATTCGAAGTGTGGTTTTATTATGGTATTATATATGGTTACTGCTGTAGATTTTGAAATTCTTTTTCTGATTCTTTTCAGGAAACCAATTTTCTTGTCAATTTTTTTACATGTATAAGCGATGTGTGGAGCATTTAATTTTAATTTTTTGTCAATTGTAAAGCACAGGTATTTTATATGCTCTACCTTCTCTATTATAGAATCATTTATTTTAAATACTTCGTCAGAATTCATATTTATCTCCATTATTTTTGTTTTGTTCTCATTCAATTTTAATTTATTCATTTTAAGCCACTCATTTATTTTCTGAACTTCATATTTCATGTTCTCTTGTCATTCTTCATCACTGTTCCCAACTGTATATATAAGGGTGCCATCAGCGTACAATACAACTTTACATCTTTTCAGTATTTTTGGCATGTGTTTTATACATAATATAAACAATAGAGCACCCATAATTGACCCCTGTAGTACTCCGAAATTATTAATCGCTTCCTCAGAGTAGTACTATTTAATCTTGTTGTTTGCGTTCGGTTCTCTAGGTATGACCTAAACCATTCTAGCTCAATCCCTCTTATTCGATACATATACAGTTTCTTTATCAAGATATCTCTGCCAATAGTCTCGAAAGCTCTTTTAAAATCTTTCTAGATTGCCTTCCATTCGTTTGTAACATAATTAACTGTAGTTTCACATGAATGCTTCTTCCGGAAACCTGCTTGTTGTCCAGATAATATATCATAATACTCAATAAACCTTTCAAGCTGTACCTTAACCACTTTTTCCATTATTTTTTCACATGTTTTTAGTGTATTTATATGTCGAAATTCCTCACATTTTTTTGTCTTGGGCACTTTTTCAATCGGTGTATAATTTTATTTGAAACACATTCATAGTCAGGTTTATTCTTCATCTGTTTCACTATGCTCTCAAGTTCAGTAATGTTTATCCCACGAAATTTAAATAAATTATTCGGCTCACATGTTACTTGACAAAAATATTGAACTTTAGCCATTGACTGTCTTATGCTACCTATACTTTCAATAAAAAATGTATTAAACTTATTTAATATATCACAATTGTCGCTATATTCTATCTGGTCAAATATCACAGCCTTAGTTAAATTTTAATCTGATAAAATTCAACAGCATTAAAGTAGAATATAACCGCCAAGGTGCATAGGTAGTTTTTCATTGCGCTTTATTACGCTGAAAATACATGTTACGTATAATGGTTCCTTAGGTATTTATTATTATTAAAGGTTTTTTAACCATATCTGGACTTCTACAATATTACTTTTATTATCTGGCCAGGCCCTATGCAATTGTTATTCATTCATTTCGGTTATTCATTTATTTAATTATATAGTAATTCTTATTTTTTTTTAGAAACAATCGTGGTTTTTTCGTTGTTGAATTCAAATTTTCAATGTCGAATAATCATTAGAGATGGAAATACAATTTTGCACGCTATACATATAAGAATTTAATTCATACAAAAAAAAAAAAAAAAAAAAAAAAATGAAACAATAATAACGACAATAATAGAAATATTATTTACTTGAAAATGAATAAGCAGAGAAGTAAAGAAAGGGGAAAAATATTGAATGACTTTTGTGTTACACTCATACCTATTTATACAGTCCAGATTGGTTCTAGAAATGTAGGCCGTGAATCGAAATGCCCTATAATACTTTTTTTGCTTGTTTATAATTTTTCTTAAAAATGGTGCATTTCCGATTTTTTAGACATATAACGAGGTTATATGAGCCGCAAAGAGAAGTTGTGCCAATAATACAAACAGACCGTTATAGCGAAATACCGTAAATAACTTATAAATGGGCTTTAATAGCGATACTCAATGATGTACAGAGTATAAGTACAATCTGTATGTATAATAAAAAAGGGCTTAGAAAAATACATATTAAAATTAAATTGGTCTTAAAAAGAAAATTCAAATTAGAAACTAAAAATTTCACTTTAAATTTTGTAATTTAAAACACTTTTAGTTTTAAAACTAGAGAGGAACAAAAGAAAACAATAACGGAATTAAATTAATAAACGAATAAACTAATCAACGCATATAGCAACGTACAAACACATATATGTACATAAGTATTTACAAATAAAAATCTATCTCCTATTAAAAAAAGTTTTGTCTGCATAAAGACTTAGAAACCAACCACCACCAGTGGTAGTGGAGTATGTGCGTTTGTCCTCTCTTTGTGTATCGAAAAGTTTGACTAGAAATGAATATAAATTCAATGTTTAGTTTTGATTTTGATTGAGGTACACGTACCTACCTGAACCTGTTTCTCTGCTTTGCCCTGAGTGTGTGTGTGTAAATACATTTAACAGTGGTTCTTGTTATAGTTGTTGGTATTTCTTTTTTTCTTGACTCAATCTACTTTATACAATACCCGAAAAAAAAACAACAACTGACAGCAGCAATCCAGTCATTGTTTACCCAAAGGCTAAGTGATGTAGTCGTCATCATCATCATCATCGTCATCATCATCATCAACCAATTACTGATGTTATAGTAAAATTTTACACTACAAATTATCATCACCACACACCGCAGCAATATCATCGAAGTACAAATTGGTTAGGAAAACCCAGAAAACAAATAAAACAAGAGTAATAAATAAAAAAAAAAAAAAACAAAAACAAAAAAAACCAAATCGGGGTCGGTCTGCTGACATAAAAATACGACAAAAAATTAATTAAAATAAAATAAATCTTTTTTTACTTTACCTTTCTTTGGGTTTTATTTTACAAATATTAGTAATGAAAAAGTAATTGTTTTAAAACTTAAAAACCATTTTTAAATTCTCTGGGAAATTTAAACAAACATTTGCTTAAAAAATTTAAGCCTTTTTATTTTAGAACTAGCTAAAGCCCGGCGTGCTTCGCTAACCTTATTTTAAACTCTATTTTAGTTAAATTTTTCACCTTTTGTTCCCTTTTGGTACAAATCCAAACACTTGAGATAGCCTATAGTTTCTTCCAGAAAGATACTGTTAAATCTGTCGTTGAACTGTATACAGTCCCCAACCAACACACATTCATTTTTGTATATAAGATACACATATAGATAGCTTTTAACCAGTGTGCTTTCTGGAATACCCACTTTTTTGCTAGTGTGGATAGATAACGCTGCTTTAATTGTTGCCGTGTTGCCGCTCTCAATATATACGAAATTCAATATTTAGTATGAGTGGAATGCGCACAACCGCTCGTCTAATTCACCCAGTTACTGGCTCATGATGTGTTTTGTTCATTATTTTGTTTGAACTTAATTTAGAAACTTCTACTATTACCATTTCCGAGATATACAAAAATTATTATATACTTTGTATGGAAGGTACCGTGGCTACTTGTCCAATATCGCCCACTTTTTGACTGATGATTTGTATTGACCATGAAGCTATTTGGACCAAATACTGAACCTTTACCTTTTACAGTTCTCAAGATGTAAAGAAATCAATGTTTAGTTTATATTTGAAATACCACGCCCTCGCAGCCCTCGCAGCCCTCGCACGAATTGAATTGGCGGATGCGTCTGTAAGACTACCATTTGGTTTCTTTGTGGGTTTAATAGATAACTGGGCTTGTCGTAGAATGGAGGGACAGAGGAGACTGCATATTCTACAGGCTGCTTGGCCTAAACTTGACCGCTTTAGGACGGAATGGGTTCTTAATCTGAGAAGGGAATCTCTCAAAACTTTGCTCGGTTTTTTGACTGGGCATTGCATTCTGAGGGCAAGGACGTGACTATGGGAAGCAGCCACCCCAAATTTCTGCCCAGATTGCGACAAAACGGGAACCAGAGACTGTGTAACATATCCTTTGTCATTGCCTGGCTCTTAATGAGCGCAGACTCAAGTTGTTGGTCCAGTGCTTCTTCAATGGCCTGGGTAAGGTAGCGTCAGCTGGGATATGGGACCTGGAGGGTTACTTGTCAGGTATAGGCTGGCTTGCAAGGTGATGCCCGGTCGTCCATTCTTTACTCTCTCCTCTTTATATATTCCTTTACTTCCGTATTTCCTTCCTTCTTTTCCCTGTTTCCCTCCTTTTTCTGCTATTTTCCCCCCTCCTTTTTCCTTAATTCTTCCTTTTTCTCTCTCTTTTCTTTTCAGTGAAATGTTTTTCCACAATGGGCCTATGTGGTCTCTGGTTGGAGTACAGTGACTACGAATTTTTTTGCGCCAAATTTCGAGACATTTTCTGTTACCATTTTGGAAATATATAAAAATAAATATTTACTTTGTAAGGGCGTGGTACCGTCAAGTTGGATTTTTTTAAATATATTTAAAATAAAAAACAAAATCGTTTCAGCCGTAGAGCTGTCTATAGACTTTAAAACATAGTTGAACAGATAAGCTCTTTTGAGCCTTATCTGGCTGAAAATTATCTACAGCGTATATGTATACACCCGAACGAAAATGAGAAGATAACAACAAGATAATAAATAAAGCAAAAAATATTATTTAGTTGTGGAATAGATGTCAACGTCAGCATACGTACATATGTTGCTTTGCTTTTAAAAATAATTTGTTTCTGTTGTTTTTACCTTTTTCATTTTTCTCTTCAACGCACACATCAAAAATTCACTAACCCTACTACACTACTAATTTCTCTTCTTGGTAACCCCTGCTTTAAACAGACCAACAGATAAACATACAAATACATTTTTATTTTTATATCTTATGATGGCTGAAAACTCGGAAAACCATTATTTAAAAATGTGCTGAAAGGGGTTTTTTATGACTGGGTATTTATGCAACTACATTTCCCTCATCTTTCCGACACTTAAGCATTACGATTTCGGAATAGTATTAAAAAAGAGAGGAGCTTATAAATCTAACAAATTAAGAAAGTAGTTATAAATAGGTAAGTGCTAGATATTTCTTTCATTATAAGCTCGTAAATGCAACGGGTATTTAATTATTTTCGCAGAGGTCTATTTTGCAATTTAAATTTACGTATTTATCTTAAAACGGATTATCACTTGAAATTCAATATAAATAGAACTCATTTCTTCTTAGCTCAATAAAACCTAAATAACTATTATGAGTTAGGGCCTAATTATTGAGCTATTACATAATAAATTTTTAATCAACAATTAATTAGAATGTAAAAAGAAAATTCTCTACAATAAAGTAGCAACAACAAATTCGTAATTAGAGGAATAAAAGATCAAATTAATAATCGGACACTTTAGGATTATAATTTTTAATTTGGTATTTTGTGGGCAGTCCATTATTCTTGCGAAATAGCCTCTAATCGGTTTGGAATAAATTTTATTTTTTGCAATGAATATAATTGATTCGTTCTCACTTTCCTTTAAGAGCGTTGTTTTTTAACACAGTGAAGGCGGAAAGGGCAGTTATACAATAACCACATCCATACAAATTGTTTTAACAATCTCAACAACTCTTATAAAAAATTTTTCCATGCAAAAGATTTCAAACAATTTTGAGACTGATGCCGCAAGTTTAGTTAATTTTGTTCACTAAGTTCCGTGCTCTTTTGAATTTGATCTATAATTCATCCATTATGGACAAACTTATACAAGTGCATTTTACAATTATGTGAGTGATTTGAGAGTCTGTCTCTCAGACCACACTGGAAAAAAAATTACTAAAAATTGGAAGTGTCAGAAAACATGCCATTAAGTCACAAAAACACCTTCCCGATGCAGTCAAAAGTGGGACGCAGATATTTTTGAGTAATTTATCTGAAATAATTCTTATGTTTTTAAGCTTTGAAGTTAATTTATTAAAATACTTAATACTTTTGCCAATCAGATTTGTTTTTTATTCATTTTGTTAAAAAATATAGCCTGGCTCACCGTGACAGTTAACCACTGTATGTTCATATCTTTTTAAGGGGATGATACATTGGCAAACATCGCAAATATCCAATCGCATACTTGGATAACTTACTTTTCCTTGAATGGGATTGGCTATTTGCGATGTTTGCAACCAAATGTTTGCCAATGTATCACCCCTTTTAAAAATTATCATAAATTTTTTGCCATGACTGTATAGAAAGAAATGCTATAGTAAAAGAAGTGAAAATACTATTGGATCTGAATATCTCGTTTTTTCAAGTGCATTGCATGCAGCCATTACAAGAACTCAAATCAACAGAGACACGTTCTTAAATATAAATGGTGTGTGTGAGAGAGAGAGAGAGAGGGAAAGATTACGATAAAAAGGGCTCACTCACCATATACATATACGAGCACATATATGCATGTATTTTTTTGTTAGTACTCATTCATGTTGTTGTATATCTTGAAAAAAAAAAAATTCAAACAAACATATGAATGCTTATTTTACAAAACGCGTTTATACAAAAATAAAATTAAAATAAGGCTCCAAAAATCAACAATAACAACAGCAGCTGCGTTTATATTGCGAGGGTATGTTGGAGTAAGAGGGAATAGTATATAACTAGTTTTTGTTTTATATTTGGTTGGGGAATAAGTTCTTAGCACATTCAAAGCACTTTTGAATGAGGACGGTCACCAAACAAGTTGTGAGTTGGCCGGAGATATGAAGTACAATCATAAAACTATTCTTAATCATCTTCCTTCAATGAGATTTGGGAAAAAATTAACGAGCCTGTTTATCTCATGAGCTTAACAAAAACAACAAAGACAATCGCCTCTAAATTGCGTCTCAACATCAGCGTCTATTCGACCGAAAAGCCCCATCGACAAACCATACTCCTTCATGACAACGTCAGGCCACATATTGAACAAGTCATCAAAGCCGTACTCTTCTGGCTCGAATGGGTGTTCCTTTAGCATCCGTCGCGTTATTATCCAGACTTTGCACCTACAGATTACCATCTTTTCCGCTCCCTGTCGAACCGTACAAGGGTGGTGTTACTTTCGACAATAAAGAGGACCTTAAAAACTGGCTTTACAATATCTTCGGTGGCAGAACGGCGTCGACAAATTCGTGTCGAGAGGTGGGAAGATGTCGTAGGCAGCAACAGCGATGACGAATTGATTATTTTTTTGTTATAACTATTGATTTTTATTTATGATACAAATCTACGCTACGAACTGATCCCCTAACCTAATAAATCTAAGTGTGTCTCCTTATTTTCTTATTGACATTATAACGCCGTTGGTATAAGAGATTTTTTTAATCACAAAACAAGAAACGAGAACTATAAACCAGTATAGAAGTATATATAATGTTGATAATAATGTAACACAAACAAACTAAGCTAAGAAAAAAAAAAAGAAACAAAACAAATATACAAAATATACGGCGACAAGAAATCATGTTTGCATTATTGTTTGCTACTGGTGTTATGCCATGTTCACACAACAACATTTTTTCGTAATTCGGTCTCTCATTTATAATTCAACCACCAGTTATTAAACAAATTACATCATGAATTACAAACAATGGCTCTCGCTGCACTTTTTTTTCTTGCTTTTCAATTTATTGAAAAAAAAAAATAAAATTATTTTATATGTAAATTTATTTAAAATAATATTTTTTATTTTTTTCTTACTATTTGCTTCCATTGTTAACATGCAATTTAAGCAATTAAGAAAAAAAAACGCGCACACAGAAGGTAGAAGAAGAAGTTAACGCACAATTTGCACCATTTAACAATATAAAAAAACAACAAAAAGAGAATTGTAAAAACCAATTAGAAAGGTGTCATGTGAACAAGGTAATTTGTAAATTACATAATTAAAAACATAAAGAAATTTACTTAAAAACGAAGTTACCACCTAAATACCTGTAATGTATGTTCAGTTTTTATTACTTTTAACGGGACTCTTCCTGCTTTGCACGTTTAGCTATCTCTTTCTCCCACGGTATTATTATTAATTCCCATAACATTCCATGAAGGAACATATGGACTTCTCTCACTCAATGAGCTCCACCCGACTCTATTTTTAAACTCATTGAAAGGGACCTACAGTTTAACGCCGGCTCCGAACGGCAAATGCGTTTAGAGAAGAGTTCAATAGTAGTAATACTCAATAGTAGTCAATTCAATAGTAGTAATTACTAGCTAATGTTATGAGGCGATACGGTTGTCGAAAAACTGTTTTTTTTTTCTAAGATGGTCTGGCCTGGTATTGAACCGACGACCTTTTGGTTGGTAGGCGGGTGTCTTACCTACCATACAGCATGGCGTCACGGTATTTTGTGTAAAAATTTCATACAAGGCATTAATACGCTTGTACTGTGTCCTTTACATGACACTATTTTTGTACATAAGTAGCAAATATCAGTATCATTACGTTTCTTTTTAGCTAATTTTGACGCAATTGAGGTTTCCATCTAAAAAATGTTTATCTTTTACTAATACTTAAAACAAAAGACAAAACAAAAAAAAGTATGTATATATATAGGTTAGGAGGGAGTGGCAGTCTCGTTACATCAGGGCACGCTTGAGCACACATAGCGGCCCGTTGTGATATCATATATTAAGCGATGACCCTGTGTTAGTCACCAAGTCCAGACAGTCTGGACAATCAGCTAGAAGCTTTACACATTTCTCTAAATTAAGTGAGAAAACAGTCCGACAGCCTTATGAACCTTCCCATTAACCTGATATCAATGTTCAATAACTCCGATAGATAAGCCATCGAAAAAGGGCGAGTCAAATGTGAGCTATCCACGCCGAGCCAGAGACGGAAATTGACAAATAGAGTTAGCCATGCTCTCCATCGACATACAATCTGGACAGAATTCATTCGCAGGTAAGCGTAGCCTTTTCGCATGCCTACCTATGTGTAACGCAATGACCTGTGAAAACAGATACAGCAGAGGTGATGCTGTATCTGTCCAGTATAAATAGTTGATTGGTACGTTACTATTCAATGCAGGCCAGGTCAGTCTAGAAATGAAGCGAGGTTCTTCCAACTGTTTTCTAAAAAATTCTGGGAGAGAGGGAAATTTCAACAATTGAAATTCTCGGAAATACTCGTTAAAAAACCATACTAACAATGCCAAAAAAAGTTTGTGCAAAGCTCAGTTCATTAATTTCACGATATCCATTTGCTCGTATTTAGAAGCCACATTGTGGGGAATTTTGTTAATTAAGATTTTTTCTCTTATATCTTGGCCATCTTTTTATATTTGAAAACAGAATATAATCCCATGGATCTATATCGGAAAGTCTGTTACAGTACTTTTAAGCAATATTGACATTGAGTCCTTTGAAAACTTCTGAATGATCTTCATCATGTTGCCTTAACTTACTTTAGCTGTTCACTTTGTCTCTTGGAGTTTGTAATTTATTTTTTGAACAAACCCCCTTCTCTATAAAATTAATGATTAAGAAATTTTATTGATTTCAGAGATACATATGTACGCTCTTAACAATTATGCCTATCATTGTCAAATCAATGTTGTAATTTAATGATGCTGCCTGGTGTTGTTTATTATGTACTTTAAAGTCTTGTTTTGTTGTTATTGTTTTTTTCTTCTTCTGTGTATCTTGGAAAAAATCTTGTCTGAAGCCAAAACATACCAATCCACTAAACAATATTAAACCGTATGTTAAAGAAGTTTTTTGTTTACCATTTTCTATTTTTATTTTGTTTTCTGTCTGTCCGTAAATAGTAAAACGTAGTATTATAACATTATGATAGTAAATAATAATAACAACAACAAATACAACAACAAATACGATAAAAATACTACTTACTAGAGGGTATTAGAAGACAGACCGACCGACCAATAGTTTAGCCAGTCATACAAGTTGTATTTTGATCGTGAATTATTAGCCGAACCGGTTTTTGTTTGTTTGTTGTTGTTATTATATGATAGTTTATTATATTTTTTTTGTCTTCTTTGCTTTTTTCGGAAAGACTTGGCTGGTATTTCTTAACCAAAATTTAGTTTTTTCCTCTTTTTTGCTTTGGCTTTTAAACGATTAATAAATAATAAAAAAATATAAATCTATTACTCCTTTTTTATAAAAGTACTCTCAATAAAGAATATTTTAAATTTGTTGAAAACTAAAATACACAAAAAAATTGTTAAAATTATTTATAGAGCAATAACGTTTGCCGGCATTGTCAAAAGACGGAAATTAAAATTCTCAAAATGTAATATTTTTTAATAGCACAGACAACAAGAAGCCTCATTTCATTTGTTTTAAAATTATATTGTTGTTATTTTTTGATATGTTTATTTAATTGAATTGAATTGAATTTAAATCTTTTTTTGTGCAATAATATCAACAGCTGGTATCACATAAAAAAAACAAATCATCATTTAGATGATGGTTAGAAATTAAGAAAAAACAAGGACTGTCTGTCTGTATATTTTTTAAGGTAAATTTCATACGTATACTTATATGTACAGACATACTTACATACATGCATATGCACTTACCTCTACCGCTTATATTATTTTTAATATTTCATTTAAGATTACGTTCTATGTTAATAGCGATACCACCCATTACCGGTTTAGTAGACAAACAAACAGGCAGACAGACAGACAGACAGACAGATAGACATACTTAACTGATAAGTATAATACATTTAATCAAATTTAGTTTTTTTTTTTGTTTCTAAATATTGATACTTTGTGCGAGTACACAACAACGACAACAACATCAACAATAAATCTAAATGTGTATAATCATTTTTGTTGTTCATAAGCGATTATCGCAGCGGTCATTGTTGTATAGAAAATTAAATAGAAAATATTTATTTTTAAGAATGTTATATACGTACATACAGTGAGACCTACGCATAATCGGACACGTTTTTGTTTCTTAAAATTTAATTTAATTTAATAAAAATATATAGATTTTTCGGGAATTTTTTATACTTTTTGATCCAATAATATAACATATGCCAGTATGTTTCAGTACAAAAACAAAACAAAGTTTGAATTACTTAAATACAATAATCGACCAATCAGTAATAGTTTAAAATTAAAATTGATTCTGATATATTTCCGGTTCTATAGTTCAGTATTGGTGATAATATCACATTAAGCTGAATAATGGTGTTGACCTTTTTCTTTTGATGACCTCCCATAGACAATTCAAAAGGCTTCCAATTACGGATCAATTAAAACTTTTTTGCAACTGATGTGTGCATGATGGGATCGTTATTTTGATACAATTCGCAGTTGTTTACGATACTCAATTTCTCTTATCTGTGGGAAAAAAACGTGTCCGATTATGTGTTGGAGTCACTGTATGTACATATGTATGTTGATATGTATTATTTTTATATAATATAGTATTTTACAATAAAGATGAGATGATTATTATAGATTTCATTGACGTCTATTGCATTTGGTACAGTGAGTTAGAAAAATAATTCGTTCATACATATTTAGCGTTTAAATAGTTGCTACGGAACGCAAAAGAAAAATTAAGCAAATCGAGGCTATATACAGCCGTATTTATAATAAAAGTCTAGCAAGTGTCTAGTATAAGTATGATTTTTAATACACTTGCTGCTATGTTTGCTAAAATGGCTAAGTTGATTTGTGCCAAATTTGTATCAGTGCTTGTTATTTTATTGATCTGAGCATAGCGAAAACAGCAGTAAGTGTTTAAAAGTGTTTACTTATGAATACGGCCGATAATAACTTGCACCACAATACATTTTTTGTTGAACAATTGATGTTCTGTCTCTAGTGTAAGATGTCGTTAGAAAAACGCTTCCGTATACTTAATGTAACATTAGCAAAAAATATCATATTCAAATACTTGATGAGAGAGTGCAAATTACATAAAAGAATCTGCATTCACTTAGTTTTGGACTTTTCTCTTAATAGAGAGGAACCTACTTATATTTTTAATACTCTTCTCAGAGCTTCTTATTTTTTGTGCCGTGTTAAAAGCATTTAGACATACTCTCTACAATATTACCCAAAAACCAGTGCTACCAACTTTTTATAATCAAAACGCGCAGACCCCCTACTCAAAAGGCGCTAAAAAGTGCAAAATTATAATTTATGTAACTATTTGTAATCAAAACGCGCTGTATAAAAGCGTTAAAAATATTAAAAAACGCAAAAATATACTAAAATTATTAAAAAAAATTTCTATCCAAACTTTAATTTTTCAAAGACTTTTTATAATTTTTTTTTTTTTTTTAAAGATTTAGCACAAAACAACAACTTAAAAACTTTTTCTTCATTCAGAGCTGGTGTTAAACAAGGTTACTTTCTTTCTCCACTGCTGATTGCGTTGTTCTTCATTGTGTGTTGCAACGTGGTATAATCTGAAGACAACACAAAGTTGGAACACCTAGATTGCGGAGACGACACCTGTCTCTTGGGCCACAAACATTGCAAAATGCAAGGAAGGCTGTATTCTATACAGGCAGATGTATACGCAGCGTGCTTGCGAATAAACAAAACCAAAATCAAAACTTGCGTATTAACGTTAAAAACACAACGAATTGGAAATAGGAATTTAGGAGATGTTCCGTCTGTTTATTTTCTCCGCAGTATCCTCACGATGTCTGGCGCTTCCAATGCTGATATTCGGAATAGACTGAACCTAGCTAGCCAATCTTTTGGTCTACTGAATGCTATAGGGTGATCTCCACATATCTCTCAAAAAATGAAAATTTTCATTCTCAACTCGCATGTGAAATCTATTTTTGTATAGTTGAGAGTTATGGAATGCGGCTGTGATTGATTTCAATGCCATTTTGAAAATATTCTGGCCAGAAAGAACATCACACACAAGTTCTTGTTCTAATGATGGAAATTGTAAAAAGGAAATTAAGATGGATTAGGCATGGACACTGTGAGGGAACCAAACTACGACTTAGCGAAATCGATCATTGAATGGAAATTGCTAAAAAGCAGAGAACTCTGAAATCAAGCTAATTCCTAGAGAAAACAGATTGAAAGAAAAGAATGCTAAACTAGATCATTGGCTTTAGATAGGGCGTAAATGAAAAGAATCCCTTATGGTCTTATGATCTCCTTGGGATCTTTAAAAGATCTAATAATAGCAATTTACAAGTTTAGTATTGTAGTTAAATAATAAAAATTTCTAGCTTTCTTCGTTAAAATATTTAATTTTTTCTATTTTATTTAAAATAAGTTATAAGTCTCTGAAAAATGGGACCTTAGATTTCAGATACGTTTTAAAAACAAAATTTTTTTTATTAATTTTTGCACAAATACTATCTGCGGTAATATAATTTTCACAGCAGGAAGCTTATATATATATATAGCGCGAAAGGCGCTAAATTGGCAAAACTGCCAAAAACTTAAGAGAAATCTGGGGCAATTCGTATCATATTCGTATTATTTTCCAACATGTTACCCGAAGTCCGATGTTATTGTTCCAGGCATTTTGTTGTTATTGTCCAAAATATCTTCTGAAAAACATAGTGGACAAACAGTGCATTAATTAGTTTGGCTTTTTTTACGTAAGATACAAAAAAAAAAGGTTTTAGCCTTTATATTCAGTAGATTTGAAGAGAAAACCATGAAAGTACGAAGATTTGCAGCAATTGACGAGGTTGAAACAAAAAATGTTTCTTCAAAGTATAGACACAACGATAATTACACAAGTTGAAAATTACTTTAAAGAAAAAAATGGATGTGTTGGACCGCATCATTTAAAATTCTTACCATTGTATAATTTCAATTTATTTAAATAAAATGCAATAATTAAAGAACCTTTTCTAAATACAAAAAATTATATTTTATTGAAAATTTATCAATAATATGTCTATGCATTAGTGAGGAGAATACATTTACTTTCTCTTTCGCCCTACTCCATTTTAAAATTATTTTTTTTTCCTTTTTTGCGGTTTCTTTCTTTTGCGCCCAATAATAATGGCGATCTTTAATCACTTTTCAGTGTAAAAACATATTTATTAAAATATTTTGTTATTAATAAGCTCTCTACTACATATGAGTACTTATATGATTCACTGTACTGGGAATGCTTTTCTATTCAAGTGAATGAGCGAGTAAGTGTTTAGGTGGTGGGAGAAAAGTGTGTGAGTGTGTGTATGTGTGTGTGTGTGTAAGAGTATGTAAAAAATATATAGTACGAGTACTCACTCACTCACTCGTTTATAGTCTAATATTTAGCGATAATTTTTGTCACGTACAAACACAACAAAAACCAAAACCGATAAAAAAGAGATATTTTTCTATATTAATTTGTTTCTTTTAATTTTCAATAATTTGAATTTTCTTTTTGTCTTGTTGTTTTTGTTTTTGTTATGTTTATTAAATTTGAAAATAGAAATCAATTTTGGGTTTTAATAAAAACGAAAAAAAAGATAACAAATTGCGCGATAAGATAAAAAATGGTGCGATAAAATATACTCTAATAAAAATTGAAAAAAGAATGAAAAAAAAAACAAAAAAATATGAATGAATGAAATTTTTACTTTACGATACACAAGTAAAAACGAGTATTATTTTGTTGTTGGTTCTGTTTAATATAAGTCATGCCAAACCAGACCCCACAGCAACGACACACATACAAAATTTGTTGTTTAATTTTCTGTTTTACTCGTACAATAAGTACGCTAATGGTTTATTATACTACACATTCATTTGTTTGTATTAGATAACTTATTTCATTTTTGTTTTTATTTGTTATTATACTATATAAGTATCTATACATACATGCATATATGTATAGATGTATAGCAATATAGTATAAGTGGCTATGTAGATATGTATGTAAGTGAGTGTGTGTAAGTCTAAAATAGTATGAACTAACAAACTAAAAAATTTTATACAAAAAAAAAACAAGAAAAAAATAATAAAAATAAAAAACGATAACAATGTACTCAATCTTTCTAGCACGTGCTCCTAGAAAAACATTTGGCTAAACTAATATAATTGACGTAGACAACTTTGTCTTTGTTGTTTGTATCTTTACCCCGTGTGTCTACTCTAGGTCCCATAATATTTTCTTAAGACATTCATTCACTTAACACCTCTCTCTTTCTCTCTTTCACTTGCTTATACTCCTTGGTGTATTATTTATTATTTTATATGTTTGTATGTATGTGTTTATGCCATGAATATTTTTTGTTAATGATTTATAGAGTATATGTATACACAGTATTGGAAAAAATAATAAATACGATGTTATTTTTGTTTTTAATCAAGAATATCTGGTAATGCAAGGAAATATAGTGATAATCTGAGATTTTCTGTATTTAAAAAACATTTGAAATAAAAGGGAAACAAATTATGTTTTTAAAAAATTATTCTATAAATGGCAACAATTTTTCGGAGCGTGTTTCAGTATTTTCATTACAAAATTTTACGAAAATAAAAGAACTCCAAATGCTGACTCCGGCTAAATGTAAGTGTATTAAAACATATAAATGTTTTTACACTCTCTTACAGATATTCTAGATTTTTCCTATTATTTTTCTAAATAATAATTGCATAATTACCGGTGATTCTTATTACAAGTACCTACTATCGAACTTTTTCCTGTTTCCGATAGACTTATGAAGGGACGAAGTTAAGTGTGTATATAAACACCTCTAAAGGAGGATTACTTTAGAGGGGACAAAAGTAGTATTGATTTATGCATTTATTTGCACCATTCCATTGCATTTTCATTATTATATTATTAGTTTGTGTGTATGTACTCGTATGTATGTCAATAAATGTGTGTATGAATATATAATTACAAACATACTTCAAATATATTAGCATAAAATAAAGTCATGCATGCAAACATACACAGCCAACGAAAAAGCAAATAAAGGGTGGGCAAATTTGAGATTAGGAAGTAAATTGGCTTAAAAACACTTTTCTTTTACAAATTCAGTTTTATTCATACCAATATAAAATAGAAATATGAGTATTAATAATGGAATGTGATGTCGGGCAAATGTTCACCTCAAGCACATCGGCAGACGTTCGCTCTTTGACAAAATTTTTCACTACATTTTTCAACAAAATCATCTTTAGTGATGATGCCCATTTTGAATTAGGCGGCTATGTAAACAAACAAAATTGCCGCATATGGGGCTCACAAAATCCACAAACAGTCCTCGAAAATCATTACATCCAAAGAAAGTGACCGTATGATGCGGTTTGTGGTTAGGGGACATCTTCGGCCCGTATTTTTTCGAAAATGAGCAAGGAAACGTCGTCATCATGAATTCTCTGCGCTAACAAACCATAATAACCAATTTTTTGTGGCCACAATTGCCAAATGTCGACATCAGTGACCTTTGGTTTTAGCAGGACGACGCCACAAGCCACACAGTCAACCAAACCATTCAGTTATTGCATGAGAAATTTCCCGGTCGAGTAATTTTTCGATTTTGCGATGTCAATTGGCCGCCTCATGCTTGTGACTTAACGCCGCTGGATTATTTTCTCTTTGGCCATTTCAAATACCGGGCTTACGTGAACAAACCACAAACAACTGACACTCTGTAAGATGAAATTCGGCGCTGCGTTGACGAGATAAGCGAAGCTTTTGCAACAATGTGGTTCAAAATTTTATGAAAACAGCGGACGTCTGCCGACGTGCTAGAGGTGGACATTTGCCAGACATCGTATTCAATTATTAATTCCCATATTTCTATTTTATATAGGTATGAATAAAACTGAATTTGTCAAATTAGGCCACCCTTTACAAAATTAATTTTAAAGTTAAACAAATCAAAACGAAAAAATAGAGAAAAAACACCTTTAGTTCATACAGGGAGAAAGGAATAGAAAATGATAAAAAGAATAAAATTCTAAATAATTAATTACACACTTCATTATCGACATAAACGAAAAATGATAGCCAAATAGGTAATACTACCATTTTAAGTTGTATGGGTAACAATGAACAGAAAAAATAATGATTTTAGTTTTAAATAAAATTTAAATATTTTATTTTTATTTTTAAAAATAAATATAAATACAATCTTAATGATAGATTGTTACTGTTTATTTGTGAATGTCTCTATAAAATTATAAATATCAATATTGAACCTGACGCCTTATATATTTCAACCCATAAAAGGTAAACAACTATTTAGTGTTAGCTTTTAATAATAAGCCCACATGAGTTGAAAAATAAAAACAAACACTAAAAACATGTAAAGCATTAAAAACGACAAAAAGTGGAAAACGGTTATAACGAACTCGATGGGATCGCACAATTTAGTTCGTTATAAACATAGATCGCTATATCCGTAGTAGAAGCATTTACTGTAACACAAAAAAATTAAATTAAATTCAAAAACAATAAAAAAATTTTACGCAATAATTCTCCAACTTTAGTAAATTGTAAAAAATATTGGAGGCATTGTCTTTTGATTTAAAAATTGTCGAATTGTTTTCCAACAATCCCTCACAAATTCATCGAACGGAATTAGACATTTATTCTTCCTCTTCAAAATTAAGATTATCTTCATTGTTTAAAGCGGCATCATTGTCATTTAGGTCTCCTTGAATGATTTCTGAGTCAGTTTCAAACTGTCTTATTTATACTATCGATACATATGATTAAGTTTGTTTGTTTTTAGTGTTGACACACTGCATATTTTCTGATAAACTTAGCAAGTTTTCCAGAGTTTTCATCTACGATTTTAAGATATAATAGACGTGCTTATATCGGGTAGGCCATCTATCGACTTAAATTTGAAACAGCGATTATTTCGAATCTTGGAAAACTTATGTCATTCCATTCTGTCACAAAATGCACGAAATGAATTGATTTACACTTAAGCAAAGTTGGGATTTAATGGAAATTTATTTCCAAAACAAAGACAATTAGTCAAAAATTGCAAAAAAAAAATCATCTTTTCGGATGAAGCTCATTTTCATCTTGGTGCATACGTCAACAAGCAAAATTGCCGTATTTGGGGCTCAGAAAACCCAAACGTGGTCTTACAGATGCCAATGCACCCAATACGAGTGACTGTTTGGTGCGGCTTGTTCGCAACCATTACCGTCAATGGAGACATCTATCGCACCATAATAACCGATTTTTTTGTGAACGATGTTTAGTTTCAACTGGATAGTGCAACGTGCCACACATATCATGCCACAATCAATTTATAGCGTCAAATGTTTAATAAACGTCTAATTAGCCGAAATGGAGATGTCAGTTGGCCACCAAAAAGCTGAGATTTGACACCGTTGGACTATTTTCTGTGGGGCGCCGTTAAAGACAAGTGCTATATCGACATACCAGAGACAACTGGGCATATGAAGGCCAACAATTGTGATGCTCAAAAAAGTTCTCGAAAATTGGTCCGATCGAATGGGGTACTGTGAGACCAGCCGCGGCAACACAAAAAAGTACTAAAAATACTACAACAAAATACTAAATTTGGTAAAATTTCAAACCGTTTTTGTTTTATTGCATTTTTAAATTTAAACTTTTAAACGGCCCACCCGATATAAGTTGGGATTTAGTGTTTTTTTAAATATAATATTAAATTTAAATCATTGATTTTTCAATTAAAATTATATATATGGTCCTAAGAAATATGTTCTCTATAACCCTGTTCGTTATAAATAGCGATACCAGATTCTGGAGAGGTAAAATGGGTACATTTAAAAGCAAAAAAGATACAAATGCTAAAAAAGAATAAATTTTTAAGTATTTTCAATTTCGGTAATATTAGAAACCAGCAAAACTTCACAATCGATTAATATTTCATTGTGGACATCTGAACAAATAGTTTCAATTTAATTTTGCATCCAGTTACAGAAATTAATCTTTATATATATGTATGTATATGAAAAAGAGTATTTTTGCGTTTTTTTGATATTTTTAGGGTACATTTTGTAAAAAAGAGTACGTGTACTCTTTAAAAGAGCACGTATGGCATCCCTAGTCATAAACGTAGTAATTTATATGGAAAATCAGTGTAAAATCATAGAAAAGTGTTCGTTATAAGCACAGTTCGTTACAACCGGTGTTCGTTATAACCATTTTCCGCTGTATATGAATGTAAACATATTCGATGTTATTGGTATATATGCGTGTGTATTCTTTTTAAAATTGTACTTACTTTGTTTCTTTTAATGTTGTTGTTATGACCAACAACTATCACTATTCATTAATACTACTGATCTTTTCGGCTATGCCTCTATAACCTCGATGTTGCCGATGCGGCTACTGTTGTCGAAAATATGATAACTTTTACTTAAACAAAAGTACCTAAAAAAGAGCAACAAATTTAATCAACATTGAAACAATTTGTTAAGAGAAAAGTGGGAAATATAGTTGGGGGAGATAAAAAACAAAAAAATCACGCCTATGTTTCAATATATTTCTTATTTTTCTTAGTGAAAAGAAAAAAACATTACATTCTCTGTCCGTGTTAAAGAAAGAAAAAATTTTAAACGATCGAATAAAATTTACGCTTTAAAAATACGCACATAAACAAAAAATACAAAAAAAATTGATAAGTGAAATGTGTGTGCTTTTTCTTGAATAAAAAAGAAAAAAATTTGCAAAAAAAAAAAGAATATTATACTAATGAAATACGACAAAAATATTAAAAAAAAAAACATTCACATTTTGATAAAAGAACTAAAACTTGCTTGTTTACTTGTTTATAAAATTATTGTGTACAGTGGTGGTAGTAATAATAGTAGCAGCAGGCTTTGTAAATATCTTATCAATTGAAAATTTTTCTCTTACAGCTTCTTTGTAATTTCTTAACACATTTACGGACAGTAGAAATTCGAAAAATCTTTTTTGTTTTATCCAAAATTTGATTAAATTTGACTTTATAAGGTAAGATAATACGAACTTTAACTTTAAAATTTTGAATGCTTTAGCATTCACGTCCGCGAAGCAATATGTATAAAATACAATTCCATTATCCTTTAAATATGTAATATGTATAATCCTATAAGGAGCATATCACCTTAACAAGTCGCGTAAATATAATCTTATCTTGTGCTGTCGTTTTTACTTTTTCCGAGTATTGTTCGAAACCTAAGCAATTAAAGACCCCTATCTTACTAAAAAATAGATTTATTCTAAATAAAACACTTAATTTTTATCATTTTGTGTGCCTTAATTATAACTATAATAACAAAAACTTTAGTTTCATTCCTTCTACCAAGTAATAAAACAACAAAAACGGAATTAGTAGCTGTTGTTTGAGTAGCTGTTCGAAACTTAAGCAACTTTGAATACTTTGTGTGATAACCTTGTTTTATGACCTCCGCATACCGTTTTGGCATAGATACTGTAAGATTAGTCAGAATTGTTGATAGTATTGATTGCCACTCTTATTCTAAGCTCTTCATCGGCTTCTGTTTATACATAAAACGAAGTGATCCAACTCTGCGCTTCAAAATTCCGAACGGGTTCTCGATAGGATTCAAGTCTGATAATTAAGATGGTCAATCCAAGATTTCAATGCAATCAGCTGGTAACTATTTTTTGACCAATTTTTACAAGTGTTTTGGGTCATTGCCGTGCTGAAACACCCACCCAGTGATATTTGGCATACGGAAGGATGTCGTTAGCTAAAGTATTCTATAAACCATCCATTTTTGTTTATATTTCAACAAAGGGGTCAACTCAACTCTCTGAGGGGTCGGCTATAGGATTTCTGCCTCCATGCTTTATTGTGTCTTTATAATAACGCAAATTTAGTCGTTTACCCTTTGGTCTTCGAACGTGACATATTCCATCTGTACTTAACATATGTATGTATATTATAATAATAAATCGAAAAAAAATCCGTGTTACAAACCAAAAAGTGTCATTTTATTGGTAATGAAATTGTATGTACTTAATTGTTTTCAATGTGTAAACTCATTCTTGACCTACGGTATAACAATTTACGAAAAAACGTAAAAAACAATAAATATATTAAGATAAAAATTACAAATAAGTCCTCGCTTATACGAAGAAACAATTTGATGGGAAACATTTAGTTTGGTAGCAAGTTACGGGTGGGGAAGAGAGAATCTGCCTTCGGTACTCGGCGATACGCTTTCTAGTCATATTCGCATTGTTGATATTTATTAGCTTTACTTTACAATAGCAATAGTAATGGAATGTTGACGACAAAATGTTCGCCTGTGCGAAAGCGAATGGAAAAAACAAAACGAATTCAAAATGTTTCCCTTCGGAATGTTTTCTCGTATAAACGGGGACTAAGGATTGGATCATTGGATAACAAAAAGTCTATGTATTTGTATTAGACTTAAACGTGAAACGCCTTATGTTATTACAAACATGCTACGCAAACTGAAACAAAAACGACGCAACTTCAAAATCACAGAAATTTTAGAAGACGCAAATCGAAACGACGCAAACCGGGGTATTGGTGTATTTATTGACACATTTTATAACTAATTTTTGTATTAATAGAAATAAGATGTTTATCAGTTTATTAAAAAATGGTTAATCGTATCTATTATTTTTGACAGTACTGTTGTTAGATCTCTATGGCTTTAAAGCAGACCAAATAAATTTGTCGTATGAAATTTCATCCTTTTTTTTTAAATAAACTGATATTTACAGCCCTTTATCGATAATATTAAGCAGTAGATATTTCATATTGCCAATCTTAAGTAGTTTAAGCGTATTTTTATTTATATGTCCGTAAGCGTATGAAGTAAATTATTAATTATTTTTTCTTAATATTTTCTTTTCAGGTAAGTTAAATACATTACGTTAAAGGATCATGTATCTAAATGATAAATCAAAGGTGATTATACTTTTATTACAAATTATTGAGCTGAATGAAAACGTTCTAAGTACAGATTTAAAAGAAGGTTTAGGTTTTTGAATGACACTAAGTTTTAAATAAATGTTGTTGCTAGTCGTAGGCAACAATTAATTACTTATAGTGTAGATTTGTGTGTAATAAGTAGTGTATACTTTAAATTGTAAGTTGTTGTTGTCTGTTGTATATATTCTTTCTTTGTATATATCGAATATAGTATAATATTTTTTACTTATATACCTACATATACCTACATACTCGTATACTTATTAATATTGTATATTATTGATCTTTTAAGAACGTTTTCATAACGTATTCATCGGTGAGTTGTTTTTCTTTATACTCATACTCGTACGTTGTATTAATTTTAATTAATGAATAGCCAGCCAGCCAGCTAGCCAGCTATCCAGTCAGCAATAATTTTGCACATTTCATACAACAAAAGAATTCGGTATAAAAATAGGTGTAGAAGAGACAGAGGCAAAGATAACAAATATACATATAAATACATATATTATTTTAATACTATAAGACCTACGATAGTGAGAAGATATGAATGTACGGCTGGCGAGTATGAACAAAAATATCCATGTGCGAGATATATACTATTTATTTGCCATTTATTTTGCACTCTCGCATATTTAGTATTTTGAATAATTACAGTTAAAATCGAAATTAAAAACATTTGAAATTAACAAGAATTAAGAATAATAAAAACGAATTGAAAATAATAAAGTAAACGAATTTGGGTTTGTAATAACAAATAGATCTTTTAAATCGATTTATGATGCTGATTCGCGTATTCGGAAAATCTGTATTTTATTGAAGAAGAAGAAGAAGTTAACTAAAAAAGTTTAGTTTAAAATGAATGGGAGTGAGTGTAGTTTTCGCTAATTCGTTTGTGCCTCGTCTGCGTAGTCGAGGCCTTCCAACCTTGTGTTAAGTCCCCAGAGGTTATACCTCTTGTTGTGTATAAGGATCTTTGTAAAACAATGTCAACCACTGTCCGAAAATCTCATCGTCAATAATTATTCTCGGCCGTTTGGTATTCCTCACTGGCCCTGAAGCAGTGCTCTTCGATGCTTCCAAAAGCTAAACTTTTCAGTGCGTCACTTCGCGCCGATATTTTTCATCTAGCTGGAAGATTGCTAATGTAATGGTGACCTGCTGGCGTGGCTTTCAGAGAAGTGGAACAGAGCCATTTTTGGTTTTGGCGAGTGTAAGGTTGTGGCTCTGGATATTTCCAAGGAGAGATAGAGTTTGATATGAGGTTTTTATTTCGAAGCTTATTGCATTCAGTGGTTATAAATGGCGTCTCATTCGACGAGTTCACGATAAAATCAGGGGTACTTGAAAACTCTTTCTCATACTCTACTTCTTATATTTCTTAACGACGTTTTTTTCTTACTTCAAATCTTATCTACTCTTCCGCAGTTAACAGCATCATATGTCATTCATATTCTTTTAATCGTAGGCCGAGCCTCTTGGAGATTGGGGTGAAAAGGATTAGTCTGAACGGCACGCTTCTCCTTAATACTTATAAGACCTATATGCCAGATTGGAATACAATTCTCATGTATGTGTCGGTATTTCAAAGTCTATTTTCTAGTTTCTCGACCGCGTACAGGAGAACACGAAGGCACTCATTAATGACGGAATGGTAGCCAATTCTATTTATTCATTAGAGCATCGTCGAAATGTGTTCTGTTGAAATTAAGGAACTAATTCCTAGTAATTATATATTCTTATGTAATACTCGTATTTCTCGTGGTGCGCATCACTTTTTAGTTGATTGTCTAGTGAATCGCACAACGCATTATAGGGAGAATTCGTTCTTTAGTCACACTGTTCATTTATAGAACAACCTTTCTGCGTAAATCTTCCAAGCCATTTACGACATAAGTAAATTTAAAGCGAACGTCCATAAGCACTACTCTCTCTATCTTCTTTCCCACAACCTATTTTCCTAGTATCAGCATCCTGACTACTGTTTTCAAGAGAAAAGAAAAAAAAGACTCTTGGCTTACCATAATAAAATAACCGGTATTTTAAATATTTCGAAAATAAGGTATAAAATAATCGAAAACGGTTGGTACCAAAAGCAAAGGACGATTGAATATTCTAATCGTACACGAAGGAAATGAAGCACATAACGTTTATGATGTCGTGTCGTACTGCAATTTGCCTTAAAATTCTGTATATTCAGATTATAAGCAGCTTTTTAGATATTTAGCCGTAAATATGAACAAATAGACCAACATTTTTTCTATAGTTCCTGCCCTCTGAACAACGGAAATAATGGTAAACGTTAATTTTTTAATGTTTGCGCAATTAAATAAAGCGTCTGGAAGAAATTTACGCGTAGAGGTTTAGCAGTTAATAGTTTTATTCCATAATTATTATTTTAATGTGTTTAGTTTTTGTTTCGTTTTTAATTTAAATTATTTTAAAAACCCTAACAAAAAAATGAAATTATTGAAAACTATTTTATATAAAAGATATAAATTAATTTTTTTTTTTTAATTTTCATTTCCTTTCATGAATTTTTTAATAAATTATTTATAAAAAAATTAAAATTTATGAGTTGAGATTAAATTGTTTAAAAATTGAATTTAATTCCAAATAATAATTAAAAATGTTAATTAAAATCTCAGCACTTAAAAAAAAAATACATTCAAAAATACACAACAAAATAAATTAGATTTAATCACCCTTCCGATAACCGCCTACAATAAAATATATTGTTAAAAAATCTATAATTTATTAATGGGTTAAGTACATATCTGCGATTTAGAGTTAAATATGAAACTAGTTTTGTGGCTTAGGTCTATTCGTTTGAAAGAGTTATGGAATGTATTGGAACTAATTATCAAACTTCCAAGTTTTATTTACTTTCTACTATATAAAGAATTGTTTCCTATTTTTTTTTTAGATCAGAATGAAGTTGCACAGTAAAATTATATCAACAAGATCTTGTTCATTAATTTGGTGGAGCTTTGTTTTTAAGCTCGATAACCACTCGGCCAATTTACAAACCAACACATTCGTTGGAAAGGTCTACTTTCACTGAAAAAAGGTGGTGCCACGCCCATAATAATATTTATTTGTCTATATTTTCAAATTCGTTTCATTAAGAGTTTCTAAATTTGGTCCAAATAGATTCAATAGTCAATATAAACCATCAGTTAAAAAGTGGGCGAAATTGTACAAGTGGGCACAGTAACTCCCATACAGATTAAATATTGACTTTGTTTATCAATACAAATCTTCAGTTTTAAAGTGGGTGGAATTGGTAACTGTTAATCTTGTATATCTTAAGAACCGCACTAAAGGGTGGGCTAATTTGAAGTTAGGAAGTAAATTGGCTTAAAAACAATTTTTTTTTTTTTTACAAATTTAGTTTTATTCATACCAATATAAAATAGAAATATGGAAATTAATAATGGAATATGATGCCGGGCAAATGTCCATGTCTAGCACGTGGGTAGACATGCGCTCTTTTCACAAAATTTTGAACCACATTTTGGAACAAAGCTTCGATTATCTCGTCAATGCAGCGCCGAATTTCATCTTTCAGAGTCAGTTGTTTATGGTTTGTTCACGTAAACGCGTTCGTTCAAATATCCCCAAAGGAAATAAGCCAGCGGCCTTAAATCACAAGAACGAGGCGGCCAATTGACATCGCCAAATCGAGAAACTACGCGACCGGGAAATTTCTCATGCAATAATTGAATTGTTTGGCTGGCTGTGTGGCATTAGTGAATTCTGGTAACAATAAATTGTTTATCAATGTTTGGTAGCGTAGAGAATTTACGCTGACTGCATTTCCTAGCTCATTTTCGAAAAAAATACGGGCTGATGATGCCGCCTAACCACAAATTGTACTGTATGTGGATTTTGTGAGCCCCATATGCGACAATTTTTTTATTTACATAACCGCCTAATTGAAAATGGGTCTCAACACTAAAGATGAAAACTACGTTATTTTCGTTCAGTTTTTCAAACAGCCAATTCAAAAACGTTCGACGCAAACAATGGTCAGCTGGCTTTAATTCTTGAACGAGTTTAACTTTCGAAGCGTGAAGATGAAGATCTTTATGCAAATTGTAGCATAAAGTTCTTCTGGTGATGACCATTTATTGCGAACGTGCACGAGTGGATATTCCAGGCTCATTCTCAACACTGCTGTACAGCGGTTATGTTTGCATCACTACGGCCACTACGAGCTTATTGTTTTGATCTATTGTCAGCAACAGTACCGTGAGCCTCGAATTTAGCTATTACGTGGAAAAGCTGATCGAATTTTACGAAGTGATACAGTAGTATTTTCAACTCTTGATAGTAAATTTTTACCATTAATTTTCTTTGTCCAAGAGTGTAGCTTTCAATAGTTAAATTCCCAATTTTTTACTAAATAAGTGTCAAAGGTTGGCAGCTTAATTCTTAACATTTCATCAATTTGGCATTCTTCCTAACCTCAAATTTGCCCACCCTGTAGTAATAGTTTCTAAGTTTTGTTTTCAGCAATTTTATCAGTTAATAACTGGGCGAGATTAGATAAGTGGGCGTGGCAGCTCCCATTTATGCTAAATATGTAATTTATATATGTGGAAAATGTCAACAGTTAAAGCTTCGTTATCTATCAGTCATGAAGTGGGAGAGATTTAATAAGCGGCTATTGTACAAAGCACACTAGTAAAAGCTTTCTATTTACATATGTATTCTTATCTATGTCATTTTGTGATGGTGTGCTTTCTCCATATAAAATGTATGCATTTCTTTAAAAATTTCATATGAGAGATATATTTTATAGGTATACAAAACGAAGGATAGCAGCAACGCTGGAAGAGTTACTCTACTGATACAATAAATATATGGACAAAAATAAAATAAATCAGAACAATAATAAAGTACAGTACAAATTGTGTCATATTGGTGCATTTGCGACAAATAAAATATTTTGGTCATAGTCTACATATTTTGGTCGAAATTCTGATACAAAGCTCTTATATAGTAATTTAGTTAGAAATCCCACTTGACGATGGATAATAGTGTCGAATGCAATAGCAATATCATCATACCACAGATAACTTCACCTTAACTAAGGCACACAGATAACTATTCTGAGTCCTTAAGTATGTATAGTAGGGAAGGGTCGATTTGTAGTGACGCAAAAAAATCGCCCAAGTGACAAATAAAATCGTATTCTATGGATCAAGACAAGAAACTTTGCCCAAGGAACCACACCTCTAAAATGCATTTTGATGTTCCTTATTTTGACCCGAAGGTCAAATTTTGAAAAATACCACTTTGAACATTTAAAGTGTCCCAATCGAGTCTAAATGTATGACCGACCCCCACTAACTTTGGAGGGACGACCCACCCATGCTAGTGGCTCACCCCCTGGAATCTCCCTGGGGGATCCCCATACAAAAATTTCAAAGAATCAGCATATTTGGCAAATTTAAACAAATTATTGTTTGAAATCTTTTTTGCTCTCAATTCTGAGCAATTTCGTACGGCTCTCTGATGTCGTCGCCATAACAGCGTCTACATTTTCTAGTATAACTGGTTTGGAAACGCTAGCTAGCAATTGATCATGTCGTTCCTTTCCTTGTATATGTGACGGCATGTTTAGATCATTAAACGGTGGATCATCTTGATTTAAACATTCTTTCAATGTATCGCACGGAATGCTTCGCGTGAATGGTGGTTCAAATATGTTATTTATATCATTTCAGTTCCAGTGGGTCTTCAACATCAGTTCGATAACGTAGAATTATTTTGATCCCTAGAATACGATTTTCCTTGTCACTTGCGCAATTTTCAAATCGACCCGCCATAATGTATAGTAATTTAAAGTACCTTTTAGATTTTCTGCCCTTCGATGTTACATACATTAGTTCTAGTCCAAACACAACTAAGTTTAGTGTAGAATATAAAAATATAAAACGAATAAAATGATATTTTATTTAAATAAAATACATTTGTTATTTCCTCGATTTCATTTAAAGCAAATAATAAAAAAAAATAAAAAAAAATCATTGAATATTTAAGAAACATAGTTTTTTATTGTGTTTTTAATTAGAATTTAAAAACAAAAATTTTGATTTATTTTTCTAAATTTAAAATATGCACACTAATCATCAGTCAGTTACAACAGCAACTACAATTACAATACTAGAGTGATACTAAAGAGTAAAATATAGTGTTGTTGCAACATTTATGCATTCAACTAAAATAACCCCACCCAACGTCTACGCCCACCTTTGAACACAACATAGTAATCGTTTAACATTAATTTGATGCGCATGTATGTATGTGACTGTATGCCCCCCTGAAACGCAGTTTTTTAATCTTAAAGCATCGATCCGCATACGTATCACCCAGGGGCCAAACATCTTTAGGTATTCACATGCATTCGCACGAACGCCAAAAAAATTCATAACAATAGATCAAACAAAACATTAGTTGCCTGTCAGTTTTTTTTAAAGAATATATAATATGTACATATATGTATGAATGTAATTAATATGATTGAAAATTAGAATTTTTTTGGCTTAAATACATACGTATTGTACATTAAATAAAACTAAATGCTTAGTAAGCTCTAACAAATTTTGTACGATATTTATCTATAATGCTAATTGAAACTCAAAAACATAGAAACAATGACTTTCTTATACTTTTTACATAAATTTGACTTAACATGTGACTTGTCACTAAATTCACATTTTGAGCAGAATCTTTTTATGCCGACCACTGTATTAAAGTTGAATACAAACAGTATATACGAGTACATGGATATATACATACAAAGCTAGTTTAAATGTATTGTGTGTAGGCCGATGATGGTAATGACGATGATGATGGTTGTTGGTTGTATTGTTTTGTGCGTAGGTTTTCTTCAAAATCGTAATAAAAAAGTTCTCCTATACGCGCATATTGTACGGTTTATCATCGTAAACAAACGTACCGGTTTGATTTAACATATAGAACTAAATGAAATTGAAGAATGAATGAAAAGGCAAGAGATTTACTACTTTGCCTAATATTAAGTCCATAACTAATAGATCAGATCATAAGCAGTATTGCTCTTAAAAAGGATAGCTAGCCAGAATGCTGAACAGCAGTTTTTTATGACAAAAAAGAGGTGAAGGCTAGCGCACACAAACATACATCGTATGACGTGTCCGTAAACGTTCTCAAAATGCCACTTAATATGACAACGTTATCGATTAAATCCTTAAAAATTTAGGAAGACAATCTTTTGAAATCTGAACAGAAAATCCTTAGAAGTCATAGGCATCCTTCACAGTAACTCTAGAGTCTAGTGGCGTTAAGGTACCCGCAGTATTGGCAATTGTGTCGGTGCTCAGAAGAACGGGTAGGGACCAAAAATAAGTCTTCCGTTAGACTTTACAGAGTAGGTTAAAAGTACTAAAAAATCAGGCACAACTAATCCTACTACTAAATGTACTATATACAAGCCCTAACCATTATTAATTCGTACACTGACTGTTTTGTTATAAAGCGATATTAAAGTAGGAATATTTTCCTAGTTTTACTGACTACACCATAGAGTAAATATTTTTTCTTAAAGACAATTTCATTGTGTTTAAATATACATTGAAAACGTAAGATATTAAAAAAAAAATTCTTTTAAAAATATAAACTAAAAATTCATTTTTTCAATTAAAATAAATTGACCACTACTAGTTCATACAGTCACATATTTTCTTAATTAGAACTGTGTTACATCTCCCTTGCTTTGACATGGTACTTATTAATTTTTGACAATCTTCAGGGGTTATTGAGTCCCAGATTTCTGGAATTTTGGATCTTAACCAAGAGTCCGTTGAGGATCATTGCAAAGTTTTTCATAAGAGCCCATAGATTTTTTTATAGGATTGAGGTCTGGACTAGATGATGGCCAATCAAGAACTTCTATACCGTTGTCTTGTAGCCATTTTTTCGTTTTTTTTTTTTTAGCTGTATGGGATATGGCACCATCTTGTTGAAAAATATAGTCACCGCAGTCGACTAACTTTGGTACCGATGTTAACAGGTTCCATCAATGAAGTGAAGCTTTCCGACAACCATTGAGAACATATATCCCCATACCATGAGGCTAGCTGGAAACTTGACTGTGCGTTTCTAGCAGTCTATATTATAAGCTGCTGTGCTTTTAAGAATCACCCACACAAACATCAAACTTCGATTCGTCACTAAAAATAATTCTGTCCCATTGCCTTTGTACCCAAGAACGTCTCTCTTTACACCATAACAAACTTTTTTTCTTTCGAAGTGCGGTAAACAATGGCTTTTCGTTACAAACGTTTATAATATTTTAAACTGATTTCGGCATACCGAGTAAATTATTAACTTTCTTTATAAAAATTATACCCCATACTTTTCATATGCTGGCGGGTCCATTCACGTTTTACGAGCTTCAGATAGCATCAGACCACTTCAAGGCGATTCTGCTTAAAAATATTTGCTAAAGCTCTTTTATCTCGAAGCGTTATTTTTGAGCTCCGATCTCTTTTGAAACTTCATTGCAATAGTTTCCACTTATTTCGTATTTTTTAACAATGATTTGTATTGTTGATCTTGGGAGTTTAAGTTCAATCGATATTTGCCCATATGTCTTTCCCGATTTTATTTTTTCAATGATTAAAATTCAAATTTCTTCACAAATAGGCTTACCGCGTGCCATTTTTCAGAAATAATAAAAATTAAAATAAAAGAAAGTAAAAAAAGTTCTCTTCTTGGCTCCATTGTATTATTTTTCTCTTTTTGTAACGCTATATTATCAATTTTTGTTTACATTTAGATCTTCTTTGTCATCTTGAGCCTAGTTTATACACTGTACGAATTAAAAATCGTCAAATTATTGTCGTACAATATTAAATTATCTTTATAAATAAATTTAAAGGAAAATGTTTAATGATAGACAGTAAAAAAATATTTGGTGTACGAATTAATAGTGGTTAGGGCTCCTATACATAGCGTATATCATATGACTGTAGATGTTAGACAAAAATTTTTACGAGTTGTTGACTATGGTTTCCCAAATTTAAGGAAACTTTTTGGGATTATGTTAAGGATTTTCAAAGAATTATAATTATTAATTTACTTTGTTACTTCCTTATTCATAAAGAAAATTTAATTTAAAAGTGTTTCTTATAAATAACATCTAGCATTAAATCTAAATAAAATAAAAACACTTTAACAAATTTTCTAATGAGAGGAAATAATAAGCATTTAAAGTGATAATTCCAAAACAAACTTAGAAAATCTCATTGAGTTTATGATAATTTTCTTTCCTGAATGTTTGAAATAGAATCAATGCAAATAGCAGGAACAGCAGCAGTACGAAACTGCAAAAATATTTAAAGCCTATAATTTTTCATTATTGTTTCCTCCTACACTTCGCCACGCTAACCAATTCAACAATGAAAGTTCTATTCTTAACTCATTCACCACCACACACTACTTTACTCAACTCAACTCACTCCTACTTTTCGTTTTTCTCAGTATCATTGCCCTCACCCCATTCACTCACCTACCTTAACCATAACTAAATGCAGTGCAATGTCATTTATTGTTTTGAATATTTCAAAGACTGTTTCAGTTTCTTCTTGACAACAACTAAAAAATGTGTTATTTTTCCCTCGTTTTCTTCTGTATAAAGATAGTAGTAAATGCTGTTGATAAGAAGAAAAGTGTTGAAATACAAAATCAGGAAAAAAATATTCTTTTTTTTTAATATAAAATAAAAAGAAATGAAATACATACTACATATACTACATAAATAACGGAATAATAAATTATGGTATTTAGGGATAAAGGTAGGAAGAAAAACAAGCGAAACCTTCAACAGCTTTATTATGTAAGTACGGAGTAATATGCAAAGGAGTCCTTAAGCAGAGTGTTGCCAACTCTAAAACAGAATTAACTAACCAGTCGATTCGCTGCTCCTTAAACACTATGACTATAACAATATCTTAAAAATTTGTTAATACAGACCTTGTTATAAAATATTATTGAAAACAATATTTATAGCCATCTCCTCTTGTTTCCCATCTTTAATGTTTCTACAAAAGTTGCACACACCTATGGCATAGATTTTAGTTCAAAGAATGGTTAAGCAGTTTCGTGCCTTTGTCATTTTTCGATTCATCGTAAAGACATTGATTGCCACCAACCCTCAAATGACTGAGCTTAGATTTCACTTATTTCATGTCTTTTCCTATATAATTTTCTGTGAGAAATTTAGTTAATTAGACGTCACTTAGCGTAACACCTTATTGGTAACTCTATATTTGATTAATAGTGACATACTACAACTCCATAACCGTAATCATAGATATCAATTGAATTTTGATTTTCTGCCACAATCATGTGATTATGACACCAGTAATCGATGAAAATGAATGTTGAGTTACGTCTAATGGGACCTTAAATTAGTACCAAGTCTCTTAAGTCAGTATCGTGTTTGTAGCTTTCGACGCCTCCTGATGTTTAAAGCCTTGTTGTGCGATTGTTTACGTGTAGGGGAATTCATTTCATAATAAAAAAATCCTGTTTCTTTTCACATATCCAACACATCCTTTTTGTTTTAATCATGTGTACCCGGGACATTATTGTTACTGTCGACTTGATGTTTCATTTTCTCTTATGCTCTTCTCGTCAGAGTTTTTGTTTTTCATTCTTCTTCTTTTTCCCGTTTTTTTTTTATATAATTGTTTGCATTTTTTATTCTCTTGTTATTGTTGTTATGTATTTGTATATATGTATATAATCATTTATCGTGGCTGTATTAGGCCTCTATTGAATTTATAACTTAAAGTCGGTTGCCATGCAGCGAACGAGACTAAAGTGTTGCACAGAGAAGAGGATACACTCTACCACTCCATAGATTTCCCTTATACTGTTGTTGAGGTGTATTTTGGTTGCTGAATATGTTTAACTTTTTTCTTATCTTTTTTTAGTCTTCGTTTAAAGTAGAAGTAGAATATGAATCGTTTGTTTGTTTGTTGCTTTGTTTATCCTTTATTTTTGTTCTCTCTTTCACACACTCTCCTACCTCCGGTTTTGTTTTATATTTGTATATGCGAATATAGTAGTGTTTCAAATAAGTTCATTCATTCTGCTGCAGTTTATGGTGGTACCATCCTCACATTTATTTTTCTTCACTTCATCTTTTTTTTCTTTATTTGTCTCTCAGTACAATTGCACAAACGGCCGGTTAATGTTTAAAAGTTTGTATTTTATCAGAATAATAATTTCCTGTACATACAATATTTTTACTTGCAAATTTCGATCTTACATCCATCATTGCCTTTTTAAAATACCGCATTGAAATTTGGCAATATTTATGTTCTTTTAGTCCTGTATTTAACAAATGAATTATCTAAAATCAGAAACAAAAAGCTCTGCAGGGACAAATGTGTTAATGAGTGAAGCATTGATTCGATAATGATTCTAACAACAAAGAAGCGCTTCTGATGCTGCCTTGCTTTGCTTCTGGGCGTTATGTGGCGCAGTTGTTATTTATTAGCGTTTTATTTTCTGATACAAACGCGGCACTTTCTTTGTTCTTTGCTATAAAACGTCGTCGAAAATTGAGAAATATCAAAAATTTTTAAGGCAAAATTTTTAGAGAAAAACAAGCACCCTTACTTTATATTAATTTTTTTTTTTAAAGGAAGACAAAAAAGAAGACAACAAAGTGGAGCATATTTTTTAGAGAAGGAAACGTCGTATATTTCTATAGCGTACTATGTATATTATCTAATTCCTAAAACAGGCTTGTAAATTTAATCAGTTAAGTGTCTCGTTTATAAAGTTAACTGCATAACTGACCAGATATCTTAGTAATACATACATATATATCTTTGATGACTTAATACAAAAACACCATAATATTCACTTTGAAAAATTCAAAGTCATAGTGCAGTTAGTAATCACTAAAAAAGGGATTTGAAGAAGAGAAGGAAAGAGCTGAATGCAACGAACAAATGTTCGAACTGAATATCAAAACAAGAACAAAACAAATGTAGAACCAAGTTTTTTTTTTTTTTTTTTTTTTTTTTTTTTTTTTTTTTAAAAACATTTTTTATGATATTCTGTGTTTCACTCTTTCAAATCTATTTCCACTAAACACACGCAACTTAAACGTTGCAGCATCAGTTCATACTCATAATATCAGCGACAGCGGCGGCGACGACAGCAGAAAGTAACATTAGCATGAGAACTTGTGAACTTTTACACACAAACAAATTATGCCAGTCTGCACTACAATTCATCCATCCATCTATCCTTAGAGTACAAGTACATGGTTCGTTCAATTTTATTTATGATTTTTCTCTCTTTTGTTTTATGTTTCTCTTTTTTTTTGTAAGTTTCCACGTCTGTCTGCCTGTTGCAAATGTTGTATTAATGATTGTTGGTCGATGCAATTGTTGTTGTTGTCGCTGCTTTAATAGATGATGGCATATCACCATCGTCATCGTCAGTGTACTAAAGTTTACTGAATAACTTAATGGCTGGGGATTTTTATGCGTAATTCTACATTCATATTTAAATGTACGTTTGTGTGTGTGAGAGAGAGCGTTTGTTTTTCTTTACTTCCCTGTGGCTTTGAGTGTGTATGTGCGTATTCGTATTTTTTATTTTAGACGCAGAGTTACTCACAGATTTTAGTTATAAAAAGATCATAAAACATCATTAAACACAAAATGAAAAAAAAAATATTTAACGGAATTACTCATATCAAATACATCATTTCCATTACTCCATTGCCACTCAATACAAACTCTTCCCGTCTCATCATCTATAGCAAGTCTTAGTCTTAGTCCAATGGAACGATATGAAATGCGTCAAAACAAAAATAGGATTTCTCCGATACATGAACCTACTCTACTGTAAAGAGTATGATTTTTTTTTTATTTGTGCTACAGCAAGTAAAAATATTTTTCAACAGGCTCGAAGCTTTTATTCTTTTCTTACAATATTAAGACTTAAATCTGAAATGAATTAATAGCAGTTAGGATAGTAATAGAGAACTAGCGAAAGGGTTAACTGTCAATCACACGGTTATACTGCGCTTATTTTTGACATTTATAATCAATATACTAAGGTAAGACATAAAATGAATGGATTGATGCTTAAACAACGCTACCAAATTATCTAGATTTATTTTGGAAGTCGGTATACAATTCAAACAATTTATTCAAACTACTTATATATTGTGTTCAACGATGAGTTTCATTTTTGGCTTAACGTGGTCACGTTATTTTCGTCAAATATTTGACAAATGTAACCATAGCTTCAATACCATACATTAATCTTTCGAATAAAATAACATTTTGATTAAAAATTATCTTTTTGTGTACTTTTTTACTCTTTAAAGTTCTATCGGGCTTTAAAGCACCAAATAGATAATCGATTTCTTTTATGGTACAATTTAATATATACTATTTTTTGCTCTTATTATGTGTAGAAACAAAATGGCAACACTGTTTAAACTCTCTCTATTTCTACTCTCGTTAATGTTGGGGGTAAAAAAACTCTTTCGCCTGTATCACTAAGATTGTACAATACAGCATTTTTTCGTTTTGCTCATCGACTCCTTTTTTTACTTACCTCTTGAGATTCTCTTATGTTATTATTACATTATATGTGTTAAAGGATTATTTTTTCAAACAAAAGCATCATTAACATGGTTTTTTTTTTGTAAATTGCAATTCTAGTTTAAAACGCATAAATACGTACAGTATGTAATTATGTGCTCCTCGTTTATAAACATTATTGTTAAAAATTGTTAGTGGGTCCAGTAACTTTTGCTATTTACTACTTTGTACTGATGATTATGTTTCCACTTTTAGGAGTGTATTGTTTAGGATCGTCCATACCATACTATATATACCATATGCACTTTTGCGAATGTTTATTACTTAACTGTCATAACTGGCCATAAAACTAAATATCCTGAAAATTAAATTTGCTGGCGTTAAAGATATCTACTGCAAGATTTATTAAATTTGACCAATTTCATTGCAAATATTTGCCTTTTTTAATTAACAATACTGCACTGCAATTAATAATAATTTCTTAATAGCTCTGAATCACTTTTTTCTCTTCAACATATGTACATACATATGTCTGTACAGTGATGTGAAAAATAATAAGGACAGTAATGTAGCATATTGATATTTGTTAAGAAAGTACGGAAAATGAGACAATGGCTGATAAATAATTATACTTATTTTTAGTTAATAAACTACAAAAACAAGTTTCATTTAATTTTTATTAAATTATTGCTTGTATTTTAAAATTTTGATTAAATTAACCTTAAAATACAAATTCACCCTGTGAAAAAATAAGGACACTTTATGGTATTTTCGAAATAATATGATAATCGATTTGCACTAATTTCTGTTCTAATGTTGTTCTAGAGTGATAAATATTTTTTTGAGGTTCCCTGGTTGTTTAAAAATATCAAACATATTCTGGGCATTTTTATTTATTACATTTTTCTTTTTTATAACTATTTCTAAAATACCATGAAGTGTCCTTATTTTTTTAACAGAGTGAAATTTTATCTTAAGTTTAATTTAATTAAAATTTTAAAATACATGCAATTATTTAATAAAAATTGAATGAAACTTGTTTCTGTAGTTTATTAACTAAAAATAAGTGCAATTATTGTCTCATTTACGTACTTTCCTATCAAATATCAATTTGCGACATTAGTTTCCTTATTATTTTTCACATTACTGTATCCTCTAAATGCACAAAGGAGGTGAATTTTTATTGAACACATGAAACACGCTCTTATTGTTGTGTAGTAGTTTGTATGCATGTATATATAGGCCTTCCAATTAAAAAATAAACGAATTTTTATTGCTTTAAGAGATTATGTAGAGAAAACCATCTTGTCAAGTACATACAAATGTACATAGTAAATGAATTTAATAGTTGATTTAGTGATAATTTTTAAAATTTGCATTATAAGCATTTTGAAAAAAGATTTGTTGTGTTATTTAAGGCTTTACCTTCTTTTCGCCAAACAAAAAGACGGCCATCAGATTCAAAATATAATAAATTTGGATCAATCATTGAAAATCACTGTGTACTAAATGCCATTAGATTTAAATAACACAAAACTTAGCGAAACTGTCAAGCATGGCTGCCGACATGTCATGGTGTGGCCTTCCATCCTCCACAGAGCCCTGACTATAATCCTTTACAATATTTGTGGGTGCACATGAAATCCAAATTACGCCAGCGCCAAGTTAGGAGCAACAATGAACTCAAGACTGTTCTCCTGCATATATAGGCATATGGACCACTCAATATTACCAAGAATTTACCTCATTCTATAAGAAGAAAATTTCAAACTGTTATAGAAGCTAAAGGTGGCCAAAATAGGTACATACTAAATTTTGATCTAATGCTTATTTAAAAAAGTACTTTGAAAGAAAAGTTAAGTTTACAATTTTCTTGTTATAACAATTAGTCGTTTTCATGTATACCGATTTGTTTTAGATACATATTAAAATGGATTTGTTGAATTAAATAAGGTTTTTTAGAGAAAGCTGATTATATTTTATGTACCTTTTAGATGCTTTTGGTCCTAACTTAAAAGGTTTACAGAGATATCTGAATTTGAAGACTGAACCTCTTACTGTTCAAATTTTTTATGCTGATTCTGTATGCATTTAATAAAATTTAAATAAGAAAATAATAAATAAAATGTATTACAAAAGACTGCACATAATTCAAGTTTCCATATGTACATACATGTGTACATGCATACATATTATGCAAATTGCTTTCCACATGTTCCACAAATGCTTACATACATACATATGTATGTGTAAATGATGATGAATGTTTGCTAAATAATGTCTTTTCGTTGTCGTCGACTTTTCGTTTAATTTTATCTCTATTTTCTGTTTTAATTTTTCTTAACATCGGACTTACAATTAAACAAAAAAGAAAAAAAAAGTAAACAAAAACCAACAACAAATGGTCAATGTAAAGGTCAGGAACCTTTGTTATATACAGTTGTAAAAAAGTAAGCAATAAAGAAGAAACATTTTTTATATGCTTTTGTAAGGAACAGAATTGAGACAAATTATTGAATAGATCTTGTATTTTATGCTCTGTGCTAATCTTTTTTTATTACTAGCTTTCTTTCTCTCTCTCTCTCTCTTTTACTCTATCTCTCACTATGTTTTTTTACTCTTGGCTCTTGTTATAAATATAAATTGTAATTGTACTACTTACAAAACAATACAGCACACATACACTTACAAGAGTAATAGTATTGTGGAGGGACTGGCTTACAACAACAACGCCATGTATTAGTCAACAAAGTTCTATATGTTTTGCTTAATTTTTTTTCCGGCTTTTGATAAGAATTGCAACAACGGTATTAAAATATATACATATGTATATAGTATATACATACATTCATACAGTATTACCCACGCATAACCATTAAACAGTTACAGTAAAACCACTTTTATCTCAATATATATATATTTCTTTTAAAATTAAAAAAATCATATTTATTTTATTCGTTTTTCTTTTTAGATTCACATACATATTTATTCTAAGATTTGTTGATGTCGCTGATATTCATCGGCCACTGTTACAATTACTAGAGCAAATAAATAGAATGTTGATCGCAACATATCAGAAAATGTTGCAATATAACAACAACAACAAGCAACGATTGCTGCTTAAAATGCATAATTTCTCATAACACATTCTCTATATTGAAGGATCTTAAGGATATCAGTATTATTTTTTGAAATATTAAAATTTTTTTAATCGAAGTAGTAGTCCTGTTGGAAATTAAGGAAAAGGACATTGTATACAGCAGCATTGACAGAAGACATTATTAAGGCAATAACGGCACATAAGTCTTGCTGCTGAGACTTGCCTTATCGCCCAACAAAATGGTAACATCATCAGTGGCGGCGGCAACGACAGCAGCAGCATCAATATTATCAACATCAACTACGTCGACCACAATATCAACGACATCCATAAACGACAATAACAATAACAGAAATAATAATACTGCAACAATACAGCAAAGTACTGATAACCCAAATTGTAATAGTAGTTGCAATCAACAGCAACAAAATCTTCAAGATAGTAAGCATCAGCTGTCGTCTTCAGTATCAGGTGCAACAACCACAGCCACAGCGCAAACAAGTTCTTCTGCAACCACTACCAACAATTCAATACCAAGACAACACCCTAAGAAGCGTAAATTCGATCCAGCCGAATTGGATGACGGCAATGATTCAAATTCCAAACAATCAGAACAACCAATTCACACCGCATCTTCAGAGATTAAATATCAATTGCCATCATCAGCAAAGCAACAACAGATCTCAACATCATCATTACCATCAACATCCTCATCAGAATTATCTCTATCAACTTTGGCGACGAATGTTTCAGCAGCGTCAACAACAACAATTTCTCCGTCATCCACAAATGGTAATAACACGACAACAAATGCCACCATTCATTCGACGATACGCACAACTTTCGGCAGTCCTGCAGATGCTGGTGTCAGCACCACCTCATCAGTGGTGATAACTAACAACAATAATAATTGTTCTAGTAACAACAATAGTAATATCAATGGTAATGAAATCAGTAGCGGGTCTCTGATTTCTGTGGCTGGTAAAGGTGCCACATGCACAGAAATTCCTGAAAAACGTACAATTATAACAAGGTAAGTGGTTAATTTTTATATTCTAACTAGTTCAGGCGCTGTCCGGAACTCTATATAATTATAATCGGTAAAAATCTTCTATTATGATGAACATTTAATTAAAAAATTAACTCCACAAGAATGGGCGAGGCACCTCCCATAGAAATTTTTTTATTTTTTATGTAATGTGACACGCTCACATTGTGTTTATTTTATCAATTTTTTTCAGTTCATATTCAAATTTAAGTGGAGTGGGTGGTGGTGGTATAACATATAGTGTTAACAGCAGCTATAATACCAACAACAATAGTAATCAACTTAGTAATGTTGCTGGACAACGATTCACTTTAATACAACATAAACAACCACAAAAACTAGCTGTTGTTAATTCTCCACAACAATATCATCTACAACAACAACAATCAATAACAAGTGAGGAGCTTGTACTTAATTTGCGAGATTGGAATAATACAAGAGTATTGGCCAAATTGGGTAACCATTACGTACCCGGCATAACACGTCAGTCTTCATCCTCATCGTCATCGTTAAATGATGTACCACCAAACTCAATTATCGTTGAATTTGATCCGCCAGAGAATAGTACACATCTTTATACGGATGTACTTAACAGTGGGCGCTACAATGTGATATTGGACGCAAGTCCACCAGCATCCGATGTAAGAGTTTTTTCATTATGTTAATTTCTAAATTGTTTTGAATTTGGTCTTTTTTAATTTAACATATAATTCAAATATTCCTTTACTTTTTTTTGCTGCATTAAAACGTGTGAATGCTGCAGATTTTAGAGGATACAAGAGTTTGTGTGCGAACTTTAATTGAGGGACGAGATGGTTGTGTTTTCATTGAGGGTACTGTCACAGAAGTTCATACGGCAACAAAACAATTTACCGTACAAATTGCCACTGGAGAATCCGGACCAACAATTGTATGTTAACCTTTAGATAAGATAACAAAATAGAAACAACATGTTTACGTTTTTTTTTCTTAGTTTAAAACAGTGAAACGTGCAGATTTACGTTTTCTATTACCTCCTTGGTGGGATGAACTTAACGATGTTGCACCACAATTAGCAGTTACTCCAACAACAACTACCTTCGACAAGAAAGTAGTTGTATCACCACATTCAAGAAGAAGTTTTGGACAAGCTCAACATATGACGTTAATAAATCGTACGTTAGGTAATAAGACACCAACCACAGCTGTTGGAGGCGGTGCTGGTGGCAATCACATACAACACCAGATTCTGTACGCTGAACAACAGAATCTTCAGCAACAGCAACAGCAGCAGCACCAAGGACAGCAAATGCATTCTCAACAACAGATAGCATATGTTAGTAATAAAATATTAAGTACAGGTACTGTTTTACATCGTCCTCAAACGACGACTACTCAACAACAACAAAAACAGGAGGAATATTACCGTACCATTGCTACATCCCCATTTCAAAATTCAACGGCAGGGAATATTGTTAATGGTAGTAATAATGGAAACAATGGTACGACCACCACATTTGTGATAACTAATGAAAATGGCTGTGTTAAAGCGACAGCGGCGGCATCAGTGGCTGGAGCATGCAACGATCAATCCACACATTTGATTGAGCAACAACATCATCACCAGCAGCAAATTGTTTGTAATAGTGAACAACATCAGCAACATACAATGGATACTAAAATTCAACAATGTGCTGGTGTTGATGCTGAAATGTTAATGCAACAACAACGCCAACGCCAACAGCAACAACAACGTCCATCCGGTTCTGCAGGTCCATCATATGATGATTCCTACGATTCTGATGATGAACTTAAACGCGTCGATATTGATGGTTATGGTTCACTAGGCGATGGCGATCCGGAAAAATTTTCTGGCGGCAGTAAACGCAGTAGCATGCAGTCACGCGGCAGTACATCATCATTAGTCGATCAGAGGCTAACACCACGATCTCATCCTGCCACACCACGATCTCAAGCAAACACACCACATCGTTTTAAAAAAGGCGATATAGTTGAGTCTGAATCAGGCGTACGAAAGAAATTCAATGGCAAACAGTGGCGCCGTTTATGTCAACTATGCATGAAAGAATCTCAACGACGTGGCTATTGTTCTCGTCACTTGAATCAAAAGGGCAGTTCATTGCGTTCCACTGGCCCAAGTCGTTTTCCTAGGTAAAATAATATCACAACTGCGAAATTATGTACAAACAAATTTTTAATTTCTTATTTTCTGTTCTTAAGTGATATTAGCAGTCGTTCAAGTAGTAAGACTCAAGTTGATGAGGATACTTCACGAGATTCGGAAACGTCGCCCAACTACCGTACAACTGGTCGTTTTGATCAAGAGGAAACCGATGTTGCTAATATGTTAGGTAAGTTAACAAAATACATGTGTACTTTTACATTATGTATCTATGTAATGATTTATGCTAATGTACATATGCATGTATATTCCTTTAGTGTATCGAATTTTTTAATTCTTTTATTAAGAAAAAAATTAAAAAATGTATATAATTTAAAAGAAAGCCTATGTACGTATGTACAATAAGATTATAATTTTTTACACATTTTTTGTAAATATCGAATGTGACATAGTATGTATAGTCGAATAAGCCATTACAAACTGTGAAGAAACACGTTTTTACTCTTAAGCTGATGTCAAAAAAGCTAGCACACCAACAGTGATGAAATTTTAAATTTGTATTTGTATGCAAACAGATGGCGTGGTTCAAAAAACTTCCAACATCTTGAATCCGGGGACCATCTTTATACTTTTAGCATTTATACTAATATCAAAATATCAGTCTGAGTAATAATGAAGTTATATAAGGTGAAGTTGTCTGTTCGACTGATTGTTTCTTGTTTCAAATTATGTTCACAAACTGTCGAAAGTTTTTCTTGCACAACAGAGAGACTTACTAAATAGAACAATTCAAGCGTACAGTTAAACTACATATATCTTATTGCAAAAAATATGCTTCTAAATGCATTAGAAAATAATTACATATTTATAAATATAGTATGTCTGAATAGTTTATGTTTATAATTGAAAAATATACAGAAAACGAAATACATATTTGAAAATTAAAATTTTCAGCAAAATTAAATATTTTTGATTTACATGTATTAACTGCATACAACTTTCATTTAAAATTTTTTTGACATTTGCCTCAACATACATATAAAATTTTGTTTTTATAAAAAATTTAAAATGTAAAAAAATATAAAAGATATATTTTTTTGATTTGGAATAAGAATTTGGTGCATGAAGTTGTTTTTTTTTGCAAAATAACCTAAGATAATGCTTTTCGTTAATAAAACACCATTACCCACCTCCTGGTATTACATTCAATGAAAAAAAGTCTACATAAACCCTACGATTTTGAAATTTTAGAGAATTAGTGGCGAAATTTGGAAAATATGTTATGCCAATTTTTAATGTATTTGTAATAAAAATTATTTGAAGAACAAAATAATATGAAAAAATATAACTTGGAAGTTGTTAGGGAAAAACTTAATAATTAGCAGGGAAAAGGTCTACATACAACGTGCAACTACTTATATCAAACAGAAATTTAAAAACAAAGAAAGCGAAATAATAGTAACTTCGTTGATTTATTCAAATTTATTTATAATATATTATTATTATATTGTTTGAATTTTTATTCTCGAAAATGACAAATCGAAAAGAGACACATATTTCAAATCGAAATAAGCTAGTAAATCTCCAAAACGAAAATAAATCATATGAAGAAATTGCTAAGATAACAAAATTCAGTCGTGCTATTGTACAGACGATCATTAGAAATTATAACAACAATAGTAATGAAAATTAACCACGATCTGGTAGACCTAAGAAACTTTCGAGACGTAATGTTACCAGTATTGTGAAATTAGTTCATCAGGATCCGACAATAAACGCCCCAAAATTGGCGAAACACCCCGAAAAATGTTCCAATTAAATTGTAGTTCCACGAACAATAACACAAGTTTTACATAACAATGGATTTCATAGCAGAATAGCATGCAAGAAACCACTAATTTCATTAAAGAATCAGTTAACTACTGATTACAGTTTAAAGTATTTTACAACATCGATTTTCGATAGGTAATTTAAAAGGTAAATAAAAATTTATTTGCATATGTGTTATTGAAATGTCTTCAAAAATTTTGTAAACATATAAAAGAATTAATCTTATATATAAAAATTAATGTGTGTTTTTGTATGTTTGTAGGCAGAAGCATATATATATTAAATAGAGAGAAAGTGAAAAATGTTATCAAATATAAGAGTTAAAATAATAATTAAAATAGGAGTAGCATGCAGGGTTTGAGCTAGTAATAATATAAAATGACAACTATATTTGACAAATGTTGCCATATTTTTAAAGGTAAAGGTAACTTTGAAAATATAACTAAGTGTAATGTCCGAACACGACCAGATATCGCTTTGTAGAAATTACTGGCATTATGCCCGTAAGAGGTTAAGCTACTATATCCTTACAGTAATTCTTGCAATTATTGTCTTTGACATTATCTGTGCCAAATGATTTGAAGATCCAAGCAAGAATTGGTCTAGCGTTACTTTATACCTATGTAATCGTTTCACCATCGATAGTTTTCAATAGTATATATTTTTGTATACCGACAACTTTAGTGTTATCTGAAAGAGCTTTTAGCTTTTTTTTAGGAAAACGGGCGAAATTAGGAAATATGAAATATTCACGCGTGAATGACTAAATCAATTTTGTTGAAATTGGAGCACAGATATTTAGATCGAGCTAACGAAAATGCCATGGCGTTCGCACTAGATCTCATGGGCGTTAAAATCAGAGAAAAACGGTCAAAATTAATGACCTACTGAAATGAACGCACTTTTTTTTTCATTAAATCAAAATTGTTTGTTTCCTAACATTCATGTGCTGCACTAAAGTACATTTTCTAAAGAAAGCAAAAACCTAATAGGGGATAAAAGAGTGTTTTGGTTTCATAGTCTATTCCTACGAAACAAGTGGTTATTACGGTAAATATATATATATATATATATATATATATATATATATATATATATATATATATATATATATATATATATATATATATATGTGACCTATAAAAGATAGCATATTTAAACTTTCCACATGTTGTTTTGTTATCAAGTTGCACATTAAGCTCAAAAATTAACTTCACAGAAAGACTATACGTGGCACCCCCTGTCATAAGTTGTCTTAGCATTATATTTTTAAAGACAAACAGGTGGCAAAAAAAACGGATAGTATCGGGAAATAAGGAAATACTTATAATGGAAATATAAGTAGATTTCCAGGAAACGCCTGGTGGGTAAAGCTAGTATTTACCTACATATATAAATACATAAGTATGTACATAAACATGTATGTCTTTATAGAATTAGAATGTAAAAACGTTATTTTTTAATTTTCATGACGTCGTGATGTTGTTTAAGAATGTGTGCAAGTGTTTGAGTGTATTGCAAACTAAGCAAATAATTTGAATATGATAACATGTGAGAAATCCAATTACATAAGTCTACAATACAATTTACCACACAATTATATTTGACTTTTTTCTATATGCCAACAGGGATAGCATAAGGTCTACTTGATTTAATAATAAATATACGCTACAGCTGATCAAAAAAAATAGCTTTCAAAACAAAATCTTCCGCAATCAATGCATAAAATATAGAAATGTTAACGTGAAAATGCACCATGCTTTGTTTTGAAAGAAACAAGGTCTATGAAGAATGTTGTTAACATTTTTATGTATAATTTTTTTTTTAACAGAAAATTGCTATGTTACGTACAATATAACACTTCATTAACATAAATAAAACATTAAAAGAAATATCAAAACTTTGCCCAGTTTCTTGTAAATATTGATATACTTCTAAACAGACATGCATAAATATGCTGTTATCACTTTTTAACACACTGCGTTCCTTTGAGTAATGTACATGCTGTGAGAGTAAAACAGCTGTTGTTTTTCAGAGAAGTAGGAAACCAGGTAGAACCAAAATATAAATAAAAAGAAGGAATAACAAAGGTATGAAAAAAGGCACAGCCAAACAAAACGATTGACAGAACAAGCAGACTAAAAATGAAGTCAAAAAAGGAGAAAATAGATATTACAAAATTCTGTTTATAGTATATTCAATTGAATTTTAAAGCAGAGAAAGAAATACCTGTTCACAAAGAAATTATAAAAAAAACTCTTAGCAATAAAAATACATTTGTATTTATAAATAAAATTTTACTACTTACAACAAAAGAAAATTAAAGATAAGTGGAGATATGTGGGATGTGCAAGCATTACAAGATTACGATCTCGGCGCTAAACTTTATCTGCAGTGTTTATGTATGATATTTTTGTTTATCTGATTAAGATTATTTGAAATTGTTAGAAAATGTTTTATTTTTATAATTATGTTTATTTACAGTATCCCTAAGTAGTTCAAGGTCAGGAACACCATCATATTCGTCACCCGTAAATCATGGTACATCACCAATGAATGCGAACAATTCACCAGTTCCGCAAGTAGTTGTGAATAATCATCAAAACTTTTTTACCCCCATCGGTAGGGGACCAGTCACGCCAACAGATGTGCATACAAATAAACCATGGAAAGCCACACCATCACCGGTAATGTATAATGCTTCAGCTTACGGACCACCGGTAGTATGCCCCGAATCAGTGCGAGCCCCCGGTACGGGCGCTGCAATTTCTTCAACGGCACCGGTGCCACCACCACCATCACAACATTCACCAGTTTCAATGGTTATGCATCCAAAAACTGTACCAGCGGCAGTTGTTTCATCACCCGCTCAGCAATCAATAATATCACCACATTTACCGGTTCCACCTCCACGGCATAAACAACACCAATCTCAGTCGCCAGGACCTCCGCCACCTCCCGTAGTTGTGGCGTCTTCAATTGCAAATGCAGCTGCTATTACATCTATGGCTAATGCTACCAGTGTCATAAGAATTTCACCAGCATCATCTACAGCAACGACATCGACTAATATGACGAATGCAGCAACAATAGCATCACAATCATTTCATCCAGTTATTGTGGATGCCACACAATTAATGCCTCTACTGCCACATCAGCAACATCATCAACAAACCCAACAATCTTCAACGGTGTCAGCCAATGCTCCACAATCTATTCAAACGAGTACCATAGCACATCAGCAGGGACTTCAGCATGCTTCCATTCAACATTTACGCCTTAATCAGCAACATAATGCCTCAAGTACACTTGTTGCTCTAGGGGGTATTTCGAAACAACAACAACAACAACATACACAGCAAACACAACAACAACTTCAACAGTTACAGCAAGCAGCACAACCGCAACAACA